>JAVGWX010000005.1:46441584-47711584 GCA_036924085.1 Ariolimax columbianus | reverse complement strand
AAGTAAAATCTTCGCATTCTTCACCTAACGAAGGCATATTTGTCCCGTCATCGAAGTCGATAGTTATTGCGGCAAAGGGACTTGACCAACATCGCATCTGTTCCGCTTCAGCAGTAATGAGGCTAACTAGTTTCTCTGTTTACTATGCAGGCTAGTTTAATAATCTGCTGTTGCCTCTATATACAGCATCTTCAGCGGTCATTGCCATGATATGTTTTGTTTTTCTTGCGTTCGTCTTATTTCTCTAATCGCCAAGATGGTGTGCGTTGTACTGTGGTTTTTATTTTGCGCTTGTCGGCTCCATGCATCCGACTTCAACATGCATTTTATTTAAGGGCCTACATCCACCTGCATTTTCTAAAGGTTTGCTTCCCTGGGGTAGCGACTGGTGCAGTGATGGAGATCGAACCCAGCACCTTCTGGTTGTGAGACGTGTCACTTAACCACTAGCCCACGCTGTCCCCAGATTATTGGTCTCTTGTGTCTGTGAGGCTGTTCTACCTATTCCTAAGCCCAATTCTAAACATAGCATGATCTAAATATGGCAGTGAAGCTCTCAATTAGTGGCACAGCGCATTCTGCTGTCTGGACAACATCCCGAAACTTGAAAAGCCCTGTTTAGGGTTTGGTAGTTGGAGATTGAGAGCGAACGCAGCAGAAGAAGAAGAATTATCCTTAATCCTAGCCTTAACAGTAATACCAAGTGAATACCTTGTCTAATTTCTTATCTTAATCCTAACCCTAAACTGAAATATTACCCTTAACCTAACCATAATCTTAAACCTAACTTAAAACCTAACCATAAGTTTAACACTAAACAAACACTTTAACTCAACCCTAAACATAGCACTACACTTACACTTAAATGTAGTCCTAAACTAAACAATAAACCGAAATCTAAATCTAAACTTAAACCTTGCCCTAAAGTTAACCATAAACTTAACCCTTAACATATCGCCCAATCTAAACCAAAACCTAGCCCTAAGCCTAACCCTAAACTGAACTCCAAACATAACCCTAGATCTAACACTAAACATAAATATAAACCTAAACTTAACCTGAACCCTAAACTCAAACCTCAACCAAACCCTAAACTCAACACTAAACCTAACCCTAAACTCAACAATATAGTCAACTCTTAACCTAACATTGAACCTACACGTAATCCTAAACCTAATCCTAAACCTAATCCTAATCTCAACCTTAAACTCAACCCTAAACTTATATGTATTTCAGTAACACCTAACACTTATCCTAATTCCAGCCCCAACCATATACCTTATCATCTTCATTTCCCTATCCTTAATCCTAATCCTAACTAAATCCTTAGCCCTAACTCTATACCCGTTCAAGGGTAAATGCAAGCACTCAGTGAGAGTCGCTGGTCTGGCGCTAACAGATTTATCCTGTCACAGAACGACTGTATCCCACAGTGAACACCTCAAACGGTAGAACCCTCTTACCACGATTCGACCAAAGACGTTACCACTTTGGCCGTTCGATAAGGTCTTCTGCTATTTTCTCCTCATTTTCGTTCGTTCTCAAATAGTCACATAAATACTCTCTCACTCTCTTTCTCTTTCTCAGTTTCCATTTCACTATTACTCACCACTCCCTTAATTTCAGCTGTGTCCGGTTTCTCAGGTCACTGTACAGTGTGTAACTTTAATCCTCTTGTGGAGTCAATGTGCTTGAAGAAGATGTTCTGTATTTGTATGTTCACTGCACAAATGCACATTCATATGGCCATGCTAGTCTTTTGTCCTACCGCTCTGCCATGAGGCGTTGCAGATAGTCGAGATGAGTAGATTTCTTGTTATCTCCAAGTGGGAGGCTTGGGCTGTCGTTGGGTGGACGTTCCAGAGTGTTCGAGAGACACCATCGATCCACTATAGTCGATGCTGGTCATAATACATTCTGACTAAATCACCAAACCACTTGATGTTTTGGGCGTCAATGTAGGGACTAACTGAGTTTGTCCCCGCAATCTGTCACTGCGTGGTGTTGTGGATTCGGTCACGGATTGTCTTTCCGGCTGCACTTCTCACACAGCTCTGGATCTTACTCGAATGGGTTGCTAGTAAGGACCAAGTTTGACATCGGTAACACAATGTAGGAATAAATAGTGCATTGATTAGAATCCTCTTAGTGGAAAGAAGAACTCTAGGGCCAGAGTGGACTGCCGGGGTCTTTGTGTATGACAAGGACAAGAATAGCACCGCTGCACCATAGAGAGAGTGTCGGAAGAGCCGACTAACTGTATGATATAGTATAGTACCGGCGATGGTTAGGAGTTTATTTAGAGCAGCATAGATGGCGTCTAACAGACTGACGATCTACTTTGCTCTAATGTTTGAGTCTATTTAGATGGAACTCACACATCCGTTAACCGCTCTTCGTAAGCGATTATCGCAACGCAGAGGAGTATTAAGCTGCTCGAGCCTAGCCCGCGAAGCAGAACATTTTTCTCCTTGCTACATTTAACGTTAATCCAGAGCTGGGACATGTACAGCGGCGTCTGTCCATGTAGAGGTACAGGTCGACTAAGAACTAAGAACTCTAGGGTGTTCCTAAGATCGGTACAATATGAGAGTAGATAGTATTTGCCTTCTGAATTATACGTGCGATTTCTGTATCCATGCTATCTTCATCAGAGAAAATACTAGCTAGGTATTTGATCTCCCTTACTTCATTGACACTTTTGTTACTGTTGTGAAAACATCTCTGCACGTATTCACTGGTTATCATGATAGACTTATGCGCATCCTTGTCATCAGATGGACGTTCTGGCAGCCTTACAGCTTCTAATGCAGTAGACTGACGGCATGAGTAAAATCAGTGATTCTTTTTCCTGTTTGACGTTAGTCCTGAAAATGACGGTTTGTAGTAGTTTACAGTAGGGCTTGTATCAAGATGCTGAGCAGTGCATTAGCTGCAGTTGAGGACGACTCAAAGCTGACTGCTAGCTTCAGGGCCAGCGACCCATAGCCGCCAAGACCCGTCTACGCCTACATGTTGTGATCATGGATAACCGGCTGCTGCAAAACAGACAGGCTAAGGAGAAACGATGGAAGAGGGAAGGCTAACCCGGAACCCAGATATACCTGCTGAAGTCGGATGTGTCGGACCGGAAGGAGCAAATACCACAGTCAAGTTGTAAACTACAACACAGCGCATTCAGTTCTCAGAACTTTATCTTGCTACTTGCAAACCTCATTTTTAGGACTTGGAAGCAGGAGTTTGAGAACGAACGAAGTAGAGGACAGTCAGGTTGCGATATCTGCGTCTTTCAGACCGACACGTCCGATTTCAACGGGCTTTTTTGAGTACCGGGTTTGCCTTCCAACTGCAACGCCACGCGTATCATCTACTCACTTATACATACATACATACATACATATATACATGCACGCACACACAAACGCACGCACGCATACAACTCGATATAAAGCGAAAGTGCAAACAGTTATCTCTCTAGCATGTCTTAGCAGTCATCTGAACTGTTTAGCTTGCGTCTAGCAACATCGTTACGTTACGTTACCACCTATGTGCTTTGATACAGGCTTTCTGCAATGCGACTGGAAGAAGTTGTCTTGCATGTTTTGAATGAAATGAAATTAAATTCGAGGAGGATGATCAATGTCATTCAAAATAGCATGTACATGTGCGAAATCTCAGTCTAAGTTGTTAGATTTTGCCAATTTCCTTTCAATTATTTGTTTCCCATGTACATGTGCGAAATCTCAGTGTAAGTTATTAGATTTTGCCAATTTCCATTCAATTATTTGTTTCCCATGTACATTACAAGCAATCGCATGACAATAATGGTGGAAGTAAAGTAATTAAATGAACTCTGACTTAACAATTTCAAGATATGTCAGTTTAAAGGCCCCTAGATGATAACATAGTTTGTGAAATTGCGCGGGATTTTATCAATGGATGTTTGTTGAAAAGACGTGATTTCAACAAATAAATTCAGATTTTTTATTTAGTTTTCTCGGGTGCAGGCGACACAAAGCTGGCGAAGTCCGAAAACATGTTAATAAAGGAAAATTCCTTCGTAATAAAAAAAATGCACGTTTTGAACATATCCAATATCATAATTCATCATTTATAATTCATAATACCATAACTACTAACACATAATTCCAATTGAAGATCCTCAAGAACATGCGTATTCCCAGTGATAATGTAAGGATGCGAGGCATGGACCATCCATCACACAAGTATTGAGAACGAGGATTGGGGCTTGCGAGACAAAATGCTACAAAATACCTAATAATAATAATAGCTGTCCATCGTTGTCGATGAGGACCGCCGACATCATCCTTGTCACAGATTTCCCTGTTGGGTGCGCATGTGGCTGAACAGGCCAATGCGGGCACGCAAACATCTGCTACATATCGGGCACACGAGGTTTGTAGAAGGGGATTGTGTTCCCGCTGTTCGGATTTTCCGGTTCTCGCGTCTGCTCTGGGCTTTCAAAACACGGTCGTCTTTACCGGCAGCTACACCCGATTTGACTGCGCTTCTCCAATCAGATCTGATTTGCGCAATATATTCCCAGGTGTCGATGTCTATCTGGCAACTTTTTAGTGAGTCCTTCAGACCGTCTTTAAAACGTTTCTTTGGCGCCCTCTCTCGCGCCATCCCTCTCGCAGCTCGCCGTAGAGAAGCTTCTTTGGGAGCCGCTCGTCTGACATACGGACAAGGTGTCCGGCCCATCCTAGTCGTGCTTTTTCTAGCAGTGCATGGATGCTGGGCATGTTAGCCCTCTAGAGAACCTCGATGTCAGTGACACGATCTTGCCATCGCATGTGACAAAATACCTAGGGCAAAGAAAATAACAAATAAAGCCATCCTGCAAGATCTGAATGTCGAAGAGAACTAGCTTATAAACCGCGTTATGTCTCGGAAACTGAAGATTGTCGGCCACATACAGCAGCATGACGGACTGAAAATAGCAGTTCTGGAGGACATTGTTTCAGGAAGACGTGGCAGAGACCGACCAAGAAGTTTCAGGAAGACGTGGCAGAGACCGACCAAGACGTAGGTGGACACACGACATCATGGACACCCTAAACATGAACATGGAATAGGCAAGTAGGCTGACTGCTGATCGAGTAGACTGACTGCTGATCGAGTAGGCTGACTGCTGATCGAGATTCATATCGAATGGCTGTGATGAGAGCGACGTTTTGCCAAAGACATGCTACATGATGATGATGATGAATACCATAACTAATAGTCGTATCCGAAATACCGAGATCCACGACCAAACAGAGTTCCGGGATGTCGCTGAATCTTCGTCGACGCAAAAGTGCAGATGGGCCGGCCGTGTGGTCCGTATGCCTGACGACAGATTTGCTGAAGTGAGTGTTTTTCTGGTGGTCATGATACTACAACTGTCCGACCGCCAAAGAGATGGAGAGATGATCTTCACCACGCCTTTGAACCATCATCGTGTTCTAGGGCGAAGGACAGACACGTATTCAAGCATAATTTGAGAACCTGGCATAAGGCAACCTTACCTGATTGAATACGAGAATTTGAGTATTCAAGTATACTCCATTGGTTTATACCTTCCCTTACATCAAGAATCTTCCTGTTGACCTGTTCGAAACGACTTGTTTAATTATGTTTAGACGACGTCATGGAGGCGAAGAGTGAGTGTTGATACTGGTGTGCGTTGAGGATCACGTGGTACTGTAGACAGAGTTAAGCACAAACAGACGTCAATAATTATAAACACTGTTAGCCTTTTTAAACTCACGCTGCCAATGGTAATTGTGACATTTTTTAAATTAAAAAAACAACTTTCACGCACCCATTCCCTGCTTCACATCAACATTGTATTAATTCCCTATCTCCATCCCGCCCATATATTCTCTAGGTGCCAACAACGCATATTCATCGTGTCTGTCTTTTCCTTCTTCAACTGGTCCGTCATGGTGCACACCTCCTCTCTTTTCTACTCCCTTCAAACTTCCCATCCCTTCTCCCTTTAGGCCCAATCATCACTTTTCAACGTCTCCTCCTCAAAATATCAAGTGCTCTCTTATTGGTCCAGCGAAATCATAGTGTCTTTCTATCCTTGTTTTTTGTGTGCACTAAATACAAATACAGATTAATGGTTTGCACCTAAATCGTCTACTTACTCATTGGAAATAACCAATGCATTGCTGCCTATTAAAATAATTGCGTATATTTCAGCGTCTAATTATCTCGGTAAGCCACGGTTAAATGTTCCAGCGGCAACATGGAGTTCCATCAGCCAATCAAAACAGTCCAGCATGCTCATGACTGACATTGAGGAAATTATTATTAGTTCCTGCTACAGTAACTTCTGTGGTAGAAATACTATCACTCACAACTGAAATTAATTATTACCATACGCACACACACAAGTTCCTTATCCAAAGCGGCGACGGCGACAGGGCAGGTAGAGATATTTTGTGTCTCAGTTATGAAACTGTAACTTGCACTTTTAATTATAAATAAGTGAGAAAAATGTTGCGCTATCATCAACCGCACTCTCTCGTCCGGAGTTACATTGATCCAGTAGCAACAGCAAGACGACTGACGGTAGCGCGGAATGTAGATATTTATCTTTACTCTCGAACTTACTGAGCCTGAGAAGGTGCCGTGTCCAGAAGAATCTTGTGTTTCGAAGTGTGCCTGGGAAGCAGCCAACGGCCTCCTCTTTTCGATAACGAGTTACTTTACGTGCACATGGTATTCATGGGACTTCAGAGCTTTCCGTCCACCTTCGATATGACTATACATGCGATCTCGCCTTTCTTGAGACCAGACAACGCTAGAAACTTGTGGGATTTGAACACTCAAACGTGCCATGATTTCGTTCGTTTCCTTATAGGCGCGAGTCTTATCTCTCAGCAATAATGACCTTTGCATAATAAAATATACAGGGCTTGACAGTCAGTCAGTAAAAAATGTCACCAGTCAGCACGGTCGGACTACAGTCTTGCAATTGATGTTAACAAATTTAAACTAGGCACTAATTCACCATTATTTCTTTATAACAATGTGTACCAAACCAATATGTATTGTATTACTTTCACATTATTAGTTGATTTCCTCTTAAGAAAAAATGCATTGTTATCAGAGCCACGGCCTCTGTGTCCTTGAACATGCTTAGTAATTTTAGCACTGTAGTACCATTTATCGATGGCTTTAGTAAGTTTAAATTGTGACAGTGGAGGTCCATTTAGATTCACCATCATAAACTAGCTTATGTACAATCTATTCGAACCGTAATATCATTAATAATTGTGCGAGAGTCTTTATGTAGTGAAGTAAAGTAAAGTAACCCATAGCATTACTGCCGTAGGGGTGTCAGGTGTTATCGATCTCACATTTCAAAGACTCAGCTATATGAGGGCGGTAGCCATCTCCTCTCCTTCGCCGCTCTTACTTCCCGGACTGAACCGGTACCCATTTAAGGCTCGGTCGACCTGGAAACCGTTGCGGTCTGAAAAAACATTACCATCTCTACTGGAAAATAAACCCAGGACCACTCAGATGCGAAGCAAGCACGCTAACCACTACTACGCGGCTCCCGTTATGTAGTAGCGATTAAAAACGTAACGATTTAAAACGAATTTTTTTCACCCGTCAAGCAACAATGTTTACTCGTTTACTCATTGACGAGCAGACGAGTTCATTTATCAAGCCCTATATATATATATATATATATATATATATATATATATAAAGAATACATCGCCAGTATCATTTACTATGGCATTCAAGATGAGGGCACAGTGCATTGATTCAATTCTGTATTTAGTTTACCCTGACCAGTTTTTATGAAATCTGAAATCTATCTTTTATTGCCGTTCGGTTTCAATATCAATGGTATGGATTTCTTCTTCTTCTTCTTCTTCTTCTTCGTACGCAGTCAGACAGTAACCAATGGTATGGATATGTTGAGGTCGTTAGCTCAATGCTTGACGCTCCCTAATCGCCTTTTACGACATGCAAGAGATGAAAATACGGAAGACACACTGCAATTCAATTGATGATTGCATGCGAGATAATTATATCGTAATTTATGAAACGGTAACATGCAGACTTCAGAAGTATGAAATAGAGAAACTGTTAAGCTAGACGAAGCTCCATTTTGTTCATGGGATGATGGAAGAATAGCTAAGCATTCTCTCAAATATTATTTCCATTCTTCTTCCTTCTCATTATTTTTTCTCTTCGTCATATTTTTATACTACTTGTCTCTCTTCATTATCTACTGTTATTTTTCTCTTTTCATCATCTTCTACTACTTTTTTCTCATCATCGTCTTCTACTACGTTTTTCTCTTTATTATCATCTGCTACAGCTTCTTTCATTTCTGCCTTGTAACTAAACTGGATGGATGTGTGGATCTGAGGAATGGATACTTACATCTACAGTCACGGTGCAGTGTATACGTTAGAGTTATATTCTACCTCCGATAGAAAAAAAACATGATTTACCGAGGATTTGAATACAAGTCATCGCGGTCATATGGCTGATACGCAAACCTCTTGACCAGAAGCTCCTCTGCCAATTCAGACTTGATGGCGATGAGGTATGAACATGTTGATTGCGTGTATGGTTTCAGTTAACTCATTCCCTGCGGAATGTATGAGACTTCTGGCACATGGATTTTTAAAATGTAAAATCCAGGTAGGAAGTTTAGATCAGTATCATCATCATGTGCCGTGCGGGTTAGCGATCATGGACCTCCACCCACTTTTATCACGTGTGTCGTTTACCAACTCTGTTGTTGATTGTCGACTGTGCCATTATCTCAGGCTGTCCAACATTATCTCTCTCTGCCTCTCTCCGTATCGCTTTCCCTCTAGCTTTCCCGTTCCCACGACCTGCTCCAAGTCGCCTCTTTTCATAACATGCCCCCAAAAGGGAAGACTGCATCGTTGTGATCTTTGCAATAAGTTGCCTTTGTGTTTCTACCTCCTCTTGTACTATATCATAAGTTGTATTTGTGCTTGTGCCTCCTCTTGTACTGTATCATAAGTTGCCTTTGTGTTTGTACCTCCTCTTGTACTGTATCATAAGTTGCATTTGTGTTTGTGCCTCCTCTTGTACTGTATCATAAGTTGCCTTTGTGTTTGTGCCTCCTCTTGTACTGTATCATAAGTTGTATTTGTGTTTCTGCCTCCTCTTGTACTGTATCATAAGTTGTATTTGCAGTCCGTACGATCCGCAGAATTATTCCGTAAAACCACATCGTCGTTGCTTCCACTAAACTATGCGCTTGCTGATTGTCCTTAATTCACTGCCATATTTCTGTATTGGTTACTCGTAGCATCCAATGACTCCTTTTATCAGTTTCAGCGACAAGGTTTTGTTGCACAATATTCCTGTCATGATCTGGAAACCGATTTTGCTTGGGCGATTCTGCATTTTATTTCGTAATTGCATCTTCCGTTTGATGTTATGTATGTGCCCAGGTATTTGAACATGTTAACTTGTCTCAATTCGGTCCCCTTCGCTTTGACACAGCATTTTGGAGAGCCCGATTTCTTCGTCCCTACCATCATTTCCGATTTCCGTTTATTTAAGCTGAGGCCTTTGCTTTCACTTTGCTGAACTACCATGTCTAACCATTTCCTGCATGACGGATTTATTTTGTACTACCAATATAATGCCATCAGCGTAAAGTAGATTGTTAATGATCTGTTCGCCAATTGATACCCCTGGCATTGTATGTATGTTTCTCAAGAGAAACCCGCTGTATAGAGAAAACAGGTCAGGGGACAGAACACAACCTTGCCTCACTCCCCTTTTTATCTGTTTATGGGCATCTCCGTGGAAAAGTGGTTAAGTCGTTTGCCTCGTGTTCAGATGGTCGGGGTTCGAATTCTGTTCATGATGGCAATTTTTTCCTCACATTCTTGGGTTCATCACTGAAGCTACGGAGGTGCTTTGTGCGATGCTATCGGCAGGGGGTATACTGTCAAGTGGAGAGAGATCCAGCCATATGGGACGACTTGCGGCGATGAAGTCCAGCCCTCGCCTTTAACCTTTAACCTTTCTTTAAATATGTTATGTTTATATTCTCCCATATTCATTGCTGAGGAGGGTGCATGGCCTAGGGGTGAAACTGGCTCTGTTTTCACAATCTCAACGTTCCGGGTTCGATTCTCACTTGTGTCCAATTTGGCAGACACTGGGTTTATTCTCGGGCGAATGCTCCTCAACGTACGGAAAGTAATGGCAACCTATCGTACCTCACACTTGCTGAGAAACTTATAATAGCCAAACAGGTGGCGGTTGTAAAAAACTACGTTCTGTAAAAGACATGCTACTTACTTTTCATGGTTAATTCTTACTGCCGCAGATTGTCCCCAATACATATTTTGAATTATCCTGAGGCCCTTGCCATCGTTCAAGTACATTTATAAATTTAGTAGAAGTTGTTATTGACATACGTTTAAATATATTTCTTGTTGCTGTTGTGGTGGTTGTTGTTGTTGTGGTGGTTGTTGTTGTTGTTGTAGTGGTTGTTGAATATCTGCAAAAAATAAGTTCACTTTTTGTATGTGTCTGGAAAAATGCGGGTTGCAGGGGTTTTCCTTACATGCCGAGAGTGCTGATGAAGGTGGTCTTCTGGTGGTTGTGCTAAGCTTGGCTTCATCTGCGTGTCGCTGAATACTACGGAGATGACGTAGATACTCCATCTGGGTTGCCAGGCTTTCATGTAAACAGTCCGTCCAGGGAGAACTGTGTGTGTGTGAGGTGGGGGGGGGGGGGGGAGCTTGGCCATCATATCTTACCTTAACTTAGCTAAACGTTTCTATACTCGTTTAGACGACTCTGCAGAATCTGTAGACAATAAATTTGCCTTACATTTCCTTGATCTAAAAGCGAAGCGCATTCAATATATTCTTAAATGCATTAACATTGTGGGGACGGTGTAGCCTAGTGGTTAAGTGGCACGGCTCACAACCCGAAGGTGCTGAGTTCGATACCCATCACAGCACCGGCCGTTACCCCGAGGAAGCAAACCCGTAGAAAATGCAGGAGAAAGCAGACCCTTACATAAAATGAATACTGAAGTCGGATTCACTGGGCCGATAGGCGCAACATAAAAACCACAGTGCAACGCACACCATCTTGGGGATTAGAGAAATAAGGCGAACGCAAAAAATAAAATAAAATATGCATTAAATGTCCCTGCCACAACTACTTCCTGTGGCGATGCATTCCAAGCATTCACCACTCTCTGACTAACATATCCGGTCAGTCAGTTCTGCCTGACCAAACGTTAGTCCTTTATCCCTCCCCCCTTTTTTTTATTCATAACTGCTCTTGCCTGGTGGCGTTGAGGACAACATGTATTTGTAGACTTCTGGTTTGCTCTTTGTGGGAAGTGTGTTTCCGACTTGTTGAACGTTCTTTTACCCTCTCTATCCATCGTAGACGCGGTCCACGTCTTGCTCATGGTCCTGAAACTTCTATGTTGAATGATTTCTCTGTAGGTTGATCATACGGCCTTCTTGTCAGTTGACCAAACCACTTTATCTGATGCCTGTCAATATAGAGGGGGCAGGTACAATTAATGCATTTCAAAATAAATTAGATGCGCATAGCTTTTAGAGCAAGGAAACCTGGTTGTATACATACTCTGCTGAGTCTTTTAAACCAGTATAAAGAAGTTAGGTTAAGTTAACTAGTTAACCGATTCATTCCCAATCGTACCCCTCAACGTGATATTATAAATTATATCGGGAATTGTCTTTCCTGCCACACTTCGTATGCCTTTTCTCCACCTGAGTAATATTGTCTGATCAGTACATTTTATCTGACCGGACGTTAGTCTACTCTTCTTAGACTTGCAGTAAACAGTAAGTAAAAACATTATGCATGATGCTAGCAACTGATTGTGCATGGGTCAAATGTTCTCAATGATATGGAGTCACCGTTTTTATCTTTCTGAAACCACCGCTGAATGTGGACACGCTGGATTCCGGTCAGTGGACTAGCTAGATTGGTAGCCTTACGCTTACAATGAAGTGAATAATTGAATTGCCGCTAGTAGCAATCCCTCTAAGGACTAGGACTATGCTACCCAGACGTCCAACAGCTGATATTCAATCTTAAACGTTCTCTCTATCAGTTCAGTATGTCTGACCTGTCAGGAAACTTGACTGCCTGACAACGCTATCCACCAAATCAATGGATCTTGTGGCATACATTAGAAAGTGTCCTGTGCTAAACTCTCACATCGTTCTGCTTATTGGAGCGTCATAATTGTATCATTGCTGTGTGGATATAAAATGCAAGTCTGGGCTATTTTTATACAGATCAATAAATCGATACATATTCACGCCTTTCTAGACGATAGATCTTCGCGTACCCCATGTCTCCCTCGCGGACCCCATGTCTCCCTCGCGGACCCCATGTCTCCCTCGCGTACCCCATGTCTCCCTCGCGGACCCCATGTCTCCCTCGCGGACCCCATGTCTCCCTCGCGGACCCCATGTCTCCCTCGCGGACCTCCTATTAGATTGCAAGTGGTTGGAACACATTCTGGTTGTTGTTATTTGTTAGAGCCCACAATGAGTAAGTTTACCTTTTTGTGCGCTCTGAAAAGGACGTCAAGTTGCGGGTTGCAGTAGTTTCCCTCACATCCCGATTATACTGAAGAAGGTGGACCGCGATCCACCAGGCGGTTGTGCTATACTTGGCTTCATACGCGCGGCGTTCACTACTACGGAGATAACATTGATCCAAATCTCTTCAGCTAGGCTGCCTTGAAAACAGCCTGTTTCCAGGCAACGTTACACGACAGATAAATTGTGGTCTTGATCAGTGTATTGTGCCTGACCCTGGCTCGACGTCCTAGTCAGTATGTTCTGCCTGACCAGTCTAGAGTCTCAGCTCCCCACAAACTATGGTATATCACAACAACACGACGATGGCTAATGCGGTGGGAAATCTAGAAAGTACGTGAAGATGGAAAGGACACAGGTTCAGAAAAATAAATAGAAACGCAACTGTGAGAGCTAATCAAAATGTATCTAATGTTCTCGTCTCGTCTCATCTCGTCTGTCCAGTAACCTAGATCATCGCATTTCAGTACATCATGAACAGTCCGTCGCCACCGTGCTCTATCCACAGCGAGCGTTGATGGTTCAATCCATTTTATGTCCTTTCACTTGAGAATATCATCTGTCCAACGGATCTTTTGTCGACATGGCCTTTTCTTGGCACAAACTGCGCCTCGGAGATTTACATTGGGTAAACCTTGAGAGAGGACCACATGGTTGTACCAGCAGAGCTTTTGTGATTTCGCAAAGGAAAGAAGGCCCGTTTTCGGCCCGACAGACTGTCGGACAATATTACGTACACTGACACTCGTAACGTAATCCCAGTATACTATTACAAATGATCTTTCTGAAACAACGAATCTTCATGTATTGGATTTTCAGCTCCAATGCAGCATGTAATGCTCATGTTTCACATGCATACATGTGCACAGAGAGGATCAATATTCACATTACATTTAGTTTAATAAATTTAACTTACATTCTTAACTACAGAGTCTTATGCAACTGGTTTCTTGTAGATTCACTTTATATATATAATATATTAATGAATGCATTCATTGACCCTGCCTGCAATACCTTCCAACAATTAACGACTTTATGAACAAACAAAAAATTATTTCCTGATATTTATAATGGACCTTTCTTTAACTCATTTGTGGCTGTGTCCTCTTGTTCTTGTAAGGAGCTCCATTTTAAATAACTTGTTGTAGTCTAATTTATCTTTTCCCTTGATTATCATATACATCTGCCTGTATTAAATCGATTGGAATACCCAGAAGTATCCGAGATCTGATCTTTGTCTGGAAAAAAAGTACAAATACACCTGTTTAGATCATAACGTAATTCATTCGGAATAGGCACCTCCGGAGTGTACACACTTCTCATCAGCGGGGTTTACAATGATTGACACATTTCTGAAAGTCATTTCTTTTCAGTTCTTCACGAGACGACTCAGCACATTGATCCTTGATTTCATCTATGTACTAAAATCTCGTTTCTTGGAATAGCATCTTGGGTATTTGCAAAAATTATCCTGGCCAGAGCAATGTAGTGATGGTTCTTCCCGTGGCCACTCTCCCATAGTGGTGATGGTTCTTCCGGTCGACACTCTCTCATAGTGATGGCTCTTCCAGTCGCTACTCTCCCATAGTGGTGATGGTTCTTCCGGTCGACACTCTCTCATAGTGGTGATGGTTCTTCCGGTTGCCACTCTCTCATAGTGATGGTTCTTCCAGTCGCCACTCTCCCATAGTGGTGATGGTTCTTCCAGTCGCCACTCTCCCATAGTGGTGATGGTTCTTCCGGTTGCCACTCTCTCATAGGGGTGATGGTTCTTCCAGTCGCCACTCTCCCATAGTGGTGATGGTTCTTCCGGTTGCCACTCTCTCATAGGGGTGATGGTTCTTCTGGTTGCCACTCTCTCATAGTGATGGTTCTTCCGGTTGCCACTCTCTCATAGTGATGGTTCTTCCGGTTGCCACTCTCTCATAGTGATGGTTCTTCCGGTTGCCACTCTCTCATAGTGATGGTTCTTCCGGTTGCCACTCTCTCATAGTGATGGTTCTTCCGGTTGCCACTCTCTCATAGTGATGGTTCTTCCGGTTGCCACTCTCTCATAGTGATGGTTCTTCCGGTTGCCACTCTCTCATAGTGATGGTTTTTCTAGTCACCACTCTCCCATAGTGATGGTTTTTCTAGTCACCACTCTCCCATAGTGATGGTTTTTCTAGTCACCACTCTCCCATAGTGATGGTTTTTCTAGTCACCACTCTCCCATAGTGATGGTTTTTCCTAGTCTCCACTCTCCCATAGTGTTGGTTCTTCTAGTCTCCACTCTCCCATAGTGTTGGTTCTTCTAGTCTCCACTCTCCCATAGTGTTTGTTCTTCTAGTCTCCACTCTCCCATAGTAGTGATGATTTTTCCTGTCGGCATCTCCAACACTCTCATCTCTTTGGTCTAACTACAACCATTAAGCTACGCGTAAGAATCAGGTAGACCTCTACACCTCACGGTAGAAGAGGAGTGACTAAGTAAAGAATCAGGTAGTCCCTATAGTTTACTATTATAACCTCCGCAATTGTTATATTACGATCTTCCATCATTAACCACCGCGCTGTCTCTATTGTTTCTAAATGTCTGCCTGTTGTGGGCATTCCTGGTCGTCATTTATTCTTAATTTATGTGCAGTCATCTTCGAAACAGCGACCTTATTCTTTATTCTGCGAATAACTCATATCTTCATTACACAAATCCCTATCTATTTTCATAGCACTCTCCGGTTTAGTGTCATCGTGAATTTGATCCTGTTTAATGGAAATTCTATGTTAAACACTATCGTTCATTTTGACGCGAAGAACAAATGCGACTAGCACAGTGCACCAGTGCGACAATCACGGGCAGCCTTGCAGCTAAGATGAGGGGTGAGGGTGGGAGGAGTGTAAATTCTGAGAAATAATCACGCATGCGCAGTAGCTATCAAGGTTTGCATGATGCGAGATGCACTGCTTGAGTATGTGGGAGATGGAGGGTAGGATATGGTTTTGTGATTTGGAAAAACATGGGTGTCGTTTGTTTGAGGGCGAGTAGAGGGGGGAATTTGGGTTAGCTGACGTGGAGAAAGGTTGGTAGATTGATGAGTGGGTATAGCTGGCTGGAGGTAAATGGAAGATTGCATATGGAGGGATGGAGAGACAGAGCGGGATAATAATTGAACAAAAGGATGGAGTGACAGGGAGGTGTAAGAGATGGACAGAGGTGTGGGGAGGCAGATGGGTGCAAAGGATAGACAGAGGGATGGAGAGACAGAGGGTTATACGAGGTATCTGAAGAGATGGAAAGGCAGATGGGGGGGGAGGGGGAGGTTTGTTGATGTCAGTGTGTAGAACGTTGGATATGATCAGGAAGTTCAAAATGCAATAATTAAATGACTGGGCGACGTTGTATCCCACAGTTAGTTTAAAAAAAAAAAATTGTAATCAAAATCGTGAAATGGACTTATTCAATATTGAAGATTAATCGTCTCGTGACAAATGTAGACCTGTTTTAATCGTAGTCTTACTGGCTATATCAGCGCGTGCATACCATTAAAAGAAATGGTCGGTTTCAAAGTCTACATTTTGCTTGCAGATCTTGCAATCCCTTAGCAATTGTTATGCATTTGAAGTTCATTTTTTTTGCAAACATCAATACCACAATACCTTGACGTTCCTCGGGGTGTCGTTAACACGCGTCCCCATCTGTTTTGAGACATTTCAGAAAGTGCATTGGCAATTTAAAAGCAGCTAATGCTAACGCCGAGCGTGTGACGTTGGCTCTTAGAATCTTTATTGATTTGCCCTGAAATTCTTGATTGAAATCAAAGTGTCTAACTGTGTGGCCGAGTTATCTCCCTGTCTATTCGAGTTATTTCCCATTTTGGTTTAGATATGAGCCTGGCTTCACATCTTCTGTTCTATGAATGTCTGTTTATTTCTGTGGCATTTATTTTTGTCTCTTTTATTTTGGGAGTTAAGTTCTTTGAGTAGTATATATCTTTCATCATTTTAACCCTTATCGTCTCAATTGTTCACTTATGACTTTCTTCTTCACCTTTTGTCGTCTCATTTTCTACCGGCTATGTGACAGCATCCCAGAGTTATCTTCAGGCTGGTCTTAAAACTCTTTTAAATATATATATATACAAGGAGAGTTCAAACAAAACCGGACCTGACTGCACCAAGTGAACATACTTGTTATGCGCATGATGATGTCACTTCTGATGAAAAAAGCACATACCAACCGTCAAGTTCGCAAAATTGCATTATCTTGTGACTCATAGTTTCCTAAGCAGACCGTTGAAACCATGGCGCGTTTGATACGGAATCGCAAGATGCAGGCAGTGTATGGTGGCAAAACTGTGTCGAAGACACCAGTGAAGAACTGGACAACGATGTTTAAAGAAGGATGTTAGTTAAACGAAAGATCTTCCAAGACCAGGCCATGCGCATATTGTTGCGTCAGAAAATGCAACATTAATACAGCAATTAGGGTGGACCGTCACCGGAGCTTACTTTTGCCACACTTTTGTCACCATACTCTGCCTACATTCTGCGATGAATTTCAACTGATCAATATCCATCAACGGCTAGAAACAGAATCACCGCTCGCTGATCAACTATGGACAGATTCCGTATCACACACGCCATATTTTCAACGGTCTGCTGAGGAAATATATGCTATTCTAATTAACTCCCAATGTAGTATTTGCGTATCTACTTTGGCAGTTACATAATCTATCACTTATCCAAACTAATAACCTTAAGGATAATCAATAATACAGGTTCATCGATTTAAACAGCCGGGAAACTATAATACAGTTTGATAGGAGATCAAGTTTACATACAAAATGGAACATGTCAGAGATTACCTTTTTTTGTCTCTTAGATTTGCTGTTTTTTCGTATGGCTAGGTTGCACCATGTTCAACATTAGTTATTGACAAACCTGTTGATTGCGGTTGGACGTGGCTGCTTGCCCCTAGTTTATGAAAATAACCATATATATGTTGTTTAATATGCGATTTAGTATTTTTGTTGTTGTGTAGTTTATATTGTCTATGTTCTTCTATTCTCCTTGAGAATGTCGCTTATTTTAGTCTGTAGTTATTGCGACTTGCTTGCCTTTGTTCTGTGTTTATGTCTTAAGTTTCAGCTATCTTTGTGTGTGAACCTGTATCTATACTTGTCATGCTTTCGGCTCTTGCAACTTGTCTGAAACTCGTTGCTGGTGTTCATATTTTATTTCATTACATGTCGAAAGGGATGACTAAAGAGGGCTGTGTATGGGGTTAGCAATCACCCTATGTAAAATAATCTTTACTGATTGTCATTTAATTCACGCCTATTAAAATTGATAGTGACAAAAATGGCACATTAAATTGTATACTTAATAAATAATTAACCAGTTAATTCACATAAATCATTATTCAATTGGTAGAGTTTTATGATTCAGATTGATAATACGTAACAAATACAATTTAAAAGCAATGCAAACGTCTGCTCGGTTTTAAAACATACTGAAAGGAAACTAAATAAAGTAAAGATGTGTCTTATAATAGTTACACTACTGTCGGAGAATGAAGTTGTTCAATACTTCAGTATACTAAGCCAATGTTGTTTTTTTCTTAAACTTGGTGTACTACTGTCAGAGAATGACAATTCTTGAGACTTCATTATACTAAGTCATGATTTGTTCCATATTACATAAACTTCTGTCGGGGAGTGAAGTTGTTTTTGACCTCATTATACTAAGGCAATTTTTGTGTCAGCTTAACTGCCTTAAAACAGCCTGTCTCCAGTGAACCCTACATAGAATATAAATAGTGGTCTTGGTCAGTATATTGTGACCGACCCTGACTCGACATCCTTGTCTGTATATTGTGCTTGACCGAACTAGCGTCTCAGTTCCCCATCCAAATGTAAAATGGGTACTTGCCTGATGACAGGTGGGGCTGGGGGGGGGGGGGGAAGAAAGAGAACTGGACACATCGCCTCTCAAAGATGAAGCTCATTATAACGAAGTCTCTATCACATCATCTCCGTCCAGAGTCTGCCATGGAGCTACCTGTCCGTTTGTGAACCTAGTTAGATAGAGAACACGGCTATGTTTGAAATAATCATTTTAAAAGGCATCAGGTTTTTAATGGTAACTGTCAGTTCCATGACAACAATTGCCGACGGGGATGAAGATATATCTTTATGTACTAAACCGCAGCCTGTGTGAGGACAGTTCTTTTCTTGTTATTTTTACCTTCCCCAGCTCATAGGTCAAGTACCGATTTACAGCTAGGCCGACTGGAGGAGCGGTACTACCAGGCACGAACCTATGCCCGAATTTTTGTATCATGTCCGTGAACTCGAACACTGGCACACTGTAATCCTGCTCTAGCAAGCCAGCTCACAGTGGACTAGGCTGCACTCTCCATTCAAGTTTATATGTGGGCGAGGAAAAGGGGCCCGGGGTAGGGATTGATTAGTTCTCTACGTCTCTATTTTTTTCTTTCCGAAAAGTACTCCAGTATCCATTTAAAGCTCTCTCAACTGGGGCGTGTCGATAACGGTGGTCGAACCCGGTACCACTGTCATGAAAAACAAGTGCGCTACCGATTCGTTATTCAGTGGGTCAGACCGAGTTGTATAAAAAATGTACAATAACAAGTAAACAAGCCGTACCCACACAAACAGATACACGAAACGTGATTTGACTGCTACTCTAGGAGTCTGTCATGGCTAGAAAATCAATCGGATTATGGGAGAATGAAGGTCGACAGACAGGAGCAGACTAGAACAGGGGTTCTCAGACTCGTGTCAGCCAAACTCTAAAAGTCTGACCGGGTCAGCCAAACCCTAAAAGTCTGACCGGGTCAGCCAAACCCTAAAAGTCTGACCGGGTCAGCCAAACCATAAAAGTCTGACCGGGTCAGCCAAACCCTAAAAGTCTGACCAAGTCATCCAAACCCTAAAAGTATGACCGGGTCAGCCAAACCCTAAAAGTCTGACCGGGTCAGCCAAACCCTAAAAGTCTGACCGGGTCAGCCAAACCCTAAATGTCTGACCGGATCAGCCAAACCCTAAAAATCTGACTGGGTCAGCCAAACCCTAAAAGTCTGACCGGAGTCATTGAAAGGCGCAGAATGTTCTGTGAGAAGTATTGTACGAGGTTTTGGTGAGTAATCCAGACTTTTGTGAGGATCGGCGAGGGTTTGTATAAATAAGTTAACAAATAGGTTGGGAAGCTGAACATGAAGTCGGCAGCTTCTAAAGGTGTGATTATTGCGTGGCAGACACAACCATTTTTGTGAATTGTGTAGGTAATATATGTTAGATGTCCCATACGCGTGCGCAGTTGAGCTACACACTGGCGTCTGTGCTAACACGGTATACAATCAAATAATAGCGTTGTGTCGTTCATTTATTTTGGGAAAAAATACTTTCTGGAAAGGATAGGCATAGGGAAATATTTCCTGAAAGTTATGTTGAGACTTGAGATGCAATTCGAGGAAAACATTTAAGCCTGCTGACCAGAGGAGTACTCCTCCGTCATCTTCATGACAATATCAGACAACGTACGGTTATGTTAACTCAGGAAAATGTTGGGCAGCTACTACTTGGGCAGCTTCTTGAACATCCATCTTTGAGCCCCGATTTAGTCACGAACAATTTCCACCTGTTTGGTGCACTAGAAACGCACCTCGGCCGGAGACGTTTCATGAATGACGAAGAGGTTGAACGACAATTGCAAATGTGACTGAGACAGCAGAAAGACTTCTATCCTGCAGATTTGTATGTTCTGATGAAGCGATGTGATATGTTGTTGTTGTTGTTATGATTATCCCATAGCTGCTGAACAAACCTGCTCTTGGCAGTAAAATGTCATTCTAAGATAGATATATATATATATATATATATATATATATATATATATATATATATATATATATATATATATATGTATGTTGGCGCGAGAGAGGGCACCCAAAGAAACGTTTTAAAGACGGTCTGAATGACTCACTGAAAAGTTGCCAGATAGACATCGACACCTGGGAAGGTCTTGCGCAAAACAAATCTGACTGGAGAAGCGCAGTCAAATCGGCTGTAGCTGCCGTGAAGACGACCGTGTTGTGAAAGCCCAGAGCAGACGCGAGACGCGGAAATCCCGAGCTGCGAGAATACCATCCCCTTCTACAAACCTCGTGTGCCCGATATGTAGCAGATGTTTCGTACTCGCATTGGCCTGTTCAGCCACATGCGCACCCACACCTAACAGGGAAATCTGTGACAAGGATGATGTCGGCGGTCCTCATCGACAACGATGGACAGCTATTATTATAGCTGCTGAACAAACATGCTCTTGGCAGTAAAATGTCATTCTAAGAGAGATATATATATATATATATATACAGGTCTTCTTCAGTTGTGTCGCCGCTCCGTACAGTGTTTTGGTAATTGTCGGCAGTGCCTGTAAGAATCTTTTCCTTATGTCCGCAAGCGCCTTGCACTCAATGAGTAGATGTCGAAATGCTTCATCAGGATGAGAACAATGTCTGCACAAGGGCAGGTGCTGGGGATTGATGCGGTTCAAGTGGCTATTGACTCTGGTTTCCCCTGTTCGGAAATGAAAGATGCGACTTTGATCTCTTCTTTGTAGTCCATTTATGTCATCGTTACTGTTTGGTTGTGACATTTCGCAAAATATACTACGACCTGTTATTCCCGTCGCCCACCTGTTCAAGCGATGTGATAAGTGTGTACATGTTGGAGGAAATTATGTTGATAACTAAAGGACAATTTATAACGTACGGAGGCTCAGTAATCTCGTGGTAAGCTCTCTCCCAAGCGGTAAACATGTCCTTAATCTCTGGGTAGTGAGATCGGACACCCGTGCTCAGTGTCTAGAACTATAAAAATCAATTGGCAGCTAGAAATCGTAAAGAGTTAGGCCTAACGGCTGCTGCAAGGACACCATTCATAAAATCTAAATACAAATCTACCCAAATTATGTGTACCTTCCTCAAGGCCTAGTAAGCCGCAGGAAGTGTAAAATACTTACAACGTATAGCCGAGGCATCCAGCTACCTGGCATCAGCCATTAACATGCCTTTTTGAAAACCAGGATTCCAAATAAGTAGAATTCAAAATAGTTTTCAAGTTCGTATAACATTTATTCAGTTCATTGTTTTTGTGGAAATTCATTGTCGTTGTGGCTGACGGGAATTTGTGATTGATCTTGTATGGCTATTTTCCTTTGCTGTATTAAAAGCTTCTATTTCAGAATATTGAATACACAAACACAACTTAGCTGGCAGTTGTTGACACTGTCCTTGTGTCATTGTACAATTAATATGCTATATTTTCTACTCAAACTAATGTTGGCTATTTTTGTGTGTGTAGCTTTACTAATTAATGTTGCAAAAAATATTGTGTCATGGTGTATTTATAATTAAGTAAAATCAATGTTTTCTTAAATGTAATTCGTCTGTGACTTTATAATCTTGGAAAACACAGGCTGTCATCAACCAACCATCTCCTTCCGTCTAACCTGTGCTGTTTTCTCATATCTTTCTTCCAGCCTTACTTCTACCAGCCTATACATTGTCTATGTGTTTGTCTTTCAATGCCTTTCTTTGTTTCTTTTCCCCTAATGGTTCCATGAGAGAAATTGAAAAGTGATGCTGACGAGGCTTTCCCAGTGTGACCTACCCAACGTCATCTTCTTCCAAAGATGTCCTGTTCCACATGTCTTTATTATATTCTCTTATTAAGCTATCGTGTGCTACCTTGTTGAATAATTGCAGACACATAATCTTTCTTATCGATTTCCTGATGAAGCACTTCGATCTCTTAATATTAAGTATAGCCGTCCGCCATGTTTCTGTTCCAGACAATAGTTATACAACTATTAGATCTAACAGCTGTTCAACATCTACATGGACACAATTGCTTCATAGACCAGTCAAAATGAGAAATCTGACATAGACCGAACACAATACCAGAATTGATCTTTACAGATGATCAGTGTCTATTGTAAGATGATGAAAATAAGCTGCAAAATCACTAAAACGCGTTTGCCTGTCAGACATGTTAGTCAGGGTCAGGCAAAACATATTCGCCAAGACCCTCACATCGGCTTCCTGGAAACGAGCTGTTTTCATAGCAACCTGGCTAACAAGGTGAGGGATCGACGTGATCCCGGTAGTAGTGAGTTACACGCAGATGAAACCAAGCATAGCACAACTGCCTGGAGGACTCCAATCCAACTTCACAAGCACGCTCGGGATGTCAAGAAAGCTACTGCAACCAGCTATTTAACGTCCTTTTCAGGGCGCACAAATGAGTGACCTACTCATTATGGGCTTGTGTAAACAATAGTAGCAACAACAACAGCGAGACAAAAACAGAAAGTTTGAGGTAAAGAAGAGCACCTGGGACACATGTCCGCGAGTTCAGGTCTCTGGGAAGTATTTTATCGCCAGAAGGTAGGATCGACAGGGAAATCGAGACTATGTGTCAGAAAGCACGTACTGTGACGTATCAGCTGGTCCAACAGCTTGGGCACCCGAGCATTAGTTTGGCAACAAAGCTACAGCTGATAAACAGTATGTTTATGCCGACTCTGTGCTACTAGTGCAAAACGTGACCTCTGTCCAGAGGGCGTGAGAGCAGAATCTCGACATGTGAAATGAAGTGTTTGAGGAAGGTCGTCAGCGTAACTAAGAAAGACAAAATTCGGAATGGCGAAAATTCGCTGTGTAGATTTCCCCACACAAAATACGTTGGTTCTCATGGTAATGCACTCTCATCAACTTCCACTGATGGCTTACAAAGCTGGTCGATCTGGCTACAGGACAAGAGAGCTGCCACGAGGCATTATAATGAATGTGCAACAACACAGCCTCATATTGACCGAGCAACGCACTTGGCGCAAGACATATAACTTAAGCTCACCACGGAGCTTAAGAGCATAAGGGAAATGAAAACTACCTAACAAGGGGCAACTAAGTCGTCGCTCTAAGTTAATCCGATTTGAATATATCGAAAATGCTGTAACGGGTTCAGTGACATCTGAATATTACTCCAGGGAACCCCCAAGGTGGAAAGTTTGAGAGAGTCGTCAGTGTATTTGAAAATGGCGCCAGTGTATTTGAGACATTCGTCAATGTACTTAGGACATGCGTCAGTGTACTTGAGACAGGTGTCAGTGTATTTGGGACTTGGGACATCCGCCAGTGTACTTGAGACAGGCGTCAGTGTACTTGAGACAGGCATCAGTGTATTTGAGACAGGCGTCAGTGTACTTCAGACAGGCGTCAGTGTACTTGAGACAGGCATCAGTGTATTTGAGACAGGCATCAGTGAATTTGAGACATACGTCAGTGTACTTCAGACAGGCGTCAGTGTACTTAAGAAATACGTCAGTGTACTTGAGACAGGCGTTTTGCCATTACCATGTCCAGCTGCTGAGGCGTGTTCATGTTTAGTGTGTCAACCGAAATCCCTACAGACTCCCCAGGTGAAGCCGAGTACTCCACTGCCTGGGGATGAGAGCAGCAAGGAGTGTGTGTTGGACCAATGTTTGTGTCAGACTTTCTGTGTCCGTGTTTGATTTTCCTCTTTTTTCTTTTTTCACGTTCCGCCCCTGAGGTCTCTGGATTGTGTTCACCTTAGGTTCAGAGTGACCTTGCTGTGTTGAGAATACGGGGTTGGGAGAGGTATCGTCTAACCACCGGCGGAAGTAAGCAGGACGAAGGCGGCGTCAGTTCAAGTAGGAGGGCCCTTGAGTAATATTCTTGGTTGGCCTGTATATCTGCAAAGCTGGTTTCCCTAATTCCGGTCTCAACTCTTGTGCGAGTTGGTGATAGTCGGTAGGTGCAATTCTCTGCTCAGTGGGTCGGGATCGAGCAATGCTGTGTGTTTTGGTTTTGTAGGGGTCCTAGCTAAGTTTCCAGTCAGAGCAGAACTGTGAAAACTCCAGAGATCCTCAACAATAGGGCTCCAGTGGCTACCCTCCCATTGCGGGATCATGGGAAACGAGAGAGCTGATGCTCTGGCAAAAGATGGCAGCAAAAAGGCACAATTTAATCATCGAGTACCATACAGAGAAATCAAGAACACATCTGAAATCAGTTTATACACCAATGGAGAGAAGCCAGAAACATAAGCAGTACGCCAGACCCAATTCACCAACTCAAAAGAAATCAACAAACTACCTTATTTTGCCTGAGAACTGGACACTGCAGACTACTAGAACATCTATACCGACTGAAAATCTTACACACCGATGAGTGCCCATGTGGAACAGGATGCCAGAACCCTGAGCATATTCTACAAGAATGCCCAATCTATAGAAAAATGAGATGCCAGACCTGGCCAGAGGGTGCGGAGCTGAGACAAAATCTGCGGGGCAGCCGTTCCGACCTAGTCAAGACTACAAACGTCATCATGACGACTGGCCTGCAGATATAGCATGACCAAAAGATCCTGAACGCAAATATAGAAGAAAGATCTTTATCACGGGTTGTTCAGTGCACGGTTAGATTGTTCGTTTCAAGGTCACAAGTGCTATTGTACATCTTGATCAAATCTTACCACTTAGTTATGTGGTCCTCTAGAAGTTATCTATTTGTCGCGTCTGATCAGATACTGTACAATAGATGTGGCACACAAGTACAGAACAAGTACGGGAGTTTACATATTTGGGGCAGACCGTAACAGAAGATGCCACGATGAGACATACATTAGGCCAAGGATTGCAATGGCATAAAGGGCTTCAGAGAACAACATAAATCGTTAACCTCAAAGAATTTCAGGATAGCAATGAAGTAAAGAGAATTCGCCACTCACATATGGCAAATTCCATTGTATGGGGCTGAAACATGGACTTCAGCAAAGAAGGATGAAAAAAAAACTTGAACGCGTTTGAAATGAAGAATGGAATGAGTGAGTTGGACAGAAAGAAGATACAATGACAATGTACTCACTGATGTGGGCGCACAGAGACAAATATTGCTTATGATACAAAAACGTCGGTTGAGTTGGCTGGGTCACAATATTAGACATGAAAGTCTTCTACAGAAGATACTAGAGGGCAAGGGAGGATCTGGACAACCAAGACTCGCCTTTACGTCTCAGGCATGCAGGGACATTAAAGTACCAACTTATGCTGAAATGAGTAGAAATACTGAGGGTAGAGTCAAATGGAGAGATATGCTCAGACAACGCTATAATCAGTCTCAGGACTGATCAACCAGAGGATTGGGTCAAATGGAGAGACATACTCAGACAAACTTACAACCAGTCTCAGAACTAATCAACCAGAGGATAGGGTCAAATAAGAGACATGCTCTGACAACCTTACAACCAATCTCAGGACTGACCACCCAGGTGATAGTGTCAAATGGAGAGATATACTCAGAGAATCTTACAATCAGTCTTAGAACTGATCAACCAGAGGATAGGTTCAAATGGAGAGACACAGGCAACATTACAACCAGTCTCAGAACTGATCAACCAGAGGAATGGGACAAATGGAGAGACACACTTAGACAACCGTACAACCAGTCTTAGAACTGATCAACCAGATGACGATGCTGCGACGAATCTCATTTAACACATTGTGCCCCAGAGTAAAAACGCCCGGGAATCCTTGCTCTAATGCGTTTATCTCCCGTCGGCAGTGCCTGTTATACGACTCCCTAAGGAATCCATGGGCTGCCTCTCCAGGAGCTAAATGTTAGGAAAACGTTAGAAGAGTTGGAGACCAAAACATTTCTTTTAAGTGAGGTAGTGGCTTCCAGCGTAGGGCGGGATTCTGTTCTAGAGTGTCTATCAATTCTGTCTTTTATATTGCATGGTATGGACATGCTTCTAGTACTGTCAAAAATACGTTTTATGCGACAGTTGATGTTACTATGTGAGGTGTCAGTTGGTGCTGATATCGATTTTGAGGTTTTTGAATTGATACTGTTTTAATTAATTTACGGGGTTCTAAATTAATTGAGGTGGTTCTAAATTGATGCGGCTCGTGTATAATTGTTGGGGTTCTTAATTAAGTTATCGGGTTCTTAATTAATTGATTTTATTCTTATATAATTGTTGCGGTTTTTAATTAATTGATGCAGTTTTAAATTATGGGAATCTTAAATTACAGGTTTCTAATTTGATGTGGCTCTTATTTCATTTGTGGTATTAATTGAGTGGATCTTAATTGATGGGGTTCATAATTTATGGGGTTCTTAATTGATGGGATCCAATATAATAGGTTTCTAAATTTGTTGATTTTGTGTTGGATAATATTTTAATTTGTTTGTCCTTTTAATTTACGATGTTCTTAATTGTTGATGTTTCAAATTGATTTCCTTTGTATTTAATGGAGTTTTAGTTGATGGTGTTTTAAATTTAATTAGGATCTACATTATCTGGGTTGTTAGTATGTGGATGTCTAAACTGGTAGGTTTGAACGAAACGAAATAAAAATATCGGTAACGAATTGATGGTTTAGTGTGATTGAAATTAGTGGAGTTCAAAAAAAAGTTAGTTAAAACTAAATTGAGTGGAAATTATATGCAGGTAAGAATTTTTTTATTTATTTATTTATTTGTTTTTTTTTGGGGGGGGGGCGGGGGGGGAAGGGGGGGGGGGGCTAATTGGTTAAAATTAATGAGATTGAAATTTAATGGTTAAAATTGCTTGTTTGAATTTAATGACTATAAAATCACTCCATATCAGCCGAATTGACCCGTACTAATTTCAGAGCTGAAGCAAGAGCTGTTCATGCAGCAACTCAGATTCTTATCAGCCAAAACATAAATATAACGAAACCGATCATTCTAACAGATTCCAGGAGTGTACTCCAAGCCATTTCAAGACCCAAACAAGATAGACTCTCATGAAATCTAAAAAATCTTTCTCTCAAAAAAACATCAGATTGCGGCCTAAAAAAAAAAAATGTAATCCTACCGTGGATTCTGGTCCACTATTGTATCCCTGGAAACGAGAGTGCAGATGAGCTTGCAAATGCCGGAAGATGCGACATGCAGACTCCCCATCCACAGAACTAGAAAGAAACAAAGACACTAATCAAATGATCCCTATCTGGGGCTAGTCTCTCGATGACTCGATTGGCTCACATCCAGTGTTCGTACAGCGATCTCAGTCCCGCCAGGCGTAGTGATAGTGAGAGCGCGGCTTCCCACCAAGCTCGACCGCATCTTCCCGGCACTCTAACAGGACCAATTTGGTGGAGTCGTACCGCTGGTAACGGTGCGTTACTGTAGTCCGTATCGAGAAGCTTTGTCCGTCTGTGTGGTTCGTCGAAGGCTAGCGCGTATAGCCAATCTGGACAGTTCGTCTCGCTTGAGGTCCTTCTCTTGCAATGAGCTTGGGACCGGCAATTGGAAAGCAGGAATTGTGCCTAAAGGCCCTGTCCTCGCTCGACCAACCGGTCGGAGAAGGGCATGCCGGCAGGCAAAAATCGTCTCCAGTCCGAGTGAAAATCATCGCTGGGGCCGTTGAGATCCGTTCTGCACAGATCGCTGCCATCCCTCCCAGAGTGAGCCCGGTCGGTCGGTTGGTGTGTGTACGGGGCCCCGTCCAGGCGGTCCTTAGGTCGACGGAGTGAGGGACGGAAAAACCGTCTGTCCGTCAGTCGGTCCCTGCGGCCACCCTGGTGAGGCTTTTTATACATCCATCCCCGACCGGTGTGTTTGGTTCGTCCGTCTCCGACAGATATCTGGTTGATCCTGCCAGTAGTCATATGCTTGTCTCAAAGATTAATTTATGCATGTCTAAGTTCACACTGTCTCACTGTGAAACCGCGAAGGGCTCATTAAATCAGTCGAGGCTCCTTATACTTGGATAATACTTCGATCATACTTGGATAACTCTGGCAATTCTAGGGCTAATACATGCTTATCTAGCTCCGACCCTCGCGGAAAGAGCGCTTTTATAAGTTCAAAACCAATCGTCGTTTCCCCTCGCGGAGTTGCGGCGTCCCCACTGATGACTCTGGATAAATTTGTGCTGATCGCATGGCCTCATCTGCCGGCGACGCATCTTTCAAATGTCTGCCCTATCAAATGTAGATGGTACGTGACATGCCTATCATGTTTGTAACGGGTAACGGGAAATCAGGGTTCGATTCCGGAGAGGGAGCATGAGAAACGGCTACCACATCCAAGGAAGGTAGCAGGCGCGAAAACTTACCCACTTCGAGACATCGTAATTGGAATGAGTACACTTTAAACCCTTTAACGAGGATCTATTGGAGGGCAAGTATGGTGCTAGCAGCCGCGGAAATTCTAGCTCCAATAGCGAATATTAAAGTTGTTGCAGTTAAAAAGCTCGTAGTTGGATCTCAGGCGCAGGCGGGCGGTCCGGCTCACGCCGGTTCACTGTCCGTTGTCTCCTGCCATATCATCTGTCGGCTCTCTCCAACGGGTGCTCTTCGATGAGCGTCCGGGTGGCCGGCGCGTTTACTTTGAAAAAAATTATAGTGTTCAAAGCAGGCCTCGGCTGCCTGAATAATGGTGCATGGAATAATGGAATAGGATCTCGGTTCTATTTTGTTGGTTTACGGAACTGGAGATAATGATAAACAGGGACAAACGGGGGCAATCGTACTGCGGCGTTAGAGGTGAAATTCTTAGATCGCCGCAAGACGAGCTACTGCGAAAGGATTTGTCAAGAATGTTTGCATTCATCAAGAACGAAAGTCAGAGGCGCGAAGATGATCAGATACCGTCGTAGTTCTGACCATAAACGATGCTGACTAGCGATCCGCAGGAGTTGTTTCGATGACTCTGCGGGTAGCTTCCAGGAAACGAAAGTGTTTGGATTCCGGGGGAAGTATGGTTTCAAAGCTTAAACTTGACGGAATTGATGGAAGGGCACCACTAGGAGGGGAGCCTGTTGCTTAATTTGACTCAACACGCTAACACTGTAATGATTGACACGCTGAGAGCACTTTCTTTGGTTCCAATAGGGAACGTGTGCTGGAATTAGACCATGGGAAGACGTGTCAGTTTCTTTACTAATGACAGGGCGTTGCTACGTAATCCTGCTCAATCTGAGAGGAATCGCAGGTTTCAGACACTTGGTCATTGACTGCATAATAGCTCTCTCTTGATTCGTTCGGTCTAATCGGGAACTGGTGCTGGTATTAGACCCTCAGAAGACAGGTCAGTTTTACCCTACTAATGACAGGGCGTTGCTATGGTAATCCTGCTCAATCCGAGAGGAATCGCAGGTCTCAGACACTTGGTCCACGTGCTTGGCTGATAAGCCAATGGTGCAATGCTACCATCTGAGGGATTTCGGCCGAACGCCTTTAAGCCCGAATCCCGCCCTGAATCTCAGCACCACTGTGACGGGAGGCAACGATATCGTTGGGACCTGGGGCTCGCGTTTCAGCCCGACTCGGTCGAGCCGCAGAAAGAGGTCTCTGCCGTCCCGCCGATCAAAGCGGGCGGGGAGCTGCTCGGTATTCACCCCATACGGCGTTGAGGTGTGAAACCACTAGTAGAAGACTTAGTTCTCGGTCGGGGTGTCGTAAGCAGTAGAGCAGCCACCTCACTGCGAACTGTTGAGACTCAGCCCTTGATCATGAGATATGTCCGCACAACAGGCGAACAACATCTCCGTGCCATGACCAGACTTGTCCCCTGGTTAAATGCACTCCTGCCTCGTTCTTTACCTCTGTCTGCTATCAGTCATCCCAATGGACGCAGAAGAGATGCAGGCCAGCGGACATTGCACCTCTGCTCTATTGTGACAACCTCCCAGGTGGCGGGGAATGTTAAGCGTACAATCACTGCAGAGGAGCCGAGGAAATAAAGGGAGCAAGGAGATACCCCACTCACATGCATATGCTACGTTTCTGTAAGGACGTGACGATACTGGGACACAGACACACTGGACTGCCACTCTTCCGGGATACTTGAAAAACTAGTACATTCAGTCCATCATATCAATATCATATTATCACTACATCCTACAGACACGAGTGGTGAGGACTCTATAGTCCTGCAAGACAACTTCCCTAAGAGAGACAATTCTGACCAAAAACAACTGCTACCTAGCAGATAGGTTGGGAACAGTCAAAGGCTAAGGAGGGCATCCCTACAGAAACGCCTGTTGAAATCGGATGCACTGGACCACAAGCTTAACAAAACAATGCAACGTATATCGCTGTATGATGTACTCAAGCAGGTTGACGTTTGACAGCGTACGAAGAAGAAGAAGAAGAAGAAGAAGAAGAAGAAGAAGAAGAAGAAGAAGAAATGATCCCTGAGGATAGAATGGAGAGACCAGCACAATGAATACAAGCCAGAAAATTACAGCATAGACAAACCTGTCAGTGATGGGCAGACAATGAACGGGACATTGTAGACTCAGGCTCACCTCCACAAAATGGGTCTCAGAGTACTGCCACGTGCGATTGGGGAGTACCCAATCAAACACCAGAACATATTCTGCACGACTGCCTGACCTATGCAGACCAAAGAGGCAGTCTGGCCTGGAGGAGCGACCTTGCTCGAAAAGCTGTGGGGGACCGGCGAAGACCTGAAACGTAGTCGCCTTCGTGAACCTCACCGGACTAGAAGCATAACATCAGTTGATCGGTGAAGAAAAGAAGAAGGAAGAAGAAATTAATGATGGTTAAAATGTATAAGTTTAAAATGCGAGTTGTTAAAATTGATGCTATTAGATTAATGTGTACATTAAGATAGCTTCGGGCCAGTATCACCAGGAAATCCTTGTCATGGAACCCACAGGGAAGGAGAGGCATAGGCAGACCAGGGAATATATGGAGACGAGATCTGGAGGCGGAAGTAAAGAAAACAGGAAAAAGCTGAAAGGAAGTAGAAAATATTGCACAGGACAGAGCTGCTTGGCGAGGGTTGGTTTATGGCCTATGCACCCCTGGGTGATAGAAGGCGAAAGAGAAATATTAAAGTGTTAAAATTGATGCGGTTAAAATGAATATAGTTGATATTGAAAGAGTTAAATTTGTAGTTAACTGACTATTTTAACTGGATTGTTTAAAATGTGTCGGTTCAAAATGTTGTTAAAATGTATGGACTAAAAATTGATCACGTTAAAATTGGCGGGATTTAAAATTGATTGGATGGGAATAACAGAAATCACAATTTGAAGGAAAAATTAATTCAGCAGAAAAGACTGAAATAAAATAGATGGAAACATAATTCTGGAAGATCGTTGTCCGGGGGATAGAGCTTGGGAAATTCGAAATGTTAGAGATTAAAATTACTGATTTAATATTAAAAGGATTAACAAAATCTGATGTGCTAAAAATAGTATCTGAAATCTAGAATTAGATTTAATCGAATTACAATTGCTAACATGTTCAGAACAGACCTGGTTTGACAAAAGCTATAAGCTCGACGCCAGGCATGTGAGTCACTTAGAGAAAAGTCCAAGTATGCCATGCAAGGTCACGTAGGATTGAGTGACAATTCGGTAATAAAGAACGAAAAAACTGAAATTACCTCCCGTTTCTTTTTTTCCAATTTTTTCCACCTGCATCGTGTTCCTAACACACGCAATTGTTCTTAACGTAACGTCTTTATACTGATTTAGAAGACCCTGCGGAGTCTGTATAGAATCAGTTACATTTACATCACCTTAATCTAAAAGCTATGCGCATCCAATGTATTCTTAAATGCATTAACCGTCCCTGCCTCCACTACCTCCCCTGGCAATGCTTTTCAAGCATTCACCACTCTCTGACTAAAAAATGATTTCCTAATGTAAAATCTGGACTTCAATGTAGTCAACTTGTAGCTATGCTTCTTCCTTTCAGCATGTTCCTAAAAAGTTGGTTCGGGGTAATGGAAAAAAATAAATTCCAGGTAAAATTCGATAAGAGATAGATTTGTCGTAATAAAATGAGAAACACATGTTTGCATTTGGGAAACTAAGCAGCATAAATTAAATGACGTACACGAGGATTCCATGTAAGAACCTGTCTGACTGTTGAACTGTGCCTTCCAAACCGAATGATCTATCCAGCCCCATTTTCTTCGCCTATTTTGTTTTGACAGTTGATGTTTTTTGCTCCTTTCCCATATGTCCTAATTTCTCACCCTTCCCTTCTACTCATAGCCCATTATCCTTCTTAGGTATTTGTTAACGAAGGACTAGAGTCCTTCTAGAACGCCCTTGGTCGTTCTTCATGTCCCCGCTCCATACAGCTTCATCAATTTGACACTAGAATGAATCTTGATTTCTCTGGACATCCACATGTTGTTTAGTGTCAGGAATGCGCTTCTTGTCTTTCCAATTCTTATCTTTACGTTTGCAGTTTGCACCTGTACCTCCTCATGTGTCGACTGCTCTGTATACATAGGTAGAAGGTAAAGGTATCCAATTTGTCTTCCACAATGTCTGTCAGCGGATGAAAATGTATCCCAAAATCGACGTTACACTACCAGGGGCATGTAGAAGTGTCACATCAGAAATTGAAAGAGAGATGCCGGAAGACAACCCAAGGCAACCTATGCTTTTGACACGAGATGCAGTGCACAAGACTCAAATCAAGAAGTTCAACACATTCCGTACAGACTAGTCCCAGAATCGCTGCAACAAAAAATAGTATGAGCTAATGTAGGTTACCTGGAGCACGCTGTAGGAGGAGCCTGCGCCTGGATATCACTTGATATACCCTAGGAAGTCACAAAATAGACTCCGAACTGGTGTATCACGATGCATTAAGAACTTGAATAGATGGGGTTTCATGGAGCATAAGACATGCGACTGTGGATCATTACAATTCTAGCCATGTCCTTCCGCGTTATTCCCATTATTATTCTTAGGCGGCTGTTAACGAAGTACTGGAGTCTTTGTAGTATGGTATTGATCATTCTCCATGTCTCCACCCCATACAGCCGACTTGACACTGGGGTGTGCCTTGCAATATTTTGTTCCTGGGAATCGGCCAGCTAGACACCTTGCGAAGAACGTTGTCCTGATTTGAGCAGTAAGGGTTTATGAGACATTGTGTTTTACTTTTATTTGTCTTCAGACCAGCAGCTTTTCTGACCCTATTAAGGTCAATCCAAGGATTGTTCGGCTTCCTCGATCGTATCACTGATAAGCACGATGTCATCTACAAATCGTAAATGGGTTAACTACTGGCCACGTATGTTTACACATCTGTCCATCTAATGCTGTGGACGGTCAACTACTGGATGGCATTCGTGACTTGTACGCAATATGTGAAGGTGCAGAACGAACTAATGCAGATATGACAAATAGGTTTCCGGTGCTGAGTGGTATACAACCGGGGCGTGTTATTTTTCCACTTCTGTTCATAATTTATATGAACAAAATCACATTTTGCTAACTCTCTAAATGTACTGTTATTTGCTGATGATCAGGTCATCTTTTACCAATTTGGAGAAGACCTACACCATCACCTGGTCGTTTTCCATTTCGCTGGTAACGAATTTGACATTTTGAAGGTCAACAGAGATAAAACATATGCTATATTGATTTCATGTGAACAAGTGCAAAGAAGTTTCTGCATCAGTGACATTGATATCAAGCAAGTATGGGAATTCAATCACTTAGGCAGTATGTTCACTGATGACGGCAGAGTGGACACAGCAATTGCACATAAAATTAAGATGGTGAACAGTGTTCACTATTAAATTGCACCGATTTGGAAAGACCCTAGTTCTTCTTTCAACTAAGAGGAGGCTGATAAATACACTATTTATTCCTACATTGTGTTACTTTCTTCTTCTTCTTCTTCTTCTTCGTACGCTGTCAGACGTCAACTTGAATTTGTTCAAAGAAAGCAGCAGTCATCCTGAGGCTGTCAACACTGCCATAGAGCTTGTCTAGTATTGCCACTGGTGATGGCCACATGTGCTTTCTCTGGTCCTCAAACGTCGGGCAATTTTGCAGCAGATGTTCAGCGGTCATTTTTCCTGTGCCACACGAGCATTCTTCAGTGCCACCTATCTTCAATTTATTGAATAGATGGTACTTCAGTCTGTCGTGGCCTGTGCGGAGTCTGAAGACCACGACCTGCTCTCTTCTGTTCAGCTGGTAGCAGGCATCCTTTTTTTGTGTAGCCAGTATGTTCTGTTTCCCATTTGGTCATGTATCTAGCTTTAATAGGCCTTTTTGACTCTTCGTAGTATACACTAGTATCTGGTTGTGGTAGTCTTGCACCTTCTTTTGTCTGTCTGCCTCCTCGTTGCCTTGGATGTTACAGTGGGATGGAACCCACTGTACTACTACTCTTTTTGGTGCGGACTGCTGGCATAGTTGTGACAGAGTACTGCTCTTAAATCATTGATCAGTATTTTTCTGGCTTTTTAGTGCTGTGACCACGGCGAGGGCATCTGTGAACAGGACTATCTGGCTTTCATTGCTTTCGCCTGTGAGCGTTGCTCCTACTGCAGCCTTCAGTGCCTTTGCCTCCGCTCTGAAATTGCTTGAGAGTTTTCCAGTTGCCACTGACAGTGTTATTTTTCTACCATTTGGTAGGCTCAGGAATACTTAAGCCCCTCCATTCTGTGTTGTGTTTGTTACAGAACCGTCGGTGTATGCATGGGTCCAGTCCATGCTTGGGTAGTTTTCCGCTATGTACTTCAGGGTTATGACTCTTAATTCTGTTTCAGTCTGGCTGTTCTTGTTTCCAATACCTGGTATAATTTCTACCACCTCCGGAATGATATGCTGCTACCATGTGGGTTTGCGTACAGTAGGGATGGTCTTTAGTGTTGTTACGGTGTTCATAGGGTCTTCGCTCATCTTTGCTTTTGCTATTTCTGCAAAGTTTCTCCTCTTTAGTTTCCCATTTCCAAATCTATTTAGTCTCTGATGCATTGAATGGTCTGTCAGTCTTCTGAGTTTCTCTGCTTGCTGCTGGGCTCTGCAGTCTCTTCTGTCGGTCATGAATTGCAGATTTGTAATCTTTTCAAGTTCTACAATTGACGTTGACTTCATGCCTCCTGTTAAAACTCCCATGGCTTGGTTTTGAAGTTTGCTAATTTTGCCAAAGTTCGCCTTTGCTGCTGTTGTCCATGCCGAAATGTCATACTCGAGAACTGATCTCACTATTCCAGTGTACAGTTTCTTTAGTATTCTTTCGTCTGCTCCCCAGCTTGTGCCAGCACGTTTCCTCACGATTGCCATTCTTTGTCTGGCTCTCATTCGGTTTCTCTCGATCTGACTTTTCCGTGTCATGCGCCGATCAAATGTGACTTCCAAGTAGTTTGGGTTGTCGTTTGGCCGCAGAAATTTGCCGTTAAGACTTATTTTGGTGTTCTGGGGTTTATTTGAAAGCGAGAAAATTGTACTTGTTGTTTTTTCCTCATTTATTTTGACCACCAATGAGATCGCCCACTCCTCCAGCAATGTTAGAGCCAGCTGCATCCGATTGTTTGCAACGGTGAGATTTTTTTCAGAGGTCCACATAGCCAGATCGTCTGAAATAATGGAGCTGTAGACTCTTCTTAGTATATTCTCTTTGATGTTTTTTATATACACCAGGAAAAGTGTGGGTGACAGTACTTCCCCTTGGGGTACTCCTTGCTCCAGTGTCACCTTTTTGCTCATCTGCCCTTACACTTGAACTCTGGCTATTCTGTTTTTGAGGTAGTGGCTGATCCATCTGTACATTTTTCCAGATATTTCACTTCTTCGTAGCTTGACTTCAAGTCCTTTTTTCCACACCATATCAAAAAGCCTTCTCTAGATCCACCTAAACCGCTACTGTATTCTTTTTTGCTTGGTCAGTATCCTCTATTTCCTGTGCTATGAGAGTGATCTGGTCCTCAGTGGATCTGTGTTGTCAAAATCCTGCTTGCTGTGGAATTAATATGAGTTTTTCTTCCAGGTGCCACATCCGTCTGGTGTTTATCATTCGCTCCATAAGTTTGCCTACACAGCTGAGTAGACTGATGGGCCTGTATCCATTTGGATCTGTTCTATCTTTTTCTTCCTTTGGTACTGGTATAAGTACAGCATCTTTCCATGCCTGCGGTACAATTCCCCTTTTCCAGCTTTGGTTCAGGACTGACAGTAACTTCCTCTTTGCTGTTTGGCCCAACCACATCAGCATTTCGTTTGTTACCCCATCTTTTTCGGGCGATTTCTTTTTCTTTACAGTTCTCATGGCCTCATTTATTTCATTCATTGTTAGTTTTGCCATCATGTGCTCCTCTGGTGCCATATTAGTGTTGTAGTGGCTCTTTTCTTCTTCACTAATGTCTGTATGCCTGTCTGTAGGGACATCAATGTGGTTTGCTCTGGCATAATGTTCTATGAAGGCGTTTGCTGCTTTTTTCCGGTAAGCATGTTGTCGCCCTGTTTGATGGTAATTTGTTTATTTGATGGTGTTTCGTCGTTCATGGCTCTGACTAAATTCCATAGTTTTTTCCTTTCTTTATATAGATTGAGGCTTTCAGTTTTTTTTTTTCAGCTGTCTCTTGTTATTTGGTTCATTGTTCTTTTGTATTTAGCAGTGATGGTCTTGATGGCGATATTTGCTTCCATAGATTGCTCTCTCTCTCTCTGCCATGTTCCTAACATCTGAGACTTCATCCTCCGCTTTCTGCAGTTCATGATTCCAATATGGCTTGTAGTTTTTCCTTGCCCCTCTTGGGATGGTTTCGGTGGCTGCTTGCAGTATTGTTTTGCTTAGGCTTTCCACCATAGGTTTCATATTGTTATTTCGTGTGTTGATAGTTTAATACAGTCCATCTGTCAGCATTGCAAATCTGTCCCAGTCCGCTCGTCTGTAGTTCCAACGTGGCAGCGGTTTTATTTCCTTGGGGCCTACTTCCATTTCAATTTCTAGCCTAATTGGCCTGTGGTCGCTACCTGCCAAGTGGTCGAGCACCTGACGATCTATTTTGTGGTGAATATATCCTGCGGAGAAGGCCAAGTCTGGAGTGGAAGTGATATGCCACGTTCTAGAATAGAAGCTAGGGCTGTCGTCCGGCCTATTGATAAGTTAGAGGTTTGTGTCTATCTCCGAGTCTTCCACTTCATCACCTCTGCTGTCTGTATCTGAATATCCCCATCTCTCCGAGTGACTGTTGAAGTCTCCAACCACTAGGCTGCTGGAGTCCTTGATTTCCATACTCGAGAGCGACAGGTCTTTGTTGGATGGGCCATACAGGTTGAATATACGGGTTTCCATTCCTGTGTCATTATGTCGACTCCTACAATTTCTGCTTGTCCCATATGATTTACAGATACTGCGCTACTTGGTATGCAGTTTCGTGTCAGTATCAGCACACCTCCTTTGTGACTTTGTCTATCAAGACGGAAGGTTTGGTATCCTCTGATTGAGAATCTGGGGTTTTTGTTGAGGTGTGTTTCTTCATTGTGTTACCAATATCAATCTTTGTCCTGACTAGCAACCCATCAGAATAAGATCCAGAGCTGTGAGATGCGCTGTGTGAGAAGTAGAGCTGGAAAGATAATCCATGACCGAATCCGCAACACCCCATTGAGACAATTAGTGGGGACAAGCCCAGTTGGCGGGGACAAGCCCAGTTAGTGGGGACAAGCCCAGTTTGTGGGGACAAGCCCAGTTGGTGGGGACAAGCCCAGTTAGTAGGGACAAGCCCAGTTAGTGGGAACAAGCCCAGTTAGTGGGGACAAGCCCAGTTAGTGGAGACAAGCCCAGTTAGTGGGGACAAGCCCAGTTAGTGGGAACAAGCCCAGTTAGGGGGGACAAGCCCAGTTAGTGGGGACAAGCTCAGTTAGTGGGGACAAGCCCAGTTAGTGGGGACAAGCCCAGTTAGTGCCTACATCGAAGCTCAACAAATCAAGAGGTTTGGTCATTTAGTCAGAATGCATTATAACCAGCCTGCAGCAAAAGCATGTGATATGCAGGTTTCCGTTTCACGAACAATGGACAGACCTCGACGCCAGTCAATCGAGGTTTTTTTTGACAAGCCTCCCGCATTGGCGATAACCAGAAGTGTACCCAACCTCCTAATCTGTGACACCGTATGGCTAGGGCAGTAGGACAAACAAAGAAGTTCATCCAATGTAACTGTTGGAAAATCTCTTCATGAGCCGCTGTAAATACATATGACGATATATATATATATATAAATATGAATTTATGTAAGTCCATGATAAAAGTAAAAGTCTTGAGAGCCTGCGTTTTTCCTGTGGCAGCTTATTGCTGCGAATCATGGACGATTACCAAAACTTCTAGACAAAGAATCGAATCCTTCGAGTCGAAATGTTACAGAAAGATCTTCAGAAAACCGTGAACACAGAAAAAGATAAATGTAGACATTCGGCAAGAGTTGAGCATAGAGGAGAACTTGTTTATCAATTCCATTTTGGCTAGAAAATGCAAATACTTTTGTCACATCAAGAGACACAACGGTCTTGAGAGAACAGTGATGGAAGGTATAGTTTCAGGCAAAAGAGGAAGGGTAGACCAAGAAGACGATGGCACCAAGATATCCAGGAATTCCTGGGTATGACTGTGGCGGAGGCTGGAGTTTTGGCAAGGGAAGGAGTTTCTCTCAGACAGACTGTGATGGGAGTGACGTTCTATAAAGGACATGCTACACGATGATGAATTTATATAATTATGTAATTATGTATGTATGTATGTATGTATGTCTGTATATATATATATATATATATATATATATATATATATATATATATATATATATATATATGTATGTACGTATGTATGTATGTGTGTATGTATGTATGTATGTATGTATGTATGTATGTGTGTATGCATGTATGTATGAATGTAATAATGCATGTATACAGACCAGATCAAATTATTTGGAAGACCGTAAACTAACAAATCATCAATTTCCTGTGGGTAAGGAGTGTAAAAATGTTTCCAATACTTGAATAAACGACCAGCTTTGAGAAAGCCGTTAGTCCCTCGCCTGTCGAAGTTCGCAAAGCGGTCTCCTCGTTGCGTGGCTGGTTTCAAAATAGCCTAGCTCATACTCCGCGTACACACTGGATCCAGTTGTGTGGTTTGGATGTGAAGCGAATTATGTCGTCTTGCGGTTTTATATAGTTCATCTATGAAGGATATTTGGAAACTTTCCTGATTTATATATTAATTGCGTTATTCACTGTACACCTTTGGAACGTTAAATCATGATTTATATTGGTAACGCTATTTTCTGTGCATCTTTAGGACGTGAAATCATTTATATGACTAGCGCTATTAGATGATTCATATTCATGTCGTTATTTTACAATTCATATTATCAGGGCTATTTAATGGTTCATATTCATATCGTTATTTTACAATTCATATTATCAGGGCTTTTTAATGGTTCATATTCGTAGAGTTATTTTACAATTCATATTATCAGGGCTATTTAATGGTTCATATTCATATCGTTATTTTACAATTCATATTATCAGGGCTATTTAATGGTTCATATTCGTAGCGTTATTTTACAATTCAAATTATCAGCGCTTTTTAATGGTTCATATTCGTAGCGTTATGCAATGGTGTTTAAGGATTAATCATCAGAGCGTTAATTGATGACCCATATTCATAACATTATTTAATAGTTCATCTTCGAATCGTTATCCAATTATTATTCCTCTTAACCATTTGTGTCCTCAACCTTTAAACAAGAAATATCTATCTACAATACCAGGGGGATACTCATTTGACTCGCTCACATACTATTAATTTACAAGTCAAGATCTAAATGCTTCTCGAGTATACTATAAGAGTTTATAAATTCATTGATGGGAGTATGTCTTGGCTTCGTTCGTTCTCAATCTCCCACTACCAAACCCTGAAAGGGCTTAAGTAGCAGAATGTAGTCCAGAGAACGGCATGCGTTGTGTCGTAGTTTACAGCTTGACTGCGATATTTGCACCTTTCGGTCCAACACATCCGATTTCAGCAAGAATTTTTGTTAGTACCGGGTTAGCATTCCCTCTTCGATCCCTTCACCTTAGCCAGTCTGCCCTGCAGCAGCCTGTTATCCAGGATCACCGCGTGGAGGTGTAGAAGGATCTTGGCAGCTCTGGTTCGCTGGCCCTGACGCTAGCAGTCAGCTATGTGTCGCTGACCACTGCAGCTCATGCGCTGCTCAGCATCTTAATCCCTGATGGGAGTATAATTATTAATTTTTCTTGGTAATGTGTTAATGATAAGTCGTTTTACCGTTTAATGAAAGCGCATCTTTATAGCTGCTTACTAACTGACTTAATTGTTGTATTACTTTGTTCATTAAATACTATATGGCTGGCTTAATGAGTTGCGTATATGCTTACCTTTTCATCCAGGTGTGTCGTTATGCGTAGTGGTTAAAATAAGAAACCTATCTTGGGCCAAGTGAGTTGTGTCGGTCGTTTGTAAGCCCATGTTGGTATAAGCCCATGTTGTTGTAAGTCCATTTTGTTGTAAGCTCATGTTGTTGTAAGCTCATGTTGTTGTAAGTCTATGTTGTTGTAAGCCTCTCTTATAAGCCACTATTGAAAGCCCGTTTTGTAAGTGCATGTTGCTTTACGCCACTGTTGTAAGCCCGTGTTGTTGTAAGTACATGTTGGTGTAAGCATCTGTTGTAAACCAGTGTTGTTGTAAGTCCATGTTGTTGTACGTCCATGTTGTTGTAAGTCCATGTTGATGCAAGCCACTGCTGTATGTACGTTTTGATGCAAGCAGTAATTGTTGTAAATTCATGTTTTTATAAACCTATGTTCTAAGCCAGTGTTGCTGTTAGCCCGTGTTGTTGTAAGCCTGCCCGTGTTGTAATAAGACCATGTTGTTGTTCGCCGGTGATGTTATACGCCTCTGCTGTTGTAAGCCTACGTGTAAGCCTGTGTTGTTTTAATCCATGTTGTATGCCTGTGTAGTAAGCCCGTATTCTTGTAAGTCTGTGTTGTTGTAAGCATGTCGTTTTATAAGCCCGTGTTATCATAACCCGGTGTTGTTGTAAGCCCATGTTACTATAAGCCCATGTTGCTATAACCCCTGATACTATAAGCCCCTGATACTATAAGCCCCTGTTGCTATAAGCCCATGTTGCTATAAGCCCCTGTTGCTGTAAACCCGCGTTTAAAGTTCGATATCTAAGCCATTAGTGTAATTCCGTATTGTTGAATGATTTATCTCATATTTCAACCCGCTCCCCTCCCTCTTTCCACGGGGTTTCCTTCTCCATTGTAGCGATCTGCTTGTGTTGTGTTGTAGGCGCGCAGTGGTAGTAGATCGTGTTGTTCTCATGATATAACCGAACCGAAATGTATTCAGTACAGGATGTAGTTTAAACCATATTTATATTCTTCCCGTTTCTCATCCTACGGCGCCTGGTGACACTAATGATGGTTTTTGAACATTTCGCTGCAATGTTTCACTCGTGCGTCTTGGATATGGCCACATTTTGACACTGGGACCACAGAGTTGACATTAATATATTGTTTAGCTGTTGTTGCTTTGTTGACCGTGTGTGTGTTCCAGTAACACTGACAGTCACAGTGAGAGCTTTCTTATATCTAATATCAATGTGTTGTTGTTGGTGTTTGTTTAATGGTCACGATGAGAATCTCTATTAGGTTGTGCCAAAACCATAACCCCAGGACCCAGTGAAAGAATCGAAACGAAGCGACCAGAATTTGATCTCCAAGCTGAGAACAGGCAATGCCGCTCTCAATAAACATCTACATAGATTAGACCCACTACGTGAACTAAATTTCAGATTTTGCCATGCCACGAAGAGTCCGTAGAGCACCTTCTGGCCAGTGCTGGACGATCTGGTAAACCTGTTGCTCCAACCACATCCCACCACACATAACACACTCTACACATCACCAGAACAATTGAGGAGGACGTGTGCTCTTGTACGGCAGGCATTGGGCTGTCAAGAGCTGCCAGTTCACAGCTGAAGGGATTATATCATCATCACTCTGTTGTGCGCCCTGCAAGTTGCCGGTGGTATAAGCTTCCCTTCATCCAGATCGTGCGGAAGAAGGTGAACCGGTGTCCTCTGTGCTTTGATCGTTTGCTTCATCTGCGTGACATTGACTTTGTCGGGTATCGCGTCGGCCCCCAGCTCGTTAGCCAGACTGCCATGAAACAGCCTCTTTCCAGGGAGAACCTCATGGAATGAGATAAGGGTCTTTGTCAGAATGTATCACCTGACACTGACTAACAATGTCCAATAAGTATTTTTTGTCTGACCAGATGTTAGTCTCCTGTCCCAAGTTCCAGTGCGTCTACCAAGCCTTCCATCGTCTGTAAAAAAATAATTCTTTGATAGTTCAACTCATCTGACTGCTTGACGGTGATATTCTTGAATACTTAGACTATTTTTAATTTTGATCTTCAAACAGGCAGGAATAACCTACTGCCTGGTAGCCGACGGCTGTCTTTAATACTTTCTTTATTGTGTAATGTACACTTCCTGTGGCTTTCTAGTCCTGGGGCAGTAGTTTCCTTTTTCGGTAGGATTGTTATTTTTTAATAATGTTGAGCCATATATATATATATTGGTTTTTCTCGGTGTTCTGTTAATACTAATAGCCTATCTGTTATGTTATAAGCGTCAGATATCGGTCACAGACTATGCCAAGCAGCAACAACAACAGTTCTAGCATGGTATTTCGTATTATTACAACTTTGTTTTTAGGTGATTTTGCAAGTTTTCTTAATTTTGTATTATTTGTATTTAGTTTAAGCATCTGGTTGTTTTTTTTTTTACAACCGATTCTTGTTGATTCCTTGTGGTGGTCATATAATATGTAATTTCGTTCAACTAGAGTGTGTGTGTGAGCCCGCTCTCTCCTAGGCGAATTGCCTGAACAGGCTAACGAGTTGAATCTAACCGGGCTTGAGTCAGAGTTTACCTTCTCTTAGATTAGCTGCCAACCAATGCTAATGAGCCAAATCTGCCCGCCCAGCTATACCGCCAGGCACTAGATCGCGCCCCACAGCAGAACTCTGTAAGAAACAGAAGGCTCCCCATATAGGTGCTGCTGGTGACACAATATTGTAGCAGAAGTCATTGGCATATAAACTCTTGCCCCGAAAGCCGAACAGTGAATACAGCGGTGATCTCTACACCTGAAAAAAAGCTATAACAGCCGCTTCATTGTCATTTAACGAGCGGGACGACCAGCCCAGACCTCGCTAGACGAAATTGACAAATGAAAAATAAAGGTTATCAGGTTTTTATGTTTGGGGCGGAAGATGCAACACAATGAGACGAAAACACCCAGCAACTGGCACCTTCCTGTTTGCATCAGGGTCTGCTAACCATAGCTTAATAATAGCCTATTGTGCCTCCATGCATCGGCCCTAGAAACAAACTGCAATAGTCTGGCTAAGAGATTAGGAATTGAATTGAGTGGCCAATTCCGGTATCCAAGAAAATCCAGCCAATACTGGATGTGTCGGCCCGAAATGCTCATATATTCAGCATCGATGTAAACATCGACATAACGTAATTTTCAGGAAAACGCCGAAGCAAACAAAGAAAACTTTTGAGTAAACTCCATTTTATCCATTCAATCAAATGGTTGCATTAATCGAGACCTCGATTGAGGTGGAGACCTCAAGGCAGCACACCATTCTGTCTGTAATTCTAATCCTCGTATTCCATCCGGCACAACACGCGTCTGATCAATCAATCAATGCCCGTCGTCCCATTCAGGGCAAAGGCTATTGACAACCCTCCTCTAGCAAGTTCGATCTTGAGCTGCCCTTTCTGCCTCTCTCCCGTTGAAGTCTAGGAGCTGAATTTCAATTCCAGAATATTTTCTTTGCGTGTTTCTTGGCATACGTCTTTCTCTTCACATTTCAGTGAATTTCTGGCGACGTTTCATTATGATTTCTGTAGCGTGTATCCTATCCAACTCCATTTCCTAATTATGATGTGTTGTTCCGATGGTTGTTTTTGGCGCCCACGGGTCTTCATTCGTAACCAGCCTATACGCATTATCCACTGTAGACGTTTATTGACGAACGGCTGAAGATTCCTCTAGATTGTCTTGAAAGATGGCCTGCGTGAAGTCGGTTGCCTAAAAAACCGTTTTGAAGACTTCCTCAAAGTATCTCTGAAACGCTTCAGCATCGATGAAAACGCATGGGAATGCCTTCCACGGGACCGCAAGGCGTAGCGTAGAACAACCAGAGGCACCTTCATTGGTGAGGAACGCCGGACCTCCAAAACACAGAAAAAACGCACCAAAACAACTGACATTCACATGTCCAATTCTGATATTAAATGCCACGTATGTGGAAGGATTTTCCGTGCCAGAATTGGACTTTACAGTCACCTCCGAACTCACTGGTGAGGTGCAGCACAACATGTCTGACTGCTGTTGTCATCACTGGTGAGGTGGAGCACAACATGTCTGACTGATGTTGTCATCACTGGTGAGGTGCAGCACAACATGTCTGACTGATGTTGTCATCACTGGTGAGGTGCAGCACAACATGTCTGACTGCTGTTGTCATCACTGGTGAGGTGCAGCACAACATGTCTGACTGCTGTTGTCATCACTGGTGAGGTGCAGCACAACATGTCTGACTGCTGTTGTCATCACTGGTGAGGTGCAGCACAACATGTCTGACTGCTGTTGTCATCATCGCTTGCGATGTCCAGCTATTTTTGACTTTGTCTTTCTCCGAGTATCTGCTCCGTTCGTGAGTACTGACTTGACATTGGAATTAAACAATATGAACTTAGTATTTCTCTATTTCCCTAGATTTCAAAAAGTATTCAGTAACAGAAACGCTGCCCTAGTCTTTCCAAATTTAGCCATTACGTTTGCCTCTTTACCTCCGTAAGTATCGAAGTGGCTAACCAAATATGTTAAGGCATCCACCTTTTCCAGTGCCTCGCCTCCAAGCATGGCTGGCTCTTTGCAAACGGTGTTGATTTTTACCATTTTGGTTTTCTTCATGGTAAATATTCAGTCCCTGTTTGGCTAAATGCTGTCTCTTTCTATTTAGTTTTCCGCACCTAATGTAGTTTGTTTTGTAATTGATGTCATGGTATCTAAATTGTTTATCAATTCATTTCTCTCTTATGACTTGGAGTACCATCTTTGTCTTAAAGGGTTATTTAGGTCATATGTCCGTCATTCCATCACTTCATCTATACATCTCTCCATCTCTCCGACTGCATGTCTCTATCTCTTCACCTATCCATCTCTCCATCTGTCTGTTATATCCATCCATCCATCGTCCATCTCTCCGTATATCCATCTCTCCGTCGCTCCCTGTCTCTATCTCTTCATCTATCCATCTCTCCGGTCTCCATTTCTCCAAATCGCCATCGCTACGGATCTCTATTTCTTTATTTTTTCATCTATCCATCTCTTCAGCTTTCCATCTCTACGGCTCGCCATCTCCCCGATTCATTATCTGCCCTATCTCCATCTGCCTATCTCTCCATTTCTCCATCTGCCCATCTCTCCATCTGTCTATCCCTCCATCTCTCGATCTACCTATCTCTCCATCTGCAGATCTCTCCATTTCTCCGTCTGCCCATCTCTCCATCTGGCTATCTCTCCATCTGCCTCCCTCTCTATTTCTCCATCTGCCCATCTCTCCATTTCTCCATCTGTATATCCCTCCATTTGCCTCTCTCTCTATTTCTCCATCTGTCTATCTCTCCATTTCTCCATCTGCCCATTTCTCCATCTCTCTATCCCTCCATCTCCCCATCTGCCTATATATCCATCTGCCTATCTCTCCATTTCTCTGTCTGGCCATCTCTCCATCTGTCCATCCCTCCAACCGCCTATCTCTCCATCTCTCCATCATTCCATCTTCCCATCTTTCCATCTTCCCCCCTCTCCGTCCGAGTAGACGCTTACAGTTATAGACTCACCATAACGTCACATCACGAGGGACATGTGTTGCCAGGCATAAGCACTACCTGCACTTGTCCCCCATTGGCTTACAAGCTATTCCTGTGTATTGATCTTGTAAGTATCGATTTATCGTTAATGACCAGACACGTGTTTAGCACGTAGCTTAATCACGGTCCATGTGTGTTAATATGTGTTCTCCCGTATAGTTTACGGAAAAGCATTCTAAAATTGTTTTCTGTTGTTGATTAAGCCTTGAGATAATTATTACTTATCAAGGAGCCATGCACAGATATGGTAAATTACAAGAGAAGACCAGATCCGTAACACACACAAATATCACGTTATTGGTGTTTATTAAAATGCTGTGAAATATGCTGTGAAATATGTAGTGAAATATCGCTGACCAAATAGGAAGAATCAAATAAAGACATGGGGATCCAAATGCTGAGCCGTACATGAGCTGCGGTGATCACCGACCGATAGTTAACAGATAGCATGCAGGCCAGCGAACCAGAGCTGTCAAGACTCTTCTACACCTCCGCGCGGTGATCCTGGATAGCAAGCTGCACCAGAGCAGACTGGTTACAGAGAAAGAATCGAAGAAGAGAAACTAGCCCGGTACTTAATAATGGCTGCTGATGTCGGATGTGTCGGACCGACAGTGCAGTAGTGGATGAAGTGTTAGAGATATCAATGTGTGAGGTCCCACCTTGTTTATGTTTAATTTAGATCAGTTCTCCTAGTCACTTTCTGTCCATACCTGATTGGGATTCAGATTTGCCTTCACTTTTCGATCCCTAATATCTTAGTCAGGCTGCAAGGTTGCTGCCTGTTTCCAGGGCCGCCACTTGGAGACGGAAAATCTGTGTCAGATATGGGGTCATTTGCCCGTAAGCAAGCGGCCAGCTATGTCGCTGACCTTGATGCATGCAGCAAACTATGAGTCACTGACCCTGATGCAATCAGTAAGCTACGAGTCGCTGGCGATGGTGCAAGAAGCGAGCTATGAGTCACTGTCGTTGCCAATGTACGAGACGTGTTCAAATGAAACCAGACCTAACTGCCCTAAGCGAACATACGTAAATGCGCATGATGACGTCACTTCTCATGTAAACAACACATACCAACCGTCAAGTTTGCAAAAATTCATTATCCTCTGAATCATAGTTTTCTCAGCAGACCTTTGAAAACATGGCGGGTGAAACAGAATCCGTCCAAAGTTGATCAGCGCGCGATGATTTGATTTTTAACAGCTGAAAGATGTCAACCAGTTGATATTCATCGCATAATATAGGCAGTGTATGGTAACAAAAGTGTTGCGAACGTAAGCTCCGGCGACGGTCCACCCGAATTGCTGGTCTCGTAAGATCTTTCGTTAACTAGCGTCCTTCTCAAAACATCGTTGTCTAGTTCTTCATTGCTTTCTTCGACACACTTTTGTCATCATACAATGCTTTCATTCTGCGATGAATGTCAACTGGTCGACATCCGTCAGCTGTTAGAAACCGAATCACCGCTTGCTGATCAACTGGTCGACATCCGTCAGCTGTTAGAAACCGAATCACCGCTCGCTGATCAACTGGCCGACATCCGTCAGCTGTTAGAAACCGAATCACCGCTCGCTGATCAACTGGCCGACATCCGTCAGCTGTTAGAAACCGAATCACCGCTCGCTGATCAACTGGCCGACATCCGTCAGCTGTTAGAAACCGAATCACCGCTCGCTGATCAACTGGCCGACATCTGTCAGCTGTTAGAAACCGAATCACCGCTCGCTGATCAACTGGTCGACATCAGTCCGCTGTTAGAAACCGAATCACCGCTCGCTGATCAACTGGTCGACATCTGTCAGCTGTTAGAAACCGAATCACCGCTCGCTGATCAACTGGTCGACATCCGTCAGCTGTTAGAAACCGAATCACCGCTCGCTGATCAACTGGTCGACATCAGTCAGCTGTTAGAAACCGAATCACCGCTCGCTGATCAACTGGTCGACATCCGTCAGCTGTTAGAAACCGAATCACCGCTCGCTGATAAACTGGTCGACATCAGTCAGCTTTTAGAAACCGAATCACCGCTCGCTGATCAACTGGTCGACATCCGTTAGCTGTTAGAAACCGAATCACCGCTCGCTGATCAACTGGTCGATATCCGTCAGCTGTTAGAAACCGAATCACCGCTCGCTGATCAACTGGCCGACATCCGTCAGCTGTTTGAAACCGAATCACCGCTCGCTGATCAACTGGCCGACATCCGTCAGCTGTTAGAAACCGAGTCACCGCTCGCTGATCAACTGGCCGACATCCGTCAGCTGTTTGAAACCGAATCACCGCTCGCTGATCAACTGGTCGACATCAGTCAGCTGTTATAAACATAATCACCGCTCGCTGATCAACTGGTCGACATCAGTCAGCTGTTAGAAACCGAATCACCGCTCGCTGATCAACTGGCCGACATCCGTCAGCTGTTAGAAACCGAATCACCGCTCGCTGATCAAATATGGACGGATCCCGTATCGCATCCGCAATGTTTTCAACGGTCTGCTGAGAAAACTTTGAGTCGGAGGATAATGCAATTTTGCAAACTTGACGGTTGGTGTGTGCTGTTTACACCAGAAGTGACGACATCGTACGTATGTTACTTTGGTGCAGGTAGGTCGGTTTCATTTGAACACGTCTCGTATTTACTCCTGCCTCTTGTCAATATATTCACTGTCGCCTGTTTTCAACGTATTTACTGCCGCCTGTTTTCAACGTATTCACTGGCGCCTGTTTTCAACGTATTCACTGCCATCCGTTATCAACGTATTCACTGCCTCTTTGTCCCCCGATATTTTGATTGACTTTATTTCGATCCAGATACGACAAAAATGTATGGTCTATGCTCAGTAGTAAAATGACTACAATGTATATGCACAACAACAATAAAAAATATATCCCATTTCTTGTTAACAAACATCTTTTGATAATTTATCTCTGCTAACAAATGGGAGATGTCATTTTATACAACCTTCGTTATGTTATTTAGCTGTCATCTCCAAAAGAACCAGTAGATACATTTAGTTGAACCCTTATATTCCAGGAAATACCGGTTGATATATATGTGTTACTCTGTATTTCCATTTCTGTGCCCCATGCACTCGGCGCCCCGGATGTGGAAACATGGAACACGATAAGCCATTTATGAAGGCCTTCACAGTTGTGGGCCAGGATCGATGTTGAGTCTATTACTGGCGCGGCTACTGACTGGGTTTTTTTTTTATGTGACGGTTGGCCGTCAAATATGCAGGTTAATCCTTTTGATTTCGGCGCCACAGCTCACAAGTAAACACTTCTTGTTTTTTTTTTTTTTTTTTTTTTTTGTAGTTTAATGAAAGGCAGGACGAAAACGGACAATTGTACAACCCCTTAGATACAGCAAGCCACAAATAAAGGATGGAACAATTCCATGTCAACAGTACATCGAGCAACATAGAATGAATTGGTTTGACCACATTGTCCATGCAACCTTCTGCAGAAGAACACATTGAGAAGGTTTAGAGGTAGACCGAGGTAAAGGTGGATATATAGCATAAACCAGACCTGCCGTAAAATGAGGAAAAATGTTAGTCAGGCCACGTACGAGGCGAAAGATAAATATATACCACGACACTGGGCTAAAACTCGGTACAAAGTGAAACGACACTGGGCTGTAGCCCGGTAGAAAGAAGTGATACGACACTTTGCTTCAACCTGGTAGAAAGTCAGACAGCACTGGGCTACAGCACGGTATAAAGTGAGACGACACTGGGCTACAACCCGGTAGAGAGTGAGATGACGCTGGGCTACAACCCGGTAGAAAGTGAGACGACACTGTCATCATGACATCATGTATCTCGTCCTTATTAGAACATCTCTCTCATATAAGTCGATCCCAAAAACGATGCCTATTACCAGTTGAACAGAAGAGAGCAGGTCGTTGTCTTCAGACTTCGCACTGGCCACAATAGACTGAGGTACCATCTATTCAACAAATTGAAGATAGGTGGTACCGACGAATGCCCGTGTGGTACCGAGAAAATGACCGCTGAGCATCTGCTGCAGAACTTCCCGACATACGAGGATCAGAGAGAGCAGATGTGGCCATCACCAGTGGAACCACAAGACAAGCTCTATGGCAGTGTCGACAGCCTCAGGATGACCGCCGTTTTTTTCGAAAAAATAATGGTTACTGTCTGACTGCGTACGATGAAGAAGAAGAAGATATCAGTCGATCTGTAAGACTCGATCTCTGGCCAGCTCTCTCGCCTTGTCACTGTCATTCGCAGAACCTCTTTAATGCCTCGTGTCCATCTCATCCTAGTTCTGCATCTGCCTTACTTGCCGAGAAACATACTCTGAAGTATCTTTTCTTTTCTAGAACATTGTGGTATTTGAAGGGACCAACGTATTTTAGTTCCATCGGCATTATATTGTTTATTACCCAATATTCAGTTCCTCTTTCTGAGTTTTCTTTCGCGCTATCGATCGTATCTTGAACATTTTTCTGTTGCCCTTTAGCTCGATGGATTCAATCCTTTTGTTCGGGTTTAAACGAATTGTCCATGCCCCGCGTCTATTTGTTGCAACTGGGAAGATGCAAGACCTTCGGATATTTTTTAAATGTATTTTGTAAGTGTTCTGCCATACGTTTTTCATATTGTTTAACCTATGTATTGTAATGGTGAATCTTCGTCTTACTCCTTTTTTGGCAATCTCCATTATTGTTTATAGACGTTCCGAGATTTTCAAAAATTGTATCATTCGTAACTTGTTGCTTCTCTAGAAAACTTTAGACCCGGTTTATCAACGCTCATTATCTTGGTTTTGTTGATGTTCATGTACGTATTTAGTTTTTTTCCTTGTACCAGCATTGCAGCGCTCTTCGAAATGACCATTATTTCATCTTCATGTCTTAGTTCTAATATTTCATTCCCATCAACTGTAAGCGCGTCCAACTTTTCAAATTCGTTATGTGTGTACATAAAAGACAGTCAATTTACTCCCATTGCTGGAATAGTCAAGGATTTCTAGACCAGGCTGTGGACTACATGCCGCTTCGTCACTTCTGTCATCATGTTGTCTGTTGACTATGTTTATTTCACCCTCAACATCATCATCATCATCATGTAGCATATATTTGGCAGAACATCGATCTCATCACAGCCATTCGGTAGGAATCTCTATCAGCAGTCAGTCTACCCGCCTGCTCTATGTTCATGTTTAGAGGGTCCTTGATGCCATATGTTCACATACGCCTTGGTTGCCGTCTACCTCGTCTTACTGGAACAATGCCTTCCAGAAATGCTTTTTCCAGTCCGTCATGGCGCTTGATGTGGCCGAAACACATCAGCTTCCGAGACATTACCTTGTTTATAAGCCAGTTCTCCTCGACACTCAGATCCTGCAGAATAGCTTTATATGCTATGTTCTTCATCCAATGTATTTTGAGTATTATTCTATAGCACTTTGTCTTGAAAGCTCTGATCCTCTTTCGTAATAGTAGTTTGAGAGTCCATGTCTCGCATCCTTATATTGCCACCATGAATAAGCATGTTATGAGGATCTCAATTGTAATTCTTTGTTAGTATTGTGCAGCCCATTTTGATTACTATTCAGTTTTCGCATCGCTATGGACAATCGTCTACTTATTTACATTGCACATCCCCAATCGTTTGTTATCACAGAGCCAAGTTATTCACTCCCAACAATAAAACAAAATTTGCCTTACCAGGCATTCGACCCGCTACCCTCCTTGTCAGAGGTAGACGTGGAATCCATTCTACCACGAGCTCCTCATTTGTATACATAAGTATGTACAACTGAGGATCAACTGAGATTCAATCAACCTCAAGAAACACCAATGTACTAAATTTGTTCTCAACCTTATCAAACCAGTTGATGACTGCCTCTTTAATGTAGATTAATGTACAGTCATCCACAAAAGGAGATCCATTATGGAACATAATTACAGGATGGAAGAGAACAATATGAAAAAGCGAATAGAAAATAGACATAGGGGGTATAATAGATCATACAGGTAAAGTGAGTGAGCAAGTCCAGGTAGCAGTGAAAAAGGCAAATACAATGTTAAGGGTGACGGCGTGGGCTAGTGGTTAAATGATACGGCTCACAACCAGAAGGTGCTGAGTTCGATCCCTATCACAGCACCGGCTGTTACCACGGGCAAGCAAAACGCTTAGAAAATGCAAGAGGAAGCAGATCCTTACATAAAATGCATGCTGAAGTCGGATGTACTAGGCCGACAAAATAAAAACCACACTGCAACGCAAGCCGCCTTTAGGGATTACATAAATTAGGCGAACCCCAAAAAAAAATAACATAAAATAAAATGTTAGGCCTGATAAAGAGAAATATTAATCATAGAGGCATTGAAGTGGTAGTCAAACTATATAAAGTATTAGTTAGACCTCGATTGGAGTAGTGTGGACATGTGTGGAGTCCTTATCGTAGAGAAGATATAAACATGATGGAAAGGATACAAAGAAGAGCGACAAAGCTGATAGTGGGATTCCAGAATTACAGTTATGAGGAAAGGCTCAGTAAAACCGGCCTACAGTGTCTAAAAAGAAAGGAATTCGATGTGATTTATTACAGGTTTATAAGATAATCAACGAAACGGATAAATTCGACTATAATATGTTTTATTTCAAAATACAGCCGCCTACAAGAACAAGAGGGCACATCCATAAATTAATTAAAGAAATGTCCACATTAGATACCAGGAAATCCTGTTTTATTCAGAAAGTTGTGAATGCTTGGAATGCATTTCCACAGTAAATACTGCTGGCAGAGTCAATAATACATTCAAAAATAGATTGGATGCACATATGCATTTTGTAAACAAATTAATGTAAAATAAACTGGCTGTATACCTCTGCAGAATCGTCTAATCCAGTGATCATGATAATGATGATTAACGACTGTCAAAGAGAAGATAAGACACCCCACTACAGTTTATCACCCATTTACCGGAAACGTGTCAGTGACGCTGAGGATTTTTCTGCTCAGAAAACCAATTGGTCAGTGGAGAAAGCATGTTCCCACACAATGTAAATCATAATGAAATATGCAAAGCACCAAATCATGTAACACATAATCTGATAGATCGCGTCTGCATTTACATGACAATGAGATTAATATTACAGAATGACATGGCCTACAGAGAAGCAGACGTGGTTTCAGATCGGCAATCTAGTGATATCTAGAGTTAATCTTAAACTATGGCAATAAAATAATAAAAAGTAAATAGTTTATAGCCAAGTATGAGATATCTAGAATGAGGTAGTAAGAATGCCTTAGTGGTCTGCCGGGGTCTTTGTGTATGACAATGACAGGAATAGCACCACTGCCTCACAGAGAGCATATCGTTAGTGGCGACTAACTGTGTGACATGGCCTAACACCGGCCATGGCTAGGTGGTTTGTTTAGAGCAGCATAGATGGCGCCTAACAGGATGTGGGTCTACCTTGCTCTAGTGCTTGGGTTTTTAGATGGATTCGCACATCGGTTGACCACCCTCCTTAAGCGCGTGTCCCAACACAGCGGAGTATTAAGCTGCTCGAGCATATCCCACTTAGCAAGAAACCTTTTTCCCGGCTACATCCATCTCACTTCAGAGTTGGTACTTGCACAGGGGGCATCTGACCTGTAGAAGTAAAGGTCCTTTAAGACTGACTAAATAAGATTTAGAATACATTCCTAAAGATTGGAGAGAAATATATCTAATTCAAGTAAGAAAGAAAGGAGATCTACACGGATGTAAACATCAGAGACAAACTATGTTCATATCACTGCCAGGTAACGTTTTATATCCAGCTTTCATGTAAGGACTAACGATGAGTCCACTGTAAGGACTAAAGGTAGTTTTACTGTAAGGACTAAACGTAGTCTGTAAGGACTAAAGGTAGTTTTACTGTAAGGACTAAACGTAGGTTTACTGTAAGGACTAAACGTTGTTGTACTGTATGACCAGTATTGTTAGTGTGGTCAGTATGGCCAGTATGGTCAGTAGTGTCAGTATGGTCAGTATGACCAGTATGACCAGTATAACCAGTATGGTCAGTATGGCCAGTATGGTCAGTATGGCCAGTATGGTCTGTATGGCCAGTATAATCAGTATGGCCAGTAGTGCCAGTATGACCAGTATGGTCAGTGGGGTCAGTATGACCAGTATGGTCAGTGTGGTCAGTACGGTCAGTATGACCAGTATGGTCAGTATGACCAGCATGGTCAGTATGATCATACCCAATTTTTTTAAATTTTGATTAAACTTAACTTTAATCAACTTTTAACATTTATTTGGTGTTTTGTTCTCCAAATTACATGTAATTTGGTAAAATATGTGCATTCAGTTTTATTTATGGTCTAGAAACCTGGACCCTGATCCTCCCAAAAATGGAGAATAGTATTAACGCCTTTGAAATATGAGTATTCTGAAGGCTTGAACGAGTTTCTTGAAAAGATGGGAAAATACATAGTCAGACTGTGGATTAACTCAAGATGGAAGCGACGCCCTTGATGGTAATAAAAAGTTAAACAATAAACGATTTTGGTCGTGTGAAGCGACAAAATAACCAGCTGGAAGTTATATCGGTGTGTTAAGCCGAGTGCAAGAGAGACGGAGGGTGGCATAGGTGATGATATTCATCCATCACAAGTGATGAAGACCACTCTCTTTGTCCAGCCGTGTGGACAAATTTTTCTCTTGATGTGTCCGCTGAAATGGGTGAATTTCGCAGAGATTTGGATTAAAGTGTGGAAGGAACTGCGCCTCTTTTCAACCTTACTCTCTAGTCCTGAGCTACCTTTGGTCAGTGGCAAGATATTTACCGAGACGACTGGAGATAGCACAGGATGCATGGTTTACTCCCGAAGCGCCATCGTTTGCAGCTAAAGCGAAGGGCGCCAATCTTGTGAAGTTCAACCGCGTGAACTAGACCGTGACATACAACACAGGTTTAACCGTAGTGCTATTTAAATAGCCGATGTCCAGAACAGGATAATCGGATGGAAAAAAATCACAAAACACACCAAAAAAACGAACAAATTAACCAGTCCAAACGGAAAACAACAACACGTTTCCGTGAACACAAGTATAAGTCGTCGACTAGTGTGAATTCCAGGCAAATCCGTGGTCCGGCGGCATCCATAATGAACTAAAACAGAAGAGCAATGTAGAACAGCAGTCGGTTACGGCCCCATCTTTTGTCTCAAAAAGAGGTACAGATATTTAGACAACATCAAGATGTGGTCAGACCACAATCTCACTGAGTGTACCAACCTGACACGGGGGCAGAGACAGCTGGAGATCCATTGTCAACTTCTGATGCGGACACGGTATTTGATGATGATGAATGTGGTAATGAATAAGACTACTATTGAAAAGAGAGGAACACTGTTGGGTGAGTTAGAGCATCACATACCATGTGAGCATGCTAAAAACACCAGACAGGCGTTGCAAGCGTAGGCAAACAAAACTGGATTTTTAAAACAAAGCAAGGGCAACCTTCAACATGTAGAAAACCAAATTAAACTAAAATTTGTTTAATCCATTCTAATTTGCATTCTATTCTTTCATATGTAGCGCAAACATGGCGGAAGACCAAACTTAATATTTAAGAGATTACTGGGCTTTATCAACATATCCATGACAAAGATTGCTAGCCTGAAGTGGCTCAATAGGGTTATCAACATATCCATGAGAAAGATGTTTAGCCTTGAAGTGACTCAATAGGGTTATCAACATATCCATGAGAAAGATTGCTAGCCTTGAAGTGACTCAACAGGGCTACGAACGAAAGAAGCTAATAGAAGACAACATGGCAAAGCCAGGTGAGCGAGAAATCAGACTAAGAATGTCGCCTTGGATTAGGCAACGCCTTGTCAAAACTGCAAGACAATGCCACCAGGCAAATTTTGTCCTGGAACTGCAAGGGAATTTAAAGTAAGGTAGACAAAGAACACAGAAGAGGACTGGAGGCCAATACAAGAAAAACGGAGAAGCATTTAGACTATTTGAGAACATGGCACAGAACGTGTCTGATTGAAGGGTTCTGGTTGATGTACTGTATATGTGCCCTAAGCTGAGAAAAGCGAACAAGAAGACAAAAAAAAGAACAACGAAAAGGTAAAGAAGCAAAAGAAGAAGATTAAGAAAAAGAGCAGTAGATAAAGAAGACGACGAAATCACGAAATCATGTAGGAAATCACGTGGACATTTCATGTTAACACCATTATTATCATCGGTTGACGTTGGCAGTCGTGGTCTTACATCCATTCCTATGACGTGTGTCCCGTGCCACTTCCTCATGATGTCCATTGTTGCCTCTGTCTGGCTCCTCTTATCTCTTTTCCCTGATATTTTATCCGTTGTTACAGTATGTTTCAACCCGAATCTTCTCATGACATGTCCGAGAAAATCTGACTGCCTAACCTGACTTTTGCAACGTTCTTCCTCAATTACCTAATCGTTAGTCTTCTTTGCAGTCCAGAGATTCTTAACATTCTTCTCCAAAACCACATCTCCGTCGCATCGAGTGATGATTGTGTTTGTTTGCCGATTGTCCATGATTCACTACCATATATCAGTACTGGTTTCACACATCATCCAAGAACTTTCTTTCTCAGTTTTACAGATACCGTCTTGTTCTACAACAGGGCTCGCCAATCTATTTATACCTGGTGCCCACTTTTCTAACTTTCGTGAAAGTACATTTCTTTCACCGCCCACTCATATTTCAATTGAAAAATAATTTCGTGATCGTCCACCGAGTTTTTGTATTTTTTAATGTTTTTAATACATCATCATCATGCGGCACAACGTTTCTTCCATGACATCCCTTCTTAAAGAAACTCGATCTCTTGCCAAATATCTAGCCTGATCCAGAGTCATGCCCAAACATACCTTGACATCTTGGTGTCATCGCATTATTGACTTGCATTTCTACACCTCTTGCCCAGCACAGTACATTATATTTTCTTTCTCTCAAGACCGATGTGTTTTGTTATGTGGCCAACGTATTTCAATTTTCTGTTCAATATGGAATGTGTGAACCAGTTCTCCCTTATGCTCAACTCTTGTCGAAAGTCTGCATTCTTCTTTATCCGACCCATGGTATTCTGACGACCTTTCTAAAGCAGTTCGACTCGAAGGACGCCTCGATTCCATGCATTAAGGTTTGGGTAACTGTTCATGTTTCACAGTCGTATACTGCCACGGGAAACACACAGGTTCTCAAAATGTGCACTTAATCTGGTTTTTTGGTATACTGCCTCAGTTTCCTCAGGTAGTATAATCTATGCATTGTCACAATAATAATAATAATAATAATAATAATAATAAATTCTCTAATAGTCTATGTGTATTGGAAGGACAAGAATTTCACCCCTACCCCACAAAGAGCATGTCGTAAAAGGCGACTAACTGTGTGACATGGCGTAACACCGGCCATGGTTAGGTGGTTGGTTAAGAGCGGCATAGATGGCTTCTACCAGGCTGCAGAACTACTGTTCTCTAGTGTTTGAGTTTATTAAGATGGACTCGCACATCAGTTAACCACCCTCCATAGTGGAGTAATAAACTACTCGAGCCTAGCCCGCTAAGCAGGAAATCCTTCTACTGGCTACAGCCAGTTAACATCAGAGACGGGACCTGCGCAGAGGCGTATGCTCGCGTATAAGAACAGGTCGACTAAGACAAAGACTAAGTCTGTGCCCTTAAAATGACCTGGAATATGTATTCAAAGAAGTTTAGAAATGACAAGTTTACATAGAAAGAGAAGGAGAGGACTCTCATTAAGAAATATATCTAATAAACTGTTTGTTTATCTATCGTGATAAACTGTTTGTTTATTTATCGTGATAAACTGTTTGTTTATCTATCGTGATAAAATGTTTGTTTATCTATCGTGATAAACTGTTTGTTTATCTATCGTGATAAACTGTTTGTTTATCTATCGTGATAAACTGTTTGTTTATCTATCGTGATAAACTGTTTGTTTATCTATCGTGATAAACTGTTTATTGATTGTATATCGTGATAAACTGGATGTTTGTATGTCGTGATAAACTGGCTGTTTGTCTTTCGTGATAAACTGGTTGTTTGTCTATCGTGATAAACTGGCTGTCTATCGTGATAAACTGGCTGTTTATCGTGATAAACTGGCTGTTTCGCTATCGTGATAAACTGGCTGTCTATCGTGATAAACTGGATGTTTATCGTGATAAACTGGCTGTTTCTCTATCGTGATAAACTGGCTGTTTCTCTATCGTGATAAACTGGCTGTCTATCGTGATAAACTGTTTATTTTGAGTTGAACTTGATACACTATTTTTTATCAGTCTAGAGCGATACACTGTTTCTGATTTACTTTCTTAACATGACACACTGTTTATTGTTTGCTTAACTTAATGAACTGTTTATTTCGTGTCTTACTTGATACGTTGTTTATTTTATGTCTAGACTGGCAAAGCGTTCGTTGTTTAGAATCCTAACATGAGAACTATAAACGGTATGTACCCGATAACAGGAAAGATATAAAGACTAACAGTCTTTAATAATACCTGGATAAAAATGATATACTTTAGTTCCAAGTTCAGTGTTATAACAGACTTGACATATAGCATATGGAATTTAATCTACTTAGAATTATGTTTGAAGTCGCCAGAGACTTGCAATTTCCCTACTTTTCCTGTTACTTTTAACAGCCACGCCAAGTACATGCAGGATCATGCCTTAAGCTGTCAATTTACCGTGTGTTACACATGCTCCCGATCGTCTAATTAAAACTCGAGTCCATCTTCAAATTCCTGACCCGGTTATGGCTGCATTTGGAAACGAATTAAAAACTGAGCACCGGAATCGATGCCACCAAAGAGCTACATTTACCACATCCACATCCATTCTCATTCGAAATTACTCCTAATAACTACAGCTGACGAACCGTTTCAATAAGGACAAACGCACGACAAATAATTCATCGCATTCCTACACAACGTAGTACATTAACAGCAGAAGTCGGCACGACACCACGCGGGTGGGTAGATTGAAAATGCTAGTTCCCTCTTATCGCCAATAAATCTGATGGCCAGTCTAGCTACGCACTTTAAACTTACCCCCAATATCCCCAGCAGCCGCTCTCAAATACGTCATTGAATTCAACCCAAACATTCTGTTCTCTTAACTTTTGGTTCTGACGTCGGCGGGTCGGACATGTCGGCTCGTCTTTCTAAGTAATATTTATTTTGAGCATTCTGGAGTGATATTGTTACTTGATATGAAAATGGAGAAATCCTGAACCTGAACGATAGTGACTTTCATGATTTATAATTTATCTATAAATACAATATTATCATAGTTATCTGTGCAGCATAGATGGTTTTTAGTCTATCTCGGCAAATGGCTTAGGGTATGGATGTTTATGGTCCCTGTAGCTCGCTGGTTGTACACTCTCCTACTTCGTCCTCTCATGCACCATACTCCGCTCGAACCTCGTGTAATGTCGAAACTTTGCAATCTGTGAATTGCTGATTCATCTATTGCGGTGTCCTCATCCACCATGCGGTCATTGATTGATTTCAAAATGTCACTTCTATCCATCACTAATGTGCCCATGGTGGGAGCTTGTGAACCCATGATGTCAGCTCGTTCATTGTCCTGGACCCAAACATAAGGAGGACTGTAGATCCATGTCAACCCCTGGAGCTTTGAGGCTTCAACTGCAGCTATCCATTCGTTCCTTAGCTATCCATTCCGTGCCTTCTGGAGTATGGCTTGTGCGTCTGTCACGGGGACTGCACTTGTTACAGAAGTCTCAGATATCCATTTCAGTGCTGTGGTCACTGCTTCCGGCTCCATTCTCAAACTGGAGGTTGTTGAGATGTATGCCCTACTGTGCTCAGCAACGACCCGTCCTCTCACTCTCGCCAAGAAGCCCCAGCCTGATGTCCAGCTGCGAAATACTGATCCGTCGGTGTATTTGATGATGTAAGGCTAGCAGAATGAATAGTGGTATTAAAAGCTGGGTAGATGGATGGATGTATGGATGGATGGATGGATTAGTGGTCGTTGGAGAGGACTCAGAATAGAGTGAGTTTACAGCAGCCAATGGCTTTGCGACTAAAAAGCTGAAGAAGAACACCTCCACGATAGACTATTGATACAGACTACTCCCATTAAGTCTGTCTGAGAGGAGAGGAATCGAAAAAAGAACCAAAACCCAGTCCCAAAAATACGTCGTGCTGAAATGGATTTAATGGGCCGTAAGGTGCAGAGGTGACAAAATTTCGTGTTCAGATCGAACGATGAAGTCGGAGCCAAACAAGAGGCTCCAAGACCAGGCTGGTATTACAAGGAGGTGGGTTGTGGCTCGAGATCTTCCAATCGTGCAATCTATGTCGCATCCTTTGAGATCTGGCAATACTGAGTCAATAACTCTGAGGTCTCTCTTCCAACGGACACAATGCGGGAACATTTTCTCAACGCCAGATCGGCGCCGCTTCACTTTCTTCGTACAAGGACCCGCCTCTCTCAAGACGCTCATCATCTTCTACACATTTCTCTGAAAACCAGGTTCGGTAGTAGACCTCATTTCTCTTTGAGTCATCCACGAGGTCATCTTTACATTAAGTGACTGAAAAACATTGCCTCCATTTAATCTGACCTGCATGCTTCATGTTACTCTACCATTAACCGGGGTCAAGGACGGGCAATGCAACATTCGCTGGTTTCCGTTCCGGATTATCTGACTTGATTTAAATCCAACAGCATGTGGGCCCTGTTTGGTCTAATGTCCTGTAGTTGTATCTGCAAGCGTTTGTGACCTGCGGTTTAGTTCCGTTCAGAGTATTCCATTTACCGGGCTCGGAGTAAGAATCTCTTTCCTAACACCGTCTAGCTCATGAAACTCAGAAAGCTGATATTCGTAGGGATGTGTGCACAGCGAAAGACTCAGCAGTATGTTGGGACTGGATTCTGTTCAAATTACTATTAAGTTGAATAAGTTGAGTTCAGTGTTAACGACTCTCACGAACCAGCACAACAAAATAACTCGGCGCTCTGGCAAACTCACTCGACGTCTGTCCCAGTGATTCATAAATAGCCTGGCCCAGCGGGAAAAAAGTAAGATGGCCGTACCTTAGTGGCTATTCTTTTGAGTTGCTCCAGTGTTTGTGTAGTTTTCCGATGTTTGGTGGTTCCTGTTTGGATTATATTTCACGGCTCCTTCACCAGGTGGTATCAGAGACTTTATTCTGTGGAATTGGTGTGCCTTCGATTGGTTATCCTGTTTGGTATGCTACATGTCGCTGAATTTCATGCTTGGTCTAAGCCGTGGGAGACCAGTTAATGATAGTGTTCAAGGATCCGCTTAACTGCAAACCAGAATTCAGTCCAGGTTACCACTACTCAAGGACATTACTGCCTGGACTGAAGCCGGCTTCCTTCTGCCGGCCCTCCCGGCACTGGTGGTTTGACGGCACCTCACCCAACCTCGAATTGTATGAACAGCAAGGGTGACGCTGACCAAAAGGTTGACACATTCAGAAGCCTCGGCGGCGGGACACGGAAAAACAGGGAGTTTGACACGGACAGGCGTGGAAAGCCTGACACAAACATTGGTCCAACACACTCTTCGCGGCCCTCATTCCAAGACAGCGGAGTATTCTGCTCCATCTGGGTAGTCTGTAGGGATTTCGGTCGACATGCTACGGATGAACACAGCCTCAGCAGTTGGATATGGTAGTGGACGATTGACGCAACGGACCTTTGACTCCTACACGAACACTATTATTATTATTAGTGGATACCGGCGCACTGCAACATTCTAGGCATTGAGAAGGCGAACATACTCGCCAAAGAGGGAAGAACACTGCAGCCTAGTGATACAGCAACCACATATGATGTGAGGAACGCAGCCAACAGGACCACGAACAGAGAAAAAAATGGAAAAAGACCGCCCTGGCCACATAGAAAACGACGCCTACAACCAACTCTCCTTCAAACACATTTTTCAGCGCTAAGGAGGACGGAAGATCTATCAATTCAAGTGCACATGATGCAGCTGAACGCTTACCCTGACCAGCATCGGTGAAACCTTCGAATCAAGTCAGCAGCTCAAGATATTATATTTCGAGAACATAGAGCGGTAAATACGTTTACTGGCAACAAACGCGCAGCTTAACAACTTTCAAGTCGCCTAAAATAAAATGAATGGATAGCAATATTTGTTGTTTGTATTTGCAGCACAAAGTTTGAATTGAAAAACTGGCCTCGTGTTTTATTGCTTGCGAGCACTTTATTTTACTTACATGACGCGAGCACTTTATTTTACTTGCATGACGTGAGCACTTTTTTTACTTGCATGACACGAGCACTTTATTTTACTTACATGATGCGAGCACTTTATTTTACTTGCATGACGTGAGCACTTTTTTACTTGCATGACACGAGCACCAGCTGTTCTTAAAAGAGCACTGTGGTGCTGGCGAGGACTAGGTTGAGAACGCCTGATGTAGATCGTTAGCCAGTTATCCTGCTCGTCAACGCAATTTTGAGAACATCTTTGTTGTTGTGTGTCAATCTTCTATTCGGTCTGCCTCTGTCTCGTGTTCCAGGTACCACTCCTGCTAGTATAATTTTTTTTTTTCTGGACAATTTCGACATTTTATATCTTTTTCTTCTTCCTGGTTCGTCTTCATACCTCTAACGAAGGCAGCAGTCGACTGAAGGCTCTGTACACGTCGGTATAGCTTCTCGGGGAAGGACACTGGCTGTTGCCAAATGCTACTTCTTTTGTCGGTAAACAATGGACAGGACTCCAAAATATGTTCTGCCTTCATGCGGACTGTGCCGCATGTAGAGAGTTTATCGCTGAAGTATTTGAGTTTGCTAGAGACGTAATGCTGTTTACTAGCTATTTTTTAAATTTATCCAGATCCAGTACTTTCCAGAGGTTCGTGTCTTTCTTGTTCGCTGTCCATGGTACTCTGATAAGGTTTCCTGTAGCATTTTAGCTGGAAGGAACCAATTTTCTTCTTGTGTGTTTATTTGATGGTCCACGTTTTTCATCCGTGCGTTACCACAGAGAAGATGCATTTATTGTCATTAATTTTTGTTGCTTTTGTCCTATTCTGCCATTTGCTTCCTATTTTATTTAGTTAGCTCCGTTAATCCACGGCCACTCATTTTGCTTCTTCGTTTTTTTTTCTTTTGACAATTTTAATTTCTGCTGATAATGGAGTCGAGACATTTTGAATTTATGACGATATCACGTTAAGGCCATTCTGTAGACTCACTTTAGGTCCATTCTCTAGACTCACTGTAGGTCCATTCTCTAGAGTCACTGTAGGTCCATTCTCTAGAGTCACTGTAGGTCCATTCTCTAGAGTCACTTTAGGTCTATTCTCTAGTCACTGTGTATGTCCATTCTCTAGTCACTTTAAGTCCATTTTCTAGTCACTGTATGCCCATTCTCTAGTGTCACTTTAGGTCCATTCTCTAGTTTCACTTTATGTTCATTCTCTAGTGTCACTTTAGGTCCATTCTTTAGTGTCACTTTATGCTCATTCTCTAGTGTCAATTTAGGCCCATTCTTTAGTAGCACGTTATGTCCAGCATCTATTGTCCCTTTACGTCCATTCTGTTGTCTCACTTTATGTCCATTCTGTTCTGTCACTTTATGTACATTCTCTATTGTCACTTTAGGTCCATTCGCTAGTGTCACTTTAGGTCCTTTCTTTAGTGTCACTTTATGTCCATTCTCTAGTGTCACTCTAGATCCTTTCTCTAGTGTCACGTTATATCCAGTTTCTAGAGTCACGTTAGGCTCATTCTTTAGTGTCACTTTATAACCATTATCTAGTCACTTTATATCCATTAAACACTTTGACTACTGTATGTATCTTTCTTTCGATATTCAAATAAAGATTTAATTGGGTTGAGAAATGAAGGCCGCTTTCGCAACAGTCGCCGTACAGTGTACATGATGTGTTTTTTTTCATCTCTAATTAGAACAGTCTGCGCCTTTCATGTATTTGAATACGTGCCTCCAATAGACAGAGAACAGTTTCCTAACCGTTCAACCCGAACAGTTGACCCTAGTTTTTGTCTATAAATTGCTAAATAGCCGGTATAACATTCCGTAGTGGCTGTGCAAATTGTAAAGGGTAGCATATGTTCTCGGCTGTTGAACTGGCAATATATTTGGTCCAATAAGTTGGCATCATGTTTTCCTGGATCAATTGACTTGACTTCGCGTGGTCTTTTGGTCCATTAACTTGACTTCATGTTTTCCTAGATCAACTGACTCGACATCGCGTGGTCTTTTGGTCCATTAACTTGCTTTCATACTGTTTTGGTCCATTAACTTGACCTTATGTTTTCCTAGATTAATTGACTTGACTTCGAGTGATCTTTTGGTCCATTAACTTGACTTAATAGAGTGTTTAGTTTATTAACTTGATTTCATTGGTCTTTTGTCTATTCATTTGGCCGCATATGGTCTTTGGTCTATTCATTTGGCTACATATGGTCTTTGTTCTACTAACGTGGCTGCATATGGTCTTTGGTCTACTAACTTGGCTGCATATGGTCTTTGGTCTATTCATTTGGCTGCAAATGGTCTTTGTTCTACTAACTTGGCTGCAAATGGTCTTTGGTCCATTACATTGACTTCATGTGGTCTTTTGTTTCTTAACTTGTGTGGTCTTTTGCCGAACAACTTGACTTTCTGTGGTTTTCAAACCATTAATTTGACTTTATTCGGTTTATAGTCCATTATCATGACTTTATTCGGTCTTTGCTCAATTAACTTGACTTTATTCGGCACTTTAGACATTGCCTTGTCTTTATGGGGCGCATTCACAATTACCATGACTGCTCTCACTTCGTTTGATTTTAATCTTGAATTCAAGTGACCATTGTGTCATTACACACGCCTACATACGACCATTTGCCGTTTGACTGTACTATTCTATTTTCAAAGTTTCATGATGAGACCGATGCTCTAGATGGTTCATGATGAGACCCGTGCTCTAGAATGTTCATGATGAGACCCATGCTCTAGACGGTTCATAATGAGACCCATGCTCTAGATGGTTTATGATGAGACCCATGCTCTAGATGGTTCATGATGAGACCCATGCTCTAGGTGGTTCATGATGAGACCCATGCTCTAGATGGTTCCACCACGAGCTTGTAAATTATGATTTCTCTCATTGGCTATTTTGAGCCATCTTGTATTACATGTAACGATTTTTTTCTAGCCGCAATTTCTAGCACACAATCTAGAGTATCAGTGTTGTCAGTCGATCCATCACCTTCTGTTTTCTCGCTGCCTGTTTGCGTATCGCTTCATCTGAAACATTGCGTCACCATTGCAGCTGGTCTCCTCACAGGAAGACTGTTTCCAACCGCTATTGTTTGTTAATGTCAATTCGTATTTGTTATTCGTTCGATTTGCTCCCTTAAGACTAATATCAGTCACTGGAATCGTCTCTTGCTCTATTCATGTTCGACACCGGTTTGAGCTCGATAATAATTTAACGTTCCTTATGGAGTGCCTTAAACGTTATGGTATGAATGCATTTATGTAGCTCACCTGCACATTCTTTTCTTTTGCTGTCTATTACACCCTTTTGTCTTCCTCTTCATCCTTTTTTTCTTTACATCTTTTTTCTATTATTATGAAGTCTTTTTTTTTTAATTTTCACCCCTGCCAATACTTGAATACAGAAGGCGGGATAATCTTTCATTGCATTGAAGAATTCATGGAAGTCAAAAGATATTAAAACCACCACCAAAATAAAAATGCAAAGTAAAATGCCTTCTATTATATGGCTCTGAAACATGGAGGACAACACCGGTACTTGTGAAAAAGGTACAGACTTTTGTAAATGGTTGCCTGTGCAAAATATAAGGATGGAAATGGTAGGATAAGATCACCAAACGTGGAACTGATTGGAACATAGGGGAAAATACAAGTGGAGCATGGGATACGGAGGTGGCGATCGCGACGGATAGGCCACACATTACGGATAACAGTGGATAACATTACCAGGCAAGCTCTGTTCTGAATTCACAGAGAAGTAGAGGAAGACCAAGACACTCGTGGAAGAGGCAATTGGAAGCAAATGTAAAGGCAGCAAACAGGATGTGGATATAATTGGCCCAGATGGCTCATGAAAGGACGACGTGGCGAGTAGTTGTTGAGGAAATATGCTGCACATGGAGCGGACTGGCTTTCGATTTGACTGATTGAATACGTGTGGGTCTTAAAGTGTAGCACATTGTACAGTGTTTCACACCTTAACGACTCAGTGCGTGTTAATTCAGTACAATTTGGGTTTTTTGTGTGTGGATACATTTACTATAGGGACATGAAAGCGAACACAATCAAGTTAGAGTTGGGGATCAAGATGCTGAGCAGCGCATGAGCTGCAGTGGTCAGCGACCCATAGCTGGCTGCCAGCGTCAGGGCCAGCGAACTAGAGCTGCCAAGACCCTTCTACACCTCCAAGTGGTGATCCTGGATAACAGGCTGCAGCAGGCAGACTGGCCAAGGAAAAGGGATCGAAGAGGGAATGCTAATCCGGTACTAAAATAACGCTTGCTGAAGTCGGATGTGTTGGACCGAAAGGTGCACATATCGCAGTCAAGCTGTAAACTACAGCACAACGCATTCCGTTCTCTGGACTAGATTCTGCTACTTAAGCCCTTTCAGGGTTTGGTAGCTGGAGATTGAGAACGAACGAAGCCAAGCCAAGCCAAGTTAGAGTTGTAAACCGTGCCCCTAACATCGTCAAGACACCACCCTCCCTTCCTAACCCACCACACCTGTTTCAGGTTCTAAATTCCACATATCGAAGACACACATGTTTCCATCGTCTGCGTGGCAGAATAGTAGAGAGTTCGCTTCACATGGTAGATGTATCGGGTTCCATCCGGTTATTGACACCCACTTACTTTCTTTCAAGATTAAACAAAAAGCACTCTGCCTGTTTTGTCGCAGAGCAGTGTGCATTCACATTGTTTTTCCTTTCATAAGAAGAAACAGCCAAGGTTTTACTGGTTTTCGAGCCCATGTCTTCAGAATAAGATGCCAGTAATCCAGCCGCTACATTTATGAGCGTTAAACATGGACAGTTAGTGCGAACTGGGAGAGAATACAGATGGCTCATTGCAGACCCGGGTCTAATTTTGTTCTCGTCTTTTAGTGCATCGTGGATGCCGCCATGTTCAAACATTTGACTGGAATTCACACTAATCGATGACTTGAGTCCACGGTAATGTGATGTGGTCTTTCATTTGGATTAGTTCGTTAAATTTGCTGTGTTTTTTTCCTCTAATTATCCTGGCATAGTCTTTTGCTATTTGAAATATTATTTCGGCTGTCCTGTGTCGTATTTATACAATCCAGTGCATATTATTGAACTTTACAAGACTGGCGCATATCACCCAGTTTGCTAGCAGTAACGATTTTGGTGAGGTTAGAAAATGTTCACACGGGCCAATAATGGACTAACACATCGCCAAAGAGACATTTGGAGCTGTCTAGGAAGTTGCCCAAGACACATCACGCACACACGATAGGTGATGCCCATACGATCTTTTTACGTTTTACTTGAAAGACAAATCATGACATGTAGTAAAAGAGATTGGTTGTATACAGACTCTGCGGAGTCTTCCAAACCAGCATAATAATGAAAAGTTGAGTTAAGTTAATAATCGAACAATTCCAGCAACAGAGATGCAGTGCTTATGAACGTTTCACTGAATAACATGCAAGAATCGAATCACAAATGTCAACAGTCAAAATATGCTCCTTGAGAATGTCAGACAATCTAAAGGCCAATAGGCTGTTGTAAAAGCACGCATTCCAAATGAACGATCAAATGCGATATCCAATATGATGCACAAAGGAGCAGTCCGGGGAACAGGCTATAGAAGAAACCACAAGAGACGTTTGTTCAGAGTTGAACAGGGAAAACCTTGAAAGCTTTAAAGTGATATCAATAAATATTGTTAGACAGACATCGGAGGAAAAAAAGCATTGAGTATTTAGTTACATGAGATCACTCGATGACCTGCTAGCTTATGGATATGGCTACGCGGAAGACGGCAAGTCCATTTCGCCGACAAGCATGTCTCACTGTCTATTTATAATGTGTTGAATATAAGTATTTCAGTCTGTTGCTTTGTTGGTTCAATGCCATATAGTGTTATCTGAAAATGTTTGTCAGCTGTTTTTTAATTCCGTACAAAGTGTTCCATTTGTCTGGCTACGGAGGAAGAAGCTCTTTCCTAACACTGGCAAGCGCTGGACATTCAAAAATTAGTTGATCTCCAGTTTCATAGAGACGCGTGCACAGCTGTCACTCTGGAGTATGTTCTGGTTGCATTATGTTCAAGTGGCTGTTAAGTTGTATGTGTTGTGTACAAAGTCAGAAAATAGTGCTTTGGTCTCTACTTTTCATGAGTTTGATGTTGTTTTTGAGATTTGGGATGGCCGTATGTTTGTAGATTTCTCTCCCAGTAGTTCCTATTGCCCATCTATTCAGCTAGGCCTCTCTGATTGCTATTTTCAGTAGTTCTTTTCAGTTTGTGTAAATGGGCCAATTCTAAAGATGAACAATAGCTCATTTCTAGTGGTCTTTGGTACATTAACTTGACATGAAGACAGCTGAGCCAATAGCATTTTGTATAGTGATGTATTCTGCATGATGGTATTCGGGTACGAACCACATTATTTGTCGTCTGACACGGTGGAACAAGAAGGTTGGTCAACGTCCTCCAAACCTGACATAGTGTGCGAACGAGACTTACCATAGAGTGCAAATGTAATCTCTGATGGGAGTTTAACATGGCAGACTAAGCCTTCGATGGCATCTGGTCTTGAAGGCAAGCCCTGACACGCGTACAAATATAGTAGTGCTGGCTGATCGGGCAGCTCCTGCATCCTGCCTTATTCCAAATGTATTGGTATCACTTCTCCCTTGGATCAAACAAGGCAGACCGAGAGAGAGAGAGAGAGAGAGAGAGAGAGAGAGAGAGAGAGAGAGCACACTACATGGATAGCACATAGTCTCTATAATCCATCCCTGGCTTTTTGTACTATGGAGATGATGTGGCGAATCGCAAACAGACGTGATTTCCGTACACATGCAGTAGAAGCCGTGTCTTCGCTACTCGGATTGGTCTTGCGAACTGCATTCTTTGTCGTTATGAACTTAAATTCTTTTTCTTAAGACACATAATAACATTGTGGGACAAGACGTCAAAGGTCAATCCCATGATATTTGGGAGCAGCATACTATTTGTGGTCTATTTTGTGATGGAAATCGCTTTAAGATTAAAACCAGTATATATTCTTTCTTGTAATTTGCTAAGTGTTTTTGTTTGTCTTATTTGTTTATCCTGAGGAAGGGGGCCTGGTCCTAACGGCTGTTGAATTATTTTGTTGTCCCGACTCGGTGTTATGTTCCTTTATTGTTTTCATCAACTGTCTGTTACATTTGAGCGATCCAACAACATAATTTACCGCGTGACACCAATGCAAATACAGCAATGTTGACTTTCAAACCACTGCGATTTTATATGATAAGAGTGTAACATTTGGCTGTTCTGTGAGTTGTGTCTTAATAAATTAAGAACAATATACTGTCTAGAAATGTGACGTGTAATCAATGACTAAGGCCATGATTAAGGGGCGTTATTTCTGTTTGTGGATGCCTACGTTGGCTAATCAGAGAGGCCAATACTGGTGGAGTTTTTACGTATAGAGAATCACATCAGAAAAATTTGGAGGATGGCACAGATTCGGAAGCTGTGGTCGACACCTTCTGTTGTGGAGTTTCTCATTGATGACATCCCCATCAGATGTACAGGTTTGTAATGTGAAGTGTTGGTATTTATTTTTATTTGGTAAGGGACCAAGACGCTGTGCTGTGCAAGAGGCGTAGCGGTCAATAACCCAAAGCTGACTGCTAGAGTCAAGGTCAGCGACCTAAAGCTGACTGCTAGCCTCAGTACCAGCAAACCAGGGCTGTCAAGACCCTTCTCCACCTCCACGTTGTGATGCTAGATAACAGGCTGCAACAGGGCGGACTGGTTAAAGAGAAGAGATCGAAAAGGGAAGGCTAACCCGCTACCCAAAAATGTGGTGCTGAAATCGGTTTTGTCGAACCAGAAGATGCAACTATCGCAGTTAATCGGAAAACTACCAAACAACGCATTCCGCTCTCCAGATAACATCCTGATATTTGCCAAGCCCTTTTCAGGGATTGGTAGCAGAAGTTTGAGAACGAACGAAAAAGAAGAAGAAGAAGGAGACGAAAGTATTTTGTTTGGTGTTGTGGATGGTGTATTTTGTCTTGCATTTAATTATTTCTGATGTTGTTGGTGTTATTCTAGTTAATTGTTTAAGAAATGTAAGGATTTGTCTGTACCGGAAGCATCATTGAATAAGATGGATGCCCAATCCACGATGTTGTTGCTAATTTTGAATTTTTGTTTAAAGATTGTTTTTCCCAAAATTGAACTTTATAGATTTCTCCGTGGAAAATCAGATTAAACTGGTGAGCGCCAATTCAGCGTTAGTTTAAATATATTTAGTTGCTTAGTTAGTTTTCTTTCCACTTAAGCCGTTACGCACCGCGGGGAACATGCGTAGTATGTCCTGCGCCAAGTCTATTGTGTCGGCCATTGTGAGCCCATAATCGCAGCATAATCAATCAAATACCATCTATCCACTTGCCTCGCGGCCGCCGGCTTGCTCTGTGGCCAGATCTACCAGCTTTGTAAGCCATCAGTTGAAGGTGAAGACGGTGCATTCTCATGAGACAACTAAACCAACAGATTTTGTGTCTGGAAATGTACTCTAGATAAGACGTAGTTCCGACGATACTGCAAATTTCGTCGTTTCCTATTGTGTCTTTCATGATAAAAGGGCAAAAATCTGATCCAGCGAATTATAGACCGGTCAGTTTAACGAGCATAGTCTGTACATTGATAGAGGGTCTTCTAAACCAGTATAAATACGGTAAGTTAAGTTAAGTTATAACACCTATGACCTTCATCAAACACTTCATTTCACACGTTGAAATTCTGCTCTCCCGCGTCCTGGAAAGATACATTGTTTGACACCGATAGTACAAAGTTGGCATAAATATACTATTTAAATCATCTTTTGCTATTTTGTCAAACTAATATTCAGCAATGGTGGTAGCCGATACGTTACACCAGATGCTTTCTCACACCTAGTCTTAATTTGCCAGTCGCGATTACCGTCTGCCGAAAAAATATTGCGCAAATATTTGAACTCATGTGCATGTTGAAGAGCAATATCATTTAAACTTTTGTTGAGGACCCTAGGTGTTCTACTGTATATATGTCGTAGAGACATGGTTTGTGACTAAAAAAATCGCTTCCAGACTGCAGACATTGATGTATTTATGACGTACTTCCGATTAAATGGCAATAGTAAACAGAGACATGTAGACAAGAACACGCCAGCTAGAAATAGGCTTGAGGTTTGGAAGAGAAAGGAAGATTGATGAGGCATGCTGGGAAAAGAAGCCAGGAAAGATGACAAGATGTGCGCTGAAGGGAACACACTGGAAAGGGATACGAGTTGGGAACCAAGGAATCAGTGCCAAAAATGATCCAAAAATGATCCAATTTCATCCACAGTCTCGTTGGCGAAACCAATAAAACGGCTCAAATAGGAGCATCTATAGAGCATCCGTTGCGGCCTCATGTTCCTTGCTTACTTAAGTAAGGACTTACTTAACTTCGTTATACTGGTTTAGAAGACTCTGTAGATTATGTATACAACCAGTTCTTTTGCTTCACTTAATATCAAAATAACTATGCGCATCCAGTTTATTTGTGTGTGCATTAATTGACCCTCCAATATTGTATGGGGCAATGAATTCCAAGCATTCACCACTCTGTGACTAAAAGAATATTTCATAGTATCTAATCTGGACGTTTCTTTAATTAATTTGCAACTGTGCCTTTTTATTTATTGCCTAGGCGATTGTAATATGAAAAAAAAACAACTTGTTATAGTCTAATATATTCTTTCCTTTGATTATCGTATAAATCTGTATTCAGTCAGTTCCAATTCCTATCTTTTCTAGACAATATAGGCCAGTAAAACTGAATCTTTTTACGTAACTGTATTTCCTGAATCCGGTGCATGGTGGCAAAAGTCTGTCGAAGAAAACATTGAAGAACTGGGCATCGTTGATGGAGCCTGACCTGGTCTCGGAAGATCTTTCGTTAACTAAAGTCTTTCTTTAAACATCGTTGTTCAGTTCTTCACAGTTGCTCTCGACTAACATTTGTCACCATACACTGTCTGCATTCTGCGATGAATGTCAACTTTTCAACATTCTTCAGCTGTTAGAAAGCGAATCACCGTTCGCTAATCAACTCTGGACATATTCCGTTTCACACCCGTCCTCCTGAGGAAACTGTGATCCGGAAGATAATGCAATTTTGCAAACTTGACGGTTGGTATGTGCTGTTTACACCAGAAGTGACGTCATCATGCGAATCATACGTATGTTCACTTGCTGCAGTTTGGTCCGGTTTTATTTGAACACCCCACGTACATATGTGCTGAGAAAAAACCCACACTTTTGCTTTAGATGTTTTTTCTAGCTGCGAAATTCTGTACATGTTGATCGGCGCTGACTCGACATAACATGCCCCTTCCATGCACAACATGGATAATTAATCAAAGCTGACCTGACATAGTGTTGTTCTATGATGAGATTTTATCCTTATCTGCTCTGAAAAAAAGTGCGTTATGCGGGACTGATAATAACCGTTAGTGCTAGGAGAATACTTAGTGCAATGTCTACATTTAGAAAATATAATTTGTATTATCTCTTTCATTACTGTGTCCAACAGATTGATCAACGGGCAGAGTTTAAATGTCTTATTTCACCAAACATTGCAAGCAATTAACAGCAGAATTGGCGTTGCTCTCATCAGAGATTCTATGTTCAAGACAACATGATATGAGATAATTAGATTTTTGGAATCTTCGAATTTTCGTTCGTCATAAAAGTTCGTGTCGTTTAGCAAATGTAGTTAACACTTCTTTGTACACTTCGCTTCTTCTCTTCATGTGAGTTTCTACTTAATCAGATGTTGGCATAGTCTGTTTCTGCTACTGCTATCCAATCGTGTCATTAGGCATCGGGGAGAGATGTAGTTTTCTTGTGTATGCCAGATATGTTGACTATACAATATCAACAACTTCAATTATCTGGTCATACGAGCCATGATCTACGGATGGGAAATGTGGAATCTAAGCAACGCGGATACAGACACACTATGAGTTACCCAGTGAGCGATGGTTAGACGTGTCCTCGGGATCTCGATCAGCGATATGGTTTGGCTTGGCTTCGTTCGTTCTCAATCTCCCGCTACCAAACCTTGAAAGGGCTTAAGTAGCAGAATGTGGTTCAGAGAACGGAATGCGTTGGGTCGTAGTTTACAGCTTGACTGCGATATTTGCATCCTTACACATCCGACTTCAGCAAACGTTTTTTAAGTAACGGGTTAGCAGTCTCTCTTCGATCCCTTCTCCTTAGCCAGTCTGCCCTGCTGCAGCCCCTTATCCAGGATCACCGCGTGGATGTGTAGAAGTGTCTTGGCAGCCCTGGTTCGCTGGCCCTGACGCTAGCAGTCAGCTATGGGTCGCTGACCCTGACGATAGCAGTCAGGTATGGTTCGCTGGCCCTGACGCTAGCAATCAGCTATGGTTCGCTGGCCCTGACGCTAGCAGTCACCTATGGTTCGCTGGCCCTGACGCTAGCAGTCAGCTATGGTTCGCTGGCCCTGACGCTAGCAGTCAGCTATGGGTCGCTGACCACTGCAGCTCATGCGCTGCTCAGCCCTGGTTCGCTGACCCTGACGCTAGCAGTCAGCTATGGGTCGCTGACCACTGCAGCTCATGAGCTGCTCAGCATCTTGACCCCGATCAGAGGTAAAATCCACAATCCTGAAATGGGAGAACGCACTCTATCTCGAAACGTCGTGGAGGCTGCGTTGTCTCACAAACACCATTGGTTTGCCCACGTGGTGCGAATGTCAGATAACATATGGCGACTCCGAACGACGTTTAATGACTATATGATCATACAAGACCATTCACGGCCGTCCATCCATAATATGCGAGATGGTCTGCTGGGAGACCTATGTCCGAAATAGTACCAAAGATCGGACTGCATACATGATATTGTTGGCTACCTCGCATATGGCACATATGTCAAACTGAAGTCGAGGATATTGTATTGCATTATATTGTATTGTATTGTATTATATTATATTGTATTGTATTATATTGTATTATAATGTCAGAGATGTAGCCAACATTGTTGTCGATCCGTATTTCTTCAGTATACATAGTAGTAGCTCATTTCAGTCATGACTGATCATATGACTTTCGAGTGTTAAAGAAAATAATACAACCTTAGGTGTTCTTGATGTTTTTCTCCTTGAGCTGCTGCCCTTTCACTTTTCTGTGCTGCAAGAGCTTTTCTTCACCAAGGGCGAGGTGGCCCTTCAGGGTACAATTTGCACTTTGATGTGTTTGCAGCTTAGTTTTTCCAGGATGTCATTCTGATATCTATAATTTTCATTTCACGCTTACAAACACTTTTGAACATCAACTCTGGATGGCCGACTGTTCGTCTGCCATAGAAGATATCTTTGAAAAACGACAATCTTCCATGCAACAAACATGCACAATCCATCGTATTCTACTATGCCTAAGGAGAGTGTACATGCTAGGGAGACCAGAGTGAGAGTGTACATGCTAGGGAGACCATAGTTAGAGTGTACATGCTAGGGAGACCAGCGTGAGAGTGTACATGCTAGGGAGACCAGAGTGAGAGCGTACTTCTGCATTAGTTACTATGTCTATGTAACTCTAAGAAAGGGCGGCAGGCGCCGTGGATGAAAGGTGTTACGCCTGTGCTCTTGTTTGGCATTTGTTGCCCAATTCTCGATACCGAATTGCAGCGTGCTGACAACACATGCGTTGTACACCATGACCTTGGTTTTAATTCTGAGTTTCTGGTTGTCTCAAACACGCGCTGTGAGACAAGCAAATGTAGCAGCAGCGTTGCCAATGCGACCGTCTTTTTCAGAGTCTAGAGAGAGCGTGCCGTTGATGAAGGAACTCATGAATGTGAGTTGGCGAACAGCTGCCAATTCATAATTATCAATGTTATTAGTTGGCGTGACATCTATTGACTGTCCCAGAACATTTGTTCTGCTGAGACTTATTGTGAGACTAAAATATTTGCAATCATAGGACACGTGATCTATCAGTTTCTGCTGACTGTGGGGGAAAAATTGCAGAATTTATCAGTGAAAACAACTACCTGTTGGTGATCGATACGGTTGAAACAGGTTTTAGATCCAACGATCTCAGACCTGCATACCAAGCCACCAGGCTCCTCCGAACGGAAGCAAGCAGAAAGCGTCTATCAATACCAATTCTGTTAAAAGCCATGTTTGACACACGAATAGGTAGCGGACAGATGATGATAGCGGACAGATGATGATTCACCATGTTTGACACACGATAAGGTAGCGGACAGATGATGACTCACCATGTTTGACACACGAATAGGTAGCGGACAGATGATGACTCACCATGTTTGACACACGAAGAAGTAGCGGACAGATGATGACTCACCATGTTTGACACACGTAGAAGTAGCGGACAGATGATGACTCACCATGTTTGACACACGAAGAAGTAGCGGACAGATGATGACTCACCATGTTTGACACACGAATAGGTAGCGGACAGATGATGATTCACCATGTTTGACACACGAAAAAGTAGCGGACAGATGATGACTCACCATGTTTGACACACGAAGAAGTAGCGGACAGATGGAAGGAGCTCTATACGCTCGCCTTCAATCATCTTCCATTAACGGCTTGTCCCGATCTGGATTCGGAATGTGTTGATACGCCCCCTAACGCAAAGACGTGCATCGACCCTCCAACTTTGGCAGAAGTCTAAACCGCCATACGGAGACTTAATTCCGCCATATCCCGCCAGAGCTATTGAAGTATACCATGGACCCCATCAGCTTCGCTCTTCACCACCTCTTTTGACAAGTCTGGAGAACAGGACACGTTCCCGTAGATTGGCGAGATGGGATAGTTGTTGCCCTATACAAAGGCAAGGGACGTTGTAAGAACTGCAACAACTATAGACCAATCACGATGCTCTCAGCCACAGGCAAGGTATTTGTACATGTGCTGCTGGCCCGGCTCAGTCCACTCCTGATCACACATGTGCTGCTGGCCCGGCTCAGTCCACTCCTGATCACACATGTGCTGCTGGCCCGGCTCAGTCCACTCCTAATCACACATGTGCTGCTGGCCAGGCTCAAGCCACTCCTGATCACACATGTGCTGCTGGCCAGGCTCAAGCCACTCCTGATCGCAAAACGCCGTTCACATCAGTCAGGTATCACCCAGGGTAGATCAACTGTGGATGCGATTCTTGCTCTCCAGCTTCTGGCTGAGCTGCACCATGCATTCAACCGCCCACTCTGCGCTGCGATGGATCTAATGTATTCGATTCGGTCGATAGGTTCGCTCTCTGGAAAGCCCTGCAAGGCTTCGGAACTCCTGCCTCACCGCTGAACTGGATAAGGTAGCTACACTGACACCGATGCCAGAGTCCGCCTAGGAGGCACCCTCTCGGACAGGTTCCCAACATCATCGGGGGTCAGTCATGGTTGTGTCCTTGCCCTTGACCTTGTCTGCTGAGCCAATGACTGGATTCTACACTGCCTTGATGGGAGTCATGGACTAAACGGTGCATCACAGATCTCGTCTATGCTGATGACATAGCCCTAGTTGGCCCAGACAATGCGGCTGTGCAACAGTCTCTCGAGAAACTGGATTTCGAAACATCAAACCTGAGCATATCAATATCCTGGGCCTAGACGAAAATTCAGAACCTTTGCAGCGACACTGGTCCTCGCAGCATTGTTGTCCATGGTCACACGGTGGAGTTCGTTTAAGGCGGTTTGGTCTTGCTGCTTCCGCTATGAACGACCGTCGCCGGGAGGGGAATAATGGCAGACTCTCTCTTGGATCCAACATTCGTATTTATCAGAAGTATGTGATTCCTGTCCTCCTGTATGGTTCAGAAACTCGGACCGTGCTTACACAGGACATATCAGGCCTCAATGCTTTTCATATGCGCAACCAGCGACTCATTCTCGGTATCCACTGGTTCAATCTCGTCTTTAATGTCGAGATGTCTGCAAAGACGAGTCTTCCCTCCATCTCGGACACCCTAGCCCGCCGCCATCTGTCTCTCATTGGTCACGTGGTTCGACTGGACCAGGAAGTAACAGCTCACCAGAAAATTCCCAAGTCTGCTATGTGTAACAACGGTCTCCCACCGGCCGGCTTGAGACGTGTGAGGGGCCATCCTTGTTCTACTTGACTCAGTAAGATAGCAGTCTCTCCTTCGGCACTAAACACGGTTTGGCTACAGGCCTCAGTGGTTGGACAGGGTAGTGGTCGATCTACGCAACGGACCCAAGATGCCTTGTCGAACATTATTATTACACGAAAGCGTTGTTCACCCTCTCTTTGAACTCTCTGTGATCAATCATGTTTTAAAATATGCTTACGGAGCTGATGCCAGATAAATCAGACACTGTGTATGGTACTAAATAACATCTAATAAACACCTGTGCAAATACCATTGCATAGCATCGACTAGAAGGGCAAAAACCCAGATGCTCTTGGGTTCGAAAGAGGGACAAAAATAAAAACAGGAACAGGTACAAGAACGGAAATGAAAGAGTTTTTATGTTGGCTTCCAAAGCATCCGCTGAAGGGAAATTGCATATAGATAAGTATCACATGGATGCTCTTTTATCAAAGGATGACATTCCCAAAAGGTTGGCAGCAACAGAGAGTAACCGACTACAATGATTGAACTTGATGAGATCCTCTGTGTCATTAATCAGTCAAAACAAGGCGCATCACCAGGAATAGATGGAGTAACCATCAGCGTCGTAAAAGCTGGAAGTGAAATTTTAGCCGTTCAACTACTTAATCATTGCTTCGGAACAGAACCAATGTAAATCCCAAATGACGAGGTTTATCCCCAAAAAGAGGGAAACGCCGAACTTCTTGAAACTCCAACTAAATGTGTCTACTACTTGGAATCCTAGTATTCAAACAGGGATGTTAATGTATGTTGCCAGATAGCCGAAGGCTATCTACTATCCTGAGTAGGTATTTTAAAAATCCTGCGGCTTACTAGGCCTAGGGGAAGGTACAAATAACGTGGGTAGATGTTTAATTAGAATTAGAATTAGAATCGTTGTCCAGGCAGCGGCCTTTAAGACTACTGTTATTGATTTCTAACTGCCAAAGAATGTTTAAGGTGCTCAGCACTGAACACGGGGTTCCGATCTCACTACCCAGTGATCAGGGGAATTTTTACCAGACGATCCACGTGAACTAAATCCAATTTCACTATCGTGATTCGAACCCGCCACCTCCGGTACCCCAGGCGAACTCCTTACCTCGGTACGTATCTATCGATCATTTTTATAAGATAAAAGATATCTCCAAGAGTATTGTCAAAAAAATCGACATGTCCGGAAACTGGATAAACCTCATGAACATGCAGGACTAAGGAAAGGGATCTCTACCATTGACCACCTCCATCCGATCAATCATTTGATTGAGAGAGCACGCGAAATGCGCACATCGTTATATTTTGTATTTATTGATTACGAAAAAGCCTCTGACAATATCGACGCCAATGCTTTGGTTAATATTTTTAATGGTTAGGGCATTTCCGAAAACTACCCAACCATGATTAAAGAAATCTACACAACAATTATTATAGAAATCTACAAAACAATGATTAAAGAAATCTACACAACAATGATTAAAGAAATCTACACAATAATGATTAAGAAATCTACACAACAATGATTAAAGAAATCTACACAACAATGATTAAAGAAAACTACACAACAATGATTAAAGAAATCTATACATGTTACAAGACAGTAATTACGGAATATCGTCGTCCTTTCTATTATCCGATTGCAGGAGAAACATGACAGGGAGATATCAACTCTCTAAAGGTATTTTACTAAAGTTTTTGAAGAGATCTCTCAACAGTTAAATTGTGTTGATAGAGGCTAATTGAGACAAGTTAACACGTTTAAATACCTGGGCACATACATAATACCAGATGGAATATGCAATTACGAAATAAAGTGCAATATAGCCAAAGAAAAATATGTCTTCCAGACCAAGCAAAAAATAGTGTGCAACAAAATCTTGTCGCATGAACTGAGAAAGAGAGTCATTGGCTGCTACATGGAACCAGTACTGACATATGGCAGTGAATCATGTATAATCAGCAAGTAAGCGGATAGATTGTTGAAAGCAACATAGATGTGGTTCTACAGAAGCATGAAGTGGACCCCATTACTTCAAGTAAGACTAATGATACAGTACTCTAAGAGGCACAAACACAGAGACAGCTTATTGCAAACATCAGAACAGGCAGTCATACGTGGTGTGCATGTTATAAGAAGAGGCGGCTTGGAGCACGGTGTGGCAAAAGAGAAAGATAGGAAAGAGAGACAGAGTAAGGCAGAGAGAGCAGATGTTGGACAGCCTTAGAACATGACACAGGCGACAATCAATATCATCAAAGTTGGTAAACGACACAAATGATTGAAGCCTGTGAAGGTTCATGATCGCCAACGCCAACCGACAGGGCACATGATGATGTGACTTGTGTCGCTAGTTTACAGCTTGGCGGCTTGACTTGATCTGAAGTGAGAAAATTCGATCTCAAACTCTGTTTCAGGTGGTTGTAGAAACCGCGGTATCGCATAAGAACCACTGGGCTGGTCATGTGATAAGAATGCCTAACAACAGATGGAACCCGAAAAGCGTTGTCGGACGCATCGTTATACTCCTCCACGGAGAAACCCACCTATGTGGCAGTGGGTTCGTTTGGAAAAAGATGGTGTTGCCATCCTCGCATGCAGGGGGATAGCACTGGCTTTTCACGCAAAGGTACAGGGTTCAACTTCCAAGACCACCACGCTCCAGTCGGCAGTAAATTGGCACTTGTTATTCGACTAGGAAAGTAAAGTACAACGAAGGTAGGAACAAGCCACCCTACCACATACATGATGTGACATAGTATACTGTAGTCTCCAACAACATCATTACCCGAATAATATACTATGGGACAAGTTTTAACTAAATTTTTAGTCTACTTGTCTGAACGCGCGAAAGGTAATGCTCTAATGGGATAATGGGGAAATGTACATTTGATGTGAGAATCGAATTGAATGGATATTGGTACTTCGATCTATGAAATAATAAAAATAATAATAGCCGTAGATTGCAAGCGAGGAGGACAACTGCAGGCAGACCGGTTGTGTTGCACGTCACCGGTAGCAGACAGGTTGTGTTGCACGTCACCGGTAGCAGACAGGTTGTGTTGCACGTCACCGGTAGCAGACAGGTTGTGTTGCACGTCACCAGTAGCAGATAGGTTGTGTTGCACGTCACCGGTAGCAGACAGGTTGTGTTGCACGTCACCGGTAGCAGACAGGTTGTGTTGCACGTCACCGGTAAGTCCAGACACGAAAACCCCTTCCACACATGCAGGATTTTATGTCAGAGGTGGACATGTGCTTGTCAGTTGTTTCTATTGTTGTTGCTGTTTAATGCTCACAGTCAATGTTTACTTTTTTGGGCTCCCTAAAAAGGGCGTTAAGTGGCGGGTTGTAGAAGCTTTTTTCAACATCCCGATATTGCTGATGAAGAAAGACCGGGGCCTCCAGACGTTTTTACTATGCTTGACTTCGTTTCCGTGACGCCCACTACTACGGGGGTCACGCCGATCCACATCTCGCCAGTCAGACTGCCTTGAAAACAGCCTGTTTCTATGGAGCTATGCTTGGAGATAGTGCGTCATTGAAAGTTTCTTTCTCTTTTCGCACAATTCGCTTTCTCAGAAACTCGGAGATCCAGCGCCTCATCAATGGGGGCCACTCTAATGGATGTTCTACGGCATGCCTGGCGGTCCTGTGCCGGGCACTCCCTTGAGTTTACATCATTGAAGAGGGAAGGCAGATCAACGTCTGGTCAAGCCAAACATATTGATTAGTCATGTTAGTCAGGGTCAGGGTCAGGCAAAATATACGGGTAGGTCCTCACCTCGGCGTTTTGACAGTCATCCCTGGAAACGGGGTGCTTTTTTACGCAGTCCGGCTGACAATGTGGGAGATCAGACGTGAACAGCAAGCAGATGGCACCAAGCACAGCACAACCGCCTAGAGAATACCGCTACACCTTCATCAGCACGCTCGAGATGTGAGGATAGCTACTGCAACCACTAAACGTCCGCTTCATTTTGTGCATTTGCAACAACAACAGCAACATCGATGTATTAGAATCCGCAGACTGCAAGATTTCAACATGAAAAATAGGACAAGAATGAAATGACAAAGGATTAGAGGCATCAGGGCTAGAGGCATCAGGATTACAGGCATCATGATTACAGGCATCAGGATTAAAGGCATCAGGGTTAGAGGCATCAGGATTACAGGCATCAAGATTACAGGCATTGAGATTAGAGGCATCAGGATTGCAGGCATCAGGATTACAGGCATCAGGATTAGAGGCATCAGGATTACAGGCATCATGATTACAGACATCAGAATTAGAGGCATCAGGATTACATTCATCGTGATTACAGGCATCAGGATTAGAGGCATCGGGGTTAGAGGCATCCGGATTACAGGCATCAAGATTACAGGCATAGAGATTAGAAGCATCAGGATTATAGGTATTAGGATTAGAGGCATCAGGATTAGAGGCATCAGGATTACAGGCATCAAGATTACAGGCATAGAGATTAGAAGCATCGGGATTAGAGGCATCAGTATTACAGTCATCATGATTCCAGGCATCAGAATTAGAGGCATCAGGATTAGAGGCATCATTATTATAGGCATCATGATTACAATTATCAGGATTACAGGCATCAGTATTACAGGCATCAGGATTACAATCATCAGGATTACAGGCATTAGTATTACAAGCATCAGGATTACAATCATCAGGATTACAGGCAACATGAACCTGTGCAATAAATGCGCTACTGTAGCTATCATTATCCGGACCATTATCCCGAGAGGACCCCCGGGGCCTTTCTGCATGACAAGGTCAAGAATAGCACCACTGTCTCACAGAATGCGTGCCATAATAGGCGACTAACTGTGTTATATGGTATAGCCCCGGCCATGGTTCTGCAGTTTGTTTATTGCGGCATAGATGGCGTCTAACAGGCTGCGGATCTTCTTTGCTCTAGTATTTGCGTCTTTTAAGATGGACTCGCACATCGATTAACTACCGTCCATAAGCGCTTGTCAAAGCACAGCGAGTATTACGCTGCTCGAACCTAGCCCGCTAAGCAGCACACCCTTCTCTCGGCTACATCCAGCTCATACCAGAGCTGGGACTTGCACATGAGCATCTGCCCCCTGTAGAAGTACATGTTGACTAAGAACTGTCCTTACTTTTCGCTCTCTGATAAGAAATAATGAGAACCTAAATGTCTGTCCGAAGTACAGAGATATCAGTTCTTAAAACTGTTATTTACAATAACTGAAATTCTTTTCGACAAATGTTCTTTCGTAGACCAGTAAACTCCACACGCTATGGCATTTTTGAAACAAAAAAAAACCACATTAACGCAATTAACGTTAAAGTAACGTCAATGGATTGTGTCGTACTGAAAGTGGAACATTTATTCCCACTGAAAAAGAGATGTGCTCCAGACACGGTATACTAAATAATTAAATAAACAATCAGCACAATCATGGATAACTGGTAATAACCACATGAAACAATGTCAAGGTTGTCTCATAACAGACATTGCATTCGGGGATGAAGTGTAGACTACTTATTGTGCTTGGTGAATTACCGGTTCAAGTGAGGAGTAAAACAGTGAATAGCCTTTCATTACGGCATTCCTGGAAATGAGTTCGCTGGCAGACTTTTAAGGACAGTCGACAGCTGCCTTAACTTGAAATATGTGTGATTTATGTATTGGCCAAGAGCTTTACCAGGTATTGATACAGGGACTGCTGGTCACTGTATATTGACATAATAACCCCTGAAGGAAACCCATACACCACTGCTCTGTATGAGCTCCTTTTCGCAGATGACCAGAAAATCTTACATTGAGATGAACAGAACCTCTAGAACATCTGAATGCCTTCCTATGACAATTCCTGCGTTAATATATATATATATATACTATGAAGTTTAGCACAGTAAAGACAGAGACAATTAAAATCAACAGGAGAGAGAAGACACTAAATATTTAGGTGAAAAGCATAGAACTTAAACAGGTCAGAGAACTTTTGCAAGATGGACAGATGTATTGAGAGGTGGAATCAAGAAGACAGAAAAGAGATGAGGTGTCCTATTAGCTATCACCGTTATTAAGACACAAAGGCACCCTAGTGGAGACAAAGAGACAAAGTTTGATAGACACTCAATATCTGCACACCAGGAGTTGATCATCATCATCATCGTGTTGCATGTCCTTTATAGAACGTCGCTCTCATCACAGCCAGCCGATATGAATCTCGGTCTGCAGTCACTTTTCCCGCCTGCTCCATGTTCATGTTTAGAGTATCCTTGATATATTGTATCCACCTTCGCCTTGGTCTACCACTGCGTCGCCTTTCGGGTATTATGCCCTCCATGAACGTTCTTTCAAGTTGGTAATAGCGTTTGACGGGGCCAAAAAACTGAATTTCTGAAACATAACACTGTTCATGAGCCAGCTTTCTTCAAAATTCAGGTCTCATAGGATGGTTTACAAATCCAGGCATAGTTTCCTTAAGTCGACTAAGCCCGTACAGTCACGCCCTGAATGTCGTCGCATTGACTTAAAGCACGACATGATACAGGGCCCAGGGATCGAGCTTTAGGGGAACCTGCACCTGGACATCACTTTCCCTAATTGCTTTGGAAGACAATAAATAGACTTCCAACTGGCTTATCACGATGTAGGAGGAACATGAAGATATGGGGTTTCTCAGACGGCGATGCGTGTGACTGCGGTCCTGTACAGTTACATGCCCGACCTTCCTTACTCGTCTTCCTTACTCGTCTGGGTAACACTCGGATATGTAAGATAAGAGTTACAAATTCATTGAACACATTATCGAAAGGCAACCTGCAGAAACCTTTGTGACAGCTGAAGAGGGCGAGGACAAGAAAAGGCCAGGAAGATGGAAGAAACTAAATGGGATGCTATGACAAACTATATGGGATGATAAAACAAACTGTATTTGATGTTATGAAACTATATGGGATGATAAAACAAACTGTATGAGATGGTAAGACCAACTATATGGGATGGTATTACAAACTATATGGGATGGTATTACAAACTATATGGGATGGTAAGAGAAACTATATGGGATGATATTACAAACTATATGGGATGGTAAAGCAAACTGTATTGGATGGTATGAAACTATATGGGATGATATGACAAACTATATGGGATGATATGAAAAACTGTACGGGATGGTAAAACAAACTGTATGGGATGGGAAGACAAGCTATATGGGATTGTAGGATAAACTGTATGTGATGGTATAACAGACTATATTGGATGGTATGACAAAATAAATGGGATGGTATGATAAACTGTATGCGATAATAAAACAGACCATATGGAATGGTATAACAAATTATATGGGATAGTGTGACAAACTATATGGGATGGTATGGTATGAAAAACTATATGAGATGGTAGGCGAACATGTATGAGAATGGTATGGCAAACTATATGGGATGGTATGACAAACTATATGAAACGGTATGATAATACTATGTGGAACGGTATGATAAACTAAATAGGAAAACAACAAGTTCGTTAAGAGATCAAATCATAAATTGACATATACTTATCATCCATGAACTATGTGCGCAGAGCAGAGGCTCACCATGATGACCAAGCGGTGTCTCTGTAAGTCCTGTCTCATTTCATTCCTCATGTGCGGCTCTAGAATCTCGACATTTTACAAGGAGATCGGAAAAGGTTCGAGGTCTTCCACATTGGCAATCAACGACTTGTTTTTGGAGTGGGGTGGGAAGACTTAGTCACCAACGACGAGGTCTCCCGATGGACACACCACGAAGAAATTTCCTCAATGCTAAATCGACGTCGTCTTTCCTTTTTCCGTTTTGTGTCTCGTCTTTCTCCGGATGTCCTAGCGTGTCAGCTTCTGCACGTCTCTGACAAGGACAGGGAGAGATTGCGCCCTTCCTGGATTACGTTTCCGGGGCCGTCCTTACCACACTTGACTGAGAGGAATCGCCTTCAACGCATCCGCCATGAATGATGCCTGGAGCTGCAGTCAACCATAGTCAAAAACTATCAGTACGACTAATCATGGTTGCCTTGCCGGATCACATACCAGAGATGGATATACACTGTCTGTATTCTGCGATGAATGTCAGCTGGTAGACATCCTTCAGCTGTTAGAAACCGAATCAACGCTTGCTGATCAACTCTGGGCGGATTCCGCATCACCCTGCCATGTTTTCAACGGTCTGATGAGGAAACTTGGTTGTTAGTATGTGCTGTTTACATCAAAAGTGACGTCATCGTGCGCATCTTACGTATATTCACTTGTTGCAGTTAAGTCCGGTTTCATTTAAACACGCCTCGTAATAAATTAGTATATAGGACGTCCTTGAAGACAGCTCGGTGTCTGATTTCTGTGTTGCAAATTCGGTCCCGTGGAGACACGATCAATGTGCTTTGCTCCATTGCCCTTTGCTCCATTGCTCTTTGAACGACTAGGAGCGTCTCTGTATGTGCTTTTTTAAGCGTGTAGACCAGTCGACAGTGAGCTGGCTTGCTAGACTGGAATTGCAGTGTGACAGTGTACGAATTCACGGAGTGACAGAAAAAATTCTGAACCGTGGTTCATATCTAGTACGACCTCTCCTCCAGTAGACCCAGCTGTAATTGGGTGCCTTATCTTCATCCCCGTCGTCAAATGTTGCCGTGAGACTAGACTTTACTTTTACATCTGCTTGTTGTAGGTTCCATACCTCAGAGATGTATCATAATAAAGGTGTTGGCTTCTGCCTTATGGTTCTCACCTGTTGAATTTTGTGTTTGATACCATTGAAGCGGATCTATGTTGCTGCTTTCCTACGTGAACTATGATCAGCAGCAAATATGGCGCCGTACCGGCTGCGAGTTAACATTATGTATGCTCTTAGTTCATTTTGAATGCAGCAAGGCATCGACTATATGAATTATCACTACGCTTAAACCAGTGTCGTATTTTCACGGTCTAGCTGCAGATAACATCAATTTTGGTGTGTTTGTGAAATGTAAACACGACTATAATGGACTAGATTTGTCTGGATTTCACAGTAGTCAATGAGCTACACTTATTCTCAAACAAGCGTGCGGTTTATTTTCATTTTGACTGGAAAATTCGTTCGTTTTTTTGGGTGTGTTTTCATCCCTCCAATTATCCTGGTCTAGACATCGACTATATGAATTAACACTACGCTTAAACATGTGTCGTATTTTCATGGTCTAGTGTACACGGCTGAATTTCGCGATATTGGCGTACTTTGCACTAGCTGCAGACAGCATCGGTTTTGGTGTGTTTGTGAAATGTAGACACGACTATAATGGACTAGAACACGGATCTGTAGAGATGCCCAACACATCACTCACGCGCTGAATGATGTTCCTACGATCTCTTGCGGTAATGGGAAAGGCACGACAGATGGCATCCCCTCCGCTGCCTTGCGGGTTCCTTGTTTAACGCGAAAGGCTTCGGGAGGAAACCCAGAGCAAAAAATATGCATCCTGTGCTATATCCAGTCGTCTCGACAAAATCGTGCCACTGACCAAATGTACATCAGGGCCAGGGAGTGAGGTTGACAAGAGGCGCAGTTTCGTCATCACAAAATTCCCGCGCACAAGTCATCCATTTTAGCGGATACAACAAGTGAAAAGACTGCCCACATGGCTGAAAAAAGACAGTTGTCTCATCACAAGTGAGGGAGGAACATTAAATTACCATTTGACAAAAGCTGAGTCATGTCCTGCGAATAAGTATTGCCAGAACCGCCATGGTATGAACCCCAGAGAGTAGATGAACAAAAAAAAGTCTGAGTTAAGACAGCTTGGCGAAGAACGATTGAAACCGAAATGAAGATCGTGAAGAAGAGATGGGCAACTGCAATATATTATCCACTGGCCCCGCAAAGTGCAGGGAGGCTGTGGCTGCCTTTAAAAGATGTTATTGTCACTGATGGCTTGTCAGTGTTTGACCAAGTATTAATGAAATATATTTGTGTAGGAAATCGACCATCAGTAGCAGAATACACTAGGAAATCAAAGAACGAAAAAAGAACCTTCCCTTCTTGCAAAGACCATCGGACCATCATACAATGTTTACACGACGAAAATAATTCCTTGTTTACAGTAAACCATTGCAAATTTTGCCAGATGTAATCAATAAAATGATTACAGCAAGAAATTATTTAACGTAGTATTTTGGTGAATGTAGATATTGACTGAGGATTAATTTTAAGTTTCCGTGAAATGATTTCTAAATGTGTAACGTTGTATTTATCTTTCATTTGAAATTGCGCAAACCATTTCCTTGCTTCTGAATTTCTTAAATGATTAGTCAATGGCTAGTGAAACAGTGCGTCTTATATATATATATATATATATATATATATATATATATATATATTTATATATATACATATACATATACACGAGGTGTGTTCAAATGAAACCGGACCTAACTGCACAAAGTCAACATACGTGCGATCCGCACGATGACGTCATATCTGATGAAGCAGCACATACCAACCGTTAAGTTTTGCTAAATTTCATTATCCTTCAACTCATAGTTTCTTCAGCAGACCGTTGAAAACATGGCAGGCGTGATACGGAATCCGTCAAGAGTTGATCAGCGATCGATGGTTTGAATTCTTACAGCTGACAGATGTCGACCAGTTGACATTCATTGCAGAATGCAAACAGTGCGTGGTGAAAAAAGTATGGAGAACGTAAGCTCCGGCTACGGTCCACCCGAATTGCTGCATCCATGTTGCCGAAAGCATCTCCTGACGCGACAATATTGGCCTGACCTGGTCTCAAAAACATTTCATTAACTCACCATCTTCTTTAAACATCGTTGTCCAGTTCTTCACTGTTGTCTTCGACACACTTTTGTCACCATACACTGCATACATTCAACTAGTGACATCCTTCAGCTGTTAGAAACCGAACCACCGCTCCCTGATTAACTCATGTCGGATTCCGTATCACACACGCCATGTTTTCAACTGTCTGCTGAGGAAACTATGAGTCGGAGGATTATGAATGTTTGCCAACTTGACGGTTAGTATGTGCTATTTACACCAAAAGGGACGTCATCTTGAACATTGTACATATGTTCACGTGTTGCAGTTTGGTCCGGTATTATTTGAACAGGCCTCATATACATATAAATATTTTACGTGTTGAGTCTTTTAGTGTACATAGCATCTGGGCATAATCAAACTCTCTCCACTTCGCTCTTTTATGGCATCAGGGCAGCATCAAACTCCATCCACTTCGCTCTTTTATCTACGCCCATCAAATTTTCGCTGTCCCTACTTTGTATCATAATTTTTATATCGACTTCTGTCTTCTACTATCAATTACTTTTAGATGAAACTCTTTTTCGTCTTCCTTTTTTGGGATACAAAGAATTATTCTTTCTTTTGAATTATCGAAAAAGATTTGCTTCGCTCTTGTTTGCACAGTGGTAGAGTCTAGATATAGCTGAGCAGTTTACTTATCCAAAGAGTTACAATATTTATTTACACCAAATATATATAAATCTGTTTGTGTGTGTGTGTGCGTGCGTGCGTGTGTGTTTGTGTGTGTGAAAAGTTGTGTTTCCATCGTGGTGGTGTTGGAGTATATGTTCCTAGAGTTTTACGGAACACCGCTTGAGAATCCCTGAAGTGATACCTACCCGCATTGAGACACAAACGGGTCCCATTGCTGTGAACGAGAATCGTTCTATCATTCTGGCGCTCTGGCGCTCTGGCTATTAGTAAGTGGGCGGTAGATTGTGGGGGAGTGGTGAGGGAATTCTCTTAATTTCCCTACAGCTCAATTAATGTAGCAGGTCTGATGCAACTGGGAAAATTATTTTCCTTCACAAGGAAAAGATGCATTACGAGGTGCCATCTCCACCTTTTCTTTCTCTTTATCCTTCTCTACATCTCTCTCTCTCTCTCTCTCTCTCTCTCTCTCTCTCTCTCTCTCTCTCTTTCGCTCTCTGGCTTATTTTATTGATTTGTTTCTAATTTCATCATATTTTTTCCAGAATTTTTTTTTTGGTGCATTTATTTTCCTGTGTCTCCAGAAAGATGGCTAGCTTGCGTTTTATTTAATTTTTTTTAATTTTTTTTTTACGTGTGTTTAGAACATGTTAGATTATGCATGCCTGCATACATAATAATGTCATCATTACTTTTGTTTTGACCCCGTAGGAACGTTGGTCCGCCACTTTTAATTAGACATTCTGTTGGACGCGGCTTCTGTGCATGCTGCTGGGTTGGTTGTAATGTATGTTGCGTTCTACAGAATCAGTGTCATTGTATTTCGGGCAGACTCATAGGTGCTCTGTCTGTCAGAAAATGGTACGATATACGCATGTTTACAATTATCATACCATATCTGGATTCCAGAAATGAGGCACGAGGAATGGTTGTCACATCCAGGAGAGCACAGCTTACCGACTCGTCGTGGGGAGAGGATATTTTATGTCTCATTCGGCAAAACATACTATTTTGACAATGTTGGTCAGGGTCAAGTAAAATATACTGGTCAAGGCTCCCACCTCACTTCCATGCAAACGGGCTATTTTCATGGTGTCGTCGCTAACTAAGGGGGGTATCGACGTGATCTCTGTAGTAGTGAGCGATATGCAGATGAAGCGAAGCATATCACTTCCGCCTGGAGTACCCCGGTCCATCATCAGCAGCACCGTCGGGATGAATGGAAAGCTACTGTAACCAGCCCCGTGTCTCCATTTTCAGGGGGTACAAAAGAGTAAACTTACTTATCGTAGGCATTCGGAAAACTACAACAACTGCAAAAACATCAACAAAAGCAACAGCAATACAAACGACTCGTAGATATTCTTAAAACAACAACAACCGATCTCTGACACTCAGAAGTCATACCTAAACAATAAATAGTTGTTTCAACGGCCTGTACTTTAACGACAGTGGTTAATGCCCTACCAAATGCTTTCTTGGAGTTCAGGTGACAGTAGCCACATTATGGCTCAGCAAATGCTCAGCGGTCATTTTCCCGGTACCACACGGGCATTCGTCAGTGCCACGTATCTTCAATTTGTTGAATAGGTGGTACCTCAGTCTATTGTGGCCAGTGCGAAGTCTGAAGACCACGACCTGCTCTCTTCTGCTCAACTGGTAATAGGCATAGTTTTTTGTGTAGGTCAGGGGAACGAAATGTAGTGTTGAATTTCTTAAAAGTTGGTACGGGGAACGAAATGTAGAGTTGAATTTCTTAAAAGTTGGTACGGGGAACGAAATGTAGAGTTGAATTTATTAAAAGTTGGTCAGGGGAACGAAATGTTGTTGAATTTCTTAAAAGTTTTTCAGGGGAACAAAATGTTGAGTGGAATTTCTTAAAAGTTGGTCAGGGGAACGAAATGTAGAGTTGAATTTATTAAACGTTGGTCAGGGGAACGAAATGTTGTTGAATTTCTTAAAAGTTTTTCAGGGGAACAAAATGTAGAGTTCAATTTGGCTTCACAAATGGAGCGGAAAGATAGTGCCGAAGATTCATCAAGAATGAGAGACGTCTGCCAGCGACACATAGCTGCCTGCTTTCATCAGGGTCAACGAACCATAGCTGACCAGGACCTTATTCCTCCTCCACGTGGCGGCCCTGGAAAAAGGATGCACTAGTCTAAGCTGGCTAAGCGATTGGAATCGCAGAGAGAAGACAAACCAGGTACCCCGAAAAAAATACAACTGAAATGTAATGTGTTGGGACGAAAGCGCAGAGATCCTGCACTTATATCAACTACGAAACAACGTCAGAACGTCCTTGTAAGAAAAAAAACAATTGAAGAAGAAGCAGAAGAAGATCAGGGTAAAGAGAATGTTAGATTAGCTGTTTGATACTAGTATGACGTACGAAGAGTCAAAACGGCTTATCAAAGCCAGATACATGACCAAATGGGAAACCGAACATACTGGTTACACCAAAAACGATGCCTATTACCAGTTGAACAGAAGAGAGCAGGTCGTTGTCTTCAGACTTCGCACTGGCCACAATAGACTGAGGTACCACCTATTTAACAAATTAAAGATAGGTGGTACCGACGAATGCCCGTGCGGTACCGGTAAAATGACCGCTGAACATCTGCTGCAGAACTGCCCGACATACGAGGATCAGAGAGAGCAGATGTGGCCATCACCAGTGGAACTGCAAGACAAGCTCTATGGCAATGTCGACAGCCTCAGGATGACCGCCGCTTTTTTCGAACAAATAATGGTTACTGTCTGTCTGCGTACGAAGAAGAAGAAGACGATTAGCTGTTGAATACATATTGATATGTTGTAGTTGTTGTTGTTACTCTTGTTGTTGTTCTTCGAAGCTGTTCGTGCTGAGTTGAGTTAACTCTTATCCACGTTTCTGTGCCGGGTTACAGCAGCTCCCCTTACATCTCGAGGCGTATTCGAGAAGATGGACCAAAGTCCTCCTCAACGTAGTACACAGCGAGTCTTCTCAGTCAGCTCGTCACTATTAGGATAATATTGTCGATCATCATCTCGTTTGCCAGACTGCCAAATGTGCAGTAGTAATCTTCACCAACTATGTAGAAGTCAATCATATTTATTAAACTGCACCAAAAGTGCAGTAGTAATCTTCACCAACTATGTAGAAGTCGATCATATGTTTTAAACTGCACCAAAAGTGCAGTAGTAATCTTCACCAACTATGTAGAAGTCGATCATGTTTATTAAACTGCACGAAAAGTGCAGTAGTAATCTTCACCAACTATGTAGAAGTCGATCATATGTTTTAAACTGCACCAAAAGTGCAGTAGTAATCTTCACCAACTATGTAGAAGTCGATCATGTTTATTAAACTGCACGAAAAGTGCAGTAGTAATCTTCACCAACTATGTAGAAGTCGATCATGTTTATTAAACTGCACCAAAAGTGAAGTAGTAATCTTCACCAACTGTGTAGAAGTCAATAATTGTTATTAATCTCCACCAAAAGTGCAGTAGCAATAATCTTTTTTACTTCACCAAAAGTGCAGTAGTCAATAATTTTTTTAATTTCACCAAAAGTGTAGTAGTTAATAATTGTTGTAGCCTGTGCCAAAACTGTAGAAGTCAATCATTTTTGTTAATTTTGGTGACTACTTTGAAAATCACTAATTTATTTATTTGTACATGTGCCGAAAGTGCACTTGTCAATCATATTTGTTTTATCTTCGCTGAAAGCGTAGAAGGCAGTAGTGACATTGTTTTTTGGTTGTTTGTTTTAATTAACACCGAAATGCAGTAGTAAATAAATGTATTTCTTTTCGTTGTGCCAACGTGCAATTGTTCATTAAAAATTTTTTTTTTCCTGTCACGAAAGTGCAGAAGCAAATTCTTTTGTTTTTCTTAACAACCCAGTAGTGTTGTAGTTTGTCTACTCTACTTTCAACCCGTCGGCCAAGTTTTATTTTAATTTTTTTTAATTTTTTAATTTCATTAAATGTTCTTTTTTTTCTTCTTTTTAGTTAACTAGATCATTTGTTGAGTAAGTGCAGTGACTGACACTTTGATCTTACCGTTAGAGAATTCAAAATTGTATTTGTTCAACAAAATGTAAGCGCAGCCCTTTTACAGACACTGATGTTCTGGAGGAAGTATTAGACACTTCATTGTACTATGATTTAGATTTGATAAGTGTCACACTCAGTTCTCTTCATCTCAATCTTGCCTTCACTTTCCGCCAGCCATGTAACAATTTACAGCTGTGTAGAAATGAGCGTTTCAGATATTGTCCGCAGGTGGGAGTTTGTCGACCCGTGCTAAAACAAATCGCACTCAATCGCTTATATCATGTCAAGAGATTACTGACCTTTTTCGAGCATTCAGTGTTTAGCAGTTAAACTTACACTAGTAGCGAAAACTGATCTTAAAACTTAATTATGTTAAGTCTTCAATTTTCGTCAAGTGGATCTGACTGATTGCCTTCCTTTAAGTTTAACCCATCCCTAATTCACAAGAAAGTTAGGAACGCCCTGGTTAAGAAAAATCTGGCAAAGATGTCGCCATAACTGGCTGCGAGTCTACATTTCTCTACTGTTTTGGATCATTATGGATGCCGCCAGACCACGGATTTGCCTGGAATTCACACTAGTCGACGACTTACACTTGTGTTCACGGAAACATGGTGTTGCTTTCCGTCGGGAATTGTTATTTCGTTCTTTTTTTGTGATTTCTTCCATCCGTTTATCCTGGTCTGGACGCCGGCTGAATGGAACTACGCTTATACCTGTGTCGTATTTCACGGGTTAGTTCTGCCGGTTCACCTTCACGAATTTGGCGTGTGGAAATTTTAGATGCTACTATGATGAGCTGAATACAGCTGAGAAGAGATGCCAGACCCACTCACACGATAAGTGTTGTCCATACGACCTCTTGTGGCTATCGAAAAGGCACGACAAACTGCGTTAGAAGCCATCCCACCTTTCTAACCTGCGAGTTACATGTTTACGGAAAGGCTTCGGTGGTAACCTTGAGGCAAAATCTGCATCCTATGCTATCTCCAGTCGTCTCGAAGAATGTCTTGCCACTGGCAAAAGGTAGCTTAGGCTCTGTGAGTGAGGTTGACAAAAGGCGCAGTTTCTTCCTCACTTTAATCCAAATCACCGCGCAGGTCACCCATTTCAGCTGACACAGCAAGAGTTACGACTGTCCACACGGCTGAACAAAGAGAGTGGTCTTCATCACTTGTGATGGACAACTATTATTGGTTAAGAAAATGTGAGGAAAGCTTAAAATCATATTAACGCAGTTCATTGAAAATACAATTAGCCTTTTAATGCTTTTAGACCTCAAATATTAATATGCCTCTCTCCCTAGTTGCTGCTATGGTACAAGAGAACCGTTCTTCTTCTACGTCTTGGTTGAAAGCTACGTATTATTCCCTCTTTTATTCACATATCACAATTCAATGCCTACCTTGATAATAGAACACACCTTTAACAAGACGGTTTGACAAGTCTCAAGGACAGGGTGACCGAAAAAGAATCAGTACTATTCAGTATCGATATATGTAGCCCTGTTATGTCTTTGTTATGGCGCCGTTATATCCTGTTCGAGTGCTTCTTGATGGACATTTATTGCTAAAATCGTGGCAGACTTTCTCGTTCTTTCAGAGAACCAGGTCGAAGTAACATATGGCTTGGCTTGGCTTGGCTTCGTTCGTTCTCAATCTCCCGCTATCAAACCTTGACACGGGCCCAAGTAGCAGAATGTAGTCAAGAGAACGGAATGCGTTGTGTCTTAGTTTACAGTTTGACTGCGATAGTTGCACCTTTCGGTCCAACACATCTGACTTCAGCAAGCATTTTTTTTAGTACCGGGTTAGCATTCACACTTCGATCCATTCTCCTTTGCCAGTCTGCTCTGTTGCAGCCTGTTATTAAGGATCACCGCGTGGAGGTGTAGAAGGGTCTTGGCAGCTCTGGTTCGCTGGCCCTGACGCTGGCAGTCAGCTATGGGTCGCTGATCGCTGCAGCTCATGCGCTGCTCAGTATCTTGAACCCGAACTAACATATAATTGAGAAAGACCTGGACCCAGACATCTCAAACACATGGCCCGCCGGTCACGAGATGTGGCCCACATATCCATATCATGTGGTCTCTTAGTTCCGTGACTACACAATAATTGGGGTACATGTGGCTTTTCGGTCTAATGTGAAGCTGGTCCCTTGTTATAACAGACGTATTTTACAAGTAGGGCTGTTGTTGTTTCGAAATCCCACAATGACTATTCGTACGTTTTTGTGCACCTTGAAAAGGCCGTTAAATGACAGGTTATAGTAGCTTCCTTCATATGCCGAGCGTGTTGATGAAGGTGAACGGAAGTCCTCCAGGCGGTTGTGATATGTTTGGCTTCATCTTCGTGAAGTTCATTACTTCGGGGATCACGTTGGTCCACTGCTCGTCAACCGCTCGACTGCCTTGAAAATATGATGTTTCAATGAAACGCTACAAGTAAGAGAGATGCTGCTCTTGGCCAGTATATTGTGTCTGACCCTGACGCATCGTCCTGGTCAGTATGTTGTGTCTGACCCAGACGTGACGTCCTGGTCAGTATGTTGTGTCTGACCCAGACGCGACGTCCTGGTCATTATGTTGTGTCTGACCCTGACGCGTCGTCCTGGTCAGTATGTTGTGTCTGACCCTGACGCGTCGTCCTGGTTAGTATGTTGTATCTGACCCTGACGCGTCGTCCTGGTCAGAATGTTGTGTCTGACCCTGACGCGTCGTCCTGATCAGTATGTTGTGTCTGACCCTGACGCGTCGTCCTGGTCAGTATGTTGTGCCTGAATCTGACTAGCGTCTCAAATCCCAGAGAACATGTCGTAAAAGGCGACTAACTGTGCCATGGCATAACACTGACCATGGTTATGTGGTTTGCTTAGAGCAGCATAGATTACGTCTAACATGCTGCGGGTCTGCTTTGCTCTAGTATTTGAGTCTTGTATAATAGACTGTATAATAGACTGTCTTGTATAATAAACTGTCTTGTATAATAGACTGGCACATCTGTTAACCCCATCCAAGGAACTGGTTGTAAAGAGACTCTGACGAATTATCTAAACTAATATAAATTTAAGTTAAGTAATATTGTTATGGAAAGCCTAGAATTCGAACAACGGACCTCCGAATAACGGTGGCTTCTTCCATTAAGTGAGAGAAATCATTTATTTGTACTGCTGCTATGGTGTCGCACTGGACTAGTTCCTTAACCTCTTCTCTCACTTGTTGAACATCGCTTCCGTCATTTGATGGTCGGTGTTCGATTTCAGACCTACTCATTACTTCACTTTTATTCTGTTTTTCGTTATATATATTTCTTTTCTTCTAGTGCAGATAGATACGTCTACTGATAGTTGTCCCTAACGTATTCTTCTTCTTCTTTTTCTTTTTCTTTATCTTCTTCTTTTCTTTTTCTTCTTCTTTTCTTCTTCTTCTTCTTTTTTATTTTTCGATCAGCTGATGATATGCTTCTAGCCCGTGAGGTTCACGAAGGAGGCTGTGCCTTTCAGGTCTTGGCCAGTCCCTCACAGCTTGTTGAGCACATTCGCTCCCCCGGGTTAGACTGGCTCAATTTGGTCTGCAAAATTGGAACAGTCCTACATAATAGGTCCTGGTGCTTGCCTGTGTGCTCCACAATCGAACGTGGCGGTGTCTCTAAGATCCATTCTGTGGAGGCGGGTCTGTAATGTCCCGTTCTGAGTCTGAATCTTTGTCTTCCCATCTCTACCAAGCTTATATATGCTGTCATCTTCCGACGTGGGATTCTGTGGCGAAGTGGTTAAGCCGTCGGCCTCGTGATCAGGCGGTGTGGGTTCGACTCCGGACTCCGCCGTCTTTGTCACGGGTGCTTGATGCGGAGTCCCCTGCATCTCGTAGTCGTCACATAGTCGTCTTGTCCGTGACTTTACAAAGTAGCGAGGTTAATCCTTACTAAAAATAACGGTAGAAAAATAAAGTATGCCATTATTGTCTATGATGTACGGCGGCCTTTGCCTTTGCCATCTTCTGGCAGATAATCCTTGTGCTGATCTCTCCATTCCAACATCTTGGATTGTTTCATAGCTCTGTGGATAACGAGTATGTGTCCCTCGATTTTCCGCCTTTTACGAGCTCATCTGCGTTCTCGTTTCCAAGTATCATATAATGGGCCGGAATCCACTGTAGAATTAAATCTGTTTTTCTTTAGACAACAATCCGATGTTACATTTTACTGTATGTGAGATTCTATTTTGCTTGGGCTTTGCGAGTGCTTGGAGTACGCCCCTGTAGTCTGTAAATATGAGTTGTTTTCTTGTAGCTGTATTTGGGCCGATAAGAATATATATTACGGCATGTACAGCTATTACTTCAGCTCCGAAATCCGTACAGGTCTTTCCTGCTGGTGTGGAGTGGTTTTCCATGTCGCCCATGGAGTAGATTCCACTTCCTCTCATTGTTTCCCTCTCCTTGGCTGAACCATATGTGTTCATACTTTGTCCAGCAGTTGCTAGGGCACTGCCTCTTGAGCTCATATAGAACGTGGATTATTTGTTCTGCTGCTGGCTGCTCCCTTTTTTTCTTTATACATGGACTCATCACTAACAAACATTTTCTGTTTGCAAGCATTAGCTTCTTCTTATTCTTTTTTTTTCTTCTTATTCTTCTTATTTTTATTAGTATTATTCGATCGTTCTCAATCTTCCGCTATCAAGCCACGAAAAAAGGTTTTGCAATGAGCAGGATGTTGTGTCGACAACGCAATTCATTGTGTCGTAGTTTACACATTGACTGCGGTATTTGCACTTTTCGATCTGATACATCCGACTTCAACAGGCATTTTTTTAGTACCGGGTTAGCCTTCCTTCTTCTATCCTTTCTCCTTATCCAGTCTGCTCTGTTGTAGCCTGTTATCCAGGACCACGGCGTGAAGGTGTAGAAAGGTCTTGATAGCTTTGGTTCGCTTATCCTGACGCTAGCAGTTAGATATGAGTCGCTGACCTCTGTATCTCACGCACTGCTCGCAAGCATTAGCAATCGTTCACCTGTTCGTTCCAATACAAAGCATTGGTTTCAACTGCAACTGACCTCTTTACAAGATGCCTGTATCAGAAAATTCATGGCTGCTGATTACAATGGCGATGTTCTTCTGTTACACGATGAGGTTGCCAACAGGAAGCACACTCCTTTATCCCCAAGCCCTTTAGCCCTCCCAGCATAATGGGAACAAACGTGATAGTTTGGAGAGCTCATGTACTGATACAATTATGATGTGAAATACACAAAGTGACTTCATTGAAATTTAATGAAAATTCTTTCAGATGTGCATAATTAACCAACACAGATGTTGACTTTTTCATTTTGTGTTCAAAATGTCTTCTTTTTTGCGATATTGGACTATTGCAGCACTGATTGTGGTTTGCTGGGATTCATTCCAACCGTCCAAAATTCAGTGACGTCTCTTGTCTTCCATCAATACTCTGTTTTAACCGCTAGTCCCAAAATTGTATAGTCAACACTATTTATATCAAGACTGCTTGGTGTTCAAAGTCTTGGAGATTTAAATGCACTAGTTTCACGTTCAACAACAACGCATCGCGGTTCTCTCTTCTGGAGCGTACGCCATTTTGAAAAAGACGTTATAAATATTGAGCAATTCAGATAGAAAGGGAACAACTAAAAGTGGATGAACTTTTATTACATCTTATCATAAATTTGCAATAGCTCCAGATTGCAATAGATTCTTTTCCTACTCACCGTCAGTAACCCAAGAGTTTTGTTATCATAATAAACTACTGCATGTTGACTGCAGAGACTGTGTAACACCTTTCCTTTGCACAGTGGCGTCCTCGTGATATCATTATTAATCTGGCTACCGGAGTTGTGGGGCAGGGTTGTTAGATGCCGAAGTGGTTAGTGGTACTGCGCTTTAAAAAAAAAAAACATGCATGCGTTTGAATTCAGAAAGGCATTACGTAAATGGAAAGCCCTAGAGATCCATTGTGTATGAATATTTAAATATAAGAGGCGATGCAACACAATTCATTGGCAACGCTTATAGATAATCAGATAGTGTTATTGAGGGGCGGGAGAAACAGCAAGGGCTGAGTTGACTGCAGTCGGTAACTCGTGGTGGGCTGTTTCACGTTAGAGTCAGCGAGCCGTAGCAGCACAAGGCCTTACTAAGCCCTAGAACAGACTGCACCCATGCAGTCTGACTGCGAGAATAGAGGTCGAAGAGGAAACTAAATTTATGTCCAAAAAGTGCAGTATTGTCACTGGATGTGTTAGGTCGAAAAGTGGAGATATAAGTGTCAACGTTATCAAGACGAAAGCCGAAGAAGAGGAAGAAGAAAAAGAAGTAGAATATGAAGAAGAAAGAGAAGGAGGAATAGAGGAAAGGGGAGCAAGACCCTGACTCCGTGGATAGATTCGCTTGAACTACGCAACAACATTCGCTCATTGAAACCATCAAATTAGCATTCCACTGGACAAAACTAACTGGATCCTGACCTGTTCTCCGAATAAGATAAAAGAACGCAGTATTGCTGGAACCCAATAAGATAAAAGAACGCAGTATTGCTGGAACCCAATAAGATAAAAGAACGCAGTATTGCTGGAACCCAATAAGATAAAAGAACGCAGTATTGCTGGAACCCAATAAGATAAAAGAACGCAGTATTGCTGGAACCCAATAAGATAAAAGAACGCAGTATTGCTGGAACCCAATAAGATAAAAGAACGCAGTATTGCTGGAACCCAATAAGATAAAAGAACGCAGTATTGCTGGAACCCAATAAGATAAAAGAACGCAGTATTGCTGTAACCCAATAAGATAAAAGAACGCAGTATTGCTGGAACCCAATAAGATAAAAGAACGCAGTATTGCTGGAGCCCAATAAGATAAAAGAACGCAGTATTGCTGGAACCCAATAAGATAAAAGAACGCAGTATTGCTGGAACCCATTAAGATAAAAGAACGCAGTATTGCTGGCACCCCAGCCCACGAAGCAGACTATCGCAGCTACCGCCTACCATCAATTCGCACAAGAGCCAGGACCCTCGCAAGGGCAACCATTCTTGTAGAAGTACATGTTTATTAGGACTATTCATCATCATCAGGTGCCCTATCGGTTGGCGCTGAAGTTCATGGACCTCCATCCATTTCTATTATGTAGTGCCGTTTTCTATCAGGTGGTGTCAAGTAAAGGTCTTGAGAGCCTGTGTTTTTCTTGTGGCAACGTGTAGCTGCGAATCATGGACGATTACCAAAACTTCCAGAAAAAGGTACGAATTCTTCCAGTCAAAATGATACACAAAGATCCTCAAAATACCTTAGACATAGACAAAGGCAAATTTAGACATTCGGCAAGAGTTGAGCATAGAGGAAAACTTGTTTATCAATTTCATTGTGGCCAGAAAATGCAAATACTTTGGGCACCTCAAGAGACACAACGGTCTTGAGAGAACAGTGATGGAAGGTATGGTACCAGGCAAAAGAGGAAGGTGTAGACGAGAAGACGATGGCACCAAGATATCCAGGAATGCCTGAGTATAACTGTGGCGGAGGCTGGAGGTTTTGGCAAGTGAAAGAGTTTCTTTCAGACAGACTGTGATGGGAGCGACGTTCTATAAATGACACGCTACATGATGATGATAGTGTCGTTTACCAACTAGATTGTTGATTGTCGCCCATGCCATACTCTCAGGCTATCAAGCATCTTCTCTCTCAGTTTTCCTCTGTCTCTCTTTCCTGCTATCTTTTCCGTTGTCACAATGTGCTCCAAGCCGTCTCTTCTCATAACATGATCAAAAATGGATAACTGTCTTGTTCTGATACTTGCATTGAGTTGACTTTGTGTTTGTGCGTCTTCCAGTACTGTATCATTATTTTCTTTGCAGCCCATGGGATCCGCAGCATTCTTCTGTAAAACTACATCGTTGTTGCATCCAAAGATCTTAGCGATTGTTTGCTAATTTTCCATGATTTTCTGCCAAATGCCAGTACTGGTTCTACGTAGCATCATAGAACTCTCTTTCTCAGTTCCAGCGACAAAGTTTTGTTGCACAATATTCCTTTCATGGTCTGGAAGACCGATTTTGCTTGGGCTATTCTGCATTTTACTTCGTAATTGCATCTTCCGTTTGATGTTATGAATGTGCCCAGGTATTTGAACGTGTTAAGTTGTTTCAATTCGATCCCCTTCGCTTTGACGCAGCATTTTGGAGAGTCAGGTGTCTTCATCCTTACCATCACTTCCGATTTCCTTTTATTTAAACTAATGCCTTTGTTTTCACTTTGATGAATTATCATGTCTACCATTTCCTACAAGTCGGTTTCATTCTGTGCTATCAATACGATATCATCAGCATATCGTAAATTAGTTATGTTCTGTCCGACAATTGATATTCCTATGACTAAGACTAAAACTATTGCTATGTATAAAAAGGTATACACAGATTCACATAGATATTGGCGTACTTCCCTTGTCCGGAGGAGCATTTAGATTGTCTTGTCGTCTCACCTCAACATGTCAACCATATACGATGGCTCTAGGAGATTGCTGTACCCATTTTTCATCTTTTTCTTGTATATCTTTATCTATCTAACTATCTATCTGGCTGTCTGTCTGTCTGCCTATATGTCTGTATGTCTGTCTATATATATATATATATATATATATATATATATATATATATATATATATATATATATATATATATATATATATTCAGTCCACGTATGTCGTTAGACGTCGTGGTGAAGTGTGACCTCATTTGAATCATATTAGTTTGGCAGATAAAAATCCACTACTGAATCCCAGCATCTGTTAGCGCCTGGAATATATGATCGCCTATTTTTGAGACTGGTGGATGTAGAAACGTAAATTAGAGCAAGGCAGACCCGCAGCCTATCACACGCCATATAAGCTGCTCTGCTGACCACAAAACCAAGACCTGAATTTATAGCCACAGTCCCTTTTTTGCGAGATATTCTCCTTGGAGCGAATATCTCTAGAATAATTTGAGTAGATTTTTAACTTGAATTTTGCCCGAACAGCTGCCGTTAGGCCTACTCTTTTCCTTTTCCAACTGCTAAGGTATATTTCTTGTGCGCCCCACTGCACACGGGTGTCTGATCTCATTACTCAGATATCAGGTGAAATATTTACCCAGTGATCCACGTGATAAAAATCCCGGTCTTAACCGTAATTTGAACCCTAGACCTCCTGCACCCGATGCTTCTTTTTACTTTCTTCTTTTGCTTCTTCTTCGTCTTGTTCTTTGATCGTTCGTCCGTCCGTTTTGTCCGTCCGTCGGTCGGTCCATCTGTCCGTTGGTTAGCTCGTTCGTTCGTTCATTCTTACGTTCGTTCGTTCTCAATCTCCCCTAACAAGCCCTGAACAGGAATTTGGAAGTGGCAGGACGTAGTCTGGATAACTGAATGCGTTATGGTGTAATTCACAGCTTGACTGCGATATTTGCACCTTTTGGTCCTTCTTCTTCTTCTTCATGGTACGCTGTTTACAGCGATATTTACGTTGCACTGATTTAATTTGTTAGCCAGTGGCTCAGTGCATCCGATTTCAACAGGCGTTTCTGTAGGGTTGCCCTCCTTAGCCTTTGGCTGTCCCCAGCCTAACTGCAAGGCAGCAGTTGTTTTTGGTCAGAGTTGTCTCTCTCAGGAAGTTGTCTTGCAGGACTATCGAGTCTTCCCTACTCGTGTCTATAGCGTTTGGCAATGTTATGATGGACTATGTACTAGTTTGTACTATCCCGGAAGAGAGGCAGTCCAGTGTGACTTTTTCCCAGGATCGCCACGTCCTGCCAGAAACGTAGCATATGCATATGAGTGAGGTATCTTTTTGCTCGCTTTATTTTCTCGGCTCATCTGCAGTGATGGTACGCCTAGCATTCCCCGCCACCCGGGAGCTTGCCACCATAGGACAGGAGGTGCAATATCCGCTGGACTGCATCTCTTCTGCGTCCATTGGAATGACTGATAGCAGACAGATGCAAAGAGCGAGGAAGGAGTGCATTTTACCAGGTGCATTCCGGCGGCTCGATCGGGCCGTGACACAGGCCCTAGCCATGTCGTAGCCTCCCATCTCAGCGGTGCTGAGATTTTGGGCGGGATTCTGGCTTAAAGGCGTTCGGCCGTAATCCCTCAGATGGTAGCTTATCAGCCAAGCACGTGGACCAAATGTCAGCGACCTGTGATTCCTCTCGAAATAGTGCATTTGACCAGGTGACAAGCCTAGTCTTGCACGGAGATGTTGTCCGCCTAGGGAGCGGACATATCTCATGGTCAAGGGTTGAGTCTCAGCAGTTCGCAGTGAGGTAGCTGATCTACTGCTTAGCACCTTTAGGTCCGACACATCCGACTTCAGCAGGCATGTTTTGAGTACCGGGTTAGCCTGCTCACTTCAGCCCCTTCTCTTTATCCAGTCTGCCCTGTTGCAGCCTGTTATCCAGGATCACCGAGTGAAGGTGTAGAAAGGAATTGGCAGCTCTGTTTCGCTGACCCTGACGCTAGTAGTCAGCTACGGGTCGCTGGCTCAGCTATTGGTCGCTGACCCTGACGCTAGTAGTCAGCTATGGGTCGCTGACCCTGACGCTAGTAGTCAGCTACGGGTCGCTGGCTCAGCTATTGGTCCCTGACGCTAGTAGTCAGCTATGGGTCGCTGACCCTGACGCCAGTAGTCAGCTACGGGTCGCTGGCTCAGCTATGGGTCGCTGACCCTGACGCTAGTAGTCAGCTATGGGTCGCTGACTCTGACGCTAGTAGTCAGCTATGGGTCGCTGGCTCAGCTATAGGTCGCTGACCCTGACGCTAGTAGTCAGCCATGGGTCGCTGACCCTGACGCTAGTAGTCAGCTACGGGTCGCTGGCTCAGCTATGGGTCGCTGACCACTGCAGCTCATGCACTTCTCAGGGTCTTGATTCCGTACAAAACCGTGTGAGGCAAGATTGTATTATCTCCCCTTGTTTATTCAACATGTACACAGGGAGCCGCGTAGAGCCAATGGTTAGCGAGTGTTTTTTCAGACCGCAGCGGCGCTCGGATCGAAACAGCCTTAAACGGGTACCGGTTCAGTCCGAGAAGTAAAAGCGACGAGAGAGAGGAGATGCCTACCGCCCTCATATAGCCGAGCCTTTGAAATGTGAGTTCGTTAACACCTCACACCCCTACGGCAGTAATGCTATAGATTTCTATACTTTTGTATGCATAATATATAACGCGCAATCCAAACTACATTAAATTTGACCCGCTCACAATTAACGTAACTGAAATTCCAGATCCTCTACTCAGACGACACAGTTGTTTTCACCAATAGCGTCATAGGACTTGCATAATTATCATGTCTGTTATCCGATTTAGTGAATGACAGAACATTCGTCTGAACACCAAAGAAACAAAAGTAAAGTAAAGTCAACAGCTATGTTGTTTAATGTCCACAATAAGTAAGGTTACTATTGTGTGTGCCGAGGAGGAAGACTAACGTCTGATCAGGCAAATTATACTGATCAGACGTGTTAGTCAGGGTCAGGCAAAATATACTGATCAGACATGTTAGTCTGGGTCAGGCAAAATATGCTGATCAAACATATTAGTCAGGGTCAGGCAAAATATACTGGCGAAGACCCTGATCTTGACTTCCCATTAGTCCTCTCTGGAAACGGGCTGTCTTCACGGCAGCCTGGCTAACAAAGTGAGGGATCTATGTGATCCCCGTTGTAATGAGCGACACGCAGTGGAAGCCAAGCATAGCTCAACCGCCTGGATGATCCTGGTTCACCTTCATCAGCACGCTCAGGATGTAAGGAAAGCTACTGCAACCCACCACTTAACGTCCCTTTCAGGTCGCACAAAAGATTAAACCTACTCATCGTGGGTATTCGTGTGTGTCTTAAACAGGACGTTTAGTGACTTGTTGTGGTAGCTTTCCTCATACTCCGAGAGTGCTGGTGAAGTTATGCTAAATTGTTTTCATCTGCGTGACGCTTACCACTATAGGGATCATTTCGATCCACATCTCGTTAGCCAAACTGCCTTGACAACAGACTGTTTCCATGGAACGCTACATGGAAGAGAAATAATGGTCTTGGTCAGTATGGTGTACCTGACCCTGACGCGACGTCCTGGTCAATATGTTGTACCTGACCCTGACGCGACGTCCTGGTCAGTATGATGGGCCAGACCCTGACGCAACGTCCAGGTCAGTATGTTGTTCCAGACCCTGACGCGACGCCCTGATCAGTATGTTGTTCCAGACCCTGACACGGCGTCCTGGTCAGTATGTTGTTCCTGACCCTGACGTGACGTCCTGGTCAGTATGTTGTGCCAGACCCTGACGCGACGTCCTGGTCAGTATATTGTGCTTGACCCTGACGCGACATCCTGGTCAGTATCTTGTGCCTGACCCTGACGCGACGCTCTGGCCTGTATGTTGTGGCTGATCTGACTAACATAGCAGTTCTCCCGTCAAATTAAAACAAGTTAATGACATTCTTACCCATTATGCAATCCACCTTCCCACCATGCATATTCAGACGTAGGAAGAAAACATAGCAAAATAAAAAACTTACTACATGTACCTGGCAACATGCATAAATTGCTTGTTTTAAGTCCAGGATACCTAATATTATAACGTTGCGTTCTGCTCTCTTCTTGCCTCGCTATGTTTCATTTGACTCTGTCCTACAATCACACCCTTGCACAACTTTCACACGCGTCCTTAGGGTGAGACCCTTCCATTGCACTTTGGTTGGGCTAGCTTCTGAGAGCGCACAAACCTAGCATAGGTACATACAGACGCACATATCCATCCAAGCACTGGTTTATGCGTCTTAATATCGCCCAGTTGATTACGGTCTAGGGTGGGATAGGTGCGCCTCCGGCAGTGGAAACTAGTGAAGCAAACACATAAAAAAATTAAAATTAAAAAATATTCAAAGTTTACAGTCAGTAATTTTGTGGTAAAACTTAAATCTCGGAATTGACAAATACTCTGTTCCAAGGGATATGAATCAATTTAAGCCTTTGACTTGGGAAATATAATACACACTTAACGGGGATTGTTTGTCCGTTTAACGATGCTACTCCAGGAACCAATTACCGCCATTAAGAGAACGAATAGCAAGTGTTATCATGGGAAGAGGAATTAAAATATGCTATATCCGATGATAGAATGAATGTAGAAGGGGAAAAGAGATGTAAAAAATAAGAACAATTTATTATGTAATTTTGTTCCATTTTTTGCTCTCTTCTTTTTCCTGGGATCGCTGTCGTCCGCTCTCAGATAAGCTCATATCATAAACGTGACACTGTTGTAGAGATGTCTATAAACGTTCAGTTTATATATCAGTATCCGCATATATTCCATTCATAAACGTGACGCTATAGGCTTCTCATTGAAAGGACAATTTATTCTCTCAAGCCTCATCATATAATCCCTCACAAACATGATCGTCTGGTTTAGGATTCTTTGTAAAAATACAATTTATTATCGCAAGTGTCTTTATATTTTAACATCATAAATGGGACGGTCTATTTAAAGTTTAGGAATACAAGGAAGAAGAGAAAGTGGACGAAGAGGAATAATAAGAAGAAGAAGATGATTAAGAAGAAGAAGAACAAGAAAAAGAAAGAAGAAGATGAAGAAGAAAATGCAGAAGAAGAAGAGAAAGAAGACGAAGAGAAAGAGGAAAAAGAAGAACAGAAAAAAAGAGTAAGAGGAATACGAGAAAGAAGAAGAACAAGTAGAAGCATGACGGAGAAGAGGAAGAAGACGAGAAAGAAAAGCTGATGAAGAAGAGGATAAAAAAAAGAAAAGGAGTTAGAAAAAAAAAAGAAAGTAGACAAAGAAGTAGAGAAAGAGAAAACAGAAGAAAGAAAAAAAGAAAGAAAGAAAGAAGCTGAAGCAGGAAGAAGAATGGCAATAACAAGAAGGAAAAGATGATGAAAAAGAAGAAGCAGAATACGAAGAAGAAGTAGAAGAACAAAGAGAATGACAACAAGAAGAAGAAGACAAAGAAGATTCATTACATTACTAAATGTCACTTTCTACATTACCGTTTATGAGTGAGACTTTTATGTATACTTTGGTATCATGAAACTATATATGTTCACACATAGACACGTTTTATTCTCCAATGGATTTAGATATCCTAAAACTATGTATTGTTTCATTGCTTGTCGGTCTGCAATCTTCATGTTTGTGTGCTAAGCTATCTAACAAGGCAAGCCAATACCTCATTTGCATAGCTCCAAAGTCCCTCCAGGGGGAAACACCGGGACAGTAAATATGTGGACCCAAGGCTCGTCTCGACGAACGTGAACCCGTAAACCGGCGAGATAAATGTTGAAACACGAGGGCAGCTATTTCCGTGAGTGTGCTTTGCCGCCTGATGGAGTTTGTAGGTTCTTGAGGGTTAATGTTGGAACATGAATTGCTAATGACGCTGCAGACATTGTTACGGCGGCTTCATCCCGGATATTTGTGCCGGTTAGGGCGCTGCTGTGTTTATCTGAGCATATGTTAAATTTCTGAATCCAAATATCGATCAATAGGTATCCTTAGTTCTCCGATCAGCCTCCTTTGTCCAATCTTTTGTCAGTTTTCTGTTTCTTTCTTTATCTATCTATCTATCTATCTATCTATCTATCTATCTATCTATCTATCTATCTATCTATCTATCTATCTATCTATCTATCTATCTATATATATATATATATCTGTCTATCTGTCTGTCCGTCTGTCTGTCTGTCTGGTCTGTCTGTCTGTCTGTCTGTCTGTCTGTCTGTCTGTCTGTCTGTCTGTCCGTCCGTCCGTCCGTCCGTCCGTCCGTCCGCTCGTCCGTCCGTCCGTCCGCTCGTCTGTCTGTCTGCCTGGTATTCACACTTTTTGCGATTCACACACGATGGGAGCTTGTGAAGCCAAGATGTCGTTACTCTGAACCCCAGCATGACCAGTACAGTATATCCACGTCAACCACTGGAGGTTTGCGGCCTCAACAACCGCTATCCACTAGTACCTAATCCATTTCTTATGCACCTTCTAAAGTACGGTGTGTGCGTCTGTCACGATGTCTGCCCTTGTTAAAGAAGTCTCAGATATACATCTCAGCGCTGAGGTCACTGCTTCCATCTCCATTCTCAAACTGGAGGTTGTTGACATGTATGCTCTACTGCACTCGGCAACGACCTGTCCTCTCACTCTAGCCGAAAAGCCCCAGCCTGATGTCCCACTCCGCAACGACCTGTCCTCTCACTCTAGCCGAGAAGCCTTAGCCTGATGTCCCACTGCCCAGCACTGGTCCGTCGGTGTATATGACGACATCTCTCTGCTGCGTGTGCTCTGTTATCAGCTGATTCACCTCGTGCTCTGCTCTCCCTTTGCTCCATTCTCTGCATACCTTGCCTAAGGTTATGCTAACTCTCTTGTACTCTATCATTCTATTCCCAGCGTTGACCCATTCTTCTCCCCTTGGCTATCGTCTCAGCTGGGGTGACATGTCCGATGGTTTTCTGTGCCTGTGCCATCCATGACGCCTCTCTCTTGATTCTTTTTCCCTTGATGTCTAAGATACTACTGTACAGAGAGTGCCGCGTGTCTATGGTGACACGCTTATAGGCTTTGACTTGTGCCAGTTTATGTCTGGATGTCATCTGTACCAATCCCAACATGTACCGCATCATCACAATCATGGTATTTCTAGTCGGGCCCAAAACCAGTCGCATACCTTCATTATGGATGCGTTCCAACCTGTCACATTGTGTTCTTGATAGTGTGAGGTGAGAATGCCCAGTTCGTAATCGATAACCGACAACACAACCTGATGAATTAGGATAAACAGGATGCGTTGTTCCAAGTTGGCACCAGCCATTGTCTTGAGGGCTCCTAGCCGTAACTTACATATCTGTTCGGTCTGGTCGACATGGCAATTATAAAAAATACTGTGATCAAATATCACTCCGAGGTATTTCAACCTGTCACACCTGTCAATGGTGCATCCCTCAAACGTGACGCCCGGGAGTTCAGCTGTTACCATATAATTATTCAAAGAGCACCACATCACACAGGCCTTGTTCGGATTGATCTTAGAGTCTGAGTTGCCACGTCACTGTGAGATGGCTTGCAAGGTTTCCTGGATGTATTTAGCTAGCTCGTGTCTGTCTGAGCCAGTCATGTACGTTAGGATATCATCATTAATACTAAGAACACAAAAACTGCGATAATTAGCAAAGTAGACTCAGCATCCATCTTACACAATATAATCGAAGGTGAAATATTGGAACAGGCCAAGAGTTTCTCGCATCTTGGAAATATAATAACTAAAAGGCATGTCAAGTCGAGTCATTCTGTAACCATTGAGGACGTTTGGGTACACTTGAAGACACTCCCACAATCCCACACCACCCCTCGCTGTCAGCGACCGCAGCTTGTGTATCCTCTGGTCGAAGATTGATCCATTCTTTCATCTTGTCCCCCGATCTATTTTTGGGACGATCTCCTCGCGTTGCACCTTTCCATGCAGGATCGTATTTGCAAAACCGTTTGATCTCGAGATGTCACCGTACCAAGCGAGTTTCCGTCGTTTGATCGTTGCCAGAAAATCTTCAAAAGGTCTTATTGTTGCTTTAATTATTTCTCGTATTTTCTCATCTGTAACTCGAAAGATAAGACATACGAAATTGAAATTAGAAATAGAAAAAGAAAACCAATTATAGTATCACCAATACTTCTGGCATTCGGTGCGTGGGCGTATCGATCCATAGCTGACTGCTAGCGTCAGGGACAGTGACCCAGAGCTGCCAAGACCCTTCTCCACCTCCACGTGGTGATCCTGGATAACAAGCTGCACCAGGGCAGACCAGATAACGAAAAAGGGTCGAAGAAGGAAGGCTAATCCGGTACCTAAAAATGACATGCTGAAGTAGAATGTGTCGGATACAAATGGTAGAAATAAACGTTCAGGGCTTGGTAGTGGGGGATTGGAAACGTTCACGGCTTGGTAGCGGAAGTTTGGAACGTTCAGGGCTTTGTAGCGGAAGTTTGCAAACGTTCAGGGCTTGGTAGTGGGAGATTGGAAACGTTCAGGGCTTGGTAGTGGGAGATTGGAAACGTTCAGGGCTTGGTAGTGGGAGATTGGAAACGTTTAGGGCTTGGTAGTGGGAGATTGGAAACGTTCAGGGCTTAGTAGTGGGAGATTAGAAACGTTCAGGGCGTGGTAGCGGGAGATTGGAACCGTTCAGGGCTTGGTAGTGGGAGACGTGAAACGTTCAGGGCTTGGTAGTGGGAGACTAGAAACGTTCAGGGCTTGGTAGTGGGAGATTGGAAACTTTCAGGGCTTGGTAGCGGGAGATGTGAAACGTTCACGGCTTGGTAGCGGGAGATTGGAAGCGTTCAGGGCTTGGTAGCGGGAGATGGGAAACGTTCAGGGCTTGGTAGCGGGAAATGGGAAACGTTCGGTGCTTGGTAGCGGGAGATTGGAAGCGTTCAGGGCTTGGTAGCGGGAGATGGGAAACGTTCAGGCCTTGCTAGTGGGAGATTGGAAACGTTCAGGGTTGGTAGTGGGAGATTGGAAACGTTCAGGGCTTGGTCGCGGGAGATAGGAAACGTTCAGGGCTTGGTCGCGGGAGATGGGAAACGTTCAGGGCTTGGTAGCGGAAGTTTGGAAACGTTCAGGGCTTGGTAGCGGAAGTTTGGAAACGTTCAGGGCTTGGTAGCGGGAGTTTGAGAACGTTCAGGGCTCGGTAGCTGTAGTTTGAGAACGTTTAGGGCTTGATAGCGAGAGATTGAGAACCAATAGCTAGGCAGAAGACACGCTTACATTTAAATAAGTCACGCACAAATTACAATGAGGAGTAACTGCAGGTTATGTATACTGGCCTTTACTGTATATCGTATCGTAGAAACATGAACAATGAACAAATGATTGGAGAACAATTTGACTCCTTTGAAATGTAGATATATAGAAGAATAAAGTGTATCTCATGGGAAAAAGCGACAACAAATAAGGAAGCTTTGCAGAGATTATGGCTGAAAAAAGAATTGATGAACGAAATCAGAGTGCTACAGTTGAGATATTTTTGTCACATAACACTTTGTTGAAATCAATACTGGAAAGAAAAGTGGAGGGCAAACTAACCGGAGTTAAACAACGCTGAATGTGGGAGGATAGGATCAATCCTAGTAGATTATTTAACATCATTCTGCAAGAGACGGAGGACATTGGAGATCCATTAAATCCGAACTTCGCTGCGGAGTTGGCACCTGAACTGAAATGAATTATCTCATGGCAGGAGTTATTCCAAGTTCTGTAAAACGTTAGTAGTAACTTTGGCTTTTGTTAATCCCGATGTTAACATTTTGACTTCTTCAATATTTATGTCTGCTTTGTCGTTAATTATATCATCATGTAGTATGCCCTTGATAGCAGTTCGCTCTCACAACAGACGAGCTGTAAGACTCTCGATCTCTAGCCACAACTCCCGCTTCTGTCGCTGTTATCTTTAAGACCTCTGTGATATCTTGTGTCCATCTTCTCCTCGGTCTGTCTCTGCCTCGCTTTCCAGGCTACATACCCTCCAGTATCGTTCTCTCCAGGTCATTATGGCGTTCCGTTGTGGCCAAAATATTTTAGTTTGCAAGACAAGATATTGTTTACTAACCAATTTTATTCAATATCCTGTTCTTTTAGGATATCTACTTTTCTCCTATGCTATAACCGTGGTATTAATTATATTAATTATATGAGATTATGAAAGATAGGTGAAATGCGATAGATGGCAAAATACATAATTCTGTTTATAAACAAAATAACGACTACAATAGCTGAGACAAGTAGGAGTTAAACACTAGAAAACATACACACCAGACAACAGTTTAGAAAGAGAAGTAATTTGAAGGAGCGCTGGGCCGAATTGTTTCGTAGCCTGCTTGCCGAAAAGGAGGGCAGCGGTTCGAATCCCCGGTATGGAATATGTTGTTTTTCTGTTGGGGGTAAAATAAACAAACATAGCCAGCACACGACGTGACGACAGCAGTGGCGAGGCAGTCTGTAGTCCTCAGAAATCAAAACCCCTCGACTACTCCAGGAATGGGAAAAAGTCGTATGACAGTAGTAGTAATTTGAACCATGTACCAGAGCCGAAATGAAATGAACGGTATGATAGCAGTCAGGGACTCATAAAGCTGGCTGATTGCATCATGCTAACAAACCAGACCTGACCAAGATTGTATTCCATCTCCAATTACAGGCCATGGAAACAAACTTCATATGTACAGCTCGGTGAAGAGAACGTGAGATACTAGAGGAAAGGAAATGATATATATCAAAAATATACTTTGCTGAAACTCGATGCGTCGAAATGAAACGCAAAGATATCGCATCCTTGCTGTAAACTGTGGCACAACGTAAGAAATCATGCTTTTCAGACCGAACAATAAGAAAATAAACAAGGATAAACCTCTATGTAGTTCATGCCCCGGACTCATGTTAGAGATGCAGCTAAACTAGGCTCCCCATCCTTACTATGAAAGTATCAAAAGATCCCTGCTTACAGGGATAAACATGATATCAACTTTCGGGAAAGGATGCAAATAAGAGCGACATAGCTGGTAGTGGGATTGCAGAATTACAGTTATGGGGAAAGAAAAACCGGCCTACAATGTCTAGAAAAAGAAGAATTCGAGATGACTTAAGATAATCAGAGGACAGAATAAATTAGATTAAAAACAATTTTTTTTCAAAATACAACCACATACAATTCACTAAAGAAAGGACCAGATCAAATATCAGAACATATTTTGTTTAGTTAGAGAGTGATGAATGCTTGGAATGCATTGCCACATGAAATACTGGCTGCAAGAACAATTAATGCATTTAAGAATAGATTGGATGCGGAAATCTTTTAGAGCAAGGAAATGTAAATGAAACTGGTTGTATACAGACTCAACATAGTCTTCTAAACCAGTATAAAGACGTTACGTTAAGATTAAATAAATGTTAATTGAATACATGTACGGGAAGAAAGTCCTGGCTAGACGTGTAATAATGCGAATAGTACCGGATAAAGGCTGCATGGTAAGACAGAGAGAAATGATATTTAACGGCGTAACGGACTAGCCAGTGCCAAACATGGCCTCTGTCAAGGGCGTGCGAGAGCAGAATTTCGAATTGTGAAATAAAGTGTTTGAGAAAAGTCATCGGTCTTACCAGAAGAGACAGAATACGAAATGACGACATTCGAAGTATGGTCGGCACTACGTCTTGTGCCGAATACATTTCCAGGCAGAAAATAAGTTGGTTTGGTCATCTCATGAGAATGCACCCTCATCATCTTCCACTGATGGCTTACAACGCTGGTAGATCTGGCTACAGGGCAAGGGGGCGGCCGCGAGGTAGGTGGATAGATGACATTAGAGTGATTGTGCAACGACAAGGGCTCATATTGATCGACGCAACGCACTTGGCGCAGGATAGACGACTCAAGCTCACCACGACGCTAAACGGCACAAGTGGAAAGAAAACTAATTAACTAACTAACTAACGGACTAGATGCCAAACAAGGCATCTGGAGTGCTAAAATCCTTAAAAGTCAGATGTTAATAGAAGACATCGATCGTCAATGTCACTCAACACGACACTTGAAAATAGTACTGATCTGATGTGTCGTTTGTTCGTCCTTTATTTGTGTATAATTATCATTTGTTTAATCACTTGATGAAAATTTGCAGAGATTGATAATAACTTGCCTTCTACTGCAGATTCAAGTTCGGTTAACTGTTCATGGCAATTTGTGTGTGTGTGTTCTTTTTTGTTGCATTCGCCTTATTTCGCTATTCCTCGAGGCGGTGTGCGTTGCACTACGGTTTTTATTTTGCGCTTGTCGGCCCAGTGCATCCGACTTCGGCATGCATTTTATGAAAGGGACTGCTTCCTTCTGCATTTTCTAAGGGTTTGCTTTACCCAGGTAACGGCCAGTGCTGTGAGAGAGATCGAACCCAGTACCTTCTGGTTGTGGGCCGTGTCACTTAACCACTAGCTCATGCTATCCCCTTGTTCATGGCAATAACTAAACGTCTAATTTATTGGCCTGCCTTAGATCATAGATCACATACGCATGTAAACTGGAACGGCGAGTTTCTGGAACAACTTGTGAATTGACCGTATGGAAAGAATTTGGTACTGCTAGGCTAGGAAACTTCCATTTGCACATCCAACTTACAACATGGCAATGCGATTTTATGTATCTGAGCCAAATATGAGATGGTCAGCATCGTTGCTGTAAACTGTCGCACAGCGTCAGAAAACATGCTTTTCAGACCGAACAATAAGGGGACGGCGTGGCCTAGTGGTTAAGTGGCACCGCTCACAACCAGAAGGTGCTGGGTTCGATCCCCATCACAGCACCGGCCGTTACCCCGGGGAAGCAAACCCTTAGAAAATGCAGGAGGAAGCAGACCCTTACATAAAATGCATGCTGAAGTCGGATGCACTGGGCCGACAGGCGCAAAATAAAAACCACAGTGTAACGCACACACGCCTTGGGGAATAGATAAATAAGGCGAACGCAAAAAAAAAAAAAGACCGAACAATAATAAAATAAAGAAGGGCGAACCTCATAGACTACGACAAAGAACAATAATGATAGTAATAATTATCACAAAAACGATACACAGAGTGGGGCGAACCTCATAGACTACGACAAAGAACAATAATGATAGTAATAATTATCACAAAAACGATACACAGAGTGCAAAGAATAGGACCACTACTGTTTTATAGGTGTAACAAAGGTTTGATGAAGGTTTGATTTCATCGCCGCCCGTCTCCTCATATGGATTAGTCGCTCTCCGCAAAATGGTATCCCACCTGTCGAGAGCATCGCACAAAGTTCCAGCGATGAACCAAGTGAAGAACATCGCACAAAGTTCTAGGGATGAACCAAGTGAAGAACATCGCACAAAGTTCTAGGGATGAACCAAGTGAAGAACATCGCACAAAGTTCTAGGGATGAACCAAGTGAAGAACATCGCACAAAGTTCTAGGGATGAACCAAGTGAAGAACATCGCACAAAGTTCTAGGGATGAACCAAGTGAAGAACATCGCACAAAGTTCCAGCGATGAACCAAGTGAAGAACATCGCACAAAGTTCTAGGGATGAACCAAGTGAAGAACATCGCACAAAGTTCCAGCGATGAACCAAGTGAAGAACATCGCACAAAGTTATAGGGATGAACCAAGTGAAGAACATCGCATAAAGTTCCAGCGATAAACCAAGTGAAGAACATCGCACAAAGTTCTAGGGATGAACCAAGTGAAGAACATCGCACAAAGTTCCAGTAATGAACTAAGGGATCTCCGGAAAAATTGCTTTCATGAACCGACCATCGCAGAATGAATTCGAACTACGGCTGACTGAACACAAGGCAAACGGCTTGACCACTTCGCCATAGAGACCCCCAAATATGTGCAATAAAATCGCATAAAGAAGATAGCATATGATCTACTGACATGAGGACGGCGTGGGAGAGTAATTAAGTGATTAAGTGGCACGGCTCTCAACCAGAAGGTGATGGGCTTGATTCCCATCACATCACCGGCCGTTACTCCAATGAAGCAAACCCTTAGAAAATGCAGAAGGAAGCAGGCTCTAATATAACATCCATGCTGAAGTCGGATGCACTGGGCCTTCAAGTGCAAAATAAAAACCCTAGTGCAACATACACCGTCTTCAGAAATATAGAAATAAGTCGAACGCAAACAAACGAAAAACAAACACAATCTAGCAACATTATCGTCCTCAGGGACATTAGTTTTGTAAAAGCACCAGCTGCAGCAATGTCACTGTCCTTCAGGTGGAGCGAAAAGGACCAGATGAGAAGTAAAAAAATTAAATTAAAAATAAATATGTCGGTCCGAGAGGTGAAAATATCGCAGTCAAGCTGTAAACTAGCGACACAACGAATTCCGTTCTCCGGGCTACTTCCTGCTACTTGCGAAGCCCTGTTCATGGTTTGATAGTGGGAGATTGAGAACGAACGCACCAGAAGAAGAAGAAGAGAATGGGGTGCAGAATACAGCAGCAATGACGACGAAAAAGATGAAGAAAAAAATGATAATATAATAAGATCATTGGAAACGAACAAGGAAGTTCAGTACGAAGTATAGCAAAAATTAGGGACAGAAGTTGGAGTTTTAAGACAACAAGCTGAATTTTATTTTAACAAAGTAATGGAGGGAAAGCGCACAAGTGGGAGTTTTCAGAAAACAAGAAGAATTTTATAAGAAAGGTCGCATGAGAGGTTGTGGATGAAAAAAATGGTAGAGGTGCCTGACGACAAATAGAAAGATATAGAAATAGATGAAAACAGACGATGTGAAATAAAGAAATATTAGAAGAGAATAATATGGCAAAACGGGAGAAGAGGAACATTAAAACGACAGACTAGAAAGAAGAAGGGATAAATTGACGTAAAAGTCAAAGGAAGAAGACATAATATAGAAAAAGAAGAAGACAAAAAAACAGAAGAAGAAGGAAACTAGTATATGAGGGAGAAAGAAGGCAGAACAGAGAAGAATGAAAGAAAATATGTATGTTGAAGAACATAAACGAAGATAATATAGACAGAGATAACTTGACAGGGACGATGAAGAATGCATAGAGATAATCTTAGATGAAAGAGAGAAAGAAAGCAAAAGAGACATATAATTAATGAATGTTAACAGGAAACAGACAAAGAAAGCAAAAGAGTAATCAGACGAGAGAATGAGAAAAGACAAAATGCAGCTTGAAACGAGTGAGACGGAGACGGATCAGAATTGTCAGAGAGGTTGGAAAAAATAAGAAGGAGACGATGGAAAAAAATAGCAAGGAAACGATGGAAAAAATAGAAAGGAGACAATTTAAAAAATAGCAAGGAGACGGTGGAAAAAAATAGCAAGAAGACGATGGAAAAAAATAGGAAGGACATGATTGCAAAAATTGGAAGGAGACGATGGAAAATATTAGCAAGGAATGAATAAAAACAAAATAGGAAGGAGACGATGAAAAACATAGGAAGGAGACGATGAAAAAAATAGGAAGGAGATGATGAAAAAAATTGGAAGGAGACGATGAAAAAAATTGGAAGGAGACGATGAAAAAAATAGGAAGGAGACGATGGAAAAAATAGGAAGGAGACGATGGAAAAAATAAGAATAGCATTGAACGAAGCAGAAGTTAAAGGAAGCGATGAAAACATACGTTATGTCAAGCGAGAAAGCAGAAGTTCAGAACAATTAAGAAAACAATAAGATGACGAAAAGTAGATAAATAGAAGTGGAAAAGGATGAAGAAAAAAGAAGATAAGGAAAATTATGGAAAGAGAAAGTGAATGGAACAAAGAAAAGAGAATAAATGTAAATATTAACATCCTTACAGCGTCTACCATTCTGACAGTGGCTAGCAGGTAGACAGCGGCTGTAATGAAGGAACGAAAACAAAAAAAGTGGGGAAAATTAATTCAACAAAGGGTAAAGGAAAAGATAAGATTTCTAATATTAAGTAAAGAGACAATGAAGAAGCGAAGAAAAGAAATTGAGAATATTAAGTAAAGAGGTTACGAAGGAACGAATAAAAACAATTTAGAATATTAAGTAGAGAGATATCGAAGAAACTAATAAAAGAGATTGAGAATATTATGAAAAGATACAATGAAGGAATGAAAAAAAAAGAGATTGGGAATATTAAGTAAAGAGTTAACATATGAACGAAGAAAAGAGATTGAGAATATTAAGTAAGATAGCAAAGGAGCGAAGAAAAGAGCAGGTTAAGAATGTGACATGAAGTAAAGATATATCGAAGAGAACAAATAACAATGAAGATGAGAAAAGTTAAGAGAACAGTGTATGATAAAAAATTAAGTAAACAGAAAATTTATGAAGCAAAGTAAACAGAACGGAAGGAAGTATACATAAGGAAACGAAATCAACAGAAGATAAAGGAGACAAATTGTAGAAAAGATCAGGGAAGGAAAGAATACGTAAGTTCGGAATTAAACGGGAATTGAATGAGACAGAGGAGACAGAAGATAATGTAGAGAAGGAACAGAATGGAGCAGCAGAAGGAAACAGACGAGAAATGAGATGAAGTAGAATTCTCGATGAGCTGTTTGCTCTTTGCTTCCCTTTCTGTTCACTGGACATTAAGTGTCAGACCAGAGCCTCGGGGGAATCATCTGGGCTGTCAATTGACTACTCTGTCAATCAATAATATTTCGTCCCAGATTATGAATCCGTATGTTTTGTTTTGAAATTCGGCATCACTACAATCCAGCTAAACCTATCGAGGCTTTTGGATCAATAGATAGGTTTGCGTGTTAATATGGGTGGTTCTGGTAGCTCGCTGAATGCACATACTCACGCCTCGATTGACCTCTTTCCTCATTCTTGATGTTCAAATCATACAACTTGTGCATTGCTAGTTAATCGATTGGAAATTCACCATCTGGCAAGCGGTCATCAGTGGATTTCCATATGCCTATACCCCTATCAGTATATGTGTGTCTATGATGTATGTATGTGTATGTATGTATATATGTATGAATGTATGTATGTATGTATGTTAGACGAAACTTCAAATGAAAAACTTGTAAAGTGGGATAGAAATTCGAAAAAACTATGCCTTTTAATTCTAACTTGTTAATGTGGTTGCTAAGGATGTCAAGAGTGTCCTACACGTGCCATCACGGAGCAGACGAACAACATGACGTTATAATTGCAGTTTAAAGATGGCCGCCCCACCATTGCCCTGCGCGGATGAGAAGCAGCGTTCTGTTATTCGTTTTTTTGTGTGTTTTTTTTGCAGCAAAATGGTGAAACCTATAGAATGGAGGTCTAGCACAGTGAAACGATTATCCGTCTTCTGTGGAAGTGCTTCACATATAGCTTGACATATAGCTTGACATGTAGCTCGACATGTAGCTTGACATGTAGCTCGACATGTAGCTTGACATGTAGCTCGACATGTAGCTTGACATGTAGCTCGACATATAGTTTTGACATGTAGCTGTTTGTTATTGGGAGCCGCTCGTTTTGATTTAAGTTAACTCTTGTCAGATCAATCGCTGCAGGTTACAGGGGTTAATCGTATAGTCCCTTACTTGAGAAGGTGAACAAGGGGCCTGCTGTCTGTAGTGCAATTCGAGACGCCTGAGTAAGCTCATCAATAATACGTATATAAAAATAAATATAAGTGTTGGCAGCCTGGCTAAAACGGTGAGGGACCGACGTGAGATCCGAAGTAGTGTGAGGGACACGTAGATGAAGCCAATAATAGCAAAGCCGCCAGGATGACCCAGTCTACCCTAATCAGCACGTTCGGGATGTGAGTGAAAGCTACTGCAACCCGCCACTTAACGTCCTTTTTCGGGCGCACAAAAGAATAATCGTACTCATTGTGTGCTTTCAACAACAACAACAACAACAATATATTTATTAATATATGGGATTACGAAATACAGAGAGATCAATGGAAACATGAAGACCAAGATGAAAAAGATCAAGGTACGGAACGCGTTCAAATTAAACCGGACAAAACTGCAACAAGTGAATATACGTATGATACGCATGACGTCACTTCTGGTGTAAACAGCACATACCAGCCATCAAGTTTGCAAAATTTCATTTTCATCCGTCTCATAGTTTTCTCAGCAGACCGTTGAAAAGATGGCGGTGTGATACGGAATTCGTCCAGATTTGATCAGCAGCGGGCAGTGAGTCGGTTTCTAACGACTGAAGGATTTCGACCAGTTGACTATGAGAAGGAGGATAATACAATTTTGCAAATTTGACGGTTGGTATGGGCTATTTACACCAGAAATGACGTCATAATGCCCATCGTGCGTATGTTTATTTGTTGCAGTTTGGTCCGGTTTCATTTGTACACGCCTCGTATATATATATATATGAGGATTCCATGGCGAAGTGGTTAAGCCTCGTGATCAGGTAGTGTGGGTTCGACTCCGGACTCCGCCGTTTTTCTCACGGGTGCTTGATACGGAGTCCCCTGCATCTCGTAGCCCCCTCCTAGACGTCTTGTCCTTGACTTGGGTCGGGCGGCTCGAGACGAGAGACTGAGAATAAAAAGTAGCGCAGGTAATCCTTACTAAAAAAATATCTCTAGCAAAATAAATTATGCCATCATCGTCTACGATGGACGGCGGCCTTTGCCTTTATATATATATATATATATATATATATATATATATATAGAGAGAGAGAGAGAGAGTGAGAGGGAGAGAGTTGTATTATGAATTTTTGGACGTTTGGCTATTAGTCTTGCAATGTGAGTCTCCCGAAGTGCTGATTGAAATTGAGAAAACGTGCTTGTTGGCTTTTATTGATTGTGTTACTTGAATGTCTAAAGCTCATGTTTTTTGTACTTTTTAATCTTGATATAATGTTAATTCTGAAGATGATTGTTCTTATCTTGGAAATCTGGTGTCTGCTTGGTGAATGCGTTCTCTTGGGAGTTTGTCCTCGATTTGGCTAGCTTTGTGTAGGAAATGCGTCGTACTTTTACTGTTGTCTCTAACAAAGATTCAGTGATTGAAACGTTGGTTTGTTATTTTATTTTTTGTGCAAGCGCTGAAATAACATTTAGTTGTATCTGTGTTGATCGACATACATTTATTATGGACTGCGCTAGACGTAGAGAGCAGAATCGTGACTCTCCCGGGAGTCATAATCTGCGTTTACAAAAGGCTGGACGCAACTGTTGACTAATCGAAAGAATGGCGCCATTAAATATCCCTGAGTTTCAAGCCGACCGTGCCTCAGGAGTTCGGGGTCAGGGTTTTCCTTGTCTTCTTTGCCTGCGCACCACAAAACTGTTGACGTTAATATTTGTGTTCTGCTCAAATAACACCCCCGTGGGAAGACGTCCCGATAAATTCTGAAGACGTTTTCGAAGGAGATTACCTGAAGGGATTAGCTGGGAAAGACACGCCAGGTGCATTGATCTGAATCGTTACTGAAAGTTGCCGTTTATGGAACGTGGACTTTGGCATGACGTGTTGCTGTTATTGTTGTTGTTTTTGTTGTTGTTGTACAATATTCACGATAATAAGTTTGCTCTTTAGTATACCCTGACAAGAGAGTTACGTCGCGGGTTGCATTAGCTTCCCTCACATCCGGAATGTGCTGATGAAGGTGGAACGGGGTCCTCCAGACTGTTGTGCTATACTTAGCTTCATAAGCGTTACGCTCACTACTACGGAGATCAGTTTGATCCGCATCCTGTTAGCAAAATTATCTTGACAACAGCCTGTTTCTATGGAACCCTTTTTGGAAGAGGGGAGTGTTCTTGATCAGTATATTACGCTTGGCCCTGACGCGATGTCCTGGTCAGTATTATATAATTGAACAGACTAACCCCACGGTTATCTAGACGTGCTAAATGTGTCAGTGGTGTCAAAAGAGGTATTTGTGTGTGACAGAGACAAGAATAGGCTCACTGTCATACTGATACAATGTGGGAGGAGATACTTGAAGGTACAATCAAGAATACTGTGCATGCGTAGAATTGGCTGGTTGATTGGTTGGTTGATTGGCTGGTTGATTGGCTGGTTGATTGGTTGGTTGATTGGCTGGTTGATTGGTTGGTTGATTGGCTGGTTGATTGGCTGGTTGATTGGTTGGTTGATTGGTTGGTTGATTGGCTGGTTGATTGGTTGGTTGATTGGCTGGTTGATTGGCTGGTTGATTGGTTGGTTGATTGGCTGGTTGATTGGTTGGTTATTGATTGATCCATCATCCCGTGGGCTCTTTCCCTTTGACTCGATGTCATATAGTGGTATCTGCAAGTGTCTGTGAGCTGTTCTTTGGTTCCGTTTGTTTGGTCTATCCTAACACAGGCAAGCGCTGGACACTCACAAAGACGGGATTCAGTAGTTTCATAGGGATGTGTACATAGCTGGCACCCTGGTCATGCTGATGTCCAGGCCAAAATAAGAATTGACATCATTTCTTCACAAGCACCCAACATGGGTACACTAACCATGGATTAATGTGATATCTTGGGTACACTAACCATGGATTAATGTGAAAGCTTGGGTACACTAACCATGGATTAATGTGATAGCTTGGGTACACTAACCATGGATTAATGTGATATCTTGGGTACACTAACCATGGATTAATGTGATATCTTGGGTACACTAACCATGGATTAATGTGATATCTTGGGTACACTAACCGTGGATTAATGTGATATCTTCTGTTCTGGTCTGTTTCTAAGAATCAACGTCACTGCACTCCGGGCATTGTGGTGTCCTCATCCAGCAGGCGGTCATTGATTGATTTCATTCATCACTAATATGCCAATGATTGGAGCTTGTGAAGACATGATGGCAGCTCTTTCATTGTCCTGAACCCCAGCATGAGCAGAACAGTAGATCCATATCAACCCCTGGAGGTTTGAGCCTGATATCTTTGTCTATTATAGACCGCATGTTTGATGACGACACCTCAATGTGGGATTCACAAATTAAAGAGCTTGGAAATCAAACAAGTTTGTAGCGGAACATGGGCGTGTACAACTAACGAGCCAAAGAGACAATTAGTGTCCACATCCTTCTCAATGTGCAGAGATAACCTCGGCGACTATGGGTGCGCCAGGGGTGCAATGAAATCGATTGTTAGGAATTTAGAATAGCAGAACACAAACTCATGTGTGATATGTATTAACAGCCGAGTTATCAGTATTTATTCTCTCGCTCCCATTGCTTAATGAACACTAAGTCAGGTACCTTTTCTGCTCGTGTGTCGACTGAAGCATAAAATAGCAAGGAGTTAAACCGAGTATCTTTACCATGAGAAGCGAGAGCTCTACCATTAAGCCATTGAGGCGCTTTTATCTATATTGTTCGATATTTGTAAACCGGTAGACGAACAGAGATCGGTATGCCCGAAGAGCATAGTTATCGGCTGTATGTATGATATTATAACACTCGTGAACCACTATTTTAAGGTTTGTTTTAAGCTATATAATGGATTCCTGTCGACCTTGTACCCTGATTTATGCTTGCTCTGGCGTCTTCCAAATACGTGACTCGTGTTTAAGTAAGGCGTCAGCAAGCCAGATGACTGTTTTGTTGCCTGATCATTAAGCTTGTCTGCTAGTTGCTTGTATGAATATGTGATTGCATTCGGACGGAACGTTTGATTATATTCGAAATAAGCAGCGTTAAGCCATGTCCTACTTTCCATAGGCCGTCTCTCATCGGAAACATCCCATGAAACATCCTATTCCACCACGGACTATATGACGGAACTCATATTGCTCCAACTTTTCTAATCAATCCATGCTCCACTCAGACAGATTATACAATTCACGGCACAAAACTCAACAAATCACTGTTGAGAGCGATCGTTTCATAAAAACATGGCCTGAAAACCAACTGCAAATCCATCTTTGTTTCCCGAACACAGTATAATAGTTTTACGTGAAAGTTCCGTCAATTAGTTAACCTTAGAATTTGACATTTTAAATGGTTTTCTCTGTGGGTCAGAAGGCATGTGTCTGTCTACACGTAGACTGTGATTAAGCCGTACGTAAATTATTGACACTAACAAAACCTTGCGCTCTTGCTTTTAATTTCCGGAATTGTCTATCTCATGGATAAGAAAAGTTATTTCGTGTACCTTTTTAGCTGATCATTTATAACTAAGAACAGATTAGAAAATGTTAACTTAAGTGTCTCTTAAAAGCTAATTACATTTCTTTTCATTGCTAACAGTGTTCCTTCACGACTAAGAGCACTTCTTTTCATTGCTAACAGAGTGTTCCTTCACGACTAAGAGCACTTCTTTTCATTGCTAACAAACTATTTCTTCATAATTAACATTTCTCTTCACGGCTAACAAACTAATCCTGTATAATTAACATTTCTTTTCATAGCTAACAAACTCTTCTTTCGAATTTAACATTTATTTTCCTGACTTCCTTCACAAGTAAGTGCAGTCAATCGGAGGCCAAACTGTTTCATGAAAACAAGAGATCAGCCATGGCGGCTCCTATATTGTCAATGCCGTTACTCGCCATGGCAACTACCACTTCAAGGTCACTAGCGACTTAATGTATGATTTCTCGAGGCTCGTATTATGATCACTCACGATTAACATCACGAGCAATCACGACCCATGTCACAAACAATCACGACACATGTCATGAACAATCACGACCCATATCACGAACAATCACGAACCACATCACGAACAATCACGACACACAATAAAGAGACTCGCGACCCACATTATGTTCAGTCACGATCCAGATAATGTTCTTTTTAACGACCCACATCATCGCAAATTATGACCCACGCTACAGTCATTAACGACTCGCAACACAGTCACTAACGACCCATATCATGGTTACTCACGACCCACATCACGGTCATTCACGATCCATACCACGACACACAAAATGGCCACTACCAACCCACATTGCGGCCACTTATGACCCACAGCATGTCCAAGCAGGACCCACATCACGGTATGTTATGACCCACATCACCGTCACTCACGACCCACACCACGTTCACTCACGACCCACATCACGGCCACTCACGACACACATCACGGCCACTCACGACCCACATCATGACCACTCACGACACACATCACGGCCACTCACGACACACATCACGGCCACTCACGACCCACATAATGGCCACTCACGACACACATCACGGCCACTCACGACACACATCATGACCACTCACGACCCTTATAATGCCCACTCACGACACACATCACGGCCACTAACGACCCACATAATGGCCACTCACGACACACATTACGGCCACTCACGACACACATCATGACCACTCACGACCCTTATAATGCCCACTCACGACACACATCAAGGCCACTAACGACCTACATCAGGATAACTCACGACCCACATCACGGCCACTCACGACCCACATCACGGCCAATCACGGCCACTCATGACACACATCACGGCCACTCACGACCCACATCATGACCACTCACGACACACATCATGACCACTCACGACACACATCACGGCCACTCACGACACACATCACGGCCATTCACGACCCACATAATGGCCACTCACGACACACATCACGGCCACTCACGACACACATCATGACCACTCGCGACCCTTATAATGCCCACTCACGACCCACATCATGGCCACTCACGACACACATCACGGCCACTCACGACCCACATCATGACCACTCACGACACACATCACGGCCACTCACGACCCACATCACGGCCACTCACGACACACATCACGGCCACTCACGACACACATCACGGCCACTCACGACCCACATCATGACCACTCACGACACACATCATGACCACTCACGACACACATCACGGCCACTCACGACACACATCACGGCCACTCACAACCCACATAATGGCCATTCACGACACACATCACGGCCACTCACGACACACATCATGACCACTCACGACCCATATAATGCCCACTCACGAGCACATCAAGGCCACTCACGACCCACATCACGGCCACTCACGACCCACATCATGACCACTCACGACACACATCACGAGCACTCATGGCAACTCACGACCCACATCACGGCCACTCACGACCCACATCACGACTACTCACGGTCACTCACGACCGACATCATGGCCACTCACGACCCACATCACAGCCACTCACGACCCACATCATAGCCACTCACGACACACATCATGACCACTCACGACACACATCACGGCCACTCACGACACACATCACGGCCACTCACAACTCACATAATGGCCATTCACGACACACATCACGGCCACTCACGACACACATCATGACCACTCACGACCCATATAATGCCCACTCACGAGCACATCAAGGCCACTCACGACCCACATCACGGCCACTCACGACCCACATCATGACCACTCACGACACACATCACGAGCACTCATGGCAACTCACGACCCACATCACGGCCACTCACGACCCACATCACGACTACTCACGGCCACTCACGACCGACATCATGGCCACTCACGACCCACATCACAGCCACTCACGACCCACATCATAGCCACTCACGACACACATCACGGCCCCTCACGACCCACATCACGGCCACTCACGACCCACATCACAGCCACTCACGACCCACATCACGGCCACTCACGACCCACATCATGACCACTCACGACACACATCACGGCCACTCACGACACACATCATGACCACTCACGACACACATCACGGCCACTCACGACACACATCATGACCACTCACGACACACATCATGACCACTCAAGAGCAACATCAAGGCCACTCACGACCCACATCATGACCACTCACTACCCACATCATGACCACTCAAGACCCACATCACGGCCACTCACGACCCACATCATGACCACTCCCGATCTACATCATGACCACTCCCGACCCACATCAAGACCACTCACGACACACATCATGACCACTCACGACCAACATCACGGCCACTCACGACCCACATCATGACCACTCAAGACCCACATCACGGCCCCTCACGACCCTCATCATGACCACTTACGATCCACATCAGGATCACCCACGACCCACATCATGACCACTCACGACAATAATCACAACTACTCATGGCAACTCACGACCCACATCACGGCCACTCACGACCCACATTACGACCACTCACGGCCACTCACGACCCACATCACTACCACTCACGGCCACTCACGACGCACATCACGGCCACTCACGACCCAGATCACGGCCAATCACGACCCACATCACGGCCACTCACGACCCACATCACGGCCGCTCACGACCCACATCACCGCCACTCACGACCCACATCATGACCACTCACGACCCACATCACGACCACTCACGACCCACATCACGGCCACTCACGACCCACATCATGACCACTTACGAACCACATCAGGATCACTCACGACCCACATTACGGCGACTCACGACCCACATCATGACCACTCCCGTTCTACATCATTACCACTCCCGACCCACATCATGACCACTCACGACACACATCATGACCACTCACGACCAACATCACGGCCACTCACGACCCACATCATGACCACTCAAGACCCACATCACGGCCACTCACGACCCTCATCATGACTACTTACGATCCACATCAGGATCACTCACGACCCACATCATGACCACTCACGACACACATCACAAATACTCATGGAAACTCACGACCCACATCACGGCCACTCACGACCGTCATTACGACCACTCACGGCCACTCACGACCCACATCACTACCACTCATGGCCACTCACGACACACATCACGGAAACTCACGACCCTCATTATGACCACTTACGATCCACATCAGGATCACTCACGACCCACATCACGGCCACTCACGACCCACATCACGGCCGCTCACGACCCACATCATGATCACTAAAGACACACATCCCGGCCACTCACGACCCACATCACGGCCACTCACGACACACATCACGGCCAAACACGACCCACATAATGACCACTCACGACACACATCACGGCCACTCACGACCCAGATAATGACCACTCACGACACAAATCACGGCCACTCACGACACACATCATGACCACTCACGAACCTTATAATGACCACTCACGACACACATCACGGCCACTCACGACCCACATCTGGATCACTAATGACCCACATCACGGCTACTCACGACCCACATCACGACCACTGACGACCCACATCATGGTCACTCACGACACACATCACGGCTACTCACGACCCACATCACGGCCATTCACGACACACATCACGGCCACTCAAGACCCACATCACGGCCACTCACGACCCACATCATTGCCACTCACGACCCACATCACGGCCACTCACTACCCACATCATGGCCACTCACGACACACATCACGGCCACTCACGACCCACATCATGACCACTCACGACACACATCACGGCCACTCACGACCCACATCATGACCACTCACGACACACATCATGACCACTCACGACCAACATCACCGCCACTCACGACCCATATCACGATCACTCACGAGCCACATCACGCCCACTCATGACCCAAATCATGACCACTCACTACCCACATCATGACCACTCACGACCCACATCACGACCACTCACGACCCACATCACGGCCACTCACGACCCACATCATGACCACTTACGATCCACATCAGGATCACTCACGACCCACATTACGGCCACTAAAGACCCACATCACGGCCACTCACCACCCACATCATGACCACTCACGACACACATAACGGCCACTCATGGCAACTCACGACCCACATCACGGCCACTCACGACCCACATCACGACCACTCACGGCCACTCACGACCCACATCACGGCCACTCACGGCCACTCACGACCCACATCACGGCCACTTACGACCCACATCATGACCACTCACGACACACATAATGACCACTCACGACCAACATCACCGCCACTCACGACCCATATCACGACCACTCACGAGCCACATCACGCCCACTCACGACACACATCACGGCCAAACACGACCCACATAATGACCACTCACGACACACATCACGGCCACTTACGAACCTTATAATGACCACTCACGACACACATCACGGCCACTCACGACCCACATCAGGATCACTAATGATCCACATCATGACCACTCACGACACACATCACAACCACTCATTGCAACTCACGACCCACATCAGCGCCACTCACGACCCACATCACGGCCACTCACGACCCACATCATGGTCACTCACGACACACATCACGGCCACTCACGACCCACATCACGGCCATTCACGACACACATCACGGCCACTCAAGACCCACATCACGACCACTCACGACCCACATCATTGCCACTCACGACCCACATCACGGCCACTCACGACCCACATCATGACCACTCACGACACACATCATGACCACTCACGACCAACATCACCGCCACTCACGACCCATATCACGATCACTCACGAGCCACATCACGCCCACTCATGACCCAAATCATGACCACTCACTACCCACATCATGACCACTCACGACCCACATCACGACCACTCACGACCCACATCACGGCCACTCACGACCCACATCATGACCACTTACGATCCACATCAGGATCACTTACGACCCACATTACGGCCACTAACGACCCACATCACGGCCACTCACCACCCACATCATGACCACTCACGACACACATAACGGCCACTCATGGCAACTCACTACCCACATCACGGCCACTCACGACCCACATCACGACCACTCACGGCCACTCACGACCCACATCACGGCCACTTACGGCCACTCACGACCCACATGACGGCCACTCACGGCCACCCACGACCCACATCATGACCACTCACGACACACATCACGGCCACTCACGACCCACATCATGACCACTCACGACACACATCATGACCACTCACGACCAACATCACCGCCACTCACGACCCATATCACTACCACTCACGAGCCACATCACACCCACTCATGACCCATATCATGACCACTCACGACCCACATCATGACCACTCACGACCCACATCACGACCACTCACGACCCACATCACGGCCACTCACGACCCACATCATGACCACTTACGATCCACATCAGGATCACTCACGACCCACATAACGGCCACTCACGACCCACATCACGGCCACTCACGGCCACCCACGACCAACATCACAGCTACTCAAAACTCAAATCACGGCCACACACAACTCACATCATGGCCACTCACGACCAACATCACCGCCACTCACGACCCATGTCACGACCACTCACGACCCACATCATGACCACTCACGACCCACATCACGGCCACTCACGACACACATCACGACCACTCATTGCAACTCACGACCCACATCAGCGCAACTCACGACCCACATCAGGATCACTAATGACCCACATGACGGCTACTCACGACCCACATCACGACCACTCACGACCTACATCATTACCACTCACGACACACATCACGACCACTCATTGCAACTCACGACCCACATCAGCGCAACTCACGACCCACATCACGACCACTCACGGCCACTCACTTCCCACATCACGGCCACTCACTTCCCACTTCACGGCCACTCACGACCCACATCACGGCCACTCACGACCCACATCATGGTCACTCACGACACATCACGGCCACTCACGACCCACATCATGGTCACTCACGACACACATCACGGCCACTCACGACCCACATCATGACCACTCACGAACCTTATAATGACCACTCACGACACACATCACGGCCACTCACGACCCACATCTGGATCACTAATGACCCACATCACGGCTACTCACGACCCACATCACGACCACTCACGACCAACATCATGGTCACTCACGACACACATCACGGCCACTCACGACCCACATCACGGCCATTCACGACACACATCACGGCCACTCAAGACCCACATCACGGCCACTCACGACCCACATCATTGCCACTCACGACCCACATCACGGCCACTCACTACCCACATCATGGCCACTCACGACACACATCACTGCCACTCACGACCCACATCATGACCACTCACGACACACATCACGGCCACTCACGACCCACATCTTGACCACTCACGACACACATCATGACCACTCACGACCAACATCACCGCCACTCACGACCCATATCACGATCACTCACGAGCCACATCACGCCCACTCATGACCCAAATCATGACCACTCACTACCCACATCATGACCACTCACGACCCACATCACGACCACTCACGACCCACATCACGGCCACTCACGACCCACATCATGACCACTTACGATCCACATCAGGATCACTCACGACCCACATTACGGCCACTAATGACCCACATCACGGCCACTCACCACCCACATCATGACCACTCACGACACACATAACGGCCACTCATGGCAACTCACGACCCACATCACGGCCACTCACGACCCACATCACGACCACTCACGGCCACTCACGACCCACATCACGGCCACTCACGGCCACTCACGACCCACATCACGGCCACTCACGGCCACCCACGACCCACATCATGACCACTCACGACACACATCACGGCCACTTACGACCCACATCATGACCACTCACGACACACATCATTGCCACTCACGACCCACATCACGGCCACTCACTACCCACATCATGGCCACTCACGACACACATCACGGCCACTCACGACCCACATCATGACCACTCACGACACACATCACGGCCACTCACGACCCACATCATGACCACTCACGACACACATCATGACCACTCACGACCAACATCACCGCCACTCACGACCCATATCACGATCACTCACGAGCCACGTCACGCCCACTCATGACCCAAATCATGACCACTCACTACCCACATCATGACCACTCACGACCCACATCACGACCACTCACGACCCACATCACGGCCACTCATGACCCACATCATGACCACTTACGATCCACATCAGGATCACTCACGACCCACATTACGGCCACTAATGACCCACATCACGGCCACTCACCACCCACATCATGACCACTCACGACACACATAACGGCCACTCATGGCAACTCACGACCCACATCACGGCCACTCACGACCCACATCACGACTACTCACGGCCACTCACGACCCACATCACTGCCACTCACGGCCACTCACGACCCACATCACGGCCACTCACGGCCACCCACGACCCACATCATGACCACTCACGACACACATCACGGCCACTTACGACCCACATCATGACCACTCACGACACACATCATGACCACTCACGACCAACATCACCGCCACTCACGACCCATATCACGACCACTCACGAGCCACATCACGCCCACTCACGACACACATCACGGCCAAACACGACCCACATAATTACCACTCACGACACACATCACGGCCACTTACGAACCTTATAATGACCACTCACGACACACATCACGGCCACTCACGACCCACTTCAGGATCACTAATGATCCACATCATGACCACTCACGACACACATCACAACCACTCATTGCAACTCACGACCCACATCATGGTCACTCACGACACACATCACGGCCACTCACGACCCACATCACGGCCATTCACGACACACATCACGGCCACTCAAGACCCACATCACGACCACTCACGACCCACATCATTGCCACTCACGACCCACATCACGGCCACTCACGACCCACATCATGGCCACTCACGACACACATCACGGCCACTCACGACCCACATCATGACCACTCACGACACACATCACGGCCACTCACGACCCACATCATGACCACTCACGACACACATCATGACCACTCACGACCAACATCACCGCCACTCACGACCCATATCACGATCACTCACGAGCCACATCACGCCCACTCATGACCCAAATCATGACCACTCACTACCCACATCATGACCACTCACGACCCACATCACGACCACTAACGACCCACATCACTACCACTCACGACCCACATCATGACCACTTACGATCCACATCAGGATCACTTACGACCCACATTACGGCCACTAACGACCCACATCACGGCCACTCACCACCCACATCATGACCACTCACGACACACATAACGGCCACTCATGGCAACTCACTACCCACATCACGGCCACTCACGACCCACATCACGACCACTCACGGCCACTCACGACCCACATCACGGCCACTTACGGCCACTCACGACCCACATCACGGCCACTCACGGCCACCCACGACCCACATCATGACCACTCACGACACACATCACGGCCACTCACGACCCACATCATGACCACTCACGACACACATCATGACCACTCACGACCAACATCACCGCCACTCACGACCCATATCACTACCACTCACGAGCCACATCACACCCACTCATGACCCATATCATGACCACTCACGACCCACATCATGACCACTCACGACCCACATCACGACCACTCACGACCCACATCACGGCCACTCACGACCCACATCATGACCACTTACGATCCACATCAGGATCACTCACGACCCACATAACGGCCACTCACGACCCACATCACGGCCACTCACGGCCACCCACGACCAACATCACAGCTACTCAAAACTCAAATCACGGCCACACACAACTCACATCATGGCCACTCACGACCAACATCACCGCCACTCACGACCCATATCACGACCACTCACGACCCACATCATGACCACTCACGACCCACATCACGGCCACTCACGACACACATCACGGCCACTCACGACCCACATCAGGATCACTAATGACCCACATGACGGCTACTCACGACCCACATCACGACCACTCACGACCTACATCATTACCACTCACGACACACATCACGACCACTCATTGCAACTCACGACCCACATCAGCGCAACTCACGACCCACATCACGACCACTCACGGCCACTCACTTCCCACATCACGGCCACTCACTTCCCACTTCACGGCCACTCACGACCCACATCACGGCCACTCACGACCCACATCATGGTCACTCACGACACATCACGGCCACTCACGACCCACATCATGGTCACTCACGACACACATCACGGCCACTCACGACCCACATCATGACCACTCACGAACCTTATAATGACCACTCACGACACACATCACGGCCACTCACGACCCACATCTGGATCACTAATGACCCACATCACGGCTACTCACGACCCACATCACGACCACTCACGACCCACATCATGGTCACTCACGACACACATCACGGCCACTCACGACCCACATCACGGCCATTCACGACACACATCACGGCCACTCAAGACCCACATCACGGCCACTCACGACCCACATCATTGCCACTCACGACCCACATCACGGCCACTCACTACCCACATCATGGCCACTCACGACACACATCACGGCCACTCACGACCCACATCATGACCACTCACGACACACATCACGGCCACTCACGACCCACATCATGACCACTCACGACACACATCATGACCACTCACGACCAACATCACCGCCACTCACGACCCATATCACGATCACTCACGAGCCACATCACGCCCACTCATGACCCAAATCATGACCACTCACTACCCACATCATGACCACTCACGACCCACATCCCGACCACTCACGACCCACATCACGGCCACTCACGACCCACATCATGACCACTTACGATCCACATCAGGATCACTCACGACCCACATTACGGCCACTAATGACCCACATCACGGCCACTCACCACCCACATCATGACCACTCACGACACACATAACGGCCACTCATGGCAACTCACGACCCACATCACGGCCACTCACGACCCACATCACGACCACTCACGGCCACTCACGACCCACATCACGGCCACTCACGGCCACTCACGACCCACATTACGGCCACTCACGGCCACCCACGACCCACATCATGACCACTCACGACACATATCACGGCCACTTACGACCCACATCATGACCACTCACGACACACATCATGACCACTCACGACCAACATCACCGCCACTCACGACCCATATCACGACCACTCACGAGCCACATCACGCCCACTCACGACACACATCACGGCCAAACACGACCCACATAATGACCACTCACGACACACATCACGGCCACTCACGAACCTTATAATGACCACTCACGACACACATCACGGCCACTCACGACCCACATCAGGATCACTAATGATCCACATCATGACCACTCACGACACACATCACAACCACTCATTGCAACTCACGACCCACATCAGCGCCACTCACGACCCACATCATGACCACTCACGACCCACATCATGGTCACTCACGACACACATCCCGGCCACTCACGACCCACATCACGGCCATTCACGACACACATCACGGCCACTCAAGACCCACATCACGACCACTCACGACCCACATCATTGCCACTCACGACCCACATCACGGCCACTCACGACCCACATCATGGCCACTCACGACACACATCACGGCCACTCACGACCCACATCATGACCACTCACGACACACATCACGGCCACTCACGACCCACATCATGACCACTCACGACACACATCATGACCACTCACGACCAACATCACCGCCACTCACGACCCATATCACGATCACTCACGAGCCACATCACGCCCACTCATGACCCAAATCATGACCACTCACTACCCACATCATAACCACTCACGACCCACATCACGACCACTCACGACCCACATCACGGCCACTCACGACCCACATCATGACCACTTACGATCCACATCAGGATCACTTACGACCCACATTACGGCCACTAACAACCCACATCACGGCCACTCACCACCCACATCATGACCACTCACGACACACATAACGGCCACTCATGGCAACTCACTACCCACATCACGGCCACTCACGACCCACATCACGACCACTCACGGCCACTCACGACCCACATCACGGCCACTTACGGCCACTCACGACCCACATCACGGCCACTCACGGCCACCCACGACCCACATCATGACCACTCACGACACACATCACGGCCACTCACGACCCACATCATGACCACTCACGACACACATCATGACCACTCACGACCAACATCACCGCCACTCACGACCCATATCACTACCACTCACGAGCCACATCACACCCACTCATGACCCATATCATGACCACTCACGACCCACATCATGACCAGTCACGACCCACATCACGACCACTCACGACCCACATCACGGCCACTCACGACCCACATCATGACCACTTACGATCCACATCAGGATCACTCACGACCCACATAACGGCCACTCACGACCCACATCACGGCCACTCACGGCCACCCACGACCAACATCACAGCCACTCAAAACTCAAATCACGGCCACACACAACTCACATCATGGCCACTCACGACCAACATCACCGCCACTCACGACCCATATCACGACCACTCACGACCCACATCATGACCACTCACGACCCACATCACGGCCACTCACGACACACATCACGGCCACTCACGACCCACATCAGGATCACTAATGACCCACATGACGGCTACTCACGACCCACATCACGACCACTCACGACCTACATCATTACCACTCACGACACACATCACGACCACTCATTGCAACTCACGACCCACATCAGCGCAACTCACGACCCACATCACGACCACTCACGGCCACTCACTTCCCACATCACGGCCACTCACTTCCCACTTCATGGTCACTCACAACACATCACGGCCACTCACGACCCACATCATGGTCACTCACGACACACATCACGGCCACTCACGACCCACATCACGGCCATTCACGACACACATCACGGCCACTCACGACCCACATCACGGCCACTCACGACCCACATTATGGCCACTCACGACCCACATCACGGCCACTCACGACCCACATCATGGCCACTCACGACACACATCACGGCCACTCACGACCCACATCATGACCACTCACGACACACATCACGGCCACTCACGACCCACATCATGACCACTCACGACCGATATCATGACCACTCACGACCCACAACATGACCACTCACGATCCACATCACGACCCACATCACGGCCACGAACCACCCACATCATTACCAATTACGATCCACATCAGGATCACTCACGACCCACATTACGGCCACTAACGACCCACATCACGGCCACTCCCCACCCACATCATGACCACTCACGACACACATCACGGCCACTCATGGCAAATCACGACCCACATCACGGCCACTCACGACCCACATCACGACCACTAACGGCCACTCACGACCCACATCACGGCCACTCACGGCCACTCACGACCCACATCACGGCCACTCACGACCACCCACGATCAACATCACGGCCACTCACGACTCACATCACGGCCACACACAATTCACATCATGGCCACTCACAAACAACATCACCGCCACTCACGACCCATATCACGACCACTCACGACCAACATCATGACCAGTCACGACCCACATCACGGCCACTCACGACACACATCACGGCCACTCACGACCCACATCAGGATCACTTATGACCCACATCACGGCTACTCACGACCCACATCACGGCCACTCACGACCTACATCATGACCACTCACGACACACATCACGACCACTCATTGCAACTCACGACCCACATCAGCGCCACTCACAACCCACATCACGACCACTCACGGCAACTCACTTCCCACATCACGGCCACTCACTTCCCACTTCACGGCCACTCACGACCCACATAGCGGCCACTCACGACCCACATCACGGCCATTCACGGCCACTCACGACCCACATCACGGCCACTCACGGCCACCCACGACCAACATCACGGCCACTCACGACTAACATCACGGCAACACACAACTCCCATCATGGCCACTCACGACCAACATCACCGCCACTCACGACCCATATCACGACCACTCACGACCCACATCATGACCACTCACGACCCACATCACGACCACTCACGACCCACATCACGGCCACTCACGACCCACATCATGACCACTTACAATCCACATCAGGATCACTCACGACCCACATCACGACCACTCACTACCCACATCATGACCAATCACGACCCACATCATGGTCACTCACGACACACATCACGGCCACTCACGACCCACATCACGGCCATTCACGACACACATCACGGCCACTCACGACCCACATCACGGCCACTCACGACCCACATTATGGCCACTCACGACCCACATCACGGCCACTCACGACCCACATCATGGCCACTCACGACACACATCACGGCCACTCACGACCCACATCATGACCACTCACGACACACATCACGGCCACTCACGACCCACATCATGACCACTCACGACCGATATCATGACCACTCACGACCCACAACATGACCACTCACGATCCACATCACGACCCACATCACGGCCACGAACCACCCACATCATTACCAATTACGATCCACATCAGGATCACTCACGACCCACATTACGGCCACTAACGACCCACATCACGGCCACTCCCCACCCACATCATGACCACTCACGACACACATCACGGCCACTCATGGCAAATCACGACCCACATCACGGCCACTCACGACCCACATCACGACCACTAACGGCCACTCACGACCCACATCACGGCCACTCACGGCCACTCACGACCCACATCACGGCCACTCACGACCACCCACGATCAACATCACGTCCACTCACGACTCACATCACGGCCACACACAATTCACATCATGGCCACTCACAAACAACATCACCGCCACTCACGACCCATATCACGACCACTCACGACCAACATCATGACCACTCACGACCCACATCACGGCCACTCACGACACACATCACGGCCACTCACGACCCACATCAGGATCACTTATGACCCACATCACGGCTACTCACGACCCACATCACGGCCACTCACGACCTACATCATGACCACTCACGACACACATCACGACCACTCATTGCAACTCACGACCCACATCAGCGCCACTCACAACCCACATCACGACCACTCACGGCCACTCACTTCCCACATCACGGCCACTCACTTCCCACTTCACGGCCACTCACGACGCACATAGCGGCCACTCACGACCCACATCACGGCCATTCACGGCCACTCACGACCAACATCACGGCCACTCACGACTAACATCACGGCAACACACAACTCCCATCATGGCCACTCACGACCAACATCACCGCCACTCACGACCCATATCACGACCACTCACGACCCACATCATGACCACTCACGACCCACATCACGACCACTCACGACCCACATCACGGCCACTCACGACCCACAACATGACCACTTACGATCCACATCAGGATCACTCACGACCCACATCACGACCACTCACTACCCACATCATGACCAATCACGATCCACATCACGGCCACTCACGTTCCACATCATGACCACTCCCGATCTACATCATGATCACTCACGACCCACATCACGGCAACTCACGACCCCCATCATGACCACTTACGATCCACATCAGGATCACTCACGACCCACATCATGACCACTCACTACCCACATCATGACCACTCACGACCCACATCACAGCCACTCACGACCCACATCATAGCCACTCACGACAAACATCACGGCCACTCACGACCCACATCACGGCCACTCACGACCCACATCACGGCCACTCACGACCCACATCACGGCCATTCACAACACACATCACGGCCACTCACGACCCACATCACGGCCATTCACAACACACATAACGGCCACTCACGACCCACATCATGACCACTCACGACACACATCATGACCACTCACGACCAACATCACGACCACTCACGACCCACATCACGGCCACTCACGACCCACATCATGACCACTTACGATCCACATCAGGATCACTCACGACCCACATTACGGCCACTAATGACCCACATCACGGCCACTCACCACCCACATCATGACCACTCACGACACACATAATGGCCACTCATGGCAACTCACGACCCACATCACGGCCACTCACGACCCACATCACGACCACTCACGGCCACTCACGACCCACATCACGGCCACTCACGACCACTCACGACCCACATCACGGCCACTCACGGCCACCCACGACCCACATCATGACCACTCACGACACACATCACGGCCACTTACGACCCACATCATGACCACTCACGACACACATCATGACCACTCACGACCAACATCACCGCCACTCACGACCCATATCACGACCACTCACGAGCCACATCACGCCCACTCACGACACACATCACGGCCAAACACGACCCACATAATGACCACTCACGACACACATCACGGCCACTCACGAACCTTATAATGACCACTCACGACACACATCACGGCCACTCACGACCCACATCAGGATCACTAATGATCCACATCATGACCACTTACGACACACATCACAACCACTCATTGCAACTCACGACCCACATCAGCGCCACTCACGACCCACATCACGACCACTCACGACCCACATCATGGTCACTCACGACACACATCACGGCCACTCACGACCCACATCACGGCCATTCACGACACACATCACGGCAACTCGAGACCCACATCACGACCACTCACGACCCACATCATTGCCACTCACGACCCACATCACGGCCACTCACGACCCACATCATGGCCACTCACGACACACATCACGGCCACTCACGACCCACATCATGACCACTCACGACACACATCACGGCCACTCACGACCCACATCATGACCACTCACGACACACATCATGACCACTCACGACCAACATCACCGCCACTCACGACCCATATCACGATCACTCACGAGCCACATCACGCCCACTCATGACCCAAATCATAACCACTCACTACCCACATCATGACCACTCACGACCCACATCACGGCCACTCACGACACACATCACGGCCACTCACGACACACATCACGGCCACTCACGACCCACATCATGACCACTCACGACCGATATCATGACCACTCACGACCCACATCATGACCACTCACGATCCACATCACGACCACTCACGACCCACATCACGGCCACGAACCACCCACATCATTACCAATTACGATCCACATCAGGATCACTCACGACCCACATTACGGCCACTAACGACCCACATCACGGCCACTCCCCACCCACATCATGACCACTCACGACACACATCACGGCCACTCATGGCAAATCACGACCCACATCACGGCCACTCACGACCCACATCACGACCACTAACGGCCACTCACGACCCACATTACGGCCACTCACGGCCACTCACGACCCACATCACGGCCACTCACGACCACCCACGATCAACATCACGGCCACTCACGACTCACATCACGGCCACACACAATTCACATCATGGCCACTCACAAACAACATCACCGCCACTCACGACCCATATCACGACCACTCACGACCAACATCATGACCACTCACGACCCACATCACGGCCACTCACGACACACATCACGGCCACTCACGACCCACATCAGGATCACTTATGACCCACATCACGGCTACTCACGACCCACATCACGGCCACTCACGACCTACATCATGACCACTCACGACACACATCACGACCACTCATTGCAACTCACGACCCACATCAGCGCCACTCACAACCCACATCACGACCACTCACGGCCACTCACTTCCCACATCACGGCCACTCACTTCCCACTTCACGGCCACTCACGACGCACATAGCGGCCACTCACGACCCACATCACGGCCATTCACGGCCACTCACGACCAACATCACGGCCACTCACGACTAACATCACGGCAACACACAACTCCCATCATGGCCACTCACGACCAACATCACCGCCACTCACGACCCATATCACGACCACTCACGACCCACATCATGACCACTCACGACCCACATCACGACCACTCACGACCCACATCACGGCCACTCACGACCCACATCATGACCACTTACGATCCACATCAGGATCACTCACGACCCACATCACGACCACTCACTACCCACATCATGACCAATCACGATCCACATCACGGCCACTCACGTTCCACATCATGACCACTCCCGATCTACATCATGATCACTCACGACCCACATCACGGCAACTCACGACCCCCATCATGACCACTTACGATCCACATCAGGATCACTCACGACCCACATCATGACCACTCACTACCCACATCATGACCACTCACGACCCACATCACAGCCACTCACGACCCACATCATAGCCACTCACGACAAACATCACGGCCACTCACGACCCACATCACGGCCACTCACGACCCACATCACGGCCACTCACGACCCACATCACGGCAATTCACAACACACATCACGGCCACTCACGACCCACATCACGGCCATTCACAACACACATAACGGCCACTCACGACACACATCATGACCACTCACGACACACATCATGACCACTCACGACCCACATCACGGCTACTCACGACCCACATCATGACCACTCACGATACACATCACCGCCACTCACGACCCACATCACGGCCATTCACGACACACATCACGGCCACTCACGACCCACATCGTGGCCACTCACGACCCACATCACGGCAACTCACGACCCACATCATGGCCACTCACGACACACATCACGGCCACTCACGACCCACATCATGACCACTCACGACACACATCACGGCCACTCACGACCCACATCATGACCACTCACGACACACATCATGACCACTCACGACCAACATCACCGCCACTCACGACCCATATCACGATCACTCACGAGCCACATCACGCCCACTCATGACCCATATCATGACCACTCACGACCCACATCACGACCACTCACGACCCACATCACGGCCACTCACGACCCACATCATGACCACTTACGATCCACATCAGGATCACTCACGACCCACATTACGGCCACTAACGACCCACATCACGGCCACTCACGACCCACATCACGACCACTCATGGCCACTCACGACCCACATCACGGCCATTCACCGCCACTCACGACCCACATCACGGCCACTCACGGCCACCAACGACCCACATCATGACCACTCACGACACACATCATGACCACTCACGACCAACATCACCGCCACTCACGACCCATATCACGACCACTCACGAGCCACATCACGCCCACTCATGACCCATATCATGACCTTTCACGACCCACATCATGACCACTCACGACCCACATCACGACCACTCACGACCCACATCACGGCCACTAACGACCCACATCATGACCACTTACGATCCACATCAGGATCACTCACGATCCACATAACGGCCACTCACGACCCACATCACGGCCACTCACCACCCACATCATAAGCACTTTCGATACACATCACGGCCACTCATGGCAACTCACTACCCACATCACGGCCATTTACGGCCACTCACGACCCACATCACGGCCACTCACGGCCACCAACGACCAACATCACGGCCACTCACGACTCACATCACGGCCCCACACAACTCACATCATGGCCACTCACGACCAACATCACCGCCACTCACGACCCATATCACGACCACTCACGACCCACATCATGACCACTCACGACCCACATCACGGCCACTCACGACACACATCACGGCCACTCACGACCCACATCAGGATCACTAATGACCCACATCACGGCTACTCACAACCCACATCATGGCCACTCACGACCTACATCATGACCACTCACGACACACATCACGACCACTCATTGCAACTCACGACCCACATCAGCGCCACTCACGACCCACATCATGACCACTCACGACCACTCACGACCCACATCACGGCCACTAACGACCCACATCATGACCACTTACGATCCACATCAGGATCACTCACGACCCACATAACGGCCACTCACGACCCACATCACGGCCACTCACCACCCACATCATAAGCACTTACGATACACATCACGGCCACTCATGGCAACTCACTACCCACATCACGGCCATTTACGGCCACTCACGACCCACATCACGGCCACTCACGGCCACCAACGACCAACATCACGGCCACTCACGACTCACATCACGGCCCCACACAACTCACATCATGGCCACTCACGACCAACATCACCGCCACTCACGACCCATATCACGACCACTCACGACCCACATCATGACCACTCACGACCCACATCACGGCCACTCACGACACACATCACGGCCACTCACGACCCACATCAGGATCACTAATGACCCACATCACGGCTACTCACAACCCACATCACGGCCACTCACGACCTACATCATGACCACTCACGACACACATCACGACCACTCATTGCAACTCACGACCCACATCAGCGCCACTCACGACCCACATCACGACCACTCACGGCCACTCACTTCCCACATCACGGCCACTCACTTCCCACTTGACGGCCACTCACGACCCACATCACGGCCACTCACGACCTACATCATGGTCACCCACGACACATCACGGCCACTCACGACCCACATCATGGTCACTCACGACACACATCACGGCCACTCACGACCCACATCACGGCCATTCACGACACACATCACGGCCACTCACGACCCACATCACGGCCACTCACGACCCACATTATGGCCACTCACGACCCACATCACGGCCACTCACGACCCACATCATGGCCACTCACGACACACATCACGGCCACTCCCGACCCACATCATGACCACTCACGACACACATCACGGCCACTCACGACCCACATCATGACCACTCACGACCGATATCATGACCACTCACGACCCACATCATGACCACTCACGATCCACATCACGACCACTCACGACCCACATCACGGCCACGAACCACCCACATCATTACCAATTACGATCCACATCAGGATCACTCACGACCCACATTACGGCCACTAACGACCCACATCACGGCCACTCCCCACCCACATCATGACCACTCACGACACACATCACGGCCACTCATGGCAAATCACGACCCACATCACGGCCACTCACGACCCACATCACGACCACTAACGGCCACTCACGACCCACATCACGGCCACTCACGGCCACTCACGACCTACATCACGGCCACTCACGACCACCCACGATCAACATCACGGCCACTCACGACTCACATCAGGGCCACACACAATTCACATCATGGCCACTCACAAACAACATCACCGCCACTCACGACCCATATCACGACCACTCACGACCAACATCATGACCACTCACGACCCACATCACGGCCACTCACGACACACATCACGGCCACTCACGACCCACATCAGGATCACTTATGACCCACATCACGGCTACTCACGACCCACATCACGGCCACTCACGACCTACATCATGACCACTCACGACACACATCACGACCACTCATTGCAACTCACGACCCACATCAGCGCCACTCACAACCCACATCACGACAACTCACGGCCACTCACTTCCCACTTCACGGCCACTCACGACCCACATAGCGGCCACTCACGACCCACATCACGGCCATTCACGGCCACTCACGACCCACATCACGGCCACTCACGGCCACCCACGACCAACATCACGGCCACTCACGACTAACATCACGGCAACACACAACTCCCTTCATGGCCACTCACGACCAACATCACCGCCACTCACGACCCATATCACGACCACTCACGACCCACATCATGACCACTCACGACCCACATCACGACCACTCACGACCCACATCACGGCCACTCACGACCCACATCATGACCACTTACGATCCACATCAGGATCACTCACGACCCACATCACGACCACTCACTACCCACATCATGACCAATCACGATCCACATCACGGCCACTCACGTTCCACATCATGACCACTCCCGATCTACATCATGATCACTCACGACCCACATCACGGCCACTCACGACCCCCATCATGACCACTTACGATCCACATCAGGATCACTCACGACCCACATCATGACCACTCACTACCCACATCATGACCACTCACGACCCACATCACGGCCACTCACGACCCACATCACAGCCACTCACGACCCACATCATAGCCACTCACGACAAACATCACGGCCACTCACGACCCACATCACGGCAACTCACGACCCACATCACGGCCACTCACGACCCACATCACGGCCATTCACAACACACATCACGGCCACTCACGACCCACATCACGGCCATTCACAACACACATAACGGCCACTCACGACACACATCATGACCACTCACGACACACATCATGACCACTCACGACCCACATCACGGCTACTCACGACCCACATCATGACCACTCACGACCCACATCATGGCCACTCACGACCCACATCACGGCAACTCACGACCCACATCATTGCCACTCACGACACACATCATGACCACTCACGACACACATCACGGCCACTCACGACCCACATCATGACCACTCACGACACACATCATGACCACTCACGACCAACATCACCGCCACTCACGACCCATATCACGATCACTCACGAGCCACATCACGCCCACTCATGACCCATATCATGACCACTCACGACCCACATCATGACCACTCACGACCCACATCACGACCACTCACGACCCACATCACGGCCACTCACGACCCACATCATGACCACTTACGATCCACATCAGGATCACTCACGACCCACATTACGGCCACTAACGACCCACATCACGGCCACTCACGACCCACATCACGACCACTCATGGCCACTCACGACCCACATCACGGCCACTCACGGCCACTCACGACCCACATCACGGCCACTCACGGCCACCAACGACCCACATCATGACCACTCACGACACACATCATGACCACTCACGACCAACATCACCGCCACTCACGACCCATATCACGACCACTCACGAGCCACATCACGCCCACTCATGACCCATATCATGACCTTTCACGACCCACATCATGACCACTCACGACCCACATCACGACCACTCACGACCCACATCACGGCCACTAACGACCCACATCATGACCACTTACGATCCACATCAGGATCACTCACGACCCACATAACGGCCACTCACGACCCACATCACGGCCACTCACCACCCACATCATAAGCACTTACGATACACATCACGGCCACTCATGGCAACTCACTACCCACATCACGGCCATTTACGGCCACTCACGACCCACATCACGGCCACTCACGGCCACCAACGACCAACATCACGGCCACTCACGACTCACATCACGGCCCCACACAACTCACATCATGGCCACTCACGACCAACATCACCGCCACTCACGACCCATATCACGACCACTCACGACCCACATCATGACCACTCACGACCCACATCACGGCCACTCACGACACACATCACGGCCACTCACGACCCACATCAGGATCACTAATGACCCACATCACGGCTACTCACAACCCACATCAAGGCCACTCACGACCTACATCATGACCACTCACGACACACATCACGACCACTCATTGCAACTCACGACCCACATCAGCGCCACTCACGACCCACATCATGACCACTCACGACCACTCACGACCCACATCACAGCCACTCACGACCCACATTGTGACCACTTACGATCCATATCAGGATCACTCACGACCCACATAACGGCCACTCACGACCCACATCACGGCCACTCACCACCCACATCATGACCACTCACGACACACATAACGGCCACTCATGGCAACTCACGACCCACATAGCGGCCACTCACGACCCACATCACGGCCATTCACGGCCACTCACGACCCACATGACGGCCACTCACGGCCACCCACGACCAACATCACGGCCACTCACGACTAACATCACGGTAACACACAACTCCCATCATGGCAACTCACGACCAACATCACCGCCACTCACGACCCATTACACGACCACTCACGACCCACATCATGACCACTCACGACCCACATCACGACCACTCACGACCCACATCACGGCCACTCACGACCCACATCATGACCACTTACGATCCACATCAGGATCACTCACGACCCACATCACGACCACTCACTACCCACATCATGACCACTCACGACCCACATCACGGCCACTCACGACCCACATCATGACCACTCCCGATCTACATCATGATCACTCACGACCCACATCACGGCCACTCACGACCCCCATCATGACCACTCACGACCCACATCACGGCCACTTACGACCCACATCACAGCCACTCACGACCCACATCATAGCCACTCACGACAAACATCACGGCCACTCACGACCCACATCACGGCCACTCACGACCCACATCACGGCCACTCACGACCCACATCACGGCCATTCACAACACACATAACGGCCACTCACGACACACATCATGACCACTCACGACACACATCATGACCACTCACGACCCACATCACGGCTACTCACGACCCACATCATGACCACTCACGACACACATCACCGCCACTCACGACCCACATCACGGCCATTCACGACACACATCACGGCCACTCACGACCCACATCGCGGCCACTCACGACCCACATCATGGCCACTCACGACCCACATCACGGCAACTCACGACCCACATCATGGCCACTCACGACACACATCACGGCCACTCACGACCCACATCATGACCACTCACGACACACATCACGGCCACTCACGACCCACATCATGACCACTAACGACACACATCATGTCCACTGACGACCAACATCACCGCCACTCACCACCCATATCACGATCACTCACGAGCCACATCACGCCCACTCATGACCCATATCATGACCACTCACGACCCACATCATGACCACTCACGACCCACATCACGACCACTCACGACCCACATCACGGCCACTCACGACCCACATCATGACCACTTACGATCCACATCAGGATCACTCACGACCCACATTACGGCCACTAACGACCCACATCACGGCCACTCACGACCCACATCACGACCACTAATGGCCACTCACGACCCACATCACGGCCACTCACGGCCACTCACGACCCACATCACGGCCACTCACGGCCACCAACGACCCACATCATGACCACTCACGACACACATCATGACCACTCACGACCAACATCACCGCCACTCACGACCCATATCACGACCACTCACGAGCCACATCACGCCCACTCATGACCCATATCTTGACCACTCACGACCCACATCATGACCACTAACGACCCACATCACGACCACTCACGACCCACATCACGGTCACTAACGACCCACATCATGACCACTTACGATCCACATCAGGATCACTCACGACCCACATAACGGCCACTCACGACCCACATCACGGCCACTCACCACCCACATCATAAGCACTTACGATACACATTACGGCCACTCATGGCAACTCACTACCCACATCACGGCCATTTACGGCCACTCACGACCCACATCACGGCCACTCACGGCCACCAACGACCAACATCACGGCCACTCACGACTCACATCACGGCCCCACACAACTCACATCATGGCCACTCACGACCAACATCACCGCCACTCACGACCCATATCACGACCACTCACGACCCACATCATGACCACTCACGACCCACATCACGGCCACTCACGACACACATCACGGCCACTCACGACCCACATCAGGATCACTAATGACCCACATCACGGCTACTCACAACCCACATCACGGCCACTCACGACCTACATCATGACCACTCACGACACACATCACGACCACTCATTGCAACTCACGACCCACATCAGCGCCACTCACGACCCACATCACGACCACTCACGGCCACTCACTTCCCACATCACGGCCACTCACTTCCCACTTCACGGCCACTCACGACCCACATCACGGCCACTCACGGCCACCCACGACCAACATCACGGCCACTCACGACCCACATCACGGCCATTCACAACACACATCACGGCCACTCACGACCCACATCACGGCCATTCACAACACACATAACGGCCACTCACGACACACATCATGACCACTCACGACACACATCATGACCACTCACGACCCACATCACGGCTACTCACGACCCACATCATGACCACTAACGACACACATCACCGCCACTCACGACCCACATCACGGCCATTCACGACACACATCACGGCCACTCACGACCCACATCGCGGCCACTCACGACCCACATCATGGCCACTCACGACCCACATCACGGCAACTCACGACCCACATCATGGCCACTCACGACACACATCACGGCCACTCACGACCCACATCATGACCACTCACGACACACATCACGGCCACTCACGACCCACATCATGACCACTCACGACACACATCATGACCACTCACGACCAACATCACCGCCACTCACGACCCATATCACGATCATTCACGAGCCACATCACGCCCACTCATGACCCATATCATGACCACTCACGACCCACATCATGACCACTCACGACCCACATCACGACCACTCACGACCCACATCACGGCCACTCACGACCCACATCATGACCACTTACGATCCACATCAGGATCACTCACGACCCACATTACGGCCACTAACGACCCACATCACGGCCACTCACGACCCACATCACGACCACTCATGGCCACTCACGACCCACATCACGGCCACTCACGGCCACTCATGACCCACATCACGGCCACTCACGGCCACCAACGACCCACATCATGACCACTCACGACACACATCATGACCACTCACGACCAACATCACCGCCACTCACGACCCATATCACGACCACTCACGAGCCACATCCCGCCCACTCATGACCCATATCATGACCTTTCACGACCCACATCAGGATCACTCACGACCCACATAACGGCCACTCACGACCCACATCACGGCCACTCACCACCCACATCATAAGCACTTACGATACACATCACGGCCACTCATGGCAACTCACTACCCACATCACGGCCATTTACGGCCACTCACGACCCACATCACGGCCACTCACGGCCACCAACGACCAACATCACGGCCACTCACGACTCACATCACGGCCCCACACAACTCACATCATGGCCACTCACGACCAACATCACCGCCACTCACGACCCATATCACGACCACTCACGACCCACATCATGACCACTCACGACCCACATCACGGCCACTCACGACACACATCACGGCCACTCACGACCCACATCAGGATCACTAATGACCCACATCACGGCTAATCATAACCCACATCACGGCCACTCACGACCTACATCATGACCACTCACGACACACATCACGACCACTCATTGCAACTCACGACCCACATCAGCGCCACTCACGACCCACATCATGACCACTCACGACCACTCACGACCCACATCACAGCCACTCACGACCCACATCATGACCACTTACGATCCATATCAGGATCACTCACGACCCACATCACGGCCACTCACGACCCACATCACGGCCACTCACCACCCACATCATGACCACTCACGACACACATAACGGCCACTCATGGCAACTCACGACCCACATAGCGGCCACTCACGACCCACATCACGGCCATTCACGGCCACTCACGACCCACATCACGGCCACTCACGGCCACCCACAACCAACATCACGGCCACTCACGACTAACATCACGGCAACACACAACTCCCATCATGGCCACTCACGACCCACATCACGGCCATTCACAACACACATCACGGCCACTCACGACCCACATCACGGCCATTCACAACACACATAACGGCCACTCACGACACACATCATGACCACTCACGACACACATCATGACCACTCACGACCCACATCACGGCTACTCACGACCTACATCATGACCACTCACGACACACATCACCGCCACTCACGACCCACATCACGGCCATTCACGACACACATCACGGCCACTCACGACCCACATCGCGGCCACTCACGACCCACATCATGGCCACTCACGACCCACATCACGGCAACTCACGACCCACATCATGGCCACTCACGACACACATCACGGCCACTCACGACCCACATCATGACCACTCACGACACACATCACGGCCACTCACGACCCACATCATGACCACTCACGACACACATCATGACCACTCACGACCAACATCACCGCCACTCACCACCCATATCACGATCACTCACGAGCCACATCACGCCCACTCATGACCCATATCATGACCACTCACGACCCACATCACGACCACTCACGAGCCACATCACGGCCACTCACGACCCACATCATCACCACTTACGATCCACATCAGGATCACTCACGACCCACATTACGGCCACTAACGACCCACATCACGGCCACTCACGACCCACATCACGACCACTAATGGCCACTCACGACCCACATCACGGCCACTCACGGCCACTCACGACCCACATCACGGCCACTCACGGCCACCAACGACCCACATCATGACCACTCACGACACACATTATGACCACTCACGACCAACATCACCGCCACTCACGACCCATATCACGACCACTCACGAGCCACTTCACGCCCACTCATGACCCATATCATGACCACTCACGACCCACATCATGACCACTAACGACCCACATCACGACCACTCACGACCCACATCACGGCCACTAACGACCCACATCATGACCACTTACGATCCACATCAGGATCACTCACGACCCACATAACGGCCACTCACGACCCACATCACGGCCACTCACCACCCACATCATAAGCACTTACGATACACATCACGGCCACTCATGGCAACTCACTACCCACATCACGGCCATTTACGGCCACTCACGACCCACATCACGGCCACTCACGCCACCAACGACCAACATCACGGCCACTCACGACTCACATCACGGCCCCACACAACTCACATCATGGCCCCTCACGACCAACATCACCGCCACTCACGACCCATATCACGACCACTCACGACCCACATCATGACCACTCACGACCCATATCACGACCACTCACGACCCACATCATGACCACTCACGACCCACATCACGGCCACTCACGACACACATCACGGCCACTCACGACCCACATCAGGATCACTAATGACCCACATCACGGCTAATCATAACCCACATCACGGCCACTCACGGCCACCCACAACCAACATCACGGCCACTCACGACTAACATCACGGCAACACACAACTCCCATCATGGCCACTCACGACCCACATCACGGCCATTCACAACACACATCACGGCCACTCACGACCCACATCACGGCCATTCACAACACACATAACGGCCACTCACGACACATCATGACCACTCACGACACACATCATGACCACTCACGACCCACATCACGGCTACTCACGACCTACATCATGACCACTCACGACACACATCACCGCCACTCACGACCCACATCACGGCCATTCACGACACACATCACGGCCACTCACGACCCACATCGCGGCCACTCACGACCCACATCATGGCCACTCACGACCCACATCACGGCAACTCACGACCCACATCATGGCCACTCACGACACACATCACGGCCACTCACGACCCACATCATGACCACTCACGACACACATCACGGCCACTCACGACCCACATCATGACCACTCACGACACACATCATGACCACTCACGACCAACATCACCGCCACTCACCACCCATATCACGATCACTCACGAGCCACATCACGCCCACTCATGACCCATATCATGACCACTCACGACCCACATCACGACCACTCACGAGCCACATCACGGCCACTCACGACCCACATCATCACCACTTACGATCCACATCAGGATCACTCACGACCCACATTACGGCCACTAACGACCCACATCACGGCCACTCACGACCCACATCACGACCACTAATGGCCACTCACGACCCACATCACGGCCACTCACGGCCACTCACGACCCACATCACGGCCACTCACGGCCACCAACGACCCACATCATGACCACTCACGACACACATTATGACCACTCACGACCAACATCACCGCCACTCACGACCCATATCACGACCACTCACGAGCCACTTCACGACCACTCATGACCCATATCATGACCACTCACGACCCACATCATGACCACTAACGACCCACATCACGACCACTCACGACCCACATCACGGCCACTAACGACCCACATCATGACCACTTACGATCCACATCAGGATCACTCACGACCCACATAACGGCCACTCACGACCCACATCACGGCCACTCACCACCCACATCATAAGCACTTACGATACACATCACGGCCACTCATGGCAACTCACTACCCACATCACGGCCATTTACGGCCACTCACGACCCACATCACGGCCACTCACGCCACCAACGACCAACATCACGGCCACTCACGACTCACATCACGGCCCCACACAACTCACATCATGGCCCCTCACGACCAACATCACCGCCACTCACGACCCATATCACGACCACTCACGACCCACATCATGACCACTCACGACCCACATCACGGCCACTCACGACACACATCACGGCCACTCACGACCCACATCAGGATCACTAATGACCCACATCACGGCTACTCACAACCCACATCACGGCCACTCACGACCTACATCATGACCACTCACGACACACATCACGACCACTCATTGCAACTCACGACCCACATCAGCGCCACTCACGACCCACATCACGACCACTCACGGCCACTCACTTCCCACATCACGGCCACTCACTTCCCACTTCACGGCCACTCACGACCCACATCACGGCCACTCACGGCCACCCACGACCAACATCACGGCCACTCACGACTCACATCACGGCCACACACAACTCACATCATGGCCACTCACGACCAACATCACCGCCACTCACGACCCATATCACGACCACTCACGACCGACATCATGACCACTCACGACCCACATCACGGCCACTGACGACACACATCACGGCCACTCACGACCCACATCAGGATCACTAATGACCCACATCACGGCTACTCACGACCCACATCATGACCACTCACGACACACATCACGACCACTCATTGCAACTCACGACCCACATCAGCGCCACTCACGACCCATATCACGACCACTCACGGCCACTCACTTCCCACATCACGGCCACTCACTTCCCACTTCACGGCCACTCACGACCCACATCACGGCCAATCACGACCCACATCATGGTCACTCACGACACACATCACGGCCACTCACGACCCACATCATGGTCACTCACGACACACATCACGGCCACTCACGACCTACATCACGGCCATTCACGACACACATCACGGCCACTTACGACCCACATCACGGCCACTTACGACCCACATCATGGCCGCTCACGACCCACATCACGGCCACTCACGACCCACATCATGGCCACTCACGACACACATCACGGCCACTCACGACCCACATAATGACCACTCACGACACACATTACGGCCACTCACGACCCACATCATGACCACTCACGACACACATCATGACCACTCACGACCAACATCAACGCCACTCCCGAGCCATATCACGACCACTCACGAGCCACATCACGCCCACTCATGACCTTTATCATGACCACTCACGACCCACATCATGACCACTCACGACCCACATCACGACCACTCACGACCCACATCACGGCCACTCACGACCCACATCATTACCACTTACGATCCACATCAGGATCACTCACGACCCACATTACGGCCACTAACGACCCACATCACGGCCACTCCCCACCCACATTATGACCACTCACGACACACATCACGGCCACTCACGACCCACATCATGACCACTCCCGATCTACATCATGACCACTCGCGACCCACATCATGACCACTCACGACACACATCATGACCACTCACGACCAACATCCCGGCCACTCACGACCCACATCATGACCACTCAAGACCCACATCACGGCCAGTCACGACCCTCATCATGACAACTTACGATCCACATCAGGATCACTCACGACCCACATCATGACCACTCACGACACACATCACAACTACTCATGGCAACTCACGACCCACATCACGACCACTCACGACCCACATTACGACCACTCACGGCCACTCACGACCCACATCACGGCCACTCACGACCCACATCACTACCACTCCCGGCCACTCACGACCCACATTACGGCCACTCACGACCCAGATCACGGCCAATCACGACTCACACCATGGCCACTAACGACACACATCACGGCCACTCACGACCCACATCATGGCCACTCACGATCAACATCACGGCCAATCACGACACACATCACGGCCACTCACGACCCACATCATGTCCACTCAAGACCCACATCACGGCCACTCACGACGCTCATTATGACCAGTTACGATCCACATCAGGATCACTCACGACCCACATCACGGCCACTCACGACCCACATCACGGCCGCTCACGACCCACATCACCGCCACTCACGACCCACATTATGACCACTCACGACACACATCACGGCCACTCATGGCAACTCCCGACCCACACCACGGCCACTCACGACCCACATCACGACCACTCACGGCCACTCACTTCCCACATCACGGCCACTCACGACACACATCACGGCCACTCACGACCCAGATAATGACCATTCACGACACAAATCACGGCCACTCACGACCCCCATCATGACCACTCACGACCCACATCACGGCCACTCACGACCCACATCACAGCCACTCACGACCCACATCATAGCCACTCACGACAAACATCACGGCCACTCACGACCCACATCACGGCCACTCACGACCCACATCACGGCCACTCACGACCCACATCACGGCCATTCACAACACACATCACGGCCACTCACGACCCACATCACGGCCATTCACAACACACATAACGGCCACTCACGACACACATCATGACCACTCACGACACACATCATGACCACTCACGACCCACATCACGGCTACTCACGACCCACATCATGACCACTCACGACACACATCACCGCCACTCACGACCCACATCACGGCCATTCACGACACACATCACGGCCACTCACGACCCACATCGCGGCCACTCACGACCCACATCATGGCCACTCACGACCCACATCACGGCAACTCACGACCCACATCATGGCCACTCACGACACACATCACGGCCACTCACGACCCACATCATGACCACTCACGACACACATCACGGCCACTCACGACCCACATCATGACCACTCACGACACACATCATGACCACTCACGACCAACATCACCGCCACTCACCACCCATATCACGATCACTCACGAGCCACATCACGCCCACTCATGACCCATATCATGACCACTCACGACCCACATCACGACCACTCATGACCCACATCACGGCCACTCACGACCCACATCATGACCACTTACGATCCACATCAGGATCACTCACGACCCACATTACATCCACTAACGACCCACATCACGGCCACTCACGACCCACATCACGACCACTAATGGCCACTCACGACCCACATCACGGCCACTCACGGCCACTCACGACCCACATCACGGCCACTCACGGCCACCAACGACCCACATCATGACCACTCACGACACACATCATGACCACTCACGACCAACATCACCGCCACTCACGACCCATATCACGACCACTCACGAGCCACTTCACGCCCACTCATGACCCATATCATGACCACTCACGACCCACATCATGACCACTAACGACCCACATCACGACCACTCACGACCCACATCACGGCCACTAACGACCCACATCATGACCACTTACGTTCCACATCAGGATCACTCACGACCCACATAACGGCCACTCACGACCCACATCACGGCCACTCACCACCCACATCATAAGCACTTACGATACACATCACGGCCACTCATGGCAACTCACTACCCACATCACGGCCATTTACGGCCACTCACGACCCACATCACGGCCACTCACGGCCACCAACGACCAACATCACGGCCACTCACGACTCACATCACGGCCCCACACAACTCACATCATGGCCCCTCACGACCAACATCACCGCCACTCACGACCCATATCACGACCACTCACGACCCACATCATGACCACTCACGACCCACATCACGGCCACTCACGACACACATCACGGCCACTCACGACCCACATCAGGATCACTAATGACCCACATCACTGCTACTCACAACCCACATCACGGCCACTCACGACCTACATCATGACCACTCACGACACACATCACGACCACTCATTGCAACTCACGACCCACATCAGCGCCACTCACGACCCACATCACGACCACTCACGGCCACTCACTTCCCACATCACGGCCACTCACGACCCACATCACGGCCACTCACGGCCACCCACGACCAACATCACGGCCACTCACGACTCACATCACGGCCACACACAACTCACATCATGGCCACTCACGACCAACATCACCGCCACTCACGACCCATATCACGACCACTCACGACCGACATCATGACCACTCACGACCCACATCATGACCACTCCCGATCTACATCATGACCACTCGCGACCCACATCATGACCACTCACGACACACATCATGACCACTCACGACCAACATCCCGGCCACTCACGACCCACATCATGACCACTCAAGACCCACATCACGGCCAGTCACGACCCTCATCATGACAACTTACGATCCACATCAGGATCACTCACGACCCACATCATGACCACTCACGACACACATCACAACTACTCATGGCAACTCACGACCCACATCACGACCACTCACGACCCACATTACGACCACTCACGGCCACTCACGACCCACATCACGGCCACTCACGACCCACATCACTACCACTCCCGGCCACTCACGACCCACATTACGGCCACTCACGACCCAGATCACGGCCAATCACGACTCACACCATGGCCACTAACGACACACATCACGGCCACTCACGACCCACATCATGGCCACTCACGATCAACATCACGGCCAATCACGACACACATCACGGCCACTCACGACCCACATCATGTCCACTCAAGACCCACATCACGGCCACTCACGACGCTCATTATGACCAGTTACGATCCACATCAGGATCACTCACGACCCACATCACGGCCACTCACGACCCACATCACGGCCGCTCACGACCCACATCACCGCCACTCACGACCCACATTATGACCACTCACGACACACATCACGGCCACTCATGGCAACTCCCGACCCACACCACGGCCACTCACGACCCACATCACGACCACTCACGGCCACTCACTTCCCACATCACGGCCACTCACGACACACATCACGGCCACTCACGACCCAGATAATGACCATTCACGACACAAATCACGGCCACTCACGACCCCCATCATGACCACTCACGACCCACATCACGGCCACTCACGACCCACATCACAGCCACTCACGACCCACATCATAGCCACTCACGACAAACATCACGGCCACTCACGACCCACATCACGGCCACTCACGACCCACATCACGGCCACTCACGACCCACATCACGGCCATTCACAACACACATCACGGCCACTCACGACCCACATCACGGCCATTCACAACACACATAACGGCCACTCACGACACACATCATGACCACTCACGACACACATCATGACCACTCACGACCCACATCACGGCTACTCACGACCCACATCATGACCACTCACGACACACATCACCGCCACTCACGACCCACATCACGGCCATTCACGACACACATCACGGCCACTCACGACCCACATCGCGGCCACTCACGACCCACATCATGGCCACTCACGACCCACATCACGGCAACTCACGACCCACATCATGGCCACTCACGACACACATCACGGCCACTCACGACCCACATCATGACCACTCACGACACACATCACGGCCACTCACGACCCACATCATGACCACTCACGACACACATCATGACCACTCACGACCAACATCACCGCCACTCACCACCCATATCACGATCACTCACGAGCCACATCACGCCCACTCATGACCCATATCATGACCACTCACGACCCACATCACGACCACTCACGACCCACATCACGGCCACTCACGACCCACATCATGACCACTTACGATCCACATCAGGATCACTCACGACCCACATTACATCCACTAACGACCCACATCACGGCCACTCACGACCCACATCACGACCACTAATGGCCACTCACGACCCACATCACGGCCACTCACGGCCACTCACGACCCACATCACGGCCACTCACGGCCACCAACGACCCACATCATGACCACTCACGACACACATCATGACCACTCACGACCAACATCACCGCCACTCACGACCCATATCACGACCACTCACGAGCCACTTCACGCCCACTCATGACCCATATCATGACCACTCACGACCCACATCATGACCACTAACGACCCACATCACGACCACTCACGACCCACATCACGGCCACTAACGACCCACATCATGACCACTTACGTTCCACATCAGGATCACTCACGACCCACATAACGGCCACTCACGACCCACATCACGGCCACTCACCACCCACATCATAAGCACTTACGATACACATCACGGCCACTCATGGCAACTCACTACCCACATCACGGCCATTTACGGCCACTCACGACCCACATCACGGCCACTCACGGCCACCAACGACCAACATCACGGCCACTCACGACTCACATCACGGCCCCACACAACTCACATCATGGCCCCTCACGACCAACATCACCGCCACTCACGACCCATATCACGACCACTCACGACCCACATCATGACCACTCACGACCCACATCACGGCCACTCACGACACACATCACGGCCACTCACGACCCACATCAGGATCACTAATGACCCACATCACTGCTACTCACAACCCACATCACGGCCACTCACGACCTACATCATGACCACTCACGACACACATCACGACCACTCATTGCAACTCACGACCCACATCAGCGCCACTCACGACCCACATCACGACCACTCACGGCCACTCACTTCCCACATCACGGCCACTCACGACCCACATCACGGCCACTCACGGCCACCCACGACCAACATCACGGCCACTCACGACTCACATCACGGCCACACACAACTCACATCATGGCCACTCACGACCAACATCACCGCCACTCACGACCCATATCACGACCACTCACGACCGACATCATGACCACTCACGACCCACATCACGGCCACTGACGACACACATCACGGCCACTCACGACCCACATCAGGATCACTAATGACCCACATCACGGCTACTCACGACCCACATCATGACCACTCACGACACACATCACGACCACTCATTGCAACTCACGACCCACATCAGCGCCACTCACGACCCATATCACGACCACTCACGGCCACTCACTTCCCACATCACGGCCACTCACTTCCCACTTCACGGCCACTCACGACCCACATCACGGCCAATCACGACCCACATCATGGTCACTCACGACACACATCACGGCCACTCACGACCCACATCATGGTCACTCACGACACACATCACGGCCACTCACGACCTACATCACGGCCATTCACGACACACATCACGGCCACTTACGACCCACATCATGGCCGCTCACGACCCACATCACGGCCACTCACGACCCACATCATGGCCACTCACGACACACATCACGGCCACTCACGACCCACATAATGACCACTCACGACACACATTACGGCCACTCACGACCCACATCATGACCACTCACGACACACATCATGACCACTCACGACCAACATCAACGCCACTCCCGAGCCATATCACGACCACTCACGAGCCACATCACGCCCACTCATGACCTTTATCATGACCACTCACGACCCACATCATGACCACTCACGACCCACATCACGACCACTCACGACCCACATCACGGCCACTCACGACCCACATCATTACCACTTATGATCCACATCAGGATCACTCACGACCCACATTACGGCCACTAACGACCCACATCACGGCCACTCCCCACCCACATTATGACCACTCACGACACACATCACGGCCACTCACGACCCACATCATGACCACTCCCGATCTACATCATGACCACTCGCGACCCACATCATGACCACTCACGACACACATCATGACCACTCACGACCAACATCCCGGCCACTCACGACCCACATCATGACCACTCAAGACCCACATCACGGCCAGTCACGACCCTCATCATGACAACTTACGATCCACATCAGGATCACTCACGACCCACATCATGACCACTCACGACACACATCACAACTACTCATGGCAACTCACGACCCACATCACGACCACTCACGACCCACATTACGACCACTCACGGCCACTCACGACCCACATCACGGCCACTCACGACCCACATCACTACCACTCCCGGCCACTCACGACCCACATTACGGCCACTCACGACCCAGATCACGGCCAATCACGACTCACACCATGGCCACTAACGACACACATCACGGCCACTCACGACCCACATCATGGCCACTCACGATCAACATCACGGCCAATCACGACACACATCACGGCCACTCACGACCTACATCATGACCACTCACGACACACATCACGACCACTCATTGCAACTCACGACCCACATCAGCGCCACTCACGACCCACATCACGACCACTCACGGCCACTCACTTCCCACTTCACGGCCACTCACGACCCACATCACGGCCACTCACGGCCACCCACGACCAACATCACGGCCACTCACGACTCACATCACGGCCACACACAACTCACATCATGGCTACTCACGACCAACATCACCGCCACTCACGACCCATATCACGACCACTCACGACCGACATCATGACCACTCACGACCCACATCACGGCCACTGACGACACACATCACGGCCACTCACGACCCACATCAGGATCACTAATGACCCACATCACGGCTACTCACGACCCACATCATGACCACTCACGACACACATCACGACCACTCATTGCAACTCACGACCCACATCAGCGCCACTCACGACCCATATCACGACCACTCACGGCCACTCACTTCCCACATCACGGCCACTCACTTCCCACTTCACGGCCACTCACGACCCACATCACGGCCAATCACGACCCACATCATGGTCACTCACGACACACATCACGGCCACTCACGACCCACATCATGGTCACTCACGACACACATCACGGCCACTCACGACCTACATCACGGCCATTCACGACACACATCACGGCCACTTACGACCCACATCATGGCCGCTCACGACCCACATCACGGCCACTCACGACCCACATCATGGCCACTCACGACACACATCACGGCCACTCACGACCCACATAATGACCACTCACGACACACATTACGGCCACTCACGACCCACATCATGACCACTCACGACACACATCATGACCACTCACGACCAACATCAACGCCACTCCCGAGCCATATCACGACCACTCACGAGCCACATCACGCCCACTCATGACCTTTATCATGACCACTCACGACCCACATCATGACCACTCACGACCCACATCACGACCACTCACGACCCACATCACGGCCACTCACGACCCACATCATTACCACTTATGATCCACATCAGGATCACTCACGACCCACATTACGGCCACTAACGACCCACATTACGGCCACTCCCCACCCACATTATGACCACTCACGACACACATCACGGCCACTCACGACCCACATCATGACCACTCCCGATCTACATCATGACCACTCGCGACCCACATCATGACCACTCACGACACACATCATGACCACTCACGACCAACATCCCGGCCACTCACGACCCACATCATGACCACTCAAGACCCACATCACGGCCAGTCACGACCCTCATCATGACAACTTACGATCCACATCAGGATCACTCACGACCCACATCATGACCACTCACGACACACATCACAACTACTCATGGCAACTCACGACCCACATCACGACCACTCACGACCCACATTACGACCACTCACGGCCACTCACGACCCACATCACGGCCACTCACGACCCACATCACTACCACTCCCGGCCACTCACGACCCACATTACGGCCACTCACGACCCAGATCACGGCCAATCACGACTCACACCATGGCCACTAACGACACACATCACGGCCACTCACGACCCACATCATGGCCACTCACGATCAACATCACGGCCAATCACGACACACATCACGGCCACTCACGACCCACATCATGTCCACTCAAGACCCACATCACGGCCACTCACGACGCTCATTATGACCAGTTACGATCCACATCAGGATCACTCACGACCCACATCACGGCCACTCACGACCCACATCACGGCCGCTCACGACCCACATCACCGCCACTCACGACCCACATTATGACCACTCACGACACACATCACGGCCACTCATGGCAACTCCCGACCCACACCACGGCCACTCACGACCCACATCACGACCACTCACGGCCACTCACTTCCCACATCACGGCCACTCACGACACACATCACGGCCACTCACGACCCAGATAATGACTATTCACGACACAAATCACGGCCACTCACGACACACATCATGACCACTCACGAACCTTATAATGACAACTCACGACACACATCACGGCCAATCACGACCCACATAAGGATCACTAACGACCCACATCACGGCCACTCACGACCCACATCATGACCACTCACGACACACATCACCACCACTCATTGCAACTCACGACCCACATCAGCGCCAAACACGACCCACATCACGACCACTCACGGCCACTCACTTCCCACATCACGGCCACTCACTTCCCACTTCACGGCCACTCACGACCCACATCACGGCCACTCACGACCCACATCATGGCCACTCACGACACACATCACAGCCACACACGACCCACATCACGGCCACTCACGACCCACATCACGGCCATTCACGACACACATCATGGCCACTCACGACCCACATCATTGCCGCTCACGACCCACATCACGGCCACTCACGACACACATCACGGCCACTCACGACCCTCATTATGACCACTTACGATCCACATCAGGATCACTCACGACCCACATCACGGCCACTCACGACCCACATCACGGCCGCTTACGACGCACATCACCGCCACTCACGACCCACATCATGACCACTCACGACACACATCACGGCCACTAATGGCAACTCACGACCCACACCACGGCCACTCACGACCCACATCACGACCACTCACGACCCACATCACGGCCACTCACGATCCACATCACGGCCACTCACGACCCACATCACGGCCACTCACGACACACATCACGGCAAAACACGACCCACATAATGACCACTCACGACACACATCACGGCCACTCACGACCCAGATAATGACCACTCACGACACAAATCACGGCCACTCACGACACACATCATGACCACTCACGAACCTTATAATCACAACTCACGACACACATCACGGCCACTCACGACCCACATCAGGATCACTAACGACCCACATCACGGCTACTCACGACCCACATCACGGCCACTCACGAACCACATCATGACCACTCACGACACACATCACGACCACTCATTGCAAATCACGACCCACATCAGCGCCACTCACGACCCACATCACGACCGCTTACGGCCACTCACTTCCCACATCACGGCCACTAACTTCCCACTTCACGGCCACTCACGATCCACATCACAGTCACTCACGACCCACATCATGGCCACTCATGACACACATCACAGCCACTCACGACACACATCACGGCCACTCACGACCCACATCACGGCCACTCACGACCCACATCACGGCCACTCAGGACCCACATCATGACCACTCACGACACACATCACGGCCACTCACGACCCACATCATGACCACTCACGACACACATCACGGCCACTCACGACCCACATCATGACCACTCACGACACACATCATGACCACTCACGACCAACATCACCGCCACTCACGACCCATATCACGACCACTCACAAGCCACATCACGCCCACTCACGACCCATATCATGACCACTCACGATCCACATCAGGATCACTCACGACCCACATTACGGCCACTCACGACCCACATCACGGCCACTCACGACCCACATCACGACCACTCACGGCCACTCACGACCCACATCACGGCCACTCACGACCCATATCACGGCCACTCACGGCCACCCACGACCAACATCACGGCCACTCACGACTCACATCACGGCCAGACACAACTCACATCATGGCCACTCACGACCAACATCACGACCACTCACGGCCACTCACGACCCACATCACGACCACCCACGATCAACATCACGGCCACTCACGACTCACATCACGGCCACACACAACTCACATCATGGCCACTCACGACCAACATCACCGCCACTCACGACCCATATCACGAAAACTCACGACCCACATCATGACCACTCACGACCCACATCACGACCACTCACGACCCACATCACGGCCACTCACGACCCACATCATGACCACTTACGATCCACATAAGGATCACTCACGACCCACATCATGACCACTCACTACCCACATCATGACCACTCACGACCCACATCACGGCCACTCACGACCCACATCATGACCACTCCCGATCTACATCATGATAACTCACGACAAACATCACGGCCACTCACGACCCACATCACGGCCATTCACAACACACATAACGGCCACTCATGACACACATCATGACCACTCACGACACACATCATGACCAATCACGACCCACGGCACGGCTACTCACGACCCAAATCATGACCACTCACGACTCACATCATGACCACTCACGAAAAACATCATGACCACTCACGACACACATCATGACCACTCACGACACACATCATGACCACTCACGAGCAACATCACGGCCACTCACGACCCGCATTATGACCACTTACGACCCACATCATGACCACTCACGACCCACATCACGGCCACTTACGACCCACATCATGACCACTCCCGATCTACATCATGACCACTCCCGACCCACATCATGACCACTCACGACACACATCATGACCACTCACGACCAACATCACGGCCACTCACGACCCACATCATGACCACTCAAGACCCACATCACGGCCTGTCACGACCCTCATCATGACAACTTACGATCCACATCAGGATCACTCACGACCCACATCATGACCACTCACGACACATCACAACTACTCATGGCAACTCACGACCCACATCACGACCACTCACGACCCACATTACGACCACTCACGTCCACTCACGACCCACATCACTACCACTCCCGGCCACTCACGACCCAGATCACGGCCAATCACGACTCACACCATGGCCACTAACGACACACATCACGGCCACTCACGACCCACATCATGGCCACTCACGATCCACATCACGGCAAATCACGACACACATCACGGCCACTCACGACCCACATCATGTCCACTCAAGACCCACATCACGGCCACTCACGACCCTCATTATGACCACTTACGATCCACATCAGGATCACTCACGACCCACATCACGGCCACTCACGACCCACATCACGGCCGCTCACGACCCACATCACAACCACTCACGACCCACATAATGACCACTCACGACACACATCACGGCCACTCATGGCAACTCCCGACCCACACCACGGCCACTCACGACCCACATCACGACCACTCACGACCCACATCACGGCCACTCACGATCCACATCACGGCCACTCACGACCCACATCACGGCCACTCACGACACACATCACGGCCAAACACGACCCACATAATGACCACTCACGACACACATCACGGCCACTAACGACCCAGATAATGACCATTCACGACACAAATCACGGCCACTCACGACACACATCATGACCACTCACGAACTTTATAATGACAACTCACGACACACATCACGGCCACTCACGACCCACATCAGGATCACTAACGACCCACATCACGGCCACTCACGACCCACATCATGACCACTCACGACACACATCACGACCACTCATTGCAACTCACGACCCACATCAGCGCCACTCACGACCGACATCACGACCACTCACGGCCACTCACTTCCCACATCACGGCCACTCACTTCCCACTTCACGGCCACTCACGACCCACATCACGGCCACTCACGACCCACATCATGGCCACTCACGACACACATCACAGCCACACACGACCCACATCACGGCCACTCACGACCCACATCACGGCCATTCACGACACACATCACGGCCACTAACGACCCACATCATGGCCGCTCACGACCCACATCACGGCCACTCACGACACACATCACGGCCACTCACGACTCACATCATATCCACTCAAGACCCACATCACGGCCACTCACGACCCTCATTATGACCACTTACGATCCACATCAGGATCACTCACGACCCACATCACGGCCACTCACGACCCACATCACGGCCGCTTACTACCCACATAACCGCCACTCACGACCCACATCATGACCACTCACGACACACTTCACGGCCACTCATGGCCACTCACGACCCACACCACGGCCACTCACGACCCACATCACGACCACTCACGACCCACATCACGGCCACTCACGACCCACATCACGGCCACTCATGACACACATCACGGCCAAAGAAGACCCACATAATGACCACTCACGACACACATCACGGCCACTCACGACCCAGATAATGACCACTCACGACACAATTCACGGCCACTCACGACACACATCATGACCACTCACGAACCTTATAATGACAACTCACGACACACATCACGGCCACTCACGACCCACATCACGGCCATTCACGACACACATCACGGCCACTCACGACCCACATCATGGCCGCTCACGACCCACATCACGGCCACTCACGACACACATCACGGCCACTCACGACACACATCACGGCCACTCTTGGCAACTCACGACCCACACCACGGCCACTCACGACCCACATCACGACCAATCACGACCCACATCACGGCCACTCACGATCCACATCACGGCCACTCACGACCCACATCACGGCCACTCACGACACACATCACGGCCAAACACGACCCACATAATGGTCACTCACGACACACATTACGGCCACTCACGACCCAGATAATGACCACTCACGACACAAATCACGGCCACTCACGACACACATCATGACCACTCACGAACCTTATAATGACAACTCACGACACACATCACGGCCACGCACGACCCCCATCAGGATCACTAACGACCCACATCACGGCTACTCACGACCCACATCACGGCCACTCACGACCCACATCATGACTACTCACGACACACATCACGACCACTCATTGCAAATCACGACCCACATCAGCGCCACTCACGACCCACATCACGACCGCTTACGGCCACTCACTTCCCACATCACGGCCACTAACTTCCCACTTCACGGCCACTCACGACCCACATCACAGCCACTCACGACCCACATCATGGCCACTCACGACACACATCACAGCCACTCACGACACACATCACGGCCACTCACGACCCACATCACGGCCATTCACGACACACATCACGGCCACTCACGACCCACATCACGGCCACTCACGACCCACATCATGGCCACTCACGACCCACATCACGGCCACTCAGGAGCCACATCATGACCACTCACTACACACATCACGGCCACTCACGACCCACATCATGACCACTCACGACACACATCACGGCCACTCACGACCCACATCATGACCACTCACGACACACATCATGACCACTCACGACCAACATCACCGCCACTCACGACCCATATCACGACCACTCACAAGCCACATCACGCCCACTCACGACCCATATCATGACCACTCACGACCCACATCATGACCACTCACGACCCACATCACGACCACTCACGACCCACATCACGGCCAATCACGACCCACATCATGACCACTTACGATCCACATCAGGATCACTCACGACCCACATTACGCCCACTCACGACCCACATCACGGCCAATCACGACCCACATCATGACCACTTACGATCCACATCAGGATCACTCACGACCCACATTACGGCCACTCACGACACACATCACGGCCACTCATGGCCACTCACGACCCACATCACGGCCACTCACGGCCACTCACGACCCACATCACGGCCACTCACGGCCACCCACGACCAACATCACGGCCACTCACGACTCACATCACGGCCACACACAACTCACATCATGGCCACTCACGACCAACATCACCGCCACTCACGACAAATATCACGACCACTCACGACCCACATTATGACCACTCACGACCCACATCACGACCACTCACGACCCACATCGCGGCCACTCACGACCCACATCATGACCACTTACGATCCACATCAGGATCACTCACGACCCACATTACGGCCACTCACGACCCACATCACGACCACTCACGACACACATCACGGCCACTCATGGCAACTCACGACCCACATCACGGCCATTCACGACCCACATCACGACCACTCACGGCCACTCACGACCCACATCACGGCCACTCACGACTCACATCACGGCCACACACAACTCACATCATGGCCATACACGACACACATCACGGCCACTCACGACCCACATCATGACCACTCAAGACCCACAACACGGCCACTTACGACCCTCATCATGACCACTTACGATCCACATCAGGATCACTCACGACCAACATCACGGCCACTCACGACCAACATCACGGCCACTCACGACCCACATCACGGCCACTCACGACCCACATCATGACCACTCACGTCACACATCACTGCCACTCATGGCAACTCACGACTCACGTCACGGCCACTCACGACCCACATCACGACTACTCACGGCCACTCACGACCCACATCACGGCCACTCACGACACACATCACGGCCACTCACGACCCACATCACGGCGACTCACGACCCACATCACGGCCACTCACGACCCACATCACGGCCACTCACAACATAACCACTCCCAATTCGTCACTGCCCCCTACGATACACCTAACATTTGGCCCATACACACCTTTTTTCATGACCAACTAATTTCACCATCAATTAAGACACTTAACGGTCGCACGCGAAATTATATTTTGAGGAAATCACGGTTAAACAACTCAATTATTCTATTATCTGGAAATTGATGAATCCATCTGCTGCCATGTATCTAATTACTTTCACGTTTCACATTTTATATTCTACGCAGGCTGGTCTGACCTACCAGTAATACAATAAAAACCAATTTGATCCACGATCATAGGTTATCAACTTGAATTAAATGATGCCGTATCATGTTATGTGGTTGTGTTATGTTGCGATGCTATGTTATGTCACTTTTATGTCATGTTATGTTATGTCATGCTATGTCATGCCCTGCTGTGTTATGTTATGTCATGTCATTCCATGTCCAAAATGCCATTAAAAAAGCAATTTGCTCTATCGGAAATTGGCCACCAATTTATGTTATGTTATTTTATGTCATGTCATGCTATATGATGAAATTCACCACCAGTGTACTCGTTTCAAATAGGAATATGTAATAACAAACATGCATGTATGGCAAAAGCACACACGAAGATTAGGGAGGGAGAAAGTATACTTGGAGAAGACACACCTACAATTTAATCAGACATGTGCTGAATTCTGAACCCGCGGGAGAAAGAAAGATCGCATGTCAAAGAACAGTTAACGGGCTGAAGTTGCAACGAATGATCTGTCATAAGCGAGCGTCTTATAACTGCTTGCTTGCGTCGTGGCCAGGAATCAGTTCTGATCCAGATCATATTCCGCCTCAAATTATCGGCTCTTGAAACAGTCTGCACACATGCAGTTTGCTTGAGATAATAAAGATTGAAGAGGGAAGGCAAATCGGGTCCTAAAAATGTTGTGCTGAAATCAGATATATTTCGTCGAAAGGCGCAGATAACGACATAATTTAACGAAATTTATTTTTCACGACAAAAGAAGAAAAAAGAAAGATAATAAGAAGATGAAGAAGAAGACGAAGAAGAAGAAGGAGAAAGAAGACAAAGAAGAAGAAGAAGAAAAAGAAGAATTGAACGCATAAGCAACTATTGCCTAAATAATACAGGTTTGACATGCTATTCGCTGAAGTAGGTGAACTCTGAAGAAGAAGAAGAAGAAGAAGAAGAAGAAGAAGAAGAAGAAGAAGAAGAAGACCAAGAAGAAGAAGAGGAAGAAGAGAGAGAAGGGGAAGAAAAGGAAGAAGAGAAAGAACAAGAATAGGAGGAAGAGAAGAAATAGGGGGAGGAGGAGAAGGGGAGGGGAAGAGGAGCAGGAGTAGAAGGTTCCACAGCAGCGACTGTCTTGTCATGTTATCATTCTGGTTTTTAAAGTGTCCCCCCTAAATTCTTCATTTATGTATTCAAGTGCAAAGCAGACTGGTGTATCTGATCATGGATCACCACAACTCTCTATCCAGAATGTCCATTTTGTCCCATTCACTGCTGTTATTCACTAGCTTTCCAGCTTGCATTAAAGTCTCCACTTCCATGTTCTTATATTGCTTATATATCCAATTATTTTCATATTTTTTGGTTCATGTAGTGGCATTTCTCGTCAGCTCTTGTTTTTACACCCTCGTGAGCGTCGAAGCATGATTAAATTACGACCAAAAGAATGGGGGATTTTCTGATACCTTCAGAAAGGTTGAGTGCGGTTTTCTCCTGTAGCCTTTGGCATTTCAGTGCCTTAAGTAGCAGGTTGTTATCAGAGCTTCCCTTCCAGCTACGGGGAAGAAGGTAAAACATACTGATCAGACATGTTAAGGTCAGGCAAAAAATATTGATTAGACATGTTAGTCAGGGTCAGGCAAAACATATTGATCAGACCTGTTAGTCAGGGTCAGGCAATACATACTGGCCAAGACCTTCACATCGGCTTCCTAGCAGCTTCCTAGTTTCCTCCCTGAAACTGGATGTTTTCAGGACAGCCCGTAGTAGTGAGTGACACGCATATGATGCCATGCATAGCGCAACCAACTGGAGGACCAATGAGCCACCTTCATCAGCACGCTCGGGATGTGAGGAAAGCTGCTTCAACCGGCTCATTAACGTCCTTTTCAGGGTGCACAAAAGAGTAACCTCCTCATTGTGGACATTCGCAAACAGCAACCGTTTAGCTGCGTCTTCTGGAACTAACGAATGCTAACATCCTTAACAAATGCTCTTACGGGGACTATAGTATATCAAGAAAGCAATGACAAGACAGAGACATGCATGCCAGAACGCACATGGAGCCAAATCGGGTTATGTGTCAAATGATCACAGATATCAATGGAGGTAAATAGGCAGACGATCAACAGTATATTCCTGTATGTTCTTGATCTGGGTTGATGGTGACCTTGATATGGGTCATGAGTGACCTTGATGTGGGTCATGAGTGACCTTGATGTGGGTCATGGATGACCTTGATGTGGGTCATGGGTGACCTTGATGTGGGTCATAGATGACCTTGATATGTGCCATAATTAACCTTAATGTGTATCATGTGTGACTTCCATGTGTGTCGAGCGTGGCGTCATGCTTGTCCTGACTGACCATAACGAAAGCCGCTTATCTTTATTATGTGGCTCGCAATTGACATTGATGTGGGTCATTGGTGACCTTGATGTGGGTCGACAGTTATGTTGATGTTCTTCGAGAGTGACTTTGATGCGGGTCGACTGTTACCTTGATACGGGTCGAGAGTGACAATGTGGGTCGAGAGTGACCTTGATGTGGGTCGAGAGTGACCTTGATTCGGATCGAGTGTGACCATGACGTGTGTCCTGACTGACTTTGACGTGTGTCCTGACTGACCTTGACGTGTGTCCCGACTGACCTTGACGTGTACTGCGATTATGTATTATGTGTGTAGCGATTGATCGTGATGTGGGTCGTCAGTGATAATAAAACGAGCGCCGATCAACCGTCAGGCATGAACCAAGGTAATGACAACATAATTATGACAATCAAATCATGTGAAATGAGATGCGTGTGACGATTTGCTGATTGTACACACCTCTGCTCCGTCCTCTTTTGTGCCCAGTTTGCTCGAACCTCGTATGGTGTCAAAGATCTGCAGTCTGTGATTTGCAGATGTATCTGTTGTTGTGCCATCATCTAACAAGCAGTCATGAATAGATTCCTTTTGTATCACTGATATCCATAATTTGTCTGTCTGTGAGAGGAGGCATATTCAAAAGACACAAAAGTGGAAATATAAGAGAAAAGGCTTTTCCAACAGGAAAGTCATCCACAAACCTCAGACCAGAATGAATGGCCCTTCTTCAAGCACTATCAATAATTGAGACAGAAAAGCAACTACCAACAAAAATAGTTCTCTTCACATAATACTTATATATGTAATAGGGACAATGCAGATACCAAACAACGAACCGCTGTTATCAGAAATCAGAGCAGAACTAGGAACATTTCAGAGATCCTCAACAATAGCGCTCAAATGACTACCTTTCCAACGCGGAATCACAGGAAACGCAAGAGCTGACGCTCTAGCAAAAGATGGCAGTAAAAATGCACAATTTAATCATCGAGTACCATACAGATAAATCATGAACATCTTCATAAATCAGTACATACATCAATGGAGATAAGACATTAACATAAGCAGTAGACCAGAGCCAATTCACCAATTCAAAAGAAACTAAAAAAACTACTTTATTTAGCCTGGGAACTGGACAATGCAGACTACTAGATCATCTATACCGACCAAAGATCTCACACACCGATGAATGCCAATGTCGAACAGGTAGCCAGAATCCTGAGCATATTTTACAGGCATACGCACTCTATAGGGAAATGAGATACCAGACCTGGCCAGAGGGTGCGGAGCTGAGACAAAAGCTGTGGCGCAATGGTTTCGACCAGGTGAAGACCACACACTTCATCATGGCGGCTGGCGTGCTGCTATAAAATTACCAAAGATCCTGAACGGAAAGAAGAAGAAGCGTACCTGTACTTTAAACCTGTAGAGCCAGGATGTCAGGTTTTTCGTTGCCTTGAACCCTAAAATGACCAGGAAGAAGGCACCACATAACAAATTAGGGAGGAAGAAGGCACCACATAACAAGATAGGCAGGAAGAAGGCACCACATAATAAGATAAGGACGAAGAAGATACCACATAACAAACTAGGGAGGAAGAAGGCACCACATAACAAGCTAGGGAGGAAGAAGATACCACATAACAAGCTAGGGAGGAAGAGGCACCACATAACAAGCTAGGGGGAAGAAGGCACCACATAACAAGCTAGGGAGGAAGAAGATACTACAAAACAAGCTAGGGAGGAAGAAAGCACCACATAACAAGCTCGGGTAGAAGAAGATACCACATAACAAGCTCGGGAGGACGAAGACACGACATAACAACTTCAGAGAGAAAGAAGGCACCACAGGGCGCGATAAGATGAACAGAGGACACCACATATCCTAAGAGGGAAAGAAAACACTGCATTTCAAGCCAGAAAGCAAGAAGACACGACATATCGAACTGAGAAGGAAGAAAGCACGACAAAGCAAGCTAAGTGAACATATTAAATGAACAAGCTGTTTAAATGGTAGGATAACGGATCGCACTTGATGTATATGGGGTATGGCAGACAACATTCTGGGAACCTCTGCTTGACAATGAGTTTCATCCCTCGCAATTTTCAGAAGACGGTGTTTTGCTACGGATCTGCTAGGCGTATCTAATTTAGTGGGACCATTTAGCACAGAGTTCAATTCCTCACTCCCACTCAGTTCCTAAAATAGCAGCTAGTTTATATTCCAGTTGAGCCCTATTGCGGGCTGCTCATTATTCAGCGATTCTCACAAGTGCAGTCCTGGGGGCCTTTTTATATGTAGTGACATACGGTTATTGGTACCGATATAGCAGACACGGCTGTCGAGGATGAGGTGGTAAGGGTCTTCGTTGTCTCAGCTCTTTTTGACGTGTGCTGGCCAGCAGCTCCCTCCATCGCTGCCTTTCTATACCTAATAGTTGGTCATCGCAAGCAAAGATGGCGACATCATAGGATCTGTTCTAAGAGAGGGGGGATATAATTTGACTGTAGATTAAAATCCTGGGATGGCAGACTCTGTCGCATTTGGGATACACAAGTTCGTTCGATTTTTCAGAGACGAGTCTTATTTCTTACTTTGAAAACCTGGCATACTGTTAGGGAAAGCAAGACAGACAAGAAGAATACTTTCCATTATCATCAGGTGCCTTGCTCGTGATCATGGACCTCCATCCGCTGCTATCATGTGTGTTGTTTACCAACTCTGTTGTTGATTGTCGCTCGTGCCAGTCTCTTAGGTTGCAGGCTGTCCAACATCTTCTCTCTCTGCCTTCCTCTGTCTCTGCTATCTTTCCCGATGTCACAACGTGTTTCAAGCCACCTCTTCTCATAACATGCCCGAAAACGGATGACTGCCTTGTTCTGATCGTTGCAATGATTTGTTTTTGTGTTTGTCCTTGCTCTAGTACTGTATCATTAGTTGTCCTTGCTCGAGTACTGTATCATTAGTTGTCCTTGCTCTAGTACTGTATCATTAGTTGTCCTTGCTCGAGTACTGTATCATTAGTTGTCCTTGCTCTAGTACTGTATCATTAGTTGTCCTTGCTCGAGTACTGTATCATTAGTTGCCTTGCTCTAGTACTGTATCATTAGTTGTCCTTGCTCTAGTACTGTATCATTAGTTGTCCTTGCTCGAGTACTGTATCATTAGTTGTCCTTGCTCGAGTACTGTATCATTTGTTGTCCTTGCTCGAGTACTGTATCAGTTGTCCTTGCTCTAGTACTGTATCATTAGTTGTCCTTGCACTAGTACTGTATCATTAGTTGTCCTTGCTCTAGTACTGTATCATTAGTTGTCCTTGCTCTAGTACTGTATCATTAGTTGTCCTTGCTCGAGTACTGTATCATTAGTTGTCCTTGCTCGAGTACTGTATCATTAGTTGTCCTTGCTCGAGTACTGTATCATTAGTTGTCCTTGCTCGAGTACTGTATCATTAGTTGTCCTTGCTCGAGTACTGTATCATTAGTTGTCCTTGCTCTAGTACTGTATCATTAGTTGTCCTTGCTTGAGTACTGTATTATTAGTTGTCCTTGCTCGAGTACTGTATCATTAGTTTTCTTTGCTCGAGTACTGTATCATTAGTTGTCCTTGCTCGAGTACTGTATTATTAGTGTTCCTTGCTCGAGTACTGTATCATTAGTTGTCCTTGCTCGAGTACTGTATCATTAGTTGTCCTTGCTCGAGTACTGTATCATTAGTTGTCCTTGCTCGAGTACGGTATCATTAGTTGTCCTTGCTCTAGTACTGTATCATTAGTTGTCCTTGCTCCAGTACTGTATTATTAATTTTCCTTGCTCGAGTATTGTATCATTAGTTGTCCTTGCTCGAGTACTGTATTATTAGTTGTCCTTGCTCTAGTACTGTATCATTAGTTGTCCTTGCTTGAGTACTGTATTATTAGTTGTCCTTGCTCGAGTACTGTATCATTAGTTGTCCTTTCTCGAGTACTGTATCATTAGTTTTCTTTGCTCGAGTACTGTATCATTAGTTGTCCTTGCTCGAGTACTGTATCATTAGTTGTCCTTGCTCGAGTACTGTATCATTAGTTGTCCTTTCTCGAGTACTGTATCATTAGTTGTCCTTGCTCGAGTACTGTATCATTAGTTGTCCTTGCTCGTGTACTGTATCATTAGTTGTCCCTGCTCGAGTACTGTATCATTAGTTGTCCTTGCTCGAGTACTGTATCATTAGTTGTCCTTGCTCGAGTACTGTATCTTTAGTTGTCCTTGCTCGAGTACGGTATCATTAGTTGTCCTTGCTCTAGTACTGTATCATTAGTTATTTTTGCTCGAGTACTGTATTATTAATTTTCCTTGCTCGAGTACTGTATCATTAGTTGTCCTTGCTCGAGTACTGTATCATTAGTTGTCCTTGCTCGAGTACTGTATCATTAGTTGTCCTTGCTCGAGTACTGTATCATTAGTTGTCCTTGCTCGAGTACTGTATTATTAGTTGTCCTTGCTCGAGTACTGTATCATTAGTTGTCCTTGCTCGAGTACTGTATCTTTAGTTGTCCTTGCTCGAGTACTGTATCATTAGTTGTCCTTGCTCGAGTACTGTATCATTAGTTGTCCTTGCACTCCATGGGATCTAAAACCAGATATCCGTTGCTTCCACCTATGTGCTTTGTTGGTGATTGTCCATGATTCACACCATATGTCAGTGATATTTCAACGTAGAATTCATGGATTTTCTTTATCAGTTCCAGCGACAAGGTCTTATTGCTCAAAATTCCTATCATGGTCTGGAAGACCGGTTTTGCTTGAGCAATTCTGCATTTTATTTCGCAAAATTATGTTCTGTCTACTCACCCAAACTAAAACAAAAGCGGATACCTAGAGAGTTTGTAGCACTCCATCTCCGACAGCAATGTCTACTATAAGTAAAAGTAGTTAAGACCCAGATTTCACGCCTGTTTGGCATATTAAGAATACGGCATTAGGTCAGTTTTTTTTAAATCAACGCAACAGTAGGGTGATGTGGTCAACATCACGCCGGCCGCTTTTACTTTTCCATATTTTTTTGGTAGCCATTTGTTCGGCTGGCTCGAACACATGAACCGTTTTGCGATTGTGGAAAATATCACCCCAACTGGGGACCGAACCCCGATCAATCAGCTTTTAACTTAACTTAACGTCTTTATACTGGTTTACAAGACTCTGCAGAGTCTGTATACAACCGTTTCATTTGCATTACCTTGCTCTAAAAGCTATGCGTATCCAATTTATTCTTAAATGCGTTAATTGTCCCTGTCTCCACTACTTCCTGTGACAATGCATTGCAAGTATTCACCAGTCACTGACTAAAAACTTATTTCCTAATATCTAATCTGCACTATTCATTAGTTAATTTGTAGCTATGCCCTCTTGTTCTTGTAGGTGGTTGTATTTTTTTTAAAACTTGTAATAGTCTAATGTATCCGGGAATTTAGCTGTGAATACATGCCACTAATCACTGCTGTGGTGCCACATATGCACGCTATCTATCCTCATCTGTTTGTGTATTTCAATTTCACTATATTTTGTTTAATTGCTCTGATCTTTTTTGCGTGAGTACGAGTAATACTTCTTGATGTCCTGTAACCTGGACAAATCATCAACACTGACCGCTAGATTGCGACGCTGACTAAGGTGAATGCTCGAATTCCCAGAGTCATACCAGTGAACAAAACAATCTGTCTTTTGCAACATGATAACGCCAGGTCCCACATCGTTTTGTAGACGGTTGAGCATTTTGTCAGTCCTGGCTGGACTGTCCTACCACACTCACCGTAAAGTCCGATTTTGGCGCCTTCTGACTTTCATCTGTTTGGCCAATGAAGGATGGACTGATTGGGCAACATTTTTCTAGCAACGGCGCCGTCATAGCAGCTGTGAAACAGTTGGTCACCTCCGCTGGTGCCTATTTTTACCAGCGTGCAATGTATGCTTTCGTTCATCGTTGAAGAAAACGTGTAGCCAAGGGTGGTGACTAAATTCAAAAACAATTTGTGGAAGGTAGACATTGCTCTATCAAATTGTGTTATTGTGCTCTTTTCATTTATATATAAGGAGCAGCAAAAATGGCGCCGTAACCGGTTGCAGATCTACTTTGCTCTGCTGTTTTAGTACATTATAGATGCCGCCAGACCATGGAGTTGCCTGCAATTCTCACTAGTCGACGACGTAAATTACATTTGTGCTCACAGTAACGTGTTGTTTTTCATTTTGAACATGGTTAATTCGTTCGTTTGTTTTTGTGATTTCCTCCGTCCCATTATCCTGGAATGGACATTTCCTCACTTTAATTCAAATCACCGCGTAACTCACCATTTCAAAGAACACAGCAAGATAAAAGACTGTCCACACGGCTGAACAAAGAGAGTGGTCTTCATCAATTGCGATGGACGATCATCAATCATGGCTTTCATAGAATAAAATCATCACATGCGATGGACGATCATCAATCATGGCTTTCATAGAATAAAATCATCACATGCGATGGACGATCATCAATCATGGCTTTCATAGAATAAAATCATCACATGCGGTGGACGATCATCAATCATGGCTTTCATAGAATAAAATCATCACATGCGATGGACGATCTCAATCATGGCTTTCATAGAATAAAATCATCACATGCTATGGACGATCATCAATCATCAATCATGGCTTTCATAGAATAAAATCATCACATGCTATGGACGATCATCAATCATGGCTTTCATAAAATAAAATAGGAGGCATTACTTTCGGGACGCTCGTCGTACCTTCTCCTAGAGAACAGAGTTCGACCTACTCACCCATTTCCCATTCCTAGCATTGTTTACACACTCCAAAGATCATCTCGGAGAGAAAGTGCATCCTTATTCCTAAGGTTACCTTCTCAATCTTCTGCTTCGTTCAACATAATTAACCCTCGTTTTATGCTTCCTACTTTTTCATGTCATGTTTTCCACATCCAAAAATAAAAAAAAAAAAGATCGATATTTTTGGCAACTCATTGAACAGACCTGTATGAAGTCATCATTATTAACTCGCCTGAGGAATCTTTTGTGAAAAATTATATTTACTTTGTGAACATGCACAAAATATATTTATGTTTTGCTCGTTCGGCATTGCGTTTTTCTACCACCTGGTTTTTGAACATTTTCTTTCTGCGAAATTATTTGTTAGCGCCCTGGCTTCGCATCTGAGTATTCCTGGGTTCCTTTTCCAGTTGAGGCGGTAATGTTTTTTCAGACCGTAACGGCTCCCGGGTCGACCCAGCCTTAAATGGGTACCGGTTCAGTCCGGAAAGCGGCGAGGGAGAGGAGATGGCTACCGCCCTCATATAGCCGAGCCTTTGAAATGTGAGATCGCTAACACCTCACACCCCTACGGCAGTAATGCTATGGGTTACAAAGTATCATAAAAAAAAATGATTTCTCAAATATATTCTTCTCTTGGCTGTTGTGTTTTGTTTGTGCAGTGAGATTTAATGAATAAGAAATTACATAAATAGTTTGCAGCAGACTAGATGGCGTTCGGTTTGATGTTGTTGTTGTTCATTAACATTGTGATGTTGAAACTGTTTCAAGTCGTGTATATTATATGTGTGGTTGAAAAGGTAAGAACCGTCCCACATCAGGCATTCCCAAAATAACTCAGTTCAATATATATATATGACGCAGTTCCATATTTGACGCAGTTTCATATATAACTTAACTTAACTTAACGTCTTTATACTGGTTTAGAAGACCCTGCAGAGTCTGTATACAACCAGTTACATTTACATCACCTTGCTCTAAAATCTATGCGCATCCAGTTTATTCTTAAACGCATTAACTGTCCCTGCCTCCACCACCTCCCCTGGCAATGCATTCCAAGCAGACACCACTCTCTGACTAAAAAAATATTTCCTAATATCTAACCTGGACCTCTCTTTAATCAGCTTGTAGCTATGCCCTCGTGTTATTGTAGGTGGCTGTATTTTAAAAAACTTGTTATAGTCTAATTTATCGATTCCTCTGATCATCTTATAAACCTGTATTAAGTCACCACGAATTCTTCTCTCTTCGAGACACTGTAGGCCCGTTTTTCTGAGTCGTTCCTCATAACTGTAATTCTGGAATCCAACTATCATCTTTGTCGCTCTTTTTTGTATTCTTTCTAGCATGTTTATGTCCCCTCTATGATAAGGACTCCACACCTGTACACAGTACTCCAATCTAGGTCTAACTAAAGCTTTATACAGTTTGACGATCACTTCCTTGCTCCTATGTTTAATATTTCTTTTTATCATACCTAACATTGCATTTGCCTTTTTCACTGCTACCTTAACTTGCTCACTCACCTTTCCTGTATGATCTATTATAACCCCTAGGTCCCTTTCCTTATCTATCTTTCTAATATTGTTTTCTCCCATTCTGTATTTATGTTCCATATTGGATCTACCCATGTGGATGACTGTACATTTATCTACATTAAACTCCATTTGCCAGCTTACAGACCATTCTCGAATTTTATCTAAATCCGACATCAATATATCCACTTCCGCTTTAGATGAGACACTACTGCATAGTTTTGTGTCATCAGCAAATTTTGCAATCATGGATCTCATATCAATGTCCAAATCATTTATATATATCAAGAACAAAATTGGTCCCAAAACCGAGCCCTGTGGCACACCACTTTTCACTTCACTCCACTCAGAGTACTCCTTATTTATGCCCACCCTCTGCCTTCTTCCTGTTAACCAATTTTCAATCCATTTGGCAACTTCCCCACCTATTCCATGTGATTTTAACTTTCGAAATAATCTTTGATGAGGTACTCTATCAAAGGCCTTTGCAAAGTCTAGATAAATAACATCCACTGGCTCCCCTTTATCTATGATTTTAGTAACCTCCTCCATGAATTCTAATAGATTTGTTAAGCATGATCTCCCTCTAGTAAACCCATGCTGACTATTTCTAATTAGATTAAATTTTTCTAAATGCATTACAATGTTTTCTTTGATTATTGACTCTAACAATTTACAGACTATGCTCGTTAAACTCACCGGTCTATAATTTGCCGGATCTGATTTTTTGCCTTTTTTGAATAAGGGGATCACTCCTGCATCTTTCCAATCCCGTGGAACAATCCCTTTTGTAAGTGATTGAGAACATAATATAGCCAATGGTTTTGCTAGTTGGTTTCTAATTTCATACAGCAATTTTGGGTGAATACCATCTTGACCTGGACATTTATTCACTTTCAACCCCTCCAATTTTTTAAAAACCATTTCCTCTGTAATACAGATTGATCTTAATCCCGCTGTATCCATGTCTCTTTGAAAAATATCTATAGGCTCTGGGATCTCGGAGCAGTCCTCCTTTGTGAAGACTGTGCCAAAGTACTGATTAAGCAGATTAGCAGCCTCCCTATTCTCACTTATTATTTTCCCTGTACTGTCTATGAGATGGCCTACTTTGTCTTTCGTTCTTTGTTTATTTATAACATAAGAAAAGAAGCTTTTACTGTCAGTCTTGATCCTCTGAGCAAGTTTTTTTTCAAAGTCTATTTTTGCTGTTTTATTCGCTTTCTGAGATATGTTCTGCTTGTCCAAATATTTTACATATGTTTCTTTTGATTTACCTGCCTCTATATATTTTTGCCATGCTTTATTTTTTGCTCTTCTACATTTCACTACAAATCTAGTTATCCACTTTTTACGCTTGGGGTTTACCTCCCTACATGGAACACATTCCTCTTTTAGCGTTTCTAGAACTGTTTTAAAACTTTCCCACTCCTGTTCAACATCTGTTCCTACAATAATATCTTTCCAGATTATGTGGTTCGCTGCCTCTTTCATCCTCTTAACATCTGTCTTAGAGTAGTCGTATGTTCGCGTGTTTATGTTTACTTCTTTCCCTGCAATAAGATCCCAACGGATGATTTGATGGTCACTTGAGCCAAACAGTTCCCCAACGGTAACGTTTTCAATCATATTTTCCTCTGTGGTAAAAACTAGGTCGAGTATGTTTTTGCCTCTGGTGGCTGCTTCTACATGTTGAATTAAAAAATTGTCAGTTATGCACGTAACAAAAGGTTTTGACTCTACAAGTGCTTCTGCCATATCCCATTTTATTTCTGGATAGTGGAAATCTCCCATTAATAATAATTTCCCTTTACTTGCCTTTGCTATGCTACTAATCAGCTCCTCATCTTCCTCTTTTTGACTTGATGGACATCTATAGCACATTCCAATCACTGTTTTTTCACCCCCACTTTCTATTTCTCCCCATACACTTTCATTTTTGTTACCACATGATAAATAATCTTTGATCGTTATATTAACAGAATTTATACAGTATAATAAAACGCCACCTCCCTTAGTTTTGTCTCCAATTATCCTATCTTTCCTTAACATTGTATATCCCTCAATTTCAAGTTCACTATCTGCAATCTCCTCATATGTCCATGATTCTGTTAACCCTATTATATCTGGTTTTTCTTCTTCTACATACAGTTCCAATTCTTCTCTTTTATTTACTATGCTTCTCACATTTGCATAAAAACATTTTAGTTTGTAATGTTGTTGGTTTTCCTCTTTTTGCTTCTGCTTTATCATTTTAGTGTTTGCTTTTCTACTATGTATTTCACACTTCCCTGACACCAAATTACCCCTTTGTCTACATCCTCTATAGCACCCTATTGTAGGCCTATCTTTAGTCTCATACTTCATAGGCCTAACTAGTTTAAATTTCTAACACAATGATAGAACATATACTTTGCTACAACATGCTGTCCTATCTCATTTAGATGTAAACCTCCCCTATCTAACATTTTACTTTTGTCTACTTTAACATCAATAAATTCCATTCCCATGTCCGCACACATCACCTGTAACCTAAGGTTGATACCTATTATTTTGCTATCTAGATAGTCTGACCCATCTGCTCTGTCTAAAATGCCCATCATTGTGACCTTTCTAAACTTTTTTTCCTTAAGTGTTCTCATAAGACTTTTATATTTATCCATAATTATTTCTGTACCATCTCTCTTTACATTATTTGTACCTGCCAATACTAGCACATGACTGTTTCCTTTGTCATCTAACCTCTTTATTCTCCCCTCTATGTCCTCTATTTTTGCTCCCCCAATATCCATTCTTTCAAACATGTTGTGTTGTTTAGACAAATGTCTGCCAACCTCTCTCACCATTGAATCTCCTACTACCAAAACTGACCCCTCACCTATATGTGCATACTTCTCTCCAAAGCTCTCTGCCCTGTGAGCTGTTTCCTCACTCAAATCTCCCTTACTTCCTTGACTACACCTTGACTGTAGCTTCTTTAAAATTTCCTCCATTTTCACTTGTTTCCCTTCTATTTCCATCTGCCTCTTTTCTATCTCCTCTAATCTCTTCTCATTTTCCCTTATATTGCACTCCATTTGTGCCTGCCTCTCTTCAACTCTACATATCCTACATAAAACGGTTCCTTCATCTTCCAACGTTGTAGTAATACTAACATTTTCGCCACACAAATCACATAATCTGACTTGGCCTTTCCTCGCAGCAGTTCGTCTCGTCTTAGTGGCCATACTAATTTTGCTATTTATTTCCGTTAGCCAATAAGTTATATTAATACCTAATAAAATGTATAATTCTTAAAGCAACGCCAAAAAAGGAACAAACAAATGTCGCTGGTATTTAACTTTCTACAAAGTATCAAAACGACTAGGCCTAGTGTTATCTGAGTGTTACTACCGCTCACTGTTCTACGCTATTTAATTCTGTCAAGTCACTAACTATCTGTTATAACAAGGCCACTATATTTGAAAATACGTATGCTACAATAAACTACAATCACAACTATGTTATTATTACACAAATTAATTTTCAACACTAATACTTATCTGAAACGTTATAAATCTCTGTTCTGTCAATTCAAACCAACCACCATCTTGAACGCAGTTCCATAAATGACGCTGTTCCATATATGACGCAGTTCCATATTTGACGCAATCCAACATATAACGCAGTCTCAAATCACATAGTCTCAAATCACACAGTCGGAAATCGCGTAGTCCAAAATTACCGAGTCCTAAATCATGCCGTCCCAAATCACGCAGTTCCAAATCACGCAGTCCCAAATGACGCAGTCCCTAATGACATTCCTAAATCATACAGTCTCAAATCTTATAGTCCCAATTTAGGCAGTTCCAAGTGTGTATGTGTGCATGTGTGTATATGTGTGCTTAATAAGGGGGTTGGTTGTTTTTTGTTTTGTTTTTTGTGGTGGGGGGGGGGGGGGGCGGGGGTGTTATTGATGTGAGATTGGTAAGTTGGGTGTATGTGTTTGTATATGTGTCTATTTGTGTGTGGGTAGGTGTGGGGGTTGGTGTGGTTTGGTAGGTGTGTGGGTTGGTGTGGTTTGATAGGTGTGTGGGTTGGTGTGGCTTGGTAGGTGTGTGGTTTGGTAGGTGTGTGGGTTGGTGTGGTTTGGTAGGTGTGTGGGTTGGTGTGGTTTGGTAGGTGTGTGGGTTGGTGTGGTTTGGTAGGTGTGTGGGTTGGTGTGGTTTGGTAGGTGTGTGGGTTGGTGTGGTTTGGTAGGTGTGTGGGTTGGTGTGGTTTGGTAGGTGTGTGGGTTGGTGTGGTTTGGTCGGTGTGTGGGTTGGTGTGGTTTGGTAGGTGTGTGGGTTGGTGTGGTTTGGTAGGTGTGTGGGTTGGTGTGGTTTGGTAGGTGTGTGAGTTGGTGTGGTTTGGTAGGTGTGTGGGTTGGTAGGTGATTGGCTTTGCGTATGTGGGTGGGTGGCTTGGTGCATATGTATGTATATTGATAGTTGGGTAAGACTACTTGGATGATGTGCGCGTTTTTATGTGTGTGCCTGTGTGCGTGGGCAGAGTGTGTTTTTGGGTGTGTGTAGGAGGAGAGGGGGTGTGTACATGTAGGGTAATTTGGTGGATTGTTGTGTGTGGTTACGTGGATGGTTTTGTGAGTGAAGGGGTGAATTTAGGTGCGCGTGGGTAAGTGGATGGTTTTGTGAGTGAAGGGGTGAATTTAAGTAGGTGCATGTGGGTATGAGGATAGTTTTGTGAGTGGAGGAGTGAGTTTAAGTTGGTGTGTGTGGGCATGTCCATGACGAGCGCTGTATTGAAGGCAGTTGTTGGCGAAGAGCTCTCTATATCGACGATACACTATCTGACGACCATCGGCTCTGGAAGGTTGATCCTGCACTTGTCAGTAAACAGTACTCTGTCCCACAGAGCGTACCCAACGCGCATATGTTGTCTGGCCCAGGCTAGTCGTGTGGCATGATGTGTTTGCTCCAGAGTTGAATGAATAGCAGGGCGTCTTGCACGTAGGCCTTGCTCGCGGGAAAACCGTTCATTACAAGAGCTGAACTTATTCATCTGAGTCCATCGACGGTGCTAGAGGTGACAGTTGCTGACTGAAGTCTATTTTGCAGATGTTCGAGAATGATATAACGATCCTGCCGTCTGGTCGTTAATCGAAGACGTCTCCTCTGAGGAAAAGTAGAAACAGCCCCAGTCTTGTAGCGATGTAACTAAAGCCTAACAGCCTGTCTTGACACATACAATGGTCTGGCACGTCGTGGTCTAGTGGTTAAGTGTCACGGCTCACACTCCGAAGGTGCTGGGTTCGATCCCCATCATAGCACCGGCCGTTACCCCGGGGAAGCAAACCCTTAGAAAATGCAGGAGGAAGCAGACCCTTACATAAAATGCATACTGAAGTCGGATGCACTGGGCCGACAGGAGCAAAATAAAAACCACAGTACAACGCACACCGTCTCGGGGATTAGAGAAATAAGGCGAACGAAAAAAAAACAACACACACAATAGTCTTGCTTTTGCAGACACAGACATTCTTCCTTCCAACATGCCAACAGGTCGTACATCCCATTTAGCGCCGTACTTGGCATTCTTCCAGTAGGTTGCTTCTGAACGAAATTAATGGCAAAATAATCACAAATCGCCAGTGAATACTTCTCAGATCAATTTTGTGATCGGTACGTGAATTGTGAGAAACTGTCCGAATAGTCGATACATTTCTTGAAATCAAATTTTCAAGATCATTGAACGGTCATTTCACCACCAGACTGCTTCAATACAATTATATGGCTTCCAGTAATGGCTAATAATGCATCGTTATGAAATTACATTACAATTTTTAAACATAAAAACATACACAAAAAACCGGTAAATTACTTTTATCGTTGAGTATATTACCAAACTTTGTTGTGGCTTGATCTGTTTGTTGATCTTAATCATGAAGACCCATTCCTCTCCGTAGCTGCATGTCCCAACTTTGTCTCCTCTTGGGCCCTCTCTTGGGCCGCGAAAGTCCAGGTCGTGGTAAGTACTCCTCCAGAGGCGTCTCGGAGGTTGTTGTGCACAGAAAGGGAGGCTGACCAACGCATTGGTCACCCCAGTGGTATTTTCTTCCTAGGCCGTACCAGATTGCTGTCGTCGTGCTCCGTTGTCCATCCTTTGGTCGCAGCATGTGACCCACCCATCTGTATTTTGCCATAGCTGCATAGATTAACTCATAATTCGCCAAGGACAATCATCATATGTCAGGATTGTCGAGATGTTGCATATTTTGTTTGCGGAGTGTGATTCCCAGCAAGCGTCTCTCAAGTGAGGACTAACGTCTTGTAAGCTCATAATCCAGCTTGTTCTGCATATTGTGGTATGCGCCCAAGAAAGATGTACTTTTCGACAGCCTCTACTTATATTTTCGCAAACCTTTGGTTACTTACTTAGTCGCTCCTCTTCTACCTTGAGGTGTAGAGGTGCAAAACCTTTGGTAACCATTACTATTCCCAAGCCCAGCTAAGATGCTTTTTACGAATTGCAAGGCTTGAATTCAGACGAGATAAAATGAGTGACAGCCACCGAGTCAGCATCACCCTTAGACGGTGATACAGAGAATGGTGCCATAGGAAAACTGGACCTCGGATTTAAAGCTAATGTAAAAAATGATAATGCCCAGGCTGTTCAAGCTGCCGTATCTGTGCTGATAGATCTGTGCTACGTGATATGAAAACCGTCTGGGGCATCTCTGCTGGAGTAAGAGTCAAGTTCATTGCTAACCTTTATGGTACATACTTTGCAACAACGTCAATTATGAGAATGTTAACCGAGGCAGAGATTTCGATTCTGAGACTATTTAATGAGTGACGTGCTCGTCTGTCAGTCTCATTCCTTGTTTCGGGATGTACAGAAAGGCTGGCAATGCTTTTAATGGATAGCAGATATTAGGAGTTGATCCTTCGGGATTATGTGTGGATATATTCTGCTGGTCATGCTATGGTCTGCAGGGATGGAAAAGATGGCATCTTGGCTTCGGGTACATCCGAAGTGGTGACATAGGCAGCGAATAGAAGTGGCATTTTTAATTTGGTTACATCTTGGATAGACACTGCAATTGACGAACCCTCAAATGCAAAGTTCTGAAATAACACACAGTTCCAGCAGAGAGGTGTATCTGAGAGCACGAAGTAGAAGTGTGTACAACCAACGACTTGAGAGAACCATAGGCATCTACCCTTTTCTCAATTTACTGGAAAGGAACTGACCTCGTATCATTCTACCTGTAGTGCACTGACGTCAATTTTTAACTTAACATAACCACACGCATGACAAGAAGCAGATAGGGTCAAGGTAACACATCGGCGTTCTACCCCCCCCCCACACCGCCCCCACCACCACCACCACCCCTACATTGGGTGGGAATTTAGTGGGGGGGGGGTGCGACATGTTATAGCTGTGGAATTGTTGTTTCGTTGTTTCGAATGCTTACAATGAGTAGGTTTACTCTTTTGTACGCCCTGAAAAATACGTTAAGTGGCGGATTGCAGTTTATTTCCTCACATCCCGAGCGTGCTGATGAAGGTGGATCTGTGTCCTCCAGGCGGTTGTGCTATGCTTGGCTTCATCTGTGGGTCACTCACTACTACGAGGATCACGTTGATCCCTCACCTCGTTAGTCAGGCTGCCATGAAAACAGCCAGTTTTCAAGGAGGGCTACGACAAAGTCATGTTGAGGGTCTTGGCCAGTATGTTTTGCCTGACCCTGACTGACATGTCTGACCAGTATAATTTTCCTGACCAGACGTTAGGCTTCCTCTCCTTGCTGTCGAATAAACGCCACTCACCCTAGCAGTCTTCGCACAATGTGCCAGCTAGGTTCTCTGTTTCCAACCCCTAACAATTCTTTAACTGACAAATATTTTCAATCATAAAGCCCAGATAAACGGTATACTAGACTGGTGGTCATGACGTCAGAGCCTCGTTATTGATCAGAGACTAGACCCAGCAAACCCCCTCAACCCAGCGGTATGCTGGAGTGTTGGCTTGTCAAATGTCGCCTCCAGATTGGGTAGAGGAGACTTAATACGGTACATTAGCCTCTGATGTTCGTGCTTTTCTTACTGAAATATGCATAATATTCCATCAGGATTGTTTCCGAGCGAGCGATTAGTGGGGTGGTTAAAGCTTGTGTCTCTAACAGCAAACGTAGAGGTTTCGCGCCGAGATCACTTTAATCTCCAATACTGTCGGGTTAATCACATATGACGTCACGCAGTCTTTGTCAATTATAGTCCCACCACCTGTTTTTGCGTCACAATACCTCACCCAAAAAAAACCAAGATCCGTCAATGCTACCTCATTTATTAACACTCTCTTCTCTCCCATACCATATATATATATATACATATAACTTTGGTAACATCAAGAGACACAACGGTCTTGAGAGAACAGTGATGGAAGGTATGGTGCCAGGTAAAAGAAGAAGGGGTAGACCAAGAAGACGATGCACCAAGATATCCAGGAATGCCTGGGTATGACGGTGGTGGAGGCTGGAGTTTTGGCAAGGGAACGAGTTTCTTTCAGACAGACTGTGATGGGAGCGACGTTCTACAAAGGACACGCTACATGTTGATGATTATGATTATATATAAATGGAGACGTCATAACTCCCAAACAGAAAGTAATTCTAAGCTGACATTTTTATAAAAGAACATATAGACGATTTGTAGATCAGCCCAACTTACTTCAAGTTTCTATTCTGTTTCCTTTACGAATTATGGGCATACAATCATATATATTGTTTACCGACAAATAGAAGAATAGTGACCCCGTGGCCCAATTCGTTTGATCAATTAGCGAATGCGTGTGATGCCAAACAAAATAAAACCTTTTCGCTGAAACTGAGAAAGAGAGTCCCTGGATGTTACGGTGAACCAGTACTGACGTATGGAAGTGAGTCATGGACAAGCAAGCGTATATATCGTTGGAAGCAACGGAGATGTGGTGTTACAGAAGAATGTTGTGGATCCAATGGACTGCAAAGAAGACAATGAAACAGTAGTCGATGAGGCACAAAGACAACTAATTGCAAGGATCAGATCGAGACGTTTTGGCATGTTATGAGAAGAGGAGTTTGGATCATGTCGTGACAACGATGAAAAGAGCAGGAAAGAAAGACAGAAGAAGGCCGAGAGAGTGGATGCTGGACCGCCTGAGAGAATGGCATCGGCGACAATCAACAACCGAGTTGGTAAACGACAAACATGAAAGAAATGGGTGGAGGTCCATGATCGCCAACGCCAATCGGCAGGCCCCTGATGATGATGATGATAATGAGGATGAGGATGAAATATAATGTGGCTTTTAAATTTGTCGACGTAAACTAGTTAACGAATAATTCTTCTACCTTAACATGCAAGTTTTATATTGTCTCTTCAAGACAAACTTTTCATTTAAAGTGTTGCAGACTTCTTAGGGATTTTGAAAGAGATGACGGAAGAATGGACGGTTAGAAGTGTGATAGAGATGAACGGAAAGTTTGTTAAAGAAATGGACGTGCTGAAGGGGTTTCTACAATCACGAGTTATGGGCGTGTGATGATTTTGCCAGGGTTTTTGTGGATGACAAAGACAAGAGTAGCACCACTGCCTCACAGAGAACATGTCGTATGAGGTGACTAACAGTGTGACATGGCATAACATCGGCCATGCTTAGGTGGATTGTTTAGAGCAGAATAGATGGCGCTTAACAGGCTGCGAGTCTACTTTACTCTAGTGTTTGAATCTTCTTCTTCTTCATCGTACGCTGTTTACAGCGATATTTACGTTGCACTGTTTTATTTTGTTACGCCTGTGGCTCAGTTCATCCGATTTCAACAGGCGTTTCTGTAGGGTTGCCCTCCTTAACCTTTGGCAGTCCCTAGCCTATCTGCAAGGCAGCAGTTGTTTTTGGTCAGAGTTGTCTCTCTTAGGGAAGTTGTTTAGCAGGACTAACGAGTCTTCCCCACTCGTGTCTATAAGGTTTTGGCAATGATATGATATGATGGACTTTGTACTAGTTTGTACTATCCCGGAAGAGAGGCAGTCCAGTGTGACTGTGTCTCAGGATCGTCACGTCCTGCCAGGAACGTAGCATATGCATGTGAGTGAGGTATCTCTTTGCTCCCTTTATTTTCTCGGCTCATCTGCAGTGATGGCACGCCTAGCATTCCCCGCCACCTGGGACGTTGTCACAATAGGGCAGAGGTGCAATGTCCGCTGGACTGCATCTCTTCTGCGTCCATTGGGATGGCTGATAGTAGACAGAGGTAAAGAGCGAGGCAGGAATGCATTTGGCCAGGTGCATTTCTGCGGCTCGACCAGGCCGGGCTGAGACGCGTGCCCCAGGTCCCAACCATATCGTGGCCTCCCATCACAACGGTGCTGAGATTTAGGGCGGGATTCTGGCTTAAAGGCGTTCGGCCGTTGTCCTTCAGGTGGTAGCTTCGCACCATTGGCTTATCAGCCAAGCACGTGGACCAAATGTCAGCGACCTGCGGACCCTCTCGAAGGAGTGCATTTAACCAGGGGACAAGCCTGGTAATGGCACGGAGATGTTGTTCACCTGGTGTGCGGTCATATCTCATGATCAAGGGGTTGCGTCTCAACAGTTCGCAGTGAGGTGGCTGTTCTACTGCTTACGACACCCCGACCGAGAACTAAGTCTTCTACTAGTGGTGTTTGAATCTATAAAGATATAGACTTGCACGTCGGTTAACCAACCTCTGTAAGCGCTTGTCCCAGCGCAGCTGCTCGAGCCTAGCCCTCTTAGCAGGAAGCTCTTCTCCCGGCTACATCCAGCTCATACCAGAGCTGGAACCTGCAAGTATACGTCGACTAAGAACTAAGAAGAACTAAGAATAATGACGCAATGAAGAGATGAGCGCGTGGTCAACTGGTTTCTGTCTGCCCGTTGGCAAGAGCGGCAGTGGACCGCTCACCTGTGGAACTTTTAAAAAAAAAAATTATTATTGTTTAATTTAATTGAATCCATGAAATGACACCACGAACTTTCTCCGGTTACTGACACTAATAACGATTAATGACAGCAGCAAAATTAAAATTATGTAATTTTCTTAAATTTTTTGTTTGAACATGTTTGGCTATATTTGTGTCGACTACCGAATTGATTGTTGCTTTTTTTATAATTTAGTTATTAAATCTGATTAAAAGATTTCCGACCTTAAGCTGGAAAACTAACTAAATTACCACTTTTGTTGGGGAAGTTATGCCCTTCGAAACATGCCCTATCTGATTTCACAGCACACTTGTCCCAGCTGAGCTCGCACTGCAGGAAGCGTTTCTGGTAGTCATTATTTTCTATCTCCTTCTGGCACTTCATAGCGTCTGCCATTGTTTCTAATATGTCCTGAAATCTGGCCCAATTGAGTGACACCTTGAGTTATCGAAAAAGCCAAAAGTCGCATTGAGCCATGTCTGAGGAGTAAAAAGGTGGGTGGATGGAGTGGGTGTGTTCAGAACCTATCCAATACCGTGTTTCAGCAAAACATCCTTATTTGTGAATGATGCGTGCCCAGAAGATCAGTTACGACAACGCTCTCATGTTATGTAGATAAATGTACATGGGTAGATCCAATATGGAACATAATTACAGAATGGGCGAGAACAATATTAGAAAGATATATAAGGAAAGGGACCTAGGGGTTATAATAGATCATACAAGTAAGGTGAGTGAGCAAGTTCAGGTAGCAGTAAAAAAGGCAAATGCAATGTTAGGTATGATAAAAAGAAATGTTTAACATAGAAACAAGGAGGTGATAGTCAAACTCTATAAAGGATTAGTTGCACCTAGATTGGAGTACTGTGTACAGGTGTGGACTCCTTATCATAGAGGGGATATAAACATGCTGGAAATAATACAAAAAAGAAGAACAAAGCTGATAGGGGGATTCCAGAATTACAGTTATGAGGAAAGACTCAGAAAAACCGCTCTACTGGGTCTAGAAAAGATAATAATTCGAGGTGAATTAATACAGGTTTATAAGATTATCAGAGGAATGGATAAATTACACTATAACAATTTTTTTTTTTTTTTTTTTTTAAACCATCCAGACGAACAAGAGGGCATAGCTGTAAATTAACTAAAGAGAGGTCCAGATTAGATATTAGGAAAACATTTTTTAGTCAGAGAGTAGTGAATGCTTGGAATGCATTGCCACAGGAGGTAGTGGAGACATGGACAATTAATGCATTTAAGAATAAATTGGATGCGCATAGCTTTTAAAGCAAAGTAATGTAAATGAAACTGGTTGTATACAGACTCTGCAGAGTCTTCTAAACCAGTATAAAGACGTTAAGTTAAGTTAAGTTATGTTATATTATATTATTATAATTTTGTACGGGATCAAGATGCTGAGCAGTGCATGAGCTGTAGACTTCAGTGAGCCAAACCTGACGGCTATCATCAGGACCAGCGACACAGAGCTGCCAAGATCCTTTTCCACCTCCACGTGGTGATCCTGGAAAACAGACTACAGCAGGAAAGACTGGCTAAAGAGAAGGGATGTTGTCGTTGAATGTCCACAATGAGAAAGGCTACTATCGTGTGCGCTCTGAAAAGGGCGTTAAGTGACAGGTTGTAGTAGCTTTCCTCACATCCCGAGCGTGCTGATGAAGGTGCGGATGCAATGCTTGGATTCATCTGCGTTGCGCTCATTACTACGAAGATCACGTCGATCCACATCTCATCAGCCAGATTACCTTGAAAACAGCCTGTTTCCAGGGAAAACTACGTGAAAGAGAGTTAGTGGTCTTGGTCAGTAAATTGTTCTTGAACACGGTGTGGCATCGTGGATAGTATGTTGTACCTGACCATGACGAGACTTCCTGGTTAGTATGTTGTACCTGACCCTGACGCGACATCCTGGTCAGTATGTTGTCCCTAACCCTGAGGTGACATCTTGGATAGCATGTTGTGCCTGACCGGACTAGCGTGTTAGTTCTCCAAAGAGAAAGAATCGAAGAGGGAAGGCTAACCTAGTACCCAAAAATGTCAGCTGAAGTCGGATGGAGAGGCGCGAATTTCCCAATCAAACTGGAAACTACGACACATCGCAATTTGTTTTCCGGACTGCTTCCTGCTACTTAAAAAAGTCCTTTTCATGGCTTGGTAGCGAGAGTTTGAAAATGAAGAAGAAGAAGAAAGAATATTGATGGAAGTTAATGTAATTTAAAATGAAATAGCTGTAAGCACAAAAAGTGTATTCATTGATCATCTTCTTCTTCTTCTTCGTACGTTGTCAGACGTCAACCTGCATTTTTTCGAAAAAAGCAGCGGTCATTCAGAGGCTGTCGACACTGCCACAGAGCTTGTCTAGTGTTGCCACTGGTGATGGCCACATCTGCTTTCTCTGATCCTCGTATGTCGGGCAGTTTTGCAGCAAATGTTCAGAGGATTCATTGATCAAATATAAGTTAATCCCACACTACATGAATCATTATTCTTGTTACAAGTGTGTAATATCATTTTACTATGAAATTATTGAACAAATCAATAAAATGAAATGCGTAATAAGAAACACCAACATTCTCAACTCGTACAAACATTTACTTTTTATCTTTCTTCTTTTGTTTTCTGCCCATCTTTGCAGTTAAGAGTTACATGGCAGCTTACCTGGCATTTCAGGTGTCAAGTGTGTTGCGTTAGTTGTTCTAAGTCCGTGTTGATGTAGCTGTTATCAGATCTCGTCTATCCATCTGTCACTCGGACTTCCTAGTTCTTTGTAATTAGACTCTCTGACGTTGTAGATGTGTATTGGTACCTGATCATGCTCGAAAACCATCTCAGTTTCTCTGTAAATGTATTTAGCTGAAGAGATCTCGAGGTAAGATGGCCGCGTTGGGTGTTAGAGAACGCGGGATTCGAATCGCAGGAGAGACCGTCATTTTTGTTCACTTGGATCTTCTATTTTGTAAACATTTTTTTATGTTTGTCTTAGTTCTCTATTCCCCAAAGCGGTGTGCTTTGCACTACGAATTTTATTTTGCCCCTGTCGGCCCAGTGCATCCGACTTCGGCATGCATTTTATGTAAGAGCCTGCTTTCTCACTTAACCATTAGTCCACGCCGTCCCCAATCTTCTAGTAACGAAATTGTTTTTTAATTTAAAAAATCCCCTCTTATTCCTGGGTAGTGAGACCGGACTTCCGTGTTCAGTGTTGAGAGAAAAACAAAAAACCAGGTTCAGTGTTGAAAAAAAACCAAAATAAACTGTTTCAGTGTTGAGCACGTTAAAAATTCCTTGGTAGTTAGACAACGTGAAGAAGTGGTAATACTGAGAAAAATCCACGACACTCAGTCAAGTTGGGCACTAAATGATTTCGAACCCTGCCGGTTTGGATTGCAAACCAAGCATGCATTCAACTTAAGCCGCTACACCATGTGCGTCTCATGATGTCCACCCTACGCCATTCTCACTTCATATCCCCAACCTTTGTTTACTATAAATATGCGTTTATTTATTTATTGTTAATTGGTTTATGTTTTCAGAAAAAGACGACACAGATCTGGAGACATCCGGCCAAGGAAAGTCTAGAACTGGTCATAGTAAATCTAGCGGGTCAAAGGGAAACAAGCAGTCCGGAGTAAGTTTAAACATTAGTGTATGTTTATTCATTTTCATTGTTACTTCCCTTGCCTTGATGTCCCTTTTTTTCATCAATCCTGTTGAAATATGTTTACAGAAAATGAAAGTGGACAGTTCCTTGGAAATGGTAAAAAAAATATGAAATCTCCATGGCAACATGCAATCTTTGATTACTTTACCCGACATTTATTTGTTCCCCATAGATTGTAGTCTATCGTTCTGTTTCTGTTAATATTAAAAGTTTCCTTCCATCTTTTAATGCATTTTTTTGGGCCGCCTTACAAAGCATTGGCGTATCCCCGCAACATTATAGAAAGCCTTCTACAAGACAATTGGTACGCTCTTGTGGCGATTTTTGTTACAGCAATTTATTTTACTTGACATTTCTAGCTTTAACGCACAATGCTTTTCATTCGCCTTTTATGGCGTTTTTGAAATCAGACCTTTTCTGTCCTTCAGGAATGACAAAACGGGTTTGAAACATTTCATGGTTAGCATTTCTGGTTTTATTTGTGTGTGAATTGTTTTTTACTAAATCGTGTATTTGTGCCTCTTTCTACAGGAGACTCGCGCAAATTAAATTCGCCTTTAAACAAAAAAAGTCCCAAAGTAGACCTTCTGCTGGGATGACGTATTAGATACTTCATTTATTGTTAATAAGGTGGTGTGGCCACTTCTGTCATCGTTTCCTTTCCTTCTCTGGTGGATTATGCTAAGTCACCGCTTCCATGGGTTGAGGTGGTCAGATCTCCCATCGCAGAGTTTCTTTCTATGGTCGATTGTACCAAGTCACAGCTGGCAGTTGAGGTGGGCAGTTCCCTCGTTCCTGAATTTCCTTCCCTGGTGGATTGTACTGTCACAGCTGGTATGGGTTGAAGTAGTCAGTTCTCCCATCGCTGAATTTTCTTTCCTGGTGGATTACGTTGTCACAGCTTCCATGAGTTGAAGTGGTCAGTTTTCTCATCCCTGAATTTCCTTCCCTGGTGGATTGTACTGTCACAGCTGGTATGAATTGAAGTGGTCAGTTCTCTCATCGCTGAATTTCCTTCCCCTGCCCTATTGTACTAAGCCACAGCTTGTTTGAGTTGATGTAGCCAGTTCTATCATTGGTAGCTGTGCCCTCTTATTTTATTATCTGGCTGTACTTTAATAACCTCGTTATCGTCTAACTTAAGCTTACCCTTGACTACCTTATGAATGTTATATAGGACAGAAGAAACGCGTTGTTTTTTTTCTTCTTTGGTTAAATTTAATGTAGCATAAAGTGTGAAAGGGAACTGAGTGTGATTTTGAATGAATGTTAAATTGACATGTTAGAATATATATATATGTCAGTATTCTGCATTTTTCTACTTGTATACACCTGAGTTATCCAACCTTTGAAAGTGGAGTGCCACTTTATTAGCATAGATATCCCCAATGGTCGGGACTTTTAATGAGAATCGTAGCACCGAAGTAAATGTAACATTATAACTAGTTTAGCTGTATATACTGTTCCAATAATATTATTGTTAAACTTTGTCACTTATAATCTCATTCAGTACAGAATCCCGACATCAGCCACACTTTGGAGCAATTCTTTTAGTATTTCCCGATTTTTGTTGAAATATTTTAAAAGTGATAAGTGGGAAAGATTATCATTTTAATATGTCGGACCTTTAGATAGATTTATTTGTGCAATTTAGATCTACTTGTGGAAAGTACACACGAATGTATGCATTAAGAGAAGAGTAGTATAAAGATATACTGTAATACTATAATCCTGATGTTCACTCAGGTACATTTTGTGCCCTATACTAGGTAGCTAAATCTCTGTCCTTTGGCATTAAGTACCATGTCGGACCACGGTCCAGTTGAAGGCCATCTCTCCATCTCATTTGTGGACGTCCAGCGCGACGATTATAAGGTGTATGGCCACCATCACTTTACGTGCCCATCTATTGTCAGGCATGCGTACCACGTGCACTGCCAACCTGTACATTCTTAACAACGCCATTGAAGCAGGTTTGACTCCTGATAGCGGTGTTACGGATGTGGTCTCGTAGTGAAAGTGACTGTTCTACACCTCATCGCTCGTTGAGTAGCTTGAAGACGCACCGTGTCATTTGTTTCGCCGGTTCCACACCTCGCAGCCATACACCATGGCTGGAATGACCCGGCTCTTGAAGGTGTGATCGCTCGCGCTGTTGTTTTTCATCTGTTGAAGTACTGTCTTGATGCAGTTGAAACTAAACCACCCCGCTGCTATCCTTCGTCAAATCTCGTCATGCATGTCATGTGAGTTCGTCATTTCTTGGCCCAAGTAGACGTGCGATTTCACGTTTTTGACGTTTGTATTGAGACACACACATATATATATATATAGCTCAAGCTAGTATATCAGTGATATGTTATTGTAAGAAAAGTTTGGCGCCAATAATTCTGCTCTGCGGTGTGAATCAGTTATGCGACTTGGAATGTCGATATCTGGCCCGATATTAATGGGATGGATATATCCCTGCTCTACCCCAACATTGTCTTTCTATCAGAAGATGTGCAAGTTATATACACACGCCATTGTAGGGTTAGACCATTAATGTCACTGCTTCCTTCTCCGATAAATCGTGTTATGATGTGCCGAAATGCATGACTGCTGTCCAGGCAAAGTCTCTAACGACAAACCGAGAAAATTGTTCATATAAATAGTTATCTTAGCTTGATGATTGGCCACATTCTTGTTCTGTCTTCCCTGACACGGTAACCACTTACCGCCCCCCCCCCCCCACCCCCCGCTTTCCACCCCTCAAATTTGTCAACATCGGGTAGGTGGACGTTTGTCGCGAAAGTCCCCCCTGTCTGTCCACATCAAACGTCCCTACAAGGGATTGTTCTGTTTTCAAGACCAGTGAATCAGCTATGACGATTGCATTTCATATACATATATTTACATGTGCAATCAATAATGCGGGTTCTTAATGTACAACAATTACATTACTTCAGTAATTTCAATAAATGATCATAGCACGTACTTAGTAATTTTGTATTTACTGTGCGTTGTAATGACTTCACTGTTTGACGTCTCACGCTGCTTCTTGTCTTTGCTATAATACTTAATAAATGTTATTGTTCTCCACAGTTTAGATATATGTCTGCTTCATTTATACACATTGCTAAATTGCATATTATATATATATATATATATATCGCTATGCGCTTAACTAATCACTGTACGCAGAGATTACTTTCTTAATTTGCATTATTTTTGTTTACTTGCCGTTGTCAAATAGTAAATGATAATATGTTCACCCTAAATATACTAGTATTTCACCTCTCTCTAACCCCCCCCCCCCCCCCCCACCCCCACCTCCATCTTATTTTTCCCTCTCCCATTCTCTCTTTTTTTCACTATATCTTTCTCTGTCCCTAGCTCTTTATAAATATCTTACTTACTCGGCGTACAATTTCGCGTATAATACGAATTCGTTTATATTACCCATCTTTGATTTAGCTCAAACTTTCTGGTCAAATGAAAATGCATGTATAATTCGCAGCATGATTTATCAAGAATTGATTTTTTCGAGGCATGTGTTACAAAAACTGAAAAGTATTGATAATTAGTTAGTTTTCTTTCCATTTGTCCCGTTTATCGACGTATGTAGCTAAATTCGTTTGTCCTGCGGCAGGTGCATTGCGTCGATCAATGTTAGCTTGTGCTACTGCACCATCACTATAATATCATATATTCACCTGCCTCGCGGGCGCCCCCTTACCTTGTAGCCAGATCTACCAGCGTCGTAAGTCATCTGTGAAAGTTAATGAACGTGCATTCTCATGAGATGATCAAACCAACTTATTTTCTGCCTGGAAATGTATTCGGCACAAGGCTAACCAAACTACGAATGTCGTCGTTCCGCATTCACTCTTTTCTGGCAACACAGATGACACTCTTCAAACATTTCATTTCACTCGTCGAAATTCTGCTTTTACAAAGTTGATAATAATAAACAGAAACAGCTGCGCAACATGTAAATCTAAAGTAACAATTTTACAACCAAGCTTAATTTCAAAGCAAATTGAAGATCAATGGGGTTTGCATCAGTGCTTGATACATTAGAAAGCACATGTCAGATTCAATTTCACACCATTTTCACTGTCATAGTGTGACAAACTTTCTAATATGGTACTTTTGGGCACGTATTTTTTTAGCACTCTCGTTTAATACGCACTCTAAGTATAGCGTGCCAGAATGAGTCAGAATTTAGCGTGTTAAACGCGAGATTTAAAGGTATATATCTCCCTGGTATATTAACTTCTTTTACAATTGTATTACTTTCCAAGTTTTATTAAAATGTTTACCCACCCAAACACTTAATTGTTGCTCTAAAGATGTTAAATTCTACTTTTTATCAGTCTGTCTTTCCTTTCATATTGACCATATCTTTGCCAGTTCCTAAATAGCAGACTTCCATTTCTCCGACAGTTTAGCACCGTCAAATAGAATACGTTATTAAAATCGTCTAAATTTCACCAATAACATTATTAATTTGTTTAAACTCAATGTCATGGTTACTTAAATATCACCGTACCTTCCATAATCAATTTAATTCCATACCTCCTAAATATCAGCATTCCATTCCATAATCGATTTAAATCCGGTAAACTTTTCTATCAGCCTTCCCTTTTATAATCAATTTATATCCGTAAACCTATATATCATCATTCCAATTCACAATCAACTTTGCTCCGTCAAACCTAAATACCCACCTTCCCTTCCACAATCAATTTAATTCCGTCAAACCTAAATGAAATGTTTCCTTCTCACAGTCGACATAACTCCATTAATCAGAAATAGAAGTTCCCTTTTTCAAAATGGTTTTAATTTCGCTGATCCGATATAGCTATAGCAGTCCTCACTTCCTCAATTAACTCAAATCCATCAATCTGATATAAAGTATGCCTTTCTCGATTATCTCATACCTATTAATCAAAAACGGGATTATTCGATGTCTCAACTAACTGAGTCTCTAAACAAAGTCAACTGAGTTTCCACACAAAGTCAACCGAGTCCCTAAACAAAGTCAACTGTCCCTAAACAAAGTCAACCGAGTCCCTAATCAAAGTCAACCGAGTCCCTAAACAAAGTCAACCGAGTCCCTAAACAAAGTCAACCGAGTCCCTAAACAAAGTCAACCGAGTCCCTAAACAAAGTCAACCGAGTCCCTAAACAAAGTCAACCTAGTCCCTAAACAAAGTCAACCGAGTCCCTATACAAAGTCAACTTAGTCCCTAAACAAAGTCAACTGAGTCCCTAAACAAAGTTAACCCAGTCTCTAAATACAGTTAACAGAGTCTCTAAAGAAAGTCAACCGAGTTCTAAACAAAGTCAACCCAGTCAACCGAGTCTCTAAACAAAATCAGCTGTAAAACAGCCAGCTTAAATTAATGTCACAAAATATGTCTTTCATTTCAAGCACATGCGTGTAACTGGCAGAGTGTTTATGTTTCATTCATCTTGTAGCAGAAGGACTTAGTTCGTAACATAGTCCAAACTCCATATGATTTACCTATAAAGGTGAGAGGCAAATATAGGAAAGGCATGGCGACGAAAAATGAAGCTATGACCAGATTAATAAAGCTAAAAAAACAGCATAAAGAAGCATTGATATTTTACACCTTCTTTTGTGGGGATCTTTGTTATTGGACTGTCTTTCTTCAAGCAATCAATCAATCCGTTTCCTCCAAAAGCAGCAAAGATTTTCAATAATTAAACAGCCTTTCTCCTGTTCCAGTTCTAGCCATTTCTTCATTTTGCCCTGTAATTGTTGCGTGTCTTCGATGCGTCTGTGTTCTATTTTGTTAAGAATCGACGTCATTGCATTCCAGGCAGGCGCAGGTGCTCAGTCTCTTTCAACAAGTGTGGAATAGTGTATGTACTGATGGTCTGTGTAGCTAGCTGGTTGTACACACTTCTGCTCCGTCCTCTCAGTTGCCCCTCTGAGCTGGACCCACATATGACTTCAAAATCCTGCATTCTGTGCATTGTTGGTTCGTCAACTGCAGTGTCTTCATCTAAAGGCGGTCGTTGATCTATCTATTAAATATATCTTCAGTCCACGTGTGAATTAGACAAAGTGGAGAGATGTGACCTTCTTTGATTCTTTTTTTTTTTTTTTTTTGGCGGCGATAATCCGCTGGTGACTTGCCAGATCAATCCCAGTACCTGTTACCAACCGGTATATTGGTATGCTCAGAAATATGCGATCGCCTTTTTGGTGCTGGTGGAGGTGGAAGAGTAAATTAGAGCGAGGTAGAACCCCATCATGTCTGGTACAATCTATGCCGCTCCGCTATCTACATAACCAAGACCTGATATAGCCACAGTCCGCTTTTTGCGACACATTCTCTGGGGAGAAGCATAGAATCCCTAGAATATTTTAGTAGATTTTGAACTTGAATTTTGTCCAAGCAGCCGCCGTTTAGACTACACTTTTTGATTTCCAACTTACTTACTTCTTTCCGTGTCCAAACACCATGTCACATGGCATCCGTCCAGTATTCAGCAACTTGAACTTCCTTGTCGTTCGCCTCATAATGTCGTTCATGTCACAGGTTTCAGGGAGGTCGGGGCAGGACATCAGATGATCTTGGTCCTGAACTACGCCGCATTCACATGTATCGACATCTGAGTATCCCCATTTCTTCAAGTACACTCTGCATCTTGAGACACCAGCTCGAAGTCTGTTCATTGCATTCCATACAGCATAGGGCAGGTGGTGTCCAGGCGCAGCCTCTTCCTTGAGCTCTTTCCATAGATCATGCATTGTTTCGCACCACATCTCGATGCGTCGACCTTCCGGGCTTGTCTGGATAGTCTCTGTCGATTTTAAGAAACTGTGTCTTGATTGAAGTCTTGTGGCTTGTTCCTGATGGTCAAACATCGGGTGTCTAGGGTCGTTTTCCTGTTTCCCTCATTCGATTTCCGCAGCTATACCTCTTCTTATACCAGGTGGTACAATGCCAATTAAGGGATATCTTTTGTTTGTGGGGGTGGGTTTAAGGCACCCTGACACTATCCTGCCCATCTCGTTCACTGCTGTATCAACGTTGTTTGCATGGGCGGAGTTTTTCCAGACTGGGGCTGCATATTCTGCTGCGGAAAGGCACAAGGCAATCGATGATGTGCGTAAGACTGATGGCTGAGCACACCACGTTGTGCCAGTTCTTGAGACCAGGATGTTAGATCTTTCATTCCCGCAAACCCGGTGTCTTGAGACCAGGATGTTAGATCTTTCATTCCCGTAAACCCGGGGCTCTTGAAGCCATGATGTTAGATCTTTCATTCCCGCAAACCCGGGGTACTTGAGGCCAGTATGTTAGATCATTCATTCCTGCAAACTCCAGCGGGGTCATGACAGTAGACCCACACTAGTTTCAATGAGGTTTGAGGCCTTTATGTTGACTATCCAATTATACCACAGCCCGTCCTTCTGTGCCTTCCGAAATGAGAATTGGAAGTCTAATGCAATGACTGCCCCTGTTTTAAAGATATCTACATCCATCTCAAAGCTGCAGTCACTGCTTCCATCTCCATTCCCGTAATGGAGGTTACTGTTTTGTACGCCCCGCTCTGCTCAGCGAGGTCTTACCCTCTCACTCTAGCAATGAAACCCCAACCAGATATTGCACTTCGTAGCACTGATCCATCGGTATAAATGGTGGCCCCACTACACTGCAAGTTAGCGAGCTCTGCTTTTCCGTAGGACCACTCACCGCGTTCCCTGCCTAGGTTTGTAATGACTCTGTGTTAATAGGTCATTCTATCGCCAGTCGGGACCCATTCTTCTCTGCCTGTCTGGTAACCAACATATAGACTTTGGTCAATGCACATTTATATCTGTCACATACAGAAGTTTAATCATGTTCCGCATCATTAAGATCAGGGTAACTCTAGTGCTTGACAGGAAGAGTCGCATCCCGTCATTCCTGATACGTTCTAACGGTTTACATTGTAATATGTGAGGATGTCCAGTCAATAATCCACAACTAAGAGCACCAACTGACAGCATAGGATGAAAATCAGTCTTTGTTTCAAGCATTTCGCTGCCGTGGTCGTAGTGCTCTAATGTCTCTCTTCTCTCTTAGATCGTCGCATTTCTCTATTCTCTAAGGCGGTGTGCGTTGCACTATGTTTTTAAGTTGCGCCTGTCGGTGCAGTGTCTCCGACTTTGGCATGCATTTTAAATAAGGGTCTGCTTCCTCCTGAATTTTCTAGGGTTTGCTTCCCCGAGGTAACGGTCGGTGCTGTGATAGGGAGCGAACCCACCACCTTCGGGATGTGAGCTGTGTCACTTAACCACTAGTGCACGCCGTCCCCCTGAATGTATTTGAATGGCTGGGACCAAAGGTTGCCCTGAGATGTTTCAACCGGTCACATATGTTAATGGTGCATCCATCAAAGGTAACATCTTGAAGGTCAGCCTTTACTAAATATCTGGGAGCTAGAATCCGCAGACCTTTGTAAGATTGCCTGCAAGGTCTACTGGATGTGCTGACCCTGGTCCTAAGGGTTGAATGCTGGCCATCTTTATTGTGTAGAGGCTGCACACCACCGATGGGAGTGGAGTACCTTGCGGCAGGAATGGACATATTTGCCTTTGCTCTCATGTCCACGATCCATAGCGGAGTGTGACTGATCTCTCCGTCTGGACAAGACAAGGGCCGCCGTCCATTGTAGACGATCATGGCATCATTTATTTTCCTAGCGCTATTTTTTAGTAAGGATTAACTGTGCTACTTGTTATCCTGACTCTCTCGTCTCGTGCCACCCGACCCAGTGGCAAGTAGAGGACAAGACACGGGGGGGGGGGGGGGCGACTACCAGATGCAGGGGACTCCGCATCAAGCACTCGTGAAAAAGACGGTGGATTCCGGAGTCGAACCCACACCACCTGATCACGAGCCCTACGGCTTAACCACTTCGCCACGGAATCCGCCTAGACAGCTTATATCTAACTCAACAGCCAGGGTTTGATTCCACACTGTTTCAAACACTGCATCATGGTCCCAAAGTTCACCTGGTTATATGGATTATCGAGGTCTAGATGAACTGCGACCGTTCCCTGCCTAGACTGAAAGCCTTCATACACAGAAATGTAAATGTCCGAGAAATATCCCCGGTCTATTTCGTAGGTTTATAGCAGCTAATTGTATCAGGTAGAGCATGTTCGCGCTCCACATGGGAGAAAATATTTCTCAAGCATATTGGCATTAACGTCCTGCAGTATCGTTATTCTATCGCTACTGAGGAGCGTTGAATCCTTGCCAAATTTAGGGAGTAGTCGTAGATAGCCATGAGGCCAGTCTAACACATATAATCTGCTTGTATTGAAATTATTCACTCAATTGTTAATCTCTGCTTTAAACTGTTGCTTAATGTGGTAATAATGCATTCCATCGGGACCGGGGCCCCTCCTCTTGCCGGAGCATGCCACATCTTCCCAAATTATCAAGTTTGTGTAAATATCTTCACTGATAGCTGTTTCAAAAACAGATCTCCTTATTTCCAATCGCATATTTCTATCTTTTTTTTTTTTTGTCTGTCTGTGCATCAATCATATCGATGAAAAATCTCATTCACTTCATCTGTCCCCGTTAGTCTTTGAATAGTGGCAATCGATTTGCTGATTGTATTTTTTCTGTTCATCTTCCCTCGCATGTGCCAGAACTGTGATCACTTATTCCCACCTCTTGTTGTTCGATTCCCTCGCTAAGGATTAAAAGCAATTGATGGCTCTGCGTTTTTTCTCATTAATAACATCAACCTTGCCGACATCTATTGGCTGTTTATTTCAGGATGTCCGCCACTCTTGTGTTGCCATCTCCTTTTCTTTCGTTACCTGTTCTACCCCTTGTCTCCACCAAGATGATTGTACAAGAAAGGATATAGTAATCATGCATCCAATTGTGTGGCTCAATATTTGTCAAATATTGGCCAGTTCATGTGCCTTCTATCTGAAAACCTGTTTATAGATTATGTGTCTGGTTGGTTTTTCTAACGCAATAATGACGTCGCATGTCAGGTGGTCGCCATCCTCTGCATCCAATATATGATAATGTTTGACGTGATAACATCTTGTGATATCGCTCGCCACATTAAGACTTTAATCTCACTTTTCACTTTGCTGTCTAAAATCGCTCACCACATTAAGACTTTAATCTCACATTACACTTTGCTGTCTAAAATCGCTCACCACATTAAGACTTTAATCTCACATTACACTTTGCTGTCTAAAATCGCTCGCCACATTAAGACTTTAATCTCACATTACACTTTGCTGTCTAAAATCGCTCGCCACATTAAGACATTAATCTCACCTTACACTTTGTTGTCTAAAATCGCTCGCCACATTAAGACATTAATCTCACATTACACTTTGCTGTCTAAAATCGCTCGCCACATTAAGACTTTAATCTCACATTACACTTTGCTGTCTAAAATCGCTCACCATATTAATCCATTAATCTCACCTTACACTTTGCTGTCTAAAATCGCTCGCCACACTAAGACTTTAATCTCACCTTACACTTTGCTGTCTAAAATCGCTCGTCACATTAAGACATTAATCTCACCTTACACTTTGCTATCTAAAATCACTCCCGACATTAGCTTTTCATCTCGCCTTACATCTCTTACACTTCGACATTCCCTTTTAGAACTTACATTCAATTCACTTTTAAAAGACTAGTACTGTTCTTCACTTGTCTTTCTGATTCCCAAGGAGACCTAGTTAGTCATTATGTTTTTTCGTCCTCGTTAATTATTCAGTCCATAATCTGGAGACCCTGATCATGTCCGGTCAATGTCTTCGATCGTCAGCAGAAATCTATGAGTTCGTAGTATAACTGGTCTGTCGTATCGCTGCAGGCCTGAGTGATGATAGTGGTTCTTGGTCGGCCTCTGATTCGTCTCTGCAGACTTGATTGATGAAAGTAGTCCTTGGTCGGCCTCTGAATCGTCTCTGCAGGCTTGATTGATGAAAGTAGTCCTTGGTCAGCCTCTGATTCGTCTCTGCAGGCTTGATTGATGAAAGTAGTCCTTGGTCAATCTCTGCCTCATCTACCTTGTTCGTGTTCCGCAAGGGTTGCCTGAGCAGACCAGTGTGTCTTAGAGAGTAACAAACCAAGATAATCTTCGAATCCGAATTATTCACAAAAGCTGTCTTTTTTCCTCTAGCACCATTTTATTCGACTTCATTTCTATCCAGCAGATGGCTTATATCCTCCGATTATACCACATCTCAAAGGCCTCAAAATACATTTCATTTCTCTTGCTTGTAGTCCATAAAGCGACACAGACAAATATATATGTATTGAGATTTCTTTGGGGAAAAGATATATTCCTACTTTTCAATGTAAGAATTCTTCATTTCTCTGTTAATACCTTTTGTGCCATTGGAATTATATCCTTATATCTCTCTGCCTACGAACATCTCATGTAATTACTTGTCGCAAATAGGGAAATTGTCACATATCCAATGCTTTGTCCATTAATGACTAGGAATGCTATTCTGGGGGTTGGGGGGAGGGGGCGGCTGTTGCAGTCTTGATCTTATGAATATTTATCTTCATTCCATACTCCTTTGCGATGTTTCTAATTTTATTATGTATCATGAATAGGCCATTTTTTGTGGATCCATTTTTTAAAATAATCAACATAGAGCTTTAATATATGAACAGCGTTAAAAGTTGCGCATTGATTAACCCTTTGATCTGATCTTGGTTATTATTTTATTGTCTAAATCTGATAACACATTTCTACCTTTTATTGCACCTAACCTTTTACTGTCTGCAAGCTCCTCAACCATTAACCCACTACTGCTGCTTCTGCTTATACTTCATTGTTTGACTTTCGTTCGAGGAAAACATTTGTTAATGGCAGCCAACACTGTTACTATCTCAAATTCAGTCAGTCTTAACCCTTGGGTGCCATTTGTTATTTTGCTCACTAACACTAAGTCAGTAAATTACCCCAATGAAAATATCTCCGGTTTTTATTATATTAGTATTTTGGTGAAAAGTATCATGCTGCTACTTAAATAAGTAAGTCATAAACTCGTTTGTGTCAATTATTATTTTAGTATATAAAAACTAAGTAACCCATTAACCCTTTGAAATTCAGTAGGCCATTAACACTTTGAGAGCAGTCAATATTTTGCCTTATTGAAATTCAGTACTCCATTAACTCGGTCATGGTAGTTAATATTTTACAGTATTGAAATTCAGGATGTCATTAACCCTTTGATAGCCGTTATTGTTTTGCTTTATTAAAATTCAGTCAGGCATTAACTGTCTGATGGCCATACTATTTTCCTTAATTAAATGATTATGGACATTAACCCTTCTAATGCACTTAAATCTTTGTTCTTGGCACTTTAACTCTTCAATTCCACAGAACACCAGATTGGAGTCCCTTTTCGTATTATCCCTAATGTTCCATTGATCACTTAATGATGTCTTACTCAAACACAGCGAAGTTCTAGGCGTGACTCGGTGGGAGTGGTGTCTCTTCTGCTCGAGCCGCCCCCCACCAAGCAGCGCCGCGGCTCCCTACAACTACCCTTCAGGGAGCACTTCTTCAACAAAGGAGACTCCAAGAATCCAGACGGTCTCAAAGTTCTAGACGACAATTTCGTAAGTCCTGACCCGCATGTGTGTTGCAGGTAGCGGAATAACAATATGAGTGTTTGTTAAGCCGGTAGAAAAGGAAAACGTACATGTTGTTTGCCGGAAATGCTTGTTTATTTGTTGTCCCACATTGGTTCGCATGCTGGTTGGTCGTTTCTACTGTTATGTTAATTAGTACTTGTGATGTTGAATTCAGTCTGCTTGTGTGGTATACATGAGTGCGTGTCGTTTAGTGGACTATTGACATAATAGTGCTGTGTTGTTAGAAGGTATGCTGCTATTTTCAGAATCTAAACAAAGGGGATCGTTCAACCTGCCAGTGTGCTACATACTGCCCCGCTTCCTGTATTCAATGGCATGTTACTTTAGTAAGAGTATAACCGGGGAGAAGAGATAAGCCATAATTATGAAATCCCATTGCCAGTCGTGTGTCTCTTCTTTGTACCTTTCCAGCATGTTTATATCCCCTCTACGATAAGGAATCCACACATATGCACAGAACACAGTACTGCTTATCTTATTTCGCTCCAAGTTAAGCTTAGGGCCACCACATCATAGAGCTGGCCCCTTTCATGAAGTCTGTATCAAAGCATTTTCCCTAATGGCATCAAAACAATATTTTCATATGATGAAGTGGGGATGAAGAGTAACGTCTGGTCGGGCAAATATACTGATCAGACATGTTAGTCAGGGTCAGGCAAAATATACTGATCAGACATGTTAGTCAGGGTCAGGCAAAACATACTGATCAGACATGTTAGTCGGGGTCAGGCAAAATATACTGATCAGGCATGTTAGCTAGGGTCAGGCAAAATATACTGATCAGGCATGTTAGTTAGGGTCAGGCAAACTATACTGATCAGACAAGTTAGTTAGGTTCAGACAAAAAAAATACTGATCAGACATGTTAGTCAGGGTCAGGTAAAACATACTGATCAGATATGTTAGTCAGAGTCAGGTAAAACATACTGATCAGGCATGTTAGTCAGGTAAAACATACTGATCAGACATGTTAATCAGGTAAACATACTGATCAGAATTGTTAGTCAGGGTCAGGTAAAACATGCTCATCAGACATGTTAGTCAGGATCAGGCAAAATATATAGATGGTGTGTTAAGGGTTAAGACAAGGATCAAATTAATTAGGCAAGATTGTTTAGTGAAAGGACTACAGGGGTAGTAATTTCCAAACTGTTAAATTGCGTATTTTTTAGAGTTGTTTCCCATAAACCGAGTAACAACATTCTCGCTGCCAAGTAACGGATAGGTTTTTGAGGTTTTTACGGCGTTCCAGTCGTTCACATGAATGAGTCCTTCTCGTCCATCCTACTTGGAACAAATGGCTCCAATAAAGAGACATGAAATGATTATATTGTGTGATGTCTGCATGATATTGATCAACTGGCGGCAAAATTAAGCATCATATGTGTAGCTAAACATGACAATCGATGGAGAATAACCTTTACAGTACAGCGGTGTCTTACGGCTAAATCTACCTGAGAAATGGAAGTGTGGATTGAAAACATATTTTTTATGCATGTTTCCTTTTCCCTTGTCTGATTGTGTCTCCCTTTACGTTGTTTTTTTGTTTGTTTTTTTTTTCGAATTTTATGTCGATCACTACCGATAGCACGTCAATAAAATCAGAAGTAAAGCTATAATATATTTATTTTAAAAAAATTGTTAAAGACAATTTAAAAGCCATGTGTTATTAACAACCAAATTCATTAATAATCAACATAGCAACACTATAAAATGAATGAGAGAGCTTGATACCTCCTGAATGTATAATATTAACACTCATTTATTAGATTCCAACATCACTCCTACTTTGTGTTGAAAAATTTAAAAATTGCATTTTTTAAAAATAATGATGCGCAAAATATACTTTTAATCCTACAACTTTTTTTTAAAAATCACGTGAACTGGATTCGAACTAGCGACCTTAAACTTAAACTGTTCAAATGGAAACCCAATTACATTTAAATCTCTGGAGGTTTTTTTTAGACTTGACGTCATGAACAATTCAAATGGTAGTGACGAAGACATACGAACGTTCATATAGCGAGAATTATAGTATTTAATGTTTCATCGTACAATTTGCTGACGTTGTATTTGTGTGGGCTTACAATCGCATTGTATTTATTGCTTGCATTAATATCCCAATTTGAAGCTTGTTGGCATGATTGCATGGCTTGCAGTGTTTATTAGTTAGACATGTATTAGAAATAAAATATAAAATCTTTCCTTCTACAGTATTGCTGCTAACTTGATATCTAAACTGAGCTATTTATACACGATTACAAAATAATAACCATTCGTAGGAAACATGGACATCTTTGTGAAAGCAAAGTGATATACCGATGTGTGTGTGCTATGTGGTAAGATAGCCGGCTGGGGACTCGTGTGCTAGAGACAGGGGCGTTGCTGAGAGAAGATGTGTATTCTTGGCAACAACGCCAATGAAGATAACCTAATACAGGTTTATAAGATGATCAGAGGAATGGATAAATTAGACTATAACAAGTTTTCTTTCAAATACAGCCACCCACAATAACAAAAGGGCATAGCTACAAGTTGACTAAAGAGAGGTCCAGATTAGATATTAGGAAATATTTTTTTTAGTCAAGAGAGTGGTGAATGCTTGGAATGCATTGCCAGGGGAAGTAGTAGAGGCAGGGACAGTTAATGCATTTAAGAATAAATTGGATGCGCATAGCTTTTAGTGCAAGGTGATGTGAATGAAACTGGTTGAATACAGACTCTGAAGGGTCATCTAAACCAGTATAAAGACGTTAAGTTAAGTTAAGTTAAGATCGGGGGCAGTAACCCCGGCTCTGAGGTTGGATGTTCGGAGCCTCTTTAATGAGATCCAAAATCGTGTCTGATTCTCAATCTTTGCTCCGGGAGTTGCAGAAGTGCTTCCTGTGGCATGAGTGGATAGTGGACATAGAGGTCTCGATCCTCCGGAAATGTGCGGATCTACAGCCTGGTCATGCTGGGGGTTTGTGGGAACGAGAGAGCTGACTTCAGTGGCACCTGCACTGATGACAGTGGCAGTGTATAGCGGTGGCATGTCGAAGATGATCAACGACCTCCTTTTGGGTAAAGACACTGCAGTCTCTGGACCAGTAATGCACAGATTCCAGGATTTTGACACCATACTTGGGTTCAGCAGAGAGGGGGACCTGAGAAGGCGGAACAGGAGTGTGTACAACAAGCGAGCTACAGAAACGCTAGTATCTACACTCTTCACCATACGAGGGGCTGAACACATGTGGACCTGCCTGGAACGTCGATTCTGAACAGAACAGAATAGGAACGGGTAGGCATGGGTTCAAAATTTCAGTAAAACATATTTTTCTTCTATTTATGGATACAACTTAAACCTAACCTGTACACTGCGTGGCGATTGTAGTGGTGAGCTACCTTTTTTCATCGGGCATATTGTGTTCAGTGCCGAGCACGTAGCACATACCTTGGCAGTTAGAAATCTAAAAGAGTAGGCTTTACGGCCGCCGCCCCGACAATATTCAAAAATTCTAGTTAAAAATCTACCCAGAGTATTTGTATCTTCCCCCAGGCCTAGTAAGCCGCAGGAAGTAAGTAAGCATCTAAGGTGTTCGCCTTGGGTGCTGGAGGTCGCGGGTTTAAATCCCGGTGGAGACATTCGGCTATCTGGCAACATACATTAACATGCCTGTTTGAATATCAGGATTCCAAGTATTCCAAATATTCTAAGCATTCCAAGTATTCCAAATATTCCAAGTATTCTAAATATTACACTTCATTGTGAACCCAGACAATTGTAATATTACTTACTTACATATATTTCCAACCTCTTGTATCGATAAGAGGCATGGGCAGCAGGCGTTGGCTTTCTTATTCCAAGTAGTGTGACGTCACTTCTTGTAAGTCTGTGTTTTTTTAGGATTTCAGCTACGTGGTGTACCCATCGGGGACCCAGTGGTCTCGAGGTCGCGGGATCAAATCCGGGCTAAGACACCGAGTTTTTTTCATGTATATCTCTGAATAGTGAGATCAGACACCCGTGTGCAGTGGCGCGCACGTTAAAAATACCATAGTAGTTGGAAATCGAAAAGAGTAGGCGTAACAACCGCTCCTCGGGCAAAATTCAAGTTAAAAATCGAATCAAATTATTCTAGGGATTCGCGCCCCACATGATATATGTCGCAAAAAATTGGGACTGTGTGGCCGTAACAACAGGTCTTGGTTATGTGGTTAGCGGAGCAGCTTAGATGGCGCCTGACAGGCTGTGGGTCTACCTTGCTCTCATTTACGCTTCCACTTCCACCATTCTCAAAAAATAGGCGATCATATATTCCAGGAGCTTACAGATGCTGGGATTGACCTGGCAAGTCACAAGTGGATTTTCATCTGTCAAAAAATATCAAACAAAGGAGGTCGCACCTCCTCACGACGTCTAACGACATAAGTGGGCTGAAGATAGATTGATAGATAGATAGATGTACCCTTACCCATCTGCCGGTCGATATCACTCATGCCATGTATCCACATCTTCTTGTGTTGTCAGCGCGCAGTGGTAGTTGATCAGGTTAAATTCCCAAGAGAAGAGTTACCCACAAAATACTCAGGCTATATATACATTCAGCACAAGGGGTAGCTCTCACTAATTTGTTGATGTCATCATTTCTCATTCTAACTTTCTCCCCGACACCAATCTCCTTTCTTTGACATGTCATGTTACGTGTTGTTTTTTTTTCCTATCCTATGCATTGGTGATTATGGAAGACACCACAATACATTTCAACACAGGAGTAAGGGTAAATAGAGTGCCAATGTACGCCATCAAATTTACGGATGATCAAACCATAATTGGAAGAACAGAGAAATCATTACAAAAACTTACCGACCAGTGTACTTGTGGTACATGGGAGCTGACCCCTAAACATTTGCTGCAAAATTGACCGACTTACGAGGACAAGAGAAAGCACATGTGGCCATCACCAGTGCCAACACTAGACAAGCTTTGTGGCAGTGTCGACAGCCTTAGGATGACCGTTGATTTCGTTGAACTAATTCAATTCGAAATCTGACATCGTACGACGAAGGAGAAGAAGAAGAACAACAAATATAAAAAAAAGAAAAAGATGAAAAAAGAACAGATAAGCCAAATGAAGGGAGGTCTTCAGACATATGAAAAGCACCAGTTCAAAAGATAGTACAAATCAACTCACAAGGAAGGATCAGAGCACTATTTCCCGACTTAGAACCCAACACATCCCACTAAACAAGCACCTGAACAGAGCCCAACACATACCACTAAACAAACACCTGAACAGAACCCAACACATCCCACTAAACAAACACCTGAACAGAACCCAACACATCCCACTAAACAAACACCTGAACAGAACCCAACACATGCCACTAAACAAACACCTGAACAGAACCCAACACATCCCACTAAACAAACACCTGAACAGAACCCAACACATCCCACTAAACAAACACCTGAACAGAATCGAACACATCCCACTAAACAAACACCTGAACAGAACCCAACACATCCCACTAAACGAACACCTGAACAGAATCCAACCACAACATACTCCTGAGTGCCAGCTGTGTACACACCCATATGAAACCGTTGATCATCACCTCTTTGATTGCCAAGGGCTCAACGAAATTTATAAAAATGCGTCTTCATCCGTTGCCAGATACATATAACACTTCATATGGCACAAGACAACAGCTTATAAACACGTACATATACCATTACATAGTATTGGGCCGAAGGGCGGGAGCCCGAATGCTGCTGGATCCGTAACAAGAAGAAGAAGATTACAAAAACTACTCACCATGATCAACGACTAAGCCAAGGCATTTGGAATGATAAATGTAAACAGAACAAAAGCGATGGTAATAGCCAAACTCAAAAGATTAAATATCAGCCTCGAGGGACAGGTCATGGGACAAATTATTAGAGAGAGTGTCTGCTGGAAGGTTCAAATAAGAGCTAGGATCGCAGTAATAAAGAAGGCAATACTTAATAAACAAAAACTTCTAACAACAAAATAGTATCCTTATTTAGCTTCAGAAAAGAATAATTGCAACACACATCTGGCCCATCCCATTGTACAATTGTGGAACATGGAGAACAAGGATGAAAAGTCAATAGCAGCTTTTGAGATGTGGTGCAACCGCAAGATGCAAAGAGTGAGATGGACAGAAAAATTGTCAAACGAACAAGCGCTTAAAGATATAGGGTCACATTGACACCTAATGACGAGTATACACAAGGGAAACTAGTCCCTCCTCGTATCAGCTACCCCTCCCCCCTCCCACCTCGTATCAACTGCTCTCCCAGGTATTACCTATTTTTCCTTGTATCAACTACCCCCCCTCGTATCAACTACTCCCCCTCGTATCAACTACTCTCCCTCGTATTAACTACTCCCCCTCGTATCAACCACTGCCCCTGGTATTAACTACTCCCCCTCGTATCAACTACTGCCCCTCGTATCAACTACTGCCTCTCGTATCAACTACTCCACCTCTATCAACTGCTGTCCCTCGTATAAAATATTCTCCCTTGTATCAATACTCTCCCGTGTATCAACTGCACTCCACCATGTATCAACCACTCGCCTCACATATCAACTAAATAACTACATATTTAACACTGAGAGTTGTATTTGTTTATCCCAATGTATCCTTTTTGTTTGAGCACGATTGTAGGATGTCAACGAATATATTTATCTTGGACGTCTTCTCAATGTGGAGAACCTGAACTGACAAGACGTGGCCGCGTGGGTTGGGCAGCACTCTCGTCTATTAACACGATCCCTGGCGGTTGTCATGACTAAGATTTGCGAGCCTCCCTCTTCAACCCCACTCTACTCCCTGTGATCTGCTACGGTGCCGAGACGTGGACACTAACAAAATCACTAGAGGACAAATTGAGAGTGAGCCAGGTCTCCCTTGAGAGACGCTTAATCGGAATCACTCTCCAGAACCAACGCACGCATACAAGGTCTCCACAATTCTGACATAAGAAGATTGTCCCTGGTGAAGGATGGGCTAATCTACGCAGAAAAGGCAAAACATAGATGGGCGTGTCATATGTTGCGACGAAACGATGGTCGATAGAGAACAGCGACAGCAGTCTGGGACCTGCGAGGTAAGAAGAGACTTCGGTGAAGACCTCAAATGCGTTGGTCAGAGTCCCTTGCTGTACGCAGCAACATCCGAGATGCCTCAAGAGGAGCACTGCCCAAGGCAGGGTCCGCTGGAGACGAAGTTGGGACCCAAGCAACGCCGAGGAACGGGTCATCAAGATCTAACTCCTTATTCTGTATATTCCACACAAGTTTCTCTCACGAATCTGGTGTCTGGTGCTCAAATATTACACAAGTAAATTTGCCACAACGAACAATATAAAACATAGCAGCTGAAGATTTAATTAGAGAGAGATAAAGAGAGATAGAGAGCTGTAAGATAATTGAGAGACACTCTCGGAACATGATAAAACAATATAACTCGTCAGTCTCTGGATTGGAACCTACAGTGAAAAAGGAGAGAGGGGGTGGTGGTAAAGATGTACCGTTGAGGCGTATTTTCCCACTTCTGAAATTCAACGAGAGGATTTATAGACCTGGGGAATAAAGGCCCCTTCGCTCTACAGTGTACAGGCCAGGCATTGTTTTACCTCCGATAGAGAAAGAAATGTGTATTCCTTACCGAGAATGTGAACGTCTGTCCTTGTAGTAAGGTAGCCGACAGTGAAACCTCTCGGTAAGCCGCTCCTTACAGTGAAAGAGATATGGTGTTAGTCTGCTGAACGCAGGCGAAGATCGATGGAAAAGGGAGACAGTAGTAAAAGAAGACAATGAAAGACGAAGACAATAAAAGTGGAAGACAATGAAAAAGGAAGAGAATGAAAAAAGGAAGACAATGTAAAAGGAAGGGAATGGAAAGGAAGGAGACTGGAAAGAAGGAACCGGCAAAAAAAGACAATGGAAAAGAAATCGAATTGTAAAGGAAGAGTATGATAAATGAAAACAGTTGTATTTGAAAACAATGGAAAAAGGAAGCAATGGAAAAGGAAGACAATTGTAAAGGAAGACACTTTGTAAAGGAAGACAATAGTAAAGGAAGACCATGGTAAAGGAAGACCATGGTAAAGGAAGACACTTTGTAAAGGAAGACAATAGTAAAGGAAAACCATGGTAAAGGAAGACACTTTGTAAAGGAAGACAATAGTAAAGGAAGACCATGGTAAAGGAAGACACTTTGTAAAGGAAGACAATGGTAAAGGAAGACACTTTGTAAAGGAAGACAATAGTAAAGGAAGACCATGGTAAAGGAAGACACTTTGTAAAGGAAGACACTTTGTAAAGGAAGACACTTTGTAAAGGAAGACAATAGTAAAGGAAGACCATGGTAAAGGAAGACACTTTGTAAAGGAAGACACTTTGTAAAGGAAGACAATAGTAAAGGAAGACAATAGTAAAGGAAGACCATGGTAAAGGAAGACACTTTGTAAAGGAAGACAATAGTAAAGGAAGACCATGGTAAAGGAAGACACTTTGTAAAGGAAGACAATAGTAAAGGAAGACCATGGTAAAGGAAGACACTTTGTAAAGGAAGACAATGGTAAAGGAAGACACTTTGTAAAGGAAGACAATAGTAAAGGAAGACCATGGTAAAGGAAGACACTTTGTAAAGGAAGACAATAGTAAAGGAAGACCATGGTAAAGGAAGACACTTTGTAAAGGAAGACCATGGTAAAGGAAGACACTTTGTAAAGGAAGACAATAGTAAAGGAAGACCATGGTAAAGGAAGACACTTTGTAAAGGAAGACAATGGTAAAGGTAGACACTTTGTAAAGGAAGACAATAGTAAAGGAAGACCATGGTAAAGAAAAGCAATGGACAATTTAAAAAACAATGAAAAAATAAGACAATGATAAAAGAAAACAATAGAAAAGCAAGACACTGGTAAAAGAAGATTATGGTAAAAGAAAACAATGAAAAATAAAGTCAATGGTAGAGGAAGGCAATGGAAAAGAAAGACAGTGGGAAAGGAAAACAGTGGGAAAGTAAGGCAATGGAAGAGATGGCAATACCACTATCCAACATCTTAACATCCGTTTCTTTAATTGTATCCATCTCCAGCTCTACAATCTAACATTACGCTAATCTCCAAATATGTATTTATTTCAATGCTTTATTTAACCACATTTAATACTTTTTGTTAACTGCATCACCCCTGTTCTGTTTTCTGAGGATCAGTTCATTTATTTGTGAAAATTTAAGAATGTTGTCTTTTGTATGTTCTCATTATACGACCAATTACGTCTACTTCAGTTTTTAATTTGTTGACCTCACAACATAATGCATGTGATCCATGTACCTGGATGTAATCCAGCTATGTCTGTCTATATGTCTGTCTATATGTATGTCTATATGTCTGTCTAATCAATTTGTCTGTTGATCTGTTTTTCTGTTACCGTATCTGGAACTCCTTTCAATTGTTAAATCACAAAAGATTTGCCGGTATGTTAGTGTGATACGTTCTCGTGGTTTGACCAATGTGATACGTTCTCAAAGTTTGACCAAAGTGATACGTTGTCGTGGTGTGGCCAATGTGATACGTTCTCGTGGTATACGTTGTCGTAGTTTGACCAATGTGATACGTTCTCATGATTTGAGCAAAGTGATACCTTGTCGTAGTATGGCCAATGTGATACGTTCTCATGGTTTGACCAATGTGATACGTTCTCATAGTTTCGCCAATGTAATACGTTCTCATGGTTTGACCATTGTGGTACATTCTCATGGTTTGACCATTGTAATACGTCCTCATGTTTTGACCAATGTGATACGTTGTCATGAACAGACGACCACCTAGTGTGTTTGTGTCGTTTTCTTATGTTTTCTGACTCCTGTTCGGATTATAATTGACTACTCCTTCACCTAGTGGTATAAACGACTTTATTCTGTGGAATTGATGTGCCTTCGATCAGCTATCCTGTTTTTTATGCCGGAATTTCATGGCTGGCTTGAACCATGGGAAACATGCCAAGATGGCGTTCGACGTTCCGCTTGACTACACCCAGAATTCACTTCAGGTTATCACCACTCAAGGACCTCCCTGCCCGGACTGAAGCCACATTCCTACCACCCCCCCCCCCCCCCCCACATCATTTTTTTTTTTTACCAGTGGGTACACGATACATCTGTCAACTTCGTATTCTCAGCACAGCAAGGATTACGCTGAGGTGAATACAATCCAGAGGGTGGAACACGAAAAAACAGGGAGTCAAACACGGACAGACACAGAAAACCTGAGACAGACATTGGTCTAACACATACTCCTCGTTGGCCCCATCCCAAGGCAGCAGAGTACTCAGCTCCACCAGCGAAGTCTGTAGTGATTTCAGTTGACATAGTACGCATGAACATAGCCATGGCGGTTGGGCATGGTAGTGGCCGTTTGACACAACGAGCATTTGACGCCTAGATGAACATTATTACTGTTATTATAAGCCGTAGTGGAACGTTCAGAAGCAACGTTGCAAAATGCTGCTTGAACAAATTATCAGTTCTACTTAAGAGTTTCGCGTGACAATAGACGCATTGAAGACAAAGATTATGCTAACAGCCAAGCAATATGCGAAGGTGAAAATAATCACTAATGTCAATCGAAAAAGTACAGAATTATCCAAATTTGGGACAAACCATCAAAGAATCGAAGAAGCTACCCGCAATTTGACGAAAGTTAAGACAAGAATTTCATTGGAAAACGACTTCAAAGAAAAACATAAATTGCTAACCTGTTAGAGTATTGCTGTGGAAGTGTACAGGCATATGACCAACAACACGCTGTTCTACGTGTCCATCTGTTGTGAGGCATGCCTACCCCATGTCCAGCCCAGCGGTCTTTGTGTGATTTCACTGCTTCTACAACGTCCAGAAACAGAGTTTGATATCTAGTTTCTTCGTTACGGATCTTATCCCGTATCGACCCTTTTAGTATGCCATGGCGACATGAACTGATCAAAGACCTAGGCCCGCATTGGTACGGCGTTGGAAAAGATCGGGACACTTACAGAATAGTGTTGGCTTGCTCGCATACGGCACATCTACCAAACTGACGCCGAGAATACTATGATAATGTTAGGTGATATAGTGTAACGATAGAACTAGAGGGAAAGGATAATCACTACTCATGTATATTTTGCATGGAGCTAAAACATGAACTCTAGAAAAGAAGAATGAAACAAACTTGGAAGTGTAATTAAATGTAAATCGAGACGCGAAACTAGTGAGAGTACTGTCCCTTTGTCTTTTGAATAAGTGTTCCTCTCTATATATGTGTATATAAGTTATCGGCACCTTGTCTTTGTGTCTGTTTAACGGTGTATTCAAATCATTCGGACCAAACCAACTTCGCCCATTTGTAAATATAGTATCTTAATCGTCTGTCTGTGATTATGTATAATTATATGTTTCGCTAACGATACATCCAAATGCATTTCATTGTGCCAACACAATATAACGTTCTGTGACTGCCTGTCTCAGAATATGTAGATTCATGTGTTTCTCTAACGATATTTCTAAATCCCTCTAATTTATATAATATAATGTCTTCTTATCTTATTTGTGACGTTATTTTTTTCTCTAGCGATATCAATATGCATCTAATTGCCTAGCGTAATATGACTTTCTGTAGCTGTCTGATCTGTAAGCCGTTCATTCTGTCCTTAAATCTTCCTTGTCACCTTGCATAGTTTTGTCTTATTAGTTTTTCTTTTTCTGTTTGCAGACATAACTAATCTAATGGGTTTTTTTCTAACTTACTTTTTTTTCCTCTATTTATATTTGCTTCGTTTCAGTCTGTTTTGTAACTCTCGAAAAAGGTGTTCAGGATGTTAAACGTAGAGACACGTTGTAGTCTACCCGGCTGTAAACTGGTTTATGACTTTCTCTTATGAAAAGCAAGTCAGAGAGTAATAGAACCTTTCTAAAACACTAACAATTGAGAATGTACAATTACGTCTCTAATACCTCATCCCCAACGGCAGTGACTATTTCTGTGCTGCCTTTCTCTTCTAACTCCCTTGTACTTAACTGCACCCTTTTTCACTATAAGAAGTAGAAGGTTACTTCTCTGTTTCTTGTGGCTTGCAGTTTGAACAAGATGGGTTAACGATCCCGTGCCCAATCCAATATAGTCGCTTCTTCCTGAACGTCTGTCCATTTACAGTCTTACTAATGTTCTTCCCTTTTCGGTCCCAATATGACATGCGCGACCTTTTCATTTATCTTTTCAATTTACTTCCGATAGACCTTTTTTTTAATTCAACCTCTTGTCTTTATCATTCAATCTCTCGCCTTTTTTCTTTCACCAATACCAAAACGCTCATTCGCTCACATCCTCTCAGCAATTCAACATTCTATCAATCCTCTTCCATCCCTCCCTGACAGGGCAGCCTCCGAGGGAGGACGAGATCAGGGAATCTGTCTGTGGACGACACTTTCTATCCTGCAATCAGTCCGGGAGGGTCTTTGTCTGAAGCAAAAAGGGGGAAATCACCCAAGCTGTCCGTGGTCACACTTTTTACACCCACTAACAAGGTAAGTTTATGTCTGTTTGTTTCTGTGTCTGTCTATCTGCTTGCCTCTCTGTCTGGCTATGTATTTTCCGCTTGTCTGTCGGCTTGTCTGTCTGCTTGTATGTTTGTCTGACTATGTTTCTGTTTTATGTGTCTATGTTTGTCTGTCATTATATCTCTATTCCTGTAGAATTCCGGTTTTCTATCTATCTATCTATCTATCTATCTATCTATCTATCTATCTATCTATCTATCTATCTATCTATCTATCTACCTATCTACCTATCTATCTATCTATCTATCTATCTATCTATCTATCTATCTATCTATCTATCTATAGATATAGATATATATGTTCTTCTCTCTCTCTCTATCTCTCTCTCTCTCTCTCTCCCTCTCTCTTTTATATATATATATATATATATATATATATATATATATATATATATATATATATATATATAAGAGGGCTTCAAATGAAAACCTAAAGAGTGGGATAAAAATCAGAAAAACCAGGCCTTTGTATTGTTATATCGTAACTTGTTTGTATTGTTGCTAAGGATAACAAGAATGTTTTGGGTGTGCCATCACGGTGCAGACGAACAATATGACGTCATAATTGTAGTTAAAAAATGACCGCCCTACAATTGGCATGCATCAAGGAGGAGCAGCCATGTGTTATCCGTTTTTTTTAGCAGCGAAGACATAAGAGCTATAGATATTCATCGGCGTATGAAAATCCACTACGTTGATGCATGCTTTTCACTCCAGCAAGTGTGTGAGTGGAGTAGGAAGCTCCACAACGGCTTTAATTCTGTGACAGACTGTTCCCGTCCGGGTCAGGTACACCGAGACATACTACGCGACAAACTCTAACCCACGTTGGGCGCACATGAACAGCGTTAGTAATTGAGCCGTCTTGCATTATGTCCTAGCATGCAGTTCGCTTTTCCTGCGCCGCAGTAATGGTTCTCTGCTCAGCTACGCAAGCACCATGTGTGATGGCAATGGGTGTGCCAGGCTGAGCGGTTCGGAGCAAACAGCTTCCAGACTGTAACATCAATGGAGAAACTATTCAAAGTTACTTTTAGAGTGTCTTTATATTGTTTCTTTGGTCCCCCCCCCCCCCCTCTCCGCCGTTCCCGGCGTGGGCTGTCCTGTTCTGAGCTCACCGTACAACTGTTTCTCAACAACACCTCTACAATATTAGCATGGTTGTTATTTTGTTTCTTTTACTTATCTACTTGTATCTTCAATTCACGTGTGTCGTCAGACGTCATGGAGAGGCGTGGCCTCCTTTGTTTCTGTTGCGTTGTATAATTGTAATACTGTTGTATTTCTTTGAAAATTATCTTGACTTGTTTTACAATCCTAGAAAAAAAACAAATGTTATAGTCCCTGCAACAACAAAAATAAAAACACGTTTTTTATCGCCGATCATAACGAAACATGGAAATATTACCACACATTCGTTTGAATTTGAACCCACGGAGGAAAAAAAAAAAGAAGGAAGCATAAAAGCAAAGAACTGTGATACATGACGACAATGCAAGCTATGGTGTCACGTGCGCAGCTCATGACAATTCAGGATAGGAACACATGGGGAGCATTCCATGTGGCCCTATGTCTCAAGGGAACCCAGATGCAAAAAGGATGATTCTACAAATAGGCTGACCATAATAAAGATGATAAAAAGACCAAACCATTTGTCACAGCTAACGAATTCCTCCCAAAATAGCCATAAACAAACACGTACAGGCCAAAAACATTTTCTGGCGTCAACCAATTAGAAAATAATCTACATTTTTAGAATGTGGCTTTCAGCAAGTCCAAGTGACATTACTGGCTGCACAGTTATTCATTGTCATTCCATGATCCATAGACTTAGAGCCAAAACTTCTTCCAGAATAACTCAAATCCACGAAATGTTAGAGATATCCCTCCTTCACTTTAGTGTCATCAACACTTTTATCTCCTCTTTTCTTCTTGCCTTGCCCCTTTCCATCCCGGTTCGCAGCATTTTATGTGATATCAGGACATATTAACCAGTGTTTGGATTCACGTGTGTGTGTCTGCATGTACCTGTACTAGTTAGATCGATCTCAGAGGTCAACCAAACAAACGTGCAATGGAAGGGCCTCACCCTGAGGGCGCCTGTGAAAGTTGTGTAGGAGTGTCAAAGTTGTGTAAGAATGTGATTGCTGGACAGAGTAAAATGAAAAATAGTATGAGGTCAGAAGGGAGACCAAAGTTGAAGTTGAGAAGAGTCGTATCCCCTATATGGATGGTCTCGAGTCTTGACACGTCACATTTAAGCAGAGTCAATGTTTGAGAGCCGTTCAGGAGTAGATGAATCACACATCACAGGTAGACATGTAGTTTAGATTAAAGGGAAAGCTTGCTGTTACTCCATTCGTGGCAAGGTGTCTACTTTATTTTTCTTAATCTGTAATCTTCATATCGTTGTATTCTCAAAATGCTTTATCATCTTATCTCCTTTATTGTTGTATGCGAATGCCCACAATGAGTAGGTTACTCTTTTGTGAGCCCTGAAAAGGACGTTAAGTAGCGGGTTGCAGCAGTTTTCCTCACATCCCGAGCGTGCTGGTGAAGTTGCACCGGGGTCCTCCAAGCTGTTGTGCTATGCTTAGCTTCATCTACGCGTCACTCACTATTGCGGGATTACGTCGGTCTCTCGCCCCGTTAGCGAGGCTGCCATAAAAACAGCCTGTTTCCAAGGAGGGCTACTAGGAAGCCGAGATGAGGGTTTGGGCCAGTGTGTTTTGTCTGACCCTGACTAACCGAACATGCCTGATCAGTGTATTTTACCTGACCCTGACTAACATGCCTGATCAGTATATTTTACCTGACCCTGACTAACCGAACATGCCTGATCAGTATATTTTACCTGACCCTGACTAACCGAACATGCCTGATCAGTGTATTTTACCTGACCCTGACTGACAGGCCTGATCAGTATATTTTACGTGACCCTGACTAACATGCATGATCAGTATATTTTACCTGACCCTGACTAACATGCCTGATCAGTATATTTTGCCTGACCTTGACTAACATACCTGATCAGTATATTTTGCCTGACCAGACGGTAATCTTCCTCCCCGTCGCCCTATTAATATAGAAGGAAAGAATGATTTACTGGATCGTTACAAATATATGGGTTATTTCCCTTTGAATGTAAGAGTTGGCAGTGTCGTTTCTTTTTGGCTGAATCTTTTCCACTTTTTTTAATGAATGATGCACCCACATGGTGCCCAGCTGATGGTTGAAGGGGAGGTAGAGAAAACAGTAACCTGACAGGTATGTCATAAAAGAGCAATTTAGTAGGGCTGTACATGGGGCTGGCAACCTGATCATGTCTAACCGTTGGTACAGAGAACTGTACTGTAACAACAGTACCAACAATACGAACAGTACCAACAATACCGAATGTACCAACAACACCAACAATACAATCGCGTGCACACACACTCACACACAGTGTTATATATTTATGATTGCCTAAAAGTGTATGTCTATTTTATATAATCAAGTATTGGTGTGTACCGTCGAAATCCAAAAAACCAAGGATCGCCAACTATTGTGTAACGTCCACGATTCCTGAATGTTCGTTCGTCGGATATCATTAACTTTTGGAAGCCACATGTATTGTGAAACATTTTTTTACGCGCATAATACACACAAAATAATAAACCGAACTCTCCAAAATGCTGTGTCAAAGCGAAGGGGACCGAATTGAGACAAGTAAACACGTTTAAGTACCTTGGCAAAATACAAAACATCAGATGGACATATGACAGAGAATCATGAACAATCACCAAGCAAGCGCTTAGATCTTTAGAAGCAAAGGAGATGTGGTCTTACAGTAGAAGGTTGCAAATTCCACAGACTGCAAAGAAGTCTAATGATACAGCACTCGAAGAGGCACAAAGACAAAGACAACTCATTGCAAAGATCAGAAAAAGACAGTTATCATATTTTGGGCAAGCTATGAGATGAGGCGGCTTGGAGCACACCATGACAACGGGAAAGAGAGACAGGAAGGTCGAGGGAAGATGCTGGGCAGCCTGAAAGAGTGGCATGGACGTCAATCAACAACAGAAATGATAAAAGACACACGTGATAGAAGTGGATGGAGGTCTATGATCACCAACGACTACACACAGGGCACCTGATAATGATGATGAAGAGGATAATGCCCAGAAGTAAATCTAATGATAAAAGTACACATTCAGCATATTAAAGTTATTATAATATAGTTGTTTATAAACGATAAATAACAGTTATCAGTCGGTCACAGCCTACTGTAGATACAGGCCCTCTAACTCACGGATAAATCCCTTTGAAACGTCACATTCCAAGGCTGACTAAATAACGGAACTCGCATGTGTCAACTATCAGTACAACTATAATAGCGTGTTTGGGAAACAGAGATGGATATGCAGTTGGATTTAGGGCATGATTATGTGAAAGGATCACTCTGAATAGTGATTTATTGTGTTTTGTACCGTAAATGTGTTTTATTTCTTTGTGTGGAGAATGTATTGATTATCAACATTGGCACCATATGAGTTCCGTTATTTAGTCGGCGGTGGAATATGACGTTTCAAAAGGATTTTCCCGGTGAGTGAAACAGACAATCTAAAGTAGGCCATGGTCAAACAGCGGAGGGCACACGCAACAGGGCTGACGGGTTTTATGGCGCTTGGAGGTATGTTTTTTTTGGTGTTTTTTTTGCGTTCGCCTTATTTCTCTTATCCCCAAGGCGGTTTGCGTTGCACTATGGTTTTTATTTTGCGCCTGTCAGCCCAGTGCATCCTACATCAGCACGCATTTTATGTAAGGGTCTGTTTCCTTCTGCATTTTCTAAGGGTTTGCTTCCCCGGGCTTGGGGGTATGCTGTTGGAGAACCACTTCTAGAAACTGTGTATACCAAGGACGTTACTGTTACTTGCCGTCTTTGTTACATTCATGATCTCCTGTATTATTTTACTAAAATGTATCTGTTAAATCAACATACCACGTATTGCTTACACATTGACCCCTAGACTGACATGTCTTTTGTGGATCACATTATGTTCAATTCAGTTCAGCTGTCCGTCCGCGTGTGCAGGCGAACGTGAAAGGGAGTTTAAATTGTCTTTCTTTTGCCCCGTGAGTTGTCTCGGTCTTTGTAAGCTCGTGCCGTTGAAGCCATCTATCCATTTCCCGTTCTATCTCACTCGTGCGCTCAGTCCAGAACTTACTGTATTTTGTGAACATATCAATCCGCACTCGCATAAGGTAGTCGAACCATTTTATTTTCTGTCTAGAAATGTATCGAGCGCAAGGGGCTGCCTCGCTCTATATTTATAATGTCTTCATTTCTCATTTAATTAAAGTCAGCATGGGAAAATGAAATAGTGAATATAATTACATGACCGGAGACACATTTTGAATATCTGGGCTACAGAATTGAGAAAAATGGCCACTGCTGGAAAGAAAATAGAAGAAGACTAGCTATGGCAATGCAAAGAGACTGAACAGCCTGAAGAAATTATGGTAGAGCACCAACAAAATGATAAAAGTAAAAGTCTTGAGAGCCTGTGTTTTTCCTGTGGCAGCTTATGGCTGTAAAGCATGGACGATTACCAAAACTTCTAGACAAAGAATCGAATCCTTCGAGTCAAAATGTTACAGAAAGATCCTCAAAATACCATGAACAGAGAAAAAAAACAAATGTAGACATTCGGTAAGAGTTGAGCATAGAGGAGAACTGGTTTATCAATTCCATTTTGGCTAGAAAATGCAAATACTTTGGTCACATCAAGAGACACAACGATCCTGAGAGGACGGTGATGGAAGGTATCGCGCCAGGCAAAAGAGGAAGGGATAGACCAAGAAGACGATGGCACCAAGATATCCAGGAATGCCTAGGTATAACTGTGGCAGAGGCTGGAGTTTTGATAAGAAAACGAGTTTCTTTCAGACAGACTGTGATGGGAGCGACGTTCTACAAAGGACATGCTACATGATGAATTATGGCAGAAAACAATATTAGGACAATAAAAAAGGAAAGAGACCTAGGAGTTATAATAGATCATACAGGGAAAGTGCGAGAGCAAGTCCAGGTGGCAGTGAAAATAGCTAATGCCATGTTGGGCATGATAAAAATAAACATTTCACACAAGAGCAAGGAAGTAATAGTCAAGTTATATAAATCGCTAGTGAGACCTAAATTAGAGTCCTGTGTTCAGGTGTGGAGTCCATATAATAGAGTAGATATAAACATGCTGGAACGGGTACAAAGAAGAGCTCAAAAATTATCGCGGGGTTTCAGAGTTATAGTTATGAGGAAAGACTTAAAAAAATGGTCTTCAGTGTCTAGAACAAAGAAGAATTCCAGGTGACCTAATACAAGTGTATAACATAATAAATGGTAAGGATAAATTGGGCTATAGCAAGTTTTTCAAAGTACAACCGGCTACAAGAACAAGAGGGCACAGCTACAAAACGTTTAAAGACAGGTCTAGATTAGATATTAGGAAATATTTTTTCGTTAGGGAGCGGCAAATTCTGGGAATGCATTGTAGTAGGATGTAGTGGAAGCAGAGTCAATTAATGCATTCAGAAAAATATTGAATGCCCACAGTATTTTCGGTATCCGTGGAGTGAAATAAACTGGGTGTATACAGACTCTGTAGAGCTCCCTAAACCAGTTTAATGAAGCTAAGTTAAGTAACTACAGGGGCAAATGGTCTGATCAACATCCCCACTTCCGAAAAGAAGACATCTACTTCAGTTCAACTAGAGAAAGTTACACTACAAGAATGAATACATCCAAAACAGAAACTGGTCGGATAACTATCCGTAAAACAAGTGCAAGAAATGCAAGTACTTGGGCAGTGTTTTCACAAAGGATGGATGTTTAGACAGAAATAGAGATCAGACGTCAAAAGGCAAATGCAATTCCGTACCAACTGTCACCATTATTGAAACTCCCTAACATAAACATGTCCACAAAAAGAATACTGATTAACAGTATACTCATGCCAACCCTCTGTTACCAGTCAGACACGTGGACTTTAACAAAAACTATAGAGAGAAAGATCACGACATACGAGATGAGATGCCTCCGAAAAATAGTCAACTTAACTAGGAGAGACAGAATGCGCAATGAAGGTGTGAGAAAAATAGTTGAAGCAAGAACCTTCACTGAAGATATTGATGAAGAGAGAATCAAGTGGTTCGGGTCACCTAATTAGAATGCAACCTGACCAACTACCCATGTGCGCATATAACACACGGCGATTGGGTTTTCGCGACCGCGGCAAATCAAGAACTAGATGGATAGGAAATGTTGCTGACATTCTAAATCGTCATGACCCTGGACTGAAAACTACGGCTTCCCACGGCGCAAGTGATTAAGACAAAACAAAGACACGACAAGAGCATTTCATCGTCTTCAGACTGAAAACTGGGCATAGCAGACTGAAAGGTCATCTTTACAACAAAATGAGGATTGGGACAAATGCGGAGCATACCATGACCGTGGAACACATCCTACAAATCTGTACGTTCACTCAGGAAGAGAGAACAGTACAGGCCTGGCAAGACAAAAACGGTATGGAGATAAAACAGCCTTACAAACAACGATGTCCTTTGTAAGAGAAGCCGGGATGAAGATAAACGAAGAAGTGAAGATGGATAGGATCGTGTTAAGGGAACGGAGATGGACAGATCACACCTTTAGAAATAAACACAAATGTAACCAGACATGTTCTGAATTGGAACCCGATGGGAATATATATCGGACCAACTGAAAAACACCTGACTAAAATAATACATAAAGGAGATCACGACATCTGAATTCTATGGAAGATGGACCAAGATAAATCGATAATTAATTACAAGACACTCATTGGAACCTTAAAGTGGTGGAGGAGCCAGAAGAATAACATCATATAAGGTGACTATAGAGTGGCGTACATGGGATTAGCATCCTTATCATTTATAACTATTGGTATTGTAACCGTCGCTGCAAATGCTCGGATACAGGCTTCCTGTAAAGTATCCAGCGGTAGTGGTGATCCTATGCTTCATTTGAATCATGAAGATGAATCAGTCAGTGTCAATGGCATTGAAGAGGACCAACAATATGAATGATCAACAATTATATTTGAAGCTTTGAAAATCGTTTTTCTCTCATGTCATTTGCCATGGCACCTGTTGATGATTGTTTGTGCTTTTGTCTGTGAAATCCCCCACAAGAACACACCAGCCAATTTCCGGCTGGGAATACAACACATCCCACTGAACAGAATAACACACTCCGGACTACCAGCTGTGTACATACTGACACGAAACAGTTGTTTACATCTCTTTGAGTGGTCGGCGCTCATCGATGTAACGAACGTGCTAATTCCTCCGAGGACAGATAACCGGAACATTTTGTGTGACGCTAAACAACCACTAACAGACACGTGCAAATATCATTACTTGGCACTGGGCCGAAGGGCGAGAGCTAGGCTAGGATGCTGCTGGGTGATTAACAACAACAATAAATAATATTTCAGGTGTTATCATGGTTTGTTGTTTCAGCTCGTGATTATGGTATGGAGATAAATGAAGGAAAAACAAAATTAATGACCAACAACGCCAAGGGGTTCAACGGCAGGATAAAAGCTAACGGTCAAGAACTCGAAGTGGTTGACCGTTTTAAATATCTTGGGTCGATTGTCAGTGATGAAGAATCAAAATGTGAGTTGTTGGCAAGAATAGCACAGACAATAGCGGCGCTTGTACAGCTTAACAAAATCTGGCAAGATAAACGGTTAGCACTATGCACGAAAATAAAATTAATGCGTACACTGGTCCTGTCAATATTCCTCTATGCTTGTGAGACATGGACAGTTATAGCTGACCTTCAACGAAGGATACGGACCTTAGACATGAGATGTTTTCGAAGACTTTTAGACGTCACGTACGACTAAACAATTTGGGAAATGGGAAACTAAAGCGGAGAAACTTTGCAGAAATAGCCAAAGCAAAGATGCACGAAGATCCCATAAACGCACTAACAACACCAAAACCCATCACTACTGTACGAAAACCTACCTGGAGGCAGGATATATTTCCAGAGGTGGTAGAAAATATACCAGGTATTGCAAACAAAAACTGCCAGACTGAAAAAGAAAGGAGAGACACTACCCTAAGCTTCATAACGAAAAGCTACCCAAGCATGGACTGGACACATGCATACACCGACGGTTCTGTAACAAACACTACACAGAACGGAGGGGCAGGAGCATTCCTGAACCTACCAAATGGCAGAAAAATAACACTGTCATTCGCTACTGGTAAGTACACAAGCAATTTCAGAGCGGAGGCAGAGGCACTGAGGGCGGCAGTAGAAGAAATGGTGACACACAGTGAAAATGAGAGCCATATAGTCCTGCTGACAGATGCTCTCGCCGTAGTCACAGCGCTAAAAAGCCAGAAAAACACTGAGCTTAATGACTTAAGAGCAGCACTCTGCAAACTGTGCCAGCAGTCCGCACCAAAAAGGGTAGTGGTACAGTGGGTCCCGTCACACTGCAACATCCAAGGCAACGAGGAGGCAGACAGACTGGCAAAGGAAGGTGCAAGACTACCACAAACAGATACCAGTATGACGTACGAAGAGTCAAAACGGCTTATCAAAGCCAGATACATGACCAAATGGGAAACCGAACATACTGGTTACACCAAAAACGATACCTATTACCAGTTGAACCGAAGAGAGCAGGTAGTTGTCTTCAGACTTCGCACTGGCCACAACAGACTGAGGTACCACCTATTCAACAAATTGAAGATAGGGTGTACCGACGAATGCCCGTGCGGTACTGGTAAAATGACCACTGAACATCTGCTGCAGAACTGCCCGACATACGAGGATCAGAGAGAGCAGATGTGGCCATTACCAGTGGAACTGCAAGACAAGCTCTATGGCAGTGGCGAGAGCCTCAGGATGACCGCGGCTTTTTTCGAAAAAATAATGGTTACTGTCTGACTGTGTACGCAGAAGAAGAAGAAGAAGAAGACGTCACGTACAAAGATCGAGTTACAAATGAGGAAATACGAGATAGAATTACAACAGCGTTAGGGTCTTTTGAAGACCTCTTGGCAACTGTCAAAAGAAGGAAACTCGCTTGGTGCGGTCACACATCGAGATAAAATGGTCTTGCAAATACAATCCTCCACGGGAAGGTGCATGGCAGACGACGAAGAGTCCGTCCCAAAAATAGATGGGAGGACAACATAAAAGAATGGACCAATCTCCAACCAGAAGAGTCACACGCAGGGGCCGCTGACAGAGAAGGGTGGCGTGGAGTTATGAGGATGTCTTCATGTGTGCCCCAACGACCTCACCGGTTACGGGATGACCTGACCTGACATGGCTTGTTAGTGCAAAAGTCTGCTTATACTTTTTATTTCTAATCCTTGGTTATTTTTTTTTCCACTCTAATTCTGCTGATCATAACTGGATCCCTAAAAGCGATCTTTTTTGAAGAAATATATTCCTTACTTGTTATAGTACCTTCTTGGAGCAGACGAAGCGTTACAGCAGAAGTTGAGGGAGACAGACAAACTATCCAAGACACCTAACGCACAGACACCAAATGTAGAGAATAAGACGTCAGTTTAACGGAGTTTCCTACGAACAACACAACCTCTCTAATGAAGCGTTGCATGGAGAACTGACGCGACTGACAACAGATCCCTTGGATTGTTGTTGCTGTTTTTACGAATGCTCACAATAAGTGGGTTTACTTTTTTGTGCGCCCTGAAAAGGATGTTCAGTGGCGGGTTGCAGTAACTTTCCTCACATCCCGAGCGTGCTGATGAAGGTGGAATGGGGGTACTCCTGGAAGTTGCTCTATGCTTGGCTTCATCTGCGTGTTGCTCACTACTATGGGGATCACGTCGATTCTCCTTCTCGTTAACCAGACTGCCAAGAAGAACAGTCCGTTGTCTGGGAGTACAACGAAGAAGTCGAGGTGGCGGGTGTTGGCCAGTATATTTTACCTTGCTCTGGCTAACATGTCGGATCAGTATGTTCTGCCTGACTAGACGTTACAAGCTGCAGGAGAGGATGCACCAGGAGCCTACACACCAAATCCAATGTGGGGAACCTTAAATAGGATGCAGTCTAGGGTGGCCCGATGAACAAGAAACATAATGAGATGGGGATTGAGCCACGACGATACCTGTCAATGCGGTGCTGTCCAAGACCAAGAACACCTCATCACATTCCCAAACCTGCCGCACGCATGTACGATGGAAGATCTGCTCGAGGGAAACAGCACTGCAGTCTGGATGGTTGAACACTTGACCTTCTGGCGTGTGACGTAGTGGGATGGACATGGAACGTAATTGTTGGGAACTAGTTCGATCAGGCACGTCGTTCTGGCCATGACGTCGGGTCAGGGTCAGGCACAATATACTGACCGCGACGTCCCGTGAGGGTCAGGCACACTATACTGACCAGGACGTCTCGTCAGGGTGAGGCTCAATATACTGACCAGGACGTCCCGTCAGGGTGAGGCTCAATATACTGACCAGGACGTCCCGTCAGGGTGAGGCTCAATATACTGACCAGGACCATTATCTCGCTTTCCTTTATCGTTCCTGGAAACAGGTCGTTTTCAAAGCAGTCTGACTGACGAGATGTGGATCGACGTGATCCCCGTAGTAGTGAGTGTCACGCACATGAAACAAAGCATACTACAACAGCCTGTAGGACCGATGTCTACCTTTATCAGCACGCTCGTGATGTAAAAATTCTACAACAACCCACCACTTAACGCCCTTTTCAGGACGCATTAAATAGAAAACTTACTCATTGCCGAAATTCAACAACACCAACGACCAATCCAACGAAGAATGTCCAGATGTCACGAGCATAAATCCATACAGAGAGAATGAATCCATGTTTGTATTAAGTGTATCTTATTGTGTAGAGATATACCAATACATGTACGTAGTGGCTTTAGTTTTCATTGAACATTTTCTTAGTTCCTCTTTTGAGAGAGATGATCAAGGAGGCTTTTACTGTTACTGATATGCTTGACCAACATAGTGTCAGAGAACTTGCATTTCACGGTAAAGGTAGGAGATTCAATTGTTACCAGCACGCTTCGGCTGACCAAGTTGGCAAGGGGCACATGGCTTGCAGTAAACAAACAAAAAATGCCATACGACATTTTTCCCATTGCTGGGGCAGTCGAGGGGATTGAAGGTTGAGGACTACAGGCCGATACTCCACTGCTGTCGCTAGGTCGTGTGCTGGCTATGTTTGTTTATTTCATCCTAAACAGAAACATAGCATATGCCATACCGGGGATTCGAACCGCTGCCCTCTTTGTCGGCAGTCAGGCCTCGAAACCATCGGTCACGCGCTCCTCTTGTAGTTAGGGATTGAAATGCAGCGAGGACGTGAACTCGCCAACTCATGTCATCAAAAGTTGAGGTCTTGTGAAAATGAAGCCTCTAACACGTTATCCCCGACTACAGCGCTGGCTATATTACTGCCTTTACACTGAGCTCTGTCTTAAAAAGATTGTCCCTGAACTGTGGGGCCCAAATGCGGATATTACTTGTAACAGACCCTACTTAGTTGTCTATCGCAAGACAAGATGGCGTCCTCAGCAGACGGTTTGTTTCGATAATGTACCTTGCGCTGTATTTGGATTTTAGTAAAGGTAATTTGCGCTGGTCATCAACCTCACTCTCTTGTCCCAAGGTACTTTGGACCATTAACAAGACATAAATCAGGATGACTTGAGGTAACTCAGAATACAGGCACTCTAGCCCCACCTCCCATGAGACCATGCGTCACTTTAAAACTTTCAAGATTCGATCGTCTACCGCTTACGTTGATCGCTTTGAAAGGCGAGTGCCTGATCTAACGACCACAGCGACCCATATAACAGTCTGTAGACAACCAGTATATCATTCCAGTCGTTTAGTATGGTCACAAAGTGATAAGTAGACGATTGAAATATCCCTGCTCCCCAACGTCTTCCCGCGCAATTATGCTGAAGGGGTCTTGGCTGATGGATCAGGGGTTGTCATTATCCATCTGTTTTACTTATCAGAGGGCGAGTACCGATCAAGGTCTTTGATGTGACTAGCATCGTCTAGATGCAGCACCACTTCTATTGCCGCTATCCTCTGCTGTTAATGTGGATGCTGTAACGTGCTTGTCATAGATTTCAAAATGATATCTGCAAGTAATCCTGAAAACAGACCTTACCAGACAACGGTATGAGAACCATTATGTTTATGCTTGCAAGCTGCTCAATAACAACGCTCTTGTTATCCTGCTCCAACATACGATAAACGTCATCACTGCCAGGTGGCCACACTTGATGAACTTTTAGTTTGTTGTCTAGCAGGTGTTTAGCTTAGCAAGGATTCTCAACATATGTGGATATACTACCCTGGCAATGCTGGGGCGTGCGGGAACGGACGGAGCTGGTATCCTGCTCTCAGGACATCCACGGTCGGGACATTTCCAATGGATAGAAGTGACTTTCTTACATGGCTGGCCATATTTATTAGTCATAAATACATTTAAAATATATTAGAAATACATTAGAAATACATTAGTAATACTTCTTCTTCGTACGCTGGTTACAGCGATATACGTTGCACTGTGTTACTTTGTTAAGCCTGTGGCCCAGTGCATCCGATTTCAACAGGCGTTTCTGTATGGATGCCCTCCTTAGCCTTTGGCTGTCCCAAGCCTATCTGCAAGGCAGCAGTTGTTTTTGATCAGAGTTGTCTCTCTTAGGGAAGTTGTCTTGCAGGACTTTCGAGTCTTCCCCACTCGTGTCTATAGGGTGTGGCAATGATATATGATATAATGGACTATATGTACTAGTTTTTCAAGTATCTCGGAAGAGAGGCAGTCCAGTGTGTCTGTGTCCCAGGATCGTCACGTCCTGCCAGAAACGTAGCATATGCATGTGAGTGAGGTATCTCCTTGCTCCTTTTATTTTCTCGGCTCATCTACAGTGATGTTACGCCTAGCATTCCCCGCCAACTGAGAGGTTGTCACAATAGGGCAGAGGTGCAATGTCCGCTGGCCTGCATCTCTTCTGCGTCCATTGGGATGACTGATAGCAGACAGAGGTAAAGAGCGAGGCAGGAGTGTATTTAACCAGGGGACAAGCCTGGTCATGGCACGGAGATGTTGTTCGCCTGGTGTGCGGACATATCTCATGATCAAGGGCTGAGTCTCAACAGTTCGCAGTGAGGTGGCTGTTCTACTGCTTTCGACACCCTACCGAGAACTAAGTCTTCTACTAGTGGTTTCATACCTCAACGCCGTATGGGGTGAATATCGAGGAGCTTCCCGCCCGCTTTGATCGATCGGTGGGACGGCAGAGACCTCTTTCTGCGGTATGGTCGGGCTGAGACGCGAGCACCAGGTCCCAACCATATCGTAGCCTCCCATCGCAGTGGTGCTGAGATTCAGGGCGGGATTCCGGCTTAGAGACGTTCGGCCGTAATCCCTCAGATGGTAGCCTGGCACCATTGGCGTAACAGCCAAGCACGTGGACCAAATGTCTGAGACCTGCGATTCCTCTCGAATTGAGCAGGATTACCGTAGCAACGCCCTGTCATAAGTAGGGTAAAACTGACCTGTCTTCCGAGGGTCTAATACCAGCACCCGTTCCCTATTAGACCCAACGAATCAAGAGAGAGCTATTTTCAGTCAATGACCAAGTGTCTGAAACCTGTGATTCCTATCGGATTGAACAGGATTACCTTAGCAACGCCCTGTCGTTTGTAGGGTAGACTGACCTGTCTTTCGAGGGTTTAATTCCAGCACACGTTCCCTATTTGAACCAACGAAAATGCTCTCAGCCTGTCAATCATTTCAGTGTTGGCGTGTTGAGTCAAATTAAGCCGCAGACTCCACTCCTGGTGGTGCCCTTCCGTCAATTCCTTTAAGTTTCAGCTTTGCAACCATACTTCCCCTGGAACCCAAACATTTTGGTTTCCCGGAAGCTACCCGCATAGTCATCGAAGCAACTGCTGTGGATCACTAGTCGGCATCGTTTATGGTCAGAACTACGGCGGTATCTGATCGTCTTCGCGCCTCTGACTTTTGTTCTTGATTAATAAAAACATTCTTGACAAAGGCTTTCGCAGTAGCTCGTATTGCGGCGATCCAAGTATTTTACCTCTAACGTCGAAATACGAATGCCCCTGTTTGTCCCTGTTAATCATTACCTCCAGTTCCGAAAACCAACAAAATAGAACCCAGGACCTATTCCATTATTCCATGCACTATTATTCAGGCAGCCGAGGCCTGCTTTCAACACTCTAATTTTTTCAAAGTAAACGCGCCGGCCACCCGGGACGATTATCGAAGAGAACCCGCGGGAGAGAGCCGGCAGACGGTAGGGCAGTAGACAACGGGCAGGTAACTGGCGCGAGCCAGACCGCCGCCTGCGCCTGAGATCCAACAACGAGCTTTTTAACTGCAACAACTTTAATGTACGCTATTGGAGCTGGAATTACCGCGGCTACTGGCACCAGACTTGCCCTCCAATAGATCCTCGTTAAAGGGTTTAAAGTGTACTCATTCCAATTACGGGTCCTCGAAAGAGTCCCGTATTGTTATTTTTCGTCACTACCTCCCCCTGCCGGGAGTGGGTAAGTTGCACGCCTGCTGCCTTCCTTGGATGTGGTAGCCGTTTCTCATGCTCCCTCTCCGGATTCGAACCCTGATTCCCCGTTACCCATTTCAAACATGGTAGGCATGTCACGTACCATCGAAATTTGATAGGGCAGATATTTGAAAGATGTGTCGCCGGCACATGAGGCCATGCGATCAGCACAAAGTTATCCAGAGTCACCAGTGGGGACGCCGCAACCTCGCGAGGGGAAACGACGATTGGTTTTGAACTAAAAAAAGCGCTCTATCCGCGAGGGTCGGAGCTTGGTAAGCATGTATTAGCTCTAGAATTGCAACAGTTATCCAAGTAGGATCGTGTCATCTAAGGAACCTCGACTGATTTAATGAGTTATTCGCGGTTTCAACGTGAGACAGTGTGAACTTAGACATGCATGGCTAAATCTTTGAGACAAACATATAACTACTGGCAGGATCAACCAGATATCTGTCGGAGACGGACGAACCACACACACCAGTCGGCGAAGGATGGATGTGTAAAAAGCCTCTCCAGGACGGCCGCAGGGACCGACTGACGGACGGACGGTTGTTCCGTCCCTCACTCCGTCGACCTAGGACCGACTAGCAGGGGCCCGTACACACATCAACCGACCGACCGGGCTCGCTCGGGTAGGGATGGCAGCGCTCTGTGCAGAACGGTTCCCAACGGCCCCGGTGATGATTTTCACTCGGACTGGAGATCATTTTTGCCTGCCGGCCTGCCCTTCTCCGACCGGTTGGTCGGGCAAGGACAGAGCCTTTAGGCACGAATCCTGCTTTCCATTTGCCGGTCCAAATCTCATTGCGAGAGAAGGACCACAAGCGAGACGAACTGCCGAGATTGGCTATACGCGCTAGCCTTCGACGAACCACACGAACTGACAAAGCTTCTCGATACGGACTACAGCAACACACGCTTACCAGCGGTATGACTCCACCAAACTGGTCCTACTACAGTGCTGGGGAGAGGCGGGCGAGCTCGGTAGGCAAGCCCGCGCTCTCACTCCGCCTGGCGGGACTGAGATCGCTGTACGAACACTGGATGCGAGTCAATCGAGCCACCGATGACCAACCCCAGGTCATTAGTAATACAATAGTAATACATTAGCAATACATTAGTGATACAATAGTAATACATTAGCAATACATTAGTGATACAATACAAATATGTTAGGAATACATTGAAACTGCAATAGTAATATATTAGAAATACATTGGAAATGCAATAGTAATACATTAGAAATACATTGAAAATGCAATACTAATTTACTCTTATTCCTACTTCTTGCTTCCGGAAGATGCGTAATGGCTGGATGTGGCATGAGTCGTTATTGGACATACAAACCTCCAACCTCCGGGAACTTAATAAATCTACTGACCTGACCACGATGGGGTTTGCGGGAATGAAGGAGCTGACATTTTCGTCTCAGGGGCACCCGAAGTGGAGGCATTAGCACTGGATAGATGTGATATTGTGAAGTAGATCAACAACCGCCTTTTTGGTGAAGACACTGCAGTTGATAAACTAGCAATTCACATTTTGTGAGATTGTTTAATCATGCCCAGGTCCAGCAGAGAGGGGCACCTGGGAGGACGGAGCAGCGTGTGTGCAACCACCTAGCTACAGTAACCATCAGTATATACACTCTTTACCATTTCCTGATATGGACTGAGGACCTATAGGTCTGCCCAGACTACAGTGACGTCGTTTCTTAACAGAACAGGAGTCTCAAATACGTAGATTGTGGTCTATATGCGGCTAGTCAAACTTTATCCTACTGTGAGTGGCCTTTTTAAATGGAATAAGTGATAGTATAACATTCTTCTGCTTCCTCGTTCGTCTTCAGACCTCAACTTCAATGACTCTAACAAAGGCAGCAGTCGATTCAAGGCTCTGTACACATCCGTACAGCTTCTCGTAGAAGGACACTGGTTGTTGTCAAATGATAATTCTTTTGTCGGTATACAGTGGACAGGACTGCAAAATATGTTCTGACTTCATGGGGGCTGTGCCGCTGGCACAAAGATCTGTAGTGCCAATCTTGAACTTGTTGTACAGATGTTATCTAAGTCTGTTGTGACCTGTGCGTAGCCGGAGAATTATCACCTGGTCTCGCCTAGAGAGTTGATGGTAGGCATCGTTTTCTATGTGGCCTTGGTAGTCTTTTTTTGCATTTTGCACTGTACGCTGCCCTGATGAATGCTTTTGTCTCATTGAATGTGATTTCTATATCACTCTGTTGCAGCATTCCTCCCTCTTGGCGAGTCTGTCTGCCTCCTCGTTGCCTGGAATGTTGCAGTGGGCTGGTATCTACTGGACTGTGCTTTTTTTTAAGCACTGGGACAGGCGTTCGAGCAAGTCTGCCAGAGCACCGAGTTCATTTTTGTGCTGGTTTTTGAGCGCCATTAACACTGCAAGGGCGTCTTTGAAAATGACCACTTGCTTTTCTGCCTGCTCCTTATGGTCTAAAAGGGTTTCAGCTACTTGCCTCGGGGCACTGGCTTCGGCACTGAAGTTGCTGCAGCTTCTCCCAGTGGCAAATGCTGCTGAGTATATTTTGCTTTTTAGTTTTAAAGTGATGCCTCCTCCCCCGTTTCCAATGGCATCTTTGGCTGAGCCATCCTTAAAGGCGTGTGTCCAGACTGTTGGTGGAAATGTTTGGTTGATGTCATGTGTAACTATGTGTTTTTTTTCAATTTTTCTGTTTGTAACTTTTTATCTTTGATGTTGGGGATATTGCAAATAATATCAGGGAAGGGTCTTCCTTTCCAGAGTCAGCGGATGGAGCATGCTGCTATTAGTTTAATTTTTTCGTTTAAAAGTGCAGCATTGTTTTTAATCTTTTGTTTTGCTTGGTCTGTAAAACTTTTCCTTTTTAGCCTGCCTAGAAACAGCCTTAGACGAATACTAATTCAATTCAAATTGAGTTGAAGTGACAACTCCACATCTAATGTTGCATACAATGAACTTCCAACGTCCTCTGCCACCTGGCAGGGTGGCACAATCTGCCAGACATTTTCTTTCCATATTATGATGTTCTCTTCCCGTTTATAGCCTTGATTACCTCTGCCACATTTGTCTTCGACCTTTCAATGTTCGATAAAGTGTTATGTCTTTTAATGTGACAAATTATCTTAACCTATTTTTGTCTGTTTTCCTCCCTAATTTTTCGAAGGCTTCCTGGTCTGTTTTCTTTTCTTTCCAAAAGACGAATAATATTGAACTATAACAATCGTCATCATTATTATCAACTGCAGTGCCAAGGAGTGTAGATGATTAATTCTGCCCATAACCATCTTTCCTTTAAGTAGTTCCACCACGTATCCGACAAGAGAACAGAGCACGGAAGAAAAAGAAAATTTTGAAATGAAGAAGCCTATTTTGTTTATTTTATATTTTTAGCTAGCAAATGCCGACGATAAACGTTACAAAAATTCCTACATATATATCTACTGGAAAAGCACGCAATATGCTTTGACGCAGGCTTCCTAAAGGAGGCGTATTGTAATAGTGATCCTACAGTTGGGCTGAAGTGAAAAAGAGAGAGAAAAAAGACGAAGGTGTACAGCCACACGGCCGGTAGTATGCGACTGAATAGGATGCTAAAAATATACTCCACACGCCTTTCAATAGCGTCCAAAAAGCTATTTTGCCACTGGCTGTAATAATACTTGCGCGTGCTAATAATATCTGGATGTCAAGATTCTCCCACGATAAATAAATGTCCTTTCTATTTTATATGGGCACAGTGAAGGTCTCATGAAATCCTGGAGGTCTGTCTCGGTGCACACTTCACTCTGGACTTGGTATATTGAAGGTTTCACGAAATCCTGGAGGTCTGTCTCGGTGCACACTTCACTCTGGACTTGGTATATTGAAGGTTTCACGAAATCCTGGAGGTCTGTCTCGGTGCACACTTCACTCTGGACTTCGTATATTGAAGGTTTCACGAAATCCTGAAGGTCTCTCTCAGTGCACTTCGCCCTGGTTATGGCATACTGAAGGTTATACATAATCCTGGAGCTATGCCCCAGTGCACGATTTCACCGTTACATCGTGACCTCAAGTTTACTCAAGCGTCAGAAGGGCACTTGTTATACAAAGTGCAAGTAGTATGTCGCGTCACTTCCTGTGAAACATGAAGCTTGTCTTGAGTTTTTTTTTTAAATAGGTTTTACTACCAGCTTAGATGAATATTCTCCCCGTTAGAATCCTCGGGCCCTTCATTGAGGAAGGTTGGGGGTGGGGGGAGAGGGGATATGTCCTATGTGCTGCAATCAATCAATCAATACCTTCTCAGATCCCTATGGAGCATATACCTTCATGAATTACGTGCACTCCATGTCTTCGAGTCGTGGTTTGTCTGTCTCTGTCGACGTTTGTATTGCGTAATGTTTCTGTAGGAGAGGCTAGCCAGCCGCATGCGCAACCCTCCTTAGTCGCCTCATGCGACATGCCTGGCAGGTTGCAGTGGTACTATTATTTGATTCCCATCCGGGCTCAAGTTTAACTCGGGCGACAACACCTCCATCCATGTCGTAAATGACGACTAAACAGGATTATTAATGGCGCTAGCAACTTTATCGCACTTAATTAAACAAATTATAAATGGGTACTTGGCTGACTGTTATTGAAGGAAAATGGCTGGGTGAAAGGGAGCAGGTTAACCACCCCCTCATAAACATTGAGGGTTTAGTGCAAGGAAGGCTCTAACATTTCATCACCGACGGCAGTGTCTGCTATGGGACTACCCTTACCTTACATAAATCACCACTGTAGGAGCTAGTAAATCGTTTTGGCGCAGATTTGCTAAGGGATGCCGATTATAGTGCTGGCTTTATGTTGGAAGAAACGGACTAGAAGAAATGTGTTGCACATTTCGTGTGGAGCACGGGGATGGTCGACAGCAACAAGACTAGCGTGTCAGGCATGTGGTTGTTGTTGTTGTTGTTTGTTGCGGTGGCGGCTGCTGCTGCTGTTGTTGTTGTTGTTCACAATGAGTAAGTTTACTCTTTGCGCGACTTAACAAGCGCGCTAAGTGGCGGGTTGTAGTAGCTTTCTTCAGATCCCGAGCTTGCTGATGAATGTGAACTGCGGTCCTTCAGGTGGTTGTGATATGCTTGGCTTCATCTTCGTGGTGCTCACTACTACAGGCATCACGTCGGTCCACATCTCGTCAGCCAGACTGCTTTGAAAACAGCATGTCTCCATGGAACGCTGCATGGAAGAGATGTAGTGGTCTTTGTCAGTAAATTTTACCTGACCCTGACGTGACGTCCTAGCCAGTACATTGTGCCTGACCCTGACGCGACGTCCTATTCAGTAACGTGTGCCTGACCCTGACGTGAGATCCTAGTCAGTATCGTGTATGTGGCCCTGACGTGAGATCCTAGTCAGTATCTTGTACGTGACCCTGACGCAACGTCCTATTCAGTAACTTGTGCCTGACCCTGACGTGAGATCCTAGTCAGTATCTTGTGCGTGACCCTGACGTGACGTCCTAGTCAGTATCTTGTACGTGACCCTGACGCAACGTCCTATTCAGTAACTTGTGCCTGACCCTGACGTGAGATCCTATTCAGTAACTTGTGCCTGACCCTGACTTGAGATCCTAGTCAGTATCTTGTGCGTGACCCTGACGTGACGTCCTAGTCAGTATCTTGTGCCTCATCAGACTAGTGCCTCAGTTCCCCACAGGCGTGTGGTGAAATATGATTCAGATTTGGTTGGAGCCTAGATTTTTACAAGATGTAAAGTATGGCATATATCTTAGTCTAAATATAGACAAAGCGGATTAATTAAAATTAAATTATAATGCAAAGGACGAGAGGACCTTGCATTGAATTGCGGAACATGAAAATCATAACTAATTAAAATCCAAAAGAAACAGAAGAATATTCAACTCCAATGTTAAGCCCATTTTGTTGTTCGTTAGTTTGTTTTCTTTCCACTTGTACCGTTGAGCTTAAGTCGTTTATCTTGCGCCAAGTGCGTTGCGTCGGTTAATGTGAGCCCGTGTCTTTGCACAATCACTCGAATGTCATATATCCACCTGCCTCGCGGCCGTCCCTTTACCCTGTAGCCAGATCTACTAGTGTTGTAAGCCATCAGTGGACATTGGTGAGGGAGCATTCTCATGAGAAGACCATCTTCACCGTATTTTCTGCCTGGAAATGTATTCGGCAAAAGATGTAGTGCCGACCAAACTTCTAATGTCGTCTTTCCATATTCTGTCTCTCCTGATAACACTGATGACCTTCCTCAAACATTTCATTTCACAAGTCTACTATTCTGCTCTCACGTCTTCTGGACAAAGGTCATGTTTGGCACTGGAAGCACAGAGTCGGCATAAATATACGGTTTATCAGCTGTTGCTTTATTGCTAAACTAACTCTGATGTATGGCTCTGAAACATGGAGAACAACAAAAACAGCAGCCATAAAGGTACAGACTTTCATAAATGGATGTTTCCACAGAATAGAGAAACTGAAATGGTATGTAAAAGTACCTAATGTGCAAGTGTGTGACAGAACCAGACCGATTTTGATGGAACATGACGCGAGGAAAAGGTGACACACAATAAAGAAACTAGATCATAGTATTACAAGATAGTTTGTGTTCTACAATCCACACAGCAACAGAAGTAGAGTGTGATAAAAACACACAATGAGAATAGAGTTCGAGAATAACATAAAGAAAACCGGAAAAACGTGCATAGGAATATGGTCTAAGACTGAATGATGTGTATTTATTTGTAAGACCTATGCTCCAGTAGAATCTGGCTGATTTATGAACCGATTGATTTATTGATTGAATTATGGTGTATTTTATCTCGAGCTTGCTTTCAAACATACAAACGACCGTTTTCGTTGTGTCTCCGACATTTGTCATGGAAAAGTCGTTGTGACGTTGTGTCGAGTATACAGGTGGGGTGCGATATATTGCGTCTTTCTGCCTGTCACATCCGGTTTCAGCTGGCATTTTGAGTACCAGATTTGTCTCCTTACTGTCATTCGTGTTCTCTTAGCCAGACTACACTAGTGCAGCCTGCTTCCAGTCGTCAGAACCGGCTCTTGGGCGGAACTAGTTCCCTGACCTTAATGCAAGCAACCAGCTATGAACCGATGGCTACTCTCCCCTGATTCACTGTATTGCATCTTCAGATACGTGAATTATATAACGGTTATTCAGCGCTTCGTGTATAGTTGCTCGGTGTGGCAGTGGAGCTGTACTCGTCTCTGTCACATGCATTGCTTTACTGGTTACCACTTAGGCGTTCCACTTCTTTTGTCTCTTCACTTGTTGTCCTACTTTTGCGTTTCAATGTCAAGTTATGAAGTGGTTTCTTGACCGGGCCCTAGTATGGGCGTGTGCCTTTCAACGTCAAGTTATGAAGAGGTTTCTTGACCGAGCCCTAGTATGGGCTTGTGCCTTTCAGCGTCAGGTTATAAAGAGGTTTCTTGACCGAGCCCTAGTACGAGTTCGTACACGGGGAGTTTTACTGCTTATGATTTTTTCTGCTATCCATCTTTTCCGTGGTCGACCCTTGGCGTTGTATCCAATGTATCTGTATAGCATTGCTTTCTGAGGGTACTATCTGGTGTTTCTTGAGTCATGTGAGCGAACCATTTGGTTTGATGTCTCTTGATGAGATCTGGCACTGGTGTTGCACCTACTTGTTTCCTAATATCTTCGATTCTGATTCTATCCTTTCTTTTTACTCCGAGCATTATACGCAGGCAATTTATTTCTATTGTTACTTTATTTTGTTTTTAATGTCTTTATTAATGTTTAATTCTGGCCTGATAACACAATGTGGGTAGGAATTTCGTGTTGTATAGCATTCTTTTTGGATCCATTGGCACGTGCTTACATTGTAATAACGGCGCCATTTGACTAATAATTTCACGTGCTTTATTACATCTGTTTTGGACTTAGATGTCGACTTGTCCATCTGCTGAGATTATGTTACCCAGGCTAGCGAAATGTGTCACCTTTTTTACTCAAAGATTTTGAATTAATATTGTTGTTTCTATTTATGTTCATACAATCGTTATAACTTCGGTTCTCTCTGTTGATTTTCATACTGCGATCCGTACAGGCCTCATTCAGATCGTGGGTACGTACCTACAGCTGTACAACTATCACAGGATACCGAGAGGTTAATATCGTATTTATGAAAGGGCTCTACCGATAGGTTTCAATGCTCTCCCGTCATTTGGAAGGTCGGATCTGAGAGTTGATATACACTCGATTAGTTCTAAGAAACATGTTCTAATCTTGTCGTTTATGACCCTCCGTCAATTGGTTTGCATGACCTCTGTCGACCTGTTTACAAGCGACTAAAACTGGGCCAAAGACGGCCAGGCCAGGAAGGATTTTTGAGTCACCTTTAATGCATCAAAGGATACGTGATTCTTAAATGATTCGCAAATAAAAAATAAGGCGAGGTTGCGACGGTGCTGTGAATTAATATAAAATGTGAAAAACTTGTTTAGTAACGGTTCAGATACAGGCAAAAGACGAAAAGAAGAAAGAAGCTACGCCACGATTAGAAAGCTTACTTCGGATACATCGGACAATGCATCATCACCATCATCGTCTTCTATCCACTTGTGTCGTTAGGCGTCTTGTGGAGGTCTTGTTTTCCCGTCATGTGCCAGTTTTATCTCCGACTTTGTCATTCCGTGTTTCTTTAGTGTATTAATAACACCATCTATCCATCTCTTACGTGGTCTGCCTTTTGCTTTGCAACCCTGATGTCTCGTATTGTAGATACGAGCAGCTGGTAACTTTGGTTGTATTGTTTTTAGGTCTTCGAACCATACTTTTCTCTGCTTTTTCATGTTTTCCAGGCATAGAATACAGGCAATACGCATTCAAGCTAACACATAATGGAAGAAGATATGAAATCATCAAAAGGAGATGGCAACACACACAGATAATATACAATGATACGTATCGATTTCTGCATGTGTAGACTGTTATATTCGTAAGAGCATTAGAGGAAGGCTTAACGTAGGCTTCGTTCTAGGCTTCGTCCCAGTTCAGAGTCTGAACCGTATCAGTACACGATTAGTTAGTAGTAAGATATGTTACCTTGTATTATTATATTGTATTGGTGTTAACGGAGTCCGTAAGGGGAACAAACAATATTAACACTGTGACCTGTCAGGCATGTCGGAAGAGGCGACTATTAGAAAATTAGTATTATGCCTCCGTAATGTCTACCTCTGACCAATATTTATTGACCACTCCCACACCTCATCCACACCCCTCCTTGTGAACACCCACTTCACAAGTGTCATGCTGCAGTCACCTTCCTATACTTGAAGAAAGTAGTTTAGTTCTTAAAATAAACTCGATTTATTTATATTAAACCGGTTACTTAATGTTACATTTCTATTAGAGAATCTGAGTTAAGTGATATCAGAATGCCTTACAGGAGTCTGCGAATAGATCTGTTTTGTGAAAGGCCTTAAGTTATGAAGGAATCCCCGACACCTTATCAGGATTTGTTATTTTATTGTTCGTTCATCTGATGCCATGCTTCAAGTCAGGTGAGATTCACCAAGGAGACTGTACTTTTCAGGTCTTCGCCCCGGTCCCCCACAGTGCCCTCCCCCACCCCCACCCCGGACCAGATAGCCTCGGTATAAGTGGGGCAGTCCTGCAGGATATGGTCTAGTGTTTAACTTGGGTGCTCTTTACTTGGGTGCTCTTTACTTGTGTGGTCTTTACTTGGGTGCTCTTTACTTGGGTGCTCTTTACTTGGGTGCTCTTTACTTGGGTGCTCCGTAATCGCTCGTGACAGTGTCTCTAAAAACCATTCTGTGGAGGTGGGCCTTGAGTCTACAATGTCTCGTTCCGATGTACCAAAGTCGATCGATTTGATGGAGCTCTGTCACAGACGGTAATGGGGTCTGCTCTATTCTATTTCACTCTACACTCACTCTAAACAAGTTCAAGTAACACTAAATATAAACACAATACAACAGATTAGTTATTCAAGTAACACTGCCAACTATAAACTCTCTAACAACTTAAATTCTTTCTCTCACACGCTTATCTAAAAACTCCTACCGCTGAACCTAACCTTATCGATACTATTATTGTCTGGTTCTTTCTCCTCTCCTACTCTGGACTGCTGCGATCAAACTTTTGTTGCAGATTGCCGATGATGGTGAAGTTCGTAGGTTCTAAAGTTCGTAGGTTCTTTGTCGGCGTTAGATCAAAGTAGTCTCAACGTGGTCAGGATAGACAGCGTCAAATATGATCCATGGGATCACTGGAAAAACTGTCTCTAGCTGCGACTGACGACTTACATCCACGTGATCAAGGTGATGTCGACGTGATAAGTGGGACTGCGTCAACATGATGAATGGGATGACTGCCTCTATAAGCTACTGACGACTTGTAATTACGACCACTACATAATATGAGGGTAGTTACCTTGCTTGCTGCGTATCTATCTCAACTGCCTCTCTCCGTCGCCTAAATCTCAACTCAAGTCTGCCCCAACTGAGTATCTAGGCCGCCTGCCCTCCACTGAGTGTCTCTTTCCAAAGTACCTCTGTCTCTGAAGTGAAGTGTTCTCTCTCTGTCTCTGAAGTGAAATGTTCTCTCTCTCTCTGTGATTCTCAACTCAAATCTGCCTCACTCATTCGCCTGCCCTCCACTGAGCGTCTCTTTCGAAAGTGTTTAACTGGAATGCACCTCACGTTTCTCTACCGGGATTTATATTCGATCTGCATCCCCAGATCACGTGATTTCCAAAACGGCACCGTTATTGTCCGTCTGCTTGACATTATCCCCCATCCTGTTCGCGTGGTTTCCAGACGACGCGGGTTTGTCGGAGACAACAAGTCTACCACCACTAATCATTCCAATGTGGACACCTGCAACTTACGTCAGGTTACGTATATTTACCACAACTCCCTCTTGCGTGGTTCGAGACAAAACTTGCGTGGTACGTTTCGGTTACTCAAATTTTGGCGGGACTGAGTTCAGCTACACTGACTCAAATCTCACGAAAAATAAGAAAAGTGATGGTTGCCTAAGCTCTTTCTTTCTCCCAATTGTTACATGTTAAAACATGTCCAAGCTCCTACCTATATATTGTCTCTACAGCTAAGATCTGTTACACTGAGTCTGAATGTCTTTGACTGCCCATCTTTGGTAAGTTTGTCTGTGCTATCATTTTCTGACTGATGGGATTAAAAAATAGGAGCTCCATTGCAACACCATCGCAAAAATTAGGTCGGACAGGATCTTACTGACAAATCTTAAATTTTTTGGACATGATCTTACTGACAAATCTTAAATCTTATGGACATGATCTTACTGACAAATCTTATGGGCATGATCTTACTGACAAATCTTATGGACAGGATCTTACTGACAAATCTTATGGACATGATCTTACTGACAAATCTTAAATCTTATGGGCATGATCTTACTGACAAATCTTAAATCGTATGGATAGCATCTTACTGACAAATCTTATGAACGGGATCTTACTGACAAATCTTATGGATAGGATCTTACTGACAAGTTTTATGGACCGGATCTTACTGACAAATCTTATGGACAGGATCTTACTGACAAATCTTATGGACAGGATCTTACTGACAAATCTTATGGACAGGATCTTACTGACGTCTCGCGCCATCCCTGTTCTGCTGCACTAAGGACTTGAACAATACTGACCACATGCCACGGTCATGTGAGACACACTGACTAACCAAGACCCCAACTCTCCTCAAGGTCATTTGAGACACACTGATAAACCAAGACCCCAGCGACGACGAGAAGAGAAAGAAGAAAATGAAGAAGAATAAGAAGATAATAAAGAAGATAAAGAAGAGGAAATGGAAGAAAATGAAGCAGAGGGAATAGAAGAAGAGGAACGAAAAAAATAAGAAGATAAAAAGAGATGACGATGATCAAGCAGAGGAATGCGATGAAGAATAAGACAAAGAAGACGAAAAAGAAGAAATAGAAATATAAAAAGAAGAAGAAGAAGAAGAAGAAGAAGAAATATAAAAATAAGAACAAGAATACTAAGAAGAAGAACAAGAAGGCGTAGAAGATCGAACACACACGAGACATTGATTAAGATGTTTCCCTTCTCCATATGCGTATACAATTTCTCTCACTCGAAATATAGATACCAACTTTTTCATCGCTACTTTCCCTAGCTACACAACAAGATAATAGAGCAGATCCATACAAGCGATAAAGTGCCCATAATCTGCATTCAGATCAGAAAAATGGATAAAATAACTTGCACATCCGGTGCACAATTAAAAGCTGTTCATATTTGATTCGCTCCAGTGGCGAACCATGACCTTCTCTACTATATGGGGCCTTGGCCGAACCCAAACCGTTGCTGAATAGTCATGGCCTGATTGAGTGAACCGTGGACTATTGTTGTTGTTATTATCCCATAGCTGCTGAGCAAGCCGGCCCTTGGCAGCCCAATGCCATTCTAATATATATACACAGGTCTTCTTCAGTTGTGTCACTGCTCCGTACAGTGTGTTGGTAATTGTCAGCAGTGCTTGTAAGAATCTTTTCCTCATGCGCGCAAGCGCCTTGCACTCAATGAGTAGGTGTCAAACTGTTTCATCAGGATGAGAGCACTGTCTGCACAAGGGCAGGTGCTGGGGATTGATGCGGTTCAAGTGGCTAGTGACTCGGGTATGTTCTGTTCGGAACTGAAAGATGAGACTTTGATCTCTCCTATGTAGTGAATTTATGTCATCGTTACTTTTTGGCTGTGACATTTCGCTAAATACAGTGTGACATGTTGTTCCCGTCGCCCATCTGTTCTTTTAAATTTCCCGAGTATTATTTGTAATAATTCGTTTTACTGTGTGGTTCCTGCATGGTCTATCCAATTGTTGTTTCGAGGATCCAGTTTTTGCCAATCTGTCGGCCATCTCGTTCCCTAGTAGCTCACTATGTCCATGGATCCATTGCAAGGTGGCACTTATCCCGTGGTCAGTGATGATGTTGTTCATCGCCTCCTCACCAAGAATATCTCATTTTCTTTGAGGTGTTCTTCAGCGCCTCCAGAACCGACTTGGAGTCACTAAAAATTACCGTGGAATATAAGTGTCCCTGTCCTATCACAGTTTGGTTTAGAGTTTTCGCATCATCCGGATGGACGACGAAGCTTTGTTGCACATTTTTCAACCATATTTTTAGGTGATGATGAAGATGATGATGGAGATGATGATGGAGATGATGATGATGATGAAGAGGACAATGCAGATGATGATGATGGAGATAATGATGTTGAAGATGATGAGGAAGATGATGATGATGATGGTGGAGATGATGATTATATAATGCCGTTATCTGCGAGCTGACAACTCTTAACAACCCAGGACCTCCCCGACAAGAGTACACGTCTTCCTCGGTTGGAGTTCGTATAAAGTAGATCGTCTTAGTGGGAAGATCATGTAGGAAGAAGCAGAAACAGAAGATGATTCTGAAAAAGAAGAAGAAGAAGAAGAAAAAGAAGAAGAAGAAAAAGAAATATAAAGAAGAAGAAGAAAAAGAAGAAGAAGCAAATGATGTAGAAAGAGAAGACGATAATGAAGAAGAAGAATACGGAGACGAATAAGAAAAAGAAGAAGAAGGAGGATGTGAGGAAGAAGAGCAAAAAGAAAACGATGATGCTGATGAAAAAGGATAGAAAGACGATGATGAAAATGAAGAAGAATGAGAAGAACAGTTTGAGGAAGAAGAAGAAGAATAAACAAGAAGAAGAAGAAAAAGAAGAAGAAGAAACAAGAAGAAGAAGAAGAAACAAGAAGAAGAAGATTGTGAGGAAGAACAAAAAGAAGAAGTAGCAGAAGATTGTGAAGAAGAAGAAGAAGAAGAAGAAGAAGAAGATGAAGACTGTGAAGAAGAAGAAGAAGAATGTGAAGAAGAAGAAGAAGACTGTAAAGAAGAAGAAGAAGAAGAAGAAGAAACAAGAAGAAGAAGAAGAAGAAGAAGAAGAAACAAGAAGAAGAAGAAGAATAAGAAGAAGAAGAAGAAACAAGAAGAAGAAGAAACAAGAAGAAGAAGAAGAACAAGAATAAGAAGAAGAAACAAGAAGAAGAAGAAGAACAAGAAGAAGAAGAAGAAGAAGAACAAGAAGAAGAAGAAGAATAAGAAGAAGAAGAAACAACAAGAAGAAGAAGAACAAGAAGAAGAAGAAGAATAAGAAGAAGAAGAAACAACAGGAAGAAGAAGAACAAGAAGAAGAAGAAGAATAAGAAGAAGAAGAAACAACAAGAAGAACAAGAACAAGAAGAAGAAACAAGAAGAAGAAGAAGAAACAACAAGAAGAAGAAGAACAAGAAGAAGAAACAACAAGAGGAAGAAGAACAAGAAGAAGAAACAACAAGAGGAAGAAGAACAAGAAGAAGAAACAAGAAGAAGAAGAAGAAACAACAAGAAGAAGAAGAAACAACAAGAAGAAGAAGAACAAGAAGAAGAAACAAGAAGACGAAACAAGAAGAAGAAGAAGAAACAAGAAGAAGAAACAAGAAGAAGAAGCAAGAAGAAACAAGAAGAAGAAACAAGAAGAAGAAACAAGAAGAAGAAGCAAGAAGAAACAAGAAGAAGAAACAAGAAGACGAAACAAGAAGAAGAAGAAGAACCAAGAAGAAGAAACAAGAAGAAGAAACAAGAAACAAGAAGAAGAACAAGAAGAAGAAACAAGAAACAAGAAGAAGAACAAGAAGAAGAAACAAGAAGAAGAACAAGAAGAAGAAACAAGAAGAAGAACAAGAAGAAGAAACAAGAAACAAGAAGAAGAACAAGAAGAAGAAACAAGAAACAAGAAGAAGAACAAGAAGAAGAAACAAGAAGAAGAACAAGAAGAAGAACAAGAAGAAGAAACAAGAAGAAGAACAAGAAGAAGAATAAGATGCAGAACAAGATGAGACACAAATGTAATAGCTAACTTCTTATTTAACGCCTCAATGAACCTTTAACCAGCTGTCCCATTACCTTGGAGTTGCGCCATCGGATCTTTTTTGGCTGTTTGAATACCGGGAATCATTCCTTTCTCGTGTTCGGGCCCTCTTGAAAAGTACAAGTGTCATTTGGATAACACGACATTCCCTACTCGTGGGTTAGTATCGCCTGTTTCCTGTCCTATAGTACACAGCAGTTCTGTGGGAACTTCGTGCAGTATTTGTGCGCCAGGTCGCGTCTTCTGTGATATAACATTACTGTGAAAGAAGAGAGGTGATTCGGTGGATGTTTAAAGCAGGTAGTTGAGTTCGTTATAGTTTTAAGATTCGGTGTCTTTTGCCGTTTTTAAGACTTTGTTGGTGATATTCTTCGTTGTTATGTTTTGTTTGTGTGCTTTGTTTTATGTCGTTCCTGTGCTTTGTTTGAACGTATTTTTGTCCTGCAGTATGGCATTTTATTGTGGAAGGATTTAGAAAAGTTGTAATGTCGTTTTACGATATGCGTTGTGTGATTGTTAGATAGGTTCTTTACTGTAAACCGAGCTCTGATGTGTAGTTTTATGGGAGGTATTTTTTTATTGTTAGTCCTCTTTTTCTTCTCATTATTATTATTATTATTCTCATTCTTCTTTTTCATCTTCTGCGTATTATTTTTCTTCTTTTGTTTCTTCTTTTCGTTGAGGATCTTTATTCATGCTATATCCGCAAGCCAGTTGCCATGATATAGTCTTGACCAGGTCAGCTACACCACAGCTTTTATCTCAGATCCGCAACCTCTGGTCGGGTCTGGTATCTCATGTCCATATAGAGTGGAAATTCCTGTGAGATGTGTTCAGAATGCTGGCCTCCTGTTCCACATCGGCACTCATCGGCGTGTGAGATCTTCAGTCGGTATACATGTTCTAGTAGTACTGCAGTGTCCAGTTCTCATGTGAAATAGGTAGTTTGTTGATTTCATTTCATTTGTTGTTTGCGAATACCCACATTGAGTAGGTTACTCTTTTGTGCGGCATAAAAAGGGCGTTAAGTGGCGGGTTGCAGTAGCTTTCCTCACCTCACATCCAGAGAGTGCTGTTGAAGGTGGACCGGGGTCCTCCAGGCGTTTGTGCTATCCTTGGCTTCATCTGCGTATCGCTCCCTACTACGACGATCACTCCGAACCTCACCTTGTTAGCCAGATTGTTGTCCTCGACAACAGACCGTTTCCAGGACGATCAACGAGGAGGTCAGGCGAGGATCTTGGCCAGTATATTTCTCCTGACCCTGGCTAATATTGTCGGATCAGTGTGTTTTGCCTGACATGACCATATGCATTCGACCAGACCCAATTCACTAGCTCAAACGAGGAACACCGAGGAAAACGTTAAGACGTCTTATCTACATTGGTGTAGATACTGATTTATAATCATGTACTTCATCTCTCTGTATGGTACCCGATTATTAATGTTTTGTGCTGTTTAATACATACATGTTTTGTGCTGTTTAATACATACATGTTTTGTGCTGTTTAATACATACATGTTTTGTGCTGTTTAATACATACATGTTTTGTGCTGTTTAATACATACATGTTTTGTGCTTTCTTATGACATGATCTGAATAAGGCGTTTAGCTGTTGTGTAGGATTTATCCTATCAAAGATATCCTGGTCACTCGGACCAAAATAAAATATATAGCAGAGTCTAGGTTTAGCTGAGTAGTTTACTTATCTAAATTGTTACAACATGTGGTAGAGTCTAGGTTTAGCTGAGTAGTTTACTTATCTAAATTGTTACATCATGTGTCAGAGTCTAGGTTTAGCTGAGTAGTTTACTTATCTAAAGTGGTACATCATGTATCCACACAACGACACGACTTCCCACAGTAAGAAGAAGTTCACTATAATGGATGGAAACATAACATCATCATTTATTAATATGCATATCACCAAAACAATATTAACAACAAAATCAAAGTACATCTACACTCAATAATCATAATATATGTATATATATATAAATTGAACTACATAGGAGGTTATTCAGCCCTAGCTTTTGATGGTTCCCCCAAACTACATAACCCAGATTCTTGCCGATGCACACTCAACACACAATCACCAACTCGTCCTCACGATCGGATTACGTACTCAGTCGTTCTGTGCATTCATATCCTCGATTCACATATGATCCGGCGATCTGTGCATTCATATGTAATTAGATCACGTCCCTTATTGTCACTTTATATATATGTTTTATCCTCCTTTTTTACATATATTATCCTGTGATATATAGCGTGTTTCAGTTTAGTTTAGTTTAGTTTAGTCGAATAATCAACGTCATTGCACAAGGTTTCTTCTTCTTCTTCTTCGTTCGTTCTCAATCTCCCGCTACCAAACTCTGAGAGGGCTTAAGTAGCAGAATGTAGTCCAGAGAACGGAATGCGTTGTGTCGTAGTTTACAGGTTTGCTGTGATATTTGCACCTTTCGGTCCAACACATTCGACTTCAGCAAGCATTTTTTGAGTACCGGGTTAGCATTCCCTCTTCGATCCCTTCTCCTTAGCTAGTCTGCCCTGCTGCAGCCTGTTATCCAGGATCACCGCGTGGAGGTGTAGAAGTGTCTTGGCAGCTATGGTTCGCTGGCCATGACGCTAGCAGTCAGCTATGTGTCGCTGACCACTGCAGCATCTTGATCCCGCACAAGGTTTAACTTATAAGTGATCTATTCTTCTCCATATTGTTGGAGAATCTCAGTACAATGGACGAACTCCGAAGCTCCGGCGAGGATCCCATAATAGATTGGCTAGATTTTTAACAATTTAAATTTTTTCCCGGGAAGCGACTAGGCCTATTCTTTTCGATATTTACTGCAGATGGATTTTTAACTTGCGCGATACTGCACATAGACATCTGATCTCTACCACCCAGAGATTCCAGAAAATACCAGAAAGAAACGTGAAAAGAACTCGGTCGCCACCGTGATTTAAACCCGCTACCTCCAGCACCCGAGGCCGACGTATTACCTCGAGACAACACAACGTTTTGTCCTCGTTTAATACATAAATTATGATGTGATTTAGGACGTGTTTTGTGCAGTCTTAGTATATGTATTATAATGTGATTACGATGCGTTTTGTCCGCCTTTAGTACATATATTATAATGTGATTACGATGCATTTTGTCCACTTTTAGTACACAAATTGAGATGTGTTTTATAACGGAATTGTATCCCTGTTCGTACACATTGATCATCTCTGCATTTTAAGAAGTACGTTGCTCACTTTGTGTACACATTCTGTACTGTGTCTGAAGAAGTCGTGTTGCCACTTCCAGTACATATTTTGCGTATATATTTAGTTTTGTGCTGTAAAAACCATTCTGGTCCTATTCTTCACTAGAAATACCTTGTAATCCTTACATTCATAGAAACAACGAAATATATATTTGATCCAAAAAGAAATATTTTATTACCATCATCAACGACTGTCGCTCCTTTCAGGACAGGCCATTGCTAAACCTCGACCGGCATGTTCGGTCCTAAGCTGCCCTTTCTACCGCTCTCCAGTTGAAGTTCAGGGCCCGAAGCTCATTTTCGGTCCCTTCTCCGTGTGTTTCTTGGTCTACCTCTCTTCCTGTGGTTTTCATATCAGAGCTTGTCAATCCATGTCTCATTGCGATTTAAGTGTATCCTATCCAACTCCATTTCCTACGTCATATCTGTTGCTACACTAGTTTGTTGTTGGCTCCTTTTCCGTAGGTCAAACCTTCCACTCTCTTGCCAGCTTATACCAGTTATCTTCAATAGTCATTTATTGATGAACGACTGGAGTTTTCTCTGTATTGTCTTTGTCGTTCTCCAAGCTTCTGCTCCGTATACGAATACTGACTTGACACTGGAATTGAACAACCTTACTTTGGTATCTCCCCTCCTACCCTTGATGCACGAAAATCAGATTAATGCGTACACTGGTCATATCAATATTCCGCTATGCTTGTGAGACATGGACAGTTACAGCTGACCGTCAGAGAAGGATACAGGCCTTGGAGATGGGATGTTTCCGAAGACTTTTAAACATCACGTACAAAGATCGAGTAAAAAGGATGAAATATGAGATAGAATTACAACAGCAATAGGCCTTTTGAAGACCTCTTGACAACTGTCAAAAGAAGGAAACTCGCTTGGTACGGTCACATATCGAGATCAAATGGTCTTGCAAATACGATCTTCCACGAAAAGGTGCAAGGCACACGACGAAGAGGCCATCCCAAAAAGAGGTGGGAGGACAACATAAAAGAATGGACCAATCTCCGACCAGAAGAGGCACAGGCAGCAGCCACTGACAGAGTAGGGTGACGTGGTGTTGTGAGGATGTCTTCATGTGTGCCCCAACGACCTCACCGGTTACGGGATGATGTGACCTGATCTGACCTGACTTTGGTATTATTCTTCCAGGTTAGGTCATCCCGTAACCGGTGACGTCGTTGGAGCACCCACGAAGTCACCCCTACAACCACGCCACCCCTCTCTGTCAGCGGCCGCTGGCTGTCCCTCCTCTGGAGATTGGTCTATTCTTGTATGGTTTCCTCCCACCACTTTTTGTGACAACCTCTCTGTCGTCCGCCAAGCACTGGTTTATGCGTCCTGATATCGCCAGTAGAAACTAGTGAGGCAGACATCTAAGCAAAAAAAAATTTTTTTTTTTTTTAAATGGCCCTACACTTTGGTTGGGCTAGCTTCTGAGGGCGCACAAACCTAGCGTAGGTACATACAGACGCAAACGTGCATCCAAGCACTGGTTTATGCGTCTTGATATCGCTCAATGGACTACGGCCTGCCGTGGAATGGGCGTGCCTCCGCCAGTAGAAACTAGTGAGGCAAACATCTAAGCAACAACAAATCCGTTTGACCTCGATATGTGGTCATACCAAGTCAATTTCTTAATTTAATAAATTGGTCTTTATTTCCCTAATTTCGAAATATAATTTAGTAACAGGAATACTGTCCTTACCTTTCCAATTCAGGTTGTACATCTGCCTCTGTGCCCGCTGAATTAGAAATCTTGCTGCCGAAATATATGAAGAGGTTCACCTCTACCAGTGTCTCAGTTCCAAGATTGACTAGTTCATTGCTCAATTTATGTCCCCATAATGTCCCCATATGTACATAAAACTAGGAACATCTTAAAAAGGGACATCGTCCGGTGCTAAAAATCGAGTATCGTTAAAGTAGGTTATTGCCACTATCAAGGATTATAAAGATAAGCAGTTTTACACGATCAAATAAAATATAATAAAGTAATGGACACTAGTGTGGATCCGGTTCCTCAAGGCTGCCATATCACTTCAGTACAAAACATTATATATATATATACATGTATACATGTATGTATATATACGAGTTGTTCAAAAAGTATCTGATCCTGGGTCGGAATAATACATTTAATCATCTGGAAGTTTGAAACCCTATTCTCCTTGAAAGTTCTCTCCTTGGGACTCCACACACTTCTCCTTGGGACTCCACACACTTCTCTCAGCTCTCCTTGGGACTCCACACACTTCTCCCAGCTCTCCTTCGGACTCCACACACTTCTCCCAGCTCTCCTTGGGACTCCACACACTACTCCCAGCTCTCCTTGGGACTCCACACACTTCTCCCAGCTCTCCTTGGGACTCCACACACTTCTCCAAGCTCTCCTTGGGACTCCACACACTTCTCCCAGCTCTCCTTGGGACTCCACACACTTCTCCTTGGGACTCCACACACTTCTCCCAGCTCTTCTTGGGACTCCACACACTTCTCCCAGCAGTCCTTGGGACTTCACACACTTCTCCCAGCAGTCCTTGGGACTCCACACACTTCTCCCAGCTCTCCTTGGGACTCCACACACTTCTCCCAGCTCTCCTTGGGACTCCACACACTTCTCCCAGCTCTCCTTGGGACTCCACACACTTCTCCTTGGGACTCCACACACTTCTCTCAGCTCTCCTTGGGACTCCACACACTTCTCCCAGCTCTCCTTCGGACTCCACACACTTCTGCCAGCTCTCCTTGGGACTCCACACACTTCTCCCAGCTCTCCTTGGGACTCCACACACTTCTCCCAGCTCTCCTTGGGACTCCACACACTTCTCCAAGCTCTCCTTGGGACTCCACACACTTCTCCCAGCTCTCCTTTGGACTCCACACACTTCTCCTTGGGACTCCACACACTTCTCCCAGCTCTTCTTGGGACTCCACACACTTCTCCCAGCTCTCCTTGGGACTTCACACACTTCTCCCAGCTCTCCTTGGGACTCCACACACTTCTCCCAGCTCTCCTTGGGACTCCACACACTTCTCCCAGCTCTCCTTTGGACTCCACACACTTCTCCTTGGGACTCCACACACTTCTCCCAGCAGTCCTTGGGACTCCACACACTTCTCCCAGCTCTCCTTGGGACTCCACACACTTCTCCCAGCTCTCCTTGGGACTCCACACACTTCTCCCAGCTCTCCTTGGGACTCCACACACTTCTCCCAGCGGTCCTTGGGACTCCACACACTTCTCCCAGCTCTCCTTGGGACTCCACACACTTCTCCCAGCTCTCCTTGGGACTCCACACACTTCTCCCAGCTCTCCTTTGGACTCCACACACTTCTCCCAGCTCTCCTTGGGACTCCACACACTTCTCCCAGCTCTCCTTGGGACTCCACACACTTCTCCCAGCGGTCCTTGGGACTCCACACACTTCTCCCAGCTCTCCTTGGGACTCCACACACTTCTCCCAGCTCTCCTTGGGACTCCACACACTTCTCCCAGCTCTCATTGGGACTCCACACACTTCTCCCAGCTCTCCGTGGGACTCCACACACTTCTCCCAGCTCTCCTTGGGACTCCACACACTTCTCCCAGCGCTCGTGCCATTGTAGGGAGCATTTAAGAAAGGGTTCTTTTGGGAATGCAGAACGGCTGGGTCGTCGCATTCCGCATAACGTCGTCTCGTGACGCAAATTGGGCCTCAGCAGAATTTTCAGCTTGGGGAACAGCCAACAATTGTGAGGAGCCATGTCGGGAGAATTGAGAGCCTGGCAAAACAGAGGAATGTTGTGTTTGGTCAAGAAAGTCTGAATCAGATGCGAAGAATTGTGGGTGCGTGGCCATGGTGGAGCTGCCAAGTTCCCGTTGGCCACAGGCTTGGTAGTTTGCCTCGAACAGTATCACGAAGGCGACGGATGACCTCCAGGTAATACTTCTTGGTAATGTTTGACATTGTGGTGCGTACTCGTGATGCACAATCTCACGGGAGTCAAAGAAAACGGTCAAGATGACCTTCACATTGCTGCGTGGTGAATTTAAACCCGACAGGTGCTCACCCCACTTAACACTGAACAGATGACTATCAGCGACTGACGGGTTCTCACCACACTCAACACTAAACAGATGACTATCAGCGACTGACGAGCTCTCACCACACTCAACACTAAACAGATGACTATCAGCGACTGACGGGTTCTCACCACACTCAACACTAAACAGATGACTATCAGCGACTGACGGGTTCTCACCACACTCAACACTAAACAGATGACTATCAGCGACTGACGGGTTCTCACCACACTCAACACTAAACAGATGACTATCAGCGACTGACGGGTTCTCACCACACTCAACACTAAACAGATGACTATCAGCGACTGACGGGTTCTCACCACACTCAACACTAAACAGATGACTATCAGCGACTGACGGGTTCTCACCACACCCAACACTAAACAGATGACTATCAGCGACTGATGGGTTCTCACCAAACTCAACACTAAACAGATGACTATCAGCGACTGACGGGCTCTCACCACAACCAACACTAAACAGATGACTATCAGCGACTGACGGGTGCTCACCCACCCAACACTGAACAGATGACTATCAGCGACTGACGGGTTCTCACCACACCCAACACTAAACAGATGACTATCAGCGACTGACGGGTTCTCACCACACTCAACACTAAACAGATGACTATCAGCGACTGACGGGTTCTCACCACACTCAACACTAAACAGATGACTATCAGCGACTGACGGGTTCTCACCACACCCAGTACTAAACAGATGACTATCAGCGACTGACGGGTTCTCACCACACCCAGTACTAAACAGATGACTATTAGCGACTGACGCATTCAACAGCCATAAACAATTCACGCATGCGCTTGACGGTCCACTATACCTCACTGCCGAAGGACAATACCGATGCATGATTTGCAGCCGCGGTAACAATTTGCATAATTTGCATAATGAGTAAGTTTACTCTTCTGTACACCCCGAAAAGGACGTTAAGTGGCGGGTTGCAGTAGCATTCTTCTCATCCCGAGCGTGCTGATGAAGGTGGACTGGCGGTTATTTTCAGGCGGTTGTGCTATGCTTGGCCTCATCTGCATGTCTCTCGCTACTACTGGGATCACTTCGATCCCTCACCCAGTTAGCCAGACTGTCATTAAAACAGCCGTTTCCTTGGAGAGCTTACAGGAAGCCGAGGTGAGGGTCTTGGCCAATTCATTTTTCCTGACCCTGACTAACATATCTGATCAGTATGTTGTGCCTGACCAGACGTTAGTCTTCCTCGCCATATATATATATATATATATATGACATATAAAGTGGCCTAATTCCTACACCTGGGTCAAATCATAACAAAAAGGATGGACGATGAAAGATAAATAAGACCAGAATTGTATTGACAAAGAAGGTGTTTAGAGAGAAACGGATAGTCCATACATCAGGTAGCATTAATATGACACTGCGGAAAAGTATCCTGCCCAATATATGTTTTGTCGGCGGCGTTGGACGGTTCTGAAACATTGACAATAAATAAAAGAGAGAGAAATACTTGTAGGATTTTAAGATATGGTGCTACTGAAAGATGGATAAAGTGAGCTGGACAGAGAGGAAATCAAGCACAAGGCGTTGACGGAAGTGGGAGTGGAAAGAAAGCTGTTACAAACGATACACAAAAAACAATAGACCTGACTGGGTCACAGCCTTCTTCGTGGGGACTGGGGGATGAAAGTCGTGAAAGACAGAACAAGGAAAGAGAGGAGGGAACAGACCAAGATACACAATTGTGACTCAAGCGTGCAGAGACATGGCGGAGAAGACTTAGCTGAACTGAAGATGGCCGCAGGTGACAGGAATCAATGGAAATACAGAATCCTGAGCTTACAAACCAGTCCTATGTAATCAATGCTTATTTCATTACCAATTAAGTGACTTGAAGCTACAGTCAACCTGATTTGTCTATGCCCCATACCTGGACCGTGTTGTTGTTGTTGTAGAATGCTCACATTGAGTAGGATTACTTGTTTGGGCATCCTGAGTGGCCTGCCTGGTTCTTTGTGTATGACAAGGACAAGAATAGCACCACTGCCTCACATAGAGCATGCCGTAAGAGGCGACTAACTGTGGTGTGACATGGCATAACATCGGCCTTGGTTAGGTGGTTTGTTTAGAGCAGCATAGTGGCGCCTACAAATGTATGGTTTCTCTGCTTGCTGCTGGGCTCTGCTGTCTCTTCTCAAGTTTCGCAATTGGGGTTGACTTCATGCCTCCTGTAATAATTCTAAGTGTGGGTTCGGTATTAGTCAAACTGACCCAACCTGCTGCTATCCTTCGCAAAATCTCAATTTATCTTATTGGTCTTTTTAATTTCTTGATGAAGGTGGAAACGTTGTTATTTCAAATGTGCAAGCACTCTTACGTAGAAAAAGCCATTTTCAGTTTTCATATTTTTGTTGTCCTTTTGAAGAGTGAGCAAAGGTTTGCAAACATTAACACATACACACACGCGCGCTCACATAAACCCATAACAGACACACATACACACACAAACACACGCCAATGTCACATATGCATACCACAAACCTACACATAACGACACGCACACCCATAGCCCACAGACACACACACAGAGGACACACGCACATCCGCCTACATATCCGCATATATAGTCGCACAACAAACCAATTTGCAAGCTCTATTAAACAAGCACAACAAAGAACAGAGTCATTTCAAACTCAGCACCAGTGGCGTATCTACTCATTAATGGGCCCGAACATATTAAAGTAAAGTGAAATTTAAATAACTATTCATCATATAGACAAAAAGGTGTCAAGGATATCATTAATTCTCGTTAACCAACTGCAAATCTAGAATTTGCAGGGATGAGTTGATTGGCTGATCATGTTGTCGCGCGAGAAGTCAGGATCAGCCCAAATACTTTATTATGACGTCATTTTAAGATGGCCTCAACAACGAACAGCTGAATAGGGACAAACAAATAAAACACAATTCACTGTTCTGGTGGGAGATGGAGGGGCAGGTTGGTGTGAGAAGAGATGGGAGTGTGGGAGAAAGGTGAATAAATTGGTAGGTTGAGAAATGGGAGTGGGTGGAGAAACTGGGCGGGGATGGATGTGAGAATGGACAATCTTTAATCTGCTGTTGTTTCTCTCACAGTGTACAGTTTGAATTGCGGACAGATGTTCTATATATATATATATACACACACATCATCGTTAGCAGGTGCCTTGCCTGTCGGCATTGGCGATCATGTATCTCTATCCGGATCTATCACGTATGTCGTTTACCAACTCTGTTGTTGATTACCGTCCGTGCTGTTTTTTAACGTTGTGCAACATCCTTTCCTCAATGTATCCATGTCTTCCTCTGTCTCTTTAGCTGCTATCTTTCCCATTGTCACAACATGCTCCAAACGGCCTCTTCTCATATCATGCCCGAAAAAGGACGACTGCATTGTTCTGATTTCTGCAATGAGTTGTCTTTGTGTTTGTGCCCCTTCCTTATAATCTGGGATCCGCAGCTTTCTTCTGTAAAACCACATCTCCGCTTTTTCTAAAGATCTATGCGCTTGCTTGCTGATTGTCCATGATTCACTGTCATTTGTCAGAACTGGTTTCACGTAGCGTTCAATGATTCTCTTTGTCAGTATATATATATATGACTCAGAGTCAAGGCGATTTGAATTGTGTGCGTAAATATATATATACGTATATATTGTGTGCGTATATATATATATATATATATATATATATATATATAATAATAATATACGCACACAATACAAATCGCATTGACTCTGAGTCCACACCAAGTTAGCTCTGGAGATGATGTATAGTTGTTCTCTTCAAACATGACTTATCCAATTCCGTCGTCGACTGGTAACGATTCGCGTGTGTGTTTGTATGTAATCGCAACTGGCCAGCTGTGACTAAGCCAGTAAATGAATGCTTTTATATACTGCTCGAGTGCTTTCAATTATGGTTATGTGTGAGATCAAGACGAGAATATTACCATTGCCACACTGAGAGCATGCCGAAAAATGCAGTGTACAATTCAATCTAGCCTTCCTCTCTAGACTAGAAGACTCTCCAATTCATGATAACAAGATTGTACCCGTAAGACGATGAACCGTTCGTCATGTTGACACAAAATAAGACTCTAATGAATGCCTTCAAATTAACTTGGGAGAATAACACCCAGGCCATTTAACGAGTTCAACTCTCACAACCGTCACTCCAGTCCACCCATCTGTAAATGGGCACTTGACTTGCGGTTAGGAAAAGAAGATACAGCGAAAATGTGAACTGGTCACTCCACCTCGCACAAGCTGTAGTTTAGTGTAGCGAATTCTCTAACACTTCATTCCCTACCAGCAGTTAAGTTTGCTAAAGGACACTTTTTCCGTTTTTAACCCTCGTCAGTTCTATCAGCGAGATCAGGTGACCATTTTTAGGCAAGGCGCTGAATTAAATAGAATGCATTACCGTCTTTATTTTGTTTAAATTGTCAGCCGATCAGTTGCGACAGACATTTATTAATGTAAGGAGAGGCAAGCTACCTATACGTGGAAAGCTGTACGCCAATGTTGGAAGCACTGAGCTAACTGCTGCACTTGTTAAAGCCATTGGTGTGGACATATGGTTGTAAATTTTTCTTCGTCATTCGTTCTCAAACTCGCTCTACCAAGCACTGTAAAAAGCTTTGCAAGTAACAGAATGTTGACAGGAGAACGGAATGCGATATATGCACCTTTCTGTTCGAAACATCCGACTTCAGCAGGATTTTTTTGGTACCGGGTTAGCCTTCCCTGTTCGATCTCTTCTCCTTAGCCAGTCTGCTCTGTTGCAGCTTGTAATCCAGTATCACCGCGTAGAGGTGTAAAATTGCCTTGACAGCGCTAGTTCACTGGCCCTGACGCTAGCAGTCAGCTTTTGGTAACTAGCCCCGACTCTAGAATTCAACTTTTATGTCGCTGACGCTTACGCTAGCAGTGAGCCTTGGATCCCTGACCCAGATTATACATAAGAAGAAGCAGATGGACAATTAATGCGTGTGCATAAATCAAATGTCGCAGTCACTAATTTCCCGTAGTCTCCATTTCTATCGACAGTCTCCCTTTCTCTCAACAGCCTTCCTGTCTCTCGATAACTTCTTGTTCTCTCGTCATTCTCTTTTTCACTCGTCAGTCTCCCTTTTTCTCGACAGTTTCTCTTTCTCTCGACAGTCCCTTTTTCTCGTCAGTCTCCTTTGTTCTCGACTGTCTCCATTTCTCTCGACAGTCTCCCTTTTCTCTCGTCAGCCTCCTTTTCTATCGACAATCACGCGTTCCCTCGACAGTCATCCTTTTTCACGACAGTCACCCTTTCTCTCGACGGTCACGCTTTCCCTCGACAGTCACCCTTTCTCTCGATAGTCACCCCTTCTCTCGACAGTCACCCCTTCTCTCGACAGTCACCCCTTCTCTCGACAGTCTCCCTTTTCTCTCGTCAGCCTCCTTTTCTCTCGACAATCACGCGTTCCCTCGACAGTCACCCTTTCTCTCGACAGTCACTTTTTCTCTCGATAGTCACCCTTTCTCTCAACAGTCTCCATCATGACCAAAGTGTTTCTTCTTCTTCTTTTGCGTTTGTTCTCAATCTCCCGCTACCAAGCCCTTAACAGGGCTTTGCAAGTTGCAGGATGTAGTCCTGGAAACGTAATGCGTAGTGTCGCTAGTTTACAGCTTGACTGCGAAATTTGCACCATTCAGTCAGACACTTCCGTCTTCGGTAGCAGTCAAAGTACTATTTATCGGTCTAAAAGCGTTTACACCTCACGTTATGGCTATCAGGGGTACTAATATATCAAAAAAAGTTGCTGCTGAGGTCAATAAACCAGCAATACGAGATTAAAATCATTTGTAAATGTCACGTGCACCCAGCAGTGACAGGCACACAAGAGCACGGAGCAGGAGTGTGTTCAACAAGCGAGCTACAATCTTCTTAAATAAGTTGAGCACTGTTGGGTCTGTCCGCAGTGCAACAACGACGATGCTTACAACAGAACCGCTTTCGCCGTGCACTCTCGAACTTGGGGATGAAGGTACGCCTTTGCCCGACATGTAACAACCAGCCTATGTTATGTCTTTACCCGAAGCGTTAAACATGACAAAGACAGATTAGGTAAAGTTATGGAAGTATATAAATGTCCGCCTAGCCAGAATTCTTTTCATGTAGAAATTGTTGTTTTGGGAGGAAAGGTATGTTTTACATCCTCTTACATCCATGTTTTACATCCTCTTACATCCATGTTTTACATCCTCTTACATCCATGTTTTACATCCTCTTACATCCATGTGTTACATCCTCTTACATCCATGTTTTACATCCTCTTACATCCATGTTTTACATCCTCTTACATCCATGTTTTACATCCTTTTCTGCTTCGTTCAGTTTTTATGTGATGTGTTCTCGCAAAAGTGGGTATTTCCATTTTTGTGTTGTGAGTTGACTGTGGAACGTAACATTAATTTGGGTTACTTGAGTATACAGAGTATCACCAAATAATATTCAATAATGTACGCATTTTCGAAGGTTTTTTCTTTTTTTTTTGTGCGTTCGCCTTATTTCTATATTCTCCAAGACGGTGTGCGTTGCACTACGGTTTTTATTTTTGCGCCTGTCGGCCCAGCGCATCCGACTTCGGCATGCATTCCTGGTTCCTTCTTCATTTTCTAAGGGTTTGCTTCCCAGGGGTAACTGTAGATGCTGTAATTGAGGATCGAACCCAGCACCTCCGCGTTGTGAGCCGTGTCACATAACCACTAGCCCACGTCGTTCCCTATGGATTCCTTTTTATGTCGTATACCTTGAGTTAAATGTGTTCTAAATGTTCATCACAGTCGTCTTAGACTCTGAAGACTATGCGGGGTTACGCCCTGTGAGTTTTGTCCAGTTCCGTTTCCTGTATATCGATACTGTCTATTATGGCTGTACGATACGCGAGTGACAGTCTGTGCCACAGATCGTATAACCATGCTGAGGAGGCTGACCTGCATGGCTGTTCCTTGATATCTTCAGTCTTTCTCTTTTCTCTCTACGAGCGTCAGCAGCCACTGTGTCCTTTGAAACTGACTGTCTCCGAACAGCTCAAGCCAAAGCAATTGTTTCCCATTGCTCAGATGGGATGTCGCTTGACTTTATTTCCCTCTTGCATACGTTCTAGAATCGTAATGCAGGACGGCCGATTCTTCTAACTCAAATGGCCAGCTGTCCATAGAAATTAAACCAGAAATTAACTCCGAAAAATTGACATTGTTGCACATGTTTACAAACCACTTACAAAATTCGAGACAACTATCTGGGGCGCCTTCATTCGTAACGTGAAGCATCCAGTGAATGTAGGTCTTACACTTTGATTGCATTAAAATGCTAAGGACGCTTGATACCTGACACCCGACTCATGTCAAGCATGCAGTGTGGACTTCCGTGGGGATTTTGTGGAAGTCTGCAACATCGCCTCCGCACTTCTTTCGACGTTTTTCGTTCTCTTCCTTCACATAACACAGTTCCTTCTCAAACTTGTCTCGTAATCTCGTAATTGTTGCACGTGCAGATGGCACGTTCGCAAATGTTGTCCTCCATCATATATGTACTGTTTTCTGTTTCTAAGAATCGACGTCACTGCACTCCGGCATACCCATAGGTGCTCAGTCTCATCAAATGGCATAAGGTATGGATGCTGATGGTCCCTGTAGCTCGCTTGTTGTACACTCTCCTGCGCCGTCCTCTCATGCGCCCCACTCCGCTTGAACCTGGTTTAATGACGAAACTTGACAGTCTGTGGATTGCTGCTTCATCTATTGCGGTATCCTCATCCAGCAGACAGTCATTGGTTGGTTTCAAAATGTCTCTTCTATCCATCACTAATGTGCCCATGATGGGAGCTTGTGAAGCCATGATTTCAGTTCTTTCATTGCCCTGAAACCCGGCATGAGCAGGCCAGTATATCCATGTCAACCCCTGGAGGTTTGAGGTCTCAACAGCTGCTATCCACTCGTACCTAAGCCATCCTTTCTGTACTTTCTGAAGTACGGCTTGCGCGTCTGTTACGATGACTGCCCTTGTTATAGAAGTCTCAGATATCTCATATCTGTACTTCAATCACTTAACTTAACTTGATTATACTGGTTTAGAAGGCTGTAAAGAATCAGTATACAACGCGTTTATTCCACTCCACTGATACTAAAAATAGTTATTTTTGAATGCATTAACTGACTCTGCCTCCACACAACCCTGCAACAATGCATTCCAAGCATTCACCACCTTCTGTCTAAAAAATATATTTCCTGACATGTAATCTCAACCTTTCTTTACACAATTAGTGTTCTTGTAGCCAGTTGTACTTTGAAAACTTGGTAAAGTCTAATTTATCTTTTCAATGATTAATTTATAAACTTGTCTTAAATCACCCCGAATTCTTCTCTTTTCTAGACACTGTCGACCAGATTTTCTGTCTTTCATAATAATATTTCCAAAAAACACTTTACAATCCACTTGGTTGCTTTAAAGGAAACTTATTTACCTCTGCTATTTTGTCTAGTAAACATATGCCCTTTGCACGAAAACTAAAAACAGCCGAAAAACTACACGATCTCTCACACACACAACATAGTCACTACAGCACCAAATACAAAGTCTCCAGACAGACTACCTTTAATATATTCTCTGATATTAATATTCAGATAGTGTGAACATTAGTTTGGGGCACTGGCACTATTGATATGTATTTTGGTTTCCTTGTCTGTTAGTTATTTAGATGTTAACGTTTAAGTGGGGAGGGAAGACTAACGTCTGGTCAGGTAAAATATACTGATCTGACATGTTAGTCAAGCTCAGGTAAAATATACTGATCATACGTGTTAGTCTGGGTGAGGCAACACATACTGGCAAAGACTCTCACCTAGGCTTCCTGGTAGCAGTTCCTGGAAACGAGCTGTTTTCATGGCAGCCTGGCTAACGAGGTGAGGAATCGATGTGAACCCCGTAGTAATAAGCGACACGCAGAAAAAAAACAAGCATAGCGCATCCGTCTGGAGGACCCCGGTCCACCTTCACCAGGACGCTCGGGATGTGAGAAAAGCTACTGCAACCCGCCACTGAACGTCATGTTCAGGTCCCACAAAAGATTAAACCCACTCATTGTGCGCATTCGAAACAACAGCAACAACGTCTAAGTGACGGAGTGGTTACAGCGCCTGCACATCACAGCAAAGGATCCATTTTCAGTTCTCAGTGTCGATACGTTCCAGCTTACCCAGCCATAATAATAGGGGACGGCGTGGCCTAGTGGTTAAGTGACACGGCTCACAAACAGAAGGTGCTGGGTTCGATCCCCATTACAGCACCGTCCGTTACCCAGGGAAGCAAACCCTTAGAAAATGCAGGAGGAAGCAGACCCTTACATAAAATGCATGCTGAAGTCAGATGCACTGGGCCGACAGGCACAAAATAAAAACAACAGTGCAACGCACACCACCTTGGGGATTAGAGAAATAAGGCGAATGCAAAAAAACAAATACAAAACAATAACAATTATTATTGCCCGTTGTAATATCAGACTGATTTGTCTTAATAATGTGATGTGCGCTGTTTTTTTGTTTGTTTTATAGTGAGGAAGGGAATACGCTGGTCATCAATCTCACTCTTATCCCGAGTTACCTTGGATCAGTGGCAAGACTATTGGTCGAGACGGCTGGAGGTAACTCAAGATGCAGGCACCCAGGTCTTACCTGCCGTGAGATCAGGGTCGCTTGAAACTTGTGGGATTATATCGCACAGAACCCTTCTTACACTTTGCTAGTTAGTTTGTCTACACCATGGGATACAGAAATAAATAGAGCGAAGCTGCAGCGGTAGTAGTAGCCCCTTTCAGTCATAACAGACCATCGTAGCCCCTTTCATTCATGGCTGGGTAAAGCAGCCCCTATCAGTCATAACTGACCATCGTAGCCCCTTTCATTCATGGCTGGGTAAAGCAGCCCCTTTCAGTTATGACTGACTTTAGCAGCACCTTTCAGTCATGACTGGGTATAGTAGCCCCCTTCAGTCATTAATAACTATAGAATGATGCGACCTTGCATCACGAATATTTGGTTTTATTTTTCGCTTCGACGTTATAGTTTTATTTTTCGCTTCGACGTTATGGTTTCACTTCTTCGTCGTGTAAGAACTTCTTTTCATCCACTCTGAGGTGGCTCTTCAGGGTACATCTCCACCTAGATCTGACTGCAGCTTCGCCTTCCCAGGATGTCAGACTTATGTCCAGAGCCTTCTTGTCCGCTTGTTTACATCCTTGGACCTCAGCTGTGGCCGGCCGACTGTCCTTTTTGCCTTTTGCAAAGTGTTCATAAAAGATACCTTTTGCTTGGAATCAAAGGAATGCCAAAGGAATGTGTACATGATCGAGAGACCGGTTGCGAGAGTGCATCTCTGCATTTTTCACTCTGTCCCTTCTTGTAAATAAAAAGAATGGATTGCAGGCGACGTTGTTGGAAGGTGTTAAGCGGTTGCTCTTGGTGAAAAATCGATAAAACCGCACGTTTGTAATGGCTCAGTGACCGCTGCAGGACAAAAACAAAAGCAAAACCTACCTTGCGGCTACAAGGCCTTCGTCGGGGACTGAAGAAATGAACAATTGAAAACATCTAACATGGAAACTCGTTCAGTTAACATCATGTCATGTTTTTGTGTGGTTTACTCGTTGTTTTAGTGTGTCTTCTGTCCCTGGCGAAGGCTTTGTGGACGTAACGTCGGTATCGTTTTAATTTTATCTCGGTGCAGTAACACATATCTGCGTTTTTTCTATCCACCACGGGATGTAGAAGTCTCCTTTGCCTATACTTGTGTCGAGCATGTATATATGAGAAATATCAGACATCTGGATCACTTTTTATCTAATTTGGGGACTGAGTAGTCTCGAGGTAAGACGTCGGCCTCGGGTGCTGGATGTTGCGGGTTCGAATCACTTTGCAGAACTGTTTTTTTCACGTGGATTTTATGGTATTTCCCTGGATCTCTGGATATATATGAGAGGTAATCAAAACCATGATAATTTCTTCAGTGTGTGTTTTGTATCGAATGTGAGGTATTATCCTGGTCAGTATGTTGCATGTGATTTGAGGTGTGGTGTGATCAGGTCAGGTCATGGTCAGTGTGGTGTATCTGACGTGTGCTGTATCTGACGTGTGTTGTATCTGACGTGTGTTGTGTATCTGACGTGTGTTGTATCTGACGTGTGTTGTTGTATCTGACGTGTGTTTTATCTGACGTGTGTTGTATCTGACGTGTGTTTTATCTGACGTGTGTTTTATCTGACGCGTGTTTTATCTGACGCGTGTTGTATCTGACGTGTCTTTTATCTGACGTGTCTTTTATCTGGCGTGTGTTGTATCTGACGTGTGTTGTATCTGACGTGTGTTGTATCTGACGTGTTTAATCTGACGTGTATGGTATCTGACGTGTGTTGTATCTGACGCGTGTTGTATCTGACGTGTGTTGTATCTGACGTGTGTTGTATCTGACGTGTGTTGTATCTGACGTGTGGTGTATCTAACATGTGTTGTATCTGATGTGAGGCGTGATCATTGCCAGCGTGTTACACTTGACAGTGACGTCAGCCTTGGCACACAGTTCGTAGAGGTATATGTGTATATAGATATATATATATTAAATCATTCCAGAGTATAATCTCCACCTTTGCGTCCTTATAATATCCTTTCAATGAACGAAAGGGTTGCCCTAAAAAAAAACATGCCTCGAGAAAAGAATATATTATTCGTTTTCATTAAAAACTTTTGAATAATGTTATTTGAATTTGGTATAAAACATGGAAATACGTGTGAAATAAAACTGAAAAATCCTAGGTCAACGTTATGGTCATAAAAAAGCGAATTTTTAGGGGTCACCCTCTATGTACACCGAGATCTGTGCGTGTTTTCTCTAGGACAAAAATAGATGACCTAGCGTGTCAAGTTATATCAGAAACGAGGCTAACCATACAGCGGCGGTTCTCAAACTATTTGATATCTAGGCATCTGATCAACTCATTAGAATCATGGAGGATCCACCCACACCATCACTCTTCACCGCCCTCCTGCACAAAATGTTAACGCTAGGGTCATATTTATTGGTGTATCATTTATTGAGGTTGCTAGCCACACGCACAACCTTACTTATACATATTTTACGATATGCCTATCCGGTAATCGTGTTCATAGTATTCTCGACCAGATGTATAGCGTATCCGATATTAAAACGGAAACATTATTAAATATTTATTTCTAAATATATTTTACAAAGATAAGCTCTTTAAACATTAGCACAAATAACGCATATATGTATATATATTTTTTTAAATATTAAACTGCAGCTAGCCTGGAATGTCAAATATAGGAAGTATTTTTTTCAGAAGGTAGGATATAAGGCATTGGTAGAGGAGGCCACCTTTTTAGATCTGAGTAGCACCATTGATACTTTAGGGACATATGTACAGATGTAAGGGCTTTAATTGAAAAGACAAGGGCAGCATTCCTGTTACTGAAAATCATATGGAAATCCGTGGAAATAAGGACTAATACCAAGATAGATAGTTTAATTCCAGTGTTAAGTCAGTACTCCTGTACGGAGCAGAAACTTGGAGAATGACAAAGGAAATTCAGATGGAACTCCAGTCGTTAGTCAATAAATGTCTTCCAAGGATAATGGGTAAAGGCTGGTATGACATGGTGAGAAATTAAGACCTGTGTGAAAGGAGGAACAACAGCTAGTAGAGGAACAGATCAAACGTAGTTAGGGGGGTTTAAATATGGCACACTGAAATCGTTGTGAAACATGGCCAGACAGGACATGGCATGGAATCCACGCTCAAAAAGGAAAAGTTTATGATGAAACATCCGGAGAAGAGACTGTGAAAATGAACTTCAGTCCCAGAACCTTAACAACTGTAGAGAGGCAGAAAGGGCAGCTCAAGACCAAATTTGCTGCAGGAGGGTTGTCAATGGTCTTTGCTTTAAAAGGAGCGACGAGCATTGATGATTTATTATTTTGTTTTCAGAAGAAGAAAGCCATCGAGAAATCAGAACGCGATCTCAGGAAGCCCCCGCTGCACCTTACCACTTCTGTAACAGTCAAACATCTGCCTGCCAACTAAACAACAAGAGTTCTTCTTCTTCATTTTCGTCTTATTCTTATTATTCTTCTTGTTCTTCGGGTGTCAGACGTCGACTGGAATTTGTTCAAATAAAGCACCGTCATCATGAGGCTGTCGACACTGCCATAGAGCGTGTCTAGTGCTGGCATTTGTAATGGCCACGTGTGCTTTCTCTGGTCCTAGTAGTCCCAGTACCACAGGTGTACTCATCAGTACACATATCTTCAGTTTATTGAATAGATGATTTCTCAGTCTGGTGGGGTCAGTGCGGAGTCTGAAGACCACCATCTGCTCTCTTGTGTTCAACTGGTAATAAGCATAATTAGCTATGCATCATGTACTTTTTGTTTCCCCATTTGTCTAATCAGTTGGCCCTGATACACCTTTTGGACTCTTCGTAAGTAACACTAGAATTATTTATGGTAACATTCCACCTTCTTTCACCAGTCTGCCTACTCGTTGCCTTGAAATGTTACAGTGGTATGGGACCCAATGTACTACGGCTCTTGTGGGTGTGGACTGCTGGCATAGTTGACAGAGTACTGATCTTAGATCATTTAAACAACTGATGAACAGTGAATTTAGACCGTCTCTGTGCTACCATTGTCAGACTGTCTTGTGAAATGAAATGGAAGTTGAAAGGTTTAATAGAGAATTCGAAACTAGGTATCAAAATTCTTCCGTCACTACGACTGAAACACGTTAACATCAGATTTGGAACAAAACAGCAGTCTATAATTAACATCAGATTGGGACTAAACCAGCAGTTGATAGTTAACAGATTGGGACTAAACCAGCAGTTGATAGTTAACAGATTGGGACTAAACCAGCAGTTGATAGTTAACATCAGATTGGGACTAAAACAGCAGTTGTTAACATCAGATTGGGACTAAAACAGCAGTTGTTAACATCAGATTGGGACTAAAACAGCAGTTGTTAACATCAGATTGGGACTAAACCAGCAGTTGATAGTTAACAGATTGGGACTAAACTAGCAGTTGATAGTTAACAGATTGGGACTAAACCAGCAGTTGATAGTTAACATCCGATTAGGACTAAAACAGCAGTTGATAGTTAACATCAGATTGGGACTAAAACAGCAGTTGTTAACATCAGATTTGGAACATAACAGCAATTGATAGTTAGTTTTTTTCCCACTTATCCTGTTTTTATTTTTGATATCGCTGGATATATTGGTGTAGGCATATTTTAATTTTTTTTTATAAAATGGATAATTCTGACATAAGACGATTGCCATTAATGAATGTTGCGGTAATCTATGCAGACAAAACAAAACATAGATGGACAGGTCACATGTTGCGACAAAACGATGGTCGATGGATCACGGCGACATCAATCTGGTACCCCGCGGCACAAAGGGGCCGCAGGAAAGACCTCTTATGGGTTGGTTAGACTTCCTTGCTGTCCCCAACAACATCCGAGACGCCTCTGGAGAAGTACTTACCGCTGATTGGACTTCCGTGGGCCAAGACTGTGTCTGTGACTGGAGATGGAAGGTGGTACCCGCAGCTACGCTGAGAAACAGGTCATCAAGATCAGGAGAAGATCAAGAGATGAGCATATACTTCGTTTCACCGCAAAGGGCAACACAGAATAGTAACACTGTTACCTGGCGTAAGTATCGACTAAAGAAGTGTGTGCATGAGGCTGGCTATCATACCCTGTAAGCCAGAAAACAGGACTACAGGTGGGCACCAACAAATCTCATCCTCTAGTATTTTATAATTGTACCGTTAATTTTGAATTTAATTCCATTATATCATTTCTCTTCAACTTGGGCGCTACTGCAACCTAGTTGGCGATTTTAGCTTTCAGTTGGGCGGTAGCAGAATAATTACATGTTATATTAAAAACATCACCCCAGGAGACTTTCGCAGAATACCAGCAAACCAGCAAAGGTACACATTTTGAGAACATGTCTTTTTCCCGAGACAGCATACGGCTATGAAACATGGACAGTTACCAAATCTCAATTTATTTGAGTCGAAATGTTATAGCAAGGTCTTCAGAATACCATGGACCGGAAACAAGGCAGCACACAGACATTCGACAAGAGTTGGGGATAGAGGAGAACTAGTTCATCAATTTCATCATGAACAAAAAAATGTAAAACTTTAGCCACATCAACGGTCTTGAGAGAACGGTAATGGAATGCATGGTGCCAGGCAAGAGAATCGAAGGCAGACCAAGTAAGCGATGGCAACAAGGGATGAAGGGCATGACTCTGGAGCAGGTGGAGGAGATTTGGCATGAGATCAAGTTCCTACCAGACGGACCATGAAGTTAGCGATGATCTGCAAAGGACGCATGATGGTTAAAAATATCCAAAATAAACAGACTCAGTGGGTGCGGTATTTTGGAGTTACTCTATACCTCTACCCATAATGAACAAGAAGATCACTGTTAAAACAAAAACACTTGTTTACAAGGCATGTGTCCTCAGCTGTTTCGTTGTTTCGACAATGAGTGTTATTACTCTTTTTTGCGCCTTGAAAAGGCCTTTAAGTGGCAGATTGCAGTAGCTTTCCTCACATTCCCAAGCGTGCTGATGAAGGTGGACCGGGATCCTCCGGGCGGTTGTGCTATGCTTTGCTTCATCTGCTTGTCGCTCATAACTACAGGGATCACGTCGATCCCTCACCTTGTTAGGCAGAATGCCATTAAAACAGCCCTTTTCCGGGAAGGACCACGAGAAAGCCAAAGGCGAGGGTCTTGGCCAAGATGTTTTGCCTGACCCTGGGTTTGATGGCAAGACAAAATCACCATCGCAGTGATATTTCTGAGAAAACAGGCAATGTCACGATCTTTTATATGCTTAGTCTCAGAAGCTGGGACCCACTCGGGGGATGGACAATGTTAGAATACCAAAAGATCTTTTATATGCTTAGTCTCAGAAGCTGGGACCCACTCGGGGGATGGACAATGTCAGAATACCAAAAGATCTTTTATATGCTTAGTCTCAGAAGCTGGGACCCACTCGGGGGATGGACAATGTCAGAATACCAAAAGATCTTTTATATGCTTAGTCTCAGCAGCTGGGACCCACTCGGGGGATGGACAATGTCAGAATACCAAAAGATCTTTGATATGCTTAGTCTCAGAAGCTGGGACCCACTCGGGGGATGGACAATGTCAGAATACCAAAAGATCTTTTATATGCTTAGTCTCAGCAGCTGGGACCCACTCGGGGGATGGACAATGTCAGAATACCAAAAGATCTTTTATATGCTTAGTCTCAGAAGCTGGGACCCACTCGGGGGATGGACAATGTCAGAATACCAAAAGATCTTTGATATGCTTAGTCTCAGAAGCTGGGACCCACTCGGGGGATGGACAATGTCAGAAAACCAAAAGATCTTTGATATGCTTAGTCTCAGAAGCTGGGACCCACTCGAGGGATGGACAATGTCAGAATACCAAAAGATCTTTTATATGGGATATTACAGTTGGGGAATATGTCTCGGGGCCGGCCACTACTTCGGTACAGGGATGTATGCAAGCGGAAATAAATGACGCTGGCATTGATTTGGATTTAAGGGAAAAGGACGCCATGAATCGTGTTGCATGGAGGCGCAAGATTAAGCATGGAATACAGGCAATGGAGATACTGATTGCAGATAGGCTAAGGACTGCGTTTGAGAGGACACGCTACACCATGCGATGCCGCAAACAATCCTGATTTTCCTTGCACACACTGTGGAAGACGCTTCTCTGCTAGGATTGGTCTTACTAATTACATTCGTTATCGTCATGGACCGTAGCTACATCCCTTTTTCTTCAAAGCACAACTTACTATCGTCTGGCAAGACGAAAAGAGACAATGAATGCCATTGTAGTAGCCTAACCCAAATCAGCTCATTTGGCAGTGATCGTGTATATTTCCCAAAACCTCCTGCCCTAAAAACCTGGGTACGCCACTGCTATCATGAGTCTGTATTCCAAACTTTGAGAACCACTGCTCTATAGTTTATGTATCCTTGTTCTTCAACTGAAGTGACGGGACACAAGTGTCTTGTTTCCTATTTGCTGTTCCGTCAAACGGGGCTTGCGATCTTTCTTGTACCGTGCGTTTCTTGGATCATGTATACAGTCGATTAGTTGGCAAGCAACGTTGGAGTGTTACACAACAGCGACTATTGCTATCAGGAACATGTGCCTTACGTAGAGATTGTATGCATGCAAGCAGTTCTGTAGTATTTGCTCAATCATGTAAGTTGGCGATGTGGCTGGCATGTAATAATATACTTTCTTATACCAATATTGATTTGCGCCATGTCATGTAATTTGTGATTTGAAAAGTACTCGCCTGTGACGGCAACGGCTCACTGGTTAAATTTGTATTTTGTATCGGCACGTTTCAGTTTCCTGAAGTATATATTGGTACCTGGCTTAATGTTATGGAAGAAAACGTAAAATAGTAAATCGAATAGGTGGTTGTACTGAGGATAAAAAATGGAGAATAACTTGAAGACGCGTGGTAATTTATGTGCGGTTACTGAACTATACCCTCTTTATGTTTATGTGTGGTGACTGAACTATACCCTCTTTATGTTTATGTGTGGTAACTGAACTATACCCTCTTTATGTTTCTGTGTTGTAAATGAACTACACCCCTTTTATGTTTCTGTTTAGTAACTGAACTGTACCCTTACTATGTGTCAGTGTGACAGCTGAACCACGCCCTTTTTATCAGTTTGTATGGTAGCATAACCATGCTTTGTTAAATTAATATCAGCTAGGTAAAGAAAGTCAGCGAGGAAGGGAACTATTGACCCCACCTCTTTAAAGCACTGAGGTCTTCTACCATGAAGTTTCTATCACTTCATCCCTGATGACCGTGTCTGTTTAATCTTGTTATAGTCGGAGATGGTCTGGGATACAATTTCCAAGTTTTTGAATGCCCACAATGAGTAAGATTACTCTTTCGTGCGTCCTGAACAGGGCCTTGAGTGGCGGGTTCTAATAGCTTTCCTCACATCCCAAGCATACTCATAAAGGTGGACCCTGGTCCTTCCGACATCTGCCTGTCGCTCAGCACTACGATGATAACAGCAATCCTCCACCTCGTTAGCTAGAATATCATGAAAAAAAGCCAGATTCATGGAAGACCTGCGTGGAAGTGAGATGGGGGTTTTAGCCAGCATCTTTTGTATCACCCTGACTAACATATCCGATCAGCATGTTTAGCCTGACCCTGACTAATATGTCTGATCAGCATGATTTGCCTGACCCTGACTAATATGTCCGATCAGCATGTTTAGCCTGACCCTGCATAATATGTCTGATCAGCATGATTTGCCTGACCCTGACTAATATGTCTGATCAGCATGTTTTGCCTGACCCTGACTAATATGTCTGATCAGCATGTTTAGCCTGACCCTGACTAATATGTCCGATCAGCATGTTTTGCCTGACCCTGACTAATATGTCCGATCAGCATGTTTTGCCTGACCCTGACTAATATGTCTGATCAGCATGTTTTGCCTGACCCTGACTAATATATCCGATCAGCATGTTTTGCCTGACCCTGACTAATATATCCGATCAGCATGTTTTGCCTGACCCTGACTAATATATCCGATCAGCATGTTTTGCCTGACCCTGACTAATTTTTCCGATCAGCATGTTTTGCCTTGCCTGACCAGATGTTTGTCTCCACTCTCCTACATGTTTCCAGTAGAAGAACTAGCTGTGATGGTGGATGTATGCTTCACACGAAACGATAACGTTAATAACAACTATGATTTAAGGGGCGTAGCTGCTTTATGCTGCAGTCTACTCTACTGTAAATGTGTAGAAAGGTTGACTAATATCAGACCCTCCCACCGTGAATGGACACTGTAATAGACATCAATGCTATATTTTATAATTGTGGTAGTACGGTGGGGGCAAAGAGCAACAATACACTTCCTCTCCGCCTTACCTTCCTTCTTTCAATCAGTTTAACTTTACTTTTGATTGACTTGTCCCTATTTAGTGAAGTTTTTGTTGCTTAAGTTTTTACATATTGAAGTATTTCAAGAATCAACCCTCTTCGGTTAGGATCTATATCTTCTTCTTCTTATTATTATTATTACTATTATTATTATTATTCGTTCTCAATCTCCCGAAACAAAGCCATGAAAAGGGCTTTACAAGTAGCAGTGTGTAGTCCGGAGAACGGAATGCATTGTGTCGTAGTTTACAGCTTGAACGTGATATTTGCACCTTTCGGTCCAACACATCCGACTTCAACAGACATGTTTGAGTACCGTGTTAGTTTTCTCTCTCCGATCTATTCTCCTTAGCTAGTCTGCTCTAATGCAGACTGTTATCCAGGATCACCGCGTGTAAAAGAGTCTTGGCAGCTATGAGCCGCTGGAATCGACATTAGCAGTCAGCTATGGGTCGCTGGACCTGACACTAGCAGTCAGCTATGGGTCACTAGACCTGACACTAGCAGTCAGCTATGGGTCGCTGGACCTGACACTAGCAGTCAGCTATGAGTCGCTGGACCTGACACTAGCAGTCAGCTATGGGTCGCTGACTACTATAGTTCATGTACTGCTCAGCATCTTGATGCCAGGTAGGATCTTGATTCGTATGTTTCACATCCCCCAGATTAGTCCAGAACATGGTTCAACTCTACAGGGCCACAAACACCAATAATGCAGGAAACTAAACGCACATCACATGAAATAAAATGCACGAGATACAGTCAACAACGCCAACAGTAAAAATGATTTGAGGAACAATTCAGCCTTTCATGTTTTGTAAGCCTGTCCCGTAATTGTAGCGAGGGCGACTGTTTTGGTCATCTTTTTAGAATTAAAACCATTACCACTGCTTGTCTACATGAATATGCATAATGATTGCCGGATACAAGGAAGACAACGAAGCAGATGGATAGATTATGAAACCTCCTGCATATGTACATGCTAAATACAACCAGCGCAACGAACTGGGGTCAAGTGATGAATCTTTAATTTTTCTTCCCTACGAAGATAATTTGTTTGTATGACTAATACACGAGTAAGCTTCCTGTGATCTAAGGCGTGGTCTTGTATACTGAGAGGGCGTTGTTTCTTTATCTGGTAGGGTCTAATTAGGACGGAAGAGCTGGCAATGTTGTGCTGAAGTGTAAATGGGTGAAGTGTGAAGGGACAATTAGGTCTAAAGCAGAAATTGGAAATGGGAGAATTGAGTCCAGTACAGATTGATGGACATGGTAAGTGAGAATTGTACCCAGATCAAAAACTAGCACAAACATTCAAATCTGTGACTCGCTGAACATTTTCTGCAAAACTGTCCGACATACGAGGATCAGAGAAAGCAGATGTGGCCATCACCAGTGGCAACACTAGACAAGCTCTATGGCAGTGTCGACAGCCTCAGGATGACCGCTGCTTTTTTCGAAAAAATACAGGTTGACGTCTGACAGCGTACGAAGAAGAAGAAGAAGAAATATGTGACTGCTTATCATATGTCTAATTAACGCACGTATGCCTATCTGTCTTTATATATATAACCACACACACGAGGGGTGATAAAATCAAACCGGACTTTTTTTGTAAGGAAAAAACAACTGTTGTTTATGAAGTCAAAATTCCGTTTGTACATTTATATTTCGATATGAAATTATCTCCTGCAGCTTTTATGCACTTGTCTCGTTGATAGATGTGTCTGTATGTTTGAACTCAACCCAGGACAGCCTGTTTCATTTTGTCATCAGTGCTGAAATGCTGACCTTCTATGAATTCTTTTACGGGTCCAAATAGGTGGAAATCGCTTGGAGCTAGGTCTGGGTTGTGACATCCCAGTCTAGTTGCTGGAGTTGACACATAGTGCGGTGAGCCGTATGAGGTCGAGCGTTATCTTGCAGAAGTATGACGCCCGTTGGGATCAAACCACGCCGGGTTTTTTTCACAGACGGTTACGCATATCACTCAAAATGCGTTGGTACTGCTCATTGTTGATAGTGACACTACGGGGTTGAAAATCATCATGAATATTGTCAGGTTTGTTCCAGAAAACACTCGCCATCTTTACGTGCAGACGCAATTGTCTGAAATTGTATTGGGTGCTGGTGATTGCGTATATTTCCACTGCTTGGATGCTCCTTTCGATTCAGGAGTGTGTCATCACCGTATTGTGATTGCTGTCTTCTGTAAATTTCCGCAGGTGTAACGCCTTCAACCGAGTGGTCTGCTGTGGTCTTTGTATATGACAAGGACAAGAATAGCACCACTGCCTAACAGAGAGCATGTCTTAAGAGGCGACTAACTGTGACATGGCATAACACCGGCCATGGTTAGGTGGTTTGTTTAGAGCAGCACAGATGGCGCCTTACAGGCTGCGGGTCTACTTTGCTCTAGTGTTTGAGTCTATTAAGATGAACTCGCACATCGGTTAACCACCCAACGCAGAGGAGTATTAAGATGCTCAAGCCTAGCCTACTAAGCAGGAAATCCATCTCCCGGCTATATCCAGCTCAAACCAGGGCTGGGACCTGCACAGAGGCATCTAAGAACTAAGAACTAAGAAGAACGCCTTCTTCCACAAGAGACTTCATCACAACTCGCTGTTACATTCAATCACTAACAGTGCTGTCATTGTTATGTATCTATCATGTGACTGGCCCATGGCAAGTGGGTCACATAGCAGAAATAGGACACAAGTGCCCCTAACTAATGATCGTAGTTCCAGCACGCTGTAATCCATTCAGCTAGAGCTAGAACAAACAATCCTGGTCTGAATTGATCGTCCCTCGTTTATCATGGACGTGCACCTGGAAATAGTATATACTACAGCGGCCTGTCTTGCATTGTGAGGGTCGTCAATATGTTGGTTAGCTTGCTGACATTCCCAGCATTGCACTACAGTCCGGAGGGTGCCCGTCAACCTTATTTTGTAGGCCTCAGGATATAAGAAATTCCACTGCAACCACCAACCTGAGGAAAACACATCACGAGGGAACAGTTCAGCACGTTTAGTTTTGGGCAATAACTTCTAAATCAAGGGTTCTCAACCAGTGGAGAATTCCATTCCTAATTTTAGGTTTTTAATGTGAAAATTATGCTTGGGTTTAGTCTGTTATGAGGAAGCCTAAAGTTGAAACATCGGTTTCACAATCCCAACGATCCATATACGAATCCCCTTGTGTCCAGTTTGGCAGACACAGTGTTTTTTTTCTTGGTACGATCCGTTCTCCCCGTACGGAAAGCAATTGCAACTCACCCGTACTGCGCATCTGCCAAGAAACTTATAACAGCCTAATGGGTTGACGGTTGTAAGAACCGACATTCTATAAAGGACATGCTACTTACTATGATTCAGTCCGTTAAGTAATTAATTATGAATGTAGACAATTTTCTCCAAGTACACGTTTATGGCATGGTACCATTAAACAAACGTGTCCCTATTTAGAACAGCTAAGGATGGATCATGGCCTACTTTAGAAAGGCCGTCTGACTCACTGGTAGAACCCCTTGAAACGTCACATTCCACCGCCGTATAATGACGGAACGTATAATGTGTCAAAGTTTATAATCAATCCATGCTCCACGCAGAGAAAGAAAACAAAATTCACACTACAATACAAAACAAATCAATTTTGAGAGTGATCCTTTCACAGAATCCTGCCCTGAAACCAACTGCAAACCCATCTTTGTTTCCTGAACACGCTATTATTAGTTGCACTGAGAGTTGGCACATGAAAGTTCCGTCATTTAGTTAGCCTTGGAATACGACGTTTCAAAAAGGTTTCTTCGTGAGTCAGAAGCCTGTGTCTATAGTAAGCAGTGAGTGGACAGAGCAATACTTAGACTAGTACTGAACTTGAATGAAAACTAAAGAACAAAAACAGCACTTGGGGATGGACTAATAAACCCAATCGCAATCAGGAAAGTAATGAGTCATGGATGTCTCCAAGTCTATTTAATTTGTATTTTTATGAGATGGTGGAAGGTTGACCAGGGTTAGCATGGCTGTAGTGCAATGCTATGCTCCTCTGTTAGCTCACCACTGTGGAGATTGCAGTGCCGATCCCCACCTCGTTAGTTAGACTGCAGTGCCACAGCCTATTTCTAGGAGCACGAACGTAAGGAATGGAATTGATAAGTGTATTTCACCTGAACCTGATTACTGTTCGCTGCCTTTAATGTCCCATAATAACTGAGAAATTGATATCAGTTATTGGAACACCCCAGTCTGTTTCCTCATTAAAACATATCTCATATATGCCCCAAAGTTGGACGGTTTGACGGGGAGGGGGTCACAAATTGTACTATTAACTTCATTTTCTATTTGTGAACTTTCTTTACGATGATGTGACAAGTGACATTCGTGTGTTACTGGAGTATGAAAATAGGGCAAATAATAGTCACACTGTAACCTGCTGAGCATTTAAGAGTGAACTAGGGAGAGGTTTGCATGGGGCCGCCTTCTCAATCATGTAGAAACACTAAGCTACAATAAAAATAGAAGACTGCTACATCTTATTGTAGAAGGGTATGTACTAAGCCAAGAGGTGATTAGTTACCTGCCTCGCTACTTTGCCTTCCCTAACTTTACATCCCGTGTCCATTTATATCTGGGTGCGCGGGAACGTACGATCGGCGTTCCTATAAATAAAAGCACTTTTTAGATCCCTAAAACTATGAGGAGTGTAAGCGGTTCCACGGGTCAGTCGCCAAGTTGAGAACATCTACGTCAGGCATGAAATGAAGTCAAGTGTAAAGGAAATGTTGGTCGTAAAAGTTATGTCGCTAGGCTAGATTTGTATGCTGGGTTAAGTGGGTTGTACATCAGCCACATAAGTTATATAACTCTTATCGCCGCGCCTAAGTTTAACTTTCAAGCTAGAACAATCCTAACTTTCAAGGCTCAGTGACAGCCAGGCCTTCTGTAGCATCTCCTGCTCGTGGGCCGTTAGCCATCGAAGACTTAATCTACATGGGAAGCAGACTAGACTTCACTCGGAGAATCGGTCTTGCAGTGTTATCCATGAACTTTCTGCCCAGTCTGGACACAGCTTAGGCTCTCTCTGGAAACCAAGCGGCGCCTCTATAAATCGTACGTTATTATAATCCTTTGGTATGAATCTGATACATGAACGGTATAGCAAGGTGGTCATAAGCCGCGCGAGGTCTCCCACATACAACCAACGACGCACTTCTTAAAGTATGTTGATAAGACCTAGTAGCGAACATTGACATCGCCGAACGGACACAACGAGAGAGCATATACTCATTTCTGGATCCTCTTCCTCTTCGATCGACTGATGCAATGCTTCTAGCCCAGTGAGGTTCATGAAGGTGAATGTTCGTTTTAGCCCTTCGCCGGTCCCCCACAGCTTCCCATGGTCGCTTACCGGGCGAGAATTTGGTATGTATAAGTGGGACGGTCTTGCATGATATGTTATGGTATTTGCTTGGTTGCTCCACAATCGCATATATCGGTATCTCTGAGACCCATTCTGTGAAGGTGGACCTTCAGTCTGCAATGTCCCGTTCTGAGTCCGAAGATCTTCGTCCGTTCGTTTCTACCAAGTTTGTTTATGCTGTCATTTTCCGGTTTGTATTCTTTGTTCTCATCTCTTCATTCCGTCCTTATTGATCGTTTTAGGGATGTACTTTCTTCTGTATAGCTATGTGGATGGAGAGTGAGTGTCGCCACTGCCGGCTACTTCGAGCGCATCTGCCTTCTCATTTCCAAGGATCCCACAATGGGCCGAAATCTACTGTACGGCTAGACTTGGATTTTGTTTTTAGTGTAGCAACTCGATGTTATCGTTTATTTAATGTGATAGTATATCTTGTTTGGGGCTTGAGATGGCATGAGGTGCGTTCCTAGAGCCTGTCTTGTTTGGGGCTTGAGATGGCATGGAGTGCGCTCATAGAGTCTGTCTTGTTTGGGGCTTGACGTGGCATGGAGTGCGCTCCTAGAGTCTGTCTTGTTTGGGGCTTGAGATGGCATGGAGTGCGTTCCTAGAGTCTGTCTTGTTTGGGGCTTGGGATGGCATGGAGTACGCTCCTAGAGTCTGTCTTGTTTGGGGCTTGAGATGGCATGGAGTGCGCTCCTAGAGTCTGTCTTGTTTGGGGCTTGAGATGGCATATAGTGCGCTCCTAGAGTCTGTCTTGTTTGGGGCTTGAGATGGCATGGAGTGCGCTCCTGTCTGTTAGAATCGCCGTCTTTCTTGTAGTTGTCTTTTGATTGATAAGAATCTGCAGTGTTGGATCGTCATTGTTTGTCTTCCTTGGGCGATCTGGTTTTCCTCTCTAGACGTCCTGACCTGCCAGCATATACATCTGCAAATAGAAATCAGAGATGGGGAAAGACTGAACTCCTCATGGAATCGTTCCTGGGGCTGCCCGCACGATACACTGACTCAAACACACCGCCCCCACTCTATCTGCTCCCAATGACTTTACCGTGGCCATGGACGGTCATTGAGGTTGGTCCTAGTTGCCTAGACGGTTACTTGACTTGACTTAACACTCGAATCTCGTATGACGTCCTCACAGAACACTTCTGTTCAGCCACTTATAACCTGTAAGTTGAATCAGAACAACTAGTCATAAAATATCTAGCCCCCTAGTCCCAAAATTATAAATCTTGTCCCAAGGCCGTAGAAATCATTTATAAAACCTCCATAGTAAATAACTTGCCCCATGTTAGGTTAGTCATTTGTATCGACTTTCCGACATCTAAATATAGATTCGGTAATTGTACTACAATCATGGACACGTATGATTCATTAATGCTACCTTTCTTTATTAGCTTACTTAATTACTTTCCGTGTCCAACTCAGACATCGCTTGTTGAATGTTCGGTCATGTGGATTGCCTTGTCATTCACTTTTTAAATGTGAAACTGCCACTATACGTTAGCGCTAACAGACAGTATCAAGTCAAGCTATAAGTTAGCGCTAACAAACGGTATCAAGTCAAGCTAAATGTTAGCGCTAACAAGCTGTATTATGTCAAGTCATAATTTAAGTTAGCGCAAAACAAACGGTATTTAGGTCAAGCCATAATATAAGTTAACACTAACAAATAGTGTTAAGTCAAGCCATAATTAAGTTCGGGGGTCTCTGTGCCGAAGTGGTCACGCCGTATGGCTCGTTTTCAGGGGGACGGTGTGGGCTAGTGGTTAAGTGACACGGCTCACAATCTGAAGGTGCTGGGTTCGATCCCCAACACAGCACCGGTCGTTACCCCGGTGAAGCAGACCCTTAGATAATGCAGGAGGAAACAGGCCCTTACATAAAATGATTGCCGAAGTCGGATGCACTGAGCCGACAGGCACAAACTAAAAAACATAGTGCAACGCACGCCGCCTCGGGGAATAGAAAAATAAGGAGAACCAAAACAAAAAGCTGGTTGGGGTTCGAATTCGAGCTGCTACTGTCGGTTAAAGATGGCCATTTTTACGGAGATCCCTGGGTTCATCGCTGGAGCTACGGAGTTCGTGCTTTGTGCGATGCACTCGGTAGGCGGGGATACTGTTCTGTGGAGAGAGACAAAGCCACATGGGGAAACCGGTGGCGATGTAGTCGAGCCCTAGCCTTTAGCATTTAACCTCTTTCTATCTATCTTCAGTGCACTTATGTCGTTAGAAGTCGTGGGGAAGTGCGACCTCCTTTGTTTAATATTTTATTTGGCAGGTGAAAATCCACTGGAGACTTGCCAGGTCAATCCCAGCATCTGCTAGCCTCTGGAATATACGATCGCCTATTTTTGAGACTTGTGGACTTTTTGAAGGTTGAGGACTACAGACCGCTTGGCCACTGCTATCGCCACGTCGTGTGCTGGCAATGTTTGTTTATTTCATCCTCAGCAGAAAAACAACATCTGCCATACTGGGGATTCGAACCGCAGCCCTCCTTGTCGGCAGACAGGCATCGAAACCATTCGGCCACGCGCTCCTCTTCAACCTCTATAATTAAAGTTTGTGCTAACAAGCGGTATTAGATCAAGTCTTAATATACGTTCACACTAACAAACGTGTTAAGTCAGGTTCTGAAACATAACTGCAACCTAACTCACACAAATCATTACACATTGAACATTCAGATCGATCTGACTGATAACCTTGTGACCCTCTTGTAATACGACATAGTTCCTGGTAAACTTCTCGCAATCTTGCATGTCTTTGGTCTTATCTTGTGAAATGATATTCCAACACAAGAAAAAAAGCTCGCATGAACTTTGGTCCCATGACCAGAGAATGTCAGAGACATATCCAACTAGATCTTGAAGACAGTATGTAGTATGTCTGTACCAGTCTAACTGAAGGTTTGATGGATACCTGTAAATTGAAGTACTCCTTCACGCAGCCCTTGCCTTTTCGTGAAGCCAGTATCACGTTTTGGGATACTAGATAATAGTGCTGGAAGAAGAAGGCAGTTATTAGTAAACGATGATCAAAAATATGAAATTGAAGTGGTTAGTTACTTGGTTTCAAGTCACTCCTAGTCTCAAAGAGGTGAGAACCAGAGTGCCTGCATCCTGAATTACCTAAAGTTGTCTTGCCATTGGCCCAAGGTAGCTCGGGCCAGAGGTTGATGACCAGCGCAACTTCTTGTTCACAATAATTCAAATACAACGCAAGTTACATCAGCAAGACAAAACTGTCGCCATCATCACTTGAGATGCACAATTAACTTTGTTGTTAGTTTTCTTTCCACTTATGCCCCTTGAATGACGTGCTAAGCTAAAGTAATCTGTGCAGCGCCAAGTGCGGTCGTTTTGAGTCTGTCGTTACACAATCACTGTAATGCCATCTATCAAGATGGTCTTCGGCCGTTGGACCTATAATTTGACTTCATAGGACCAGTAGCCCATAAAACGAACTCCATTCGGCCTTTGGGCATATAATTTGACTTCATATGACCATTGGTATATAAATAGAACTTCATTTTGGCCTTTGGACCTATAATTTGACTTCATATGAGTGGCCCATAAAACGAACTTCATTCGGCCTTTGGGCATATAATTTGACTTCATATGACCATTGGTATATAAAAAAAACTGCATTTTGGCCTGTGGACCTATAATTTGGCGTTATATAGCCATTGGTTAACTATTGTGACGAATTCGGCGAACTGGTGTGACTTAATATGAGATTGGTGAATAAACTGGACTTCATTTAGGCTTTGGACATTGACCTCGACTTCATACTGCCAGCGGTTCACTACTTTGACTCGTTTGAGCTTCAGTGTGGTTTCAGTTTGAGACCCCAGCTTCAAACTGTCAAACAGACACCACGTGTCTCGAAATTTACAAGGCGAGCTATTTATGACATGGGCGAGAAAGTGTCGCAGATCACTGACTGTACACCACGTATCACATGGCACTGACGTCCGCCATGTTTACGTCCCAGCGGTGCATGTAGTAAAAAAGTGTTGTCTTCGCCAAACTGAGGAACTCTCTCTCTCTCTCTCTCTCTCTCTCAAATAAGCACATCTAAATTTGACAGTCTGAATGATGATTCAATCGTCATCATCTAGTGTATCTCTTGAGACAAAAATATCGAAAGCATTTAGTTTCTTTTGGGGCATAAGTCTTCAAGAAATGGACGACATGTTTGCATGTCTTGTGCCTTCACTTTCAGCTATGTCCATGTCTGTTCTGTTTTCTGTATGTTTGTCTGGAACTATTTCTATATTGTGTTTGGCTCGGACTCTAATCCCAAAGACAACAACATAGTCATCATCTGCTATCCACTTGGTGTCGTTACATGTCATGGGGAAGTGTACTTTTATGTCGCGTGCCATCTTTGTCGCAGATGTTGTTGTCATTCCGTGTGTCTTCAGTTTCTTCCTGACAGTATTTATCCATCGTTGTCGTGGTCTGCCTCTTTCCCCGCAACCCTGACGTCTGGTATTGTAGATACGAGCAGCTGATAACTTTGGTTGAACTCTTCTCAGCTGTCCTAATCCTTGTACTATCTGCCTTTCCGTGTATCCCATGTACTCACCCTCGTTAAATACTTCGTTCGTACTCTGTCCAGCCTTGTGACCCCGACAGCCTTGTGACCCCGACAGCCTTGGGACCCCGACAGCCTTGTGACCCCGACAGCATTGTGACCCCGACAGCATTGTGACCCCGACAGCCTTGTGACCCCAACAACGTTTCTCAAACACCTCATGTCGCATAACACGATTTTTTTGTCTTAAGCCTTAGTGAGAGTCCATGTCTGACACTGGTAGCAGAGAGTTGGTATAAACATGCTATTTATCATATGTATCTTTCTTTTCTTCATTGAAATGTGTTTGTGTCCTAATAATAGTGAGAGCTGATAGAAAACTGCATTATCTTTCTGTGTTCTTGATTCCACCTCCCGATCTAGCCTTTCATCGTGTGGGAACACGCTGCCAAAATATTTCAATTCTCTAACTTGTTTATGTTATGTGCTTTTTACCAGTATATTTAGTGCCAACATCAATCTCCTGAAAAGGAGAGATCAAAGCACCATTTTCCGTCTCCGCGCTCAATATATACAACTTGCATATGAAACCTGGACTGTGTAAAGTCGACATACAAAGAAGCTTAACCATTTCATCTGGGCTGCCTAAGGAAACTGCTGAATATAAAATGGCAAGATAGGATCACAAATGTAGAAGTTCTTTCGCGGGCTGGCATGACAATCATCCACACAACCCTGTGTAAATCGCAGCTTAGATGGACTGGCATGTTGTCCGCATGTCAGATGCGCGTCTTCCAAAGAAAATATTCTATGGCGAGCTTGAGTCAGGCAAGCGAGCCATGAAAGCTGCCCGTTTCCAGGAAGGACTAAGGGGAACGCGAAGTGATGGCCTTAGCCAGCATATTTTGCCTTACATGTCTGAGCAGTGTGTTTTGCCTGACCAGACGTAAGTCTTCCTCTCTCGCTATTGGATATAAAATCTGCAGGGGAAGTGTACGTATCTTTTGTAAAGAACATAAAAGCAATGGTTATGTAAGAGATCAAATAAATTCCCTGGCATGCCAACAGGAACCACTTCTTTCAGTAGTGAAACGTCGAAATCTGACATGATTTGGTAGTGTAAAGAGACATGTCTCCATCTCAAAATAAAATTGCAGGGAACGATTAACAGGTGGAAGAAAGCGAAGAGGACAAAGAAAGTCCTGAGTTGATAACATCAAACAATGGCCAGGACATGATTCGTCCACACTCGTTCGCAGGGCTGAGGATAGAGAACAGTGGAGGACTATGCGTGTTTTGATGTTTCTAGCCAAACGGGTTAAGAGATTATTGATCGATTTAGAACGAAGAAACTAATCAATATAAAATTGTAAACGGAAAATAGTTACACAACAGAATAGAAGCGTTGTTGTACATCCCTATTTTATACGAAGACACTTGCTAAAACGAAATTAGAAACGAAAAATAGTAACACAGCAACATCACACTGCTTTTTCATATCGCTATCGAATGAAAAGAAATTTATAAGCGAAAAATAATAAGCTGCTTTTACAAATCGCTATTTAAAACGAAGAAAATAATACCAAAAAAATGAATAAACGGAAATATATAATGCGGAACAAACCACCAGATGTCTAACAATAGTGGAAAAATAACGATCTGACAATAATGAAGGAAAAAACATGTGATGTTTAATCTGACAATAATGGGAGAAAAAACATGTGATGTTTAATCTGACAATAATGGGAGAAAAAAACATTTGATGTTTAATCTGACAATAATGGGAGAAAAAAACATTTGATATTAAATCGGAGAACAATGGAAAAAAAACCATCAGATGCGGCACCACTGCCTCACAGAGAGAATGTCGTAAGAGGCGACTAACTGCGAGACATGGCAAAACACCAGTAATGGTTATGTAGTTCGTTAAGAGCAGCATGGATGGCGCCTAACAGGCTGCAGGCCTACTTTTCTATAGTGTTTGAGTCTATTAAGATGGGCTCGCACAGTGGTTAACCACCCTCTACGACAGTTTCCCCACAGCAGTGGAGTAATAAGCTGCTCGAGCCTATCCCGCTAAGCAGGAAATATTCCTCTCGGCTATATCCAGCTCACGCCAGAGCTGGGACCTGAACAGGGGCATCTTCCCCTGTAGAAGTACAGGTCGACTAAGACTAAGACTAACATATTTGGTTTACTTGCACCTCCGTGACTCTCTGTGTAAACTATCGTGGCCCACATACTCTAATCTGAGATCCACTGCTGAATAGCCCCGTCTTTTATGGGGTGAGAAAACGTTTGACATATATTTGTTAACTTGAACGTACCTTCTGATGTAGAAGACAAAACTTAACATGTCGAGATCTATATAATTACATAGGCGGAGAGATTTGTATATATTAAAATGCTTGCGAACTTAGTGTTATCGACTTCTTTTTTATCGATTATAGCGCTCTGTGCATGAAAGTGTAGCATATGTTCGTGGTGTACAGAAGTCTGTTCGTTTGGAATGTTTCCGTGGCAAATTGAGTTATGTGATAATAGATTCTGAAATTTGTATTTTAGCTGTTGTTGTATGCTGATGTTGTTGTTACTGTTGATGTTGTTGTTGTTTATGTTGTTGTTGTTGGTTTTCTTGCTGCTCTTGTTGTCGGTGACGTTGAAGTTGGTGTTGTGACTGCTGTTGTTGATGTTGTTTCATGTTCGTCGCATGGAACATCATCGCTTCTCCAAAGATATTATTTATGGGCAGATGGCGTGTGGTAAAAGAACAGATGGCAGAACACAGCTGAGGTTAAAAGACGCATGTAGGCGGGACATGAAGGCTCTGGATTATGAATCTGCTGTCTTTGGAAGACATAGCTACAGAGCTATCTAAATGGAGATGTAACCTGAAGAGCAACCTCAGACTGGGTGAAAATAAGCTCATGCAACACAGAGAAGGGACAAGACAACGAACAAGGACAAGGAAAACCAAAAACACAGTAGAGAGTTTCTACTCCTATACCGGTGATCAAATATTACAGAATAAGGGGCTACTCACGTACTTAGTAATTATCATAACGGATTCCGTGGCGGGGTGGTTAAGCCGTCGGCCTCGTTATCAAGTGGTGTGTGTTAGACTCCAGACTCCGCCGTCTTTTTCATGGGTGCTTGATGCTGAGTCCCCTGCATCTCGTAGTTGCCCTCTAGTCGTCTTGTCCTTGACTTGCCACTGGGGTTGGGCGGCTCGAGACGAGAGAGTGAGGATAAAAAAGTATCGCAGTTAATCCTTACTAAAAATTAGCGCTAGCAAATAAATAATGCCATCATCGTTCGCGATGGACGGCGGCCTTTGCCTTGAATTATCATAACGAAGAAATGAGATTCAAGATACGTGTTTCCTTCAGCTCCTCGGCAGTTTCAATCCATTATTCAGTGGGGCCTAAAAATGTAGGTCATTGAATAAGATGGCAGCACTCAATGGCTCGGAGATGGCAGCTTAATCAGGATCAGCAAACCACAGCTAACTAAGACCTTATTCCGACTCCTACATAAATTCAAATTCCGAGGTGTGAAAGAACAGGTCACGAATTTCGAGTATCTGGGCTGCAGAATTGGCAACAATAACAACTGAACAAAGGGAATCAGAAGGAGATTAACAATGGCAATACAGAGGAGATAATGTCAGAATACTAGCAAACATACAAAAGTGACAATGTTTTGAGATTTTGTTTTACCCCTGGCAGCATACAACTGCGAAGCATGGACAGTTACCAAATCCTCGAGGAAAGTCTAAATGTTATTCAAAAGTCCTCATAATACCATGGACCAAAACAAAGAAGAATGCAGACATTCGACAAAAGTTGGAAATAGAGGAGAACTGGTTTATACATTCCATCAGGAACAGAACATTAAACTACTTTGGCCACATAGCGAACCAGAGCTGCCAAGACCATTCTACACCTCCACGCGGTGATCCTGGATAACAGGCTGCAAGAGACCAGACTGACTATAGAGAAAGGATTGACGATGGAAGGCTAACGCGATACTCAAACAATTCCTACTTAAATCGGATGTGTTGGACCAAAAGGTGCAAATATCGCAGTCAAGCTGTAAACTACAACACAACGCATTCGGTTCTCTGGACTACATCCTGCTACTTGCAAAGCTCTTTCGGGGCTTGGTAGCGGGATATTGAGAACGAACGAAGCCAAGCCAAAAGACAGCGGTCTTGGGAGAATCGTAATGGAAGGTATATACCGGGCATTAAAGGAAGAGGTAGACTAAGAAGACGATGCCACCAAGAAGTCAAGGAATACTTAGGCATGACTGGAGCAGACTAGAAATTTGGCAATTTGGTTTTTTTTTCAAACGTCCTCTGGTGATAGAACCGTTCTGCAAAGCACATACTACAAGATGAGTCTGTAGGGGCAGTGCTGTCTCTACGAAGCTTTGTCTAGATTTCAGACTCATGTTCTGGTATCTGGTGTCCAAACATAGGGTGCCCTGGGTCGTGTATCTGTTACTCTCTTTGCATTTTAGATGAACCACTTATTCGTGATACTTCTGATGCTTCGCCCATCATGGGGTATATTTTTTTCTTCTGTTGGAGTAGGTTTTAGGCACACGTAACTGTCCGGACAATCTCAGTAACTGCTTTTTGAAAAAGCTGAACATTTGCAGTTTGCTCGCCGACTCAGATACGAGCAACCATAGGGAGAGTGCGGATCTTTAGATTGGGTAAGAGGACATCTGACAGTGCTCTCCATATTGTGCAAGAGGACATCTGACAGTGCTCTCCATATTGGACAAGAGGACATCTGACAGTGCCCTATATGTTGGGTCAAGGGAGATCTGACAATGCTCTCCATGTTGTGTCGGAGGACATCTGATAGTGGTCTCCATGTTGTGCCGGAGGACATCTGACAGTGCTCTCCATGTTGTGTGCGTCAGCTCAACAGCGTTAGAACGAAAACAAAAACGAATAGAAGGTTACGACCTAAAAGTCTTCATCAACGAGAACAAACAACACAAACCGTTTTCGTCATAGTCGTTCGTTCTTAATCTTCCGCTACCAAGTCCTGAACGTTCTTAATCTTCCGCTACCAAGTCCTGAACGTTCTTAATCTCCCGCTACCAAACCCTGAAAAGAGCTTTGCAAGTAGCAAGATGTTCTCCAGAGAACGGAATGCGTTGTGTCGTAGTTTCCATCTTGTCTGCGCTATTTGCATTTTTTGGTCCGACACATTTTTGAGTACCGGGATAGCCTTCCCTCTTCGACCCTTTCTCCTAAGCCATTCTGCCATGCTGCAGCCTGTTATCCAGGATCACCGCGTGGAGGTGGAGAAAGGTATTGGCAGCTCTAGGTTGCTCACCCTGACGCTAGCAGTTAGCTGTTGGTCGCTGATCGCTATAGCCCACGAACAGCTCAGCATCTTGAAGCCTCACAAATATGACGTAATGCATCAGAAAAATAAGAGATGAATATCAGATGTTCAAGAAAATAATAAAAATGCAAAACTCTTAACACACACCAAGTCGCAGTGCATTACCGTATACCACTGCAGCTCGATTTCTGTAAGTCTACACTGCTACCACTATCTGACGCCCCTAGTCTCCAATATACACCCAAGGCTGGCTCTTATCGCCAACAAGTTAAGCAATTATCGCGTGACTGGCTTGACTCGTTTCATTCCTGGCGTGACGTTCCTACGTGGAGGCTCATGTGGTGGCTTCGATTAACTAAGTACTAAAGGTCGTGGGATCGATTCCTAGTTGCGGGGTTGTCTTTTCTATCGATCTCTGTGTTGTTATTTTTCTTTGGTATTACTGTAACATTGTCATATTATCTCTGCTTAGAAATATGCTGCGTGTAGATCAGTGGCGTAACTACGGACCACAGGGGCAGGAAGCACTATCAGCGAGTAGGAAATAGTGGTCGACAAGAATCTTTGACTTTACGGATAATTATTATTCTTTTTTCCTTTCGTCTTCTTCTTCTTCTTGCAAAAATGTGTTTTTCGCAATATCAAAAAGTATGATCTTAACGTCATGGCATGAGTCAGGGGCGTAAGGTTCATTGTCTACGTAATGCACTTTGGAACAAGGTTATAACAATATTTGTCTATCTTCTACTTTAATTTCCAAAGTCTCGGCAGTCAGGTGATTGACACATGTAAATGATCCTGCTCTTGTGATCTTTGACTTCGTCCATGTCAACTGTACTGTGTCTGGGTAGCAGCTTGTCCCTCCTAACTGTACTGTGTCTGGGTAACAACTTGTCCCTCCTAACTGTACCGTGTCTGGGTAGCAGCTTGTCCCTCCTAACTGTACTGTGTCTGGGTAACAACTTGTCCCTCCTAACTGTACTGTGTCTGGGTAGCAACTTGTCCCTCCTAACTGTACTGTGTCTGGGTAGCAACTTCTCCCTCCTAACTGTACTGTGTCTGGGTAGCAACTTGTCCCTCCTAACTGTACTGTGTCTGGGTAACAACTTGTCCCTCCTAACTGTACTGTGTCTGGGTAGCAACTTGTCCCTCCTAACTGTACTGTGTCTGGGTAAAAACTTGTCCCTCCTAACTGTACTGTGTCTAGGTAACAACTTGTCCCTCCTAACTGTACTGTGTCTGGGTAGCAACTTGTCCCTCCTAACTGTACTGTGTCTGGGTAGCAACTTGTCCCTCCTAACTGTACCGTGTCTAGGTAGCAACTTGTCCTTCCTAACTGTACTGTGTCTGGGTAGCAACTTGTCCCTCCTAACTGTACTGTGTCTGGGTAGCAACTTGTCCCTCCTAACTGTACTGTGTCTGGGTAGCAACTTGTCCTTCCTAACTGTACTGTGTCTGGGTAGCAACTTGTCCCTCCTAACTGTACTGTGTCTGGGTAGCAACTTGTCCCTCCTAACTGTACTGTGTCTGGGTAGTAGTTTCTCGGCCGTGTTCCTCCAAACTGAACTGTGATTGTGTTTATCCCTCTCTGTTTTCTGCGGACTGTGTCTTACGTCCATGACCAATGCCTGATATGTATTTATCAAGCCAGATGGCGTCTTTAAAGGCAAGCACGCACTCCCACCACTCCAACCAGCCGTGTCCATCCTTCAAATAGTGCTTGAGCTCTGGTTCACAGGAACACAGTACAACTCCAAAATTAAAAGGTGTAAAGTCGAACTGCACGCTGTCCTACGAGATAGGCTCCCAGAAAATGAAACGGAAATTATATGCAAAATAAAATATCTTCCTAAATGTGACTGGCACAACATAGGAAGCACATTCAGATGTCCTCTGACCATCAGCACTCATCCAGATGTCCTCTGACCATCATCACTCATCCAGATATCATCTGACCATCAGCACTCATCCAGATGTCATCTGACCATCAGCACTCATCCAGATGTCATCTGACCATCAGCACTCATCCAGTGTAATATCGTCAGCGAATCTTAGGTGGTCGAGTAATCGCCAATTTATGTTGATGTTGTACTCGCTCCAGTCGCAATGTCTCATCGTCGACTCTAGACAAGCAGAGAAAAGGTTGGGCGAAATGGGGTCACCATGTCGTACACCTTTCTCCGCGGCAATTGCTATCGGTCGTGTGAATGGACGAATGATGGTTGTGCATCCATCATAGCAACATTTCAACATGTCTGTGTAGCCAGCTTCTACTTCCTGCCCTTCCAGAGCTTTCTATACATATTCAGATTCGACCGAGTCAAACGCCTTTTTGCAGTCGATGAATGTCAACACTAGTGTTGTGTGGTGCTCTTCTTGCTGACTCACTCAAATGTCAACATGTGGTTATGTGGTCCTGCGTGCTGTATCTGCGGTTGACTCCAGCCTGCTCTATGGGTTGGGCTTCCTCGATGGTGTTGCGGCTTCTGTATCTACACCTGGATAACCTCTTGGCCTCTTCTTAAGATACGTCTACATATATATTAAGTTAATGGAGCCTTTTTACCTTCCCTTTAGTCTGTTAGCTTCGTTATTTTCACTCGAATACTTGAATCTTGGTATTCAATCAGCCAATGTTTCCTGATACCAAGTAGTTAAACACTGCTTGGATATGTGCCTGTCATTTGCCTTGGAGTCCCATGGTGATCCAAAGGCGTGGCGGCGAACATCTCGTTGGCGGGTGGTTGTAGTTATATGGACACAAGAAAGACACACTCATCATCCTTCTATCGTCAGTCACGTGGACTACATGACCGGCCCATATATCGTCAGTCACGTGGACCATATCGCCGGCCCATCTATCGGCAGTCATACTGACCACATGGCCGACCCATCTATCGTCAGTCACGTGGACCACATGACCGACCCATCTATCGTCAGTCACGAGGACCACATGGCCGACCCATCTATCGTCAGTCGTGCTGACCACATGGCCGACCCATCTATCGTCAGTCACGTGGACCACATGACCGGCCCATCTCTACTTTCTTATTGACACGGGGTCGACGACATCTAATTGGTTGCGGATGTCGGTATTTCGGATATGGTCACTTAGGGAGATATTTAGGACTTCACTCCCTTTATGCTTCTGTAATTCGGAGCTTCTCTACGTCTGACCTCAACCTGATTTGCGTAGATCTAAAACCTCACACGCATATACCGTTGCTAATACACAAAGATTTGAGGGGACAGAAGATAGTACCGGAACACAATTACCAATCACGATGGAGCGCACCAGCACATATTGGATTTGTACACGTGCGAATTAATGTTGCGAAATCGAATCTAAGTTCGCCAGCTGAACACATTCGATAATATAGCATTTGCTATTGCTCTCTTTTTGCCACCCTGTTAATATCAGTAAAAAACAACGGACGTCTGCATTTCTTATCAATTGCATTTGTTATGTATTTTTGTTCTGAACCTTTCGAACTTCAATTGTTGGATAAAAATGTGAGTAAAGGTGGGAATTACTTTCTTTATATGTTCAATGTTATGTGCCATTTTGTCACTTAAATTTTAATTCTAGTGAATTAAACGACAAGTACCGGCCTATGGTACACTAAGAAGATTATCAATTTTAGAACCAATGCAGCAGAGATTAGATATAATTAGATAAAAGTCTTTTAGTTGGTTCTTAGTACGTTGCGTCATAGCGTTGAGTAACATTTTCAGAGTTGTCTCCCTTTGACTTTCGAGTGTTAATTGTACCATTTGCCTAAAACTCCGCATTTAATAATGCCTTTTTCAAGATCGACAATGTGAGCAGCAGAGTGGATAAACGGCTTGCCTCTAACAGCAAAAGGGGAAGACTCAATCCCATATTTCGGCATGCTCCTGCATTGATTGTCTAGTCGTATCTCTTTCACTCCAATCAAAGGGACACCACTACAGTTAGCCCCCTTAAGGAATCATACGCCTAGGACTTTTCCGTGCTTTTGTTGTGGTGGCTTCTGTAGCAGTTTGTGTTAAACAGGGTGAGGTTGCTAGCTTCGTATACAACTCTCATCCGTCACCTTTAACGACGTTCATGAAATGCAGTTGTCCTATTCTCCTCTTCCCAAAAGGATTCACATGATCCAGTCAACCAACCAGTAAATTGGTACCTGAGTTACAACTGAGAAAACGATCCAGGGAGGGATGAAATTGGTCACTCAACCGAACCAAAAAATAAATAAATATATAACAGACTATATTTTTTTTCGGTGCAAGCTTTTATTCCAAGATTTTCATCCTAACCCTGTGCTACCAGTGCCAGACATGGATATTGAAAAAGGCACAGGAACGATAGTTAGCCACTTAGGAAATGCAGTGCAACGAAATGTCACTAACAGCACCAGAAGAGACATAATCATAATTACGAGTATTTGGGAGAAGGTTGACACATTTCTCTGCCTACAGTACATCTAGGTACAGAGAATGAATTGGTTTGGCCACATTGTGAGAATGCAACCTTTCACAGGAAAACATCAGGAAAAAGGGCGAGAGGGAGACTGAGGAAAAAAGGGGATGGACAGCGTAAACGAGACCTCTCGTAAAATGGGGAAAAGGTCACTCCGGCCACGAGAGAGACGAAAGACAAACACATACCACGACATTGGGCTACAACTCGGTAGAACATGAGACGACAAAAGAAGAAATACAAGAAGAAAAGATTGTATGGATACTAGTGCATTTTTTGGTGTGTTTATTACTACAGACAGGAGCGCGTGGCCGAATGGTTTCAAGGTCTGTCTGTCTACAAGGAGCACAGCGGTTCGAATCCCCAGTATGGCATATGTTGTTTTTCTGTTGGGGGTTAAATAAACAAACATAGCCAGCACACGACGTGGCGACAGCAGGAGCGAAGAGGCCTGTAGTCCTCAGCCTTTAAAACCACTCGACTACCCCAGCAATGGGAAAAATGTCGTATGACAGGTTTGAAAAACAATTGTGTTTTTTTATGTTGGAATTGCAAACTAAGCTTGCACTCAATGTACACCCCTATATTACGCGTTTCCCTTGAAACATCAGAAGTCAGAATCTCTTGCGGCAGCCTTTTTTTTTTTTTTAATTGCAGATGTGTAATTTTGTAGAGACTGAACAACATGTCAGCTGTAAAAGTTATGAGGAAGTTAATTAAAATAAGAGAAGTAGAATTTCGCTCAAAAAGACAACGAGCAAGGCAATCATCATCATCAGTTCATTCAGTCCTAGCACTGAATTGGATGCCTAATACTAACGAGGTGCTACATGATGATGATGATATATATATACATACACACATGCACGTCCTGTGTTGATTGGATGACTAAATTGGATGAGCATAACTTTTAGAGCAAGGTCATGTAAATGAAACTGGTTGTAAACAGACTCTACAGAGTCTGCTAAACCAGTATAAAGACGTTAAGTTAAGTTAAATTGGTCAACAAGCTCATGGATTTTGTCCTTCCATTTCTGCCTATCCTCTGCAGCCGTCTTCAGCTCAGCATACTTCTTCACAGCCATATCTTTGCAAGCTTGAGACCAAAAGATATTTCTAGGTCGTCCCCTCCGTCTCTTTCTCTACATAATGTCCTCTAAGACCTTTTTGACTGGGCCCTCTCTCCGCAGGTTATGTCCCAACCAGTCAAGTCGGTTCATTTGTGTCTTCCGTATCAACTTTCTCTCTTCTCCCATCTCCGCCAATACCTTTTTATTCGATTTCTTCTCGATCCAGCTCACTCTTTCCATCTTTCGGTAACACCACATCTCAAAAGCTTCCAAGTATGTTTCCTCTCTTGTGTTTATAGTCTATGTTCCAGGGCCATACATTGTCACGGTCCAAACACATGTGTATAAGATTTGTTTCCTTAGAGACTTACTAATGTTATTGGATGTACAGATACTTTCTTTCTCTCTAAACACTTTCTTTGTTGTTGCAATTCTAGATGGTATTTCTCTACAGCATGTCAATAAATGCTTGTAATAATTGAGACCTATTCCTGGGATACGTTTAGTGCCTGTATGTGTGTAGGTGTTGACGTGTCTGTTTGTGTAGGTGTTGACGTGTCTGTGTGTGTAGGCGTTGACGTGTCTATATGTGTGGGTGTTGACGTGTCTGTGTGAGCAGGTGTTGACGTGTATGTGTGTGCAGGTGTTGACGTGTATGTATGTGTAGGTGTTGACGTGTATGTGTGTGTAGGTGTTGACGTGTATGTGTGTGTAGGTGTTGACGTGTCTGTGTGTTTAGGTGTTGACGTGTCTGTGTGTGTAGGTGTTGACGTGTCAGTATGTGTGGGTGTTGACGTGTCTGTGTGTGCAGGTGTTGACGTGTCTGTGTGTGTAGATGTTGATGTGTCTGTATGTGTAGGTGTTGACTTGTCAGTGTGTGCAAGTGTTGACGTGTCTGTATGTGCAGGTGTTGATGTGTCAGTGTGTGTAGGTGTTGACGTGTCTGTATGTGCAGCTGTTGACGTGTCAGTATGTGTAGGTGTGGACGTGTCTGTCTATATGTGTATTGCTTGGCTTAACTTCGTTCGTTCTCAATCTCCTGCTACCAAGCCCTTTCAGGGCTTAAGTAGCAGAATGTAGTCCAGAGAACGGAATGCGTTGTGCCGTAGTTTACAGCTTGACTGGGATATTTCCACATTTCGGCCCAACACATCCGACTTCAGCAAGCATTTTTTGAGTACCGGGGTAGCATTCCATCTTCGATCCCATCTCCTTAGCCAGTCTACCCTGCGTGAGGTGTAGAAGGGTCTTGGCAGCTCTGGTTCGCTGGCCCTGACGCTAGCAGTCAGCTATGGGTCGCTGACCCCTGCAACTCATGCGCTTGATTCCCTATATATATAAATATATAATCATATCCTCATATAGCACGTCCTTAGCTGAACGTTGCTATCACAATAGCCGATCTGTAAGACTCTCAATCTCTAGCCAAAACACGCCCACATCCTCCCCGTCGTTGTCATCTTCAGAAGCTCTGTGATGTATTGTGTCCAACTTCTGCTCGCTCTGCCCCTGCCCCGCTTTCCAGGCCCCATACCCCCCAGTATCATTATGTCCAGACCATTGTGACGTTTCATGTGGCCAATATATTTTAGCTTTCTGGACAAGATATTGTTTATTAACCATATTTCCTAGATATCCAGTTCTTGTAGGATATCTTCATTTTTCCTTTTCGCTATCCATGGTATTTTGAGCACCCTTTTGTAACATTGTAGTTCAACAGAATCAATCCTTCCCCCAAGAGTTTGTATGGTGGTCCACGTTTCGCATCCGTACGTTGCCACAGGGAAGATGCAAGTTCGCAGGATTTTTATGTTTGTCATTTTATTAGAGTTCTGCCATAACTTTCTCGTTTTATTAGAGTTCTGCCATAACTTTCTCATTTTATGAGAGTTCTGCATTAACTTTCTCATTTTATGAGAGTTCTGCCATAACTTTCTCATTTTATGAGAGTTCTGCCATAACTTTCTCATTTTATGAAAACCTATACATTGCCATAGCCATTCTGCGTCTGACTTCCTTGTGGCAATCTCCATTGTTCCTTATACTTGATGTACATGAATTACGGAAGATGTTCACAATGGGTACCGATACTTCAGTTTCTTGCTAACCACCATTTTAACTGTCACTAGCGACAAAGCGATTTCCTCTGCTAGCGAACGTAAGCTCAGGCGACGGCCCACCCGAATCGCTGCATCAATTTTGGCGATGGCATCTTCTGACGCAAAAATATGCGTTGTCCAGTTCTTCGCAGTTGTCTTCGACACACTTTTGTCACCATACACTGCCTGCATTCTGCAATGAATGTCAACTGGTCGACATCCTACAGCTGTTAGAAACCGAATCACCGATCGCTGATCAACTCTGGACGGATTCCGCATCATATTCGCTGTTTTAAATGGTCTGCTGAGGAAACTATGAGTTGGAGGATAATGAAAGTTTGGTTGGTATGTGATATTTACAGCAGAAGTGACGTCATCATGCGCATCGAACGTATGTTCACTCGTTGCATTTTGGTCCGGTTTCATTTGAACATGGCTCGTGTGTATATATATATATATATATATATATATATATATATATATATATATATATATAGGCCAAAACTATTATTACGTTTCGAAGTGTTACATCGCTACATAAGTGGACAAATATCTTTAAAAATTGTATTTTCTAAATTGGAGAGTCACTATCAAGAATAGAAAAACAACAATGCACAATATAAATCAATGCAGCAGAAGCTGACATAGAAACTTTTAAATCAGTGGTGTTGAAGTAAGGGGTGCGCCCCCGGTGCCGGAGGTTGCGGGTTTGATTCACAGTGAAGACCGGGATTTTTTTTACGTGGCTCTTCTGGTAAAATTTCCCTGTTCTCTGGGTAGTCGGATCGTACTCCCGTTTTCAGTGTCGAGCACACTAGAAATTTCTTTGCAGTTAGAAATCTAAAAGAGTAATCGTAATGGCCACTGCCCAGACAAAATTCAAATTAAAAATCTACCCAAGTTATTTGTACCTTTCTCCGGGTGGTTTGTTAAGAACAGATATAAATAGCACATAACTGACTGCGGGTCTACTTAGCTGTAGTGTTTGAGTCTATTAAGATAGCTCCCACATCGATTAAACCACCCTTAGAAACTGGTTGAAAGCAGACTCTGTAGAGTCTTCTAAATCTGTAGAAATACATTAACTCCTAGACTACCTGAGCCACTTCAGGTGGCGTATTTTTGGACTCATTTTTACACAAGCCACTTAGAGTGGCTGTCATGTTAGATATCGATTAGGAAAGTTTAAAAAACATTTTTTGAAGGTTAGACCAATCCAACATTTTTAAAGTCACTTCCTTTTGATGAACTTTACAATTTAAGAGCCATTTGCGCTTTTTTCTTAGACAAAGAGGTACACATTTAAGAAATTAGCTGATTAATCGATTTTTCTCCAGGTAAATGTGGTTGATAAAAATGCCTTCCAGTGATCGTAAGCAAAGATTATCATCAGAATAAGCACTACAGCTCTATTTTTCTTTATCTTAAGACAAATTGGTTCTATTCGATAGCCTTTTTAATTGTGTACATGAAATACATGAAATACATGAAATACATGAACAAAATGTTAAAATAACAAAATGTTGTTGCAATATATTATGGTGACGTCACCTCAACTTGTATAATTTTCCTTGGTGACTTTTTTTCACAATGTCATTTCAAAGATACAAATACACACTTAATCTTTATTTACTGACAGAAAAAGATACAACTTGTATATGTTCTGTTTGAATGGATATTCCATTAGTGGTGGCTAATGTTGGGAACTTCAGAAGTGTACAAAGCTTGATATTACAATAAACGTAAATTACTATTTATCTATTTTTTTTAAATTTAAAGACACAAAGTAGCTCTGTTTGATAGCTCATTAAATTCTGCACATTTGTATTTTTTTTTATTTTTTTTTGCGTTCGCCTTATTTCTCTTATCCCCAAGGCGGTGTGCGTTGCACTGATGTTTTTATTTTGCTCCTGTCGGCCCAGTGCATCCGACTTCAGCATGCAATTTGTGTAAGGGTCTGCTTCCTCCTGCATTTCTAAGGGTTTGCTTCCCCGGGGTAACGGCCGGTGATGTGATGGGGATCGAACCCAGCATCTTCGGGTTGTGAGCCGTGCCACTTAACCACTAGGCCACGCCGTCCCCCACATTTGTATATGAGATAAATTAATGCAATGTTTAAAATAAGAAAATTATGATAAAATGTTATGTAACTGTAAGGTAGAGAAATCATTTTGGAACAGACGGTGTAAAAACGTGGTTTTAGTGTCGGTATACTAAGAGTTGTTAACCAGCTGTTTATCTATCGTCTACCTAATCAGCTGATTCGACCCGCTGCACCATACAGTAGTCATTTCTATGTGTCTGTAATTCTAAGTGGCAGTTCTACGCTGCAAGAGTAAATGTCTCCAGAGACCCAACATATTCCGGAATGAATGGGTTTTATTTTTCTAAACTTATCAGAAACTCCTTTGACATTTTTTTTTTGGTATTCAATTGTAGGGTACTATTCAGCTGAAAGCGACTAATTAATTAAAGGCACTATTCGACACCGGACTGAATTTTCGGTTCATTCCGTATTTGTAAATGTGTATGTATATATTGGCTGAGAGGTTTCAGGAAGGTTTATGTGTGCAGCATACATCAGAATACGACCACTGTTACACTGAGAGCATGATGTAATGCACGACTAACAGTGTAGTATAATCTTTTAAGTGTAGTAGACTCTCCAACGTATGGGGAAGACAACAGCAAGGTGTGAAGTAATCTTCTGGGTTTGAAAAAAAAATTCCCCTTGTATGATCTGCTAATAAAGACATGAACAACTCGTTTCGCTGGGGATCGCTGCATCAAAACAAACACAGCAATAATAACTACAAAAAAAAACAACAACAACAATAACATCTGCAACAATAGCAACAACAATAACTACAGCAACACTAGCAACTATAACTACTACACCAATAACAATTACAAGAATAACATCTACAGCAATAACAACTACTACATTTACAAGAACAACTATAACATTAACAATAACAACTTGAACAATAACAACATCATTAGCAGCAATAACAATAATAACTGCAATACACAATTATTAAAAATAAAAACTACAACAATAACAACAACAATTGCAAAAAGAACAAGAAAAAGAAGTACAACAATAACAATAACAACTACAACAATCTCAAATAACGACATATCAACAGCTGCAGTAACATGAACAATAACAACTACAAGAAAGGCAATTACAACAATAACAGCAGCAATAACAACTGCGACAATAACAAAAACTGCATCAATAACAACAATAACAATAACAGCAATAACAATAACAATGACAACTACAATAATAACAACTACAACAATAACAATTACAACAATATAAACAACCATAACATCAACAATAACAAATACCGCAATAACAAGAACAACAATAACAACTACAACACTAACAACTACCACAATAACAACTTCCGAAACAATAACTACAACAATAACAACTACAAAAATTACAACTACCACAATAACAACTTCCGAAACAATAACTACAACAATAACAACTACAAAAATTACAACTACCACAATAACATCTTCCGAAACAATAACTGCAACAATAACAACTACAAAAATTACAACTACCACAATAACAACTTCCGAAACAATAACTACAACAATAACAACTACAAAAATTACAACTACCACAATAACAACTTCCGAAACAATAACTACAACAATAACAACTACAAAAATTACAACTACCACAATAACAACTTCCGAAACAATAACTACAACAATAACAACTACAAAAATTACAACTACCACAATAACAACTTCCGAAACAATAACTACAACAATAACAACTACAAAAATGACAACTACCGCAAAAACAACTTCCGTAATAATAACTGTAATATTGACAACAATAACAACTGTACCAATAACATCAATAACAACTACAACAATTACATTTACTGCAATAACAACTTCCACGACAAAAACTATACCAAATATCAACTAAACCAATATCAACTATACCAATATCAACTATACCAATATCAACTAAACCAATATCAACTATACCAATATCACTATACCAATATCAACGATACCAATATCACTATACCAATATCACTATACCAATATCAACTATACCAATATCAACTATACCAATATCAACTATACCAATATCACTATACCAATATCACTATACCAATATCAACTATACCAATAACTAGGGCTTGACAAAAGCCCTCGCCTGTGACCACTAAAAATTGGTGCTTTACAAGTAACAAAAATGTCCGATTTTAATCGTTACTACATAACGACTCTCGCACGATTATGAATGATATTACGGTTCGAATAGATCGTATATAAGCTGGTTTATGATGGTGAATCTAAATGGACCTCCACTGTCACAATGTAAACCTACTAAAGCCATCGATAAATGGTGCTACAGCGCTAAAACTACCAAGAATGTTCAAGGACACAAATGCCATGCCTCTGACAGTAGTGCATGTTTTCTTAAGAAGAAATAGACCAATACTGTGTAAATAATACAACATATGTTGGTTTGGTACGCATTGATATGTAGAAATAAAAGTGAATTAGTGCCAAGTTTAAATTTATTAACATAAATTGCAAGACTGTAGTCCGACCGTGCTGACTGGTGAGCCACCCTAAAATTGGTCAAGACCTGCCAAAAACATGTACCACAATAACTAGAACAATAACAACTACAACAATTACAACTACCGCAATAACAACTTCAGCAATAATAAAAGCAGCAACAACAACATCTGTGGTACTCAGCTATGCCCGTCATGGTAATGCAGGTATTGAATATTTAGCTATCCCGTTCCTCCACTCCCTCCCATACTGACTACACTGCGTGCCCCTCTCAGAGCTGTCCATATTGCCCTCCTCATCCCTCCCACCATCCGCCGAACAACCACCACACCTCTCCGCCTCCACCACTCCAGGTTGTGCAGCGAATCGAGCGAACCGTTTGCCTCGCTCAAGCCTAGAACTAATTCTTGTGTTGAACGCCAAAGCGCAATTGCTTTCATAATAAAAGTTAAATCAATTCATTTCGATTTAAATATCAGTAGGCAATTCTTGCATCAGTTAGGATTTTCAAAAGCAATCTATTTTATAACGGAGTGTATTGGGAATTAATCGTACCAGCTGTGGTACCCGATGACCCAAATTTGCCAAGAGATATCTGCTTCGTGTGCCGCATATACTGCAGGCCTCTCACGCCAATTGGGTTACGAGGTCATAATATAGTTCTAAATGTTGTCTTTGTACATTTTTAGAATAATCGTATACAATTTTCCTGTTCGTAATTTTGGTTCTAACATAGGATCAAATGGAATCCCTTTGCCAAATGTGGTTGTTGTTGTTGAATGCGCACAATGAATACGATTACTCTTTTGTGGCCACTGAAAAGGACGTTAAGTGGCGGGTTGTCGTAAGTTTCCTGACATCCCGATTTTGCTGATGACGGTGGTATCGGGGTCCTCCAGGCGGTTGCGCTTTGCTTGGCTTCATCTGCGTGTCGCTCACTACGACGGGGACCACGTCGATCCCTCACCCCGTTAGCTAAGCTGCCATAAAAACAACCCCTTTCCAGGGTTACGGCGAGGCCGAGTTGAGGGTCTAGACCAGTATATTTTCCCTGACCGTGACTACCAAATAATGTTTTGCCTGACCAGACGTTAGTCTTCCTACCCTGCCAAATGCGAAACTTCTTCTTCTTCTTCTTCTTTGTCTTCTTCTTCTTCTTCATCTTCTTCTTCTTCTTCATACGCTGTCAGACGTCGAATTGAAATTGTTCAAATAAAGCAGCGGCCATCCTGTAGTTGTCGACACTGCGATAGAGCGTGTATAGTGTTGGCATTGGTGATGGTCACATGTGCTTTCCTTGGTCATCGTACGTCGGGCCATTTTACAGCAGTTTTAAAGGGTCAATTTGCCAGTGCATTACAGACTGAGGTTAGTAGTTTTAGCACTGTAGTGCTATTTATCGATGGCTTTAGTAAGTTTAAATTGCGGCAGTGGAGGTCCATTTAGATTCACCATCATAAACCAGCTTATGTACAATCTATTCGAACCGTAATATCATTCATAATCGTTGGAGAGTAGTTATGTAGTAACGATTAAAAACGTCATTAGCGATTTAAAACGGATTTTATTTACTCGTCAAGCACACATTTATACTCGCCACATACAAGCAGACCTTGTCATGTATATTTATATCTCAAATTTGTGTTTTTCCTAAGAATTCCGTTACATCGATTCAGCAGAGATTGTGGGGGTGTTGGAGTAACCGAAAGACCGGGCTAGGTAGGGCTGTTTATTTATGTAGCTAAATATCTTTCGTATTCTGAAAAAAATAAGTAACGCGGTCTGAAGCGGACGTAGAAGTAAATCCTTTTGTATGTAAAATTACAATTAATCGTTTATTTTAAGGCACCAAACTACTGTAAACTTTTATCGCATTCGTTGTAGTGACCTTGTTTGTTTTTTTTAAAGTTTTTTCTATCTCTTCAGATGTTTACACACCAATACCCGTTCCACTTAGCTATATCCATTAAATACTATCTTTGTTTGTCCTACTTATTGATGGCGTCTTAAATCGTTCGAAGAATTCCAACAATAATAAATTGTTGCTGGCTTGTACTGAATACCCGTAAATTGTACGTTTTGTTGTTGTTGTTTTTTGGGTTTTTTGTTTTTTTTGGTGCGAGTATTTCGCTTTTCCCCAAGACGGTGTGCGTTGCACTATGTTTTTATTTTTCGCCTATTGGCAAAGTACATCCAACTTTTGTATGCATTTTATGTAATGTTCTGCTTCATCATGCATGTTCTAAGGGTTTGCTTCCCCGGGATATCGGCCGGTGCTGTGTTGGGGAGCGAACCCAGCACCTCCGGACTGTGGGCAGTGTCACTTAACCACTAGCCCACGCCGTCCCCTATGCGCGCTTTGTTTGTTGTTTTCTCTGCATTCCGAATAGTGCGCGGCTGTATAATGTTTATGTGTGAAATTATAAACATTTATCCATATAGTTGTAACATAATATGTACAAAATTCATCTCCATACGATTTTATTTTTAATAGTTGACCTATTATGACTATTATGAGGGTTTCGAAGACGCTTAATTCAATCACTTTAAAATGTGCTGATTGTCTGTTTCTCACAGTAATTAGAAATAGTTCTACCTACTTGCGAAAGTAGTTCGGCCTGCTATTCAAAATAGGAATGCCCGTTATAGAAAATGGTTCTGCTGCCGTTGAATATAGTTCTGCATGCTATCGAAAATAGTTCTGCCTGCTATCGAAAATAGTTCTGCATGCTATCCAAAATAGTTCTGGCTGCTATCGAAAATAGATCTGCTTGCTATCGAAAATACTTCCGACTGCTATCGAAAATAGTTCTGCCTGCTATCGAAAATAGTTATGTCTGCTATTGGAAATGAGTCTGTTTTTGTTAATATGTTATGCAGGTTTAGCTTGACTTGTATTTGCGGATTTGTTATTACTTTGATGCATTGATGTTTGTTAGTCTGGCACACGATATTTGTATCATCAGCTGCTCGAGTTTGGTTGATGTGATATGCGCAATTACGTTGGTCTGATAAAGGGTATTGGTTGACTTGAGATACATCTTTTGATTGGTCTGGTATACATACGTTGGTGCAGTAGCTACACACTCGGTCCATAAAACACATATTCCTATGGATCGGCATCTGAGAAACGTTATACGGGCGTACCGCCATCTTGTGAAGAAGTACCATTTGCATTTAGATTAACTTATTAACACACATTTTTTTTTTCGGTAACTTCAAGCTGCAACTTTTTCATTTCTCTCGTGATTATTATTGACATCAAGTGTTGTAAGGCTAAACAAAGAAAGCTGACATAGTTACTATATATTTTAGTCAGACATCGCAGCTTTCTATATCTCCCGTAGAAATGCGTATCTGATAGCCCATTGGGGTAGAGGAGTTTTTTTATATTTTACTTGTGGCTCATAGTTCCTAGAACACAATAAATCTTCACGCGAATCAAGTTAAGTAATATAGTTTCTAGAACACAATAAATCTTCACTCGAATCAAGTTAAGTAATATAGTTTCTGGAACACAATAAATCTTCACTCGAATCAGGTTAAGTAATATAGTTTCTAGAACACAATAAATCTTCACTCGAATCAAGTTAAGTAATATAGTTCCTAGAACACAATAAATCTTCACTCGAATCACGTTAAGTGATATAGTTTCTAGAACACAATAAATCTTCACTGGAATCAAGTTAAGTCATATAGTTTCTAGAACACAATAAATCTTCACTCGAATCAAGTTAAGTAATATAGTTTCTAGAACACAATAAATCTTCACTCAAATCAAGTTAAGTAATATAGTTCCTAGAACACAACACAATAAATCTTCACTCGAATCAAGTTAAGTAATATAGTTTCTAGAACACAAAAAGTCTTCACTCGAATCAAATTAAGTAATATAGTTTCTAGAACACAATAAATCTTCACTCGAATCAAGTTAAGTAATATAGTTTCTAGAACACAATAAATCTTCACTCGAATCAAGTTAAGTAATATAGTTTCTAGAACAAACAAATCTTCACTCGAATCAAGTTAAGTAATATAGTTTCTAGAACACAATAAATCTTCACTCGAATCAAGTTAAGTAATATAGTTTCTAGAACACAATAAATCTTCACTCGAATCAAGTTAAGTAATATAGTTTCTAGAACTCAACACAGGAAATCTTCACTCGAATCAAGTTAAGTAATATAGTTTCTAGAACACAACACAATAAATCTTCACTCGAATCAAGTTAAGTAATCTAGTTTCTAAAACACAACACAATAAATCTTCACTCGAATCAAGTTAAGTAATAAAGTTTCTAGTACACAATAAATCTTCACTCGAATCAAGTTAAGTAATATAGTTTCTAGAACACAACAAAGGAAATCTTCACTCGAATCAAGTTAAGTAATCTAGTTTCTAAAACACAACACAATAAATCTTCACTCGAATCAAGTTAAGTAATAAAGTTTCTAGAACACAATAAATCTTCACTCGAATCAAGTTAAGTAATATAGTTTCTAGAACACAACAAAGGAAATCTTCACTCGAATCAAGTTAAGTAATCTAGTTTCTAGAACACAACACAATAAATCTTCACTCGAATCAAGTTAAGTAATATAGTTTCTAGAACACAACACAATAAATCTTCACTCGAATCAAGTTAAGTAATATAGTTTCTAGAAAACAATAAATCTTCACTCGAATCAAGTTAAGTAATATAGTTTCTAGAACACAATACATCTTCACTCGAATCAAGTTAAGTAATCTAGTTTCTAGAACACAATAAATCTTCACTCGAATCAGGTTAAGTAATATAGTTTCTAGAACACAATAAATCTTCACTCGAATCAAGTTAAGTAATATAGTTTCTAGAACACAACAAAGGAAATCTTCATTCGAATCAAGTTAAGTAATCTAGTTTCTAGAACACAACACAATAAATTGTCACTCGAATCAAGTTAAGTAATATAGTTTCTAGATCACAACAAAGGAAATCTTCACTCGAATCAAGTTAAGTAATCGAGTTTCTAGAACTCAACACAATAAATTTTCACTCAAATCAAGTTAAGTAATCCAGTTTCTATAACACAACAAAGGAAATCTTCACTCGAATCAAGTGAAGTAATCCGCCTAGGCAGCCCGTGCCCTTCGCCCTGACCTCCCATGACCACATTTAATGGTCGTGTTTCATGTGGGGCAGATAAAGTGGAGGTGATGTGTCTCAGAACCCAGGGGATGAATCCGTGAGGGGTGCGGTCATTATCCGCAGTTGATTTCCAGGGACAGGTGTAGACGCCGTCGAGCTGAAACGTTCTGAGAGAGACAGACAACATGGTCGAAGAAAGCTAGGCGACGCCGATTCATAGTTGAGGAAATGCTCTTGAGATTTTGCCGTCTGGAGACCTCGATGTTAGTGAATGTCTGGCAAAGCGAACTCCTAGGATACGGCATTTGCGTGTGTGGAAGAGGTCGAGCCACATCAGATATTTCTCTGTCTGGCCATGTCTTGGATCTGTTCAAGAGTATTGGAACTTCATAGGATTTATAGAGGCCTACAGTGTTTCTAGGGAGAGACAGCTGGAGACATCCGACAAGCAGAGAGTTCATTGGGGTTGCTGTAAGGCTAATATTCCGAGTAATTTATGAGCCGACTCGTGCATTAGAAGTCATTTGAGTCACCTTAACCTTACTTGCCTTTAACCGAACATGTTCAGAAGTCGAAAACACTGAACAAATACAATAAAGAAAGGTTCAACTCCAACACATCACTATTAACATATATGGAGAAAACATTTGACCATAACTCTTGAAAACCTCTGAATGCTTTTGAAAAAAAATGTATAACTAGCAAAGTGGGGAGGAACATCCCCACAAACAGATCTGAGCATCACATATAATGAGGCCAAGAGCATAATTACAGCCACTCCAGTGGAAAATGGGCTGATCTACACCCCGGCTTCCGCAAAGAAGACAGATACATTAATTTAACTAAAGAAGAAGTCATAATCTTTAGGCGAGAATTGAGCATAACAGACTCAAGAGCCATCTTTACAACAAAATGAGGATTGGGACAGATGACAGATGTCCGTGTGGGGAGCATACCATAACCCTGCAACACATCCTACAAGGCTGCATGCTCATGTAGGAAACGAGAGAACAATACTGGTCTTGCGAGACAGATATGGGACAAAAGCTGTATGGAGATAAAACAGCCTTACACACAACGGTGTCCTTTGTAAGATAAACCTGGACCTTAATCAGAGGATGAGCGAAGATGAAAACTAGGAATAAAATAAATTGTAACAAATTATTGAACAATAGCTGAAAAGAATTTAAGACCAACAAACATTTACGATGATATATGTTGTTTGCAATCGTGTGGATAAAACGTTTGGCGTACATCGGACAAGTCATTAGAACAGCAGCAGACATCCATTTCAAACGACTATGTGGAGGCCAGCGGGTTACTAGAAAGTGGCGCAGGCCAAGAAATAAACTCCTAGAACAGGACAATCACAAGGCAATGTACCATGGGTCTAAACAACATACAGGAACTGCAGCGAATCGCATCAGACCTGCCTAACGCTACGCACAGGACACAGCAGACTGAGATGTCATTTGTACAACAAGTTCAAGATTGGCAATATGGACCTTTGTACCAGCGGCACAGCCCCCATGAAGGCAGAACATATTTTGCAATCCTGTCCACTGTATACCCCACAAAAGAAGTAGCATTTGGCAACAGTCAGTGTCCTTCCACGAGAAGCTGTACGGAAGTGTACAGAGCCTTGAGTCGACAGCTGCCGTTGTTAGAGTCATTGAAGTCGAGGTCTGAAGACGAACGAGGAAGAAGAAGAAGACCTGCCTAACTAGGAAGCGTTGAGTTCTCCATTATACGCCGTGTTTTGCTCTGAAAGACCGTTTCTGCAAGGTTGGCTAGCCAGCGCCATGTCAAACCCTCCTTTGTCTGACCTGACTTAATTCTCCCTCCATCCCCCTCCTCCTCCTACCCCCAATCTGCCCTGAGCTGCAAAGTCTTCTTTTAATTTTCATGTGGGGTTTCAGTTTTTAAATGACTAGGTAGCCGGCCGGACTCATCCCCGACCATCCTAAGTCTAATATCAGGACATGTCTCGCAGGTTGCAGCGTAACGATTCTCTGCTCGCCTATCAAAGCCCAGGTAAAATACAGGTTCCGTACAAGGGAGTGCTGTTTGTTATTTTATTTACACCCTGCCATATTTCCAGTCTATTCCTAGAGGCTTGCCCTTCTCTAAATCTTGGCTAACGTGTAGAGGATACAAGAAAGAGCGTTCAGTTTATGAAGAGCGTCGTGTTTACGCAAACGATAAATGAATGCGTGGGAAGTCGCTAATAGATAGATAGAGAATGTAGGTGTCGATGGCGTAAATCCGTATGGGGTGGGATAGAGATTACGAGGATCCTCAATATTGAATGAGGCCCGGACACCTGTAAGATAGTAGTCGGTGACTAGTTCTCGTGGCTAACCGAGATGAAGTACCCTGAATTATTTGTGGTCGAGAAGGACTTCTTATTCTTCGCTTTATGTTCTGCTTGGGCCTTTCAGCGTCAGGATATAAAGAGGTTTCTTGACCGGGCCATAGTATGTGCTTCGTACACGGGGAACATTACTGCTTCTGTTATTTCTGCTAGCCCACCTTTTGCGTAGTCGGCCTTTGACTTTTTTTCCATTGTATCTGCATAGCGTCGCTTTTCTGATAAATACTATCTGGTGTTTGACGCGTCACGGGGCAAAACCATTTGGCTTGCTGTCTCTTGATGAAGTCTTAGAACTTAGATTGTACCTACTTTTCTCCTAATATCTTCGTTTCTGATTATATCCATTGTTTTTACTCCAAGAATTCAGCGCAGACATTTCATCTCTGGTTTTACGATGTATAGTTTACCTTTGTTAATGTCCAATTCTGGCACTGATAGCACAATGTAGGTAGAAATATTGAATTGTGTAACGTTCTTTTTGTTTCAATCGTCACGCCCTTACATAGTAATATTTGGCGCCCAATGATTTGACTTGCCTTATTACATCTATTTCGGATGTTGGTCCCGCAATTTCCATCTGCTGGGATTGTGTTACAAAGAATGTTTGTGAAATGTTGTTTCTGTTTCTTTTCTTACAATAGTCATAACTGCCGTTTGATCTGTGTTGATTTTCATACTGTAATCCGCACAGACCGGAACTGTTCTCTTCTTTTTCTGCGTTCGTTCTCAATCTCCCGCTATCAAACCCTGATAGGGCTTAAGTAGCAGAATGTAGTCAAGAGAACGGAATGCGTTGTGTCGTAGTTTACAGCTTGACTGCGATATTTGTACCTTTCGGTCCAACACATCCGACTTCAGCAAACATTTTTTGGGTACCAGGTTAGCATTCCCTCTTCGATCCCTTCTCCTTAGCCAGTCTGCCCTGCTGCAGCCTGTTATCCAGGATCACCGCATGGAGGTGTAGAAAGATCTTGGCAGCTCTGGTTTGCTGGCCCTGGCGCTAGCAGTCAGCTATAGGTCGCTGACCACTGCAGCTCATGCGCTGCTTAGCGTCTTGATCCCACCAGAACTATTATCAGAAGGGTTAGCTAATGCATGGTTTATTTTTTCATATTTTTAAGGTGCTAGTTTATCATTTGGGTTAGCTAATGCATGGCCAGATTTGATCATATTTTTAAGGTGCTAGTTTATCATTTGGGTTAGCTAATGCATGGCCAGATTTGATCATATTTTTAACGTGCTAGTTTACCATTTGAAATATTTCCTTAGCGTTATAGCACGATCGTATAATCCGGAAAATGAGAAAACAATCAATATCTTTTAAAATTTAAAAATCGTAACTAGCATATACGAGGCGTGTTCAAATGAAATCGGACATAACTGCACAAAGTGAATATACGTACGCTGCGCATGATGACGTCACTTCTGATGTAAACAGCACGTACCAACCGTCAAGTTTGCAAAATATCCATAGTTTCCTCAGCAGACGGTTGACAACATTGCGAGTGTGATGTAGAATCCGTCCAGAGTTGATCGGCGAGCGTAGATTCGGTTTCTAACAGCTGAAGAATGTCGAACAGTTGACATTCATAGCAGAAGGCAGGCAGTGTATTGTGACAAAAGTGTTTCAAAGACAACAGTGAAGAGCTGGACAACGATGTTTAAAGAAGGACGTGAGTTAACGCAACAATATGCGCCAGACCTGGTCTCGAAAGATCTTTCGTTAATTCACGTCCTTCTTTAAACATCGTTGCCCAGTTCTTCACTGTTATCTTCGACAACAAGTCCTGAAAAGGACTTTGCAAGTAGCAGGATGTAGTCCTGAGAACGCAATGTCAGGATTTCTTCCATATTCAGTGTGAGAACCTTCCTGGCAGTAATTACCTACAAGGTACCATTTGAGACCCTCTAAACACAACAAATATATACGCGCACAATCATATTAAGTAGGCGCTGGGATTGGGTCGGCAAGTGGCGGAAGGTGATAGAAAGACTCACTTAAGTAAAACTGTCAAACCAAGAGGTCGAAATGAAGGCTGTGAACCAGAGCTGGAGTACCATGCGAACGATGGTCGCGGACCGTTGGAAGTGGAGGGAGTTTGTTGCTGCTATATAAACATCATCTGATCACATATCGATTTATTAGTCATCGATCAAGGGTCTAAGAAGGTAACACTGTAAGATCCTCTTCTGTATGTCTTTGCTGGAGACGTGTTTGTTATGTATGCTGTGGACTTTCTGAAAGCCTACTTCAGTTCGTGCGATTCTATTCATTTTTTTTCATGATTAGCATCTTCCGCCCCCTGATATGATTCTACCCGGATATCTTAATTTTGTTGCGTATTTTATCTTCTATTTTCACCCATGATGCATCATTTCAGCGGTGTATATCCTGGCGTTCGCTTTTCAAATATTGTGTCTGTTGTACAGTTCCAGGTTATTCAAAGGATACTACGAGGATTCAAATCATCGCGTGCATTCTGCTCGTGAAGTCTAACTGATTTAAAAACTGTGACGCAACGATCCGTGTGTTAATCTTGTGCCGTGAAATCAATAATGGCGATTTAGTGAGCGTCTTTGGATTTTGAATGTCCTCTGTGTGAAAAAGAGGACACGACAATATCGTTTTTTATCTGGATGAGTTTGCGAGGACACTTAACGCTACCTGGTGGCCACGTTAAAGAATTTTCTATTCCATCGGCCATGACCAGACCAAGTGTTACAGAAGTTGTCAAGCGAAGATCTGTGCGAGGTAATGCGAACGCACTTAACAGGAGATCCTGGCCACTTGCTCCAGGCTCAATAAAGCAACAGTTGAAGGTGAGTGACTTGTGCTGAGTTTGTTTGTCTGCCTTCTACTGCCTGCTTGTTCTCTCAAGTAACTACATCTTCTTGCTGAATTCTTTATGATCCTCAAGAAGCATAGGGTAGCAACTGCTGATGCATGTTGTTGTTATTATTCCATAGCTGCTGAGCAAGCCTGCTCTTGGCAGCCCAATGCCTTTCTAATTTATACACAGGTCTTCTCCAGTTGTGTCACTGCTCCGTACAGTGAGTTGGCAATTGTCGGCAGTACTTGTAAGAATCTTTCCTCATGTCCGCAAGCGCGTTGCACTCAATGAGTAGATGTCGAACTGTTTCGTCCGGATGAGAGCAATGTCTGCACAAAGGCAGGTGCTGAGGAATGTTGCGGTTCAAGTGACTATTGACTCTGGTATGTCCTGTTCGGAACTGAAAGATAACACTGTGATCTCTTCTATTTAGTTTATTTATGTCATCGTTACTTTTTGGCTGTGCTCTTTGAGAGGCAGAAGTCTGCAGAAAAACATCCAATACTCCACTAGAGATATACCTGTATCACATGTTAAATCCTTTGTTAGCGATGAATTCTTTATTAATTGCTTTTTTTTTTTTTCGTCGTCGTCCAGCCTGAGATCATGGTACCGGTTTCTCACATAAAGGCCACCGTTGTTTGTTAGCCGGTTTGATCTTATTACAGCTTCTCTCTCGCATCTGTCTCGCAAGTCTAGTATTGGTTTCTTTCTTCCAGTGTGAGCATTCGACCTTGTAGAATGTGTTTCGCTGTCAAGGTATGCTCATGTCATCTGTCCCAATACTCATATTATTGTAACAATGAATCTTAAATAAATTATGGCAAGTTTTCAGTCTGAAGATCCGACCTGCTCTTCTCCAATTAAATCATAATCGATGTCTTCTTTTCCGAGGTAGGGGGTGTTGATCAGCCCATTTTTCTGATGTTCGCTTTAATTATTGTTATTGCCTCATTATACGTGATGCTCAGGTTTGCTTGTGGGGAAACTCCTCCCCACTTTGCTAGTCTGTCTGCAGCTTCATTATCTTCTGTATTGAAGGAGAAGATCTACTGAACAACTAACAATGAATGTTCTGCTGACACCTGTGTCGGGGAGTACATGTGTTGCTCGAGATCTCCATCTTTAAGTTGTTGCAGCGCAGTTATTAAGACACAAACACGCTCCAGAGGAAAGGCGGTTGATAGATGCTATTTTTATACCAACTATCTGTTACCAGTGTCAGACATAGACTCTGAGCAAGACACAAAAACACGGTTTGTGAAATGGGGTGTTTGATAAAGGCTGCTTGGGTCACAAGGCTGGATGAAACGAAGTAAACAGACAGAAGATGGGTGTGGCACCGTGTAGAGATTGCAAGAAAAGTTAGGGAACAACATTGTTCTGTCACCTGACAAAAATGCAATCAAAGCTGCCAGCACGGTGGATCTACAACACCAGACAACAGGTGTGTAGTACTAGAGGTAGACCAAGAAAGATATGGACAGCAGATGTTAGTGAGACACTAAAGAAACATGGAATCACAGCAACATCTAGTATATGAAAGAAAACTACACTTCCCCCATATTGTCTGTCTACTAATTCCATGTGCAAATTATTGGAGTATGTTCTGTTAATAGCACCATTTGATTATGTCACAATTCCACTTCTAAACCTTCTTCCGTAGATTTTTGTAATATCCTTTGGAAGTGTACAGACATTAAGGAAATATTAAACATATTAGCTAGAAAGTGATAGTCAAACTGTATGAAGCATTAGTTAGACCTAGATTGGAGTGCTGTGTACAGGGGATATACACATCCTGGAGAGGATACAAAGAATGCGACAAAGCTGATAGTTGGATTCCAAAATTACAGTTATCAGGAAAGACTCAGAAAAATCGGCCTATATATGAAAGAGAAGAATTCGAGGTGACTTAATACAGGTTGGTAAGATAATCGAAGGAACTAACAAGATAGACAATGATCGGTTTTTCAAAGAACAGCCACCTACAAGAACAAGAGGGCATATCAACAAATTAATTAAAGAAAGGTCCAGATTAGAGACTAGGAAATATTATGTGTCAGAGTGGTGAATGCTTGAAATGCATTGCCACAGGAAATAGTGGAGGCAGGGTCAATTAATGCATTCAAGAGTAGATTGGATGCGCATAGTTATTAGATCAAGTGAAGTTGAAGAAATTGGTTGTATAGAGACTGTAGTTTTCTAAACCAGTATAAAGAAGGTAAGTTAAGATCATATGCTCTTAACCGCGGCATCTCTTATGTGTATTGAGAACACAACTTTTATTTTATTTTAAATAAATCGAAGCTGCCACGGTAATGAAGGTCAATAGTTGATAAAATACATACATAGGTAAAGGCTCAGGCCGCATCGGAACAGGTAAAAAAAACGTAAACCACGATGCTCCTAGAGATAAATAAAAAAAAAGAAAACACCTAAACATGTCATGACAAGTAATCCGTCTAGACAATCAGGGACAGTCAAGGTGACCGGCCATGACCACCATTGGTGAAAGAGTTCCACGCAGCATGCAGTAGCGGTGAGGTGTCTCATCCAGGTGTTGCGCGGACAACCCAGGGAACAACGCCATGAAGGGTGCACACTTTTCCAGACACTGATTTCTAGGAACATGTGTAGAAGCTGTTGAGCTGGGAGACCTGAGAGCGTGAACTTGGTTTGGGCACGTTGGCACAAAAGATTACCAAACAATGGACATGCTAACAAATGACAATTTGAGACGACAGCCATATTCGCCAAATAGTGGCCAGGAATGTGCAAACGCACAGCATGCCAAATAGGAATTTGTAATCTAAACAAGAAATTGTAGCAAATGAATACATGAATTTAAACACATATAAATAACGTTACACATATAAATATATGTATACTTGAATGGGGTTATAGCGTGCTGGAACTACTATTATTAGATAGGGCACTTGCGCCCTATTACTGCTAGGTGGTCCACTTGCCATTAGCCAGTCACATGGCAGATAAATAAAAATAGCTGACATCATTGTTAGTGATTGCATTGTACAGCGTGTTATGATGACGTTTCTTGTGAAAGAAGGCGCGAAACCTGCGGACATTTACAAAAGACTGCAATCACAATAGGGTGATGAGACACTCAGTCGCAGTAAGACATTTGAATGGTGTGAACGTTTTCGTGAAGGCCGTATATACGTGAATGCTGATCCCGTCCTGCTCCTGCAAGATAACGTTCGGGCTCGCACGGCTCACTGCACTATGTACCACCTGCAGCAACTCGACTGGGAGGTATTGCTATATTTATCTTACAGCCACACCTAGCTCATAACGAATTCCACCTGTTTGGACCCTTAAAAGAATTCCTGGGAGGTCAGTATTTCAGCACTGACGACGAAGTGAAACAGTCTGTCCTGTATTGGTTCGGGCATACTGACAAATCTTCCTGCACTGAAGCTTTTCAATCAGTACTTAAACATTGGGATAAGTGCATAAACGTTGCATGTGATTATATCGAAAAATAAATGGCACTTTGACCGCTCGAAAATTTCTATTTTTTCATTACAAAATAAAATCCCAGTTTGACTTTAACGTCACTCGTGTGTGTGTATATTTAATATATATATGCAGTTCAGTTCAGGTGCTATTTCCACAGCAGAAGACCTGCTGCAAATTATCACCAACGTACGCTACCTCTTGCCGTAATTACACAATCTGCGAGGCTTTCCCCGTCCATAGTTTGATATTACCCTCCCACTTAGAGCGTTGTTAACCTCTGTCACGTTTGTCCTCCACCTTTTCTTCCTGTATTGTTTTCGTCAAGGTGTTGGCTCTGTTTGCGACCAACATATCTTAACTGTATGACTCTGACTAGGTTTATCCATTCTCTTTGTACTCTTAATTTCCGCCGTCTTGTTCTTCTACTTGTTCTTCTTTGTCTTCTTCTTCTTCTTCTTTTTCTTCTTCTTCTTCTTCTTCTTCTTCTTCTTCTTCTTCTTCTTCTTCTTCTTCTTCTTCGTGACTAGGTTTATCAATTATCTTTGTACTCTTAATTTCCGCCGTCTTGTTCTTCTACTTGTTCTTCTTCTTCTTCTTCTTCTTCTTCTTCTTCTTCTTCTTCTTCTTCTTCTTCTTCTTTTTCTTCTTCTTCTTCTTCTTCTTCTTCTTCTTCTTCTTCTTCTTCTTGTTCTTTTTCTTCTTCGTACATTATCAGACGTCCATATGAATTTGTTGAAAGTAATCAACGGTCATCCTAAGGATGTCGACAATGCCATAGAGCTTGTCTAGTGTTGACACTGGTGATGGCCACATGTGCTTTTCTCTAGTCCTCGTATGTTGGGCAATTTCGCAGCAGATGTTCAAGGGTCATTTTCCCTGTACCACAAGTGCATTCGTCTGTACCACTTATCTTCAGTTTATTGAACTCCTAATTTTTCCATATCTTCCTTATTTGTTTTCTTCCTGTGAGATGTGCCTTATTCGTGTATATATTCACATTTCAAAGGCATAAATTATATTTTCAAATGTTCTGTTCTGTTAATTATTCATGCTCCTACGCTATGTATATGGCTTGGCTTGGGTTCGTTCGTTCTCAATTTCCCGCTACCAGTCCCTGAAAGGGCTTAAGTAGTAACATGTAGTCTAGAGAACGGAATGCGTTGTATCGTCGCTATATATATATATATATATATATATATATATATATATATATATATATATATATATATATATATATATATACGAGGTGTGTTGAAAAAGTATCCTATCTTTGAGCCCGAAAAATACAGCTACTCACCTGCAGGCATGAAACCCTAATCATCTTGAAAGCACTCTCATTGAATTCTACACCTTTCAGAAGTCCCGCCATTGTTGGAAATATTTCAGGAAGGCCTCTTTTGGTAATGGAGTACAGATGGGTCGTCGCGTTCTGCATAATGTCTTCTCGTTATTCAAATCGGGTCCCTTTCAGCGGAATTATCAGCTTGGGGAACAGCCAAACATCGCAAAGTGCCATGTCTGGAGAATATGAACTTGGCATACCAGAAGAATGTTATGTTTGGCCAAGAAAGTATGAATCAGATCCAAAGAGCGGGTGGGTGCGTTGTTATGATGAGGTTTACCAGCTCCCGTTGTCCTCAGGTGGGGGGGGGGGGGGGGTCGTTTGCGTCGAACAGCACCACGAAGGCGACGGGTGACCTTCAGGTAGTACTCTTTGGTCATGATTTGACCTTGTGATGCGTACTCGTGATGCACAATCCCACGGGAGTCAAGGTAACGGTCAACATGACTTTGACATTGCTGCGCAAGTGCCTCGCCTTTTCCGGCCTCGGAGATGATGAATATCTCCACTGTGACGACTGTAGCTTGGTTTCCGTGTAGACACCGAAAGCCTCTTGAATCTTCTGAATGGTTTCCACTTGGGAATCGCCTAGCATTTGATAAAATTTGCTGCCACACCGCTGCTCAATTCCTTCCGTCATTTCGTGGTGAATTAAAACCCGACCACTGTTCACTACACTCAACACCGAAATGCTGACTGCTAGCGATTGACGCAGTCTGCGGGCGGGAACAAATTTACGCATGCGCATGAAGGTCTCATATACCTCCTTGTAGACGGACAACATCCATGCTTCATTTGGTTTTTGGCAAAAGTTAAAGTCAGATACTTTTTGAACACACCTCGTATATATATATATATATATATATATATATATATATATAATCACACATTATTTATAAACAGACATGTATGTGCATATGGTTAAGGGTGCAGCACTTGGTGAATAGACAAAATAATGATCAGAGTATGTAAAGAAAAAGAGACATAAAAGAAAACGAGAGCAGAGGGAACGAAAGAGAAGAATGTATATTGGAGTTTATAAGTATGGAATATTTTCAAACCGTAATGATTAAGTCGTCCTATTTCAAATCTTATAAAGGTTTTCGAGCTCAAACCGGGGTCGATAATCGATGGAGCAAGCGACGATGAAAGTAGGTCTGATACGTGTAGTTTTATTAATATTTAAAAAATAATGATAATAGTAATAAAGGCAAGGCCGCCGTCCATCATAAACGATGATGGCATAATTTATTTTGCTAGCCATATTCTTAGTAAGGATTAACTGCGCTACTTTTTATCCTCACTCTCTTGTATCGAGCCGCCCGACCCTAGTGGCAAGTCACGGACAATACCAATAGGGGGCGACTGCAAGATGCAAGGGACTCTTGCATCCAGCACTGGTGAAAAAGACGGCGGAGTCCGGAGTCGAACCCACACCGTACGAGGCCGACGGCTTAACCACTTCGCCACGGAATAATAGTAATAACATTTGATAATAATACATTGTCACACTTGTATATGTATCTTTGCACAAATGGGCTCACAAGAGGGGTCACCTCGCTTCTTCTTCTTTCCACACACTCTTGTTTCATTTGACTCTGTCCAACAATTCCACTCTTGTTTCATTTGACTCTGTCCAACAATCACACTCTTGTTTCATTTGACTCTGTCCAACAATCACACTCTTGTTTCATTTGACTCTGTCCAACAATCACACTCTTGTTTCATTAGACTCTGTCCAACAATCACACTCTTGTTTCATTTGACTCTGTCCAACAATCACACTCTTGCACAACTTTCACACGCGCCTTCATAGAGAGACCCTTCCAGTGCACTTTGGTTGGGCTGGCTTCTGAGATCGCATAAACCTAGCATAGGTACATACAGACGCACACTTGCGTCGAAGCACTGGCTTATGCGTCCTAATATCGCCCAATTGACTACGGTCTAGGCTGGAATAGGCGCGCCTCCGCCAGAAGAAACTAGTAAGGCAAACACATAAAATTAAAAAAATAATTTAAAAAAGGAAACGTATCCACCATTGTCGCTGATTTGTCAATATACATGCGCCATATCTGGTTTCCCAATATTTTAAAGCGAAATATGTCTCGAGAGGTCAACATTTCATAGAGTGGACGTGAGTGTTTGATGAGAGGTCAACATTTCATAGAGTGGACGTGAGTGTTTGATGCGAGGTCAACATTTCATAGAGTGGACGTGAGTGTTTGATGCGAGGTCAACATTTCATAGAGTGGACGTGAGTGTTTGATGCGAGGTCAACATTTCATAGAGTGGACGTGTTTGATGCGAGGTCAACATTTCATAGAGTGGACGTGAGTGTTTGATGCGAGGTCAACATTTCATAGAGTGGACGTGAGTGTTTGATGCGAGGTCAACATTTCATAGAGTGGACGTGAGTGTTTGATGCGAGGTCAACATTTCATAGAGTGGACGTGAGTGTTTGATGCGAGGTCAACATTTCATAGAGTGGACGTGTTTGATGCGAGGTCAACATTTCATAGAGTGGACGTGAGTGTTTGATGCGAGGTCAACATTTCATAGAGTGGACGTGAGTGTTTGATGAGAGGTCAACATTTCATAGAGTGGACGTGAGTGTTTGATGAGAGGTCAACATTTCATAGAGTGGACGTGAGTGTTTGATGCGAGGTCAACATTTCATAGAGTGGACGTGAGTGTTTGATGAGAGGTCAACATTTCATAGAGTGGACGTGAGTGTTTGATGCGAGGTCAACATTTCATAGAGTGGACGTGAGTGTTTGATGCGAGGTCAACATTTCATAGAGTGGACGTGAGTGTTTGATGAGAGGTCAACATTTCATAGAGTGGACGTGAGTGTTTGATGCGAGGTCAACATTTCATAGAGTGGACGTGAGTGTTTGATGAGAGGTCAAAATTTCATAGAGTGGACGTGAGTGTTTAATGCGAGGTCAACATTTCATAGAGTGGACGTGAGTGTTTGATGAGAGGTCAACATTTCCTAGAGTGGACGTGAGTGTTTGATGCGAGGTCAACATTTCATAGAGTGGACGTGAGTGTTTGATGAGAGGTCAACATTTCATAGAGTGGACGTGAGTGTTTGATGCGAGGTCAACATTTCATAGAGTGGACGTGAGTGTTTGATGCGAGGTCAACATTTCATAGAGTGGACGTGAGTGTTTGATGCGAGGTCAACATTTCATAGAGTGGACGTGTTTGATGAGAGGTCAACATTTCATAGAGTGGACGTGAGTGTTTGATGCGAGGTCAACATTTCATAGAGTGGACGTGAGTGTTTGATGCGAGGTCAACATTTCATAGAGTGGACGTGAGTGTTTGATGCGAGGTCAACATTTCATAGAGTGGACGTGAGTGTTTGATGCGAGGTCAACATTTCATAGAGTGGACGTGAGTGTTTGATGAGAGGTCAACATTTCATAGAGTGGACGTGAGTGTTTGATGCGAGGTCAACATTTCATAGAGTGGACGTGAGTGTTTGATGAGAGGTCAACATTTCATAGAGTGGACGTGAGTGTTTGATGCGAGGTCAACATTTCATAGAGTGGACGTGTTTGATGCGAGGTCAACATTTCATAGAGTGGACGTGAGTGTTTGATGAGAGGTCAAAATTTCATAGAGTGGACGTGAGTGTTTGATGCGAGGTCAACATTTCATAGAGTGGACGTGAGTGTTTGATGAGAGGTCAACATTTCATAGAGTGGACGTGAGTGTTTGATGCGAGGTCAACATTTCATAGAGTGGACGTGAGTGTTTGATGCGAGGTCAACATTTCATAGAGTGGACGTGAGTGTTTGATGCGAGGTCAACATTTCATAGAGTGGACGTGTTTGATGCGAGGTCAACATTTCATAGAGTGGACGTGAGTGTTTGATGAGAGGTCAACATTTCATAGAGTGGACGTGAGTGTTTGATGCGAGGTCAACATTTCATAGAGTGGACGTGAGTGTTTGATGAGAGGTCAACATTTCATAGAGTGGACGTGAGTGTTTGATGCGAGGTCAACATTTCATAGAGTGGACGTGAGTGTTTGATGCGAGGTCAACATTTCATAGAGTGGACGTGAGTGTTTGATGCGAGGTCAACATTTCATAGAGTGGACGTGAGTGTTTGATGCGAGGTCAACATTTCATAGAGTGGACGTGAGTGTTTGATGAGAGGTCAACATTTCATAGAGTGGACGTGAGTGTTTGATGCGAGGTCAACATTTCCTAGAGTGGACGTGAGTGTTTGATGCGAGGTCAACATTTCATAGAGTGGACGTGTTTGATGCGAGGTCAACATTTCATAGAGTGGACGTGAGTGTTTGATGCACTCCAAGGGGTCGCAGTTGTTGTAGACTTCTCCTCTCGGTAAGCGCGCTTGGAAAGTGAGAGAATATTTGTCCGTGTTTGCTCAGAGCGATCGTGCTTGAACAACCTCAGTGAACTATATCGATCTTGGCTGGCGTCCGAGGCGAGCAAGCATACTTGACAACTGCAGAGGTCGATCTTGTCTGAGAACTTGATCTTGGCAAATTCTCAAGCACTTGTAGTTTATTGCACTATTTCTAGATGTTATAAGAGCAACTGCCTTTCTTCGAGTATCCATTTTACTGTGTGCATTTGCGTTAAAGTACCGAGAATATACGACCATTTCTTCATTTCAATTGTACTTGTTTCAATATTTGCAGATTTTTATTTTAAGTTCCTGCTTCATTACTACAATTTTTTTTTTCCTTCAAAATGTACGATCCATAAAATTTAGAAATGTATTATCATCCTTTTCAAAAAACACTTCTTTCAATCAAAAATCTGCATCTGTCCGTTTCAAAATCTGTTCTCCATAACAAATTCGACATTTCTCCATAACAAAATCTAGAATTCTCCATAACAAAATCTAGAATTCTCCATAACAACATCTACAATTCTATATAATAAAATCTACAATTCTCCATAACAAAATCGGCAGCTCCCCATAACAAAATCTACAGCTCTTCATTGCAAAATAAACAGTTTTTCGCTTACACGATCTACAATTCTCCATAAGAACATTTACAGTTCTTCATTACAGAATAGCTTAACCAGTCTTGGTAAGGTGTCGTCTTCTTGGGTTGAAGCGTCAACTGGTGAACCACTCCTTGATTCCAGAGTGCCTACTCCTTCATTTTCTTTTTTGTTGTTCGGTGCATATTTTCTTCTGAGCACGCACAAATAATTGCCTCTGATCAGTGTCGATAGAACCATACGTTACCTAAGCTGAGTTTATTGCGTCAATATTATGCACCTAACAGATTTAGCGTTATCGATCAGGTAAGAAAGTTAGGGCAGATAGCTACCCAGATGTTACAAAGGGATCGATATAGTTTGACAAGGCACACGATCAATCCAAAAACATCAATGATATCTCACGTCTTCTGGGCATAATATGTCTTTATTAAAAATGTTATCGCTTAAATCTATTGATTGTCGACGCTGTACAAATAACATGAAGAAAATTATGTTATTTGTGGATGGAAAAAATAAACAGAAATATTAATAAAACGTCATGGTTTATTTAGTTTCTTTGTAACAAAAGGGATTTATTGTGACCCTCGGTGGACTCCTGTTTAGGGCCGTATTCTTGTGCTAGTTCATTAGACCCAGTTGCACTGGTTTCCTATTCCACTGTTCTTCACTAGATAATCATGGGGAGCAGAGACTAACGTCTGGTCAGGTGGGGGTAAGGTGGGGAGAGGAGACTAACGTCTGGACAGGTGGGGAGAGGAGACTAACGTCTGGTCATGTGGGGGCAGGAGACTAACGTCTGGTCAGGTGGGAAGAGGAGACTAACGTCTGGTCAGGTGGGGAGAGGAGACTAACGTCCGGTCAGGTGGGGAGAGGAGACTAACGTCTGGTCAGGTGGGGAGAAGAGACTAACGTCCGGTCAGGTAGGGAGAGGAGACTAACTTCCGGTCAGGTGAGTAGAGGAGACTAACGTCCGGTCAGGTGAGGAGAGGAGACTAACGTCCGGTCAGGCAAAACACACTGATCAAGACCCCCACGTCATTTCCACGCAGTTCTCTCTGGAAAAGGCTGTTTTATGACAGAATCGACCTGATCTCTGTAGTAGTAGGCGACGCTCAGATGATGCTAAACATTGCACAACCGCCTGAAGGACCCCGTTCCACCTTCATCAGCTCAATAGGGATATGAGGAAAGCTACTGCATCCCGCCACGTAACACCCTTTTCGAAGCAAACACAAGAGTGGACATTCAACAGCAGCCACCAGTGGCTCATTAACAACTTCATTATTCGTTATCTCGGTTGGTTCCAATCCAGTGCATCTATGTAGATAGTGGTATTTATCTTTCTGCAGCGGTACTCAGTGATTTCACCAAGACAAAACCAAAACGGCAGAACAATGCCTTTGTCAAGGACAAAGACTTAACAACAAAGACCTAACAACAACGACCCAACAACAAAGACCTAAGAACAAAGACTTAACAGAGACCTAACAACAAAGACACAACAACAGAAACCTAACAGAAATCTAACAACAAAGACCTAACAACAAAAACCTAACAGCCTAGACTTAACAACAAAGACATAACAACAAAGACCTAACAACAATGACCTAACAAAGACCTAACAGCAAAGACATAACAACAAAGAACTAACAACAAAGAATTAACAACAAAGAACTACCAACAAATAACTAACAACAATTACTTAACAAAGAACTAACAGCAAAGAACTAACAACAAAGACCTAGCAATAAATAACTAACAACAAAGACCCAACCACAAAGAACTAACAACAAAGACTTAACAACAAAGAACTAACAAATAACAACAAAACAGAATACAGGATGCAACATGTGCGGTTTCAGTTGCAAGCCATACCTGGGTGGGCCAGGCAAGTGGGATGTACAGTATGCAAGTTATGAAATTGAGTGGATCAAACAAGAAATGGTCAATATGAATAACGGTGAAGGTCAGTCCTATGGCAACAACTGCCGTCGGGGATGATGTTAAACTCGTCATGTACGAGGCCGCAGTCTATGTGAGGTGGGGTGGCCAGTTCTCTTCCTTGTTGTTTATACTTTCCCCAACTCATGCATCAGATACCAGTTTACAGCTGGTTCAAATGAAGGAGCTGTGGTTACAGGAACGAACCACGACCCGCATTGTTTTCTGTCCGTCCGTGACTCGAACCCTGGCAAGTTGTAATCCCAGTCGTAGCAAGCCAGTTCACTGTCGACCAGGCTGCAACACTCCACAATATGATTACAAATAGACAAAGCGGATGAGAACATGATCATATGACAAAGAATTATTTTTTTTTTCGTTCGCCTTATTTCTGTATTCTCCAAGGCGGTGTGCGTTGCATTGTGGTGTTTATTTTGCGCCTGTCGTCCCAATGCATCCGACTTCAGCATGCATTTTATGTAAAGGTCTGCTTCCTCCTGCATTTTCTAAGGGTTTGCTTCCCCAGGGTAACGGTCAGTGCTGTGATGGGGATCGAACCCAGCACCTTCGGGTTGTGAGCTGTGTCACTTATCCACTAGCCCACACCGTCCCCTGACAAAGAATTACATAAACCAAGCATGTGAAATGAAATGTCTCCGGCAGGTCATTGGTGCCACTATCAGAGATTGGATGAGAAAGCAGATCGTTAGAACTGTGGTTAGTTACATAATGTGTTGAGTACGTGGTCTCAATCATATAATGTGGAAGCGATCATGTCAACTCCTACTGCGCGTTTGCAACGTAAGTTGCTCAGGCTTCAAGCTCGACGCAGGCCATGGAAGAGATGGACAGATGACTTTTGGGTAATCTTACAATGGCACGGACCTATGATGGCGGACGCTACACACTTGGTACAGAAGAGAATATTTAAGCAGCTCGCTGATCGCTGCGTTACAATCAAACGGAAAACAACTGCAGAGATTAGCGATGACCTTCGCAAAAACAAATGTATTTCGATTTCCAACTGCCAAACAATTTTTAACGTGCTTGACACTGAACACGGGAGTACGATCTCGCTACCTAGAGATTGGGAGCATTTTTTACCAAAAGATCCACGTGAAAAGAATTCCGGTCTCCACCGTGATTCGAAAACACGCCCTCCTGCATCCGAGGCGTACACTTTACCTCACAATCCCACGGGGGATGTAGATGGGCTAGCCAGATACGGAGGAAAGAACGAAACTGAAGACAGGGCTGCGTATGAAGACATAAGACATAAGACAATTTTTCAAATTAACTTCGATACTTAAAAACACAGAACATAATAACGAAACGACACAAGGAAGTTTTAAAAATGAACGACAAAGAAACGAAATAAAAGATGAAACGTAAAATGACATAACAAAAAGAAAAGAAACAGAATATGAAAGTTTGTAATAATGAACAACAATGTTATTTTATAAATGTAACCCTAACCCTAACCAAAATATTCTTGCACCGCAGTGTAGAATCATCTGATGACCTATTGAACATTCTTTAGTCATCGGTATAATGCCTTTATCATGTAACATACGTATAGCATCATTTTGTAATTGATTTGTTTCGTTTTCGTTGTCATGTTGTGTGTTTTTAATAGCTAAATATGCGGTTTGTGGGTGATAACAGCAAAGTGCCCTAACTTCAAAGAAAAATGGCACAGAAAACAACCAGAATCGGATACATACGACACCTTGATAAGAAGATATCAGGTTACAATATGCAAGCTGGGGGAACGCCTCTGCAGACGAATGAAAAATGAACACACAGAAATTTACCCATGCGAGGAGAACAGCCGACGTGTTCTTCAGATAAGTCGGCTCCACCAGAAATTCCAGTAACGACAACATGCCTCTCTTAAACTAACTGCGGGATAAACCGTATGGCGTTGAGAGAAGCATGAGACGGACTGCCAAGTTCATGAGGGAAATAGATGCGATTATTTGAGATTGAGCAACGAAGAAATAGTGGATTGGGAAGAAGAAGAAGACCAAGAAGAAGATGAAGCAGATGAAGACGAATTAGGCGGATGAGAAAATGAAGAAGAATAAGAGCGAGGAACTAGCGGAAGAGCGAGGAACAAGAAGCAGAAGAGGAAGATGAATGAAGCGAAAAAGACGAATGAGAAGAAGAATTAAAGAAATGTGGGAAAGAAGAAGAAGAGAAATGAGGTGGAGAAGAAGAAGAAGAAGAAGAAGAAAAAGACGAAGAAAGAGAATGAGGCGGAGACTAAGAAGAAGAAAACGAAGAAGAAGATTAAGAAGAAGAATATGGAGAGGGAGACGAATAAGGCACATACGAATAAGCCGAAGAAGAAGAAGAGGAGGAAGAAGCAGAAGGAGGAAGTAGTGTAAGGAAGAAGTAGAAGGAAGGGAAGAAGAAGAAAACGAAGAAGTAGTAGTTAGCAGTAGTAGTCTTCGTCGTTGTAGTAGTAGTAGTAGTGGTAGTAGTAGTAGTAGTAGTAGTAGTAGTAGTAGAAAGAAGAATAAAGATAAGTAGAGGCAAGAAGAAGAATAAGAGTAAGAAAAAGGAAGATGCACTCGGTACCTGTGTCATTAGATTCAAACTCTCTACAACGACTGCGCTACAAACCTCTCTCTCTCTCTCGACCCCCAAACTGAGAGCCAGTTGTACAATCGACCGTAACTTAGGGGCCCTATCGTGTCAGAGTTCCTGCAGTGCTCTGCCTGCTCAAGTGTTTGTAAGGTGCCTGGCCTCACTTCGCTGTGCTTGAAGCACACACTTCTCTGTGGATGGCGTGTCGTGTTGTGTGTAATGTGTTCATGGACGCTTAATAATACATTGTGACTGTATAACAAGAGAAACCGTGTCACCAATCGTACAACTAAACTTAATTATTTAACTAATTTCCTGGTCTGGATTTAGGGACCTCTTATTGGAGATGAAACAACTAGGCTCGCTCGCTTTTCGCTCCCAATGTACGCTTTTCTTCAACTAGAGCTACAGGCACGCTCCAGTTGCCTAGCTGTAAGTGATCACCTAGTTTACTGCTAAGGAAAGACACAGAAGAAGGGAACGGGCAGTCAGCCACATTAGTAAACGATAACCACGCTCTTTGTAGTCAGGAATTTATGTTATTGGATTACCAACAACAAAAACAGCCAGATGAAAGAAAATACTACGAAGGGCTGTGTTTGCAATCGGTTGTATAGTCGGGTCAAACGAATTCCTATATTGTGCTCGAATGATAATACTTTCTTGAGACGAGGTCAACTGTGATGGTGGTCCTATAATCTTACTGGAGTAAAAACGGAAGGTAGAGGGGGGCGGGGGGGGGGGGGAGATGGTCATTGGTCACGGTAATAATTAAGGTCCGGGTAATCAGCGTCACGGTAATCATTGCCAGGGTAATCATGGTCACGGTAACGATGATCACGGTAATCAAAGTCACGGTAATAATGGCCATGGTAAACAAGGCCACGTTAATTATGGTAATGTCGATCATGGTTAAGGTAATGTCGGTCATTGTCAGGGTAATGATAACCATGGTCACTGCAATGACGATGATGGTCATGGTAATGGCTATTGTGGTCACGGCAAAGAATAGTATAGTCACGGTAATGACTATGGTGGTCACGGTAATGATTATCATGGTCACGGTAATGACTATCATGGTTACAGTAATGACTATCATGGTCACGATAATGACTATCATGGTCACGGTAATGATTATCATGTGATGGTAATGACTACCATGGTCACGTTAACAGCTGGTCACGTTAATGACTATCATGGTCGCACTAATGACTGTCATGGTCACGTTGATAACTATCATGGTCACGTTTGTGACTATGGTGGTCACGTTAACGACTATCATGGTCACGTTCATGACTATCATGGTCACACTAATGACTATCATGGTCATGGTAATAGCTATCGTTGTCACGGTAATGATGACCACAGTAGTGATGGTAATGTCACGGTAATGCTGATCACAGTAAAGATGGTCACGGTAGTGACAATCATGGTCAAGGTAACGATCATGGTCACGACAATTACTATCATTGTCCCGGTAATGATGACCACAGTAATGATGGTCATGGTCACGGTAGTGATGACTATGGACACGGTAAGGATAGTCACGCTATCGATTTGTCACAGTATTACTGATATTCATCACAGTAATGATGGTCATGGTCACGGTAGTGATGACTATGGACACGGTAAGGATAGTCACGCTATCGCTTTGTCACGGTATTACTGATATTCATCACAGCAATGATGGTCACCGCCAGGTTAACAATGATCACTGTAATAATGGACGTGTTCACGGTAATTATGTTCATATATTCTCACGAATTTGAGCAGAGGAGGCCTGTCTTCGAGTATATGCAGCAGTGGTTTCAATAGTAATGGTTTTATGTGATTATGTTGCCAACCCCCAAAACAACCCTCTTCATTCGCCGTTCATGAGATCTTATTGGACGGTTAAAGTTCTGGAAAGACAGACTTAGAGTCAAGCTAAGAAGAAGTGATGTTTGTGGGAAAATGTACAAGTGAATCAACCACTACCTCAAACAAAGAACGGCCAGAGTCCAAGTACAAGGGCAGATGAGCAAAAAGGTGACACTCGAGCAGGGAGTACCCCAAGGGGGAGTACTGTCACCCACACTCTTCCTGGTATATATAAACGACATTACAGAGAATATACCAAGGAGATTCCATAGCTCAATGTTTGCAGACGATCTGGCTATGTGGACCTCTGAAAAGAATCTCACCATAGCAAGAAATCGGATGCAGCAGGCCCTAACATCGCTGGAAGAGTGGGCGAACTTATGGCTGGTCAAAATAACCGAGGAGAAAACCACATGCACAATATTCTCGCTTTCAATAAAACCCCAAAATACCAAATTAAGTTTAAATGGCAAATTCCTGCAGCCAAACGACAACCCAACCTATCTGGGAGTCACATTTGATCGGCGCATGACATCGAAAAGTCAGATCGAGAGAAACCGAATGAGAGCCAGAGAAAGAATGGCAATCATGAGGAAACTTGCTGGCACAAGCTGGGGAGCAGACGAAGGCATACTAAAGAAACTGTACACTGGAAGAGTGAGACCAGTTCTCGAGTATGGCATTGCGGCATGGACAACTGCAGCAAAGGCGAACTTCGATAAAGTAAGCAAACTTCAAAACCAAGCCATGAGAGTTATAACAGGAGGCATGAAGTCAACGCCATGTAGAACTTGAAAAGATTACAAAACTGCAATCCATGACCGATAGAAGAGACTGCAGAGCCCAGCTGCAGTCAGAGAAACTCCGAAGACTGACTGACCATCCAATGCACCAGAGACTAAACAATTTGGGAAATGGGAAACTAAAGCGGAGAAACTTTGCAGAAATAGCCAAAGCAAAGATGCACGAAGATCCCATAAACGCACTAACAACACCAAAACCCATCACTACTGTACGAAAACCTACCTGGAGGCAGGATATATTTCCAGAGGTGGTAGAAAATATACCAGGTATTGGAAACAAAAACTGCCAGACTGAAAAAGAAAGGAGAGATACTACCCTAAGCTTTATATCGAAAAGCTACCCAAGCATGGACTGGACCCATGCATACACCCACGGTTCTGTAACAAACACTACACAGAACGGAGGGGCAGGAGCATTCCTGAACCTACCAAATGGCAGAAAAATAACACTGTCATTCGCTACTGGTAAGTATACAAGCAATTTCAGAGCAGAGGCACTGAGGGTGGCAGTGTAAGAAATGGTGTCACACAAAGAAAATGAAAGCCATATAGTCCTGCTTTCAGATGCTCTCGCCGTAGTCACAGCGCTAAAAAGCCAGAAAAACACTGAGCGAAATGACTTAAGAGCAGCACTCTGCAAACTGTGCCAGCAGTTCGCACCAAAAAGGGTAGTGGTACAGTGGGTCCCATCACACTGCAACATCCAAGGCAACGAGGAGGCAGACAGACTGGCAAAAGAAGGTGCAAGACTACCACAAACAGATACTAGTATGACGTACGAAGAGTCAAAACGGCTGATCAAAGCCAGATACATGACCAAATGGGAAACCGAACATACTGGTTACACCAAAAACGATGCCTATTACCAGTTGAACCGAAGAGAGCAGGTCGTTGTCTTCAGACTTCGCACTGGCCACAATAGACTGAGGTACCACCTATTCAATAAATTGAAGATAGGTGGTACCGACGAATGCCCGTGCGGTACCGGTAAAATGACCGCTGAACATCTGCTGCAGAACTGCCCGACATACGAGGATCAGAGAGAGCAGATGTGGCCATCACCAGTGGAACTGCAAGACAAGCTCTATGGCAGTGGCGACAGCCTCAGGAGGACCGCCGCTTTTTTCGAAAAAATAATGGTTACTGTCTGACTGCGTACGAAGAAGAAGATGAAGAAGGACGGTTAAAGTGTTCCGCATTCATTTCAACCCGAATTTATTAGGGTGGATCGCAAGACTAGCAATAATTACATGGAGAAAATGGAGTTCTGAGAAGCAAGATCTAATAAAACAAAATGACGTGAAGTTTAACAATTTATGCTATGCCTGATCAAAAGATAGTCAGAGATATGCTGGGAAACGGAACTAACCGATTTTAGTTACAAAACATAACCCCTTTGGAATTGGCCATCTCTTGAGTTGTGACACTTCTTCCAGTGGCAGTGGGCCTGTCACTGCTTGAAGGCATTTCTGGTAGGCGTTTTTCAAAGTCTCTTACTGGCACTTCGTTACGTTTGATTTCTTATATGTTCTGAGTTACTCACTTTATTGTCTAAAGTCAATTGTGGTTTAAAGAGAGTCATTCTTCTTGTGGTTTATAGGGAGTCATTCTTCTTGTAGTTTAGAGAGTCACTTTTATTGCGGTTTAGATAGTCAAACCTTTTGTAATTTACAGTCACTACTTTTGTGGTTTAGAGAAAGTCACTTCTTCTGGTTTAGAGAGAGTCACTCTTCTTGTGGTGTAGAGAGAGTCACTCCTTTTTTAATTTTAGAGAGTAACTCCTTTTGTGGTTAAGAGAGAGACTCCTTTTGTGGTTTCGAGAGTTACATCTCTTGAGTTTAGAGAATCACTCCTCTTGTGATTTAAAGAGTCAATTCTCTTGTGGTTTAGAGAATAACTCCTCTTGTGGTTTAGAGAGTCACTCCTTTTGTGGTTTAGAGAGAGTCACTCCTTTTGTGATTTAGAGAGTCACTGTTCTTGTGGTTTAGAGAGAGTCACTCTTCTTGTGGTTTAGAGAGAGTCACTCCTTTTGTGGTTTAGAGACAGTCACTCTTCTTGTGGCTTAGAGAGTCACTCCTCTTGTGGTTTAGAGTCACATCTTTTGTGATGTAGAGAGTCACTCTTCTTGTGGCTTAGAGAGTCACTCCTCTTGTGGTTTAGAGTCACATATTTTGTGATATAGAGAGTCACTCTTCTTGTGGTTTAGAGAGTCACTCTTCTTGTGGTTTAGAGAGTCACTCTTCTTGTGGTTTAGAGAGTCCCTCTTCTTGTGGTTTAGAGAGTCACTCTTCTTGTGGTTTAGAGAGTCACTCTTCTTGTGGTTTAGAGAGTCACTCCTTTTTTGGCTTAGAGAGAGCCGCTCTTCTTGTGGTTTAGAGTCACTTCTCTTGTGGTTTAGAGTCACTTCTCTTGTGGTTTAGAGTCACTTCTCCTGTGGTTTAGAGTCACTTCTCCTGTGGTTTAGATTCACTTCTCTTGTGGTTTAGAGTCACTTCTCTTGTGGTTTAGAGTCACTTCTCTTGTAGTTTCGAGAGTAATTCCTCTTGTGGTTTAGAGAGCTACTTTCACTGACAGTCTGAAATGTGTTCTTTTTTCTAATCGCTAATAGACTCTATGTGATAATGTAGTCTCTTGCCTCATCTCTTTCGACACTTCTTACTGGATACGGCCTAATTGTTCTTTGCACTGCTTTCTTGATCCTCTAACTCACTAGCGACATGCGATGGCTATGTTCTTTTAACGTTGCAGCATCCACACTCCAAGACAATCACATCCGTCATAATCGTTCATCTTCCCCCCCCCCCCCCCCCAATCCAATATGAAGGATTGGCCGCCACTGCATCTGGTCCCTTTGAAAGGAAACCTGCCGCCGAATATTTGCAATCGTTCACACTTTCGCTGCAATATGAAGGATGGATTCAATTGCATCTGGTTCCATTACGGAAAGCCAGTATTAAAGCTTTTAAGGTGAGTGATTATTATAGCTGACCCATACAGAACATCTGTCATTTACGAGGCGTGTTCAAATTAAACAGGACTGAATTGCACCAAGTTAACATACGTACGATGTGCATGATGATGTTACTTATGGTGTAAACAGCACATGCCAGCCGTCAAGTTTGCAAAATTGCATTATCCATTGACTGATAGTTTCCTCAGCAGACCGTTAAATGCATGGCGGATGTGATACGGAATCCATCCTGAGTTTCTAACAGCTGAAGGATGTCGACCAGTTGACATGCATGGTAGAATGCAGGAATTGTATAGTGAGAAATGTGTGTTGAGGATAACAGTGAAGAACTGGAGAACGATGTTTAAAGGAGGACGTGAGTTAACGAAAGAGCTTCCGAGACCAGGTCAGGCGCATATTGTTGCGTCAGAAGATGCCATCGCCAAAATTGATGCAGCAATTCGGACCGTCGCCTGAGCTTACGTTCGCTAGCAGACAGTTAAAATGGTGGTTAACAAGAAACTGAAGTATCGGAATGTGTATTCACAATGGGTACTACGGCTGCTGACCGACCACAATAAGAAAGAACGCATGGGATGGAGTTTGGATCACTTGCTGTGATCCGAAGAGGAGAGTGATTTGTTTCTTTTGCACATAGTGGCAGGTAATGAATCGTGGTGCCACTACTTTGAGCCGAGCAGCAAAACTGCTAGCATGCAATGGAAACATCCCTGATCACCGAAACCAAAATAAATCAAGTCACACATTTCCGCTGGTAAGATTATGGGGACAGCATGTATTTTTTTTACCATGAGGGACATTTGTTGGTAGACTTTAAAGAGCTTGCCGTGAACATCAATGCCATCCGCTACAATGACACACTAGACAAGCTGCATACAGCAATCAAGAATAAACGACCCGGCATGCTTTCGCGCGGTGTGATTCTGTTGCACGACAATGCGCGTCCTAATGTCACATCCATCATATAGCCCCGATATGTCCCCTTGTGATTTTCATTTGTTCGGACCCTTAGAAAATGTCTGAAGGGACAAAGATTCGACTCCGATGCAGATGTCATGGCCTCGATGACCAAATTGTTCAAAGAGCAACCAAATTCATTTTTGTTCGGACGGCTTCCACCGTCTACCCAAGCAGTGAAATGTGTGTCTGGATGCCTATGGCGACTTTTTCTAACTAAACTGTACCATGTCTGCTTCATAACATTTGCCATATTTAATTCTGTCACACCTGATGTAACTTTCATATGTTTGTAATAAAGCCAGTGGGTCCGGTTTAATTTGAACACGCCTATATTTTATTACAAATATTCCAAACTATTGAACTCTCTCTAGAACATAGGTCCCCAACACCTACTAGCCAAGTGTTCCTGTCATTCGCCAATATTCCTAGTCTCCCCCCACCCCCAAAGCCCTACCGTCTATCGTGTCATTTTTAGAGTTGCCTCGACTTCACCTCTTCATTATTGTTCAGGTCTGCCTCTACTTCTCTTGCCCTAAGGGTTCCACAGCAGAGACTGCCTTGTAATAACAATGTTTTCTACATGAGCACATTTCTTTCGTCGACTTTTATGACATACTTGTCTTGGAGGGTTACAGCAGGTCTCTTCCCGTTATCCAGGGTACTATACATGTGTAGCAGTATAGGAAATAGTTTCAGGCTAAAGGAAGCGAGGAGGTCAATGAAAATGCTGGCTTTAAAACATCAAAGAATAGACGGGACATGATTTTTCCACACTTGTTCGCAGGACAGAGAACTGTGTGGGTGCTTCGTGTGTTGATATTTCAACTGTGGCACCTCTACGGGATAAGGGTAATTGCAGTGATATTAAAACATACATCCTAAAATGCAGTGCTAGGTATAATAATAAGAAATATTATACATAGGAGCAATTAGCAAGGAAGTGATAATCAATCTGTATAAAGCATTAGTTAGACCTATATTGGAGTACTGTGTACAGGTGTGTAGTCCGTATCGTAGATTAGGTATCAACATGCTGAAAAGGATACAAAGAAGAACGACAAAGATGATAGTGGGATTCCAGAATTACAGTTATGAGGAACGACTCAGAAAAACCGGCCTGCAGTGTCTCGAAGAGAGAAGAATTCGAGGCGACACTACAGGTTTATAAGATAATCAACGGAAAGATTACATTAGACTATAACAAGTTTTTTCATAATACACCGACCTACAAGAGCAAGAGGGAACGGCTACAAATAAATTAAATAAAAGCTCAGATTAGATATTAAGAAATTATTGTCAGTCAGAGAGTGACGAATGCTTGGAATGTATTGCCATGGGAAATAGTGGAGGCAGAGTCGATTAATGCATACAAAAATACATCGGATGCGCTTAGTTTTTAGATCAAGGAAATGTAAAAGAAACTGGTTCTATATAGACTCTACAGAGTCTTCTAAACCAGTATAAATACGTCAAGTTAAATGTACCGGGATCAATTCCAGGTACCAATACGCTCAAGTCGAAACAGGTGTAAATGGGTACCTAGTTTACTGTTAAGAAAACACACGCAGCGAAGTATGGAACTAGCCGACCCCACTTCATAAGCTTTGAAGACCATAGTACGATGAAGTCACAAACATCAATGTATGTTACCTGACTACTGCACATACATCTATTTTGCTGTCACCAACGCAAGCACAAAGTATATCCATGGAGCAGCTGTCGCTACCAGGATTCAGTTCGCCCTTTAATCTGGTATAAACGTTATCTATTCGCCGACTTGTGGATATTTAAACGTTACCAGTGACCAGAACCTGGTCGAATTTCAACATTCGCGTCGTTTTAGATATGCAGTGCTTAGTTTTTGGAGATTTTGTGCATTTCTACAAACGTGGGAAATTATAGAGGAATTTAACTCATTCACTGTGGAATATATTGGACTTCTGCGCAGACATATTTTAGAAATGTGAAACTTCCGATCGGAAGTGTAGGTATATTTATATATTTTGAAGAAAAGTATTTATTGAAATACTTTAAAAATAAGTATGGAAATAGTTCAAACCAATATATTTGCTTTGTAGCATTGTAGGAAACTGAAAGTCAATGTTTCGGCTTTGTAGCATTATAAGAAACTTTGCAAGCCAATATATCGGCTCTGTAGCATTGTAAAAATCTTTTTAAGCCAATATATCGGCTCTGTAGCATTGTAAGAAACTCTGCAAGCCAATATATCGGCTCTGTAGCATTGTAAAAATCTTTTTAAGCCAATATATCGGCTCTGTAGCATTGTAAAAAACTTTGCAAGCCAATATATCGGCTCTGTAGCATTGTAAGAAACTTTGCAAGCCAATATATTGGCTTTGTAGCATTGTAAGAAACTTTGCAAGCCAATATATCGGCTCTGTAGCATTGTAAGAAACTTTGCAAGCCAATATATCGGCTCTGTAGCATTGTAAGAAACTTTGCAAGCCAATATATCGGCTCTGTAGCATTGTAAGAAACTGCACATATGGGGGTTCCCAGATGCAATTAAATCGCTTCTATGCACCATTTTCCATTTCCAATAAAGACAGTAGTTAGTCATCTCACTGACTGAAATCTATTTATCTATCTATCTATCTATCCATCTATCTATCTATCTATATATCTATCTATCTATCTATCTATCTATCTATCTATCTATCTATCTATCTATCTATCTATCTATCTATCTATCTATCTATCTATATATATCTATCTATATATCTATCTGTATATCTCTCTGCTTGCTTACCTTCCTGTCTGTCTGTCTTTCCGCCAGTCGGTGTTCTTTGAGTGCCAAACAGGACAGACAAACAGAAACAAGTGCCCCGCCCCCCAGTTATAGCGGTGCGACAGCACGTATCTAGCTTCTTGTATGTTGCTTAGACCCAACGTGGAGCGCTCTCTGGTGATTGTTTTGTGAAGAGTCTTTTCTGAGCGTCTCCTCCCTCTGCAGCCAGCTGGACCTCACGTAACTGCCTGAAATGGTAACATGTTCTTCATTCTAAGCACATGCCAGATGAATGTCCCCCTTTTTTCTCCTATGATGGTTCTAACAAATGGCTGGTTGTTGATTTCTTTTATCAGCTTGCCTGTCTTGAATTCTTCACACCCGAAGTTCAGTAGGTTTCCAATTCATTTATTTTTCAACGGGTTCCGTTTATTTTCTAGTGCCTTTGTCCTTTTCCAGCCTTCGGATCCATATGTTAGCATTGATATGATTTAGTGACTGATGAGAGACTACGTTTTTCTGTCATTTAGTAATTGTCAGGCAAAGTCAAAGCCTACCTAAGTGGTTTGTTAAGAGCAGCTATAGATAGCGCCTGGCTGAGGGTATACTTAGTTCTAGTGTTTGAGTCTATTAAGATGGACTCGCACATCGTTAAAAACGCCCTCCAAGAAACTGGTTGTATACAGACTCTATATGTCTTCTAAACCAGTATAAAGACGTTAAGTTATATTGTGATTACAAAACTACTGGTGACAAGCAGGCAAGGAAGGTGAAAGCATAGTTGTGTACAATAACGTATAACTAACGTATTTATACATATATATATATATATATATATATATATATATATATATATATATCAACCTATAAATATTTAGGACTTGATAAAGGAAAACAGCACCATACAAAATAGTACAGTTATCGCTGTAATATCCAAAGCAGTTTTAAATAAATTAGACTTGCATTAAAAATTTGATGAAAACAAATGTGAGTAAATAGAATTGAGCAAGTCAAAGATGAACAATTGGAGGGACTACAAATAGTTGAGACAAGATTGACGTAGTACAAGTGTGTGGGGAGCTTCTGTAAAAATGAATATCAATGGTAAATTATAAACAAGAATGGATAACATGGCGAATGCGGACTTATGATGATGACGTCATGAACCTTGCTGATATACCTGGTTTTGATATCAACACTTTCTGACTGCTGAACAGCCAATGGGTTGGAAGGTAAAACAATTCTCTTGTTTCATTGGCTGTTTACGGTTATGGTTTATGTACTGTTTAATTATTAAGCATTTGTTTAATTTATATTTAGCATGTGCTATTTTTTTTAAATTTCTTTTATTGTTGCTGTTCGTGTTGAGAGGATCACTGTCGACGATTGATCTCTGGTGGTGAGTTACAGTGACTCTTCTTGTAACGCTAGTTGTTTTAAAGAAGGTGAACAATGCAAGTGGGAAGCTGTGATTTAAATCCTCCTTCAGAGATAAACACTTTGTCGTTCGCTCTCAAATAATCACAACTTTTTATTGACATTGTAAACTTGACGGTTTCTCTTGACACCGTGGAGTTTATCTACAGTGAAGGTTGAAGAGCTCAATGTTGTCGCTCTGCTGTTCTTGTGGAATCGGCAGGGTTATACAAGATGTTTTACTGCTTGCCTGTGATCACATTAAGGCATATGTCGGTTTACCCCGTTTGTAATTTGTTGAACAGATGGTGGATATTCACAGCTGAAATATTTTCACTGACCTCTTCTCAATAGGGGGCAGTTTGCATCTGTTGTATCAGATTATATATCTTTCCTATACCATTTATTTCATAGCTTATTCTTTTATTATTATTTTTTTTTTTTTTCTTACTGCGTTAACATTATTTTTCATTTTGGGCTTTGCTTCCACTTTCTTTGGCTAGTTGATCTAATTCTTCATTTCATCGCCAAGAGCAGCATGCAGTCGCTTTACTGCTAGGTAGGCTAAACATGCAGTCGCTATACTGCTAGGTAGGCTAAACATACAGTCGCTATACTGCTTGGTAGGCTAAATGCCAACAGGAACAAGCTTGGACGCTGGAAATAACAGAGTTGTACCTTCTCTAGGTTTAATAAGCCGTATGAAAACAAAACACTCACAAACTTGCTACTAACCGCCAAACGAAAGTCCAGAAAGGCAAGCCATGGAAGATAATGCGTTGTTACCTTCTATTGACCGACCAGATGGACTTGCACAAAACAAAAGGACAGCATTTGGCTGCGCCTGAAGTATACCACATTTAATTATAATCCTCTTACACAGCAGCTGTCAATCGCGGGATTACAGTGCCAACATATTTACAGCTTATTTTCCTCAGTGTAAAAGAGGGAGCCACGATGATACCTACAGCAATCACAAAGCTGGATGTTGCTGCAACTTAACGACACCTTCAGAAACTACCAGCTACATTTTTCAGCTATTCTATATCAGTTTGTGACCTGCTTACTGACTTCCTGCTGCCACCAAACACCTATAGAAAGTACCGACTACATTTCTCAGCTATCCCACACCGTTTGTGACCTACTTACTGACTTCCTGCTGCCACCTAATGACCTATAGAACGTACCGACTACATTTTTTCCATATTAGTGTGTGACCTTCTTCCTGACGCCATCTGATGACACCTTTAGAAAATATCAACTAGATGTTTTGCTCGGACAGGAAGCAAATGCCCTGCCCACTGCACTATCTCGTCTCTTATTTTTACTAGAAGTTAAAATATAACCTTTATTTAGGATACTATGCCAACAACAAAATAGTAACGTTACTTTTTGACTCCCTCTCGTATGTCCACGAACTACCATCATCATCACCATGTAGCGTGTCCTTTGCAGAACGTCACTCTCATAACAGCCTATCTGTAAAACTGGATTTTTGATCGGCCGCTTTTCATTTTCAGACCATCGATAATGTCCTGTGTCCATTATCTACACGGCCTGCCTCTGCCTCCCTGTCCAGGTAACATGCACTCCAGTATAGTTCTCTCTATACCACTATGGAATTTCAAGTGGGCAAAGTATTTTAATTTCCCAGACATAGGATTGGCAATGCAGAGGCAAGACAAAATGGGGAAACTAAAGCAGAATGCCAGAAAACAAAAAAAAGGCAAAATTTTGAGCAACTGTGATTTTTCCCTAGCAGCATACGGCTGCGTAACATGGACAGTTATCCAGACCTCAAGGAAGAGGATTGAGTCTTTCGAGTCGAGATGTTATAGAAGGGTCCTGAGAATATCAAATCGAAAAAAGAAAAGATCCATTCGACAGGAGTTAGGCATAGGGAAGAACTGGTTCATAAATTCCATTATGAACATAACATTTAAATACTCTGGCCACATCAAACGGTCTTCAGAGAACGGTTATGGAAGGTTTGGTGACGGACAAGAGAGGCAGACGCAGACCAGGCAGGCGATGGCACCAAGATGTCAAGGAATATTTAGACATGTCTCTCGAGCAGGTCGGAGATTTGGCAAGAGATACAGTTTCTTCCAGACGGGCTGTGATGAGAGCGGCGTTCTGCAAGAAACACGCTGCATGATAATGAGACGTAATATCAGACGGGCTGTGATGAGAGCGGCGTTCTGCAAGAAACACGCTGCATGATAATGAGACGTAATATCAGACGGGCTGTGATGAGAGTGATGTTCTGAAAGGAACATGCTGCATGATAATGAGACGTAATATTGTACGCTAACCAATTGAGTTTCTTATTCAGTTACTTTAGAATCTCTGCTTCTCTTGTCACCATCTATAGTTCCTTGACTACTTTCATGTAACATTTTATCTCCAAGAATTTAACCTTTCTCGTCTGTGTCTGTTTGGCTGTCATTGTCTCTAATGGCGAGGTTGCAAACTGTGAAGATGCAAGTCTTCAACATCTTTATTTTTGTCATTTTGATAATGTTCTAATTTAAGTGGGTTTTTTTCATTTTAGCTGGCCTCTGAGTTGACATACCTGTCTTCTTCTTACTTCCCTTTCTCAATCTCCATGGTTACCTATAATCGATCCGAGCTATTCAAAACTTCTTGTGTTCATAACTGCTTCCTTCTCTATGATAACTTAATGTCTGGTTTTCGCCTCTTCGGTGCTCATTTTCTTGGCCATCCTGATTTTTAGGTATAGATTGTGTTCTGTGATGTGTTGTTTAACTGAGAGGGTCATCTGTCCCAGCTCCGCTGAGCTCTTCGAAGGAACAACTGTATCATCTGCGTATCTTAGTTCTGGTATTTCATTCGCACCGATTGGGAACAGGTAGAACTTTTCATATTCATTATCATTCTTGACGTATCGCATTGTGTTTTCTCCATACTTGTTGAAATATAATGTGAGAGTATGCATCCTTGTCTTACTCCCTTTTGCACCTCAGACCAGCCCGATGTCTGTCCAACTATTCTAACCACGAACTATTTTTCCTATTTGAACATAAGACATGGCCTCATGTGCCGGCGACGCATCTTTCAAATGTCTGCCCTATCAAATGTCGATGGTACGTGACATGCCTACCATGTTTGTAACGGGTAACGGGGAATCAGGGTTCGATTCCGGAGAGGGAGCATAAGAGAGAGCTACCACATCCAAGGAAGGCAGCAGGCGCGCAACTTACCCACTCCCGACACGGGGAGGTAGTGACGAAAAATAACAATACGGGACTCTTTCGAGGCCGCGTAATTGGAATGAGTACACTTTAAAACCTTTAACGAGGATCTATTGGAGGGCAAGTCTGGTGTCAGCAGCCGCGGTAATTTCAGCTCCAATAGCGTATATTAAAGTTGTTGCAGTTAAAAAGCTCGTAGTTGGATCTCAGACGCAGGCGGGCGGTCCTGCTCGCGTCGGTTCACTGTCCGTTGTCTCCTGCCATACCGTTTGCAGGCTCTCTCCCGCGGGTGCTCTTCGCTGAGCGTCCCGGGTGGCCGGCGCGTTTACTTTGAAAAAAATAGAGTGTTCAAAGCAGGCCTCGGCTGCCTGAATAATGGTGCATAGAATAATGGAATAGGACCTCGGTTCTATTTTGTTGGTTTTCGGAACTGGAGGTAATGATTAACAGGGACAAACGAGGGCATTCGTATTGTGGCGTTAGAGATGAAATTCTTGAATCGCCGCAAGACGAGCTATGAGAGTTATAACAGGAGGCATGAAGTCAACGCCAATTATAGAACTTAAAAAGATTACAAATCTGCAATCCATGACCGACAGAAGAGACTGCAGAGTCCAGCAGCAAGCAGAGAAACTCAGAAGACTGACAGACCATCCAATACATCGGAGACTAAATAATTTTGGAAATGGAAAACTAAAGCGGAGAAACTTTGCAGAAATAGCCAAAGCAAAGATGAGCGAAGAACCTATGAACGCATTTACAACACCAAAGCCCATCCCTACTGTACGCAAACCTACCTGGAGGCAGTATATATTTCCAGAGGTGGTAGAAAATATACCAGGTATTGGAAACAAGAACAGCCAGACTGAAAAAGAAAGAAGAGACATAACTCTGAGGTACATAACAAACACAACACAGAACGGAGGGGCAGGGGTATTCCTGAGCCTACCAAATGGTAGAAAAATAACACTGTCAGTGGCAACTGGAAAATACTCTAGCAATTTCAGAGCGGAGGCAGAGTCACCGAGGGCTGCAGTAGGAGAAATGGTGACAGGCAAAAGAAAAGGAAGCCATATAGTCCTGTTTACAGATGCCCTGGCCGTAGTCACAGCACTAAAAAGCCAGAAAAATACTGAACTTAATGATTTAAGAGCAGTACTCTGTCAACTATACCAGCAGTCCGCACCAAAAAGAGTAGTGGTACAGTGGGTTCCATCCCACTGTAACATCCAAGGCAACGAGGAGGCAGACAGACTGGCAAAAGAAGGTGCAAGACTACTTATTAGAGCTAGATACATGACCAAATAGGAAAAAGAACATACTGGCTACACAAAAAACGATGCCTATTACCAGTTGAACAGAAGAGAGGAAGGTCGTGGCCTTCAGACTTCGCACAGGCCACAATAGACTGAGGTACCACCTATTCAATAAATTGAAGATAGGTGACACTAACGAGTGCTCGTGTGGTACCAGGAAAATGACCGCTTAACATTTACTGCAAAACTGCCCGACATACGAGGATCAGAGAAAGCAGATGTGGCCATCACCAGTGGCAACACTAGACAAGCACAATTGCAGTGTCGGCAGCCTCATGATGACCGCTGCTCTTTTAGAAAAAATATACGTTGACGTCTGACAGCGTAAGAAGAAGAAGAAGAATAAGAACATAAGACTGCAGTGATTGCTCTACGCCGATTCCTGTTATGGAACGTCTTCTTTAGTTCTGTCGATGAGACCCCCAACTATCCTCGTCTCCCTTTTCCTCGTTCTTCATTCGGTGTTATCTGACATTGCCCATTCTTGCTTCCCTTGTGGGTTCCAATACCGCGCCTGTACAGTTATATTGTTAATTTTTTTTTCAAAGTGGGTTTGTCCTATCCATTTCAACTTTCGCTTCCAAATTTCCATCTGTATGTGTTATTGTTGTGTTAATTGTTGCTTATATGTATGTTATTACAACTTGAAGTATGTGATCTGTTGGTGAATGCCTTTAACAAATATGCCACGTACGACAGATTCTCAATATGTTTTAGCCCATATGACAATGCCATTCCCTCATTCCAATATTGTCAGACGGGAAAGATGCATTACAAAAAATATGAATATAATAGTGACAATCTTTTTGGAATTTTTTTTTTTTGGTTGCATTTATACATAATACATTACACGGATCCCCGTGTGCTGTGTTGCGCATGTTAAAAATCCCTTGGCAGTTGAAAATCGAAAAGAGTAGGATTAACGGCTGCTGCCAGGACAAAATTCTAAATTATGTTAAAAATGTACCCAATCTATCACGGGATCCTTCCCCGGTGCAAAGCAGTTCGTGCATTGTGCTGAGATTCTCCAAAAAATGTGGAGAAAGACAGGGAACTTATAGGTTAAACTGTGTGCAAAAACGTTGTTTCTTCAACAAAACTAAACAAAAATGAACATTACAAATTCTATAGCAATAGAAAATGTTAATGAATGTTAAAAAAAATATTCATAGCTATTACAATCAATCACTGAAAACCCTTCAGCTCCCTGTGGACCATGGGTCCTCAACAAATACTCGCCGAGTCTTCCTATCTTGCGCCACCATTTGGTTCCAGCTCCTACTCCATCCCTCCACCCCACCCCCACCCCACCCCACTCCCTTTTTCCAAGTCTTTCTTGCCGTTTTTCGGTTTATCTCGACGCTTTCTTCGCGACAAAACTGATAGTGGGATTTCAGAATTATAGTTATGAGGAAAGACTTGGAAACACTGGCCTACAGTGTCTAAAAATTAGAAGAATTCGAGGTGACTAAATACACGTTTATAAGATAATCAACGGAAATGATAAATTATACTAAAACACGTTTTTTTTCTTCAAAATACAGCCGCCTATAGGAACAAGAGGGCACAGTCATAAAATAATTAAAGAAATGTCCAGATTAGTTATTAGGAAATATTTTGTTATGCCAGAGAATGGTGAATGTTTGGAATGCAATGTCACAAGAAATAGTAGAGGCCGTGTCAATTAATGCATTTAAGAATATATTGGATGCGCATATGTATTTTTAAGATCAAGCGAGTGTAAACGGAACTGTCTGTATACAGACTGCAAAGTCTTCTAAACCTGTATAAAGACGTTAAGTTAGGTGAGTGTTTAGGTCTACCCCTACGTCTCTTGCCCTGAGGATTCCAGAACAGGGACTGTCTTGTAATGCTGTCAGCTGTTTTCCGTAATGTGTGTATTTTTCATTGCCTACGCCTTCTCCTTACGTTTAGCCTCAGTATTGTCTGTTCGGTTCTTGTCCAAAGTACGATATTAGTGACGTTTCCTTTTATTCACTCAATTCAGCGCAATTATCCATTGATGAAAGCTTGCACTGTTTAGTTCTACTCTTACATATTCCTCACGTCACATAGCAATGTAACAAGGCGGACTTAACATTTGAGTTTAAAATTGTACTCTTGTGTCGAGCTTAATTTCTTTCGATTTCCAGAAATTACCTAAAGCATTAAAAACCCCTCTCGTCTTCTGTGTTCTGAATTTGATGTCTTTGACATTAACTTTGACCTTTGACCTTGTCTATTGCCAATATATATATATATAAACGAATTCACCTCTTGCAGTACCATATCTCCCATATTTCGAATTACTTAACACTTTAAACTAAGGCATAATTGCACTACACCCCACTCCTTAAACCTTAAAGCACCCATCTGTTCTTCATTGGTTGAGAGCCACTGGTATAAAAAAAAACTTCTGCTTGCTCGCCAAGAACGAGCCTTGATTATATCGTATAACATCGCATCGGAATATGTAAGACGTGTAATTTAATATGCACTTTTCGTACTCTGACTATTGAATCTCATCTTAGCCTTTTTATATTTCTTTCTTTTTTTCTTCTTTTCGCTTTTCTACTGCGTGTGCCTTTCAGCGTCAGGTTATGAGGAGGTATCTTGACCTAAACCTAGAACGTGCCTCGTACATGGGGAAGCTTCAGTGCTTATGTTATTTCAGCTGTCCTTCTTTTTTGTAGGCATACATTGGCTCTCTATCCATTGTGTCTGTGTAGCAAAGCTTTCCGGGGGATACTATCTGGTGTTTGTCGGGTCACGTTGCCCAGCCATTTGGTTTGCTGTCTCTTGATGAAGTCTAGCACTGGTGTTGTACCTACTTGTCTCTTGATGAGGTCTAGCACTGGTGTTGTACCTACTTGTCTCTTGATGAGGTCTAGCACTGGTGTTGTACCTACTTGTCTTCTAATATCCTCATTTTGTATTCTATTCATTCTTGTTATTCCAAGCATTCATCGCACGCATTTCATTTCTGTCGTTACCATGTTTCTTTTATCAGTGTTTGTTAATGTCCAATTATGTAGTAGTAGTATTAGTAATATCAGTAGTAGTAGTAGTAGTAGTAGTAATAGAAGTAGTAGTAGTAGTGGTTGTTGTTGTTTCCAATGCCCACAATGAGTAGATTTACTCTTTCGTGCGCCCTGGAAAGGACGTTAAGTGGTATGTTGCAGTAGCTTTCCTCACATCCCGAGCGTGCGTATGAAGGTGGATCTGTGTCATCCAGTTGGTTGTGCAATACTTGGCTTCATTTGCGTGTCGCTCACTACTGCGGGTATAACGTCGATCCCTTACCTTGTTAGCCAGGCTGTCATGAAAACAGCCCGTTTCCAGATAGGGATACGAGGATGGCAAGGTGAGGGTCTTGGCCAGTATGTTTTTCCCGATCCTGATTAGCATGCCTGGTCAGTATACTTTGCATGTCCAGACGTTAGTCTTCCCTCCTAGTAGTGGTGGTAGTGGTATTAGTAGTAGTACTGTGAAGATAGTGAAGAATATGACAACGAATGGTTATAGAATGACGTGAGTTAATGCAGTAATATGCACCTGATCTGGTCTCAAAAAAATCTTTCGCACACTCACGTCCTTCTTTAAACATCGTTGTCCAGTTCTTCACTGTTGTCTACAACACACTTTTGTCACCATTCACTGCCTGCATTCTGCGATGAATGTCAACTGGTCGACATCCTTCAGCTGTTAGAAACCGAATCACCGCTCGCTGATCAACTCTGGACGGATTCCGTATCACACCGGCTAAGTTTTCAACGGTCTGCTGAGGAAACTTTGAGTCGAAGGATAATGAAATTGTGCAAACTTAATGATTGGTATGATCTGTTTACACCAGAAGTAACATGTGCATCGTACGTATGTTCACTTGTTGCAGTTCGGTTCGGTTTCATTTGAACACCCCTCGAGAAACCGAATGAAAGCCAGAGAAAGAATGGCGATCATGAGGAAACTTGCTGGCACAAGCTGGGGAGCAGACGAAGGCATACTAAAGAAACTGTACACTGGAAGAGTGAGACCAGTTCTCGAGTATGGCATCGCGGCATGGACAACAGCAGCGAAGGCGAACTTCGATAAAGTTAACAAACTTCAAAACCAAGCCATGAGAATCATAACAGGTGGCATGAAGTCAACGCCAATTGTAGAACTTGAAAAGATTACAAAACTGCAATCCATGACCGACAGAAGAGACTGCAGAGCCCAGCTGCAGTCAGAGAAACTCCGAAGACTGACGGACCATCCAATGTACCAGAGGCTAAACAATTTGGGAACTGGGAAACTAAAGCGGAGAAACTTTGCAGAAATAACCAAAGCAAAGATGCACGAAGATCCCATAAACGCACTAACAACACCAAAACCCATCACTACTGTACGAAAACCTACTTGGAGGCAGGATATATTTCCAGAGGTGGTAGAAAATATACCAGGTATTGCAAACAAAAACTGCCAGACCGAAAAAGAAAGGAGAGACACTACCCTAAGCTTCATAACGAAAAGCTACCCAAGCATGGACTGGACCCATGCATACACCGACGGTTCTGTAACAAACACTACACAGAACGGAGGGGCAGGAGCATTCCTGAACCTACCAAATGGCAGAAAAATAACACTGTCATTCGCTACTGGTAAGTACACAAGCAATTTCAGAGCGGAGGCAGAGGCACTGAGGGCGGCAGTGGAAGAAATGGCAACACACAGTGAAAATGAGAGCCACATAGTCTTGCTGACAGATGCTCTCGCCGTAGTCACAGCGCTAAAAAGCCAGAAAAACACTGAGCTTAATGACTTAAGAGCAGCACTCTGCAAACTGTGCCAGCTGTCCGCACCAAAAAGGGTAGTGGTACAGTGGGTTCCGTCACACTGCAACATCCAAGGCAACGAGGAGGCAGACAGACTGGCAAAAGAAGGTGCAAGGCTACCACAAACAGATACCAGTATGACGTACGAAGAGTCAAAACGGCTTATCAAAGCCAGGTACATTACCAAATGGGAAACCGAACATACTGGTTACACCAAAAACGATGCCTATTACCAGTTGAACCGAAGAGAGCAGGTCGTTGTCTTCAGACTTCGCACTGGCCACAATAGACTGAGGTACCACCTATTTAACAAATTGAAGATAGGGTGTACCGACGAATGCCCGTGCGGTACTGGTAAAATGACCACTGAACATCTGCTGCAGAACTGCCCGACATACGGGGATCAGAGAGAGCAGATGTGGCCATTGCCAGTGGAACTGCAAGACAAGCTCTATGGTAGTGGCGAGAGTCTCAGGATGACCGCCGCTTTTTTCGAAAAAATAATGGTTACTGTCTGACTGTGTACGCAGAAGAAGAAGAAGAAGAACACCCCTCGCAGCAGTAAGTTTGTTGCTGGCTTCCGTCCGTCTTTAAATAACTTAACGTAACGTTAAACTGAGCGTGCAAGTTTCAAAGTGGTAGATCCATTGCCTTTCACAACAAAGTACCTAGTTCGATCCCATTTATCGAGGCGCCTCAGTCAGCACAGCTGTAATGTGGTGCCTCTCTTACTGCCTAAGGAAGGAAAGACAGCGAGGTGGGGAACTGACCCTCAAATATCATAAAAAGGCGAAAGCCTAGATACATTAAATCGTCAACACATTAACACCGACAGCATTGTCTGATGAAGAAGTCTCTTTACATTTTAACACTAGACTATATATCTTCTTTATCTTCTTCTTCGTCTTCTTAATTTTCTTCTTCTTCATCGATCAACTAATGCTATGTTTCTAGCCCGGCGAGGTTCACGAAGGAGACTGCGTTTCAGGTTTTCGCCGGTCCCCCACAACTTCTCGAGCATAGTCGGTCCCCCGGGCCAGACTGCCTCTCTTTGGTCTGCATAGATAAGGCAGTCTTGCAGGACATGTTCCGGTGTTTGCCTGGATGGTTGTTTCGAATTCAGAAACTTTATAAAGAAAAGATAACAACAAATAGATAATCGCTCACGGACCGCACTAGGACAACAACAAAACTGTAACTGCGTTACAACCACAATACTTTCGTCAGGGACAAACAACGAACGAAAACAACTAACGAATCACAACAACAAAAACAAGACGATATCAATTGAACGGTCTACCGTCTCTGGGGTCTTGGGGTCTTAACGTTGTTGTTTTTTGTCCTGGTGAGGTTGTTTTTGGGGGGTTTTTTTTCGTTCGCCTTATTTCTCTACTCCCCAAGGCGGTGTGCGTAGCACTGCGGTTTTTATTGTGCGGCTGTCCAGCCAGTGCAACGGACTTTGGCATGTATTTAAAGTAAGGGTCTGCCTCCTCCTGCATTTTCTACGGGTTTGCTTCCCCGGGTAACAGCCGATCCTGTGATGGGGATCGAACCCAGCATCTTCTGGTTGTGAGCCTTGTCACTTAACCGTTAGCCCACTCCGTCCCCCAAAGGTTGTTAATGTTTACTGCCCACGGCGAGTAAGTTAACTTGCGTGCGCCCTGAAGAGGGCGTTAAATGGCGGGTTGTAGTAGCGTTTCTAATATTCCAAGCGTGCTGATGAAGATGGACCGCTGTCCTCCATGCGGCTGTGCTGTGGTTGACTTCATCTGCTTGCCGCTCACTACGGGAACGACGTCGATCCCTTCTTGTCAGCCATGCTGCCTTGAAAACAGCCTGATTCCAGGGCACATCACACACAAGTTTTGGTCAGTATATTGAGCCTAACCCTGAGGCGACGTCCTGGTCAGCATGCTGTACCTGGCCGGACTAGTGTCTCAGTTCCCCGTCCTAGTGCTGTCACTGAGTCAATACATGTATGTCAATTGATAGACTTTTAACCTTCAGTACTACTGCATCTTCGATCTATTTATTTCTTTAAAAGAAGGAAACTCCATGGTTAGTAAATTACTAAACGAATAAGCAACACTGATATATTATAAGCACTTTGAAAATGCATGCATCAAACAAAATGCATAAAAGCGAAGTGATAGCATTCCAGAACGAACACTAGATATCTTTCTTTACATGAACTATTACGTAAGACGACGTGCCGCTGTGGTATTGTGAACTTGGAAGCTGGCCCTCGAGATGTTGGTACGAGATTATGTTTCGCTCTATGACGCTTGAAGACACTGACAGCCTTGTAAGGCTGACAGACCACGAAAAATGTTTGATGAAAGTGGACTCGGGGATTCTCAAACAAGTAGGCAACATTTTGTAAGTCCATAAAACCATCGTCAATGTTCTGCATTGTTTCACTCTAGCGACATACTCTTGCTATCGTCTTTCATTGAGAATTTCCTCCGTGACGAAGTGGTCAAGCCGTTCGCTTCGTGCTCAGAAGGTTGGAGTTCGGATTAGAGCTGCGGCCGTCGGTTCATGATAGCAATTTTTGTTCCGCAGATTTCTGGGTTCATTAGCTAGAGCAACGGAGTTGGTGCTTTGTGAGATGCTCTCGGCATGCGGCATACCGTTCTGCGGAGAGAGACCGAGCCATATTGGGAGACCCGGGCGATGCCTAACCTAACCTAACCTACCCTAACCTAACCTAACCTAACCTACCCTAACCTAACCTAACCTAGCCTAACCTAACCTATCCTAACATACCCTACCCTACCCTACCCTATCCTAACCTAACCTACCTTACCCTAACCTAACCTACCTTACCCTAACCTAACCTACCCTACCCTACCCTAACCTAACCTAACCTACTCTAATCTAACCTAGCCTAACCTAACCTAACCTAGCCTAACCTAACCTAACTTAGCCTAACCTACCCTACCCTACCCTAACCTAACCTACCTTACCCTACCTTACCCTAACCTAACCTACCCTACCCTACCCTAACCTAATCTATCCTACTCTAACCTAACCTAGCCTAACCTACCCTAACCTAATCTCACCTACCTTAACCTAACCTACCATAACCTAACCTAATCTAACCTACCTTAACCTAACCTACCCTAACCTACCCTAACTTTACCTAACCTAACATAACCTACCCTAATCTAACCTAATCTAACCTACCCTAACCTATACTACCCTACAGTACCCTACCCTAACCTAACCTACCCTACCCTACCCTACCCTACTCTACACTACCCTAACCTACCCTACCCTAACCTAACCTACCCTACTCTAACCTACTCTACACTACCCTACCCTACCCAAACCTACCTTAACCTAACCTATCCTACCCTACACTACCCTAACCTACCCTACCCTAACCTACCCTACCCTACCCTACCCTACACTAACTTAACATAACTTAACCTAACCTAACCTAACCTAACCTAACCTAACCTTACCTAACCTAGCCTAACCTAACCTAAACTAACCTAACTTTTTGAGAATGTCTGTGTTAATGCAATATAAAAAGAAAGGTATCGTTTTGTTGGTCGATTGTTTGTTGATCGAGCAGTCTTTTGACTCATACCCTTCGGCCGAATTCCATATAGTGGTATCTGCAAGTGGGTGGGAGCTGCTCTTTAGTTCCGTCCAGAGTGTTCCATTTGTCTGACCTCGCATAAAGAAGGTGTTTCCTAACACCACAAGCATCAAACACTCAAAACGATGGTGCTCAACAGTTGCACAGGGATGTGCGCTCATCCTTAAAAACACGATTCTGACGCTGTGTTGTAATTTACAGTGCGGCTGCGATATCTGCGCCTTTCGGACAGACACATCCGATTTGAGCACAGCATTTTTTAGACCGACTTTGTCTTCCCTATCCGATCTCTTATCTCTGAGCCAAATTGCATTGTTGAAGTATATTTCCGGGGTCCCGACTTGGAGTCGAAATAATGTCTTGGTCAGTTATGAGTCAATGATCATGACGTAGCAGTCAGCTGTGAGTCGCTGGCTACCATCAGCTCATTCACTACTTGACGTAAGCAGCCAGCTGTGAGTCGCTGGCTACCATCAGCTCATTCACTACTTGACGTAAGCAGCCAGCTGTGAGTCGCTGGCTACCATCAGCTCATTCACTACTTGACGTAAGCAGCAAGCTATTCGTCGTTTACCATCAGCTCATTCACTACTTGACGTAAGCAGCAAGCTATTCGTCGTTTACCATCAGCTCATTCACTACTTGACGTAAGCAGCCAGCTACGGGTCGTTGGCTACCATCAGCTCATTCACTACTTGACGTAAGCAGCCAGCTACGGGTCGTTGGCTACCATCAGTTCATTCACTACTTAACGTAAGCAGCCAGCTACGGGTCGTTGGCTACCATCAGCTCATTCACTACTTGACGTAAGCAGCCAGCTGTGAGTCGTCGGCTACCATCAGCTCATTCACTACTTGACGTAAGCAGCCAGCTATGGGTCGTTGGCTACCATCAGCTCATTCACTACTTGACGTAAGCAGCCAGCTATAGATCGTTGGCTACCATCAGCTCATTTACTACTTGACGAAAGCAACCAGCTATAGTACTGTATGAGATAGATTTTAGCTTTGTCAATGATCAAAATGATACGATATTGAATTGTCGTAATCAGTTCGTTTCGACTCATTGACGGTCTAACACATTCATATTTTGGTTGAATCTACGATAACAAAGCACTACAAATAGTGGTAGAAGATAAAGAAGACGCAAAACAGCAAGATAATCAAAACGAGGGAGAGAAATAGCAAGTTATAGGCGATGCTAAAGGAGAAAAATGAGTGGAAGAGCAACAGGCATGAGAAGAAGATAACGATAAACAAGAAGCAAAAGCAGAAGATGAGCTGCAAGAATAAGAAGAATGTTATGATAAAGAGCCTGGGTGTTTTGCCGGGGTCTTTGTGTATGACAAGGACAAGAATAGCACCACTGCCTCACAGGGAGCATGTCGTAAGAGGCGACTAGTTGTATGACATGACAAAACATATCATGGGCAGGTGGTTTGATTAGAGCACCATAGATGACACCTAACAGGCGACTGGTCTGATTTGCTCTAGTGTTTGAGTCTATTAAGATGAACTCGCACATCGGTTAACCACCTTCCATAAGCGCTTGTCCCAACGCAGTGGAGTGTTAAGCTGCTCGAACCTAGCCTTCTAAGCAGGAAATCCATCTCCCGGCTACATCCATCTTATACCCGAGCTGGTACCTGCACAGGAACATCTGGCCCTGTAGAAGTACAGGTCGACTGAGAACTAAGAAGTAGATGACAAAGTAGAAGAAAACGTAGAAGAGAAACCAGAATATGAAGAAAATGATAATGAAGTAAAAGAAAAAGTAGAAAATGAAGAAGAATAAGAAAAATTTGAAGAAACAAGAAAATGAAAAATATGACGATAAACAAGAAGAAAAAACAGAAGCTAAACAAGAACAAGAAGAAAGCGATGATGAAGAAGAATAAAACCATGAAGAAGTGAACAACAAAGAAGAAGGTATACCCATTCAACACTGTCTGAGAATCGCTAGTTCTCAAGCTACGGGAACTATGCTGTTTTCACATTCACAATACCTAAAGGCCTGCTCGATTCTCTGTACAATACACTTGCTTGTATGTTTCCACACAACCATAGAATCGGGACGAAAAGAAATATAAGACTTCTTTGCAGGAAATGTGCCCTCTGTTTTTATAAGCGGATTCTTATATAATTGAAATGTGCAAGTTTTGTTACAGTTATAAAACTTCGTAAAAACGCATAATGTGGTTCATTATTTTGAGAATAGTTATTGTTCTGAGAATCTAGGTTTTCGTCACAGTAATTTCGATAACACTTCTAGTTAAACAGGAGTATATTGAAAAAGTTGTTCCGCATTGAACAAGTGCGGATCATTTAGAGAACCATTTGGCTGGTGAAGGTCTACGGCCTGAATGTGATACAGTGTTTAACTTCCCGAATTGTTGAGCCTTATCTTGTTGCTAGCTTTTATATGAGTGTGGAATTCAAGGAGCTATGTTCTGACACACAATTCCGATATGTTTCGGGGTATTTCATAAACTAGTAAGCTCCTATCTGTGAAATTTGTTTGCAGTCACGGGGAAAAGAGTTAGTTAGTTAGTTAGTTAGTTAGTTAGTTAGTTAGTTAGTTAGTTAGTTAGTTAGTTAGCTAGATAGTTGTTCCTGTTATTATTGGTGTTCATTAATGCCAACAGTGTGTAAGGACGTTAAGTTGCGGATTGTAGTAGTTTTCCTCACATCCCAAGCGTGCTGATGAAGGTGGACCGCGGTCCTCCAAGCGGTTCTGCTATGCATGGCTTTATCTGCCTGACGCTCACTACTACGTGGACCACGTCGATCCACATCTCGTCAGCTGGACTGCCTTAAAAACAGCCTGTTTCCAGGGTCACTAGGTGGAAGAGAGATTGGGATCTTGGTCAGTACATCGTGCCTGGCCCTGACGCGACAACCTAGTCAGCATGTTGTGCTTGACGGACTAGCGTATTAGTTTCCCGTAATTAGTTAGGGAATGAGTTTGTGAGTGAGTGAGTTAGTTAGTTAGTTAGTTAACTAGTTAAGTTGGGCGATTTGTTGGTTGATTGGTCGGTTGGTTGGTTTTCTTTCCATTTGTGCCGTTGATTGTCGCGGGGAGATTAAGTCGTCTGTTCTGCGCCAAGTGCGTTGCGTCGGTCATTGTGAACACATGTGGTTGCACAATCACTCTAATGGCATGTATCCACCTGCATCGCGGCCGACCTCTTGCGTTGTAGCCATATCTACCAGCGTTTAAAGCCATCGGTGGAAGTTGATAAGAGTGTGTTCTCTTGAGATGACCGTACTTTTCGTCTGAAAATATATTCTGAACAAGACGTTGTGTCGACCATATTTTCAATGTCTTCATTTCGCAGTCTGTCTTTCATGGTATCACCGATTACCTTCCTCAGACACTTCATTTCACCAGTCGAAATTCTGCTCTCACGCACCTTGGACAGTGACCATGTTTGGAAGTGGTGGCACAGAGTCGGCATAAATATACTGTTTATCAGTAGTTGCTCTGTTCTCAAACTAATGACCGGGTGCCTAAACAGCGTTGACAGCTTTTAAGTCACAGATTATGCTTTCTGACACCTAATCTGGATTTCCTCTATTATTGAGTGGTCCAGCTGTTTTGCTGATCCTCATAGCCTGGTAAGCCGACAGCAAAACTTCTTTTTTTATGAAACCAATAAAAAAAAAATTTTTTAAACTGTCATTTGACATTTTTCCCATTGCTGGGATAGTCAATGGGTTTTGAAGGCTGATGACTAGAGACCGCTTCGCCACTGCTGTCGCCACGTCGTGTGCTGGCTATGTTTGTTTATTTCACCCCCAACAGAAAAAGAACATATACCATACCGGGGATTCGAACCGCTGCCCTCCTTATCAGCAGGCAGGCCTCGAAACCATTCAGCCACGCGCTCCTCTATGAAACCAATATCGGAGCTTAATCAGGAAGGGGGGGGGGGAACATTACGATATGTTATGTTGTTTTTGTAAGCGGGGGGGGGGGGGGGGAAGTAGCCTAAAGGTTTTGAACTTGATTAACAAACCTAACGTACTAGATTGAAATGATGTCTGTCTCAGTTTAACAGACCAGCTCATGTCGTTGGCTTTGTCATAGTACGACCCAGTTCTCCCGGTCGACCCGGCTGTATTTTCAACGCCATTGCGGGAGCTGAAAAGGTCGTGCTCTGAAAGAGGTTGATCGTATGTGGGGGCGCCCATGCGCAACGGAGTCGGTTCTATGTGCCATTTGATGTTTTGTAGTCGGCATCAGTGACTCCGGGAATACCCATAGGTAGTAAATAGCATGCCCTTTGCAGTACGTCGCTCTTACAACTGCCAACCTATCTGGCTGTTATACTGTTCTTGGCAGGTGTGCAGTACGGTAGGTTGCCATTACTTTCCGTTCATGGAGAAGCGATCGCAGCAAGAAAAAAATATCTGCTTGTCCAATTGGTCATGACGGCATTCGTACCCGGTGTGTAGGAGTTGTGAAACCGAGTTTCACCCATAGCCCACGACGTCTGCTACTCACCATTGGTTCTTTCAGTGTTGTCAGACGATAATAGGTTGTGCTTTGGAAAAAAAAAAAACTAGTCCATGGCGATAAGGAATGCGATTCGTACAACCAATCCAGAGTAGTCTGCAAGGAAAAACAGGACTGTTTGTGGTATCGCATGGTGGTGCGTGTTTTCTCAAAAACTGAGCCCTCAGCCTATCCGCACATGTATTTCCTTTGTTTGTATTCCGGTCTCCTTCTAGTCTCCCACAACGAAGACTGCGATGGCTCGGTCATGTTCGTCGCACGGAATACGGTTGCATCCCCAAAGATATTTTATAATGGGCAGCTGGCGTGTGGTTAAAGAACAGCTGGCCGACCACAGTTGTGGCTCAAAGACGCATGTAAGCGGGATATGTAAGCGGGACATGTAAATGGCACATGAAGACTCTGGATGTGGATCTGACATCTTGAAAAAATATAGCTGCAGACCGATCTGAATGGTTATGCAACTTGAAGAGCCACCTCAGGCTGGGCAACAATAAGCTCATGCAACACAGGGAAGTGAAGAGACAACACAGGGAAGGGACGAGACAACACAGGGAAGTGAAGAGACAACACAAGGAAGGGACGAGACAACACATGGAAGTGAAGAGACATCACAGGGAAGGGAAGAGACAACACAGGGAAGTGAAGAGACAAGACAGGGAAGTGAAGAGACAACACAGGGAAGGGAAGAGACAACACAGGGAAGTGAAGAAGACAACACAGGGAAGTGAAGAGACAACACAGGGAAGTGAAGAGACAACACAGGGAAGGTAAGACACAACACAGGGAAGTGAAGAGGCAACACAGGGAAGGGAAGAGGCAACACAGGGAAGTGAAGAGATACCACAGGGAAGTGAAGAAGACAACACAGGGAAGTGAAGAGACAACACAGGGAAGTGAAGAGACAACACAGGGAAGGTAAGACACAACACAGGGAAGTGAAGAGGCAACACAGGGAAGGGAAGAGGCAACACAGGGAAGTGAAGAGATACCACAGGGAAGTGAAGAGACAATAAAGGAAAGTGAAGAGACAAAGCCGAAGCGAAAAGGAAAACCAAAAACGCAATAGAGAGTTGCTACTCCAATGTCGAATCAACTTATTTTGAGACATGACCGAAAAAGGGCTGCTAAGGCTACTATCGTCCCCTACCCTTAGGTGCATGGTTAATTTGAGAAACGTCAATATAAACGTCAATGGACAATAGTATTGGTGGCTCACTGATTGTACCCATTGTGTACTACGTTCTCCCAGTCAAACGTGCCAAGGATTCCGGATAAGGCAAGAACTGAGAGTTATGCACGGAATAAGCAGCCAGGTTGTTGTTCAAAGCTACTCCTGCTGAGTTGAATTAATTCGATTACGTTTCTTTGGTAGCGGGTTAACGTAGTTTCTTCTTGCATCCAAAGGCATACTTGAGAGTTTGGACCGGGGTCCTGCTGGCTGCAGTGCAATGCGAGGCTACTCAGTAAGCTTATCACGATGGAGATTATAATATTGATCCCTACCTCGTTTGCCAGACTGCTGTAACTCAGCCAGTTTCCGGGAGCTCGAACGTGGACGTGAAAGAGGAAGGAGGGGGGGGGGAGGAGGTACTTGGTCAGTATGTTTGCGTTGACCACGTTCACTCTTCGTCGCCAGGCTGATATGCTTGCAGTAGATGGCAAGGGATGACACATTTGTTTAGGAGCTAGCAGCTAGATCCAAAATGTAGGAGACATGCGTTGTTGTTTGTCCATCGTTTCCGAAGAGGACCATATTGTCATCTGTCAATCCTAGGGTGGGTTCATATGAGACTGATCAAACGAATCCGAGCCCAAAAGCGTCTGTCACACTGAGGGCAGAGAAACACTGTCTGACCGTCAGACGTAGAAAACTTTTATCTTGCCTTTCGTGTCGTTCGCTTCCGTGCAGCTTCTGTGATTGTTGTCTGCTCCACATGTGCCGTGGCAGAGAAGATTCTACTACGCCAGGTAGAGCGATGTGCAGCAATGTTCTGACAATGTCGCAGTTCGTCAGTGAGGCTTTCAGAGTGTCTTTGTAACGTTTTATTTGGCCACCGCGAGATAGCTTGTCTGACTCAAGCTCGCGATAGAATATCTTCTTTTGAAGCCGCTCATCTGACATGCGGACAACATGCCAGTCTATCTAAGCAGCGATATGCACAAAGTTATGTGGATGACTGTCATGCTAGCTCGCAAAAGAGCGTATACGTCTGTAATCCTATCTTGTCATTTTATGTTAAACAGTTTCCTTATGCATACCATATTTTTTAAATTTTATTTTGCGTTCGCCTTATTTATCTATTCCCCAAGGCGTGTGTGCGTTACACTGTGGTTTTTATTTTGCGCCTGTCGGCCCAGAGCATCCGACCACAGCATGCATTTTATGTAAGGGTCTGCTTCCTCCTGCATTTTCTAAGGGTTTGCTTCCCCGGGGTAACGGCCGGTGCTGTGATGGGGATCGAACCCAGCACCTTCTGGTTGTGAGCCATGCCACTTAACCACTAGGCCACGCCGTCCCCATGCATACCATATGAAAAGGTCCAGTTTATTTGCATGTCGACTGTACACAGTCCAAATTTCACAGGCGTACATAAGAGCTAGTAGAACGACTGCCTCGTAAACCTTCAATTTGGTTATACGCGTAATTCCTCTCCGGTCCCAAGTTGAGGATCTTAGTTTTCACAATGCTACACATGCTTTGGCAATTCTCCAGTTTACTTCCTCATCAATATGGACTGCTCTGGGGAGTGTGCTGCCAAAGTACTGGGTGAAAATGATGTACCGCGATGGGTGAAATTCTGGGAGTAAATACAACACTAGTTCTGAATTATTAGACGTCATAGCGACATTTATAACCGCCATGGCGACCTGACGCCAGGGATTTATAGTGCTCGTGTAGCCTAGTTGACAGTGAGCTAGATTGCTAGTCTGGGATTACAGCGTCCCAGGGTTCGAGATCACGGACGGACATAAAGAAAATCTGAGCCGTGCTTTGTGCCTGGTACGATCGCTTCTCCAGGCGACCTAGCTGTAAATGGGTACCTGACGTATGAGTTGGGGAAAATAAAAACAGCATAAGAAGGAACTGGCCACCCGTCCTCACAAAGGCAGGGCATAGTACAATGAAGAATTATCTTCATACCCTAAGTCAACTGTTGCCGTGAGACTCACATTAAACCTTTCTTTTACTATAAGGCAAGTAAAGGTGTGTTTTTTAATTCGGCCAACAACGAACGTGCACTTTACACCATCCTCTTCCTTAACCCCTCCCCCCTCTGCATCCCTCCTTCCCCACGGACTGACCTACGTTATATTTCAATCACCTGCAATCTTTGGATTGTTGGTTAGTTCAATACAGTGGTGTTACTTACCAGGCGAAGTGGTTATAGCATTTAGTGTGTCTTCTGCATACACATGTGTTTCTAGTATGTGGCCAACCAAGGGCCTCACCTAGACTTCCCCTTCATGCCTTCATGGAATCGAGCTGTTTTCTTAGCAGCTTCCTAACGAGGTAAGGTATCGACGTGATCCCCCTAGTAGTGCGCGACACGAAGATGAAGCCAAGCGCAACACAACCTCCGTCTGGAGGACCCCGGTCCGCCTTCATCAGCAGACTCGGAATGTGAGGAAAGCTACAACAAAACCGTTAATAAACGTTCTTTTCAGGGCGCACAAAATGATAAATCTACCCATTGTAAGCATTCCTTCAACAACAACAACAACCAGGCCAGGATGACCGCTCTTTCAGTCCGTGAGTCTCAAGTTTTAGCGGGACAGGAGAGCCAGACTAAGCTAATAAACTTATTTTGTCTATATGACTTGGCTTGGCTTCGTTCGTTCTCAATCTCCCACTACCAAACCCTGACACGCGCCTAAGTAGCAGAATGTAGTCTAGAGAACGGAATGCGTTATGTTGCAGTTTACAGCTTGACTGCGATATTTGCACCTTTCGATCCAACACATCCGACTTCAACAAGCTTTTTTTGAGTACCGGGAAAGCATTCCCTCTTAGATCTCTTCTTCTTAGCCAGTTTTCCCTGCTGCAGCCTGTTATCCAGGATCACCGCGTGGAGGTGTAGAAGGGTCTTGGCAGCTCTGGTTCGCTGGCCCTGATACTAGAAGTCAGCTATGGGTCATGCGCTGCTCAGCATCTTGATCCCATTTTGTTTATATAATAATGTTTTTTTTTAAGTTGCCATCATTCACTCGGTCCCTGAGCCCCTAATCTGGAGCATGATGAAGGAACTGGTCGGCTATCAGGAGCAGAAGACGTAAGGAAAAGGAGATGGTGTTGGGTAGAGCACACATTGTGGAAAACAACTTGTAGCATTAGTAGACATGCTCTGTTTTGGAATACCCAAGGCAAGAGAAGTAGAGGGAGACATAAACACTCGGGAAGAAGAGAGCTTGTGATAAACGTAAATGCAACAGGAAAGACGTGAATATAGTTTAAATGGATGGCACAGGCCAGGACGACTTGGCATGTATTTTGAGGGCATTAGCACAGCGCACGGAACTGACAGGTTTTGATGATTGATTGGTAGATTTATTGAAATAGATAAAGGTACTTTTAGGATTATTGAATGTATTGTAGGACTGTACATTTACTATAATTTTTTTTTTAAACGGGATAGTTTTGTACGGGACGTTTTTAAATGAAACCGAACCAAACTGCAACAAGGGAAGATACGTATGATCTGCATGATGACGTAACTTCTCTTGTAAATAGCACATAACAACCATCCATAAAGTTTGCAAAATTTCATTATCTTCTGAGTCATAGTTTCCTCAGAAGACCGGTAAAAACATAGCGGGTGTGATATGGAATCCGTCCAGAGTTGATCAGCGGGCTATGATTCGGTTTCTAACAGCTTAAGGATGTCGACCAGTTGACATTCATCGCAGAATGCAGGCAGTGTATGGTGACAAAAGTGTGTCGAAGACAACAGGGAAGAACTGGACAACAATGTTTAAAGAAGGACGTGAGTTAACGAAAGATCTTCGAGACCAGGTCTGGCGCGTACTGTTGGGTTAACTCACGTCCTTCTTTAAGCATCGTTGTCCAGTTCTTCATTGTAGTCCTCGACACACTTTTGTCACCATACACTGCCTGCATTCTGCGTTGAATGTCAACTGGTCGACATCCTTCAGCTATTTGAAACCGTATCACCGCTCACTGATCAACTCTAGACGGATTCCGTATCACACTCGTCATGTTTTCAACGGTCTGCCGAGGAAACTATGAGTCAGAGGATAATGAAATTTTGCAAACTTGACGGTTGGTATATGCTGTTTACACAAGACGTGACATCATCATGCGCATCGTACGTATGTTGACTTGTTGCAGTATTGTCCGGTTTCATCTGAACACGCCTCGTAAGTATAATACTTTTAGTTTCCACCCCTTCTCGGAACCCCTCCTGAGCTTCACACCCCCCCCCCCCTACTTGCAGCATGGTTCACTCCCACTAAGGTGCACGATTTAACATAATACATCAAGTTATACCCATCTTCCTCCTTTTCACCACCACCCCCACCCTCCCCCACTTCCGTCAATTAGCCCATCCCCCCACCCCCGTCTATGCTTTCTCATCCTATCCCTCATCATCCTGCACGTCCGAATATGAAGTGAACTACACTTTGATCAGAGCACAATATGAAGTGGACTACACTTTGATCAGAGTGCAATATGAAGTGGACTACACTTTGATCAGAGCACAATATGAAGTGGACTACACTTTGATCAGAGTGCAATATGGAGTGAACTACACTTTGATCAGAGCACAATATGGAGTGAATTACACTTTGATCAGAGCACAATATGAAGTGAACTACACTTTGAGCAGAGCACAATATGGAGTGAACTACACTTTGATAATAACCGCACAATTAGAGAACTAATCTATGATCAGAACTGAACGTGTGGGGATCTAATCTATGAAAAGAACCGAACTAATATATGACCAGAATCGAACTAATCTATGACCAGATCTGAATTATCTATGATCAGAACCGAACTAATATATGAATTGAACCGAACTATGCTTTGATCTGAGCCAAACATGTCGTGAACTACAGCTTGATCTGAGTCAAAAGTCGCAGAGTGAATCTCCGTACCCCTTACTGAGAAGGAAAGAATAAGGCCATTGCACTCGTAAACAGCAGCTAGCGAGAGTTGTGACTGAGGCTAGCAAACTCATTGTGTAAAACACATTGCGGTGTATGCGTCTTCATTCCCCCCAAACAGAGTTCCATGGGTTCCCATCGCACGTCACGGGACATTCCAATTCGGGTTAATGGGAGGACTGATCGATATAATTGTATGTTAAATAAAGTCATAAGTGTAGAAAAGGTGGTTATATTCAGTTTTGCGAAGGGTTAAGGTCAGGGTTATGGTTAGGGATATGGTTAGGGTTAGATAATATGGTTGTAATTACATCGTCTGACAGTATGGATAATGACATGCCGCTGTAGAAATTGGATGCTGATCTCCTGTTCATGGACAAACGTTGACTTATTTTTACAAATTCATTGCTAAGACGGCAGGAATAAGGGACAGCAGAAGCAGAAACTCTCATTTATTCTCGCAAAATGTTTGACACCCCCAACAGTTTTTAATGGGCTATTCTGCGACGTCACTACCTCAAATCGGCGCTAAATACAGATTGTTCTTTTGTTGGGGGGGGGGGGGGGGGGGGGGGGGAAATTAAGACGCAAGTACCCAAAAAGCTACATAAATCACCACTTCAAAAACACACAAAGTGCTTTGGTGCATTCTTCCTAAAGCAGGCTAGCTGTAGTGTGTTCCCCTTTATTCCGACTAGAGTGAAAAAAAGGGACCAGAAAAGACCGAGAAATGTAACTCTCGCAAAAATGTCCGCACTAGTGGATCACACGGGACAGCGAATCAATCATTAACCGATAGTAATGTTGATACTACGTCGATATATTGATTAAATCAGTTCCGAAGATACAGAAAACTGCCACCCTGTAATTACAGTTACTGGACGATCTGTCAAGCTGAAAAATGTGCGCGGATAACAAAATTACGTCCCTTTGTGTCGAGTCTCATGATGAAGTCAGTCACTGTTATTAAATTACGTCCCTTTCAGTCTAGTCCAAGAACAAAGTCAATTACTGGTCTTATAATAATTAACATATGTATTATGCAGACAAGCATGGCGTTAAAAGCGACTAAAGAAGGTTGTACATACGGCTAGCAGCCTCATCATGTAACATTTTTGCTTCTAAAAGGCCACTGGAATGTTTCGAATATATGATCCAGGTGTGGAATTCTGATTAAGATATATTGAAAAGGTGAAATAAATGAATGGATGATGACACTTGCGGTGGTAAAAATAATGCACAACTTCCTTTCCGCGTATCTTAGTGTTAAGTGGTACAGTCTTCAACCTCTGTTCAGTTTTGTATCTTTCTCCGCCAGTTTTGAACGGAATCGTGGTGTCGTTATCTGTCTGCAATGAAAAGGATATAAATAAGGAGTACTCTGCTGGTGTGAGGTAAAAAATGGAGTGCCACATGGCTAAGTTTTGGGACCCATTTTGTTCTTAAGATATATAGATACAGATTTGGACATTGATATCAGATCCATGATTGCAAAATTCGCTAACAGCACAAAACTATGCAGTAGTGTTTCATCTAAAGCAGAAGTGGCATATTGAGATTGGATTGAGATTAAATTCGAGAATGGTCTGTGAGTTGGCAAATAGAGTGTAATTCAGACAAATGTACAGTCACCCACATTGGTAAATCCAATATGGAACATAATTGCAGAATGGGCGAGAAAAAAATTAGAATGATAGGAAAGAAATGGTTTATAATAGATCACAAGTAAAGTGAGTGAACAAGTCCAGGTAGCAGTGCAAAAGGCAAATGCAATTTGATGATAAAAAGAAATATTAAACATAGGAGCATGGAAGTGATAGTCAAACTGTATAACGCATGTTAGACCTAGATTGGAGTACGGTGTACCAGGTGTTGAGTCCTTATCATATAAACATGCTGGAAAGGATACAAAAAAGAGCGACAAAGCTGATAGTGGGATTCTAGAATTACAGTTATAAGGCAAGGCAAAAACCGGTCTACAGTGTCTAGAAAAGAGAAGAATTCGAGGTGACTTAATACATGTTTATAAGTTACTCAAAAGAACAGATAAATTAAACTATAGCAAGGTTTTCATAATACAACTACCTACATGAACAAGAGGAAATAGCTACAAATTAACGAAAGAAAGGTCCACATTACATATTAGAAAATATTATTTTAATCAGAAAGGGGTGAATGCTTAAGAGTGCATTGCCACAGGAAGTAGTGGAGACAAGGGCAATTAATGCATTTAAGAATAGATTGGTTGCGCATAGCTTTTAGAGCAAGGAAATGTACAAGAAACTGGCTGTATACAGTCTGCAAATTCTTCTAAACCAGTATAAAGACGTTAAGTTAAGTTAAGCTAAGCTAAGCTGAGCTGAGCTGAGCTGAGTTGAATTGAGTTGAGTTAAATTAAGTTAAATTAATTAGCAGGATTGCCTGTAAACATTATGGACTCCACATCAAGTGTTTGATTAGCTCAGTGGTAGACCGCTTGCTTCTCATGGCAAAGTTACTGGGTTCAACTCTCGCTGCCGCTATTGTTGATGTTGCTGTTGCTGTTGCTGCTGTTGTTAATGTTTCTTCTTCTTCTTTTTCTTCGAGGCAACTCTGGCTGAGTTGACTTAGCTCTTGAAAATGTTTCTTTGGTAGCGGGTCACAATGACATTTCTTACATACTTCTTCCATACATGCGGAGGTGTGCAATACTACACTCCTTAGTAAGTTCACCACTATGGGGATTACGTTGTCAATCCCCACCTCGTAAGCTAGACTGCTATGACGTATCCTATATTCAAAAGCACGAACGAGGGCGTCAAGTCGGGGTCTTGATCAGTAGGTTTCACCTCACCCAGTTATTATTCACTACCTTCGATTCGTAGTATTGGCACTCTCAGGTAGACCCAGCTGTAAATTGGTGCCTATCTTAGTGATGGGAAATAGAAGGCAACGAAACGGGGAACTAATTACCCCACTTCACAAAATTCCGTGAAATCAATCAATCAATGAGTCAATCATGCGGGATATTGGTCGTCAAGAAATACATATCATGAAGTTAACGGTCAACTGTTTCTATAGGCCATTTTTGGGGGTTTTTTGTTATCGTAGTTTTTATGTATTTTTTTTCTTTTGTTTTTTTTTTTAATTTTATTTTTTGCTCGGCAATCTGGTCTATTTCTACGTCGCTTCTTAGCTTTTGTAGAATTGACCGCTTCGTTTCTCTGAAGGATTCGTGCAGAACAAAGAAAAGAAAACGACCACTGCCAGACTGGATCATGTCGTAAGAGAAAACTACCAGTGCCATCTAACTTCTATAGGATAGAATATTCTCCAACTCATGACACCGTACTTCCCGCCATCCACACAGACAAGAAACTTAGGAGCTTTATAGTTGTATTCAGAGTTTCAAAGAAAGCTATGGAAATAAAACGCCGTGTATGATACATGAATAAGAGAGAATACTTCGTTTTATTTGGGTCGAGAAGAGAACATAGCTCGCATAGAATGAGTGGAGCTATATTTAGACATCATACTTTCTCGGAGACTAGGGACAAAACTGTTCACATTTCAAGGCCGTTCAGGAGAAGCCAACTTCATCAGTATCCTATGTTCTACCAGAGTTTGAAGGTACATAAAACCCAAGGTTACTATATTGTGTTTATTTGTTACATTTGTTACATCTTTCATTCTTAAAATGTTAGCGATGGTTAAATTTGAGTTTCTCTTATCTAGGTCATATAATAACGGAAGAAAGCAGCTGTGAGAAAGAAATCAGAAATGGAATAGGAATGGCTAAAATGGTATTCAGCAACATGATGACATCCAAACAGATAAATCATAAATTGAAAATGAGAAGTGTCATGTATTTTGTATACTCGTCACTACTTTATAGTGCAGAAACAAACAACGAATAACAAATTTGAAAAGAGTGTTGAAGTCTTCGAAATGTGGGTATATATAAGATTGGGTCGCTTTTCTTGGAAAGAGAAGAATACAAATGTGGAGGTATTGGAAAAGTTCGGGGTGAAAAGAGAATTCATGACTGAAATCAAAGTTAAACAGTTACGCTATTTTGGCCACAAAACAAGACATATCTACTTGTTGAAGTCCATACTAGAGGGTAGTGCGGGAGACAGTCGTCCAAGAGGCAGACAACGTTATAAGTGGGTGGGTGACATCGGGAGATGGCCTGGAAAAAGCCTGTCAGATTGCACTATTACAGCAAGAAATATAGCACACGAGAACAATTGCAGCCGACTTGTGATGCGAAGATGGCACTTGAACTGAACTGAAATTTAAGTTTTTTTAATTTTTTTGTTTTTTTTTTGCATGGCTTTTGTTCTCACATGGTTCCTCTCTCAAATAGTTACTCTTCTTCTTCGCTCTTATTCCCACATGATGCATAGGCCGTCAATCATTCCTCTCCAAGAAGATCGGTCCTGTGCTATTTTGCCCCGTTCCTGTCAGCTTATCCCTATTGAATTTATATCCACTTTAGATCACTTTTCCGTGTGTTCTTGGCCTCTCTTGAGTTCATGACGGAGATTGCCTGATGATACTGGCTTGGAGATTTCGCGGTGTATGGCCTATCTAAGACCAAATCGTTATTAACGGGGCCTGTACTGTAAGTCTGCGCATTGTTCTCCCTCCTAACCGTCTGCTTGCAACCTTGTCGAATCACTGCAGACCGAGAAGCTTTCTCCGGGATTTGTTGATATAAACCCTGCTTAAAGGTAAAGGTCAATCCCATGGCAACAATTGCCGTCTTCATGTACTAAACCGCAGCCTATGTAAGTGGAAGTGGTCAGTTCTCTTCTTCCCTTTGCTGTCTACACCTTCCTCGACTTACAGTTTGGTCGACTGGAAGAGCGGTTGTACCCAGAACGTTTTGTTTCTGTCCATCCGTGATTTCGAACCCTGGCGCGTTGTCATCCCAGTTTTAGCAAACCAGCTCACTGTCAACTAGGCTACACGCTTGGAATACTTGGAATCCTGGTATTCAAACAGACATGTTTTTTTCTAAATGTATGTTGCCAGGCTATGCGTGGTAGGTATTTTAGAACTTTCTGCGGCTTACTAAGACTGGGGGAAGCTACAACTAATTTGGGTAGATTTTGTGCTTGATTTTTTAAAAATTTTGTCCGCGCAGTGGCCATTAAGCCTACTCTTTTCCATTTCTAACTACCAAGAGAATTTTAACGTTCTCGACACTAAACACGGGAGTTCGATCTCTCTACCCAGAGATCATGGGGAATTTTTACCAGAAGATCCACGTGAAAAAATGCCGGTCTCCACCGTGAATCGGTATCCGGCACCCGAGGGGAACACTTTACTTTGAGACCACTGAGACCCCGGCTACACGCTCCACTTATAAAACGTTGCAATCTCATAATATATTACATTTGGTCATTCGCCATTTTCCCGCTCCACATAGAACGACCGGCTTCACATTGGATTTGAATTTCATTAACTGTGAACGCACTCAGATCATTGTAGAATTCCTGATTGTTTTTAGCATGACAAAGTGCATTCTTGCCTTTTTGTATCCTAGCTTTAATATCCCTCTCTGCACTGCTTTCCGTGTTTGTGGTGCTCCATATTATCTGAAACTTGCTGTATCACCCAATGCCAAACGTTTACAATTACAACAAAAGGACCACCACTATAGCTACACTGTACACTTACTGTAACCACTACAGCTACAAGGCATGTTCAAACTGCAAAAAGTGAATATACGACCTATGCGCATGGTGACGTCACTTCTGGTGTAAGCTGCATACCAACCGTCAAGTTTCAAATGTCATTATCCTCCGACTCATAGTTTCCTCAGCAGACCGTTGAAAATATGCTGGATGGGATAAGGAATCCGTACAGAGTTGATCAGCGATCGGTGTTTCGGTTTCTAACATGTCGACTTGTTGACATTCATCGCAGAATGCAGGCAGTGTATGGGGACAAAAGGGTGTCGAAGACAACAGTGAAGAACTGGACAACGATGTTTAAAGAAGGACGTGAGTTAACGAAAGATCTTCCGAGACCAGATCAAACGAATATTGTTGCATTAACACGTCCTTCTACAAAGTCCATTCTTGTCTTTTGTATCGTAGATGTAACATCCTCATCTGCACCGCCTGTCGTGTTTATGGTGCTCCATAGGTATCTAGGGAGCCGCGTAGCGCAGTGGTTATCGCGCTGGCTTCGCATCTGAGTGATCCTTGGTTCATTCCCCAGTTAAGGGGATAATGTTTTATCAGACCACAATTGCTCCTGTGTCAACCCAGTCTTAAATGGGTACTGGTTCAGACCGGGAAGTAAAAGCCGCGAGGGAGAGGAGATTTGCTACTGCCCTCATATAGCCGAGCCTTTGAAATATGAGATCGCTAGAACCCGTACGGCAGTAATGCTGTGGGTTACTTTACTTTGCTATCTCATCCAATGTCAAACGTTTACAATTACAACAAAAGGACCACCGCCATAGCCACACTGTACACTTACTGCAACCACTGCAGCTACTATCTCCTGCTTCCGTACATTATACCACTGCAGCTAATGTGGCCATGGCCATGGTTGGTACCACTAACATGACTGTAGCTGCGAAGGACGGATGGGCTGAAATTACTATCACAAATACAACTTCTGTAATAATATTATAGTTGTTACAACTGCAACTTCCGCTGCTAATAGTTTAACTGGTAGTAAGAACTACTAAGACTGATACAACTACAATAACTGTCACACTACCACTGATCGTACTACTACAATAACTGTCACACTACCACTGATCGTACTACTACAATAACTGCCACAACTACCATTTCTGATACGACTACTATTAAGTTACAACTACCACTTCTGATACGACTACTATAAAGTTACAACTACCACTTCTGATACTACTACTACAACTGCTACAGCTACCACTTCTGATACTACTACAATAACTGCCACAACTACCACTTCTGATACGACTATTATAAAGTTACAACTACCACTTCTGATACGACTATTATAAAGTTACAACTACCACTTCTGATACTACAAATACAACTGCCACAACAAGCACATCCACCCCTGCTGGTACTACTACAATAACTTACAACTACCACCGATACTTACTTTCCGTGTCCAAGCACCACGCCATACAGTATGCAACCACTATTCAGCTAAATGGATTGTCCTGTCATTTGCTCCCAGTATGTCGCACCTACTGCGTGTTTACTGGAGGTTTGTGTGTCATCAGGTGGACTGGGTCATGTATTGCGCTAGTCACATGTGTTATCATCTGTGTATCCTCATATCTTTATGTTCGGTTTGTAACCTGATACCTCCACTGACTGTACTACTACAATAAATGTTACAACTACCACTTCTGATATAACTACAATAAATGTTACAACTACCACTTCTGATATAACTACAATAAATGTTACAACTACCACTGCTGCCACTACTACCACTATTGTGACTTCTACTAATGATAATACTACTAACATTATTTTTACTAACACCACTATAATTTCTACAACTATATTTTTTTCTTCGTTTCTACTTGCAATATCTTCTCTTGTGGCACCATTTGTTGAGACATAGGTTCCAACATTTCATTTGGCTCACGCTAGCCTTTAGGAAATCATGATTTCAGTTATCTGTGTAAGCAGAGGTCTAACTAGAGTCTAAGGAAGGGCTGAAGCCAGTCTTTTGTTGAAACACTGCACTTGGCGCATCTAACTAGAGTCTAAGGAAGGGCTGATGCCAGTCTTTTGTTGAAACACTGCACTTGGCGCATCTAACTAGAGTCTAAGGAAGGGCTGATGCCAGTCTTTTGTTGAAACACTGTACTTGGCGCATCTAACTAGAGTCTAAGGAAGGGCTGATGCCAGTCTTTTGTTGAAACACTGCACTTGGCGCATCTAACTAGAGTCTAAGGAAGGGCTGATGCCAGTCTTTTGTTGAAACACTGCACTTGGCGCATCTAACTAGAGTCTAAGGAAGGGCTGATGCCAGTCTTTTGTTGAAACAATACACTTGGCTCATCTAACTAGAGTCTAAGGAAGGGCTGATGCCAGTCTTTTGTTGAAACACTGCACTTGGATCATCTAACTAGAGTTTAAGGTAATCCTGATTTCATTCAATGGTTTAAATATAGGTCCAATACTGCACTTGGCTCACCTAACCAGATTTTAGAAAATCCTGATTCTAGTCACGTGCAGTATGGTTTTATATCAATGGTTTTAACATGATGTGGTTGCCAATCCAATGCACAACCTTCTTTATTTTCCTCTAATGAAAGGCAAGAAAGGAGGCAGTGGTCACATTATGTTTGCTCCAAGAACCACTCAGGTGTCACTACTGTTGCAAAAACCACCTTTCCCTTCTTTACTACTGGTATTAGTACTACAAATACCACCGTTTTCTTTATTGATATAACCATTTCTATTACAACTACCTTTTTTTTTTGTCACTAATATTACCATTGCTGCTACACATGTCACTGTTTTTGTCACTAGTACTACAATTATTCTTCTAACTGCCAGTTTTTTTTTACTGCAACTACCATTACGCAAAAAACCTCCACTGTTTTTTTACTGCAACTACCATTACTCCAAAAACCTCCACTGTTTTTTTACTGCAACTACCATTACTCCAAAAACCTCCACTGTTTTTTTACTGCAACTACCATTACTCCAAAAACCTCCACTGTTTTTTTACTGCAACTACCATTACGCCAAAAACCTCCCCTGTTTTTTTACTGCAACTACCATTACGCCAAAAACCTCCACTGTTTTTTTACTGCAACTACCATTACGCCAAAAACCTCCCCTGTTTTTTTACTGCACCTACCATTACGCCAACAACATCCACTGTTTTTTTACTGCAACTACCGTTACTCCAAAAACCTCCACTGTTTTTTTTTTACTTGCAACTACCATTCCTCTTGAAATCGCCTGTTTTTTTCTTTTTATAACTATCATTTCTCCTAAAACCACCGCTATTTTTTTTACTGCAACTGTAGTTACTCCTACAATCTCCACTGTTTTTTTTCTGCAACCACCATTACTCCTAGAATCACCACTATTGTAATACTTCAGCTACCATTACTCCTGAAATCTCTTCTGTTTTATTTTACAACTACCATTACTCCTAAAACCCCAGCTGTTTTTTACTGCAACTACAATTTCTTCTAAAACTAGCACTGTTGTATTTTCTCACTGATACTCCCGTTACTGCCCCAAGTAAGGAAATAGGACACATTCACAGGTATTGTCAGATAAAGCGCTAGGACGGAAACAGAAACGAAACCTACGTTACGACCTAAAGGCCTTCAACAGGGACAATAACTAACCAAACATATGAGCTAACAAATCATAGAGGAAGAGATGAATACATAAAATTGTCATTTGATCACATGTATGCGTTTGAAAAGAGGCTTAGCTGGATACCACACGAAGACTCGACGATGGTAGAAACACGTGGACTGCAATACTGCTATAACTATCACTATGTTCTTCACTAATACTACAATTACTGCTACTATTACCAACAGCTTCTACTGTTTTACTGAAGTTGCTGCTATTACATCTCAGAATAACACAGAAAATGATATAAAACACCACTGCCTGTGCCATGCTTGTAAAACAGCTTTCAAGACAAACGTCATCGTTTATCATAATAAATTAGCAGATTCCTTTATTGCATTCTTGTAAGGATTCATCCACTCGTTTATTCGTTTCCTCGTTGATTTCTTCATTGTTTCCTTTATAATTGATGTAATCATTCCTTTTCTTTTGTTATTTTATAATTTCTTTAATCATTCCTTGCCTTGCCTTGCCTTGCCTTGTCTTGTCTTGTCTTGTCTTGTCTTGTCTTGTCTTGTCTTGTCTTGTCTTGTCTTGCCTTGCCTTGCCTTGCCTTGCCTTGCCTTGCCTTGCCTTGCCTTGCCTTGCCTTGCCTTGCCTTGCCTTGCCTTGCCTTGCCTTGCCTTGCCTTGCCTTGCCTTGCCTTGCCTTGCCTTGCCTTGCCTTGCCTTGCCTTGCCTTGCCTTGCCTTGCCTTGCCTTGCCTTGCCTTGCCTTGCCTATCTGTCTGTCTCTCTATATGTCTGTCTCTCTAGTCTGCCTGCCTGTCTTCAGTTCACCTGTGTCATTAGACGGTGTGGGGAGTTGTAACCTCCTTTGTTTCGTATCTTTTGACAGGCCAAAACCCTCTGGTGACTCGCTAGGTCAATCTCAGTATATGTTACCAACCGTTAGGTTGGTAGCCTCTGCAATATACGATCGTCTCTTTTGGGGGATTGGGGGTGGTGGAAGCATAAATTAGAGAGAGGTAGACCGGAACCTGTGAGACGCCATCTATATCGCTCCTCTTACTACAAAACCAAGACCTGATGCCATAGCGACACAGTCCCCTGTTCGCGACATATTCTCTGTGGGGCGAGAATCCCTAGAATAATTTGAGTAAATTTTTAACTTATATTTTGCCTCAGCATCGGCGGTTAAGCCTACTCCTTTCGATTTCCAACTGCCAATGGATTTTTAACGTGCGCGCCACTGCACACGGGTGGTTGATCTCACTACACAGAGATCAAAGGAAATTTTTACCGTATGATCCACGTGAAAAACCCAGGTCTCCACCCGTTTTTTAACCCGCGACATCCAGCACCCGAGGCGAAAACCTTACCTCTAGGTCTCTTTATAATTTCCTTAATAATTCATTAAAATATATCTTCCTTCCCGCATTCCCCCACGCACTCATTTTTGCATTCCGTTACATAATCATCACATTTCTTTGTTCATTCCTTTATTTATTCTTTCGTACATCTCTTTCATACATTCCTTCGCACATCCCTCCATTCAACTGTCTTTTATTATTTCACACATTCTTCCATTAATTTATTCACACATTCCTCCATTCACTTTTTCGCACTTTCCTAAATTAACGTCTTCGCTGATTGTTTGACCACAGGACAGAGAACGGCAGGACCAACTCTCAGAGATCCTCAACCGCTACAGTCTCCATGGATTACCTCCCTATCCTGAGTTACTTGCCTTTGGTCGCCCCAAATTTGATGATGCCATCTTTGAGATGGAGCCCAACTGGAAATCTGTGGTCGATAACCACCAGGTGAGACAGTATATTAGTATAGTCAATAACCACCAGGTGAGACAGTAAATTAGTGTAGTTAATAACCGCCAGGTCAGACAGCACCAGGTGAGACAGTAAATTAGTATAGTTAAATACCACCAGCTGAAACTGTAAATTAATTAATATAGTCAATAGCCACCAGTGAGACGGCAAATTAATAGTCAAGAGCCACAAGGTTAGACAATAAATTAACAGTCAATAACTATCAGGTAACTAGATAAATGAATATAGTCAATGACTACCAGGTAAGACGACACAATTAGTGGCCAAAAGCCACCAGGTGAGGTGAACACACGTTTTTTGGCCTCTGACCTTTCTCTTCCATTTATAAGACCATGTTCTCTCTCTTTCTCCCTCTCTGTCCCTCTCTTTGTCTATCTCTCTCTGCCTCTCTTTTTGTCTGTCTCTATCTCGCTAACTGCTGTTTATAGGGCCTTGCAATTACTCTATATCCCTTTCTTTTTCTTTCTTCCTCTCTTTTTCTCTCTCTCTCTCTCTCTCTCTCTCTCTCTCTCTATCTATCTATCTATCTTTCTATGTATATACCATTTATGGCACCTTGGCACACCTCTCAATCAACCAACTTTGAGGCTGTGGCCTTTCACTTTCTGCACCTCAAATGCTTGTCAACTGTTCCGAGTCCCTATAGAAGTCAGACAATGCATCGCCTGCCTCTGCATTTTTGACATCTACCTTGGTATCCAATTTCAGAACATGACAAAAAAACAGCAGGAGCACCAAGAAGCAGTATGGGAGCTGTTACTAACGGAAGTGTCTTATATCAAGCAAATACGGGTTATTATCGATGTGAGTACACTAAACAAAGGTTGAAATAATGACATTAACTAGTTCACTCCGCAGAGCCGATATATTGGCATGTAAACTTTCTAACAGTGGTACATAGCCGATATATTGGCTTATAAACTTCCTTATAGTGGTACATAGCCGATATATTGGCTTATAAACTTCCTTACAGTGGTACATAGCCGATATATTGGCTTATAAACTCTATAACAGTAATACATAGCCGATATATTGGCTTATAGACTTCCTTACAGTGGTACATATCCGATATATTGGTTTGGTCAATTATCATACTTAAATTTTAACGTTTTTCTTGAATTTGTAAATGTACTTTATTCTTCTGCTGAGTTCGTTCTCAATCTTCCGATACCAAACCCTGAACAGAGGTTTGCAAGTAGCTAGTTTACACGTCTGTCTTCGGCAGCGGGCATTTTTTTAGTACCGAGTTAGCCATCTCTCTGCGATCCTTTCTCCTTAGCCAGCCTACTCTGTTGCAGCCTGCTATTCAGGATCAGCGCGCGAAGGTGAAGACGAGTGCTGGCAGCTCTAGTTCGCTGGCTCTGACTCTAGCAGTCAACTATTGGTCGCTGACCGCTGCAGCTCATGCACTGCTTAGCATTGTGATCCCATAGTTGGACCTATACATCATACCAAGAGTTTTACATTTCTGTTTCTAAGAATCGACGCCACTGCACTCTAGGCATGCCCATAGATGCTCAGTCTCTCTCAGCAAATTGGGCAGAGTATGTGTGCTGATGGGCTCTGTAGATCGCTAGTTGTACACTCTCCTGCTCCGTCCTCTCATCCCCTCGAACATCGTTTGATGTCGAAACCGTGCAGTCTGTAGATTGATGATTCATTTATATGGGTGTCCTCATCCAACAAACTGTCGTTGATTGATTTCATAATGTCACTCATGTTGCAAAATTCAGCAACGTGGTTGGAAATCAACATAAGAAAGACTTATGGTGTTCACCAAAAAGAAAGAAATGCTAAACATTTCCATCCATATACATGGAGAAATTCTGGAAAAAGTGTCAAGCTATGTATACCTTGGCTAACTCATTTCAGCTGATTGCAAATCCGAAAATGAGATCATTAAAAGAATTGTAATGGCCAAAAGTGCATTTAACATCACGAGATGCCAAATGAGATATCTCAGATCTTAAAAATGAGTATCATCATTAATTGATATGTGCATTCCCTTTTAGTGTATGGAGTAGAAACCTTGACCCTGAAAAAGAACATGGAAAAGCGTATTGAGGCCTTTGAAATGTGGGTATTCAAAAGATTAGGACGAGTTTCTTGGAAAGATAGGAAAACCAATAATGAGGTTCTGGAACAAATCCAGGTGGAAGAGATACTTCTGAAGGAAATATAAAGCAGAAAAATCAAATATTTTGTTCATGTCAAGCGCCATGACAGTCTGCTAGAGGTTATTTTGGAGTAAAGGACAAGAGAGCTAAAGGACAACAGAGATACAGATAGGCAGACAACGTCAGCATGTGGCTGGGACACCGTTTGACCAGCCTGGCGAGAAACAGAGACAGGTGGTGTTCTATTACCGTCAACCTCCGTTGCTGAGATGGCACTAGATGATGTTGATGATGATGTCAGCTCATTCACAGATGCATCTGCGAGCTCAAGCCACCACTCTAAGAGTACACTAATTCTTGGTGGCGAGTTCAAGTATGGAGCATCTACCCTGGTGTCGTGTACTACAAAACTTAAAGGGTAAAGGCAGTTCCATAGCTCACGCTGCTCTCGGGGGTGAAGTGCTAACGACTTTTTTGCACGAGGCCACATCTTGATTTTGTTACCTCCCTCGCCACTTTTCCTTATCTAGCAGTAAGCCAGATACCAATATGCACCCGTATCGACTGGAGCGTGCCTATACTGTACTTGGAGTTGGTCCAATATATTTTCTGTGAAACGCAAGTGCTCCACCTCAACGCTTATCAGACTTTACATCAACAGCAAAATGGAAAATAAAACCAAACAACTACAATTATTCATATATGTTGGAAAATAGAAAATCAATCAATCAATCAATCACCTTTTGTTTTACCCCTAGAGGAACAAACACGCGCAAGCCTTTCTGTTTTCGGTCAACATATCCAGTTGACCGCACGTCTAACCAGCTTCCACCATGTTTACAGTTATTTACCTTCCCCAAGTGTGTCTGGGCCGCCCACTACATCTCTTGCTCTTTGGTAAAGAAAAAAGAGACAATGGCGTGCAACGTTGTTTAGTTTTCTCCTTAATGTGTGTCCCAGCCACCTCCATCTACTTAGCATTATGTCATGACACACTGGAAATGGTCATGTTTGCTACAGAAGCACCTTGTTAGTAACCCCCTGTCATAACAATGCAGTCCGAGTATTCTGTGCAACCATTTAAAGAAAGACTAATTTACTTAACTTCTTTATACTCGTTTAGAAGACTGCAGACTTACATTTTCTAGAAACAGTCTTCGTCGTGCGCCACGCTTCTGCGCCATACAGTAACGCAGACCAGATATATGTGTTGAAATTCGAACTCGACAGGTTCCATAATACAATTAAAACATTCCTCTTCGTTCTTCTTCTTTCGCATTTCCAGCATTAGGTTATGAAGAGATCTTCAGAACGAGCCCGAGATATTTCCGTAAACCACCTTTCTCGTGGTCGATCTTTGGTCTTGTTGTTGTTGTTGTTGTTGAATGCCCATAATGAGTAGGTTTAACTCTTTTATGCGCCCTAAAAAGGACGTTAAGTGGCGGGTTGTCGTAACTTTCCTCACATCCTGAGCGTGCTGGTGAAGGTAGACCGGGGTCCTCCGGGCGGTTGTGCTATGCTTGGCTTCATCTGCGTGTCGCTCACTACTACGGGGATCACGTCGAACCTCACTTTGTTAGCGATATTATTGTCCTCAACAAGAGCCCGTTTCCAGGACGACCAACGAGGAGATCAGGTGAGGGTCTTGACTAGTATATTTATACTGGCCCTGGCTAACATTCTCTGATCAGTGTTTTTTTTATCTGACCAGACGTTAGCTTCATCGTCCCGTCAGGTGAGAGTTTTAGCCAGTATATTTCTCCTGGCCCTGGCTAACATTCACTGATCAGTGTGTTTTGCCTTACCAGACGTTAGTCTCATCGTCCCCGCATCTGGTCTTGAATCCATTGTATCTAAATAGCATTGCCTGCATTCCTCGCGTATTGGATTTGGACGCTGATGTATTGATTCGTTCCCCTCAGTTTATCCATGACGCTACCTAAATAAGAGAAGCGTTCGATATCGTTTAGAGAAGTGTCGTTTACCATGAGCCAATCATTGTTATTTGAGTGTATTCTCACAGAATGTGTTTTTGACTGTGAGAAGCCCCAATCTCTAAGACAGCTCTCCAGTATACCCAGCTTAATTTGTAAAGGGTCTCAACTACCAAATAGAAGAGATAGGTCATCGGCAAAGTCGAGGTCATCGAGCTGACCCATCAGATGCCAACAAATTCCATAACTATCGGCATTGAATAGTGCCAGGGAACGAAAGTTGGCCACTTGCGAAATGCGCTGGCTAGGAAAGTTACTAACAACACCAGAGCAGACAGATTCGCCAATATTCGGAAGAAGGTTGGAACAATTCCCTGTCTACAGTACATCGGGCAACAGAGAATGAATTGATGTGGCCACGTTAAGATGTACGGACATAGAGACAGCTTATGTAAAAAATCTGGATACGGCATTCATTCTAATTCGGGCGAGTCATGAGAAGAGATGGGAACATACGCTGGCAACGGCCAGAATCGCAGGCAAGAAGGACACAAATAAAGAAAATATTGGACACCTTGAAGGCATGACATGGGAGACGATCAACGGAGGAACTGATAAACGACACATGTGATAAAAGGATGTGAAGATCTATGATCGGCACGCCAATCGACAGAGCACTTGATAATGATGAACTAAATTTCAGCAGACTACGAAATGGAACTCTCCCCATTACATAGGTTTTGTGGACTACGAGCATTTTGTTGGCATAGTAGATCGTGAGTCACTGTGAAGACTGCTCAGGCGCTATTGCGTGCCTCTTTATTTAACAGAAATTATCAGGTCTTACGAGTTATAGTAACAATTATTATTACCGTTCAAAAATATGACTATCATAATCTATTATGGTTATAAAGAATATTTGTAGTCACATTGTTACTGTAAGTATGCAATTTTTACAGCTGTTTTGTTGAACATTTAAAAAATATGTGCATTGAGGACAAATCTAATTTGATTTAGTAATCTGTGTGATTTCCTTCTGCTTCTTCCTTGGGTTAGGTTTCGTATGCTCGTCTTATGCCAACGGATGGGTCGCCATCATGAAGTGACTCGTCCGTCGCAGGTCCACAATGGTTCTCCAAAGTTTATCTTGTATTTCTTTCCTCAGGCGCCTTGGCGCAGTGGAAATGTTTGCAGCGTGTGTGTTTTTGACTTCAGATAGTTATTTAACTTGGTTCGCTATTTATCAGTCAATTATTTAACTTGTTTCGCTATTTATCAGTCAATTATTTAACTTGGTTCGCTATTTATCAGTCAATTATTTAACTTGTTTCGCTATTTATCAGTCAATCAGCCAACGCACGTCGTTCCTATCGGCGCATAGTCCATTCAACATATCGCCAATATACACGGGACGTTGTTCTTTCTGCCTCTCCGAATAATCATTTAGTCTTAGTTCCTATTCAACGTTCTGCGTGCTGGTTTAGACGACTTAAGCTCCGCACGACTCTCAGCGGCACAAGTGGAAAGAAAACTAAACTAACTAGAATCCCCTACAAAGTCTGCGTACAACCAGTTTCTTGGAGGTCGGTCTTTACCGATGTGCGAGTTCATCTTAGTAGACTCAAATACTAGAACTAAGTAGATCCGCAGCCTGTTAGGCGCCATCTACCGCTTGCTCATAACAAATCACCTGAGGGAAAGGTACAAATAACTTTGGTATTTTTTTAAATTTTAATTTTGTCAGTTGGGCTTTCTTGAGGCTTTCACTCAGCTGCAACATTCGTGGCGTTTCTGAAGGCCCATCCTCTCTCAAGGCCGTTTGATTTTGCTCTATTGTGAACGTTTTTCTAACCGACTTAAGTTTGTATAGATTTAAGTGGTCGGCCCTAACGTAACCTATTATACTCTAATTGAGCTCTCCGTATTTAGTCTAAATCTCCCCCCTCCCGCCTCCCCCCCCCCCCCGATCTTATCAGATTGCATGACCCTTCTGGAAGCTTCCGCTGACTTTGCACCTGGGATCATTGAGACGTGCAAGTTCCCTTCCCTTTTCAAGGTAGCGGACTTAATTTATTGACTTTTGAATGTAATATTTCGGTTTAGATGTGAGGTAATAATACGTTAGTTACCTGTACAATTATATTGTATCGTTGCGAAAATGTCAGTCATTTTTGGTGTTGAATTTTTAAATGATCCATCCTCCTACATATTTAGATGACATATTTGACAACCTTGAAATGTAACAATTTCTGTTAAACGGAAAAAAATTGTTTGATAGAACCAGGAATATTCAATTGTTACTGTTGAATTTGTATCTACAGGTCTTTCAGACTTGTCTCATCAATGTTCAACAGGAGTCGTTCCTTAATGAGGTCAGTATTTAATTATTGTTTAATCTACCTCAAAGCTAAAATTGTGTTATGTACCGACCGCAGTGTCAAATTATTGATAATTGTACTGTTTCTGTTTCTAAGAATCGACGTCATTGCACTTCGGGCATACCCATAGGTGCTCAGTCTCTCTCAGCAAATGGCGTAGGGTATGGATGCTGATGGTCCCTGTAGATAGCTGGTTGTACTCTCTCCTGCTCCGTCCTCTCATGCTCAGTCCTCTCATGCGCCAAACTTCGCTCGAACATCAATAAATTAATTTCGATAATTTGCAGCCTGTGGATTGCTTCTTCATCTATTGCAGTGTCCTAATCTAACAGGGGGTCATTGCTTGATTGCAATATGTCACTTCTATCCATCCCTAATGGACCCATGATGGGAGCTTGTGAAGCCATGGTGTCAGCTCTTTCATTGCCCTGAACTCCTGCATGAGCAGGACAGTAGACAGACCATGTCAACCCATGGAGGCTTGAGGCCTCAACAGCTTCTATCCACTCGCACCTAAGCCATCCCTTCTGTACTTTCTGAAGTACGGCTTGCGCGTCTGTCACGATGACTGCCCTTGTTAAAGAAGTCTCAGATATCTATTTCAGTGCTGAGGTCATTGCTTCCGTCTCCTTTCTCAAACTGGAGGATGTTGACATGTATGTCCTACTGCACTCAGCAACAACCTGTCCTCTCACTCTAGACGAGAAACCACAGCCTGATGTCCCACTGCGCAGTACTGATCCGTCAGTGTATATGACAGCGTTACTCTCCTGCGTGTTCTCAGTTCTCAGCTGATTCACCTCGTGCTCTGCTCTCCCGTTGATCCGTTCTCTGCATTCCTTGCCTAAGGTTATGATGAATCTCTGGTCCTCTATCATTCTATCACCAGTGTAGACCCACTTCCCCCCCCCCCCCCAACCCCCCTGGCTATCATCTCAGCTAGGGTGACGTGTCCGTTTGCTGTCTCTGCCTGTGCATCCTTGATGCCCCTCTCTTGATCCCCTGATGTCTGAAATACTATAGTACAGACGGTACTGCGTGTCTGTGGTGATACGCATATATAGACTTTTACTTGTGCCAGTTTATGTCTGGATGTCACCGATAACAATCCCAACATGTACCGCATCATCACAATCGGGGTATCTCAAGTGCAGCACAAAACCAGTCGCATACCTTCATTTTGGATGCGGTCACATTGTGTTCTTGATAGTGTGAGGATGTCCCGTCCGTAATCGATAACACGACCTGACGAAATAGGATGAACAGGAGGCATAGTTCCAAGTCGGCAGCAGCCATGGTCTTGAGTGCTCCTAACCCTCACTTACATCGTTGTACGATGTGGTCTTCTTCTTCTTCTTCTGCGTACACAGTCAGACAGTAACCATTATTTTCTCGAAAAAAGCGGCGGTCATCCTGAGACTCTCGCCACTACCATAGAGCTTGTCTTGCAGTTCCACTGGTGATGGCCACATCTGCTCTCTCTGATCCTCGTATGTCGGGCAGTTCTGCAGCAGATGTTCGGTGGTCATTTTACCAGTACCGCACGGGCATTCGTCGGTACACCCTATCTTCAATTTGTTGAATAGGTGGTACCTCAGTCTGTTGTGGCCAGTGCGAAGTCTGAAGACAACGACCTGCTCTCTTCGGTTCAACTGGTAATAGGCATCGTTTTTGGTGTAACCGGTATGTTCGGTTTCCCATTTGTTCATGTATCTGGCTTTGATAAGCCGTTTTGACTCTTCGTACGTCATACTGGTATCTGTTTGTGGTAGCCTTGCACCTTCTTTTGCCAGTCTGTCTGCCTCCTCGTTGCCTTGGATGTTGCAGTGTGACGGAACCCACTGTACCACTACCCTTTTTGGTGCGGACTGCTGGCACAGTTTGCAGAGTGCTGCTCTTAAGTCATTAAGCTCAGTGTTTTTCTGGCTTTTTAGCGCTGTGACTACTTCGAGAGCATCTGTCAGCAGGACTATATGGCTCTCATTTTCACTGTGTGTTACCATTTCTTCCACTGCCGCCCTCAGTGCCTCTGCCTCTGCTCTGAAATTGCTTGTGTACTTACCAGTAGCGAATGACAGTGTTATTTTTCTGCCATTTGGTAGGTTCAGGAATGCTCCTGCCCCTCCGTTCTGTGTAGTGTTTGTTACAGAACCGTCGGTGTATGCATGGGTCCAGTCCATGCTTGGATAGCTTTTCGTTATGAAGCTTAGGGTAGTGTCTCTCCTTTCTTTTTCACTCTGGCAGTTTTTGTTTGCAATACCTGGTATATTTTCTACCACCTCTGGAAATATATCCTGCCTCCAAGTAGGTTTTCGTACAGTAGTGATGGGTTTTGGTGTTGTTAGTGCGTTTATGGGATCTTCGTGCATCTTTGCTTTGGCTATTTCTGCAAAGTTTCTCCGCTTTAGTTTCCCATTTCCCAAATTGTTTAGTCTATGGTACATTGGATGGTCCGTCAGTCTTCTGAGTTTCTCTGACTGCAGCTGGGCTCTGCAGTCTCTTCTATCGGTCATGGATTGCAATTTTGTAATCTTTTCAAGTTCTACAATTGGCGTTGACTTCATGCCACCTGTTATAATTCTCATGGCTTGGTTTTGAAGTTTGTTAACTTTATCGAAGTTCGCCTTCGCTGCGGTTGTCCATGCCGCAATGCCATACTCGAGAACTGGTCTCACTCTTCCAGTGTATAGTTTCTTTAGTATGCCTTCGTCTGCTCCCCAGCTTGTGCCAGCAAGTTTCCTCATGATCGCCATTCTTTCTCTGGCTTTCATTCGGTTTCTCTCAATCTGACTTTTCCATGTCATGCGCCGATCAAATGTGACTCCCAGATAGGTTGGGTTGTCGTTTGGCTGCAGGATTTTGCCATTCAGACTTAATTTGGTACTTTGGGGTTTTAATGAGAGCGAGAATATTGTGCACGTGGTTTTCTCCTCGTTTATTTTGACCAGCCATGAGTTCGCCCACTCTTCCAGCGATGTTAGGGCCGTCTGCATCCGATTTCTTGCTATGGTGAGATTCTTTTCAGAGGTCCACATAGCCAGATCGTCTGCAAACATTGAGCTATGGACTCTTCTTGGTATATTCTCTGTAACATCGTTTATATATACCAGGAAGAGTGTGGGTGACAATACTCCCCCTTGGGGTACTCCCTGCTCGAGTGTCACCTTTTTGCTCATCTGCCCTTGTACTTGGACTCTGGCCGTTCTTTGTTTGAGGTAGTGGTTGATCCACTTGTACATCTTCCCACAGACATCACTTCTTCTTAGCTTGACTCTAAGTCCATCCTTCCAGACTTTGTCAAATGCCTTTTCCAGATCCACCCAAACAGCTACTGTGTGTTTCTGTGCCTGGTAGGCATCTTCTATCTCCTGGGCTATGAGGATGACCTGGTCCTCGGTGGATCTGTGCTGTCTAAAGCCGGCTTGCTGTGGAATTAGTATTCGTTTTTCTTCCAGATGCCACATCAGTCTGGTGTTAATCATCCGTTCCATCAGCTTGCCGACACAGCTCAGTAGGCTAATGGGCCTGTATCCATTTGGATCTGTTTTGTCCTTCCCTGTTTTTGGTACTGGTACCAGTATTGCATCTTTCCATGCCTGGGGTACAATACCCCTTTTCCAGCTTTGGTTCAGGACTGATAGTAGTTTCTTCTTCGCTGTTTGGCCCAGCCCCATCAGCATTTCGTTTGTTATCCCGTCTTTTCCGGGAGATTTCCTTTTCTTTAGCGTTCTCATAGCCTCTTCCATTTCGCGCATTGTAAGTTTGGCCATCATGTGCTCTTCCGGAGCCGTATTTATGTTTTCGTGTCCCTTTAGCTCTTCGCTAATGTCTGTATGCTTATCTGCAGGGACCTCGATGGGGTTTGCTCTGGCATAGTGATCGACAAAGGCGTTTGCGGCTTTCTTACCTGTGATCAAGTTCTCGCCCTGCTTGATAGTAATTTGTTTATTTGACGGGGTTTCGTCATTCATGGCTCTGACTAGCTTCCATAGCTTGTTCCCTTCTTTGTCCAGGTTCAGACTTTCCGTTTTATTTTTCCAACTTTCTCTTGCTGTTTGCTTGAGAGTGTGTTTGTACTTCGCCGCTGCAGCTTTGAGGGCGATGTTTGCCTCCATGGATTTTTCTCGTTCTGCCATGTTCCTAGCATTTGTCACTGCATCTTCCACTTTCTGTAACTCATCATTCCAGTAGGGCTTATAGTTTTTCCTAGCTCCTCTTGGGATGGTTTCAGTGGCGGCTTGCATTATTGCCTTGCTTAGGCTCTCCACCATGGGCTTCATTTTGGTGTTTCGTGTGTTGATGGTTTCACACAGCCCATCTGTCAGGATTGCAAATCTGTCCCAGTCGGCTCGTTTGTAATTCCAACGTGGGAGCGGTTTTGTTTCCTGTGGGCCTACTTCCATGTCAATGGTTAGCCTGATCGGCCTGTGGTCGCTACCTGCCAGTTGGTTTAGCACCTGGCGGTCTATTTTATAGTGTATGTCCTGTGTGGAGAAGGCCAAATCTGGAGTCGAGGTGGTATGCCATGTTCTTGAGTAGAAGCTAGGGCTATCCTCCGGCCTATTGATTAGGGAGAGATTTGCATCTATCTCCCAATCTTCCACTTCGTCACCTCTACTGTCTGTGTCAGAGTATCCCCATCTCTCCGAGTGGCTGTTGAAATCTCCAACTACTATGCAGTTGGAGTCTCTGACCTCCATACTCGAGAGCGATAGGTCTCTGTTTGGTGGTCCGTACAGATTGAAAATGCGGAGCTTCGTCTCTTTAGCCATTATGTCAACTCCTACAATTTCTGCTTGTCCGGTGTGATTGACAGGTACCGCGCTACTCGGTATGCTGTTTCTGGTCAGTATCAGGACCCCTCCTTTGTGGCCTTCTCTATCTAGACGGAAGGTCTGATATCCTCTGATTGAGAATTTATGGTTATTGTTGAGGTGCGTTTCCTGGATACATGCCACGTCAATCTTACCTTCATGCAGGTGGTGTGTTAGGGAAAGTTTTTTGTTAATGACTCCCTCCGCATTCCACTGTAGTATTTTGAGGGTCTTGAGGTTTTGGTACGATGTGGTCAACATTACAAGTATAGGAGAGACTGCGATCAAACGTCACTCCGAGGTATTTCAACCTGTCACGCCTGCCAATGGTGCAACCATCAAATGGGACGCCCAGCCTTTACTATGGAATTATTTAAAGAGCACCACACCATGCATGTCTTGTTCGGATTTATCTCGGAGCTTGAGTCGCCGCACCACTGTGAGATTGCTTGCAGGGTTTCCTAGATGTCCTTGACCAACTTTTGCCTGTCTGAGCCAGTCCTGTATGTTAGTATGTCATCGGCAAATGTCAACGTTCGGCCTGTCCCTGTGGGTTGAATGTTGGCCACTTCTACTGTGTAGATGTTGAACAGCACCGGTGAGAGCGGAGACCCCTGAGGCAGTTCTGGACATATTCACCTCGGTTCTGATGTTCGCGATCCCATGCGAGGTGCAACTGTTCTTTCCATCAGCACAGCTGATATCCGATTAACCAGCCACGTGTTTATACCACACTGCTTCAGACATGTAATTAAAATTCCAAAATCGACGCGGTTGTATGCGTCTTCCAGGTCTAGTGCCGCATTGACTGAAAACCCCGATACACATGAAATGCGAAAGTACATCACACATTACTGTACAGCAAATTATTGTACACAACATTGCTGTTTAATTACGTGTACCAAAATACATATTATATATGTCTGGGGGGCAAACACATTGCACAGAAGGCTGTAACAAGGGTGTTTAACATTCAGCGATTATATTTCTCCATCTTGCTGGCGTTCCTCTAATAAAGTGTGCGTGATGGTTCAGAGATGCTGCGGTATCACACGACACATCCGGTTTCAGCACGCCATTTTTAAGACTTGCTTTGTCTTCTCTCTGTGATCCATTCGAGACTATTCTCCTTGCCAGACTACATTAGTGCTGTCTGTTTCGAGGGTTGCCACTTGGAGGTGGATTATGGATATGGTCATATAACCGTGATGAAAACAACCAGCTATAAGTCGTTTATGTTAGCTTCGGCCCGTGGTATAGTCTAGACTACTAGTTACTTCGGAGTGTAAGTGTTAGTTTAACTAGGCGTGCCGTAAGGTAAGCTACTAAATAAATCTAGCTATGCAGATTACTATGAGTAGTAGGCCTATGACTATTACTATGAGTAGTATGACTATTACTATGAGAAGAGGACATAATAAAAAAAATAATATGTAAGTGATGCCAGTGTGCCACACTGAGTGTGGTAGCCGAGTATTATGGCTCATGTAAGTTGTAACCCTCCAAACATAAAAATAAAACAACCAAAGTAAAAGACCATTAAAAGAGGGTTGTGCATGGGGCTGACATTTATGTAAAACTATTGATTGGATTTAATTTGTTTAAAACGGACACTGTGCAGTGCTCGTTCAGGCCTCCATGTAAAGTGCACAGCTGTACTACTTAACTACTACTAGTAGTAGTGCCAGTAGTGGAGATCATAAGCCTTATCATTATGCAAGCTTCACTTGAATGAAGTACATTGAAGCAAATAGATGAATCATCAAAATGAATGCCAGTACCGATGTATCGGCTCACTATATTTTTCTTACAATGCCATAAAAATGCTGATATATTTTCTTGAACAATTGTCATACCTACATACAGTGTATGATACACGTTTCTTCATACCTAATTTTCATCAGGGTATACATCTGCTTGTACTTCCTACTGGTACTCTGGTAGTTTTACACTGCAGAAATAAATGTATGTTAGTATTGTTAGTGCCAAAATATTCAGGAGTTCATTATTATACATAGCACTCACCCACCTGATCACTGTACTGTGTGGATAAATTTTCTTCTTTATTTGTTCCCACTACCAAGCCATGAAAAGTACTTTGCAAGTAGCAGTATGTTGTACAGAGAATGGAATGCGTTGTTGTAGTTTACAGCTTGACTGCAATATTTGCACCTTTTGTTTAGACACATCCAACTTCAGTTAACATTTTTCACTGGATCACAGCATGGAGGTATAGAAGGGTCTTGGCAGCTCTGAGTTGCTTGGCTCTGTCGCTAGCAGTTAGCTATGGGTCGCTGACCACTGCAAGTGCAGCTCATGCACTACTCATCTTGATCCTGTATGGATAATTGAACCCACGTATAGGTAAAGGAAGTCAGCAGAACAGAAAGGCCACTTCATCATGTAAGAAATACAGAACTTCAAGCTGGTTAATTTGGATATCTTGTATAAGCTTATATTCACATACATCAGAATAGATAGATACAAGAACTCAAAAAAGAAATACGGTGACATCAGTTGTCACCATTACTACGACATCCACTCATTTCAAAAAAGACAAATGACCAACAGTATATTCATACTATCTCTCTGTTTAGACAGAGATATACTCTGGAAACTACTGAGACACTATGGAATTCCTCAAAAGCTCACAAACAAAATTAGACAGATGTAAGTATGCAATGTAGAGTTATATACGAAGGACAACTCACAGAGCCATTCAAAATTAAATCAGGGGTTGAGTACTGTTGCCTTTCCTTTTCATCCTGGCAGTGGACTGGATTATGAAAGCAACAACAAATAAGAGAAATGGAATCCAGTGGACTTAGAATGAACAGCTGGAGGACCTGGATTTTGTGGATGATATAGCCCTTCTGTCCCACAGCCAAATACAAATGCAAAGGAATATGGATAGACTGGTTTATACCTCTGAACAAGGCGGTTTGAGGAAAAGACAAAAATAATTAGCGTCAAATCCCGCAAACACAGAACCAATCAGGCTGAAAGGAATGTCACTGTAAGAGGTAGAGGTACTTATATACCTAGGAAGTATCATCAACAAGGAAGGAGGGACAGGAGGATATTTTAAAAAAATGATACACGAAGAAAGAGTTGCATTCGGAATGTTGAAACCCATTTGGACTCCAAGAAAATAAGGAAGAAGACAAAAGTAAGGATTTTCAAATAATTAACAAAGTTTACCAACAAGGTATACAGCCACACCTGGAATATGGGTCAGCAGCATGGTGCCCTGCAGCAAACACTCCCCTAAAAGAGGTGGATAAAGTACAAAATCAGGCACTTAGGGTCATTACAGAAGCAATGAAATCAACACCTATTATGGTGATGGAGAAAATGGTAATACAAGCACTAAGAGAATGCAAAGACACAAAGGTATTAACAAACCCCTTGGAGAAAAGAACATGGACTATCAGTATGCATTCAAACAACAGTGAAAGGAATACTAGACAAGGATGAACAGAACAGTGTGCAAAGTAGGATAGTGATCCTCAGTTTCCTGGATGAAGAATACCCACAAGACTTCTGGTTTAGATTATACACAGATGGGTCAGCATAGAATGCAGTAAAGAATGGTGGAGCGGGAGTGTACATAGAATACCCAAACAACATTAGGGATACAGTCAAGAGTACCAACTGGAAAATTCTGTCATACATATGATGCAGAAATCCAGGCAATCAAGGTGGCAACTGAGAAACTTTTGAACACCAAAGTCAGTTCACAACCTGTAGCAAAATCAGTACTCCAAGCACTGAAATTTGAGAAATTGTTAGATCTACAGGCTCTACTGTCTGAACTGAGCAACCAGCGCAAGATTGTCATGCAGTGGATACCTTTTCATTGTAGAGTACCAGGAAATGAGAGAGCAGCTCGACCGGCAAAGGAGGGTGCTGCAGGCGAGTAATGATTTTCAATTCAAATGTGAAGCCAGTCCTGCTGAAGGATGGACCAAAGGCAATGACAGGAGACTGCAGGTTTTGTCAACAGATGCCTGAGAAAGATTCTTGGTATAAAATGGTTTGACAAAGTTACAAATGGCAGACTGGGAGAGAGCGGTCAAGGTAAATGGAACAGGAAATCTTAGAAAGTGGAGATGGATGGGTCATACATTAAGAAAGGCCCAGCCCAGTATCACCAATCTCTGTCATGGAACCCCCAGGGAAGGAGAGGCAAAGGCAGACCAAGGAATACATGGAGACGGAAATAAAGAAAACAGGAAACAGCTGGAAGGAAGTGGAAAAGATTGCACAGTACAGAGCTGCTTGGTTGATGGCCTATGCACTCCTGGGTGATAAACGGCGAAAGAAATATTTGTTAGTGTCTGACCTTTGCGCATGAAATTAGGTTTGTAAAAAGCTGTAAAAATCGTTAATAGAGGCAGTCCAAGAAACACAAAATTACACTAGAATATTGCATTGCATATTTTAACAGATAAAGAATTTAAGGGTTTGGACATGTGGCAAACATGTCTTCAAAAATTACGCCTCACATCAGCCAGCACGGCTTCAGAGAGAAGAAATTACCAGGAAAATGTATTGACTGTGTTAAAGAAACATTGCAGAGGTGAAGGATGAAAATAGCAAGAGCTACACAGATTGCCCCTCCCTCTACCTGAATTTGTGTGAATTCACGTAAGTGTCATGGTCTGAAGAGGGAGAAAACAAATTGTAGCAACCTGTCAAGTATATCGAAAGGGGTGACTAAGAAGGGTTGGACAAGGGGACTGCTACTTCATCCTGTATACATTTTAAGTCACAAAATCTTTCAATAAATAAAGACAAGTCAACTAAAAAGAAATATATAACTCAACCACCCAAGGCAGAAGAGGGTCCTTTCGCCATGGGGCTAAATGATAATGAACACAATGAATGCTGCCGTTCTCATGGCGGTCCATATTGAAGGTGTGGCCTTAATGCTATCAATTAAGGCATAAAAAGCACTTATAGAATTGGAAGCAGTAGGACCCCAAAATGATACCAGCTACTTTCAAACTTAAGAAAGAAAAAGGTTAAAAATAAAATATACACCAGACCTCCAAATATCATGGATAAAGGAAAAGGAAAGACATTACAATTCTGAAGAGATGGACCAAACATTCTGAAAAACTTAAATAGATGCGCTGCATAAGATCTCCCAGACATTGTCAGCAAAAACAGAAGTGCAAATTATTTGCAAGAAACCAAAGAAGAAATTAAGAAAGCCTTAATGCTCATGATAGAGATAGTAAAGCTACTGGACCAGATGTCTCCTCTGAAGCAATCAAAGCAGATTGTATGGCTTGTCAGGCTGCTTTCTTTAATGGTCCGCAGAGTGCACCAATACTTACTCATCAGGGCTAATCACTAGTTCCATTCCACACAATTACTATCGAGATGCCAATAACATCTGCCTGAATTTTGCTATCGTTAGATATATTTAAGTTGAAGTCTTAAGGCCAACAAAGAAAAACAGTTTAGTGGCCCACAGAGTGCACTGATACCAGGATGAATAGTCCACAGAATGCACCAGTAATGACTCATCAGGGTGAAATTCTCAGAGTGCATTAATACCAGCTCACCAGGATGAATTAGTAAATAACCCTGAATGCCCACCTACACAAAATGGGTCTCAGAGACACCGTCACATGTGATTGTGGAGCACCCAAGCAAACACCAGAATATATTATGCAGACCAAAGAGACAGTCTGGCTTGGGGAAGCGACCATGCTCAAAAAGCTGTGGTGGACTGGCGAAGACCTGAAATGCACATCTCCTTTAGTGAACCTTGCTGAACTAGACGCATAGCATCAGTTGATCGAAGATGAAGTAAATGGCCTTTAGAGTGCATTGATACTACTTTTCCAGGCTCAATCAGTGCATTAAAACCGTCTCATCAGCATGGTTCACTTAATCGCTGATGGAGTACATCGATACCTGCTCATCAGGGTGAATCCATTAAGGGTCAATCGATGGCACAGGTTCTAGCTTGTCACTGTGAATTGGTGAATGGTCCATGGAGTGCACCAATTATGCCTGATAGGGTGAATCACATAATGCCCCACAGAGTTCATCATTGTCAGCTTGTTAGGGTGAATACTAAAATGACTCACAGAGTGCAACGATACTGGCCAAGGTGAATCACTTAATGGTCCACAGAGTCCACTAATACCTGCACATTAGGCTGACTCATTTCATGGCCCACGAACTATATATTATGATTTATGTGGCCCTTGAGGTTGACGTTCTTGGACCAATCTGTTTTACATCTTCTGTGTTTCTGTTGATGATTAAGTTCTATCAATCTTCTACATAATTCCCTGACACAATTGGTTTTGTTTAATTTCAGATTGAAACAGAGCGATTGTTTAGCAATATCGACAAAGTGTTTGAGTGTAACTGTATGTTCTGGATGCAGTACCTTCTGCCCGTTCTCCATCATGGACGAGAGTGCCGGCAACCGCTTGATCCTCTTTTGTCTAAGGAAGGTTTTGTTGATCATGTAAGTGGTTTGTAGTTATAATAACGGTGTTTTTTTTGCGGTTGTGGTCATAGTGATATTTATACTGATGGCTGTATTTCTGCTGCAGATGGTGATGGTAATGTTGTGGTGATTTTCCTGCTAGAGTTGGTGGTTGTGGTTTTTATTCTAGAGGTAGGGATGGTAGTTTTTCTATTGCAAGTGATGATTTTTCTGTTAAGATGGTGGTAGTAGTGTATTTATGGTGGTGGTTTTCCTGGAGGCATTAGTGGTAGTTGTAGTTGTGGTTTATCTGTTGGTGGTATGGCGGTTGTAGTGGTGGCGATTTTACCACTAGAGGTGGTTGTTGTGACTTTTCCACTAGAGACAGTGGTTGTAGTTGTGGTTTTTATCCTTCTAGAGATGGTGGCTATAGCTGCGTGGTTTTTCTTCTGGAAATGGCAGTCCACTCTCTAAATCCTGGTATTCAATCAGGTGCATGTATCTGGTGCCAGGTAGCCAAAAGTTGAGTAAACTCATTCGCTCTTTTGCATTGGTGTACCATGTTGGAACCAGGCCATCTCTCCGCCTCAACTTTGGTTGCCCGCAAGGATGTCTGAAGTTCTTGGGCAACCAGGATATTGCTCTACGTATCCATCTGTTATCCGACATACCCAGCCCATCTGTATTTTCGTAACAGCTCGACATCTGTGATATCAGTGAAGAAATTTCCATCTTATCTCTACATATTGCGGATTTAGTCTTCATTTGAGATCTTCAATGTTCTTTGTTACATCGCTCTTTGGAGTCTATCTGTACAGCTTTCTGTAGGTTTCACACCTCACAATCATATTTCACACTGTTGACGGTGTGAGCTCTAGCTCAGTCATTTTGCATTTGTTGCAGTATGGGTTTGATACAGTTGAAGCTGGGCCAGCTCGCTGCTATCCTCCGTGAGATCTCATTATTGAATGGAAGTTCGTGCTCTCTTGGTCCAAGTTCAATGAGATAATCTCTAAGGTGTATATCTCCCTGTGGGCGGTATATGCTGATCATTGGGTTTTCTTTTTATTGATTTGTAGGCCAACTGCAACACTTGCTCATTATGGCTTTTCTTTGATGCTGTGGCTGAGGATAACTATATCATCAGCGAACCTTAGATGAGTAAGCATTTCTCCGTCTATGTTTATGCCTCCATATCCCCAGTCAGGTTTTTCAAGACCTCAAGGGCGGCTGTGAAGAGCTTTATAGAGATTGTATAACTGTGTCGGAGGAAGATGAGGCTAACGTCTGGTCAGGCAAAACACACTGATCAGACAATGTTAGTCAGGGTCAGGAGAAATATACTCGCCAAGACCCTCACCTGACCTCCTCGTTCTGGAGACGGGCTGTTGTCAAGGACAACAGTCTGGCTAACAAGGTGAGGTTTGACGTGATCCCCGTAGTAGCGAGTGACACGCAGATGAAGCCAAGCATAGCACAACCGTCTGGAGGACCCTGGTCTACCTTCATCAGCACGCTCAGGATGTGAGGAAATCTACTGCAACCCGCCACTTAACGTCCTTTTCAGGGCGCACAAAAGAGTAACCTACTGATTGTGGGCATTCGCAAACAACAATAATCACCCTGTTAGATGCCACGTTGTATTGGTTTGGTAATCGGTCTATAGAAGAGGGAGTTATCCATTGTGCATCCACTTAGCATATTTTCTGCAATTCCCTGATTTTTCAAGCCATTCAGCACCTCAGTTATTTCAATACTATCGAAAGCCTTCTCATATTTCACGAACAAAAGACATAAAGGTATCTGTACTTCATGCGCCCTCTCCATTAATTGGTTGATTGTATCGAGGGTGGTCAGTGGTTGAGAATCCTTTCCTGAAACCTGCCACAACCTGTAGTATTTCGGACAGATACAAAATCAGCACTCCAAACACTGAAGTCTGGGAAACAGCCAAGTATACATGCTCTGTCTGAACTCAGTGACCAGCATACAATTGTCAGTGGATACATTCTCATTGTGGAATACCAGGAAACGAGATCAGATTGACTGACAAAGGAGGGGGATGTAGACGAGCAACCAGATGTACCAGTTACGTACCAACAGAAGAAAAGGGTGATCAAATTAATCACAAACACAAGACGATTGTCATAAGATAAATGGACAAGAGCAAACTGTTGTGTAGGGTCTTAAAACAGAACACAACTGACTTCGCAGCCACAAAATTGAAGATTGGCAACTCAGCCATGTGTACATATGGACACGCTCCCCAGTTTTGCAGAGCATATATTACAGAAGTGTCCCAAATATGATGTACACATTGGCCCATAGAAATAACACTGAAAGAGAAACTTTATGGATCTGTATGTAAACTTTAAAAGACAATGAAGTTTATACAAGAGACATATTATATATATATATATATATCTATATATATATAGATAGATAGACAGAGATTACACAGGGGGGCTTCAAATGAAAACCTTAAAAGCGGGAAAAAAACTTAGAAAAACCATGCCTTTTTGTATATAACTTGTTGGTATGATTGCTAGGGATGTCAACTGTGTCCTTCACATGCCATCACTGCAGATGAGCAACATAACATCATAATTTGAGTTAAAAGATGGCCCACTATTAATATGCACCAAAGAGAAGCAGTGTTCTGTTATCTGTTTTTTTGGTTTTTTTTAGCCGAGAAGGGTTGAAACGTATAGAAATACATCAGCGAATGAAGGTCCAGTACGACAATGTAGGCCTTTCACCCAAGTCAATCAGCGGTTTTTCTTTACGAGACAGTCAGCGGCTGCAATCAACTCTAGGGTCACTACTCGGAGTGCCTGACCCGTCTGTGAAAGGTCGGTCACAGAACTTGCACCATTTTGAAACTTCCTACTCCACTCATACACTTGATGGAATGAAAAGCATGCATCACCATACTGGACCTTTAGATACAGGCCTCATGTAAAGGGACTAGCTGCAGTTAAAAATTCGAGCAAAAAACTGAATATATTGAAATGTTACCTAAATTTTGGTAATAATTTAACTCGCGTAATCCGTTGACCCAATGAATCAGTATGTGTATAAAAATCAATAAGTGACTTGTGAATTAAAAAAGAAAATTGTATTTATAATCCCCGTTTTATAAATCAACATTCTCACATATACTTTATTTAGTTATATACTTTATTTAGTTGCTCTTCTACCCTGGGGCGTTGAGGTTTGCCACAGAGAGTGCAAGACCACTGTATCATGCTGATTTTTCTTAGCCTAGTTCCAGTCTAGTCCAACGGTCTCATAATTATAGATTATCTAATATTGTCATCCCACTGAACTATTGGTCGTCCTTAGTGTGTAGATTCTTAAATTGTTGACTGTAGTCGAAGCCAATCATCTTTCATTATGACTACCTGGTCAGACCATCGAAGTTGAGATTATTCCACTTGAGTTTGTAAGAGCTGTGTTTTGAGATATTGTCAGATTACAGCCCTTGTTTCTTCTTGTTATCTGGACCACCTTCTGTAAGATATCTCATTTATGATGTTTGAAGCTAGCTTTTCTGGGTTGTTGTCATTGCCCATGACTTAAACATCCACATGTTAAAACAGGTACACAGGTGGAATAATATACAACAATCTCAGTTTTCTAACTTATTTCCCTTTTGCTGAGGAGTCCTCAATTTATAGCATGAACAAGTTTACCAGTTGCTGCCCTTCTGTAGCAAACTCTTCTTTAATACCTCTTTTCTTTTTTATTACTGCTTCAATGTATTTGAACTGCTTGACCTGTTCCAGTGGGCTGTTCACCCAGAGAAATGTGAAAATATATCTCTTCTCTCGAGACCACTCACCCACCAAAGTTTTTGTTTTTGAACTGCTAATGGTCACCTGTCTCTTCGCCAGCTCCTCTTTCCATATTTGAATGTTGGTCTGAAGATATGCATTTGATATAGCAATCAGGACCACATCATCAGCAAACGCCAGCTTCGACAGACTTCTCACATATAATTAACAAGCATTTCATTGTATTCTCCATTCAATTCTGAACAGTTTTGAATACAATACGTGATATGCCACTGACACTTTACTAATTCTAAATAGCTTGAAGTTTAACGTAAGAAAAATGATGTCCAAAGGTTCAAAATATTTAGAATGGAAGACTATAACATGTTTCTTCTATTTCTAGTTTGCCAGTTTCTTCCAAGTTTACTTCAAGTATTTCATAGAGCACAAATCCTGCCAGGACTATGCCAAATCATGCATGGAAAGTAGTGACCTGTTCAAAACATTTATTCAGGTGAGTGTGTTTGAAGGTAGACTACAGAACAACTGAAAATTAAATGTAATACTTATTTACTTACTCAGTTACTTCTAGCTTTGCTAGTTACTTCACTTCTAGACTATTTACTTCACTTCTAGTCCAGCTACTTCACTTCTAGCCTAGTTAATTCACTTCTAGCCTAGTTACTTCTCTGCTACCCTGGAAACTTTTCTGCTACACTGATTACTTGTCTGCAACAATGGTTACTTTCTCTGCTACACTGACTACATGGGGGGGGGGGGGGGGGGGGATATTGTTTTCCCTCCATATCTTTTTTTTTTATATTTGTGTATCTATAAATTTCTTTGGTTTTTGGTATTTCCTGTGATTTGTTCATGCTTTTGTCTATTGTTTTCTGTGTGTAATCTTATTAACCATTTCTTTATGAACCATTCTATTTCATAACTTGCATACCTTTTCTCACACTTTTCTGGTATATCTTGCCAGTTAGCGCTCATTTTACATTGTTATTTTTTGTTTTGTTTTGATTTGTTGATTTATTTTATTCATTTTTCATCCATGATGAAGACATGTGAACATAATGTAGGTACCTTTTTTTTTATTTCTCCTTGTGGTGGGAACTGAACCATTACCTCTATATGTTATCAACTTAACGCGAATGTATGGCATAGCATGACTAAGGGTATCACATTCAGACTTTTGTTAGCAAGTGTTTATGTTGCGTACTATGTGCTAGATAGCCAGAGGTAATGGCAAGTACAGATCTGGGGAAAGGAACACGGCAACATCCAAAACAGTTTGAAATTCGCGAGAGAAAGTGGGGATGGATAAGACACATTCTCAGAAAGAAGTCGGACAGAATAACCAGACTTGCTCTGTATTAGATCACACAGATTAAAAGACGAATGGGAAGGCCAGGAAACATCTGGTAATGAACGGACATGGAGGAAATCAGCTGAACTTACGTCTCATGAGCGGAACTAAAGACGATACATAGTAGGTACAAATAGAGGTCGTCTGTTGCAGCCCTATGTTCGAAGGTGAACCAGATGGATAAATGATTAGATGAACATCAATATGGCAGTTTCTGGATGATCTCGGATATAACAAATATTTTAACATAATTAATTTCCTGCTTCTTTGAATATGCATTTATATGCTTTCTTGAATGTGCATTTATATGCTTCCTTGTTTCTCAATTGCTTTTAAGTGGGCGGAAACACAAAAGCAGTGTAACCGACTAAAGCTGGCGGACATTCTGGTCAAACCAATGCAGAGACTTCTTAAGTACTCCCTTCTGTTACAAGCCATACTCAAGCACACAGAGAATGACAAGGATAGAACAGATATTAAAGAAATGGTTGGCTTAATGCTTTCACATTATCTCTCTTTGCATGTCTTTCTCGTTATCGTATTCTTTTTATCTCTCGCTTTCAATTTCTGACACTAACAATCTATATTTATTCAATTCATTCTCTCCTTTCACTGTCCCTCTGTCTAGCTAGCTATTTTCCTCTCTATTTCTTAACCTCTCTACTCTCACCTGTTCCGTCTCTTACTATTTGTGTCTAACCCTATCTGGCTTTCTGTATCAATCGCAGAAAAAATTGTGTAAGTTTTTTTATTTTTTAATGTTTGCCTTATTTCTCAAATCCCCAAGGTGGTGTGCGCTGTGCTGTGGTTTTTATTTTGCGCTTGTCGGCCCAGTGCATCTGACTTCAGCATGCATTTTATGTAAGGGTCTGCTTTCTCCTGCATTTAAGGGTTTACTTCCCTGGGGTAACGGCCGGTGCTGTGATGGGGATCGAACCCAGCACCTTCGCGTTGTTAGCCGCGCCACTAAACACACGCCATCCCCCTGTGTAAAATATGAAATGCGACCATTCATTATTATCATGAAATGCTATGACCCGTGACTGTAAGAATCAGTCTTCCAACAACCATGCTAGAGTGAGAGGCATGGTCATTGCTTAGAGAAGCTGTGCGCACTTGACAACATCCAGTACCAGAATGGAGATCTCGGCAGTGACTTCGGCTCTCAGGTGGGTATCTCAGATCTCTTTAATGAGGGCTGTAATCGTCTGGCTCTCAATCCTTGCTTTGAAGGTACAGCAGGTCTTTGGTTTTTCATTCAGTGCCATACTACCATACCATCCAAGATCTTCATATGGTTTCCACTGCTCCTCAGGCACTCAATTTGTTTTTGTTGACATAATATTTTTCAAATAAAAACATAGTGCAGCGCACACCACCTTGGGGAATAGAGATATAAGGTGAACGGGGGGGGGGGGGGGGGGGGTATCTTTTCATACCATTTCTCTATTCTCTGCAGGCAACCACCATTTATGAAAGTCTGTACATTTTTTTTGTCCATGTTTCACAGCCGAACAATAGAACAGACTTTAAATTGGAATTAAAGAGTTGTATTTTTGTGTTGGACTTAATTTCTTTAGATTTTCATAAGTTCCCCAATGCGATGAAAGCTCCACTTAGTTTTTGTATTCTTATTTTGGTATCTTTATCTGTACCTCCAACTTTGTCTATATTGCCAAGATATATATATGAATGATTCCACATTCTGTAGATGATGTCTCCCAAGACAATCTTCTTCTTCGTACGCTGTCAAACGTCAACCTTAATTTTTTCTAAAAAAGCACTGGTCATCCTGAGGCTGTCGACACTGCCATAGAGCTTGTCTAGTGTTGCCACTGGTGATGTGCTTTCTCTGCTCCTTGTATGTCGGGCAATTTTGCAGCAGCTGTTCAGCGGTCATTTTCTCTGTACCACAAGTGCATTCGTCAGTGCCACCTATCTTCAGTTTATTGAATAGGTGGTAACTTAGTCTATTGTGCCCTGTGCGGAGTTTGAAGACCATGACCTGCTCTCTTCTGTTCAACTGGTAATAGGCATAATTTTTTGTGTAGCTAGTATGTTCTGTTTCCCATTTGGCCGTGTATCTGGCTCTAATAAGCCTTTTTTACTCTTCGTAGGTCACACAGGAATCTGGTTGTGGTAGTCTTGCACCTTTTTTTGCCAGTCTGTCTGCCTCCTCGTTGCCTTGGATGTTACAGTGGGATGGAACCCACTGTACCACTACTCTTTTTGGTGCGAACTGCTGGCATAGTTGACAGAGTACTGCTCTTAAATCATTAAGTTCAATATTTTTCTGGCTTTTTAGTGCTGTGACTACGGCCAGGGCATCTGTAAACAGGACTATCTGGCTTTCATTTCTTTTGCCTGTCAGCATTTCTTCTACTGCAGCCCTCAGTGCCTCTGCCTCCGCTCTGAAATTGCTTGAGTATTTTCCAGTTGCCACTGACAGTGTTATTTTTCTACCATTTTGTAGGCTCAGGAATACCCCCGCCCCTCCGTTCTGTGTTGTGTTTATTACAGAACCGTCAGTGTATGCATGGGTCCAGTCCATGCTTGGGTAGTTTTTCGTTATGTACCTCAGGGTTATGTCTCTTCTTTTTCAGTCTGGCTGTTCTTGTTTCCAATACTTGGTATATTTTCTACCACCTCTGGAATGATATGCTGCTTCCAGGTAGGTTTGCGAATAGTAGGGGTGGGTTTTGGTTGTTAATGTGTTCATAGGGTCTTCGCTCATCTTTGCTTTGGCTATTTCTGCAAAGTTTCTACGCTTTAGTTTCCCATTTTCAAATCTATTTAGTCTCTGATGCATTGGATGGTCTGTCAGTCTTCTGAGTTTTTGTGCTTGCTGCTGGGCTTTGCAGTCTCTTCTGTCGGTCATGGATTGCAGATTTGTAATCTTTTCAAGTTCTACAATTGGCGTTGACTTCATGCCTCCTGTTATAACTCTCATGGCTTGATTTTGAAGTTTGCTAATTTTATCAAAGTTTGCCTTTGCTGCTGTTGTCCATGCCGCAACGCCATACTCGAGAACTGTTCTCACTCTTCCAGTGTACAGCTTCTTTAGTATACTTTCGTCTGCTCCCCAGCGTGTGCCAGAAAGTTTCCTCATTATTGCCATTATTTGTCTGGCTATCATTCGGTTTCTCTCGATCTGACTTTTCTATGTCATACGCCGATCAATTGTGACTCCCAGGTAGTTTGGGTTGTCGTTTGGCCGCAGATATTTGCCGTTAAGACTTATTTTGGTGTTCTGGGGTTTATTTAAAAGCGAGAATATCGTACATGTTGTTTTTTCCTCATTTATTTTGACCAGCCATGAGTTCGCTCACTCCTCCAACGATGTTAGGGCCTGCTGCATCCGATTGCTTGCTATGGTGAGATTTTTTTCAGAGGTCCGCATAGCCAGATCGTCTGCAAACATGGAGCTGTGAACTCTTCTTAGTATATTCTCTGTTATATTGTTTATATACACCAGGAAAAGTGTGGGGGACAGTACTCCCCCTTGGGGTACTCCCTGCTCAAGTGTCACCTTTTTGCTCATCTGCCCTTGTACTTGAACTCTGGCTGGCTGTTCTGTTTTCAAGGTAATGGCTGATCCATCTGTACATTTTCCCACAAACTTCACTTCTTCGTAGCTTGACTTTAAGTCCCTCGTTCCACACCTTGTCAAATGCCTTCTCTAAATCCACCCAAACCGCTACTGTGTTTTTTTTTCTCCTGGTAAGCATCCTCTATTTCCTGGGTTATGAGGGTGATCTGGTTCTCAGTGGATCTGTGCTGTCTAAAGCCTGCTTGCTGTGGAAATAGTATGTGTTTTTCTGGTGTTTATCATACGCTCCATCAGTTTTCCTACACAGCTCAATAGACTGATAGGCCTGTATCCATTTGGATCTGTTCTATCTTTTTCTTTCTTTGGTACTGGTATAAGTACAGCGTCTTTCCATGCCTGCAGTATAATTCCCCTTTTCCAGCTTTCGTTCAGGACTGATAGTAACTTCCTCTTTGCTGTTTGGCCCAACCCCATCAGCATTTCGTTTGCTACCCCATCTTTTCCGGGCGATTTCTTTTTCTTTAAAGTTCTCATGGCCTCTTCCATTTCATTCATTGTTAGTTTTGCCATCATGTGCTCCTCTGGTGCTATATTGATGTTGTCGTGGCTCTTTTGTTCGTCACTAATGTCTGTATGCCTGTCTGTAGGGACATCAATGTGGTTTGCTCTGGCATAATGTTCTATAAAGGCGTTTGCTGCTTTTTTTCCAGTAAGCATGTTGTCGCCCTGCTTGATGGTAATTTGTTTATTTGATGGTGTTTCGTCATTCATTGCTCTGACTAACTTCCATAGTTTGTTCCCTTCTTTATCTAAATTGAGGCTTTGTTTTGTTTTTCCAGCTGTCTCTTGTTATTTGGTTTAGTGTTCTTTTGTATTTCGCCGTGATAGCCTTGAGGGCGATATTTGCCTCCATAGATTGTCCTCTCTCTGCCATGTTCCTAGCATTTGAGACTTCGTCTTCTGCTTTCTGCAATTCATCATTCCAATATGGCTTGTAGTTTTTCCTTGCCCCTCTTGGGATGTTTTCCGTGGCTGCTTGAATTATTGCTTTGCTTAGGCTTTCCACCATGGGTTTCATATTGTTATTCCGTGTGTTGATGGTTTCACACAGCCCATCTGTCAGCATTGCAAATCTGTCCCAGTTGGCTCGTTTATAGTTCCAACGTGGGAGCGGTTTTATTTCCTGTGGGCCTACTTCCATATCAATTTCTAGCCTAATTGGCCTGTGGTTGCTACCTGCCAATTGGTTGAGCACCTGGCGGTCCATTTTGTGGTGAATATCCACCGTGGAAAAGGCCAAGTCTGGAGTAGAGGTGGTATGCCATGTTCTAGAATAGAAGCTAGGGCTGTCCTCCGGCCTATTGATAAGATAGAGATTTGTGTCCGAATATCCCCATCTCTCAGAGTGGCTGTTGAAGTCTCCAACTACTACGCAGCTGGAGTCCTTGATTTCCATACTCGAAAGCGACAGGTCTTTGTTGGGTGGGCCATACAGGTTGAAGATGCGGATCTTCATTTCTTGTATCATTATGTCGACTCCTACAATTTCTGCTTGTCCAGTATGATTTGACAGCTACCGCGCTACTCGGTATGCAGTTACGTGTCAGTATCAGAACCCCTCCTTTGTGACCTTCTCTATCAAGACGGAAGGTCTGGTATCCTCTGATTGAGAATTTGTGGTTGTTGTTGAGGTGCGTTTCTTGGATACATGCCACATCAATCTTACCTTCATGCAGGTGATGTGTTAGGGAAAGCTTTTTATTAATGACTCCCTCCGCATTCCACTGTAGTGTTCTGAGGGTCTTGTGTTTTTGGTCAATAGTTTTTACCCCATCACCTTGTGCCTTGACTCTACAGCACATGGGTTTGTGACCACCAGTAACATTGGGTGGGGCCCGGCACTCTCGCTGCCTGGCGGGACTCCACAGGATGAGCACCACACTTTTTTCTGTTTGGTTGTACCATCATCATAAAGCTATATACGTTGCACTGTTTCGATAAGCCTGTGGTCCAGTGCATCCAATTTCAACAGGCGTTTCTGTAGGGATGCCCTACTTAGCCTTTGGCTGTCCCCAGCCTATTTGCAAGGCAGCAGTTGTTTGTGGTCAGAGTTGTCTCTCTTAGGGAAGTTGTCTTGCAGGACTATCGAGTCTTCACCACTCGTGTCTATAGGGTGTGGTGATGATATGATATGATGGACGACTATGTTCTAGTTTGTACTATCTCGGAAGAGAGGCAGTCCAGTGTGTCTGTGTCCCAGGATCGTCACGTCCTGCCAGAAACGTAGCATATGCATGTGAGTGGGGTATCTCCTTGCTCCCTTTATTTTCTCGGCTCCTCTGCAGTGATGGTACGCCTAGCATTCCTCGCCACCTTGGAGGTTGTCATAATAGGGCAGAGGTGCAATGTCTGCTGGCCTGCATCTCTTCTGCGCCCATTGGGATGACTGATAGCAGACAGAGGTAAAGAGCTAGGCAGGAGTGTATTTAACCAGGGGACAAGCCTGGTCATGGCACGGAGATGTTGTTCGCCTGGTGTGCGGACAAATCTTGTGATCAAGGGCTGAGTCTCAACAGTTCGCAGTGAGGTGGCTGCTCTACTGCTTACGACACCCCAACCGAGAACTAAGTCTTCTACTAGTGGTTTCAGACCGCAGCGCTGTATGGGGTGAACATCGAGCCCGCTTTGACCGGCGGGACGGCAGAGACCTCTTTCTGCGGCTCGACCGGGTCGGGCTGAGACGCGAGCGCCAGGTTCCAACCATATCGTTGCCTCCCGTCACAGTGGTGCTGAGATTCAGGGCGGGATTCCGGCCTAGAGGCGCTTGGACGTAATCCCTCAGATTGTAGCCTCACACCATTGTCTTATCAGCCTAGCACGTGGACCAAGTGCCTGAGACCTTCGACTCCTCTCAAATTGAGCAGGATTACTGTAGCAATGCCCTGTCATTAGTAGGGTAAAACTGACCTGTCTTCCGAGGGTCTAATACCAGCACCCGTTCGCTATTAGACCCAACGAATCAAGAGAGAGCTTTTATTCAGTCAATGACCAAGGGTCTGAAACCTGCGATTCCTCTCGGATTGAGCAGGATTACTGCATCAACGCCCTGTTATTAGTAGGGTAAAACTGATCTGTTTTCCTTGGGTCTAATACCAGTGCCCTTTCCCTATTAGACCCAACGAATCAAGAGAGAGCTATTTGTCAGTCAATGACCAAGTGTCAGAAACCTGCGATTCCTCTCGGATTGAGCTGGATTACCTTAGCAATGCCCTGTCATTAGTAGGGTAAAACCAACACAATCTGATTGTTGTTAGTTGCATTTATTCTCATGTTTCTTTTTTTCACTGTTTGTTCTCAGATCTGTTTTCTGTTACCTTTTGTCAATTATACTTATTTTATTTTGGTTATGGAACAGAAGAGCCAAGTTGTTGGCAAAGTCCAGATCACAGAGTTGTTTTGTCAAATTCCACTGCATTTCAATGAACATTGCATTACCGAAATACAAATAAAGCACACAAATTAAGTGAAACCAATCAAAGTTAACCATTTGACTAATAGTACAGATATAATTTTTTTAAATTTAGCCAACAATATAAATTAGTTCTCAAATTGATTGATCTCATTACCCCTTTCCACTCTATAAAACATTTGAGTACTACTATAAAGTTAATGTCACACACATTTAACTCTTGAACAGCAAAATGAACACCCTTATCGCTCTTCTAGGAGACTCCCTTGACACATCATCTGGTTGATCAGTCTGGAGACTGGTCGTAATATTAGTGAACACTAATATTGCTAACTGCACTTTGAATGAAATTTGTTTCCTTAAACAGCGTTTCATGATTGTAATTAGTGTTGCATGATAAGGGAATCAAGGTGTGCTCAATAAGTAACTAGTTACAAAATTATGTCCTGTTAAAATAACCACAATAAACCAATTTAACAGGTATGTGTCAGCATTTTAATATGACAAGAGTAAAATAATAACCACTTTAATACCTTTATGTGTCACCACATTTAAAATAACAAGAATAAACTACATTAATATCTATGTGTTGTGTGATTTAAATCTGTCCAACAATCATACTCTTACACAACTCTACACGCCCTCAGAGTGAGACCCTTCAATTGCACTTTGGTTGGGTTGATCTCTGAGATTGCCATAACTAGTATAGGTACATACATACGCACAAAGGCATCCAAGCACTGATTAATGCGTCCTGATATCACCTAAAATGACTACAGTCTAGGTGGAAAGCAGCGTGCCTCTGCCAGTAAAATACAGAGACAAACCTTTTAAGGAAAAATAAACTAAAAAAACATGTATATGTCAACACATTGTAAAAAAAAGAATAAACCATTTTAACAAATGCACGTGTCCTTGACAATTTTGATTCACATCTCACATTTCTAATAAACTTTCAATTAATTAATTCAACGTCAGCTTTTTTATGTAATTATTACTTAATAATTTCTAAGTCAAACCCACAATTACCATCCAAATTTTTGTATACTGCCTTTGTAAATGTTTAGAAAAAATGTATAAAATATTCTTTTCTGTCTTTTTAAAATCTAAGTAGGCAGTAATGTCCTAAGGATCCTAAAAAGTAACTGCCAAATTTGGTTGAGGTCAGTGGAATGATTTAGAATTGTATAAGGAGTGAATAACATATCAAACAAAGAAAATTAAAATTTTTCAGTTAAATAAAAATATATATATACAAGTTTTACTAGTTGAATATATTCAGAATGTTAGCATCTGTGCTTACAGATTCAGTCAGTGGACAAGCTATGCTGGGCAGCGAATAATAGTTTACGGAGGCGAGAAGATTATGAAAAACTTGAAGCTGTGCGGAGAACAATAGAACCAATTGATGCAATTGAAGCCCCAAATGATGAATGTGCAAAAGTAAGTATATTTCATATTTCTTACTGTCAATGTTTTTTGTGAAACTCATTTTAGTGTGTGTTTCTTTGTAAATTTTTGTTTGTTTTTTAAATAACATTAGCTTACCCTGTTGATAAGAAGACTCTAATGCCTGAAATTGCCCACCCATATATTCACTAAGACCAAGAGTCTGTAGAGTGGAGTAGCCTTTTGGATTTGACACGTTTTTGAAACATTACACCATATATGGTAATAAAATAAAAATAAAAAATAGAAAAACTTTTTCAATAAAAAGAAGATTGCAGAGCTGACCAGATATAACATTTTTTTGGGAACATTGATAACTTGTATTTAGTAGAAGACTGAAGTGTAAAAGACTGTCCAATTCATCACCATTTATACAAGCCAAAAGCTTGCTGAGTATATGTAACTATCTGAGCTTAGAAACCATACCCATAAGTCTGTCAATTGGAATACAAGAATGAAGAATTAATTTATCTATAAGAAGGTTTCCATATTTGGGTCAACATTGTGTGATTTGGAACAACTGTAATCAATCAATCACCCTGTAACCCACAAAGAAACGTAGAATTCAACAAATGCTCTCCAAATTTTCTGATCACTTGTGGATTCCAGCTCAGCCCACAGACTTCTCTTTGCCCAGAATGACGAGTCGAGCATTTTTATTTTGTGAGCTGAGGTCTGCCCAGAACAAAAAGTGCAATGTAATGCTATGAGTAGGCCTCCGTAATGTTTGTCCTATCCAGCGTTTCTTTTGTATGTTGAACTCTACTGCCGATTGTCTAATGTGTAAATATTTGGCATTATAATTTTATCATACCATCTCACAAAAACTTGGAGATTTGTTGGCCTAAGGCCACAAACGCAACTAAAAGGAAATTGGTCATTCTAACAGACTCCAGGAGCTTACTCCAAGCCATCTCAAGTCCCAAACAACAAGACTCTCACACAAAATAAAATACAACATCGGATTGCTGCCCCCAAAAAACATACCTTGTTATACAGAAGATTCCTACCCACTGTGGGATCCTTGAAAATAAAATAATAAAGTAAAATTAAAAGGCAGATGAGCTTGTAAAAGTCCAATGTGACGGCACGCAGACTTGCCATCAACAGAGCTATAAAGAAGCAAAGCCACTCATCAAACGGTCCATGAGGACAGAATGGAGAGACCAGTACACAGAATACAAGTAAGAAAATAACAGCATGGACAAACTTAGCAGAGATGAACAGATAAAGATCTTTCGATTTAGATCGGGACATTGTAGACTCAGGTCCATCTCCACAGAATGGATCTCGGAGACATCGCCAAATAGACACCGGAACATATCTGGTTTGGTGAAATGTCCAAGCTCTAAAAACTGGGGGGGATCTGCACAGTCTCCTTCATAGACCTCGTTTGTGTTCTGTCCTTGGCACATTCAGCAATATGAAAGGAAATGAGCACTTATGGGGTCACGCGGGTGCAATGAAGTCGTTTCTATGAGCCATATTTCCATTTCCATACCATCTGTCTCTCTATCCTCTGTAAGCAGCCAGTAATGAATGTCTACATCTTTTTCATTGTGGCTTTGGTTGTATGCCATGTCATTGAGTGTTTGGAAGGTTCAAGCAAATGGCTAGAACCAACAAAGCATCAGTGTCACTGCCAAGATCAAAGTATATCATGCTGTGGTATTGTCCACTTTGTTCATTTTGACTTTATCTGTCTGTGTAGGCTGCTCAGGATCAGGTGGCAGGACAAAGTGCCTAACTCTGAAATTCTTAGCAATACTAACATGTTGAGCACTGAAATTGGCTCAGCTACGATTGACAGGATATGTTGTTCGCATGTCAGATGAGCGCATTCCCAAGCAACTGTTATCAGTGACCTTAAAACAGACAGACAATCACCACGAGGGCAGACGAAATGCTACAAACACTCAATGAAATTCTCTGAAATGCTTCAATATTGATGTCACCTCCTGGGAGATGCTTACACAAGACCGTGCTGCCTTTGAGCTAGTATCACAGAAAGTGCTCAGTACAGCCATTGGGGAGACTCAGCAAAAGTGTGTTGCCCGAAAAAACAATACTCACGATTCCACAGCCGGCCCCCGTATGTGTGCTATGTACGTGGCAGGGTGTGCCGTTCCAGGATTGGTCTTTACAGCCATCAAAGAACATATTTCACAGCAATAGTCGATGCTGTCGCCGTCTTCCCTTGCGATGGACAACTATTATTATTATTGTCTTCGAGCCATACATTGGAGTTGAACATTTTCAATTCTCAGAACAATTGTAAGAAGCCCATAAATCGCTGAAACCAGAGTAATGAGGAAGTGCTAATGAGATTTGTGTGAAGGGGCATGTGCTTACGGAGACCAGATATAAATTCAACAAAGTGAAAATACAGTGAATTGCTGCTAACTGCAAGATACAAAGAGAAGGCAGATTCACACGCTTAAAATGGAGTAAGTAAACCACAAACTACCACACATTCTGTTTGGAAGCTTTGAAGAACTCATCACCACAGCAATATTTATCCAGAGAGGACTTCAATACTTGGAATCCTAATATTCAAACAAACATGTTAATGTCTGTAGCCAGGTAGTCAAAGGCTATCTGTGGTAGGTATTTTTAACTTACTGGGCCTGGGGGGAAGGTACAAATAATTTGGTTAGATTTTTTAACTGGAATTTTGTCTGGGTAGCAGCCGTTCAACCTATTTTTTTAAAATTTTTAACTGCCAATGAATTTTTAATGTGTTCTACGGAGATCAGGAGAATTTTTACCAGAAAATCCATGTAAAAAGAAAATTCAGGCCTCCGTGATTCAAACCCGCGACCTCCGGCACCCGCGGAAGACACCTTACCTCAAGATCACTGATCCACTTTAAATGTAGATGTAATTTTTTTTTTATGCGATGAACCAGAGGACTATACCTACTTTCCATGCTGTTGCTATTCATTAATGGTTTACCTTTCTTTTCAACAAAGGTATATTCCTTTCAATCTCAGGCATTGTTGTTTTATCAGGATGTTTCAGTCAGTCGATGTGTGGTAGTCAGTGTATGGTGGTTGGGGTGGGGTGTGTTTGCTTGTCCATCCCTTTCAGGACCCTTGAGTGCGGGAGTTGTCTCACACATAAACCAAAGCCAGTAAATGAGACTGATTCAGTGGAATAACATTAATTTATAACCTGCTTATCTGTTCATTTTATAGAAGACCTCCCATACGACAGGGTCGACCCACTGTAAAACATATTTCACTTTGAAGTTTATGACCTTTCAAAAAACATTTATCTGTATAAAAATTATAATAGTGATTCATTCTCATTACCAAAAGTTGCTATAATGTTGTTTGTTTTCAAAGCTACTTGTACTGAGTTCTCTACGCTTGATGAATTAGTTCTGATAACAGGTTACAGTGGTTCTTCTTGCGGCCAGTTGTCTGCTGAAGAATGTTGACATGGGTCCTACTCTCTGTGAAAAATGCAAGGTGTCTCAATAGGCTAAATCCAATGGAGATGACAGTATTGATACCAACCTCGCCGACCATACTGCTGTACACACTGTGTTGCTAGGTGGACAGTGTGGACGTCAACTGGGGCCTTGGTCAGTATCTTGCATCTGATCTCAATGCTGGTCTTCACATGGAAACCACTGTAATATGGAAGTTCAGATACTATCTACACATTGAAGTTCAGCTGCAATGGATCTCCAAGATTCCCAGTCTCCTGTCTAGGTGGATCTCCAAGATTCCCAGTCTCCTGCCTAGGTGGATCTCCAAGATTCCAGTCTATTGCCTTGATGGATCTCCAGCATTCCCAGTCTCTTGCCTTGATGGATCTCCAGCATTCCCAGTCTCTTGCCTTGATAGTCTCCAAGATTCCCAGTCTCTTGCCTTGATGGATCTCCAAGATTCTCAGTCTCTTGCCTTGATGGATCTCCAGCATTCCCAGTCTCTTGCTTTGATGGTACAATCTACACAGATATTCTGACACTTAAGCAGTCCACTATTGCTTTTAGTAAGGTATTATGTTGTTTGATATGACTAAAATTTCTACCAAAAGATATCCCCTATGGCCATCTGGCCAATGGAGTTAAAAGAATCAGCCATCCCACATTGCGATCAATGATGTATGTAAGAAGAACATGAAGTCATGAGATATCCCATCTAAAGGCTGGGAAATAATTGCTCAGGATTGAGCTGTTTGGATACAGTCAGTTGGAAGGGGCTTAGTGACTGCCATTGCTTGTAGAGGCCTTCTGGCTGCAGAGAAAAGAGAAAGACTGAAGATATAGTGGACACCCTGGCAAGCCAGCCTCCTCAGTATGGTTGTGCAGTCTGTGGCAGAGCCTTTACATTCATAGAAGACAGTGTTGAAATACAGGATACAGAACTGGACAAAACTCACAAGGTATGGTCTGCAAGGACTGAGATGCCAATGATGATGATATATATCAACACTAAAAAGAAATTGTAATTGGAAGAATAAGATCAAGTGATGGACAGGAAAAATCGTGACAGATTGTGCCAAAGCAAGAGATTTAGGACATTAGAGATACATTACAACTGTCCATGCTGTGGAGAAGGCACATTAACTGAACTTATGTTTCATTACAATTTAATTGTTCTGTTTACCTGTACAATTTGTATTATATTATGTTGCTTATCTTATAAATTATGTACAATTCTTTTCAGATTATCCAAGAATACAATGGCAACTTCAACCTTCTTGCTCCTATGCCTGGTTTCAGAGATGGACCAAGAAGCTTACTATTTCACTCCAGCCTCAGAATGAGAGAGGCACAGAATATCAAGGTAGTAATCTTAGTTCAAACCACAGTGGTTCTCAACTTTTATGATAAGGGCTGCAGCAGAACTGACAGTCAAAGTTGGTAATCCAATAATAAAGTATTATGCAGTAATGGCATTGACACAAAAACAAAACACTTCCACTTGTTTTTTTGTATTAAACAAAAGCAATGGAAGTGTGTTTTGTTTTTGTGCTCACATCAATTACTGAGTTATACGTGTTTATATGATTATTCCCTTGTAAATTTGGTTTGAAGATACATCAGTGAATAAGCTGACAGCAGCCAGCACCACAGTTGGCTGCTTCTCAAGGTCATCGACCCATAGCTGACCAAGACCTAATTCGCCATCCAGTGGTGGCTCTGAAAACAGATTGAAACCATGCAGCGTGGCTAAAAGTTTAAGGATCGAAGAAAGAAGGCAATAGATAAAGCAGGGAACAAATTAATACTCAACAGATAATGAAGTCATAGTCTTAGTCGACCTGTACTTCTACGGGGGCATAAGCACCGGCGCCGATCCCATCTCTGTGAGCTGGATGTAGCCAGGAGGAGGATTTCGTGCTTGGCAGGCTAGACTCAAAACAGCTTATTACTCCACTTTTGAGGGTCGTTAACTGATGTGCAAGTACATCTTAATAGACTTGCAAAGTCGACCCGTAGCCTGTTAGGTGCCATCTATGCTGCTCTTCATAAACCACCTGACCATGGCTGGTGTTACGCAATGTCACCCTCTTACGACATGCTCTTTGTGGGGCTGTGGTGCTATTCTTGTCCTTAGAAAACCGCAATCAATTTTGTCAAATCAATAGAAATTAACCAAAGGTTTGCAATTGTCACACACAAATTGAGGCAGATTAAGAATGTATAGTAGGGGCACAAGCATGAAGACTAAAGTCAAACTGATGAGACATGTGTTTTCCCTGTGGCAAAATTTGCTAATGGGCATAACCTTTGTAACGAAATCGCGACAGAAAAAAATTGTTCGCCAGCCGATGTCATGAAAGCAAGATCGGGGTAAAACAGCCGATCATACACCGTTTGTCATATATAAACCAAACCGGGTTATTGTAGAAATAGTTTGATGAATACGTTACATCCATCTACACAGACTTTTACGTGTCAGTCTTTTGTGTCTTTTACGTGGATTGGGGTCAGCCTATTATTGAGATGATGAAGTTAAGTTGTTGTAAAAGATCATTGTGAGGTTGATCTGATTAGTTTGTTTATGTAGATGAAATTAAATAAGTTTTTGGTGTAAACTAACAGCTGTGCTGGCATTATAAAAGAACAATATTGATTCTTTTTTATGATTTAAATGGATTTATTGAGAAGTGAAGTTCCCTAATCGGCGAGTCTAAGTTTGTGCTTTATTTTTATAAATTTCACCTTCATCTTCTTGTATCTCAGAAACCAATACACAAACAAAAATAACACCAAGAAGTTCTTTATTCACAACACAATCATATTTATTGACCAACAAACAGAAAGGTTACAGGCTCTCAAAGTCAACAACCACGGCAAAATGTTACAGGTGCCAATAATGTTGCGCTCAATTTTTTAGCTTTGGTAAAGGTTAAACAAAACAATTGCAAAAAATAGATAACATTTTGAAATGAAGCACTGTAGAATGATAATTAATATTTCGCAAACAGAGAAAAGGACAGTAATTCTGTAACTGGGTATAATAGAAAATTAGCTAACAAGACATCACATGGTGAAAACTTATGGTTTTTTGGTCTGATAGTTGCAGAATATTAGAGTGCGACCGAGAAGATTTTATCAAGATATTAATGACATTTTGAAGATGTCCTTGTATAATATGGGCTGACTGGCTACTGACAGTAAGAAGATGTCCTTGTGTGAAGTGGGGGTCCTTGTATGATATGGGCTGACTTACTACTGCCAATTTGATGTCTTGTATGATGTGGGATGGCTGGCTGGCTACTGACAATTTGAGGATGTCCTTGTATGATGTGGGTTGACAGTTTGAAGATGTCCTTGTATGATGTAGGCTGGCAGTTTGAAGATGTCCTTGTATGATGGCTGATTTGTGATGTGTTCAATATTCTGGGAAGACCATGTCACATGAATTCATTCAACAAATGGCAGTACTGATTCTGTCATTAATATCTTGCATTCCAGCTGGACGTTGACTGCCTACTGTTTACAGACCTCATCCTGATATGCAAGCCCAACAAGAGGATGGAGCGTTTTAAAATTATACGGCCTCCCATGAGACTAGACCAGTTGGTGGTCAGTGAGTTGAAGGATAAAGGGAGCTTTCTGCTTATATACATCAATGAGTATCATGTTCCGATTTCAGCATTCACCTTCCACAGTGATATGGGAGCAATCCGAGGATGGCTTGAAAAATTTCGAGAAGCACAGGTAATTTGACAGAGGTTCTCATCTGGTTGGTCAGTCCTAAGACTGTTTTATCCGAGTTAATTAATTACTAGTTCATTTCTCTTATATCTGAGGTGTAGAGTCTTCTACCTTACTTGGTCACTTTTCTTCTACCCTAAGGTGTAAGCATTCTAAGTTAGTCACTTCTCTTCTACCCTAAGGTGTAAGTATTATAACTTAGTCACTTCTCTTCTATCCTAAGGGGTAGAGTATTCTATTTTAGTCACTTCTCTACCCTAAGGTGTAGAGTATTCTATCTTAGTCACTTCTCTACCCTAAAGTGTAGTCTTCTACCTTACTTGGTCATTTCTCTTCTATCCTAAGGTGTAGAGTATTCTATCTTAGTCACTTCTCTACCCTAAAGTGTAGTCTTCTACCTTACTTTGTCATTTCTCTTCTATCCTAAGGTGTAGAGTATTCTTAGTCACTACCCTGAGGTGTAGGGTATTCTTAGTCACTACCCTGAGGCGTAGAAGTTTGTCAGAGAGATCACCAGAATACTCTATCCACTGGCCTGGCTTCTGGCCAGTCCTCGTTCTCTGAGACTCTGGTATGTTGTCTTCTAGGCGCACTACGGAACATCATGGGGGTCTAGTTCCCTGGCTCTTGGTCTCCATGATTGCTGTGGTATCTTTCATCCTACATACATGGCCAAACCACCAGTTGAGACTGCTCCACTTGGGCCTGGTTGAGCTTTGAGATGTTGATGTATTGTCTGGTTACAGATCTGGTCCCTTGTAGCACCTTTCTTAAGTACCTCATTTCTGAAGATTGTAACTGCCTTTTTTGAATTGTGGTCCATAACTAACATATGTATACAGGTATACATCTATCTTTGTTGTCTTGCTTATTTCTATTTTTTGTATAACTTTTTTGATTGCCTATTACCGATCCAACGAAATTTGAAATGGCTGCTGGTATATTGCCCAAGCAAAATCGGTCTTCCAGACTATGAAGGGAATATTGTGCAAAAGAAACTTGTCACTGGAACTGAGTAAGAGAGTCCTTGGATGCTACGTGGAACCAATACTGACATATGTCAGTGAATCATGGGCTATCAGCAAACAAGCGCATAGATCTTTGGAAGCAACGTATATGTGGTTTTACAGAAGAATACTGCCTTTCCCATGGACTGCAAGGAAGACTAATGATGCAGTACTTGAAGAGGCACAAAGACAATTTATTGCAAGGATCAGAACTAGGTAGTCATCCTTTTTCGGGCATGTTATGGGAAGAGGTAGTTTGGAGCACTTCGTGACAACCAGAAATATAGCAGGAAATAAAGACGGAGGAAGGCCGAGAGAGATGATGTTGGACAGCCGGAGAGGAGGACACAGGCAACAATCAACAGTTGTTAATGACACACGGATAGAAGCAGATGGAGGTCAATGAACGCCAACCAGCAGGGCACCTGATGATGATATCAGCAGTAGTAACAGTCCCAGAGCAAATAACAGGTACAGTAAAACCTAGATTTTCTGCAACCTGGATTGTAGAGGTTTGCCAGAAAGAGTACCAGACCTTTCTATCTGCTGTCTTCCTTTTGGCCTGGCTTTCCAGTCGAATCCTCCGTCTTTTATAGATTGTCATATGTGGTCATCCAAGTGGACTTTGTGCCATCGTCTGGGTCTTGACGCTTTGCTTACCGTGGCTGTCATGGTAAGCAATCTTCTTTCATTCTGCAGACATGGTCAAACCAATGAAGGCCGAAGTTGAGATCGCTCTACTCAAGTCTGCAATGACTGGACTTCAAGATTTTTTTGTTTTTTGCTTGAATAAAATTAATACACACACACTTGAGCAATTATTTAAAATATTATCGTTTCTGCATACAATTAATATACACACACTTGTGCAATTATTTAAAATATTATTGTTTCTGCATACAATTAATATACACACATTTGTGCAATTATTTAAAAGTTTTTTTTGTATTTTTTCTGTATAAAATGAATGCATGCATATTTGTGCCTTTAATTTAAGTTTCCATATTCCTGTTATTTTACTCCATGCATTCTTGCATATATTCATTTTATTTTTTGTCACCATATTTCATTATAATCTCTTATTATGTAACACTACATTTTAACCTTTTGTTTTTCTTTCAGAGAAATTTCAAGATGATAAAACTCCAGGAGAATGCTGAGTTAGAACTTATTCGTTCAGATACCACTGCATCTCAAGTTGATATGGAAAGTAGTTCAATGTCATCTGTGCCATCTTACCTTGACCTTGTGTCATCTACCCTCCCTCGGTCAGAGAGTGCAGAATCTGCTGATCGTTTTATGCCAAATCTGCTGACTCCTAGTGACTTATCTTCTGATAATGGCCAGTTTGAACTTCATTCTGGTTCGCCTGCAGATTTTCAGAATCATCCGACAGATTTAGCCGCCCACGGGGATTTGACTCATGCTAACACAGATCATAAATTTGAGAGTCTTATAGTAGCTGAGACATCGCCCTCTAGTAGGCATCGAACAGGAAATTCTACAATGGAGGTAAATAGCCAAGGAGGTGCTACCAAACACAAGCCAGTGCAGTCGTCCCGGTCTGTACCAAACATCATGGTTGGTAATGACAACGCTGACGCCCCAACAACGGCATCGCCACTCTCTAAGCATGGAATCCATGTTGAAGACATTCAGAGCTTCCACGAAATGTCAGATACCACTGGTCACCATTCTTATTCTCTGTCTGCTTCTGGCTATCACATAGATAACAACCATTCTCTGACTATTGAATCTCTTTCTGAACAAAACAGCATCATTGCAGAGGAAGAACTTGCCAAACTGAAGCTTAACTCTCGGCGTGTTTCACGAACAGAGAAACGCTACCATACTGCAGATGCTATTCAGGATATGAAACACTATGAAAAGGATAGCAGCATCCACAAGCGACTTTCATGGAGAACGGATGTTCCGGTAATGGATAATAAGAATATGGATTCCAGAGCAATAAGTGCGGATTCCGTTCGAAGTATTCCATCATCAAGTGGAGTAAGCTCAACTGGGTCACTCCACCTGCCGATGGAGACAGAAATATGCGAAGAACGAGAGCGGAGTAGCAATGGCAGTAGAAACAGTCCAGCCAGAATTGACCGCCTGCAGCTCTTTTCTGTTGGAGACGCTGAAGATATTGATGACGACGATGATGGCCACTGTCCTTTATCAGATTCTAAACAGAACAAGTCTAAATCAACTTCGGATTTAGTTACAATGTTCAGTAACTCTCTGCAAGTGAGTCAAATGGAGGATGGGATAGCATCAGTTGCTGTGTCGACAGATGGTTTTAACAGGAAGTTGACACATGCGGAGATACTAAAGATGAAGAAACTTAAACATCAAATACTCTACGATGCCAACATTGAATCCTCGTAAGTAGTATTCAATACATTTGTTACATGTTTTTCACATGATCTCTTCAGTTACCTGTGGTCTTAAAGGCAGCAAGCGGCTTTGTAGAAGTGCAGCCTTTTGAATGTAGAAGTGGGGCCTTTTGAATGAATGGTGAAGTAGGGCCTTTTGTATGTAGACGACGTAGAAGTGTGACCTTATGAATGTGCGCCTAAATAGTTGTCCTCCTCATAAGGGCTATTTTGACACCACCTATGCTCATTTAGTTATAATGCAACTATAGAATGTACATTAACTTCCCCGCCTGACTAGAGTCACTGCCACACTAGATCTCTTCTTTGTGTGTTATATGTCCTCCATTGCCTCAATTTCCCCTGGGAGTTTCATGAAAGATAGCCTGGAGAAACCAGCTTCGAACTTTTGTATTGTTTTTGGCATCTTTCTTCTTATTCTCGCATTGTACTGTTCTTTCCAATAAGTTTGCATTTGTAAGCTTCTCAAACCATTTTTTTAAAGTGTCCTTTTAATTAGAGTATTAAAAAAAGTTGCTAGCTGTCAGATCATTCACTGCTGCATAGTCTGCCCCATTGCAAATCTAAAAATAGACAGTGAAATACTAAAACTTAAGTCCAGAACTATCTTGGAAATATAAAATGGGATTTGGAAATCAAGAAAAATGAATATGGATAGCCAAATCTGTTTTCGCCAACATGGGTCGTATATTGACATCCAAGCAAGGCTTTCAGAGATTGATTCGGTGTTACGTATACTCATTATTACAGTATGGTGCAGAAACATGAACAAAATGATTTGAGAAGACAATTCGTGCCTTTAAATATATATATTTATTAATATTAAATATATATATAAATATACATACATATACGAGGCATGTTCAAATGAAACCAGACCTAACTGCACCAAGTGAACATACGTACGATGTCACTTCTGGTGTACATAGAACATACATATGTTCATTTAGTGTAGTTAGGTCCGGGTTCATTTGAACACACCTCATATATAGAAGAATGATGCACAGCTCCTTGAAAGTGGCCGACCAATGGAACGTCAAAGCGAACTTTGTTGTTGGTAATAAAGGAGGGCGTGGCTAAGGGGTTTAGATACAATCTCGAGATCACTGCCACTTGGGTACAAACAATCTTGAGATCACCACCACTGCCATTTGAGTACAACCAATCTTGAAATCACCACCACTTTTTAAACTCGTAAGGCATAATTCTTTCCTATCTAAGATAACAAACATATCTTGCACACTGCAGTCCTCATGCCTTAGAGATCGCCTTAATCAAATAAATGTTCTATCTTTTTTGTTTAAAAAAATAATTTGTTCAATATTTATATAAATTTTGGAAAGCTATTGCATCTGTTTACAGTAGTGATTTATTTTTGGTTTTATTCTTTCTTTCAGAGAGGTTTAGCCCTACAGAGTGCAACAGGAATTCACCTGCACCAATCTGGCTCAATTACATATGATGGCCTGTATAAAACAAGACATGGACATATCAGCCCACAGTAAATTTACGTTAGGAAAATAACTGCGCATATACTTGATTTTTGAATTACCATATTTCGTTCGTCATTTCGAAGATAGGAATTTTGAAACTGATGTAACGGCTTTTCAAATCATCATGAATCTTGCAAGCAGTGGCCGTTTGCAGTCATTGTCAAATGAAAGTTGTCCATTGTATGTTGTCTGATTTTTTTGTTTTACAAGCCCTCCATTTGCGTATCCTTGGAATCCACTGGTTATCTGGTTACCAACACTGAGGTCATCTTACAAATACATCTTGATAGTATTGTTGCGATGATGGACCGTTGCCGCCATCTTCGGATATGTGGCCCGTCTCCCCCCAGCTCGCCAGATGCTGCACCTGACTACGAAAAACAATAGTGAAAAAATTGCGGTATTGCCCCCCCTCCCTCAGAGTCGTCCTCGCAAGACTTGGCTTTGACAAATCGCCCATACAGCATCGGAACTATATGGTCACAGCCTTGGTTGCCTAAGCGAATTATTATTATTGAATTCTTCTGAAGAAAGCAGTCAGTAGTACGCTGTTTTGTGTTGTCAATGCTGGGGCCTTATGAAGAATAGGCGTCCACCACAGCTGACTCCTCACTGGAAGGTTGCACCAAAGCACTTTCTGCAGTAGTGGCTTCTTTAGCAATGCGTTAACCATCATAAAGTTGGTCACAAGCATAATCCTCATTGGTTGACTGTTAGCGACGTGCATGAAGTGGCTCTATTCTTGCTTTCGTACGTGTTTTAACTTCCTGCTATCCTCAAGTATTCCTGTCGTGCGCCATTTCCAGCTCTCACTGTCTTTCCTGCTGTTTTAGGTTTGGCTTGACCTCCCTTCTCCACGTGTGTTTAGGCTCAAACTTACAGTGGCTGGTTCCCGTAATATCTTATCCATCGCTGTAGCCCTTTATTTTATTCATGTCTTCATCAAGTTTAGTCGAATCGTCATTGCACATGGATTAACCCATAAGTGCTTTGTTCTTCTCCATATTTTTGGAGAATCTCAGTACAATGCACAAACTCCGTAACAGATTGGGTAGATTTTAAAAATAATTTTGAAGTTGTCCTGGCAGCGGCCGTTAAGCATACTATTTGCGATTTCCAACTGCCGTGGGATTTTTTTTAATGTACGCATCACAGACTTTCAATCTTTACTACCCCGGGGAAAATCAACATTTGAAGGCACATGCTCCACATGGAGGTTTTGGTGGTAATGAGGGGCTTTGAGGTAACGTGTCCACTTCGGGTGCCGGAGACGAGGGTTTTTTTTTTCAAGTGGGTCTTCTGGTAAATTCTCCTGATCTCTGGGTAGTGAGATTGGACTGTTCAGTGTCAAACAGGTTTTAACAATCCCTTGGCAGAAATAGAAAGGAGTAGGCTTAACGGCCACTGCCCGAACAAAATTCAAATTATTTGTACCTACCCTCTCAGGCCTATTAAGCCGCAGGAAGTTTAAAATTGCAGTACATATGTCTTCTTGGTGGATTTACTCCCACAGAGCCAATATATTTGGCTCACAAAATTTCTTACAAAAAACAATATCCAGAGTGAATAATCTCCAGCTGAATCTAACATTTCTTGAGCTAGTCTTCTCCAGCTGTATCTAACATTTCTTGAGCTAGTCTGTCTAATCAAGGTTACTTAGCAATTTCACGTTTGTTCTCTCAATTACCCATAATACCTGGCAATCTGCTGAATATATTAGCATCACAATTATAAACCCTAAGTGATGCCTGCGGGAGGAAAACAAAAATACTTCCATATTGGTAGAGCACTTTTCACGACAAAGGTACGGGGTAAACTCTTGCAACCATCATGCTTTAGTTGACCCAGCAAAGGGTACCTCGGTTATGGAAATAAAAAGCAGTGAGGAAGGGAACTGTCCACACCCGTCATCTCACACAAACTGGTCTCTAACCAGCAGTTAAATCTACTTTACCTGAAATAGTTTGTCCAGGAATGATACCGAAGCTCAATAACATCATACAAGTTGTCTGAAAGTGTACGCAGAAGTATACATCTTGCCCAGCATGTTGTACTTTATGTTTCCAATGTTCAGCCACATTGGAGCAATACATCATTCAGGAAACATGCAATCGCATATCTCCATCATCCCCATCTGTTTTGTTTTTTTTAGGTTTTTCCTGCATTGTGATAGACCAGTATGTCCAGGTAGTTCGATCCAGGCCAATGCAGTGTTTTTCCTGGGACTAAGTCTGTAGGAGTAGTCTCTTCAAGATGTCAGATTGAAAGCATGAAGCAAAAGGTGACTGAGCCTTGCACACATCTAACAACTGGATCAACTGAAACTACATATGCTTTGCTACAGGCTTACCATCAAATGGGCCTGTCTATAAGCCATGAGGACAAATCTTGTTTCCCTCATCATAATTATTTTTTTAACAATCACATCTCATGTAAATTTATATTTATTATATATGCACAAATGTAAAAACACTAAGTACATACAAATTCAGAATACAAGGGTGAGAGTGACTTATTGCTTGTGGAAATTATAAGTCCACCACAGATTGTCAAGTCTGACAAAGAAAAGTTTTTGTAGATGGATGATTGCTCTGAATTGAGGGAATGCAATGAAAAAGGCAGTCAGTGCTCTGGAAACCTAAGGACAAGAAGTAGGGGCAGAACTAAATGACTGGAAAGAAGTTGTAAATGATGGCGCTCTGCAGATTTGGGGGGGGGGGGGGGGGGGGGCCCTCATTTTCTTGCCTCAGTTATAATCAATGCTCTCTGTTCTATGGCCTCCTTGCTCTTTCCTTCAAGCATTAAAATCATTTGAGGAGAGTTTAAAAAAGAAAATTGTTTGCAAAAGCCAGGAGTATTGAATCCACACACAATGTTTTCTAATCTATGACCTTGCTTACAAAATGGAATCCTTGCTCACAACTGTACCATCAATTACATTTGCTTATGAAACCCTGGTCATCCTGCCCAGATTGCAACAAAAGTATTTGATGTAGGTCGCGGAGATGATTTGAGCTGACAGGCAAGAGCAGGCACAGCAAATGTCATGGAGTCGTTTTGGTTGTTTGCTAATGCCCACAGTGAATAGGTTACTTTTTTGTGGTGGGTTGCAGTAGCTGTCCTCACATCCCGGTGTGTTGATGAAGGTGGACCAGATATCTTCATCTGTGTCACTCACTACTACCGGGATCACATTGATCTCTCGCCTCGTTGGCCAGGCTGCCATGAAAACAACCCATTTCCAGGGAGGAGGGCTACTAGGAAACTGAGGGGAGGGTCTTGGCCAGTGTGTTTTGCCTGACCCTGACTAACATGTGTGAACAGTAAATCTTCTTCGATCAACCGATGTTATGCTTCTAACCCGGTGAGGTTCATGAAGGAGACTTACAGGTCTTCGCCCGGCCAACTGCCAACATGTATATACAATATTTAAGTCTCCACCAAATGGATTGTGAGGCCGATTCTGCATAACTTTTGACAGTGTTTTTCACCATTTTATTTCATGATTCCCAATTGGTGTCACCCTTGGACTGTTATTAAGACTACCACAAATACAAAATTTTCTCAATACTGAAAATATAAATAATGTGATAAAACTGAAGTAGCAGCATGCAAAAAGGGCTCAGAATTCATGAATTACTGTGCTTGCATCTGAGGTATTCATATTTTTTTTAGAAATATATATATATATATTTCTGCATAGATTATGTCCCTGGAATGTTTTATCTGACTAGTTTCATATAATTTGCTACTACACAGGGTTGTTTGGGGCTGACAACTGGCCACTCTTTTTCACTAGCAGGAGGAAGCCAAAGAAAACGAGTGACTAAACATAATTGGCACATGGAAGATTGCAGATGATGAGAAAGCAAGGAACACTGGAAATACATTCTGCAGAAATTTACATCAAGGAAGCAAATGACTGATAACCTCTACTGATACATAGAAGCTGCAGAGGTAATGATAAAAAATTATATACATTGGCTTAATGACTGGACAAAATTAAACCCCTGTTGCCGAGAACAAATAAAGAAGTGGAGTAGATTAAAATATTTCTACATGCAATTTTAATTTAAAGGCTCAGTGACCAGGCAACAGGACCAACAAATGTCTTCATCATTATCAGGACAAAAGAAACACACACACACTAATGTTTACCATACTGCAATAGGGCCTTTTGAAGACAACGGTCAAAAGATGGAAACGGTCTTGCAAATACAATGCTGCAAAGCAGACGACGAAGTGGTCGTCTCAAAAAAGAGATGTGAGGACAACATAAAAGAATGGACCAATCATCGACCACAGCAGGCACAGGCAGTGGACACTGGCAGAAAGAGGTGGGGTGGGGTGGTGTGTCTTTATGTGTGCCCCAATGACAAAGCCATATTTTACATTACTTTTGGACATCATGATTTTCAAATAGGTCAAAAGCAACTGAAAATTCTTTTTCAATTGAATCCACCATCTTTGTCCTATTCATTAATCTCTTTATTGATCCAATTAATTGCTGCTCATTATGGAACCTACCAACATGAGACTAATAGTCCAATAAATACAATGATGGATTATTTTGCAGTTTGTTTTTGCATTATGCTAACCCCATGCACAACCTTCCATGATTGCATTTTGTGGTTGGATAGAATGGTGCCATTTTCCCTCCAGAACATTTAACAGAATAATTTTGACAAACGAGCCCTTTTCTCACATTGCTACGTTCTCATTTCTCATGTTAGTCTGGTGTTCAGTCCTTTTATGACTATAACCAACATTCTCATATCTCAATGTGTATGTTTCTCTTGCACATATTGTAATTAATGTATATTTGAATTGTCATTTGGTGCAATTATTCTTTGTCATGAAATAAAACAGAAAATTAGAACCAATCATATAGTTCATCCTACAAAAGATTGTACAGTGTATTTTTACAGATGAGTATATTGTACGGAAGAGGTAGAACAAGCGTATGGTACAAGCGAGGTAGAAGAACTAGTGTATGTACAGAGATTGTAGAAGGAATAGTGCAGATTGGGTACGACAACTAGTGTATGGTGCAAATGAGGTAGAAAGACTAGTTAATGGTACAGATGAAGTAGAAGGACTCGTTTATGGTACATATGATGGTGTAGTACTTTATGGTACAGATGAGGTAGATGGACTACTTTAGGGTACAAATGTGGTAGATGGACTAGTGTATGGTACACATATTGTGTATGTTACAGAGATTGTAGAAGGACTAATGTATGGTACAGGAGTTCAAAAAGGACTAGTGTATGGTACAGATGAGGTACAAAGACTAGTGTATGGTACAGATGAGGTACAAAGACTAGTGTATGGTACAGTTGAGGTACAAAGACTAGTGTATAGTAAAGATGAGGTAGTAGGACTAGTATATTGTACAGATGAGGTAGAAGACAAGTGTATGGTACAGATGAGGTAGAAGGACTAGTGTATTGTACAGGTGAGATACAAGAACTAGTGTATGGTACAGGAAATTTTTTTAAACTGCTTTATCGAAGAGATGAGGCAGGACTAGTGTATGGTACAGAGATTGTAGAAGGCATAGTTTATGGTACAGAGATTGTAGAAGGCATAGTTTATGGTACAGAGATTGTAGAAGGCATAGTTTATGGTACAGAGATTGTAGAAGGCATAGTTTATGGTACAGAGATTGTAGAAGGCATAGTTTATGGTACAGAGATTGTAGAAGGCATAGTTTATGGTACAGAGATTGTAGAAGGCATAGTTTATGGTACAGAAATTTTAGAAGGAATAGTGTATGGTACACATGAGGTATAATGGACTAGCGTTTGATACAGATGAAGTTGAGAGACTAGTGTATGTTAGATATGAGGTATAAGGACTAGTTTATGGTACAGAGGAGGTTGAGGGACTAGTGTGTTGGACATGAGGTAGAAGGATTAATTTATGGTACAGTTGACGTAGTAGGACTAGTGTATATTACAGATTAGGTAGAAGGACTAGTGCACGGTAAAAGGCTTCAAAATTGACTAGTGTATGGTACAGACAAGGTACAAGGACTAGTATATGGTACAGATGAGGTAGAAGGGCTAGTGGATAGTACAGATGAGGTAGAAGGGCTAGTGGATGGTACAGATGAGCTAGAAGGACTAGTGGATGCTACAGATGAGATAGAAGGACTAGTGTATGTTAGAAATGAGATAGGACTAGTTTATTGTACAAATGAAGTAGAAGCACTAGTGTTTGGTACAGGTGAGGTAGAAGGACTAGTGTATTGCACATATGAGGTAGAAATACATGTGTATGGTACAGGGGTTGAACAAGGACTAGCGTATAGTAGAGATTAGGTAGAAGGATGTTTGTGGTAAAGAGGTTCAAAATAGACTAGTGTGTGGTGCAGTTGAGGAAGGTCTAGTATATGGTACAGATGAGGTACATAGACTAGTGTATTTTACAGTTGAGGTAGAAGGACAAGTCTATGATAGCGATGAGGTAGACGGACTAGTGTATGGTACAGAGATTGTAGGAGGACTAGTGTATGGTACAGAGATTGTAGAAGGACTAGTTTTTTGTAGACATGAGGTAGATGGGCTAGTTTATGGTACAGATGATGTAAAAGGATTAGTGTACGGTTAAGATAAGGTAGAAGGACTAGTGTATGGTACAGGCTTTGAACAAGGACTAGTGTATGGAAGAAATGATGTAGAAGGACTAGTGTATGGTACATATTAGGATGAAGTACTAGCGTATAGTACATATGAGGTAGGACTAGTGTATGGTACAGATATGGTAGAAGAGCTAGTGAATGGTACAGATGAGGTAGAAGAACTAGTGAATAGTACAGATGAGGTAGAAGAACTAGTGAATAGTACAGATGAGGTAGAAGAACTAATAAATAGTACCAATGAGGTAGAACGACTAGTGAATAGTACAGATGAGGTAGGACTAGTGTATGCACAGAGATTGAAGAATAACAAGTGTATCGTACATACATTGTAGAAGGATTAGTGAGTGGTATAGATAGCATAGTAGGTCTAGTGGGTGGTACAGATGAGGTAGAAAGAATAGTGTGTGGTACAGAAATTCTAGAAGGGCTAGTGTATGTTACAGAGGTTGTAGAAGGAATAGTGTGTTATACACCTGAGATAGAAGGACAAGTGGGTGGTACAGATGAGGTAGAAGGACAAGTGGGTGGTACAGATGAGGTAGAAGGACAAGTGGGTGGTACAGATGAGGTAGAAGTACTAGTATATGCTACATGTGAGGTATGACAAGTGTATGGTACAGATGAGTTAGAAGAACCAGTGGATTGTACAGATAAGGTAAAAGGACTTGTGTATTGTACAGATAAAGTTGAATAACTAGTGCATATTACAGATGAGGTAGAAGGACTAGTGTATGGTACAAATAACGTTCAATGACTAGTGTATGGTACAGAGATTGTGAAAGAACCAGAGAATGGTACAGATGCGATAAAAGGACTAGAGTATGATTCAGAGAAATGATAGAAGGAATAGTGTATGGTACAGATGAGGTAGTAGAACTAATGGATGGTACTGATGACATGGAAGGATTAGTGAATGGTAGAGAAGAGGTAGAAGGAATAGTGTATGGTATAGATGACGTAAGACTAGTGTATGGTACAGATCAAGTACAATGATTAGTGTATGGTACAGATTATGAAGTAGGATTAGTTTATGGTACAAATTAGGTAGAAGGACTAGTGTATGGTACAGATGAGATACAAGTAATAATGTGGTAGAGGAGGTAGAAGGACTAGTTTATGGTACAGATCAGACAGAAGGACTATTGTATGGTACAGATGAGGTACAATGATTAGTGTATGGTACATATGACGTAGAAGGACTAGTTTATGTACATAAATAGTAGAAGGACTAATGTATGGTACAGATAAGGTACAAGGACTAGTGTAGTAGATTTGAGATAGAAGGACTAGTGTATGGTACAGATAAGGAAGAAGGACTAGTTTATGGTACACAGATTGTGGAAGGACTATTGTATGGTACACGTGAGGAAGAAGGAATCGCGTATGGTACACGAGGTAGAAAGACTAGTTGATGGAACATATGAGGTAGAAGGACTAGTGTATGGAATAGATGAGGTAGAAAGACAAGTGGATGGCTCATGGGTTGAAGATGGACAAGTGTATGGTACAATCGAGGTACAACGACTATATGGTACCGATGAGGTAGAAGGACAAGTGTATTATACAGGTGAGGTAGATGATCTAGTGTATGGTACAGCGATTGTAGAAGGACTAGTGTAAAGTACACATGAGGTAGAAGGAACAGTGGGTGGTACAGATGAGGTAGAAGTACTAGTGTATGTGCACCTGAAAAGGACGTTAAGTGGCGGGTTGTAGTAGCTTTCATTACATCCCGAGCGTGCTGATGAATACGGTCCTCCAGGTCGTTGGGCTGTGCTTGGCTTCATCTGAGTAACGCTCACTACTACAACGTTCACATCGATCCCCATCGTGTCAGTCAGGCTGCCTTGAAAACAGCATGTTTCCAGGGAAAACTACATGGAAGAGAAATTGGGGTCTTGGTCAGTGTATTGGGGAGAATAGCGAAGGAACATGAGGAAAGAAGCAGAGAAGGGAAAACGCAGAGAGGGGAGGAGAAGAAGAAGGAATGAGGAAAATAGATAACGAAAAGAAGGAGAGATAAGAGAAAGGAGGAGAGAAAATGAAGAGGAGATAAAATGAGAAGAAGGGCGTAGAAAGAACGAGGAGAAGAGAGAACGAGTAGAAAGGAAAAAGAGGATCTAAAAGAACTAGGAGAAGGGAGAACGATGATATGGGAAAAAGAACGAGAAGAAGGGAAGGAGGAGAAAATGAGGAGAGAGAACGAGTAGGAGGAGAGGGAGGACAAAAGAGAACTACGAAAAGGGAGGAGAGAAAATGCGAGAGAACGAAGATAGAGAAGAGAGTACAAGGAGGACAGAACAAAGAGAGGATAATGAGCGTGGAGAATAGAGGAGAGAGAACGAGAATAAAGGAGAACATAACGAGGAAAAATGAGGTGAGGATAGAGAACGAGAAGTGAAGAAAGAGAACGGAAAGAGAGATAACGAAAAGAAGTCAGGATAGATAACGAGGAGAAGAAAGGAGAGAAAATGAAAAGAAGGGAGGAAAGATGACGAAAAGGAGAAAGAACGAGGAGAAGAGAGCAAGCAGAAAGAAAGTTAGAACGAGGAGGAGAGAGTGGCGGAGAGAGAACGAGCAGAAGGGAGGAGAGAGGATGAGGAGAAAGTAGGAGAGAGAACGAGAAGAAGGAGTAGAGATAACGAAGAGAGAGAATGAGGAAACAGGAGGAGGAGAGGAAAGAGAATGAAGAGAAGAGAGGATATAACGAGGAGAATGGAGGATTGAATGAGAAGGAAAGAGAGAGAACGTGGAGATAGAACAAAGAGGGGAGAGACAAGTAGAGAGAACTAGGGCGGAAAGAGAGAACGAGGAGGAGAGAGAATGTGGAGAACAGGAAGAAACTAGGAGAGAGAACGAGGAGAAGGGAGAACCAGAAGAAGGGATGAGAGAAAACGAGAAGAAGAGAGAACGAAGAAATGGAGGATATCGAACGAGGAGAAGGAAGGAGAGAGGAGATTAGCTGAAAAAGAACGAAAAGAGAGAATGAGGGGAAGGGAGAGGAAGAGATAAGGAGAAGAGAGGAGATGATAAAAAAGGAGAAAGGAGAAGATAGAACGAGGAGAGAAAGCGAGAAGAAGAGAAAATTTAGAGAAGAGAAAACTAAGAGAAAAGAGAGACCGAGAAGATAACGAGGAGAAGTGGGGAGGTGAAGGGAGGACAGAGAACGATGAGAAGTGAGGAGGAGAAGGAAGAAGAGAAAACGAGTAGAAGTGGGGAGAAGGGAGAATATAGAAAGTTAAGGGAGGAGAGAGAACGAAAAGCAGGCAAGAGAGTAGAGAACGGGGAGAAGAAGAGATTCGGGAGGAGAAGAGGAGACAAAGAAGACACAGTAGTTGTGTTCAGGGTGTCAGCGACCGCTGAGAACCACTGCTCTCTAACATTTCCATTCGCGTTTTCCTGGGCCATATCACCCACACCAAGACCACGAGAGAAGATTGTAGGACATAACAGCAGCGTCCTTGTCTGACTGAATGTGTAATGTAAGGAGGTTATACACACATTAAAACGACTCGGCATACATTTTGGGGAGAATGTAATGTGAACCGAGTGTGATTCAGTTTTACGTGGGCATAAATTTTCAACAAAAAAAAGACCAACTATACAACGGGCGTTTCTGTTTGTTTTTAATGGGGTTGCATTTTACGCGTGTCCATTTCATTCGTTTGGGTTTGTCTGTGAAAGATTTGGTATGTGGCAGTGGTGTAACGACTGACAAACAGAGTGTAATAAGAGGCTGTCTCGCCTAGACAGAGAATGTAATGAGTGGATATGTTATCCAGACAGAGAATGTATGTATTGTGTTTGATGTTTTGTATGATGATCGTACATCACATGTGATTAAGACCACTCTCTTTGTTCAAACGTTTGTGGAGTCTTATCTCTTGATGCTGTGGCCATCACCAGTGGCAACACTAGATAAGCTCTATGGCAGTGTCGACAGCCTCAGGGTGACCGCTGCTTTTTTCGAAAAAATATAGGTTAACGTCTGACAGCGTAAGAAGAAGAAGAAGAAGGATAGGACGTCACTACAGATTGCGCACCGTCCTTGGTTAGTGTACACGACCTGCTTGGACATTGCACCCATTTTCCTTGCATGCCACGACCGAAATCTCCCCTCAGCCATGGGTTAATGGTCCCTCACCTAGACCTACAGATGTGGGCGCTGGTTAGCAGCAGCGTCTTCTAGTCTACGTGTGGGGGCTGCTGCTGTCAAGTGGTACGACATTTGCCTCTCAAATCGTCAAGGAAATGGTGGACGATCGACTCTCACAAGTTTCAAGCGACCCCTGGTCTCATGGATTGTACGACCTGAATGTCTGCATCTTGAGCACCTTGATTGTATGTCTTGCCACTGGTTCCCGGTAACTCAGGACGAGAGAGTGAGATTGATGTCCAGCGCAGCTACTTTGTAACTATAATCCAAATCCAGCGCAAGTTACATCTTCAGGGCGAGGACAGTCTAATGATGTCGCCATCTTCGCTTGCGATGGGCAACTTACTTACTTACTTACACCAGCGTGCAAGAACATTGGGGTGCAGACTTATGAATAAGATATCTGCTGAGAACAGATGACAGGGGCGTGACACAATCAGACGACCTCAAAAGTTTCAGGACTGACTAACAGAACAGTGGCGTTAAAAGTTCAGACGACTTCAACACCAGAACATGCGCTGACTAACAGTGAACAGTGGAAAGACATGATCAGATTATTTCAACACCAGTCTCTGGACTGACTAACAGTGAACAGTGGCGTGACATGATCAGATTATTTCAACACCAGTCTCTGGACTGACTAACAGTGAACAGGGGCGTGACATGATCAGATTATTTCAACACCAGTCTCTGGACTGACTAACAGTGAACAGGGGCGTGACATGATCAGATTATTTCAACACCAGTCTCTGGACTGACTAACAGTGAACAGTGGCGTGACATGATCAGATTATTTCAACACCAGTCTCTGGACTGACTAACAGTGAACAGGGGCGTGACATGATCAGATTATTTCAACACCAGTCTCTGGACTGACTAACAGTGAACAGTGGCGTGACATGATCAGATTATTTCAACACCAGTCTCTGGACTGACTAACCCGTTTATGATAATGTTAAAAATAATGTCACGTCAAGGGTTGTTTGTTTGTTTTGTTTTGGGTTTTTTGTTGTTGTTGTTACTTTAAATACATTTGCTATCCTGTAGAGCGCTGATCTTATATAGAATAATTTAACAAAAACTAAATGCCCAACATTCAACCCACATAAAATAAGTGAAGCGTGACTGAATAACTTAACACAAAATACCGTTTATCATGCTGGGTTCCAAGTTGAATATTTTTTAAAAGCCAAATGTCATTCCACTTAACCCGTGCTGTTAAGTAAAATGTGATTGACTCGTGAAATCCTTCATTTATGTTGTTTTTCTAATTATTGTCGAATTTGTAAGTCTATATAATTTTGGTATGGTTGTGTTTGCAGTGGCTCTTATTGCATACCCTGGCGTATTTATGCGCTGGTCAAAGTTTAACATGTTTACTACTTCATTGATTAGTGTTGACCCCTATCTGGCAAACCAGCCTGCTGTTACAGTAGTAAGACTGTTTCCAGGAGCCAAGCGAAGGCCACAGGTGCGGTGTTCGTAGATATGTTTCACATGACCCCTATACCAGAGCTGGATTACCCATTAAGTTTAGAAGACTTTAGCCTGGGGGGTCTGCATTCTGGGGGCCCGCCCATTCGGTAAAAAATAGTTCTTTCATTACGTACAATTAAAGATGTTTGCAATGATCCATTAAGTTTCAAAAGGTAAAGGTCAGTCCCATGGCAACAATTGCCGTCGGGGATGAAGATAACTCTTCATGTACTAAACCGCAGCCTATATGGGATGGGGTGGCCAGTTTACCTACAGGCTGTTTGTACCTTCCCCAACTCATACGTCAGGTACTGGAGTCAACTGGAGGAGTGGATGTACCAGGCACGAACTACGGCCCGGATTTTGTTCCTGTCCGTCTGTGAATTCGAACCATGGAACGCTGTAATTCCAGTCTAGCAAGCCAGCTCACTGTCGGCTAGGATTCACGCTTCACAAGTTTTTAAAGGATGGCTTAAAAGACCAATATACTCGCTGTTGTATGGCGGGAGCTGGTACGACAAACTGCAATAACGATTCCTCAGCGACCTTCTAGGTTATGGGACTGATGATCATGAGTAATTCACGAAGTTCCTACGAGTTGATCTCCTCCTAGCTACCCCGTACTCCACATCCATTCAAAACAAGTTTGCAACTTTGGACACTCTACCAGCCTAATCTACGGTAGCCCAGATTGTGCACGAAGTTGCAAACGGAGTGCAAAGCATTAAGGGCCACCCAGAAATCCTGCTGGCTCACAACGTTAACCAATTCTTGATGAACAGAAGGTAGCCATGCTCAGAAGTGATTTCCCTGAACATAGGCAGCTTCAGAATAAATGCTGAGCTGCACCGAGTGTCTCGTGGGGTCCGCCGAGGTCTTTGTGGATGGCAACGACAAGAATAGCACCACTGGTCACACAGGGAGCCTGTCGTAAGGGGCTACTAACTGTGTCCACACAAACAAACTGTCAATACAACTTTTTTTCCATTGATGGGGGTAGCCGAGATTTTTTTTAAGGATTAACTGTGTGACACGGCAAAACATCGGCCATTGTCAGGTGAATTGTTAAAAGCAGCATAGATGACACCCAACAGGCTGCGGGTCTACTTTGCTATAGTCTATTAAGATGGAATCGCACATCGGTTAACCACCTTTCAAGAAGCTGGTGGTATAGAGACTCTGCAGAGTCTCATAAACCAGTATAAAGACGTTAAGTTAAGTAGGTAAGAAGTACCGACAACTAAATTACAACACCATAGCTGCCAGTACAGAAGGTCGGAGACACATCACCATGACATCAGCGTACAGTGCTATCAAGCTGAGACACATCACCATGACGTCAGCGTACAGTGCTATCAAGCTGAGACACATCACCATGACTTCAGCGTACAGTGCTATCAAGCTGAGACACATCACCATGACGTCAGCGTATAGTGCTATCAAGCTGAGACACATCACTATGACGTCAGCGTACTGTGTGGCCAAGCCTCTATAACCAGATTACTCCTACCGACCCAACATAAATCTAAGGGCGTCTCTTGTACTTCAAAAGAGATGGGGGAAAAGGTGGATCGAGTTTTACAATGACGTCTTAAACCACCGTTCTGCTTCCTCCTTACCGGACTTACTCTGCACATCCACATCTGTAATTCCCTAAAAACGACATAAAGGCCTAGAAAACATCGCTTCGGAACAGCTGAAATATGCTTTAGAACCAATGACCATAGCCAGGCATTAACTGTTTACAGCGATCTGTCTGGACTACTGGACATGTTCCTGCTGAAAGGCGTGACTGGATGATTATATCCCGGTATAAGGGAAGGGATCCCGCTCGGTATGCAGTAGCAAGAAGAATATCACACTGCTATCTGTCCATCAGGTCGGGTCAGGTCATCCCGTAACCGGTGAGGTCGTTGGGGCACACAATACCCCGCCACCCTTCACTGTTCGCGGTCGCTACCTGTGCCTCTTCTGGTAGGAGAATGGTCAATTCCTTTATGTTGTCCTCCAACCTCTGTTTGGGACGGCCTCTTCGTCGTCTGACTTGCACCTTTCCGTGGAGGATCGTATTTGTAAGACCATTTGATTTGGATATCTGACCGTACCAAGCGAGTTTCCTTCTTTTGACAGTTGCCAAGAGATCTTCGAAAGGCCCTATTGATGTTGTAATTCTATCTTGTACTTCCTCATTTGTAACTCAATATTTGTACGTAACGTTTAAAAGTCTTCGGAAACATCTCATCTCTAAGGCCTGTATTCTTCGCTGAAGGTCAGCTGTAACTGTCCATGTCTCACAAGCATAGAGGCATATTGGCAGGACCAGTGTACGCATTAATCTGATTTTCGTGCATAGTGCTAACCGTTTATCTTGCCAGAATTTGTTAAGCCGTTCAAGCGTCGCTATTGTCTGTGCTATTCTGGCCAACACCTCACATTTTGATCCTTCATCACTGACATCCTTCATCTGTCCATGGTAAGGTCTTTTTCCATGTAGTGCTTACCAGGCTACAACCTTTGCTGAAGAGAAACCAATTCCCGCAACAGTCAGGTTTCATCTTTCAATCGCCCCTTCCGTTTTGCCAATGTCACCTTCGACTCCACGGATAGATGAGTTTTGTGGAAGACACTACAATATGGGGCATCCCGGATGCCTTGCTGTAGTAACAAAAGACATCCACTACCTCACCGACACATTTCACACTTCGTCTGGCATCCGTCAAGGAATGTGTTCTCGCTCCATCGCTGTCCTGTTGTGCTATCGCGTGGATCCTATCACAGATAGAAGCGTACAATCCAGACGTCACTGTTGGTGAAATACGTATGACAGACCATATTATGCAAAGGACGTCCTCATATTAGGCTCAGACTCCAAGACACTATTAAGTCCTATGGATCATCTAGAACGATCAGCTTCACATCTGGGTCTTCAAATTTCATGGACGAAAGTCAGTCCACAATTTTGGTGATGGTCCTCTTGCAACCGAAATCACCGTAACCAAATAACATGTCGACCCTACCGAGGACTTCATGTACCTGGTCAGTGAGCTGACGTACTTAGAAGTCCAGACATTGACCGAAGGATCGGTATGACAGCTTCGTCTATGAACTCCCTGCACAGAGTCTGGTGCCGGCAGAGGCTTTCCTTGGAAATCAAACTGCGCCTTAACAAATTCTACCTAAGCTCTTGTGTATGGCTCCGAAACTTGAACAGTCTTGGAAACAGATCAGAATGGTATTGACGCCTAAAATATCCGCAGTCAGAAGAGTATCATTAGACTCCACTTTTCTGTTCTGGGTTCCAACACTCGTCCGACAAACACATCTCGAGATTATTGTTTCTATGATAGACAGGCATTGCCGCTCTATCTTCCGTTATGTGGCGCGCCTCCCCCGGTATGTTCAGGCCTGCCAGATCATGCACTTGGCTGTCAAAGTCAAGTGTGGAAATATACCTTTTTCCACATGGAGGTGCCCAATGGTTTATCCATGCAACCCCTGGCTGCTGCACATTTCCAGCACCTCATCATAACTATACGCCTCATGAACCTCTGCCATCTATCGTGGTTATAGATGCTCAACGCGACGGACCTGGTCGTCTCAGCGGATTATTATTATTATTAATTTTTTTAATCAATTTCATTGGCTCTTTCCGTCTTGTCAGACGATAGTAATTGTGCTTTAAAAAAAAGTATGCAACTACAGTCCATGACGGTAACGGATGTGACTCGTAAGACCAATACGGGCAGAGAAGCGTTTTCCACAGTGTGTGCAAGGAAAGTCAGGACCGTTTGCGGCATCGCATGGTGTGGCGTGTCTTCTCAAGCTCTGATTCGTTAACCTATCAGCAATCCGTATCTCCTTTGTCTGTATCCCATGCTTAATCCTGCCATCCATGTAACACGATCCATGCCGTCCTGTTCCCATGATTCCAAATCGATGCCTGCGTCATTCATATGCCGCTAGCATACATCCTTGTACCGAAGTAGTGTCCGGCTCTGAGACCTTTCCCCAACTGTAATTCCCCATAGAGAAGATATGTTGGTGTTCTGTCATAATCCATCATCAGAATGTTTCCCAGCCATTTGATCCTTCAAAGACCAAGCATGGAAAATGTTGCGACAGTGCCTGTTGTCGCCTCTGCGTTGGTGATCTTGTCTTGCCACGCAACCCCCAGGATTTTGCGCAAGTCCCTCGTGTGATAGCTGTTTAGCCAAAGACAATTTATTAGAAGGACTATTCCTAAATGCGGTTTCCTTTCTCCAACCCGTGTAGCGTTTTGTAAAAAAAAAATGTAAGAACTGACATAATTTTCTCTGTTGAAATTTATCAATATAAACTGTTCACTTCTCCAATAGCTTTCTGGCTGCAGATAAAAGAGAAATACTAAAGGGGGGGGGGGGGGGCGCATCGAAAACCAGCCTCCTCAAAATGGTTGTACGATCTGTGGCAGGGACTGTCACTCGCGGATCGGCCTTTACAGCCATAGCAGACAGTGTCGAAATACAGGAGACAGAGCTGGACAAAACTCACATGGCGCTACGTGCATGCTCTCCAGAGACTGAGACGCCAATCATCATGATGATGATGGAACACAGGTCTTCAATAAATGCACACCAAATCTTTCTGTCCCATGCCATCCGTTGCAGCTATGTTCGTATATGTTTGCCTCGAGTTCTCCTGACCATATGCGCCGTGGTCTGCTTTCTCCTGTCATGCTCCGGAGACCTCAAGAACAGAAACTCTCTTGCAATACTGTCAACAGGCTTCCTTAAAGTGTGCCACATCCGTCAGCGCCCTGTGCCTACGTTATGACCCCACGCCATATTTTACTTCCCAACCGTCCCACAGTAGCGATCCCATCAGACCACGCTAATCGTTTCGCTCTGCGCCTGCACAATCCACAGAATTATAGTCCCTTTTGTTCTCTCTGCACCACACAACAGAACGGACTCAACATTGGAGTTGAAGATCTCGGTGTCTACACTAAACTCAATTTCACGATCAAGATGCTGAGCAGTGCTTGAGCTATAGCGACCAGCGACCCAAAACTGACTGCTAGCGTCGGTGCCAGCGACCCAAAGCTGACTGCTAGCGTCGGTGCCAGCGACCCAAAGCTGACTGCTGGCGTCGGTGCCAGCGACCCAAAGCTGACTGCTAGCGTCGGTGCCAGCGACCCAAAGCTGACTGCTAGCGTCGGTGCCAGCGACCCAAAGCTGACTGCTGGCGTCGGTGCCAGCGACCCAAAGCTGACTGCTAGCGTCGGTGCCAGCGACCCAAAGCTGACTGCTAGCGTCGGTGCCAGCGACCCAGAGCTGCATACACCCTTCTTCCCCTCAACGTAGTTTCTGGAAAACAGGCTGCAACAGAGCAGACTGACTAAGGGGAAGGAATCGAAGAGGGAAGGTTAACCCGATAACCAAAAATGCTAGTTGAATCGAGACCGAAAGGTGCAAATATCAAAATCAAGCTGTAAACTACGACACCTCTCATTCCCTTCTCTGGACTATATCTACTACTTACAAAGCCCTGTTCACGCATAATAGATAAACAGATTGAGAATGAATGGCGAAAATTAAGAGTATGGACTCAATTCCTATTTTCCACAAGTTCCCCACATGCAATGATAGCTCCTCTCGATCTTTGCAAGGAAGCAAATATGAGGAAGCCACAGAGTGTATGTTGGAGACCACGGTCACAAGACAAGTATATATCTGCACTCAAGTAACATACATAAGGGACAACAGACAATAAAGTGAAGAAATGGGCCCTCCTGAATTTTAACGCCGAAACTCCAGATGACTTAAACTTCTGTGTACTGATTTAAAAGAGTCTGTATACAATCAATTTCTTCTACTCCGCTTGATCTAATAATAACTTAGCCATCCAAATCTATTCTTGAACGCAATAATTGACCCTTCCCACTCTACCATGACGAAAACGCCTCGACATAAGAGAGAGAGAGAGAGAGAGAGTGAGAGAGAGAGAGATAGTGTGAGAGAGAGAGAGAGAGAGAGAGAGAGATATAGTGTGAGAGAGAGAGAGAGAGAGATGTTAAGTTGCTAAACCAGAGAGACTCCTCAATAAGATGTGACATCTGGGTCAGCCTGTATTCATTCAACCCTTGCGGCAATGGAACATAGTCCGAGTTCCATCCCAGACAAATGTATAAACTCAACTATTTCCTAACCTTCATATCATCAAGGATAGACCAGATGTAGGCATGGAGTGTTTGTGTCGCAGGTAGAAAACAAATAAACAGTGATGTTGTTGAAGATATTGTCGTTGCTGTTTAATGTCTACAATGAGTATGAATATGTTTACTCGTTTGTGCGCCCTTAAAGGGACGTTAAGTGACGGGTTGTAGTAGCTTTCCTCACATCCCGAGCGTTCTGATAAAAGTGGACCGCGATCCCCCAGGCTATGCTTCAATTCATATGTATGACGTTCACTACTACGAGGATCACATCGATCCACATCTCGTCAGCCAGTCTGCCTTAAAAAACAACCTATTCCCGGGAACGCCACATGGAAGAGAGATAGTGGTCTTTGTTAGTATATTGTGCCTGACCCTGACGAGACGTTCGGCTCAGTACGTTGTGCCTGACCAGGCTAGCGTCTCAGTTCCCGATGAACAGTGATAGTTTCAATTAAAAGACATTCATATAAGTAAGATGGTCGCGCCTTAGTGGCTTCTCTCTCGACTCTTGCCAGTGTGTGTGTCGAGTTTTCCGATGTTTGGTGGTTCCTGTTCGGATTATATTTCACAACTCCCTCACCAGGCGGTATCAGGAACTTTATTCTGTGGAATTGATGTGCTTTCGATCGGTTATCCTGTTTGTTTTGCTGCATTTTATGCCTGGCTCAAGCCGTAGGAGACCAGTCCATGACGGAGTTCAACGTTCCGCTTAACTCACACCAGAATTCAGTCCAGATTATCACTACTCAAGGACATTTTTGCTCGGACTTAAGCGACTTCCTCATGCCCGCCCCTCCCTCCACCGGATGTTATATTATACCTCTTCCACCCTCGTATTCTAGCACAGCAAGGGTCACGCTGACCAACAGGTGGACACGTTCAGAAGCCTGGCGGCGGGACACCTAAAAACAGAGCTTGACAAGGACAGACACGGAGGGCTTGACACAAACACTGAAACACTGGTCTAACACACTCCTTGCGGCCCTCATCCCAAGGCTGCGGAGTACAAGGCTCCACCTGGGAAGTCTGTAGGGATTTCTGTCCACACGCTACGCATGAACACAGCCTCAGCAGTTGGGCATGGTAGGGATCGATCGACGCAACGGACTTTTGACGCCTACGCGAACATTATTATTATTTTCTTATATTCCCATTTCGAGAAGGAAAAATTATCCACCCCAGGCTTCCAAATTCAAGTACAAGAGGACTACCATAATCAACAACTGGCAAGCAAGTAATGGTTTCGCATCAACAGTTTTACAAAATAAGGTTAATAACCCGATTGCATGCAAACCACTTTTGTCATATTTAACGACATGTTTGACAAGTTGCGCGGTCCTAATCTTGTCACTGTGGAGAGGGAAGGGGGGGGGGGGGGGGGAAGTTGTTTGAACGTTCGGAAATTTCCTTTGCCATTCGAGAGTTGAATAGTGGGTATTTCTTTGATTGTACTAAAACAGGGCACTCTTCAGCAGACTTAACCGCTAGCCTAAAATCAAGTGTCGAGACTTCAATATACTGTCACAACTTGTGTAAGGTAGAGTGGCCTGTTCCTTTCTTTACTGCATTATCTTCCCTTTCCGTACGCCAGGTACCCGTTTATAGCTTGGTCAACTGGATCGAGTCCGTTGAAAGAGTTCTTCGGCGTTCGTTTACGGAGTTTGGTCAATGTTTGTTGTGACGTTGCATCGGACTTTACAGCGAGGCTGCGATATCTGCACCTTTCGGCCCAAAACATCCGATTTCATCAGGCCTATTTTGGGTACCGGGGTTGCCTCCACACTGTGTACCCTGTTATCTTAGTCCAACTACACTTTGCTGCCTGTTTCCAGGACCACCGTCTTATCAGCTCTGGTTCGCTGACCCTAATGCAAGCTATGATTCGCCAGCTACTTTCAGATCCTTCACTTGGGTGCATTTTCGGCCTTGAAGGAGCTGAAACAGTTATATCTGCCATGAAAACCGAACGCTCAACAAAAATATATTTTAAAAAACCACCCTCCAACTCATCTTCTAAATTTTTTTTTCGTTCGCCTCATTTCTCTATTCCCCAAGAAAGTGTGCGTTGCACTACTGTTTTTATTTTGCGCCTATTGGCCCAGTGCATCCAACTTCGACATGCATTTTATGTAAGAGTCTGCTTCCTTGCATTTTAAAAGGTTTTGCTTTCTCGGCATAACGCCCGGTGCTGTGATGTGGAGCGAACTTGGCACCTTCGGGTTGTGAGCCGTGTCACTTAACCACTAGCCCCCACCGTCCCCAAAGAAGAAGAAGTGGAAGAAGAAGAAGTGGAAGAAGAAGAAGTGGAAGAAGAAGAAGAAGAAGAAGAAGCAGCAGCGAAAGAAGAAGCAGCGGAAGAAGCAGCAGTAGCATAAGTCGAAGATTAAGAGAATATGGATCGCAATCACAAAGAGAAAGTAACGCCTGTTTCAAAACAAAAATGCCTTGTTGAAACCGACAGTTTCGAATTGAAAGACACAGACACCTCAGCCTCGCTGCAGACTATAAACACAATGTCACGATGTCCTTTTCAGGACGACGCAGAAAAAAACCCCGATACCTGAACAAAACTCTTTTGTCCTCCTTTTTGACATGCCTGGGAGGTTACTGTTACTCCAAAACTCTTCACTCCAATTGATCGGAAGTTACTAAATGCCCACAATGAGTAAGTTTGCTTTTTGTGCACCATTAAAACGGCGTTTAGTGGCAGACTGTAGTAGCTTTTCTCACATTACGAGCGTGCTGACGAAATTAGATCCCAGTCTTCCAGACTGTTAACTTCAGTTAACGTCTTTGTACTGGTTTAGAAGACTCTCCAGAGTCTGTATACAACCAGTTTCTTGGAGGGTGGTTTAACCGATGTGCGAGTTCATCTTAATAGACTATAGCTAAGTAGACCCGCAGCCAGTTAGACGCAATTTATAGTTGTTCTTAACAAACCACATGGGGAAAGGTGCAAATAACTTGGGTAGATTTTTAGCTCGAATTTTGTCCGGGCAGCGGCGGTTAAGCCTACCCACTCTTTTGGATTTCCAACTGCCAAGAAATTGTTAACGTGCTCGACACTGAACACGAGAGTCTGATCTCACTATCCGGAGTTTTTTACCAGCAGATACACGTGAAAAAACTCTCGGTTTCCATCGGGATTCGTACCCGCTATCGCCGGTAACCGAGACGGACACCTTACCTCGAGACCACTGAGTCTCTCTCTCCTGTTATGCTATGCTTGGCGTCATCTGCGTGACGCTCACTACTACGGGGATCACGGCAATTCATATCTCGTCAGTCATACTGCCTTGAAAGTAGCTTGTTTCCAGGGAATACTACATGGAAGAGAGATAGTGGTCTTGGTCAGTATATTGTGCCTGACTATGACGCGACGTCCTGGTCAGTATGTTGTGAATGACCTCGACGCGACGTCCTGATCAGTATGTTGTGCTTGACCCCGACGCGACGTCCTTGTCAGTATGTTGGGCCTGAGAGGACTAGTGTCTCTGTTCCCTAAATAGATCAGATAAATGAACTCCTTTTTCCAGATGATCAATGTATAATATACGAGCATGAAGACGATCTACAACACAATCTGACTCCGCTTAACCCTGTGCGTGCGGAAGGATACAACACGAAAATGAACACACACAATACAGAAACTTTACAGATGAGCAGATCGCCTTAAACAGGTGAATATTATAGTGCAAGTGACCAATATAAAGCAAATGCAAAAATTCACAAACTTGAGCAGTGTTTTCACACAAGATGTAGGTCTAAACAGAAAAATTGAAATTCGGTACCAAAAAACCGAACGCGATTGTATCCCAGCTGTAACCATTATTAAAACGCCCTAACATAAAAATGTCCACACACAGTAACAGCCCCTGCCATAGATCGTATAACCATGCCGGGGAGACTGGCTTGTAAGGGTGTTCCCTGATCTCTTCAGTCTTCCTCTTTTATCTACAGCCAGAAGTTCTCTACTAACGTCGGCTGTCAATATGTCCCCTCCAACTGTCTCCAAACAGTTCGTTTCTTAGCCATCGGAATGGAAGTGGCATGACTTCATGTACCTCTTGCATTGGTCCTTGAATCGATCGTAATGGGGGACAGCCGATTTTTCTAATTACAATGTCCAGCTGTTCATAGAGAATATCCTTTGGCAGCATCTTATCTTTAATGCGATAAACATGCCCCAACCATCGAAGACGTCGCTGGCTCAACAGCAAGTACATGCTGTGTGAGTGTTTGCTCTCTGTAAAACCGTATTATGTGGCACTTTCTCCCCAATATACGCCGTAGACACCTAATGTGAAAAGTGTTGAGCCTCCGTTCCTGCTTAGGAATTAAATGCATGCCCTTTTGAAACTGGACAACGATGTCTAAAGAAGGACGTGAGTTAACGAAAGATCTTGTGAAACCAGGTCAGGATCATATTGTTGCCTTAACTCATGTCCTTCTTTAAACATCGTTGTTCAGTTTTTCACTGTTGTCTTCGACACATTTTTTGTCACCCTACGTTGTCTGCATTCTGCGATGAATGTCAACTGGTCGACATCCGTCTGCTGTTAGAAACCGAATCACTGCTCGCTGATCAACTCTGGACGGATTCCGTATCATATACGCCATGTTTTCAACGGTCTGCTGATGAAACCATGAGACATAGAATAAGGAAATTGTGCAAACTTGACGGTTGGTATGAGCTGTTCATACCAGAAGTGACGTCATCATGCGCATCATACGTATGTTCGTTGTTGCAGTTTGGTCCGGTTTCATTTGAACACGTCTCGTATATCGTTAGCAAACACAAGAAAGCTTTATATACTATGTCCTCTTCACTGGAACTATTTGTTCCATTATTATCTGTTGCGTTTAATTTGTTTTGTTGTAATATACAATATTTTAAAGTTTCAGATTAGTGTAGTGATAGAGCCCTTGTTGTTTATGTCAATGGTGCGGGGTTCAGGTACCGTTGTCGGTACGATCCAGTCGACCCAGCGGTAAAGCATGGCTGGTTTACTGTTTTAGTAGGAACGACAACGAGGAAAGGGCTTGGTAACCCTACATGATAACCAAGCACTGATTTCGTGCAACGAAGTATCTAATACTTCATCCCCAACAGCATCTGGGGCTGGTCTCTCGGTGGCACGATTGACTCGCATCCAGTGTACGTACAGCGATCTCAGTCCCGCCAGGCGGAGTGAAAGCGCGGGCTCGCCTAACACGCTCGCCCGCCTTTCCCAGGCACTGTAAAGGGACCAGTTTGGTTTAGTCGTACCGCTGGAAACGGTGCGTTACTTTGGTCCGTATCGAGAAACTATCTCAGTCCGTGCAGTTCGTCGAAGGTGTATAGCCAATCTCGACAGTTCGTCTCGCTTGTGGTCATTCTCTGGCAAAGAGCTTGTGACCGGCAAATGGAAAGCAGGAATCGTGCCTAAAGGCCCTGTCCTCGCCCGACCAACTGGTCGGAGAAGGGCAAGCCGGCAGGCAAAAATCGTCTCCAGTCCGAGAGAAAATCATCGCCGGGCGTTGGGATCCGTTCTGCAATGAGCGCTGCCATCCCTCCCCCGGAGAGCACGTTCGGTCGGTCGGTTGGTGTGTGTACGGGCTCCTGTCAGGCGGTCCTAGGTCGACGGATTGAGGGACGGAACAACCGTCCGTCCGTCAGTCGGTCCCTGCGGCCGTCCAGGAGAGGCTTTTTACACATCCATCCTTCGCCTGGTTCGTCCGTCTCCGACAGATATCTGGTTGATCCTGCCAGTAGTCATATGCTTCTCTCAAAGATTAAGCCATCCATGTCTAAGTTCACACTGTCTCACGGTGAAACCGCGAATGGCTCATTAAATTAGTCGAGGTTCCTTAGATGACACGATCCTCGCGGAAAGAGCGCTTTTATTAGTTCAAAACCAATCGTCGTTTCCCCTCACTGGTGACTCTGGATAACTTTGTGCTGATCGCATGGCCTCATGTGCCGGCGACGAAACTTTCAAAGGTCTGCCCTATGAAATGTCGATGGTACGTGACATGCCTACCATCTTTGTAACGGGTAACGGGGAATCAGGGTTCGATTCCGGAGAGGGAGCATAAGAAACGGCTACCACATCAAAGGAAGGCAGCAGGCGCGCAACTTACCCACTTCCGGCACGAGGAGGTAGTGACGAAAAATAAACAATACGGGACTTTTTCGAGGCCCCGTAATTGGAATGAGTACACTTTAAACCCTTTTACGAGGATCTATTGGAGGGCAAATCTGGTGCCAGCAGCCGCGGTAATTCCAGCTCCAATAGCGTATATTAAAGTTGTTGCAGTTAATAAGCTCGTAGTTGGATCTCAGGCGCAGGCGGTTGGTCCGGCTCGCGCCGGTTCACTGCCCGTTGTCTCCTGCCCTACCGTCTGCCGGCTCTCTCCCGCGGGTGCTCTTCGCTGAACATCCCTGGTGGCCGGCGCGTTTATTTTGAAAAAAATTAGAATGTTCAAAGCAGGCCTCGGCTGCCTGAATAATGGTGCATGAAATAATGGAATAGGACCTCGGTTCTATTTTGTTGGTTTTCGGAACTGGAGGTAAAAACTAACAGGGACAAACGGGGGCATTCGTATTGCGGCGTTAGAGATGAAATTCTTGGATCACCGCAAGACGAGCTACTGCGATAGCATTTGTCAAGAATGTTTTCATTAATCAAGAACGAAAGTCAGAGGCGCGAAGACGATCAGATAGCGTCGTAGTTCTGATCATAAACGATGCCGACTAGCGATCCGCAGGAGTTGCTTGGATGACTCTGCGGGCAGCTTCCGAGAAACCAAAGTGTTTGGGTTCCGGGGGAAGTATGGTTGCAAAGCTAAAACTTAAAGGAATTGACGGAAGGGCACCACCATGAGTGAAGCCTGCTGCTTAATTTGACTCAACACGCCAACACTGAAATGATCGACAGGCCTAGAGCTCTTTCGTTGGGTCTAATAGAGAACGTGTGCTGGAATTAGACCCTCGAAAATCTGGGGCTAGTATCTCGGTGGCTCGATTGTCTCGCATCCAGTGTTCGATAAAGGAATTGACGGAAGGGCACCACCAGGAGTGGAGTATGCGGCTTAATTTGACTCAACACCTCAAAACTGTAAAGTGACTGACAGACTTTGAGCACTGCCGTTGGGTCTAATAAGAAACCTGTGCTGGAATTAGACCCACGGAAGACAGGCCAGTTTTACCCTCTTAATAAAAGAGCGTTTGCTACGGTAATCCTGCTTAACCCTAGAGAAATCGCAGGTTTCAGACTCTTGGTCATTGACTGACTAAAAAGCCCTCTATTGATTCGTTGGGTCTAATAGTGAACGGGTGCAGGTATTAGACCCTTGGAAGACAGGTCAGTTTTACCCTACTAATGACAGGGCGTTGCTACGGTAATCCTGCTCATTTGAGAAGAATCGCTAGTCGCAGACATTTGGTCCACGTGCTAGGCTGATAAGCCAATAGCGCTAGGGTTCCATATGCGGGATTACGACCGAACGCCTCTAAGTGGAATCCCGCCCTAAATCTCAGCACCACTGCGATGGGAGGCTACGATATGGTTGGGACCTGGGGCTCGCGTCTCAGCCCGACCCGGTTGAGCCGCAGATAGAGGTCTCTGCCGTCCGCCGATCATAGCGGGCGGGAAGCTGCTCGATATTCACCCCATACGGCGATGATGTGTGAAACCACTAGTAGAAGACTTAGTTCTCTGTCTCGGGGTGTCGTAAGCAGTAGAGCAGCCACCTCACTGCGAACTGTTGAGACTCAACCCTTGATGCGGACATTGCACCTCTGCCCTATTGTGACAACCTCCCAGGTGGCGGGGAATGTTAGGCGTGCCATCACTTTAGATGAGCCGAGAAAATAAAGGGAGCGAAGAGATACCTCACTCACATGCATATGCTACGTTTCTGGCAGGACGTGACGATCCTGGGACACAGACACACTGGACTGCCTCTCTTCCGGGATAGTACAAACTAGTACATAGTCCATCATATCATATCATTGCCACACCCTATAGACACGAGTGGGGAAGACTTAATAGTCCTGCAAGACAACTTCCCTAAGTGAGACAACTCTGACCAAAAACAACTGCTGCCTTGCAAATAGGCTGGGGACAGCCAAAGGCTAAGGAGGGCATCCCTACAGAAACGCCTGTTAAAATCGGATGCACTGGACCACAGACTTAACGAAACAGTGCAACGTATATCGCTGTATGATGACGGTACAACCTATCAGAAAAAAAGTGTGGCGCTCATCCTGTGGAGTCCCGCCAGGCAGCGAGAGTGCCGGGCCTCACGCCTCGATGGGGCCCACCCAATGCTACTGGTGGTCACCCACCCATGTGCTGTGGAGTCAAGGTACAAGGTGATGGGGCAAAAACTATTGACCAAAAACACAAGACCCTCAGAATACTACAGTGTAATGCGGAGGGAGTCATTAACAAAAAGCTTTCCCTAACACATCACTTGCATGAAGGTAAGATTGACGTGGCATGTATCCAAGAAACGCACCTCAACAATAACCACAAATTCTTAATCAGAGAATACCAGACCTTTCGTCTTGATAGAGAAGGTCACAAAGGAGGGGTTCTGATACTGACCCGTAACTGCATACCGAGTAGCGAGGTAGCTGTCAATCACACAGGGCAAGCAGAAATTGTAGGAGTCGACATAATGACCCAAGAAACGAAGATCCGCATCTTCAACCTGTACGGCCCACCAAACAAAGACCTGTCGCTCTCGAGTATGGAAGTCAAGGACTCCAGCTGCATAGTAGTTGGAGACTTCAACAGCCACTCGGAGAGATGGGGATACTCGCTCACAGACAACAGAGGTGATGAAGTGGAAGACTGGGAGATAGACACAAATCTCTATCTTATCAATAGGCCGGAGGACAGCCCTAGCTTCTATTCTAGAACAGGGCATACCACCTCTACTCCAGACTTGGCCTTTTCCACGGTGGATATTCACCACAAAAAAGACCGCCAGATGCTCAACCAATTGGCAGGTAGCGACCACAGGCCAATTAGGCTAGAAGTTGATATGGAAGTAAGCCCACAGGAAACAAAACCGCTCCCACGTTGGAACTATAAACGGGCCAACTGGGACAGATTTGCAATCCTGACAGATGGGCTATGCGAAACAATCATCACACGGAATAACAACATGAAACCCAATGTGGAAAGCCTAAGCAAAGCAATAATGCAAGTAGCCACCGAAACCATCCCAAGAGGGGCAAGGAAAAACTACAAGCCTTATTAGAATGACGAATTGCAGAAAGTTGAAGACGAAGTCTCAAATGCTAGGAACATAGCTGAGAGAGAACAATCTATGGAGGCAAATATCGCCCTCAAAGCCACTACGGCAAAATACAAATACACTCTAAACCAAATAACAAGAGACAGCTGGAAAAACAAAACAGAAAGGCTCAATTTAGACAAAGACGGGAACAAACTATGAAAGTTAGTCAGAGCCATGAACGACGAAACTCCACCAAACAAACAAATTACTATCAAGCAGGGTGACAACATGCTCACTGGAAAAAAAGCAACAAACGCTTTTATAGAACATTATGCCAGAGCAAACCATATTGATGTTCCTACAAATAGGCATACATATATTAATTAAGAACAAGAGAGGCACGACAACATCAAAGTGGCACCAGAGGAGCACATGATGGCAAAACTAAGAATGAATGAAATGGAAGACGCCATGAGAACTTTAAAGAAAAAGAAATCGCCCGGAAAAGATGACGTAACAAACGAAATGCTGATGGGGTTGGGCCAAACAGCAAAGAGGAAGTTACTATCAGTCCTGAACCAAAGCTGGAAAAGGGGAATTGTACCGCAGGCATGGAAAGATGCTGTAATTATACCAGTACCAAGGAAAGAAAAAGATAGAACTGATCCAAATGGATACAGGCCTATCAGTCTACTGAGCTGTATAGGAAAACGGATGGATCGTATGATAAATACCAGACTGATGTGGCATTTGGAAGAAAAACACATACTAATTCCACAGCAAGCAGGCTTTAGACAACACAGATCCACTGAGGATCAGATCACCCTTATAGCCCAGGAAATAGAGGATGCTTACCAGGAGCAAAAACACACAGTAACGGTTTGGGTGGATCTATAATAATAGCTGTCCATCGTTGTCGATGAGGACCGCCGACATGATCCTTGTCACAGATTTCCCTGTTGGGTGTGGGTGCGCATGTGGCTGAACAGGCCAATGCGAGCACGAAAACATCTGCTACATATCGGGCACACGAGGTTTGTAGAAGGGGATGGTGTTCCCGCTGCTCGGGATTTCCGCGTCTCGCGTCTGTTCTGGGCTTTCACAACACGGTCATCTTCACCGGTAGCTACACCCGATTTGACTGCGCTTCTCCAGTCAGATCTGTTTTTCGTAAGATATTCCCAGTTGTCGATGTCTATCTGGCAACTTTTTAGTGAGTCCTTCAGACCGTCTTTAAAACGTTTCTTTGGGCGCCCTCTCTCGCGCCATCCCTCTCTCAGCTCGCCGTAGAGAAGCTTCTTTGGGAGCCGCTCGTCTGACATACGGACGAGGTATCCGGCCCATCCTAGTCGTGCTTTTTCTAGCAGTGCATGGATGCTGGGCATGTTAGCCCTCGAGAGAACCTCGATGTCAGTGACACGATCTTGCCATCGGATGTGGAATATTCGCCTCAGGCAACCTGTGTGGGTGGATCTAGAAAAGGCATTTGACAAGGTCTGGAAAGAGGGACATAAAGTCAAGCTACGAAGAAGTGAAGTTTGTGGGAAAATGTACAGATGGATCAGCCACTACCTCAAAAACAGAACAGCCAGAGTTCAAGTACAAAGGCAGATGAGCAAAAAGGTGACACTTCAGCAGGGAGTACCCCAAGGAGGAGTACTGTCACCCACACTCTTCCTGGTGTATATAAATAACATCACTGAGAATATGCCAAGAAGAGTCCACAGCTCCATGTTTGCAGACGATTTGGCTATGTGGACCTCTGAAAAGAATCTCACCATAGCAAGTAATCGGATGCAGCAGGCCCTAACATCGCTGGAGGAGTGGTCGAACTCATGGCTGGTCAAAATAAATGAGGAAAAAACAACATGTACGATATTCTCACTTTCAAACAAAGCCCAAAACACCAAAATAAGTCTTAACGGCAAATATCTGCGGCCAAACGACAACCCAAACTACCTGGGAGTCACATTTGATCGGCGCATGACATGGAAAAGTCAGATCGAGAGAAACCGAATGAGAGCCAGAGAAAGAATGGCAATCATGAGAAAACTTGCTGGCACAATTTGGGGAGCAGACGAAAGTATACTAAAGAAACTGTACACTGGAAGAGTGAGACCAGTTCTCGAGTATGGCATTGCGGCATGGACAACAGCAGCAAAGGCGAACTTTGACAAAACTAGAACACTCCAAAACCAAGCCATGAGAGTTATAACAGGAGGCATGAAGTCAACGCCAAATGTAGAACTGGAAAAGATTACAAATCTGCAATCCATGACCGACAGAAGAGACTGCAAATCCCAGCTGCAAGCACAAAGACTCAGAAGACTGACAGGCCATCCAATGCACCAGAGACTAAAGAGATTTGGAAATGGGAAACTAAAGCGGAGAAACTTTGCAGAAATAGCCAAAGCAAAGATGAACGAAGACCCTATGAAGGCATTAACAACACCAAAGCCCATCCCTACTGTACACTAACCTACCTGGAGGCAGCATATATTTCCAGAGGTGGTAGAAAATAAATCAGGTATTGGAAACAAGAACAGCCAGACTGAAAAAGAAAGAAGAAACATAACCCAGAGGTACATAACGAACAACTACCCAAGCATGGACTAGACCCATGCATATACCGACGGTTCTGTAACAAAACAAACACAACACAGAACGGAGGGGCAAGGGTATTCCTGAGCCTACCAAATGGTAGAAAAATAACAGTCAGTGGCAACTGGAAAATACTTAAGCAATTTTAGAGCGGGTGCAGAGGCACTGAGGGCTGCAGTAGAAGAAATGGCGACAGGTAAAAGAAATGAAAGCCATGTAGTCCTGCTTACAGATGACTTGGCCGTAGTTACAGCACTAAAAAGCCAGAAAAATATTGACCTTAATGATTTAAGAGCAGTACTCTGTCAACTATGCCAGCAGTCCGCACCAAAAAGAATAGTGGTACAGTGGGTTCCATCCCACTGCAACATCCAAGGCAACGAGGAGGCAGACAGACTGGCAAAAGAAGGTGCAAGACTACCACAACCAGATATTAGTGTGACATACGAAGAGTGAAAAAGCGCTTATTAGAGCTAGATACATGACCAAATGGGAAACCGAACATACTGGCTACATAAAAAACGATGCCTATTACCAGTTGAACAGAAGAGAGCAGGTCGTGGTCTTCAGACTTCGCACAGGCCACAATAGACTGAGGTACCACCTATTCAATAAATTGAAGGTAGGTGGCATTGACGAATGCTCGTGTGGTACCAGGAAAATGACTGCTGAACATTTGCTGCAAAAGTGCCCGACATACGAGGATCAGAGAAAGCAGGTGTGGCCATCACCAGTGACAACACTAGACAAGGTCTATGGCAGTGTCGACAGCCTCAGGATGACCGCTGCTTTTTTCGAAAAAATACAGGTTGACGTCTGACAGCGTACGAAGAAGAAGAAACCACAACAGCAGTGTCTGCTGTGGGGTTACATTTACTTTTTAAAATGTAACTGAATAACTTTACTTCTTTTTGAGATGTAGTGCTATCGCAGGATACAAAGATTGAGCTGGGCAGAAAAAAGTCAAACGAACAAGTGCTTAAATATCTAGCGTCTTTTAGACATCTTATGGTGAGTTTACAAAAAGGTAGATTGTCTTAGCTATAGTATGAGACATGGGAGCTTACTATTGAATGCAGGGGGAAAGGATAAGAGAACAATCAAGAAACAATTACATCATACAGACGTGAAAGAACATTGTGATGCAGACTTTTTCTGAGCTGAAGAGATCTGCTTAGTATAGAGGACAGTGGAGTGACATGATCAGAAGATTTCAACACCGGTCGCCGGACTGACTAACCTGCTAATAATGACAACTTCTTCGTACGCTGTTCGACGTCGACTCAACGTCAATAGTAACTATCTTCGGTTTATTAAATAGATGGTACCTATGTTGAGATCTGTGAGGAGTTTGAAGACCACCATCTGCTCTATTCTGTTAAACTGATCAGAATCATCATTTTTTGTGTAGCCAGTATGCTGTTTCCCATTTGTCCATATATCTGGCCCTAATAAACCTTTTAGGCTCTTAGTAGGTCACATTTGAATCTGGTTGGGGAAACCTTCCGCCAGTCTGTCTGTCCCCTTCTTTGCATTTGTGTTACACTGATGATGACACCAACTTCTTGTTGCACAAGGATTTTTGGCATGTAGAAAATCCATGAAAACAAAAATGCAACTAATTTCCTGACCCAACTTCAAGATCTCTGCTCATTCTTATGCAATCACAAATTTTGTATTCCAATGCTGTTTTGTGGAGGATGGGACGGAAGTGGGATCTTGAATGTAAACCCTTAAATAAAAAGCCAAAGGGGCAAGTCTGTTCGGGCTTACTGTGTATGTGAAGTATACACCCGGCTCTTGCTAGCCCGCTCGCTAGCTGGCCGCCGTATTGTATAAACTTTGTTTACGAAACCTCGGCTTTTCAAACTGGTTCCGTGACCTCGGGATAACTCTGATTACTCATTCAGCCACTTCCGGTTTGTGCAATTCGTGCAGGATTAGAAGTGAACATCAAGTAGGAACAAAAACATGACATTTTCTGTAAAAACATTGTGGGAAATATCAACAATTGCCATTTGAAGGCAACCCCGTTGTTGCCAATTTAAAGTGTTCGTTATTACTGTACATGATGGCGGAGGCAGGAGGAGAGGATGAGAACTTTCCCCCGAGAGGAAAAGTGAAAGAAGGTATTTCGTAGACGTAGTTAGTTTACACTTACAGTAATACTACTACTATAAATAGTATATTATATAGTATATATAAATATATACTATTAATAATCATTACTATATAATATACTACTATACTATAGTATTATTAGTATAGTTATAATTAAATATATGTCTGTAGTGTATTATTAGTAATACTATAGTCTATAGTATAGTATTACTAAATGAGTAATTATACACTACAGACATATATTTAATTTTTATATTGTTAGACTAATTAATTAAGTTTTACTAACTGATGCTACTTTAGTAATAACTAAGCTGAAGCATAAAACTATTGAAATACTTCATACATTTTTAAGGACGTAACGAAATTCCCATGTTTTGTGCAGCACATAATAAGATTTTGAATGATTTTTATATTATGGTGTTAGCTAAGCTAAGGCTAAAGTTTATATTATTATTACATGTGGACTGTGGTATGAAAAGGGATTGCATGAGCAATACATATAAGAAAATATAAATAATAGTGTGTATATATATATCCTTTTGTAAAAGTAAGGACATAAGAAACCTGCAATGAGGGCAACAACAAAAATAATTTGCATAAAAATGTCAATAACATTAACAAGTGTCACATTTACTCAGTATAGACTGCTATTTAGATTGGTTTTTTTTGTTTTGCAGAACCGCGATTCAGGTTTTTATGTGACCATCTACTTTACTGCTAAGGACTAGAATAAATAGTTCATTTAACTCAAGGTCTTAATACTGGTTTAGAGTGTTATACAACCAGTTTAATTTACATTACCTTGCTCTAAAAGCTATGCGCCTCCAATCTATTCTCAAATACATTAATTGTCCCTGCGTCCACTATTCTTACTAAATTTTACCAAAACTAGTGTGTTGTCTGAAACTTTTTTTCTTCCCCCAATTGGCTTTGCTTGGCTTGGCTTCGTTCGTTCTCAATCTCCTGCCACCAAGCCCTGTAAGGGTTCAAGTAGCAGAATGTAGTTCAGAGAACGGAATGCGTTGTAGTTTACAGCTTGACTGCGATATTGCACTTTTCGATCCCTTCTCTTTAGCCAGTCTGCCCTGCTGCAGCCTGTTATCCAGGATCACCATGTGGAGGTGTAGAAGGGCCTTGGCAACTCTGGTTAGCCGGCCCTAACGCTAGCAGTCGGCTATGGGTCACTGACCACTGCAGCTCATGCGCTGCCCCGCATCTTGATGCCTTTTCCCCAATTAAAGTGTGTTTACAATTAAGGCCACAGTATCTATATAGTACATTATCTGCCCCTTAACATATTTTCTAATTTTTACAACCTATTTATTCTGCCAAATAATCCAATATCAACAATTTACTGAGTTCATTTTATGTAACCATTTCCATTCCCTGTGATATACACTATTATGTTTATCTATATTATGGTGTGAAGTTGTAACATAAGAGAAAGGCGTGCAGTGATTTAAACAAAAAAAATGAAAATCCCAAAGGCCGCTGGATCAACATTGAAACCAACCAAAATAAAATCAGGTTCTGCAAAAGTTAATGACCTAAATAGGTAGCAAATAATTAATAAATAATTTTACTTGTGCCATTTTTTATAGAAAATGAATAAAGGAATCAACTTAATGTTTCTGGATTTTTTTGTTGTTTTGCGTTTGCCTTATTTCTCTAATCCCCAAGGCGATGTGCATTGCACTGTAGTTTTTATTTTGCGCCTATCGGCCCAGTGCATCCGACTTCAGCATGCATTTTATGTAAGGGTCTGCTTCCACCTGCATTTTCAAAGGGTTTGCTTCCCCGGGGTAACGACTGGTGCTGTGATGGGGATCGAACCCAGCACCTTCGGGTCGTGAGCCATGCCACTTAACCACTAGGCCACGCCGTCCCCTGTCTGGAGTATTTAAAAAGTCTTGTTGTGCAGACAAAATATATATCATTAAAAGTATCTTAGTCACTGACCACTGTGAATGGTCTGACATCATGAATGACAGGAAAAAACGGCTACTGACAGTAGCCTTTCATCCTGAAAGAGTTAATACTAATTCCACATTTTTTTTGACTGATGCACCCTTTTCACCATATGTTTGTCATTCCTACCTTTTCTGGAATGTCGGGACTCCAAAGGTGCATTCCAATTAATATACATTTTCATATCCATCAATTGCTCAAAGTCAGTAGCTCCTCTCGGTATATAGGCTCTTGACAACAGGCCCTTTGCCCTGTTGCCAATGTTTTCATAACTTTGTTTCTATAAATTTGGGTGATTGAACCTAATCGAAACTATTAAACTCTAGCTGAGTTTTTCGTGTTTGGTCTATTACCTTCCCCATTCTCTGTACAATTTCCCCAGCTCTGATCCATGATTTTCATTTCTACTTTTATTGTTCTTCGACAAGTTGTCTTAGGTTGGCCTTTCTATCACATTCCCTTTGGGGTCATACCACTGGCGGTTCTGATGCCATCACCAACAGAGAACCGTTTGCTCGGAGCAATCAAGAAGTCGAGAGCACCATAACCGGTCGATGCTGGAATTGGATCAGTCATTTCCTAATTAGAGATCCTGTTGCTATGAATGGGATGGACCTCTGGGGCGGTGAAGAAGAGGCTGAACTAAGACTTTGGCGAAGAAAAATATAGGAACTGATATGGAAATCATGAGCCAGAACTGGTGGCACTGTACGAAGGATGGTTGTAGACTGAGTAAAGTAAAGTGAGTTTGTTGCTGCTCTTAAATCCACCATCAGGACAGAAGATGCATCAGTGAATGAGCTGACAGCAGCCAGTTACTCATAGTTAGATGCTTGCATCAGGGTCAGCGAAGCATAGCTGACCAAGACCCTATTTCGCCTCCAAGCGACAGTTGACACTGGAAACAAGAGTGCACTAGTGTAGTCAGGCCAAAAGAATGGGGATCTCAGTGGAAAGGCAAACCTGGTACCCTGAAAAAAAAGTCGGCTGAACAGTGCACATATTGCAATCTTGCTATAAACTTCGCCACAATCCCCAGGGCAAACACCAAAGAAGAAAATTTGCCATCAAGCTTTATGGTCACTGACCGTAGGATCTAAGACGACCCCCAACTAAAAGACAAAAGTCACAAGAAAAGTCTTGATCTCTAATACTAAGGAGGAAGACACGAAAGAAGCCTCCCAGATGATTGCAATTACTATTGAAATCGGGTGCCTTCTGAAAACAACTTTTGTCGGCTAATTCTTTCAATACCAATGCACCCTGAAAAATAAAACAGTCCTCATGTTGATTTCAATCATCTAGGTCCTACCCAGTGACTTAGACATGGAAAGTAAGTAGTCTAAGAAACCCTTAGCATTTAGTGTGGCGAGCTAACAGCCCAACAGTTCAATTAAACAAATGTTTCTACCATCAAATCCAAATGCCAGGATGATAAAGGTCTCTCATAGCAAAGGGGTGTGGCTTGAACCATAGTCTTGACACACGAGACTACCTTTCTGTAAATTGGTACTTGGCTTACAGTTAGAGATGGGAATATGATGAAGTATGGTCTGAAAAATTCTGAAACCTAGTACAAAAAAGTTTCAAATACTGTATACCGGATGGTAGAGGAACTATTTTTTACCATCAGATCAAGTGGGTGCTTGTTAGATGTCCTTCATATTGAGGAATTCGCTTGTTCTGGTAGTTATGGACATTGACTTGGGGTTGAAGATATGGTAGTGAACGAGCTGACAGCATTCAGTGACTCATGTGTGGATGCTTACATCAAGGTCAGCTAAACTTAGCTGACCAAGACCGTGTTCTGTTTTCAAATGACAACCCAGGAAACAGACCTCACCCTTGCAGTCTGGGTGAGAGAATAGGGATCAAAAAGGGAAGGGAAACAGTGTCAAAAATGCTGTGATGAAACTGGTTGTATCTGGCCAAATGGTGCAGATATCACAGCTTTGCTATTAATATGATAATGGCACACCGGTTTCCTGGTAGACATAGAACATTGATTTTATTGTGACCTAACCAGGGGAGCTTCCCCTGTGTCCCTGTCGGCTGGCACTGAACAGCCAACTCAAAATTGGTATTACTCATGGGATTCTGTCTAATAAAACAAAGCATTGTACATAGGCCAAGGGTACAGGCTTGGTAAAATCACATGAATGGGGACTGTTGAGAATCAATTTTGAACTGAGAGACCTGTTCACATAGATGGGCAGCATCTCTAAAGTCCAACACATTGTCATCCATCTCTCTGCAGACTGCAAGCACTGCAGAGGACTTAGGGTAGCTTGTTCAATGTGTCAGTACTCGGGAGTGGATCTTGATGGTAGTGACAAATGCCTCATGGAATGCTTGTTGCCAGCTGTTGAGAATCAGCTAGGACTGAATCATCTTTGGTATTCATCTGAAAAACGATGCTGTGACATGTTTAGCTTACAGGGAGGCTGTGATATCTTCCTTTTGGCCTGGCACATTCAGTTTGAGCTAGCTATTTTTTGAGTGCAGGGTTTGCCTTTCCACTGCGATCCCTATTCTCTTAGTCAGACTACACCAGTGCAACCTGTTTCCAGGGCCACCTCTAGGAGGTGGAGTAGGGTTTTGGTCAGCTCTGACTCTAATGCAAAGAGTCAACTATGAGTCACTGACTGCTTTGACTGTGCTGCATCTTAGCACAAGGCCATGGCTGCACCACTACAGTCTTCTCACATGTCTGGGGTTGTCACTCAACTCACTCTTATCGATGCACAAGTGGTTTATGGGTTGAACCAAATAGAACTATCTCCTCCTGAAGTATTGTGACATGACAAGGGTTGGTTGTGCATGAGAATAGCAACTTCTGTTGTAAAAAAAACCCATTGCTACTGAAAACACACTACAAACAAATGGATTCAGAATTCCATATAGGCTGGTTAAGGTAGACCAAATGTAGTATTGGACCCATACTTGAACATCTTGGGTGATGGGTCAATGATTATGATTATAGTTTCTGCAAGACGGAGTACTCTGTCCGTTCCATGTTCTTAGGCCTTTATTGTTACTAGTGACATGCCTGGCAGGTCAGTTTTATTATTCCTTGCTCCCCATATATACCCGCCCAAATTGAACATTACTTTAAACAAATTTATTTGGGCTATAAATGATAATTTTTCATGAAGATATAGTGTTGCAAACTATGAAAATTGAATTTTACATTTCATTTTTAGTTCGGAAACAGTGGTCAGTACATGAAGACGGAGCTTTGGCGTATCAGATTCAGAATGAGGAAAGTATGTATAATCAATCGAGGTTAAATTTTAAAAATGTTTTTACATTTTGAAATGTCGGCGGTCATTGGTCCGATTTGAAGTATCTTTTTCAAAACAGTATTTGATTTCTTCTGCATTTGTTTTCAGGTCATTGTGTTTACAAGGCTGCAATATCTGCTATTTTCTACCCAACACATCCAATTTCAGCTGGCTTTTTTTGGGTGCCGGGTTTGCCTTCCCACTGCGATTGCTATTGTCTTAGTAAGACTATGCCAGTGCAGTCAATTTACAGGACCGCTACTATTTACTGACCCTGATGCAAGCAGCCAGCTACGAGTCATTGGCTGCTGTCAGCTTATTCACTGCTGCATCCTCTGCCCAGTTTATTTAAACATTTATACGTTAGTCCCCCGTGATATGGACATCTGAACTAACAAATGTTTTCAATTATATCCAGAACCTGTATATATGAATGCGAGTCCACTATCCAATGACCATTTTTCGAACTTGATTTTTAACCATTTTCAGACCTGGATCATTTTGCAGATTTGTCTTTTTCCGTCCGGGTTGTGCCAGAAGTCTGTATGCAAGTTTTATTCAAAATAAACTAAGTGAAAATGTCCAGGATCCTGATTCTGTCATTTATACCAATGGATCCGTTCTGTGCGGTAAGAAAGCTGGTTGGTACTTTTCTGCTAGAGGGAGAGGCAGAGTCGCTGCTGAGAGGAGCAGTGCATACTTGACAACATCCAGTATCAGAATAGAGATTAGGGCAGCAACTTTGGCTCTGAGGTAATGAGTGCTGTAATTGTCTATCTCAAGTCTTGCTTCAGAAGGTACAAAATGACTGGTTATGGCATAAGTGGTTGGCAGACATAAAGGCCTTATACCTTCAGGATCAGGTGTAGATCTACTCCTGGTCATGATGGGGTTTGTGGAAATAAAAGAGCTGACCTCCCAGCCCCAAGAGCACTTGCAGTAAGGATATTGGCAGTGGATGGAGGTGAAATTTTGAAGTTGGTTGACCTAGTTTTGAAGACTGCAATCAATGTATCAGTGAAGTTTTGAGATTATGTGTTTAGTGCAATCTGTGAGGGACATTTGTGAGGTTAAATCAGGAGTGTACTACCTGCAAGCTATGGGTGCTATACACTTCACAGAGAAGGACTGAGCACCTGTGGATCTGGCTAGAGTGTAGTGTCGATTCAGAATAGAACAGGTCCATCAGTTGCTTGATATAATGGCGCTGATTGATCTATATTCGATCAAACATATTTTGGTTTAAAAATTTCTTGCCTTGTTTTTAAATTCTTATATAGCCAGGTGCCACATATTACCAGCTCAACAGAGGGGACCAAGTGGTAATAAAAATAATAGTAATGGTTGTCCACTGCAAGCGATGATGACAGCATAAGATTTGGGCTATGAGATGTGATCTCATGATTAAAGTCTAATCCTGGCTCTACAGACTCTGCCACACTCCTTGGCACTCATGTGAGAAATCGGCTGTGTGGTCGTCGTACTTTGTTCTTTCGGGCAACTCGCTTTCACGTGATCCTCAGCTATTTTTTGCTCTGCAATCTGTTGCACCTTGTGTGGTGTTCACATGTGGAATGGTTCTGTGCAACCGACTCCCAGGAGATAACATCAGTGTTGAAACTTTTCAGAGACATTTTAAAGTCAGTCTCTGTAGCTTTTCGTCTGTCCCCCTGATTGTCTGCCTGTTCTTAGCTCAATGTAAAACAGTTGCTTGTAGAGGCACACATTGGGCATGCGAATGTGCCCCTTCCATGTTACCTGGGCTTTATGCAGAAGCATATGGATCTGTTATGAATCTCAGAATTAGATGCTTTGTCCTGACCAGCATTTAACTGTCTATTCTACACTTAATATTTTAGTGTTCAACACTGCATCACGATACGATTATCTTGGTGGCAACACTGCCTTGTTTCCAGATATTCACTTGCAGCCTCCCAAACGGTGCCTTTTCAATCCTGTTGTTGACCTTGAAGTCGATATTCGTTTCTCTGGTGAGGGTACTGCCTAGGTAGGTGAAGCTATTGACCCTCTGGGAGATGTTGGTTCTCTACGGTAACGTTTGGTTCACTGTACAACTTCCCAGGAGCAGACTGGAATCATACCAGTTTTCCTAGTGTTCACTGTGAGACCAAACAACTGCTGCATGCTGCCGGAAACCCAATAGCGGTGGACATCATGTCTTGTTCTTAGTAGTTGTCAAGATTGCAGTCATCAGCACATATGAGATCCAAGATGGCTTCTTCATTCACCTTGGTGTAGACTTCAGACATGTCGGGTTGAATGGCCAACCTTGCTTCCTGTACCTGATATGCATGTCAGAAGCAGTGCTATGTACAGCATCAGAGAGTATTATTATAAAGATCATGCTAAAAAGTGTCGGTGCCAGTACACATCCCTGCTTGACACTTGTCGACTACTAAAGCCACAGACAATTCTCCTTTGTGCAGTAATTGAGCCACCAAACCATCATGAAACTGCAATGAATTTGCAGGTTGTCCTTTAGCTTGTACAGATGTACAATAGTGGCATCTTTCATCTCCTGTGAACCAAGTGGTTGTCTTTAGATGGGCCACAACAGATTCAGATACCATCTTTTCAGCAAACTAATGTTGGTAGATAAAGATATCAAAAATAAAATGGGTACAGACCATTTATCACTGATAAATTGGTACTGACCATTTTTCTCTGATAAAATGGGCACAGACCATTTATCACTGATAAAATGGATACTGACCACTGCTACTTCATATATATTTTCAAAATTCTTTCCTGAAAATGCTATTTTGTTAAATTGTAGTTTGCAGCGAAGCTGTGCTAATATGCCTTTTGGCCCAACATGTGTTTCAGCACGCCATTTTTTGTGCGTGGTTGACCTTCCCTCTTTAATACCTATTCTCTCAGCAAATCTACACCCATATGTGATGTCGCATATAGCGGGTGAAAATAAATTTTTTCTAAACATTATTTACCTTTAAATGGAGTCTGGACACATTAATGTGACTACCTTGTCTGTGATATGTGTCATCCTTATATGGTGTGACATTTCATAGACAAGGTGGCGCAAATGGACTACCAGCAACAATCCACAAGTTATTCAGTTGTCCTTGATGACATTTTTGTGACTTGGTTTCATTGGTTTGCACACATCACAATTTGGCTGGATTACCTCCGTTACCGCCTGTTGGTTTCAGGAAAAACGGATCAATCATAGTGTGTCTGTCACTATGGGGGTGGCTTGGACTTTCGCTCTGTGACACCTTGTGTTTATCTGGAACATTATTTGGTACTTAGTTTCCTGTGCCATTTGTTAAGAACTGAGCTTCAGTCCTGGTCATCCTACATTCCCAACCTACTGGGCTGCTTTGCGGGGAAAGGCTTCGGGAGTAAACCCTGAGGAAAAATATGCATCCTGTGCCTTTACTAGTCGTCTTGTCAATGTCTTGCCACTGGTCAAAGGTAGCTCAGAACGAGAGTGAGGTTGACAAATTTTGCAAATCTTCCTCACTTTAATCCAAATTACCGCTCAAGTCACCCATTTCAGCTGACGGAGCAAAAGGAAAAGATTGTCCACATGACTGAACAGAGAGAGTGGTCTTCATCACACATGAATGAACAACGTGGTCTTGGTCAGCTGTGGTTCGCTGACTCTGATGCAAGGAGCCAACTATGTCACTGGCTGCCATCAGCTCATTCACCACGTCTCGAGCCCCAATTTACAAATTGATGCCTACTTCTGTACCACTTGAGGACTGTATTTGGTGCTTTCCTATCAAAATCCCAAAGCAAAGTCAAGAACAATAATACACACCAACCCTACAAACAGCCAAGCAACTACTGAAGACTGCAAACAAAGAGGCCTGGCTGAATAGATGGGCAATGGGAAATACTTGGAGAGAAATCTACAAACATATGGTCATCCCAAAGCACCATTTTCTGACTTCGCACTCAACACATAAAACTTAAGCCACTTGAACAGAATCCAACCAGAGCATTTTCCAGAATGCCGGCCGTGTGCACATCTAATGAAACTGTTGAACATCATCTTTTTGAATGTCTGGCGCTTGTCAGTGTTAGGATAGAGCATCTTCCTCCATTGCCAGACAAATGGAACACTTTGTATGGAACTAAACTACTTAACAAACACTTTTGCAGATACCACTATATGACATTGGGCCAAAGGACAGGACCCCATAGGCTGCTGGAACAATAACCAACCAGCCAACAAATTGATGCCTGAAAATGTAAGCAGAAATAATTCTAATATTTTGGCTGTTTTTTTTTCCAGTAACCCAACATTATGGTCTGAACCGTTTCAATCGACGAACTGTTCGTGAAGACATTCCTATTGCTAAAATCGTTCAGTCTAAAGAGGAGTTGCTGCAGCAAGAGGAAAGAATGCGGGAGCTAGAAGTTCTCAAGGCTCAGTAAGTACAAGTCAACGTTTGCATTTAGTCACGTATCGGGGCATATGTATTGCATGTTGTTAGTTTCATGTTCTTCCCTTTGAACTAAAGTAGTGTCGAACCAGAATTTGCGTAAACAAATCTAGGCTTACCCAATAAAACAGAAAAAAAAAGGTCCTTCAGTAGACTTAACCGCTGGTCAGGAATGAAGTGTTAGAGACCAGTATAATAAGCCACAGCTTGTGTAAGATGGGGTGGCCAGTTCCCTTCCTCGATGCCTTGTCCTTCCCTAACTAAGTCAGGGCTTATAAGTAGACCCTAATTACATTGAAATACTCAAACAATGCTAAGATGAATGCACCACCGCCATTTGCCCATTCATTATCGTGACTGAAAAAGGAGTACGACAAGGGGATTCCCATCTCGCTGAACCTCTTCTCTGTCTGCCTTGTGTTGGGGATAGGACAACTATGGCATTACAATAGATGAACGATAACTCAACCGCCTCAAATTTGGAGACGAAATAGTACTCATCACAGAGACGCTCCTGGAAGCAACAGAGATGCTAATATCACTAGACACAGAAGGCAAGAAAGCAGGTCTCATCATAAACCTAGGAAAAACCAAGGCAATGTGAAACCCCCCCTCTACGTATTCTGTCCTAAGAGGGAAGATTATGCTGTATTTCCTGTGTTGCAGTTGGTTGATGTCATTGTTGTTTGGGTGTCTTTTTTGTTGTTAAATGCCCACAATGAGTATGTTTATTTTTGTACGCCCTGAAAAGGGCGTTAAGTGGCAGGTAGTAGTAACTTTCCTCACATCCCGAGTGTGCTGATGGTGGACTGTGGTCCTCCAGGCAGTTGTGCAATGTGTGGCATCATCTAAGTGATGCTTACTACTACAGGGATCACATCGATCCACATCTCGCCAGCCAGACTGCCTTGAAAGCCAGGGAATGCAACTATGGAAGAGAGATAGTGGTCTTGGTCAGTATGTTGTGCCTGACTGATTAGCAACTCAGCTCCCCGTTTGGGTGTTTCATTTTTTATACATGGCCCACCCATAGATCCTTCTGTCGATCAGTTCAGCCATTTCTCTTTGTATTGGTTGGTGTGCTTATAAGAAACCAGAATTTTTTCTAGTTTTGCTAGTCTGTCTGCTTTCTCATTGCCTAATCTCTCAAATGTCCTGGAATCAACTGGAGGATGACTTTGATGTATGTTTGTATCTTGTCATTTGTCTCAACCAGTTTTGTAACTTCTCTGTTTGTAAGTATGTTTCAAGTGTGTATAGCTGTTTCTAGTGCTTGTAGCAAAATTCATGAAAGTGGTCTACAATATCAAATTCTTCTTCTTTTGTTCACTTTAAAATATTGTCTATATCTGCAATGTTGTCTCTTGTATAAACTTCACTGTCTTTTGTAGTTCACATACAGGTCCGTGAAGTTTCTCTTCCAGTGTTGTTTCTAAGGGCCAGTGAGATTTACTCTGAATATCATATTTGGGGAAGTTTTGTATGTGCTCTGCTGTCTGGGGTACCTGTCCGCATGTACACATGGCTGAGTTGCCAACCTTAATTTTTGTGTACATGTGGCTGCGGAGTCGGTTGTGTCCTGTTCTAAGGCGTAACACAAGTTTTCTCTTGTCTGTTCATGTTATAGTAATCGTCTAGTTTTACCGTTGATGGCTTTCTGATTGATTTGATCATCCTTTTCTTCTGTTGGTATGTAACTGGCACATCTGGTTACTCGTCTGCAGCACCCTCCTTTGCCAGTCGATCTGCTCTTTTGTTTCCTGGTACTCCACAATGAGAAGGTATCCTCTTCATGACAATCTTGCGCTGGTTGCTCAGTTCAGACAGCAGAGCCTGTAGATCTGGCAGTTTCTCAAATTTAAGTGCTTGGAGTGCTGATTGTGCATCTGTCAGAAATACTACAGGTTGTGAACTGACATTGGTGTTCAACAGTTTCTCAGTTGTCACCTTGATTGCCTGTATTTCTGCATCATATGTATGACAGAATTACCCAGTTGGTACTCTGACTGTATCCCTAATGTTGTTTGGGTATTCAATGTACACTCCCGCTCCGCCATTCTTTACTGCATTCTGTGCTGACCCATCTGTGTATACTCTGATCCAGAGATCTTGTGGGAATTCTTCATCCAGGAAATTGAGGATCACTATCCTACGTTGCACACTGTTCTGTTCATCCTTGTCTAATATTCCTTTCACTTTTGTTTGAATGCATACTATAGTCCATGCTCCTCTATCTAAGGCGTTTGTTCTGGCACAGACTTTAGGGGGATATCAACTTCAGGTAGATCCATAATTTGCCTGCGAAGTTGTTTCGCCTGATGCACAAAACTTCTTTTCAGTCTTCCCATTGCTAAATTTTGAAATTTTGTCTTTCATTGGATGGCTCGGCATGCAGAGGAACTTTTCTGCCTGTGTTAATACCTTTGTGTCTCTGCGTTCTCTTAGTGCTTGTATCCTTCCCATTTTCTCCATCTCCACTATAGGTGTTGATTTCATTGCTCCTGTAATGACCCTAAGTGCCTGATTTTGCACCTTATCCACCTCTTTTAGGGTAGTGTTTGCTGCAGGGCACCACGCTGCTGACCCATATTCCAGATATGGCCATATACCTTGTTGGTAAACTTTAAGTATTTTTCCACTAGCTCCCCATGTGGTTCCACTTAATTTTCTCAGGATGGCTAACTTCCTCCTGGCTGCCTTGTTGACGTGTTCCCTCCATGTCAACCTATCATCAAATGTAACTCCAAGATAGGTGGGTTGTTTATCTTTAAGGTGTTCTCCATTTATCTTGATAACTCCAGCTTTTTGTTTTGGGGAGAGGGTGAAAAGCGTAGTGCTACATTTTTCTGTGTTAATGTTTACACACCATCTGTTTGTCCATGAGGTCAAGGCATCAATAGCTCTTTGCAGCATTCTGGTAGCCACTGTTGCTTGCTCATTTGTACACCATATTATCAAGTCATCTGCATACATTGCAACATTGATGAAGACTATGAAAAGTGTAGGGAAAAGAACCCCTCCCTGAGGAACACCATGACGCAGTAGAATTTTCTTACTCTTGAGGCCATCTAGTTGAACTCTGGCTCTTCTGTTATGTAAGTAGCTTTTATCCATTTGTACATCCTATCCATCACTCCATTATTTCTGTTTCTTTAAAAGTCCTTCTATCCAAACTTTATTAAAAGCTTTCCTTAAGTCTATCCATGCTGCTAATACTAATTTCTTGTCCTGGAATGCGTCCTCGATCTCTTGTAAGAGGTATGTTGCCTGGTCTTCAGTGGAGTTGCATTTCCTAAATCCTGCCTGCTGTGGCACAAGAAGGTTTTGGCTCTCAAGATACCACTGCAGCCTTAGGTTAATACGTTCCATTGTTTTACAGATGCACCTTGTGAGGCTGATTGGTCTATAGCTGGATGCCATGGAACTGTCTTTCCCTGGTTTTGAGAGTGGTATCATGATTGCTTCTCTCCAGGTCTGTGGGACTGTACCTGATGTCCAACAAATGTTGAAGATCTGAAGCAGCTTTGTTTTTTGCTGCTGTTCCCAAGTTCTTCATCTCATTTTTAGTTTGGATATTGCAAACTCCAGTTCTTTGTATGTGATTGGTGTCTCCATAACTTCGGGTATGACACCATCTCATCTCGTTCTGTATTTTGTCGTTCAACGCGAACACTTCGTTGATCTTTTGCAAAAGAGTCTGCAAAGTAATCAGCGGCTTGTTTGCTTGTGAGGATGTTTCCATCTTTGTTTAATGTAATCTTTGTGTTTCTCTGTGCACCCTCATCATTCAGTTGTTTTACCAACTTCCAGTTTCCTGGTATCCTTTTCAAAGTTCAGAGACTCTGTTTTCTCCCTCCAACTTCTTCTTCTAGCCTGCAACTTTTCCCTTTGAAATTTGGCCTCATCATGTTGACAATATCAAATGGTTTTTGCTTTCTTTCCCGGAACTTGAGAATCACCTGGATGGTGGAAACAAGTTCAAATGTAGTTCTGATCCAAATGTTAGAAGACGCATATTTAATGTATCTATTTACCTGAAGTATTCATAGTTTTAGTTAGTTTTCTTTCCACTTGTGCCATTTAGCGCCGTGGGGAGCTTGAGTCGTCTATCCTGTGCCAAGTGCATTGCGTCGGTCAATGTGAGCCCTTGTCGCTGCACAATCACTCTATCTATCCATCTACCTCGCTGTCGCCACCTTGCCCTGTAACCAGATCTACCAGCATTGTAAGCCATCAGTGGAAGATGATGAGGGTGCATTCTCATGATATGATCAAACCAACTTATTTTCTGCCTGGAAATGTATTCGGCACAATACATACGAGGTTGTTCAAAAAGTGTCTGACCTCTGGGTCAGAAAAATACAATTACTCACTTGGCGATTTGAAACCCTAATCCCCTTGAAAGTACTTTCCTTGAAACTCCACACACTTCTCCCAGCGGTCCCGCTTTGTTGGAAGCGTTTCAGGAATTTGGGAATGGAGTACATCTGGTTCATCGCATTTTTCTTAACTCAAATGAGGTTCCATTCAGTGTGGGAAACAGCCATAAATCGCAAGGAGCTATGTCGGGAGTATTATCGAGCAAGAGGTTTGTTGTGTTTGCCCAAGAAAGAATGGGCTGATGCACTGTCATGATGGAACTGCCAAGTTCCTGTTTCCACAGGTCTGGGATCGTTTGTGTCGAACAGCACCATGAAGGCGACAGATGACCTCCAGGTAGTACTCTTTGGTAAAGTTTTGACCCTGTGTGTACTCGTGATGCATATCCTCACTGGAGTAAAAGAAAACGGTCAACATGACTTTAACATTGCTGCGCACCGCGGTGAATGAAAACCCTGACATGTATAACTACATTCAACACTGAACGGCTGCTACCAGTGACTAGTGCAACCTTGGGTGGGAAAAAGTTCACGCATGCGCAGGACCCCCCCCCCCCCCCCCCCCCCCCCATCCCTCCTTGCCGAAGGACAACGCTCGTGCTTCATGTGTTCTCTCGGATAAAAATGGTCTGATACTTTGAACACCTCATATTGGTACGATGTGTTCAAAGGTCATTAATGTGGAGCAGTGTAATTGTGTGTGTGTGCACTCACCAAGTGAACTGTATTTGTGCCTTATCCATATCATTACCAGTGTCTCTGTCTTCTGTGTCTTACATAAGAGTCTTGGTCAGATGTATTGAATATCCATGTGTATAATCCAGAGTCTTGGTCAGATGTATTGAATATCCATGTGTATAATTTAGTCTTGGTAAGATGTATTGAAGATCCATGTGTAATCCAGATTTACGATCATTAGTCTGATCAAATAATTTGAAAGCAATTCATGTCCTAATTTCAGAGCGCACAGAATGTGAAAAGTTTAGAAATTGATCATTCATAAATGCTGATTTAACAAAATCTCTATATATGCAAAAGCTAACCTTTCGGCGGATGTTTGGCCGTACTTAAGTTTGCAATAAACAAATTTGCAGTAATAAAAAAAAATGACATGGGAGTTTTAAGTAGTTTTTGAAATATCGACAGCTTTTTTTTTTATTAATACCTCAAATGTTAGTTCTCTTGCACAAATAGGTAACAGACAGTTCTCAAAAAACAGTATCTAGAGAATGTCCACAACTTGAATAATCCAATATCAAATCCATGGTTCTTTGTCATTTGTGTTCATTCTTGTTCTTTGACCACTGCTTGTTTCAATGTCGGATCCATGCAGATTGTCAATATTTTCTTCTTCGTACGCAGTCAGACAGTAACCATTATTTTTTCAAAAAAAGCAGCCGTCATCCTGAGGCTGTTGACACTGCCATAGAGCTTGTCTAGTGTTGCCACTGGTGATGGCCACATCTGCTCTCTCTGATCCTCGTATGTCGGGCAGTTTTGCAGCAAATGCTCAGTGGTCATTTTGCCGTTACCACACGGGCATTCGTCGGTGCCACCTATCTTCAATTTGTTGAATAGGTGGTACCTGAGTCTATTGTGGCGAGTGCGAAGTCTGAAGACCACGACCTGCCAGTAAGTTCGGTTTCCCATTTGGTCATGTATCTAGCTCTAAAAAGCCATTTTGACTCTTCGTATGTCATACTAGTATCAGGTTGTGGTAGTTTTGCACCTTCTTTTGCCAGTCTGTCTGCCTTGGATGTTGCAGTGAGATGGAACCCACTGCACCACTACTCTTTTTTGTGCGGCCTGCTGGCATAGTTGACAGAGTACTGCTCTTAATTCATTAAGTTCAGTATTTTTCTGGCTTTTCAGTTCTGTGACTACGGCCAGTGCATCTGTAAGCAGGACTATGTGGCTTTCATTCCTTTTACCTGTCACCATTTCTTCCACTGCCGTCCTCAGTGCCTCTGCCTCCGCTCTGAAATTGCTTGTGTATTTTCCAGTAGCGAATGACAGTGTTATTTTTCTGCCATTTGGTAGGCTCAGGAATGCTCCTGCCCCTCCGTTCTGTGTTGTATTTGTTACGGAACCGTCGGTGTATGCATGGGTCCAATCCATGCTTGGGTAGTTTTCCGTAATGAAACTCAGGGTAGTATCTCTTCTTTCTTTTTCAGACTGGAAGTTTTTGTTTCTAATACCTGGTATAATTTCTACCACCTCTGGAAATATGTGCTGCCTCCAGGTAGGTTTTCGTACAGTAGGGATGGGCTTTGGTGTGGTTTGTGCATTCATAGGGTCTTCGTGCATCTTTGCTTTGGCTATTTCTGCAAAGTTTCTTCGCTTTAGCTTCCCATTTTCGAAATTGTTTAGTCTCTGGTGCATTGGGTGGTCAGTCAGTCTTCTGAGTTTCTCTGATTGCAGCTGGGCTCTGCAGTCTCTTCTGTCGGCCATGGATTGCAGTTTTGTAATCTTTTCAAGTTCTACAATTGGCGTTGACTTCATGCCCCCTGTTATAACTCTCATGGCTTGGTTTTGGAGTTTGCTAACTTTATCAAAGTTCGCCTTTGCTGCTGTTGTCCATGCCGCAATGCCATACTCGAGAACTGGTCTCACTCTTCCAGTGTACAGTTTCTTTAGTATGCTTTCGTCTGCTCCCCAGCTTGTGCCAGCAAGTTTCCTCATGATTGCCATTCTTTCTCTGGCTCTAATTCGGTTTCTCTCGATCTGACTTTTCCATGTCATGCGCTGATCAAATGTGACTCCCAGATAGTTTGGGTTGTCGTTTGGCTGAAGGTATTTGCCGTTTAGACTTAATTTGGTGTTTTGGGGTTTGATTGATAGCGAGAATATTGTACATGTGGTTTTGTCCTTGTTTATATTGACCAGCCATGAGTTCGCCCACTCTTCCAGCGATGTTAGGGCCTGCTGCATCCGATTTCTTGCTATGGTGAGATTCTTTTCAGAGGTCCACATAGCCAGATCGTCTGCAAACATTGAGCTATGAACTCTTCTTGGTATATTCTCTGTAATGTCATTTATATACACCAGGAAGAGTGTGGGTGACAGTTCTCCCCCTTGGGGTACTCCCTGCTCAAGTGTCACCTCTTTGCGAGAGTCTGACCACCAGCGAGACGAACTGTCGAGCTCTGCTATAAGCCTTCGAAAAATCACCACTGACTCAAAGTTTCTCGATACGGACCAGAGTAGCGCACCTCAGCTGAGGGCACGACAAAACAAACCACTTCCCGATACCTATACGGGGAAAGGCGGGAGAGCGCTTTCGGCAAGCCCGCGCTATCGCTCCGTTTGGCGGGACTGAGATTGCTGTACGAATACTGGGTTATAGTCAATCGCGGCGGCGAGAGAACTACCCTAGATTGTCAATATTTTCATTTACAAAAATTGTCTATGCCAGATTCTGTGTCACTTGCTTCAACACTGCTGTCATGTTGACTATTTACTCCTTCTGCCATATTCTAAAATTCAGGGCTGAGGAAGATGCAAAAGTGGCTGCGAAGATTAGAGAGCAGATGATGGAGGAAGTTGCAAGCTTAGATGAGTGCAGAGCCTTGGATGACGAGGTGAGAATGCTTAATATCATGGTGTATATTTCCCTATTTTTTGTGTGTATATCTAATTTGAATATCTGCTTTTAATGATTGTGTACAAAACATATATCCCCCACAGACACACACACCACAAAAAACTTTTTGCACAGAGCAACTAAGAAGTGTGTGCCATTATGAGTCAATGATGGTAATGTATCGTCCATTCTCTAAGGAGAGTGGGGAGGGGGGGGGGGGGGGGGGGGGGGGGGAGAAGTTGAGAGGGTGACTAAAGACAACCTCTCAGAGAAATGGAATAACCAAAGCTAGGACACTATACAAATGATTGAAGTGCAGGAAGTTTGTTGCTGTCTTTAACCTTTAGCTCACTCTGGTCAAAAATTTCTGGACACTCTCCATACAAAAACGGTGTGTTCAGGAAACATTTTTTCTTTTGTGGAACGGAGACACTCCCGACAGCCATTTTTTTTACTGCTGAATACGCCACCATATATACACGCTATTTTGCTGGTTAAAGTATCGTATGTTAGATTACAAATGGCTTTTGAACAATTTTAATTTTGTATACGCCATTTGGAGTAAGCCGATTTTTTGCGAAAAGGTGAAATAGGTTGTTGGGAAAGATCTTTATCGAGAAGATCTGTTTATTTTGTTTGCTGATATGAAAGAACTATGTTTAAATTGGAAACTAACAGTTGTATCGATATTGTAAACACAGTATTTTCAACTTCATCTTTTTGTAACTCAGAAACTAACAAACACACAACAAAAACAATAACACCCACAAGCTCTTTATTCAATTGTGTCTCTACACACAAGAAAATCATATTTATTGACAAACAGAAGTTACAAATTTTTAAAGTCAACTACGAAAGCGAGATGCACATTTTTCGTAACAAATTATTTGGTGTGTTAAAGGTTAAAGACATGATCAGATGTGAATCTACCCAATCTATTACAGGATCCTCCCCAGTGCTAGAGTTTGTGCATTGTGCTGAGATTCTCCAAAAATATGGAGAACAGAGCACTTATGGGTTAAGCCATGTGCAATGATGTTGATTCTTCACCTAAACTAAACATCTAGTCTCTATGGGTCCATACTTTGTGGGTGCCTCAATGTTGCAATCACATACAGTGCATCTATGAGCACCGCCAATCTGTTTTCATCTGTCGGAACTTCTGCTGCAGTTTTCAAAGTGCCTGCAAAATTGGTCTGTTGCCACTGATAGTATTTTGTGTGTAACATTTGCCTGACTAGGAGATGCCTCCATCTCTATTGCATTTGTTGATGACCCATCTGTATATACAATTTGTTGCTTGGATATTGTTTTTCATGTTTTTTTATCAATTTAAACGTCCTTACACATTGCAGGAACTAGCTCGACAGCTGCAAGAAAAGGAGAAAAAGAAATATGAAAGGCATCTGGAGAAAAAGAGAGAGAAGCGGCTAAAGAAGGAGAGACAGATGTTGGAAGCTGCTCTTGCTAAAGACTCTGAGGAGGCTAGATTGGCTATCAACCAAGGTAGTGTGTAAATATATTCATCTCTCTGTTGTTTGTTAACCCTTTCCACCATAAGCGCTGAACAGGAAATACATGCTTTACTTCTAAGCACAGGAAGAAAACTCATTTTCACCCACAGATGTATTTTGTCCTCTTCTGCATTTGTGCCAAAAAGGATGTAACTTGTGTTGTAGTTTGCAGTGAGGCTGTGATATCTGCGCCTTTCGGACAAACACATCCGATTTCAGCAAACCAGGTTTGCCTTCCCTCTTCAGTCCTTAATCTCTTAGCTGCATGGTTCCAGGGCCGCCACTTGTAGACAGAAAATGGCTTTGGTCAGTTATGGGTCACTGACTGAGTTGCTTTCTGCTATTAGCTTATTTACTGCTGTATATTCAGCCCCAAGTATTTCAATCCTGCCGATTGTGAATGGGTCAAACATTTCATACTTTGTTTTCAGCATAAATATTAACAAGATAGGGACAGTATGCATCCTCGTCTTACTGCTTTTTGCATCTCGAACCAGTCTGTTCCCCCAGCTATTTTGACCTTTGCCTAATAGTATTTTTGATCAATTGAATCAAGTGTGTCTTGCATGATTCGCCATAGTATTTTGTGTTGCACCGTCTCCAGTACATACATATTGATTGCTGTTCGATTTCAGAGATTGTCGGTGATGAAGTGGCAGCTAACATGGATGTTCTAAATTTACAGGAAGCCAACACTGTGAGGTACAAAGCCAGGTATTGTAGTGTGTAGGCTATTTTCACCTTTACCGCACCTTTCTCTTTTATTCGACTGACAAAAATGTAAGCGTAATTGCCAAGGTTGCTTCAAAGCGGCGACCAAACATACACCATTTTAATCATATGTAGACAGCCAGGCTACCATAGAAATCACCCAAAAATTCTGCTCTTTTTGTTGTACAGAGTTCCCCATCCGTATTGTACGTTTAGACTTGGAAATGTGTTCTTTGAAATTTTAGACATTTGAAAATGATTTCTTTTTGTATTTAACTTATATTTGAAGATCCATTATTGAGAATGGGGAAGTTACGTTTTTGCAACTGATTTTTCTGAGGTAAATCTGTTTAGTTTGTTTATGTAGATATAACAAATACGTTTGTAGTGGAAACTAACAGTGATGCCCATCTTGTAAACATTTATTATCCGTCCTCTGCGACACTTTGAAATGATTTCATACACGCATATGATGCTGAAAGATCTTCCGAGACGAGGTCAGGTGCATATTGTTGCATTAACTCGCGTTGTTCTTTAAACATCACTGCCCAGTTCTTCACTGTTGTCTTCGACACACGTTTGTCACCAAACACTGCCTGCATTCTGCGATGAATGTCAACTGGTCGACATCCTTCAGCTGTTAGAAACCGAATCACCGCTTGCTGATAAACTCTGGACAGCTTCCGTATTACACCCGCCATGTGTTCAACGGTCTGCTGAGGAAACTATGAGTCGGGGGATAATGAAATTTTGCAAACTTGACGGTATGTGCTGTTTACGCCAGAAGTGATGTCATCATGTGCTTCGTGTGTATGTTCACTTGTTGCAGTTTGATCCGGTTTCCGGTTTCATTTGAACACGCCTCGTAGATAAAGACCGTGGCAAGGTCACACTTACTTTCATGGTCATCCCAGCCATGTTTTACAAATGTGAAGTGTGGAACTTGCTCAAGTTGGTTGTGGAAACACTCCACGTCACTCAACCAGCAATGAAGAGACTTGAACTCAGGATCTCAAGAAATATCCGTAATATTGAAATCAGATATTTTGGTGGCCTTGTGAATCCATGCATCCATACACATTTTTCATGGCTCTGTAAGAGACCTGGGTCTGTAACTGTACAGCATAATGAAAAGATCAAAATGCATACAGTACATTGTTGACATACCTGCCAGAATGAAGCCGAGGAGATTGGGAACAATAACCACTGTAAGGGTTAGTTGGCTGTCCAATTCATTTGAGAGGTTAGCCTTTGAGGGTCTTTAAAGAAACCTAGAACAGAGACTACTCAACCAGATGTTCATCCTGAAAAGGACATTCAACACTTTGGGTTACAATTTACAGTGAGGCTGTGATAAATGCACTTTTCGGTCTAACACAATTTTTGAGGATCGGGTTTTGCCTTCCCTCTTTGATGCCTTAGCCAGGTTGCATGGTTGCAGTGTTTCCACTTGGAGGTGGAATAGGGTCTTGCTCAGTTACGGATCACTGACCATGCAAGCATCCAGCTATGGGTCACTGACCATGCAAGCATCTAGCTATGGGTCACTGACACTGCAAACATCCAGCTATGGGTCACTGACCATGCAAGCATCTAGCTATGGGTCACTGACACTGCAAACATCCAGCTATGGGTCACTGACACTGCAAACATCCAGCTATGGGTCACTGACCATGCAAGCATCTAGCTATGGGTCACTGACACTGCAAGCATCTAGCTATGGGTCACTGACACTGCAAACATCCAGCTATGGGTCACTGACCATGCAAGCATCTAGCTATGGGTCACTGACCATGCAAGCATCTAGCTATGGGTCACTGACACTGCAAGCATCCAGGTATGGGTCACTGACACTGCAAGCATCCAGCTATGGGTCACTGACACTGCAAGCATCCAGCTATGGGTCACTGACACTGCAAGCATCCAGCTATGGGTCACTGACCATGCAAGCATCCAGCTATGGGTCACTGACACTGCAAGCATCCAGCTATGGGTTGCTAACACTGCAAGCATCCAGCTATGGGTTGCTAACACTGCAAGCATCCAGCTATGGGTTGCTAACACTGCAAGCATCCAGCTATGGGTTGCTAACACTGCAAGCATCCAGCTTTTGGTTTCTTACATTGCAGTAAGCCAGCCAGCTATATGCTACTGAAACTGCAAGCAGTCAGCTATGGGTCGTTGACACTGCAAGCAGCCAGCTATATGCTACTGAAACTGCAAGCAGCCAGCTATGGGTCGCTGCCACTGCAAGCAGCCAGCTATATGTTGCTGAAACTGCAAGCAGCCAGCTATGGATCGTTGGCACTGTAAGCAGCCAGCTATTCAAAACATGCTTTGATGTGTGCGTCACCATATTTGTCCTTTCTGAAACCAAGCGGTACAGTAGAAAATACGCCTTAAAATAACGGTCCATCCATCACCGAATCATGGATGACCTAGAAATGGGGTATAAAGGTCGATATATGGGTGTCAAAGGTTGGTATATTGGTGTCACGGGTTCCAAGGTTGATATATGAGTGTCACGGGTTCAAATGTTGATATATGGGTGTCACGGGTTCAAATGTTGATATATGGGTGTCACGGGTTCAAAGGTTAATATATAGGTGTCACTGATTGAAAGGTTGATATATAGGTGTCACATGTTCAAAAGAAAGTTTTCCTATATGTAACACAACATTTTCAGGCTGACCACCACACCATCAATATGGTAAGTAAGACTTGATATAACCAAAAAAACTGTCTGGTTAAAAATGACTAGTCTCCACAAAACCAGGCAGATACCTAACAACTTTTAAAATTGAGCATTGTGCATGTAAATGTTTTTAGATGTATTTTTGAAATTTATTTAAATCAGGGTCACACCGTCAGGTCATATTGAGGATGAAGGAGACTTTAGTGACTTCTACAAGCTCCCTGGCGAGGTGGATGAATTTACCAGGATGGAGATCCAGGCTTCCCAGGATGAGGTGAGCATTATTTATATGCTCCTGTTGGCCTTCCTTTGAGATACCTATGAGATAGACGTATAATCATATTGTGATGAGAGCTGCATTGCTAAACGAAGGGGATGCGTGTAGGATGAAGGTGTATAGGCGCAATAGTAAGGTATAATATGGAAGTATGGTGATGAATATTGCCCCATATGATACAGTATTTGGAACAAGGATAATGGGGAAAGCTACTGGTATCTGAGAACTTAAACGTAAATACGTGTTTTCTAAGTACCAGTCAGGTCCAGAAAAATGGGACCAAGGGTAGGAGCTGAGACATAGGCGACAGAAGTCACGGTGACGAGCGGTTCACCTTTTTTCAGTGTTTATTTTTGTAATATGATTTGGAAAATGGCATTGTCCCTTGACAATGGGATGTAAATAAATAAATAAAAGCCATGTGTTTTCCAGGGGTGTGGGAGATAAGTATGTAACAGTGACATTGTCATGTACGTCAGAAGTGTGTAGAAGACAGTGTCATGTATAATATATTGTATGAAATGTATAAAATTGGCTTAGACAATAAAAGCAACATTTTAGCACAGGTGGGAGATGTCAGAGTCCAGCCATGGTTGGCATTCTTCTGCAATGCCAGGCCCAGTTTTCCCTTATTGTCCATGAGTTTGGGAGATAGTCTGCAAGATTTAGCATGAGTAAGATGGTTGTTCTAGGTGGTGAAGAGTATACAAGATTTGACATGAGTAAGATGATTGTTCTAGGTGGTGGAGAGTACAAGATTTTACATGAGTAAGATGGTTCTAGGTGGTGGAGAGTACAAGATTTTACATGAGTAAGATGGTTGTTCTAGGTGGTGGAGAGTACAAGATTTTACATGAGTAAGATGGTTGTTCTAGGTGGTGGAGAGTACAAGATTTTACATGAGTAAGATGATTGTTCTAGGTGGTGGAGAGTACAAGATTTTACATGAGTAAGATGGTTGTTCTAGGTGGTGGAGAGTACAAGATTTTACATGAGTAAGATGGTTGTTCTAGGTGGTGGAGAGTACAAGATTTTACATGAGTAAGATGGTTCTAGGTGGTGGAGAGTACAAGATTTTACATGAGTAAGATGGTTGTTCTAGGTGGTGGAGAGTACAAGATTTTACATGAGTAAGATGGTTGTTCTAGGTGGTGGAGAGTACAAGATTTTACATGAGTAAGATGGTTGTTCTAGGTGGTGGAGAGTACAAGATTTTACATGAGTAAGATGGTTGTTCTAGGTGGTGGAGAGTACAAGATTTTACATGAGTAAGATGGTTGTTCTAGGTGGTGGAGAGTACAAGATTTTACATGAGTAAGATGGTTGTTCTAGGTGGTGGAGAGTACAAGATTTTACATGAGTAAGATGGTTGTTCAAGATGGTGGAGAGTCTACAAGATTTAGCACGAGTAAGATGGTTTTTCAAGATGGTGGAGGCTAATCATTTAGAATGATAGGGGTAGAGCTAGCTATTGTTGACGTTGTAGTTGCTGTGGCGGCACAGACTGTGGTCTGGCTAACAAGGTGGGCATAGAAGTACCTTGTGACCGTCGGCCAAGTTAGATAGGGAGACGCCTAAGGGACCAATAAAGGCAGACGCAGAATTCATTTGAAGAAAAGCTTTCCACTATGTGCTTTTGGTAATCGGTCTGATGCCAAATGGAATGAATGGTGGCCTTTCCTGACACAAGACAGTAAACTGATCACTTTTGAGTGACAGAAAGTCAGAATGATGCTATAGATTTCACACGCTTTGCTCTTTAGTGTGCTGGAAAGAATAATCAGCTGAATCGGCAAACTCAGCAGTGAGAATAGGACAAAGTAGTTATAGCATTCGCAGGTTCAGTGCTCGAGTTTGTTGAGAATGACAACAAACTGACTGGGTTCAGTTCAGGCAGGTTGTAATTAACCAGAGACAAAACAAGAGTTGTAACCTGAACCTTCAGGGAGCACATATTCTCAGAACGGGTGCACCAGAGGGGCTCATTCCCAACGTTTGGGAACCCTTTTGTTCCACAATCCAGTTCCAATGAATCAGAAATTTGCAAACTGTCAGAAACCAGCCAGGCAATGACAGGATCACGAGACTAGGACCTGGGAATTCGATAAAGAGGTACCAATCAGCTTATGCTAACAACCCTTTATAGATAGATTAGTCATAGTTAGTTGAGTAGACAATTGTTCTATCACCTCATTTTAATTTTGTTTCAGGAGCTGGCAAGATTGCTACAGGAGCAGGAACATAAGGTAAATAGCAAACAAGTTGTTACTTGTATTTATTAACCTTCACCATGCAGTACTCAAAAATTGGCGTAATTTCCCATGCAAGCACTCATTTTCAGCACATCATATTTTACTATGGTTGACTTTAAGAGTGTGTAACCTTTTTATTAGTTGGCTTGTAGATATGATTTGTTTGTGTGTAGAAACATAAATTAATAAAGAACTTGTTGGTGTTAGTTTCTGAGATACAAGAAGATGGTGAGAATTTATAATAAACAAAGCACAGACATTTAGACTTACTGATTGGGGAACGTCGCTCCTCATATAATCCATTGAAATCACAACAAAACACTGTTACTGTTTTTTTTTTTTGGCCTATCTATTAGTTTTCACTTCAAATGAGCAGCGCATGAGCTGCAGTGGTCAGCGAACCAGAGCTGCCAAGACCCTTCTACACTTTCACACGGTGATCCTGGATAACAGGCTGCAGCAGCAGGGGAGACTGGCTAAGGAGATGGGATTGAAAAGGGAATGCTAACCCGGTACTCAAAAATGCTTGCTGAAGTCGGATGTGTTGGACTGAAAGGTGCAAATATCGAAGTCAAGCTGTAAACTACAACACATTCTGTTCTCTGGACTACATTCTGCTACTTTAAGTCCTTTCAGGGTTTGGTAGTGGGAGATTGAGAACGAACGAAGCCAAGCCAAATGTATTTATTACATCTATATGAACAAACTCACAAAAATCTGAAACTTATTTCACCATCCCGAATAATGGGCCGCGTCCACACTGATTGAAAAAGAATAATATATCATTTCAAAATTCTGTTTATCAAATTTGATCTATGCTTTCCCGGCTAAAGTTGGCAGGGAAGGAAATGACATTTCTATATTATTAAATCAGCCACATATTCATATTTTTGTATGGCACCCAGGTTGTGTTATAATATTGTCTATCAAATTTTCAGCCTCCGGTACGCAAACGAGAGTATTTTTGTCGACTATAATAATAGCCTCGGGCACAATAAATTTTAATGATACACTTACATCTTTTGCCCCACAACCACAATCGAATGTAAAATAATACAAGCATGCTTGATGAGAAGTCACAGAAATTTGGACTGAGAATAGATAAAGTAGGCTACATGCATCTGAGTTTTGTTTGGCACTTAGCTCTATCACGACACTAAACAGACGCCCAGTCCATAGTTTTCTTTTCACTGATGCTGTTGAGCATTGTATGGAGCATAAGTTCTCTATCCTGCACCAAGTGCATTGCACCATTGTTGTTAACATGCAATATTGCACAATCAGTCATTTATCTACCTACCTCACGATCGTCCTGTTGAGAGATCTACCAGTATTATAAGCCATTGCTGGAAGTTGATGGGTGTATTGTTTTCATGAAATGACTGAGACCGAACCAACGTATTTCTTTGCTTGGAAATGTGCCTCAGCACAAGATGTAGTGCCAAACATACTTTGAATGTCTTTGTTTTGCAGTCTGTTTTTCCTGGTAGCACCGATGACCTTCCTTACCCTTTACGGCTCGTGAGTCGCTCCAAAGCGGAGGACATGGAGAAAATCGCAGAGCGAAGGTCGCCATTATGCAACTTAATAGCCAAGGCCATTCTAATAAAATTTAAAAATGTGCGCTATGTCTAAATAGTCTGAACAATGCTGCTCTTTAATTGTAGAGAGTTCTGACTTCCATAATGTACGGTTAAATACCAACAATGGCGATTTTGAAATTAGATTTAGGCGTTTGGAAATGAGTTCTTCTGTTTTTAGCTTGGGTTTGAAGATTCACCCTTTGTTGAGTATAGAGGAGTCAAGTTCCTGCATAAGATTTTTCTGTCTAGATTATTTATGTAGATACAATAATTATGTTTATAGTTGAATGGGACAGATATGGCCATTACGGTAAACATTGGTAGTAAATATTACTTAAAAATATAAAAAAATTCAACTAAGGGGCTTCGAAGACGGGTGAGTTTATTTGTATTGTTTTTCAAAATTGTCATCTTCTTGCATCTCAGAAATTAGCATAAACACAACTAAAACAATACCACCAGCAAATTATTTATATCTCTACTCACAAACAAATAAAATCAATACACCGTCAAATAAAGTCTAACTACAATCATTGTTAAAAACATGACGTGCTGAAAGATAGTGGCAGGGGAAATTTTGTATGTAAAATAGCGAAGACTAAAACACTTATTTCCATATGTACGAAGCTGTTGCTATGTTGCTATAAACAAATACCAGGATGCTTAAGGAGTGGTGACAGCCAAGTCACAGAAGATGCCTTTCTGACACCAAAGTCTACCACATGCTAAGAAAATACTGCCCAAATACCTGAACTCATGTGCCTGTTGAAGAGCATTATTATTAGCACTTATGTTGAGTGGCTCAGGTGTTCTGCCCACTCCATGTGATAGATACGAGGTGTGTTCAAATGAAACCGTACATAACTTTAACAAGTGAACATACGTACAATTCGCATGATGTCATTTCTGATGTAAACAGCATATACCAACCGTCAAGTTTGCAAATTTACGTTATCCTCCAACTCAAGTTTCCTCAGCAGACTGTTGAAAACATGGCGAGTGTGATACGGAATACGTCCTAAGTTGTTCACCAAGTGGTGATTCAGTTTCTAACAGCTGAAGGTCGACCAGTTGACACTCATCGCAGGCAGTGTCTAATGACAAAAGTGTGAACGTAAGCTCCGGTGACGGTCCACCCGAATTGCTACATCAATTTTGGCGATGGCATCTTCTGATGCAACAATATGCATCTGACCTGGTCTCGGAAGATCTTCCGTTAACTCACGTCCTTCTTTAAACACGGAGTCCAGCTTCACTGTTGTCCACGACACATATTTGTCACCATACACTGCCTGCATTCTGCAATGAATGTCAACTGACTGGTCGACATCCTTCAGCTGTTAGAAACTGAATCACCACTCGCTGACCAACTCTGGACGGATTCCTTTCATATCACACCCGCCATGTTTTCAACAGTCTGCTGAGGAAACTGAGTCGGAGGATAATTAAATTCTGCAAACTTGAAGGTTGGTATGTGCTTTTTACATCGGAAGTGACATTATCTTGCACATTGTACGTATGTTCATTTGGTTCAATTAGGTCCGGTTTCATTTGAACTCGCCTCGTAACAATCATGATTTAACAGCAATTAGTATTTATTCATTTTTTATTCAAACTATTTATCAGTGTTCTAGTCATGGGTCTTGAGACCAACAACTAGTGAACTCTTCATCATTGGCTCTTTCCGTCTTGTCAGATGATAGTAATTGAGCTTTTAAAAAAACAGTATGTAACTTCAGTTCATGGCGGTAACAAATATGACTCGTAAGACCAATCCGGGCAGAGAAGCATCTTCCACAGTGTGTGTAAGGAAAGTCAGGACCGTTTGCTGCATCGCATGGTGTGGCGTGTCTTCTCAAATGTTGAGTCCTTAGCCTATCAGCAATCAGTATCTCCTTTGTCTGTATTCCATGCTTAATCCTGCCCATCCATGTAACATGATCCATGGCGTCCTGTTCCCATGATTACAAATCGATGCCTGCGTCATTCATATCCCGCTTGCATAACATCCTTGTACCGAAGTAGTGGCCGGCCCTGAGACCTTTTCCCCAACTGTAATTCCACATAGAGAAGATATTTTAGTATTCTGCCATCATCAATCCTCCGAATGTGTCGGAGCCTTGGAAGATAAATGATGGAAAATATTGTGACAGTGTATATTCTCTCCAACACCTCTGCGTTGGTGTTCTTGGCTTGCCACTCAACCCCCAGGATTCTGCGCAGGCACCTCGTGATAGCTGTTTATCCGCCTCTCCTGGTGCATGTAGGTAGACCATGTTTCCCTGCCAGTTAACTAGTTATAATTTATGAAGCGTTAATCTCAAGCATCACTGAACATTATTTCCTCTTCTTCAGAGAACAAAGGCAGAGATTGATCAAGAGAAACTGCGGAAAATTGAGCTCCAAGATGAGCAGCTAGCAAGAGTTATGCAAGAACAAGAAAAGCTTAAGCTCAAGAAAGCCAAACAAAAGCTTCAGGCAAAGAAAGATACAGTAGTGAGTTTGGTGTGTGTGTGTGCGAGTAAGGTCAGAAATGGGTATAATAAAAAAATAAAAAAGATACGAACTTGAAAACCATTTTAATTTACCAAGATGCAGCGGTGAATAAGCTGACAGCAGTCAGCAAATCGTAGCGGACTGCTTGTATCAGGGTCAGCAAACCACAGCTGACCAAATCCCTATTCCACCTCCAAGCAGTTGTCTTGGAAGCAGGCTCCACTAGTGCAGTCTGGCTAGGAGAATAGGGATCGCTATGGAAAGGAAAACCCGTTACCCAAAAATAGCCAACCAAAATCGAGATGTTGGGCATAAAGGGCAGGTATATTGAAGTCTCGCTTTAAACTATGACACAACGTCACATCCTTTTCATGATGAATGCTGAAGAAGATTGTACTTACAAAGTCCCTGATTTCTAAACATATTTCCCCATCAACATCGATAGACTTATTGAAAGGCATTATCAGTGTACCAAAACTTGCAGCATGGAAGTCTTTCGTCTGGGTACCCTCAATGAGCACACTTTCCTAGAAATTCAATCGATTATGCTGTAGGCTAAACCACTTAAACTATTTATTGCAGTTGCTACACTATCGTTGTTCGTCTGCATGCTCGAATCATCTCCACTCGCCACACAGATGTTTCTTTTGCAATCTGAACAGGATGACCAGGTGGGGGCTTTAATTTTTGTAGCATTCTTGAGAAAATTATTGACCTTGTTGTGCATCTTTTTACGGGAGAAACAATTCTCCAAGTAAGCAGGAAGTATTTCTTTATGAATGTCCTTGGCAGAAAGTCATTGCTCTTCTGAGTTTGACGGAGATCTAGAAAGAGTATCCTGTATATGAAACAAAGAAGATTGAATTACATTTCTGTTCTGGTTTTCTGAAGAATGCGGGTTTGGTATAGAATAGTGGTCCTCAATCAGTCGAAAATATAAAAGTATGTGTTCACATCAACGCTTTCCAGTCACGCCTACCTTTGCCAAATTGTCTCGCAGTTCATGGTAAGTGACGCAACTGCGTATGTCAAATCGCTTTTTTTCTTCAAATTAATTTACCACCATTAAATATTAAACAAGTTTAGCTAAAATTATGATCTTAAGACACGTACTTGCTCGTAATGTCATGAATATTTCTGCGTTAATCCTGTGATAACATTACCACAGTACCTTTTTACTATGCCCCAGTCTCATTCAATTTGATGCATGTTAAGTATCTATCAGTAATCCAGATGAGCGATCATTTGTCTGATCAAATAAATAATTTCACTGGTCTTGAAATTGAAATTTCATCATATGAAATGCATATCATGAACACAATTGACACATGTGTAGGGTTTGACTGATTGTCCAGAACAAAATGTTAAAAGAAAGCTGCTCGTGTTGGAAGTTTCAACATTGTTAATGTTATTTCATAATGCTGGTGATTGCAGCTAAGCGACGCAGTGTGACACCAGTGTTAGATACTGGTTTAAACTGATTCAGCCATTAAATGGTGTTTTGCTTGGCATTGATTCCTACCATATGGGACAACATACAACAAAAATACATTTTAAATATTAAATGCATATTATTTTAAATGCACCTTTTGAAAGGGTGAATGGTCTTGTGATACATGGTGAAAAAAGTGGATTGATGTTGTGATTTATGGTGGAAAAGGTAATTTGACATTGCGACCTATGATTAACAGGTACATGGAGCAACAACAAAAAAAAACGTTCGAAGCACCTGGATTTGAAACTGGTATTCCTATTTTCTAATATGGTATTTCTTCCTTTTTTCACAGCGGCAAATATCTGCAGAGTCTCTTCCACTTGGAGCATCAGCCAATACCCTGAACCAAGATAAACAATTACAACAGTCTCCGTCTAGCGCTGTGTCAGTAGCAGTGCCTATAAATAGCAGCGGACACAATCGGTACCGCCGCAACAGTTATACGCAGGCATTTGACTGCCCACCTTCACCACCTTGCTCCCAGCCACCCCATCGTCTTGCACTGGATAGAAGTGACCAGGGCCAACGACAGAACATAGCCCCATCAGATTGTGCCCTTATCTCAACTAGCTATAGCCGTACAAACCAGCAGTACTCTAAAGCCCAACAGATGATGTCACCACCGCTATCCTCGTCAGTCTCCAGTCCGAGGTCTGCTTACATCGGCCCTGGGGGAGGGTTGTCAACTCTGGAGTCCGCTAGACGAATAGCTGCTGGTGACCCTGAAAGAATTATGGCGTTACAGAATTCGCACAACACTGTGATCAGCCTGAGAGGTAGTTCTTTGCAGGAACGCCCGTTTAACCCCCGTGATGCTTCAAACACCATGGATATAATCCGCGCACACAGTCACCATGGAAACACATCACGGTCCACTGGTATTCTGTCTGATTCCAGACTGCTCGGCAGACATCCCCAGACAGATGCTGCAACACTCAGCCAACCCCATGCTGCTCCTTCTGGTGCTGAGCTCAGGGATACAGATGCCAGTGAGGTCCTGAGATGGCTGACTTCTCAGGATGGCAGCAACAACAACGCCACCAAGCTTCCAGCCGCTCAGAAGGTCCAGCAACATCATCAGTCATCACGGTCTGGTTCTGGAAGCTGTTACACTGATGAAGATGATGAGTATGTCATGTTGTTTTCCACTCTTTGTTTACATTATTCTTCGTCACTTGTTCTGATAAGAACATTGTGTCATAATTTACAGCGAGGCTGCAATGTCTCCCACCTTTCAGCCTGACACATCCAATTTCAGGTTTTTTTTTTTTTTTTTTGGTGTCAGGTTTACCTTCCCACTGCAATTTCTATTCTTTTAGACATTAGAAATGTTAAAAAAAAATTAGAAATCAGTTTGTCATATTAGTAACAAGTCTGTTGTATTAGAAACAAGTGTCTTATGTTAGAAACATAGCATGTTAGAAAAAAGTAAGTTTATTTAAAATGTTTGCTATATTAAAAACAAGTCTAAATCTGTTATATTAGAAACAATTGCCTGTTACACTATAAACAAGTGTCTGTTATATTAAAAACGACTTATTAGAAACAAGTTTGTTAGAAAAAAAGCATGTTATATTAAAAAAGTGTTTACTAAATTAAAAAGTTTATTAGAAATAAGTCTGTATCTAATAAAAACATTTGTTATATTAGAAACAAGTGTCTGTTATATTAGAAAAAAAGTGGCTATGAGAAATAAGTGTGTTATATAAGAAAATAGTATCTGGTATATTAGAAACAAGTGCCTATTATATTAGAGACAAGTGTCTGGTATATTAGAAACAAGTGTCTGGTATATTAGAGACAAGTGTCTGGTATATTAGAGACAAGTGTCTGGTATATTAGAGACAAGTGTCTGGAATATTAGAAACAAGTGTGGAAACAAAAACTGCCAGACTGAAAAAGAAAGGAGAGATACTACCCAAAGCTTTATATCGAAAAACTACCCAAGCATGGACTGGACCTATGCATACACCGACGGTTCTGTAACATACACTACACAGAACGGAGGGGCAGGAGCATTCCTGAACCTACCAAATGGCAGAAAAATAACACTGTCATTCGCTACTGGTAAGTACACAAGCAATTTCAGAGCGGAGGCAGAGGCACTGAGGGCGGCAGTGGAAGAAATGGTGACACATAAAGAAAAGAAAAGCCATATAGTCCTGCTTACAGATGCTCTGGCCGTAGTCACAGCACTAAAAAGCCAGAAAAACACTGAGCTTAATGACTTAAGAGCAGCACTCTGTCAACTATGCCAGCAGTCCGCACCAAAAAGGGTAGTGGTACAGTGGGTCCCATCACACTGCAACATCCAAGGCAACGAGGAGGCAGACAGACTGGCAAAAGAAGGTGCAAGACTACCACAAACAGATACTAGTATGACGTACGAAGAGTCAAAACGGCTTATTAAAGCCAGATACATGACCAAATGGGAAACTGAACATACCGGCTACGCCAAAAACGATGCCTATTACCAGTTGAACAGAAGAGAGCAGGTCGTTGTCTTCAGACTTCGCACTGGCCACAATAGACTGAGGTACCACCTATTCAACAAACTGAAGATAGGTGGTACTGACGAATGCCCGTGTGGCACCGAGAAAATGACCGCTGAGCATCTGCTGCAGAACTGCCCGACATACGAGGATCAGAGAGAGCAGATGTGGCCATCACCAGTGGAACCACAAGAGAAGCTCTATGGCAGTGTCGACAGCCTCAGGATGACCGCCGCTTTTTTCGAAAAAATAATGGTTACTGTCTGACTGCGTACGAAGAAGAAGAAGAAACAAGTGTCTGGTATATTAGTAACAAGTGTCTGGTATATTAGAGACAAGTGTCTGGTATATTAGAGACAAGTATCTGGTATATTAGAGACAAGTGTCTGGTATATTAGAGACAAGTGTCTGGTATATTAGAGACAAGTGTCTGGTATATTGGAAACATTCATAGCATGCACATTAGGGTGCAGTGGTACTGTCTTCCTTAGTAAGGAGCCCCCAGAATCATAGTTTCTTCTGAGTTTGACCTGAAGAGGATTTTTGTGATGTTGTTACACCTTTCGACCCAACACATTCAATTTCATCATGACATTTTTTGACCGGGTTTACCTTACCTCTTCGGTCCCTTGCCTCTTCGGTCCCTTCCCTCTTCGATCCCTTGTAAGGCTGTGGGGTTGCAGTCTGTTTCCAGGACCGTCACTTGGAGAACGGAATATGGTTTTGGTCATTTCTGGGTCACTGACCCTGATGCAAGCAGCCAGTTATGAGTCGCTAGCTGCTGTCAGCTCATTCACTGCTGCATCTTCAGCCCCTAAAATACCTCATACAATTGGCAACGCTCAGCTTTAACATGCACACGTTGCAATACTAGTCACTTCAATATCACTGTTCTCACCTCGACCAAATCCTTTTTTTATATCTGGCGACATAAGAGTAACAGGAGTAACTTCCTCTTGGTTATAATTTTGTGCTGTGGTGGTGGCATGATACCTTTTTAGTGATGTGACCTTCCTGCCGAAGACGAATGTGTCGGCCTGCAAAGTGCAAATGTAGCAGTAAACTAATGGCACAATGCATTCCATTCTCCGGACTACATTCTGTAACTTGCAAAGCCCTGTTCAGGGCTTGGTAGCAGAAGATTGAGAACAAATGCTCAAGAAGTGATGTGACCAGAAAGTCACTGCTTAAGAGATGGATTCCAACCCTGTAGTTCCACACAGATTCTTGAGTGGGCGAGCAAAGTTTGTTGATCTTTGTAATGTTTTCAACTTAACTTAATGCCTTTATTCTGGTTTAGAAGACTCTGCAGAGTCTGTTTATAATCAGTTTCATTTACATTTCTTTGCTCTAAAGGCTAAACGCATTCCAAGCATTCACCACGCTTTGACTAAAAAAATATTTCCTAATATCTAATCTGGACCTTTTTTTAGTTAATTTCTAGCTATGCCCTCTTGTTCTTGTAGGTGGTTATATTTTGAAAAAAAATTGTTAAAGCATAATTTATCCGATACTTTTATGCTCTTATATACCTGTATTAAGTCACCTCTAATTCTTTTGGGCATATTTTTCTTGTGATGGGGGTTTCTTAGTGTCGCTCTGAGAACGACACAGGCATGCCAGTAAGTAGGTCACAAACTGATAAAGGATAGCTGGAAATTTGATTTCTAAAGGTGTCATTAGATGGCAACAACAACTGATAGACAGTAATAACTGCCAACAACAACCGGTAGACAGTAATAACTGCCAACAACAACCGGTAGACAGTAACAACTGCCAACAACAACCGGTAGACAGTAACAACTGCCAACAACAACCGGTAGACAGTAATAACTGCCAACAACAACCGGTAGACAGTAATAACTGCCAACAACAACCGGTAGACAGTAACAACTGCCAACAACAACCGGTAGACAGTAATAACTGCCAACAACAACCGGTAGACAGTAACAACTGCCAACAACAACCGGTAGACAGTAACAACTGCCAACAACAACCGGTAGACAGTAATAACTGCCAACAACAACCGGTAGACAGTAACAACTGCCAACAACCACAGGTAGACAGTAACAACCGCCAACAACCACCGGTAGACAGTAACAACCGCCAACAACCACCGGTAGACAGTAACAACCGCCAACAACAACCGGTAGACAGTAACAACTGCCAACAACAACCGGTAGACAGTAATAACTGCCAACAACAACCGGTAGACAGTAACAACTGCCAACAACAACCGGTAGACAGTAACAACTGCCAACAACAACCGGTAGACAGTAATAACTGCCAACAACAACCGGTAGACAGTAACAACTGCCAACAACCACAGGTAGACAGTAACAACCGCCAACAACCACGGGTAGACAGTAACAACCGCCAACAACCACCGGTAGACAGTAACAACCGCCAACAACAACCGGTAGACAGTAATAACTGCCAACAACAACCGGTAGACAGTAACAACTGCCAACAACAACCGGTAGACAGTAATAACTGCCAACAACAACCGGTAGACAGTAATAACTGCCAACAACAACCGGTAGACAGTAACAACTGCCAACAACCACCGGTAGACAGTAACAACCGCCAACAACCACCGATAGACAGTAACAACTGCAATAGGGTGTTCTCATGGATTAGCCTACATCATAATGCCTGATGATTTAAATTTCTGGAAAGTCGTGGTGGTTGCCCAGGCAAATCATTGAAGAATACAAAATAAACCAAATTGGTCTGTCCTTGCAACATCCATGCTGCAATGGATAAATATATGTTGGTCCATGGACAGTTTTGGTTGGACTTGTCTACAGGATTGGGTAGCGGGAGCCAGGACATACCGAAGCCACCTAGTCGCTTATAATATTCCTGGCAGGTTACAGTGTCCCTATTCTTTGCTCCCCATTCAGTTTCCAGAAATATGCAGGTGTGGATTGATTTTATAAATTTTCTTAGATGCCTGTTGTGGTTGAACTCTTGCCTTTTTCAAATTAAGCCTTCCAGACACGGACATTTTTTAATTTACACAATTTTAATAGTAAAGCACTCTGTGGGGTAACAGTGTTTTAGAGTACACTGTCATTATGGAGCATGTCCTTTATAGAATGTCGCTACCATCACAATCTGTCTGAAAGAAACTATTTCCCTTGCCAAAATTCCAGCCTCCGCCAGTCATACCCAGGCATTCCTGGATATTTTGCTACATCGTCCTATGTTCTACCCATGCCTCTTTTGCCTGGCACCATACCTTCCATCACTGTTCTCTCAAGACCGTTGTGTCTTTGATGTGACCAAAGTATTTACATTTTCTAGCCATAATGGAATTGATGAACCAGTTCTTCTACATTTTCAACTCTTGCCGAATGTCTACATTTGTCTTTTTCTCCATCCAGGGTATTCTGATGGTCTTTCTGAAACATTTTGACTCAAAGGATTCAACTCTTTGTCTAGAAGTTTTGGTAATCGTCCATGATTCACAGCCATAGGAAAAACACAAGCTCTCAAGACTTTTACTTTTGTAATTTTGTTGGTGCTCTGCCATAATTTCTTTAGGCTGTTCAGTCATTCTCTGCATTTCCATGGCTATTCTTCTTCTGATTTCTTTCGAGCAGTCACCATTCTTGTCAATTCTGGAGCCCAGATATTCAAAATGCGTGACCTGATCTATTTCCTCATCATCTACTGTAAATTTATGTTGACATTGTGTTTTGTCATTGATCATTATCTTTGTTTTGTTTGTTTATAAACAGGTTTTGATCTTTACTGTGTCCATTTACAATTGAAATTAGCTGCTCCAGCCCTTCTGCACTTCTTGATAGTACCACTGTGTTGTCTGCGTATCGTAACTCTGGAATCTCATATCCATCAATCGTAAATGTATCAAAACTTGAAATGTTCTCGTCTTCTCTAACATATCTCATTATAAATTCCGCATAGATGTTATATAGATAAGGTGAGAGGATATATCCCTGTCTTACTCCTTTTTGTACTGCGAACCAATCTGATGTTTGCCCAGATACTCGGACAGCGGTTTGTTGATCTTGGTATAATATTTCAATGGGATGTATAATGTGCACAGGAAACCCTATTTCCTTCATGATATTCCACAGATTTTGATGTTTTACCTTATTGAAGGCCTTCGTGTAATTATTGAAACACGTGCACTGGTCTACATTAAACTCTACATTTTCCTACATTAGAGTACACTAAAAAAGACATTTAAAAGAAACGAAGCTTTACAAATTGTGGATTGTTGTTATCCCATAGCTGCTGAGCAAGCCTGCTCTTGGCAGCTCAATACCATTTTTATTTAGATACAGGTCTTCTTCAGTTGTGTCACTGCTCCGCACAGTGTGTTGGCAATTGTCGGCAGCGCTTGTAAGAATATTTTCTGCAAGCGCGTTGTACTCAATGAGTAGGTGTCGAACTGTTTCATTTATCAGGATGAGAGCAATGGCAGCTGCTGGGGATTGATGTGGTTCAAGTGGCTATTGACTCTGGTATGTCCTGTTCGCAACTGAAAGATGAGACTTTGATCACTTCTATGTAGTTTATTTATGCCATCGTTACTTTTTGGCTGAGACATTTCACTAAATACACTGCGACCTGTTGTTCCCGTCACCCCACCTGTTCAATCCAGATTTCCTGAGTATTATTCTTAATAATTTGTTTTACTGTGTGGTTACTGCAGCGTCTATTGCAAGGTAACATTTATCCAGTGGGCAGTGAATATCTTCTCTTCTTTGTATGGGGAGTTCTTCAGCACCTCCAGAACTGACTTGGAGTCACTAAAAATGACTAAATCTATCTGCAACAATTCGCCCAAGTCAAACTGTTGACAAATTGTGGGTAACAGATGCAAGTTAACATCAGCGATGGTGTATGGGGCTTTATCTGTTTACTATATTAACAATTAAATTGAGTAATCATGCTGTGACATTGTTTCATTAATCATTATAGGGTGAGTGTACACATGAAGCTATAGGCTTAACAGATTTAGTATAGATTATGTCATTATGAGGATAATTGAATTTGCTGTTTAACTTTCACTGCGGATTATTTTGAACCTCTGGATGCACTTTTCTTATATAAAACTTTAGCACAGCATTAGTGTAAAAAAGATTATAGTTGCAAAATTGAAAAATAAATTATAATTATGCATTTTTTACCATACTCTTTGGTTAATTATTTTTCGGCGTTCGTCCTGGAAAGGACGTGTCATACTTTACAGTTAGGCTGTGATTTGTGCACGTTTTTATCTGACACATTGAAGTTCTTTTTTTTTTGGTTCTGAGTTTTCCTTTCCATTGCGATCCCTTTTCTCTTAGCCAGACTACATCAGTGCAGCCTGTTTCCAGGGCTACCTCCTGATCATCTCTAGTTCGCTGACCCTGATGTAAGGAGCTAGGTATCAGTCGCTGGCCGCTGTCAGCTCTTTCACTGTACTGCATCTTTGGTCCTGGTTAATTATTCAGCTCCTTACCAAAGGAAATCAGAAAAAAGATAGGTTTGGCCAAGACAGTTTTCAACAACATGCGAAACATACTAACATTTAGGCAGATAAATTAGATTTTGAAAATGTGATCGGTCAAACGTTGGGTATACTCGTTATTATCAATGACACAGAGAGACATGGACATTGACTAAATGGAAGGAAAAGAGAATCGAGGCATTCAAGATATGGGAGTTATAAAAAATTAACCATGTATCGTGGAAAGGAAAAAAAACATGAGATACAGAAAAAGTTGGGGATGGAGAGATAACTGCTGTTAGAAATCTGAGTTGGAACAGTTAAGATATTTTGACTATGAAAATAAGGCATGCCACGTTGGTGAAGACTATACCAGAGGGTAACGTGGAAGGTCTCCAAGAGGCAGACAACATTATAAATGGTCAGATAACAGATGGACCTGAAATAACCTGCCAGGCCAGATTGCATCATCAGAGCAATATATGCTGTAGATCCATTGCGACCAACCTTTGCCATGGAGATGAGACTTGCAATAAACTGGTACCATTTCATAACTTAAGCTTCACATTGGTGATCCACATGTGATGTTCTAAATGTTTCACATAATTAGGTGCGTTAGTATTCACATTATTCTTCTCCTTTGGTGTTCATCTTCAAAAGGACTTTGTGTCGTAGTTTACAGCGAGGCTGTGGATTCTGCGCCTTTTGGCTTGGCACATTCGGTTTCAGCTGGGTTTTTAAAAAAAAAATTGTTTCTTCCCACTGTTATCCATATTCTCGTAGCCAGACTTCACTGGTGCAGTTTTTTTTACAGGGTTGTCGATTGAATGCGGAAAAGAATCTTTATCAGTTTAGCTGTCAATTGAATGCTGAATAGGATCTTTATCAGCTGTGGTTGCTGACAGTGATTCAAGCAGACAGCTCATTCTCTGCTGCATCTTTAGCCCCTCTGGGTTGCTGGCTGCTGTCAGGTCATTCACTATGCTGCATCTTTAGCCCCATTGCGTCGCTCTTTGCTGTCAGCTCATTCATTCTGCTGTAAGTATGAACATATACCGCATACATTTGCAAAGAACCCATGAAGTCTGTAGAAACTCTCATGGAAATAAAAAGCACAATTTCTAAATTTCCACCAGGAAACAATAAATTTAGGAAAAGTTGGAATGGAAAAAGTTGTAAATTTTTTTTCAGGTGGAAAAAAAAAACCCCAGAGCCCGAAATATCATCTCCATGTAAAGGATATATTTTCAAGCTTGATAAGCAGCTTGTGGTAGCAATGATGAGCAGCTTGTGGTAGTAAATGTAACATGTAGATGGTGATGGTGCTTGGTGTTTAGTACAATGTAACCAGAAATGTAGCAGCTTAACAAATACGAGCTTACCACTTCTTCTCACTTAGCCTGCACCACAGTTCCTACCCAAATGGCTCGGCAGGGTTTAATATTGCTACAGCAATTGACCCAACATACCAGCGGCGCCACCCGGAAGTAAACTTATCGGAGGAAACGCAGTTGAAGTCTCATATTCCATTCTCCCGGTCTTTACCACAAGCTGGTGAGGCCTGCATATTGTATAAATGTGATCCAACCTTTATTTGTGTTTTGTCAAATCGATGTTCCTTGCCTGGATTTATCTTTGGTGTTATTTCATTTGTATTGCTTGTTCTGAGTTTTTTGTATTTATGTTCAGCGTAATTAATTGCAAGGACGTGACAATAACTACCAAAAGAGCATTATACAACAAGATTTTCATCCCGACACTATGCTACCAATGTCAAAATAGACACTAACATCAATGGAAAAACGGCAAATGGTAGCAGCAGAAATTAAATGCCTTTAAAAATATTGGGTCTGACAAGGAGAGACATGGTCAGAAATGATGGCATCAGGAGACTAGTGGGAACAATACAAGTATTAGACTGCATAAAAAGACAGAAAATAACATGTTTGGATACGTAGCAAGACTACCACCTCACAGCACAAAAAAAACCCCCCTCCCCCAAACCAGTAGATGCAATGAATTCAAGACCAAAGGCAGACCACACAAAAGGTGGCTTACGGATATATCGGAGGGGGTGAATGCACCTGTGCATGAGTCACACAGTTGGGCTCATTCAAGAGATAAGCAAAAAAAAATGTTCAACACAAGGGTAAGGGCTTATATTGGAGAGGCAAAGACATCATTCCTATTACTGAATAATATATGGAAATCCAGGGAAATTAGGACTAAAGATTGATTCCACAATGTCATGACTTAGAGAAACACAAAGAGAAATACAGAGGAAATTGGTGTCATTTGTATATAAATATCTATGTAAAATAATGGGTATAGACTGGCAAAACATGATGGGCAACGAAGACCAGTAGAGCAACAACAAATGTAGAAAATTTGGTTGGAAAGAATATATGCTACAGAACGTGCCATCAAACATGGCGAGATGGGCCTTGGCGTGGAATTTGCGGGAAAAGAGGTAGGTCAAGAAACATCTAGAGAAGGCATTGAAAATGAATTTCAGTCCATGGACCTCATTTGGAGAGAGGCAAAAAAGCCAGCACAAGATTGAATTTACTTGGAGGGTTAACAATAGTATATTCCTCACAAATAGTAATGGACAGTGATGTGCAGCGTAAGGGGCATAATCTTTATGAACGGTGCTCGGAGAGAGGAAAAATTTGAAATGGTTGTGTCACAGCAATCCAGCCAGAAAAGTGGGGATTAACATTATTTCCATTGTGGTGGGCTTACTGAACAGCCTGGTCCACCGCCTCTAGTGACCTCCGCAATGTAAGAGCCACTGTAACCCGCTAGTGAAGGAAAGTCAACAGTTAAATCCTAGCTCAACATGAGTTGCTTCAAACATCATGTCACACAATCCAGATGGATACATGGTACTCAATCCAGAGGCACGGCACACAATCCAGATAGTAATGGTACTCAGTCCAGATGGATGCATAGCACCCAATTCAGAAGGATACATGGGACTTGATCAACATGGAATTGTACACTCAAACCACACAGTTGTGTATGTGTCAAACCTCACAGATATGTACATGGCACTCAAACCACACAGTTGTGTATGTGGCACTAAAACCACAGATGTGCACCTGGCACTCAAACCACACAGTTGTGTATGTGTCACTCAAACCTCACAGATATGTACATGGCACTCAAACCACACAGTTGTGTATGTGTCACTCAAACCTCACACATGGCACTCAAACCACACATGTATATGTGGCACTAAAACCACAGATGTGCACCTGGCACTCAAACTACACAGATGTGCACTTGGCACTCAAACCACAGATGTGCACCTGGCACTCAAACCACACAGATGTATGTGTGGCACTCTAACCACACATGCAAATTTAACTTTTTCGCCCATATATTTATATATTTGCTTTTTAATGCATGTTTTTGTCTGTATATACATATTGACCATTTCTTGTTTGGTCTACTGCATTTCATATCTGGCATGCCATGTCTCACACTTTCCTGGTCACTTTCAGACATGGCCGCTTACCTAAATCCCTCATATTACATTTTTTTTTTTTTTTTTTTTTTTTGGTGATCCGTTAGATGTTTTCATTTGTCCCTTGTCCCGGACGGTCTGGTAGCCATAATGGTTTATTTTGTTTTGTCAAGGTGCTGTCGCCTATAAATATTGTCAGTGACTTTTTATTTATTCATGGGTACTCTTGCAATGGTAGTTTTATTTTCCTAGCCCCCATGTACAACCCTCTTTAATAATTAAATTGTATGACATGCTTGGAAAGTTAAAACTTGTAGAGTAACATCTTTCATGGGACAAAAAAACAAAGGTAGTCCTGGAGAGACACTGCTGTTGGGGATGAAGTGTTGGACATCATTGTACAAGGCCACATCTTTGTTTTTGAGGTGGGGTGGCCAGTTCATCACTAACTACATTCCTAATAGTAAGTCAAAGTACCTGTTTGGGTTGACTAGTGTAATTACTCTTGCCTCACTAATAGAGAGGCCCCAGGATCCACATTGGGGAGGGATTTAAAGGAGCCTTATCCACTAGGGGTAAATAGACCTCCAGAATTCACATGGAGGTTAAAAGGGGCTGCAGGATCAACATGGGGGTTAAAAGGGGTTGCAGGATCAACATGGGGGTTAAAAGGGGCTGCAGGATCAACATGGGGGTTAAAAGCGGCTGCAGGATCAACATGGAGGTTAAAAGGGGCTGCATGATCAACATGGGGGTTAAAAGGGGCTGCAGGATCCACATGGGGGTTAAAAGGGGCTGCAGGATCCACATGGGGTTTAAAGGGCACCCATGATCCATATGAGTCCAATGACCCCATGATCCATAACTGGTTCGAGGGACCCAAAGATTCCCATTGGGGTTCAATGGACCTCAGGATTTATATTTGGGTTAAAGGAACCCCAGTATCCACATTAGGGTTAGCGCATTTACTCACAAATTCACTCTGGACGCAATTTATTTATGTAAAACTGAAACACAGCATCACTTAGTTGCGATCTATTTGTCTTCAATAAACGTTCACTGAAATAACACATATTATATACCAAACTCTTCACAATTGAGGCTAGAATACAATGGAATACACATATTTTACAAATTGAGGTGAAAATTTGTGTTTGATGGATTATAGTTGCATAATTGTTTTTGTTTTTAAAAATTATGAACAAAAATGTTCTCAATACATTATTCAGCTCTAAACCAATACATGAATAACGTAATGACCTATTGATGGTAATTCTCAAAGGAAGATGTTCTGAAAGTTATAATTAATTTGGTGCAGTTGTTTTCACAGTATTTACATATTACTGAAGTCATGTGAAGTTGAAAATGTGCTCAAAAGTAAAAGCCTCTATCAACATCAGCTTGAGTGTTCACAGTTTACATGCACATGGAAAGAATGTTCCTGCTGTATTCAAAATATATATTCACACATTTATATTTTACACACTAGCCATGACTGTGCAGGATCTTGAACCTTTACTGAATTTGTGAATCATTGTTCGTCAGATTGTTTTACTTTCATTGCTCGACTTAGAACTAAGACTAGATAAATAAATAGAAACAGTGCTATCGTAACGATCGATACCTTCATCATCTCTACCATTAGCAATAATATAATCTATCTATTACCGAACTTGTACTGAAAAAACAATTTATTGTGGCTGCAGGGATAGCTTCAAAGTTGCCTGCGGAAAAAAAAAATTATGGTTTAAATTTTTTCAACAAAACTCACGCTAACTCTTCCGGAAATGAAAAGTGCAAAATCTGGACATTCCCCAATAAACAAAATAAAACATTTAGAACTAGGAATAGGGAAAAAATGGGATTTTATGAACACAGTAGCAAAAGCTGATATATCGGCTCCTAGGTTTTCAAGAACAAACTAGAAGCCGATGTATCGGCTCATGGGAGTGAATGAGTTAAAGGGGCTCTAAAATCTACATTGGAGTTACAGGGGCACCAGGATCAACATGGTGGTTAAAGGGGGCACCTGGATTCACATGGGGAGGGGGGGGGAGAGATTGGGTGGTTTAGATATCTTAGCATTTATTAACCATATAACCATGATATCATTATGGTGGTAATGTTGGCTATATGAGATGATAAAAACACACAGATGAACGCAAAGGACAAAAACAAAATGTTAACCACGTTATAGCCATAAGGCCTTCATCAGACACAGAACATGAATACGAACTAATCACAAAAAGAAAAATCAAGACTATATCGGAAATGACCCAACTTTATTTTTGATTTGGTTCCTCATGCTGTAGCTGAATTACTTGCTACATCAAATGTCATTTTTGCAATTTGGGTTTCAATTTTAACAGTATTGTTCTAGTAGCCTTTTATAAGCATGGTGTGAAGCAGGTACCAGATGCATGCCAAATAGGACTGCTATTTGTTGCACAGTTCAATAAGTGGTCTCAAGGTAAGGTGTCTGCCTCAGATGCCGGAGGTTCGAATCATGGTGGAGGTCGTTATTTTTTCAATTTGGATCTTCAGGTAAAAATTGCCATATTATCTGGGAAGTGAGATCGGACTCCCACGCTCAGTGTCGAGCACGTTAAAAATCCCTTGGCAGTTAGAAAAGATTAGACTTAACTGCTGCTGCCCGGACAGAATTTAAAAATAAAAATCTAACCAAATTATTTGTCCCTTCTCCTAGGCCTAGTAAGCCTTAGGAAGTTTAAAAAATACTAACTATTGATAGCCAAAGTATTGAAGACATGCCAATTTGAATATCAGGATTCCAGGTTTAAGTTCAATAACAGTATTCCAGGTCTAGTATTGCATTTGGAGCCCATTCACCCTATCTCCCCATATTTGTTCGCATTGTTATATATAAGCAGAGTGTATTGTAGTGTTATGCACCTTATGACAAAGTACATCCGTCTTCATCCATTTAAAAAGTGTTTCTATTTGGGGAACCACCTTGCTGGTATATGAATCTAGGGGTATCATATCACCTTACTGGTTCATGAATCTATGGAAACCACCTTGCTGGTTCATGAATCTAGAGGTACCGTACCACCTTGTTTGTTTATGAATCTAGGGGTACCGTACCACCTTGCTTGTTTATGAATCTAGGGGTACCGTACCACCTTACTGGTTCATGAATCTAGGGGTACCATACCACCTTGCTGGTTTATGAATCTAGGGGTACCGTACCACCATACTGGTTCATGAATCTAGGGGTACCGTACCACCATGCTGGTTTATGAATCTAGAGGTACCGTACCACCATGCTGGTTCATGAATCTAGGGTACGGTACCACCATGCTGGTTTATGAATCTAAAGGTACCGTACCACCATGCTGGTTTATGAATCTAAAGGTACCGTACCACCTTGCTGGTTCATGAATCTAGGGGTACCGTACCACCTTGCTGGTTTATGAATCTAGGGGTACCGTACCACCTTGCTGGTTCATGAATCTAGGGGTACCGTACCACCTTGCTGGTTTATGAATCTAGGGGTACCGTACCACCTTGCTGGTTTATGAATCTAGAGGTACCGTACCACCTTGCTGGTTTATGAATCTAGGGGTACCGTACCACCTTGCTGGTTTATGAATCTAGGGGTACCGTACCACCTTGCTGGTTCATGAATCTAACATGTGCAAGTTTATTTTGGGACCTATACAATTACCATGTACTTCCTTTTCATGTATATATGTTCACTATTGAATGATCACACATCTACTGTTATTTACTCTTGATTGATAACCTCTTCATGGGAGATGTTCACTCTTGATTGATAACTTTGTATGTTCGCCATTGATTTATTACTTTGTTTGTACGTTCACTCTTGACAACTTCAACACGTATGCGTGTTGTCCACTCTTGAATTGATAACTTCATCAAATATGCACTGTTGATCACTCTTGATTCATAACTTGTTATTGTTCACCTATTGATAACCTTATCATGTATGTACATTGTTCACTCTTCAATTACTGTTGTTTCTCCATTTCTGATTGATTACATTTTCATGAACTTGTCCACCCACTCTTTATTCATACTTGATTATTTAACTTGAACTATGTTATATGCTCATTGTTAATTAACTTTTTCCTGAACTAAATTATTCATACAAACTTTCCATTAATGTTGCGATTCTGTCACATAAATATTATGTCATGAACTGTTTTCAATCAACGGATGGATCTAGTTCTGTTCACTTTTCCAAGAATTTATCAGTTTATTTTGTCTTGTACAATTTTTTGATACACTATTATATCTTTCAGATGGCGAGCTGGAATGGGACCCTGGTCTGAGAGGAAGTTTAAGAAAAACTAAAGCTCCGATTCATAATTACCAAGGTAAATATATTTCTCTAATTATACTTCGAATACTGGTATTCAAACAGGCATGTTAATGTCTGTATCCAGGTAGCCAAATACTTTGGCTATATGTAGTCTTTATTTTACAATTCCTGCGACTCACTACGCCTGGGAGAAGATAAAATAATTTGGGTACATTTTTGTTGGGGGCAGAGGCTGTTAAGCCTAATCTTTTCTATTTCAAGGTATTTTTTTTTTTTTTTTAATATGCTCGACACTGAACACGGGAGTCCGATCTCCCTATCCAGGTATCAGGGGAATTTTTTACCACAAAATCCATGTGACAAAAAAAATCATGGTCTACACCATGTTTCGAGCTTGTGACCTCTGACAATCGAGGCAGACACCTTACCTCCAGACCACTGAACCGCCTAATTGTGCTTAACATAAATCGTTTCAATAAATACATTGTTTTCTTTCACATTCATCTGAAAAGGATGTTGTAATGTAGCTTACAACAAGGCAGCGATGTCTGTATCTTTCAGATAGAGTACGAAATATGTGAGGGGCGAATTATAGTTATGAAGAAAGACTAAAAAAACAACTGGTCTTCAGTGTCTCGAAGAAAGAATTTAAGGTGACTTAGTACAAGTATATAAATTAATAAATGGAAAGGATAAATTAGACTATACTAAGTTTTTCAAAGTATGACCAGCTACAAGAACAGGAGAGCACAGCTACAAATTGTTTAAAGACAGGTCCAGATTAGATATTAAGAACTATTTTTTTTAGTCAGAGCTGTAAATTCTTGGAAAGCATTGCTGCAGGATGTAGTGGAAGCAGCGCCAGTTAATGCATTAATAAATAGATTGAATGCTCACAATATTTTCAGTATCCGTGGAGTGAAATAAACTGATTGTATACAGAGCCTTCTAAACCAGTATTTAGTAGTTAAATCAAACAGGACATTTAGTTCTACCTGAATGGGTTAAAGTTTACTGGAGCTAAAATTAGTTTGAGGCACTTGTCCTATTACTGCTAGGGGGCTCACTTGCCATGGGCCAGTCACGAGACAGATACATAAAAATGGCGGACAACACTGTTAGTGTTTACATGGAACTGCTTGTTGTGATGTTTCGTATAAAAAAAAGGCGTGAAGCCTGCAGAAATTTACAGAAGTGCAATCACAATAAGATGATGAGATACTCAGTCTAAAAAGTGAAGGCGAGTGTTTTCTGTGAAAACTTGACATCATTCATGTTGGTTTTCTACTCTGCAGTGCCACTATCAATAGTGGACAGTATATACACATTTTAAGTCAAATGCATAACTGTTTGTGGAAAAATAAACTGCCTGATTTCATCACAAAGGGCGTTCTGCTCCTGCAAGATAATGCTTGACATCGTACTGCTCACCGTACTATGTGCTATCTGCAGCAACTCAGCTAGGAGGTATTGCCACATCCACTGTACAGATTTCCACCTATTTGGACCCCTAGAAGAATTCTTCTTCCTCGTTCATCTTCAGACCTCAACTTCAATGACTCTAATGAAGGCAGCAGTCGACTCAAGGCTCTGTACGCTTCCGTATAGCTTCTCATGTTGCCAAATGCTACTTCTTTTGTCGGTATACAGTGAACGGGACTGCAAAATATGTTTTGCCTTCATGGGGGCTGTGCCACAGGTACAAAGGTCTGTAATGCCAATCTTGAACTTGTTGTACAGATGGCATCTAAGTCTGTTGTGACCTGTGCGTAGCTGGAGAATTATCACCTGGTCTCGCCTGGAGAGTTGATGGTAGGCATTGTTTTCTATGTGGCCAGGGTGGTCTTCTTTCCATTTTGCACTGTACGTTGCCCAGATGAATGCTTTTGTCTCATTGTATGTGATTTCTGTATCACTCTGCAGCAGCATTCCTCCCTCTCTGGCATGTTGCAGTGGGCTGGTTTCCACTGGACTGCTTTTTTTGAAGCACTGGGACAGACGTTCGAGCGAGTCTGCCAGAGCACCGAGCTCATTTTTGTGCTGGTTCTTGAGCGCTGTTAACACTGAGAGGGTGTCTGTCAAAATGACCACTTGCTTTTCTGCCTGTTCCTTATGGTCTATAAGGGTTTCAGCTGCTTGTTTCAGGGCACTGAAGTTGCTGCAGCGTCTCCCAGTGGCAAATGCTGCTGAGTATACTTTGCTTTTTAAGTTTAATAGTGATGCCTCCTCCCCTGTTTCCAATGGCATCTTTGGCTGAGCCATCCATATAGGCGTGTATCCAGGCTGTTGGTGGACATTTTTGGTTGATGTAAATTTGTAAAATTTACAAATGAATTCCTGGAAGATCATCATTTCAGCAATGATGGTGAAGTGAAACAGGATGTCCTGGATTGGCTCAGACATACTGACAAATCTTTCAATGCTGAAGATTTTCAAGCATTACTCAAATGCTGGGATGAGTGCATAAATATTGCAGGAGATTATATAGAAAAATAAGACATTTTGACTACTTGAAAAAAATGGTTTTTCCTTACAAAAAAAAAACAACCCGCTTTGACTTGAACATCCCTCATATAAATCTATTTTGGTGAAATTAAATATGGTATATGCTTTTGTACATTTGTGTGACATTGCATACCAGATGGGTATATTTATTTTACTTTTTGACAGATTCCTCCTCCGCGTGTGGATCTTTCAGCCACATTGGAACTATTGGCCCTGAGCCAGTCATTTCAACATGGCAGCCAGTTCAAGGACAACGACGGGGAGACACCAAGTCTCGCAACAAATCTCGGAAGCAGAACACATCAGAGAGTGATGGTAAAAAAGACAAAGGAAACTGCAAACAGCAATAGACTCAGCAATCAGTACTTCACAGCTGCAAGCCAGCAATATAGAATCATATTAATCTTTTATACAACTCAGTATATTAATTCCCTACTCGCTTTATTAATTTCTTTTACATTAAATTTGTACCCAATATTTTGTCACAAAACATGCAAACGAGCAAGATATACAGCTGTATTATTTTTTTAAAATAATAGGTTCTTCCAGTTAATTTTGTTTTCGGATATTACTTACAATAATAATGAGATTTATTTATATATATTATGAACAAATGGTTATTGAATATGTCACTTAAACATTATGCCTGGAAAATACATTTATATACCATCTTGTTGATTGAGTCCTGTATAGCGTGTTCTACTCAATACCGACCACTAGTTTTAACCTTAACGCTACCACATACAATTATTCTACAATTATTCAGCATGTCACATTTCACTATGGTTGTTATGTAGATATAAATACATTTGCTGTGTATAGACTAACATGATAAAGAGCTTGACAGACAGTGTTTTAGTCTGTCCGTGCTGTGGGAGTTACGAGCTAAAGAAGTTGTTCAAGCAAGGAACACCAAAAATGTCTATATGTTTGTGCTGGTTTTTCAATACTACATATAGACATTTTTGGTGTTCCTTGCTTGAACAAATTTTTGTGTAACTCCACAGAGGACAGATAATCAATGTTTCCAAGATTTTATCTGTTAGTTTTCACTGCAAATGTATTTATATCTACATAAGCAAACTAAACAGATCTACCTCAGAAAAATCTGTTGCAAAAACTTAACTTCCTCATTAACAATAGTTGGGAATCTTCAACTCAAAGTGAACAACAGAAGAAATCATTTCCAAATGTTGAAAAACATAAAAAAAATTGCCATTTGTTTCCAAAACTGGGCAGAACGGAAGTGGATCTCTCAACGAATTGAAAGAGGAGTATTTTCAGCTGATTTCTCTAGTTGCCCGATTGTCTGTCTATGATTAAAACACTTTGAAAAAACGTCGGCCGTGAAACCTTTTTTTTTTTAAAGAACATGTAAATATATATATTTGTTGATTGGAAATTATTTATGGATTTCCTGACCAAGAACATCTTCTTAGTCAATAGTATGAGAATATTGATTGTAAATTATATATTTTTGTTGGGTTGAAGTTGCAAAACTGTCTTTCTTTGCGATCAACAGAATATCTGCTTCTCCTTGCAATGGAATATCTGCTTCTCCTTGCAATGGAATATCTGCTGCTCCTTGCAATGGAATATCTGCTGCTCCTTGCCTCGGGATACTTGCTTCTCCTTGCTTCGGGATACTTACTTCTCCCTGTGACGGAATATGTACTTCTCCCTGTGATGGAATATTTACGTCTCCCTGCGACGGAATATGTGCTTCAAGTGCAGAGATTGAGGAGGAAAACTACTTATGTTCTTTTGATGGGAATGGAAAAACAATTGTACAATCTATGAATAACTAGTACAAGTGTGGCAGCATAAGGCGTTTCCAGTGTTGTTAGCTTATCTAACATGTATACACACTACGACAGTAAACAAATTGTAACAGATTTAATAACATTAATATCAACAAAAAAAACAATGTTAGCAAAAAGAACAAAATGCATCTCGACTAAATTACAGCAGAAGTTTTAAGCATTAGCTTTTGAATATTTCCTGTAAACTAATAAAACCTAGTTCTTGCCGCTACAGTCCCCTCCCCTTATCTGTACAATCAACACACGCTGACAAACTCGCCTTCACGATCATATTATGTACTCTTGTCATTCTGTGCATTCACCCACATTCAGATCCCTTCAGTCAGGTGATCTGTACCTCCACATTTGATCTATTCACGTATTCTCAGGAATTCTGTGCATTCATATGAAATTAGATCATGTCACTTAGCGTACTCACTTGTTGGTCACCACTGTCAATCTGTGCATACATATACTTCAAAACATGCATCGTACACTTTGTCCTGCAAGTAAGACACACATTGAGATCTCTTCTAGTCACAGGGTTTCCAACACACACAAAGCTCAAAGGTGTATGCTGGTTCAGTCACCCTGTATCTCCCACAAACTCCTAGTCAGCCTGCTAGCTACTAGCAGCCTATCAATCCCTCTCCTAGTCAGCCTGCTAGCTAGTCTGTCTCTCTCCAGGCCGTTCTCCTGAGTTCATCTTTGCAGAGTATTTTATAGTCTTGAGGCATTTCATGGCTGTTCAATGGTCTTCTGTTGGTTGTCTGATTAGCCATCACTCTAATTAGGATCTACCTCCAACTAGTTGTTATTGGACGAATAACTTTGAATTCCCGTCTCTAAATGTTGGGGAGTGTGACAGTCAGAGGCTGTCACGGCCTGCTACAACGCTAAAACGGAATGCCAGAGTGGTCAGCTTTGAACACCCTCACCTGTACCAGGCACATTCTTCCACCTAACTACTCATTTCCTTTGTCTACGTAGTGTCGAGACGGTGAGTGATCTTTGCACACATCCAGGCAACCTTTGTTCCCAGAGTCCCCGGCCCTATCACCCCTTTTCTTAACTCCCCTGTTCCAGCTGGAACTGTTACACAAGTTAACATTTATGGAATGTTAACCTTTTCTTTTTTCATGATTCACACACATGGGATGTTAATCATTCTCTTTTATGGCTTGCACACACACACAACCAGAAATACTTTTGTTGAATTGAGTCATACACTCACCAAAAATAAACAACTTGAAACAATTTATGCTTAAATTGATTGACATTACTGTGATTTTTCCCACTTTGTAAATTTGTTTATCTTGTAAAGTACCCTAAGTAAACGAATTCTAGTCTAGTATATATATAATATGATTTATATATGAATGCTGTTGTATGATCATGTTTAGTGTCCATCAGTTGAAAATTGTACAGCCGGTGAATGGAGCACGAATATTTTGAGTCCCTCGTTTTGTAAATTTGGGACATATACATTTTGCCCATATATGTATCAGGCAGGAAGCTTTTTGTTAAGTCTTACAGATTTTATATATATATTTGAGACATAATTATAAATAATTTGGGACACATTTTGCAGAAACATGCTCAATCTCAAACTTTTATTGAACAAATTTTGTATGTGGTGGTTAACCATGTAATAAATCAAATATAACATAAATTTGCGACACATTCATTGAATTGCGATACATTTTTTTTTTAACTCCTTGAATCCTGGCTACCCAGTCCGTAAAAATCCCATTTCCCATGTGCTCTTGAGAAGATGCACACAATTTAGACATTTGAGTAAATCTATTTACTATGACAATATGTGCCCTAATTTAGTTATTCTATTGACCTGCTTAATCTCACAATGTTCTTGCTTTAGTAAAGTGTTGAATATATTTCATCAAATTTTCTTAATACATTATGTGGGATAACCCCCTGGACCATTAGTCTGATACAAAGAACAGATCTAGCTTGATCCTAACCAAAGGATGAATGGTAATTCAAATCACACATGTTGGCATTCAAATAACTGATCCTTTTCAGAATAATCATCTAAATCCAATTTATCAGTCTCAAAATTACTTTCAACGACCTTTTAGAATGACCATTTCCTGACTTTTCAAAACCATTTTTTAAATCATGAAAATTATCCTGAAGGCATGCTTTGATATTTGTGATGCTATATTTATTTCCAGAAATGTGTGTACTGTGTAGAAATAATTATAATATGGCCAACATCCAAGCGGTACAGCCAAATTTACGCCTTAAAATAATGGTCCACACACACATCACACCAACAAATGGATGTCTGTAGGAATCAAAGGGTTAAAGAAAAAAAACAACTCACATCATGACTTTCTGTGAAGTGGACAGAAACATAATGTCACACAAATTTGGTAAACATTTTTTAAAAGTGCTCATTCAAGATGTTTGTTTGTTGCATTTTAAAATGAAAGATGTCTGCATGTCATGTACCAGGCAATTGATCATGTGCACAACTTGTAACCCAATTGTTCTGAATGCTGCCATTGAGTCTTCCATGCCAACCACCCCATTGTTTACTTTCCTCCTAGCAGTTCTCTGTCCAATGCTGAATGCCCACAACGACTAGGTTTACTCTTTTGTGCGTCCTGAAAAAAAAAAGGATGTTTAGTGGCGGGTTTCAGTAGCTTTTCTCATATCCCGAGTCTGCTTACGAAGGTGGATTGGGGTCTTCCAGCTGTGCTTCATCTGCGTTGTCGCTGACTACTATGGGGAACACTGTAAGCCAGGTTACCAAGAACAGCAGCCCATTTCCAGGAAGAACATGGAAGTTTTGACCAGTATGTTGTCTCCCCCGGCAGTTTCCCCCCCCCCCCCCCCCCCCCCCCCAATACTGGGTAATGCCCCAACTCTGTCTCCTCTTGAATGAATGATGCCCCAACCATGGCTCTTCAAGAAAATGTGTGTGGCGACTTAATTGTAGTGAGGTAATACAATGCAAGCTGTAAAGTATACAAAGAAGAGCTACAAACTCATAAGCCAGCCGTTTATGAGGATAGTCTCACAAGCCAACCGTGTTTAGAAAAGAGAAATTTGATGTGATTTAAAAAAAATAAGATAATCATATGAAAAGAAGGAAAAAATAAAAGTACAGCCAGCTATAGAAAAGGATGCAGCTACAAATATGGATCTACTACTGTCATGTCCATAACACTGGACCACACATCATTTTGTCTGAAAAATCCAAGTGGGAATGGAGAAATTGAATCTTTAAATACATATTGCTGGCCTTTGTGATGACTCAACTAGTTTGCACAGATATTCCCGAAGATGTTTAAAAAAAAAAACCCAGATGAAACATGTCCTCGTTGTCCTTAAGTTTCTGACAGCTCATCTCTGAAGAGTTGATGGATCTGAGGACCAACCAAAATGTCCTTTAATTTTCAACAATTTTTTGTCAATGCTAATCCAGTAGTCTGTGGCTTTAAAAGCTTTTCATCACATTGAGTTTGATGTGTTGGAGAGATGGTCAGGATTTTGCGTGTTTCTGCCATTATTAACCTTTAGCACGCCATTATAACACCCTAGCCGACCCACAAAAACATTGTGCGTAAAAAAATTTGGTTTTTTTTTGTTTTTAGACGGAGCCACTCCCGACAGCCATTTTTTAATGCTGAATACGTCACCATATATACACAACATTTTGCCGGTTAAAGTATCGTCTGTTAGATTACAAATGGCTTTTGAACAGTTTTAATTTTATATACGCCGTTTGGAGCAAGCCGACTTTTTGCGAAAGGTGAAGTAGGTTGTTGGGAATGATCTTTATCGAGTAGATCTGTTTGTTTGTTAAGATGAAAGAACTATGTTTAAATTGGAAACTAACAGTTGTGTTGATTTTGTAAACACAGTATTGATACATTGTTATGGTTTTCTATCGGAGCGACTAGGCCTAGTGGTCGAGAACATTTTTTCCAAGATTTTCAAATTCATCTTTTTGTATCTCAGAAACTAACAACAAAAACAATAACACCCAAACGTTCATTATTCAATTGTCTCTACACACAAGAAAATCATATTTGTTTACAAACAGAAAAGTTACAAATTTTAAAAGTCAACTACCATAGCAAAAAATTCAGGTTAATTAATTAGGTCAAATTTTCGCAATTAAAAAAAAAGTTTGTGTGCTAAAGGTTAACTGCAATACTTCATATATCCTGGCTGCACGCACACATCAAAACAACCTTCAGGTCACAACAGACGCCAGTCATACTTGCTTATATAGTTCAAGAGCTGTTTTAGGTTGGTGTACTCAGCATGTCTGACTGGATGTCGGATTCCATTATGTAGCACCACCACACTGAGCTCAATTTAGAGGAGTTTGGTTTTGTATGCTCATTTTATGCCACCAGATGGGCCGCCTCCAGGAAGTGACACGTCAGTCGCAGGTCCTCAATGGTTCCCTACAGTTTGTCTTGTATGTTTCTTTCCTCAGGCCAGGTTTTCTCACGGGCGCCTTGGGCATGTTTGCAGGATGTGTTCTTGAGTCTAGGGAGGAGTTGTGGTTGCCATTCTTGACTCCTAGAGCATCCACGTTGTAGCGAAGCTGTTCCTTGATCCCATTATTTAAATCTGCTTTGGCCTACTAGGACAGAGCTCATTGTAGAGTAGATGATGCTTCTTCTACTTTTGTTTTCTTCTATCTTCTGCTACCAAGCCCTGAAAAGGGCTTTGCAAGTAGCAGAATGTAGTCTGGAATGCGTTGTGGTTTACAGTTTGGTTTTTGGTGGTTTACAGTTTGGTGGTTTACAGTTTGACTGCAATAGTTGCACCTTTCGGTCCGACTTCAGCAGGCATCTTTAAGTACTGTGTTGCCTCCCTCTTTGATCCCTTCTGCTTAGCCAGTCTGCTCTGTTGCAGCCATTTATTCAGGATCACCGCATGGAGGTATAGAAGGATCTTGGCAGTTCTGGTTCGCTGGCATTGACGCCAGCAGTCAGCTATGCGTCACTGCGTCTTGATCCCAGATATATTAGACATTCTGGATCATCAATAGACATAGGAGGCTGCGGATGACTGAATTGAGGTTCGGGAACAGGCTGGTCCTTCACCCTGCAGAACTGATCAGAGAACTCATTGTATATTCCACTTCTATTTCCTGGCGATCCCTAAAGAGACAGGTGAAACCATACCAGATCCATTTGCACGATTGCTTGGCTGTCTACATCATAGAAATAGCAAATGATCACTTGTTTTTTGTCTTTCAGCAACTTAGATCATTTTCACTATTGGAATGATACCCCTTTTCTGGCTTGCAAACATTCTTAGTTGACCCCTGTACTTTTACAGGGGCAAATGTCCCTGTGCAGGTCCCAGCTCTGGTATGATCTGGATGTAGCGGGAACAGGATTTCCTGCTTAGCGGACTAGGCTCAAACAGCTTTTTACGCCGCTGCATTGGGACAAGTGCCGCAGAGGTTGGTTAACCGATATGCAAATCCATCTTAATAGACTCAAACACTAGAGCAAAGTAGACCCACAGCCTGTTAACTAACCATGGCTGATGTTATGCCATGTGACAGTTTTTGCATGTTACGACATTCTCTCTGTGGGGCTGTCCTTGTCATACACAAAGACCCTGGCTGACTTGCAAATGTAACTTCTAAAAATGTACCAAAAGTTATCTGCACAATTACGTTATGAGGTACCAGCAATGGTGGCTTGAAAATAAAGGGATTGATCACTTGTGTTGTACCTCTGATAAAGGGGCATCGTTTAAATGACTATCATTGTCAGAAAAGAATGCAAAAAAGTCAGGTTGTTTTGTTTTTGTATGGTGGGCTGATGCAATACAGAGATTTAAAAAAAAAATTTTTACATTTTTTTTTTTTATATACCTTGTGCATTATATTTGAAGATTCTGAAGGAAACAACGCAGCAGCTTGTCTTCATAATTGTACAGTACTTTTTAAAATGTATTTGTTGGTGATAACATGTAAAAATGTTCACAAATGGTGGCATTATTGTAGCCATTTTGGAAACATTTGTATAGTTAGGTCAGGGAGTTTCAGTTAGAGCATGGAGATCCCACACTATAGGGAGTTTTAGTTAGGGCAGGGAGTTTCACACTATAGGGAGTGTCAAACTTCACACATGGTTAACCTTCGCAAGACCACACAAATAATTGTTTTCCCAGCATGTCTAGTTTTACTATGGTTCTTGCCTACAAGATGAAGTTGAAAGTGTTCACAAACATGCTTAGTCACCAATTTTGGTCTGCCAGGACTCCCATTTTTTTGTCATCTGTTTCCACTTCAAATCTTCATCATTCAATAATGGAAATAACCTTCAAATTCTGATTTCTGAGTGAAAAGGAAGAATTCTTTCAAATAATAAGAAACCATTTCTACTTGAAATGAGCAGACAGCTGCCTAGTTTTCAGTATTCAAATGCATTGAGCCATTTCTATAGAATGAACCTGTAAGTTATATGATTACTACTTTCAGTTTAAAATTGTCTGCGACCAAGCTACATATTATTCTGCCGGGAAGGAGCAAGATACATTTCTGTTCGGGGTGGGGATCCACAGTACTTAACTAGAACCCCCAAACGCTAATCGCCCAGGAAGGTGATAACCCTTTACTTCAATAGATCACGATTTGGGCTGTAAACTAGAATAGCACTATCACCACTTAATGCGACATCATATCAATCTGCTTATCTAGCCTATTCATTTAAAAAAACAAACCCATTTATTTGTTCGTTGTAGCAGGATGTTGCAATGGAATGTGTCGTAGTTTATACAATCATAGTTATTGTATTGGGGTTGTGTGAAAAACTTTGGTCATTCCTGCCTTATGTACATAATTTGTTTAAATTTGATGGTTACAGGTTGTTCAGTTTATGGTTGTTTTAGTGTAGAAAATTAATGCTCAAGCCAATAATTAACCAACTCGCTGGTTACATTAGTATCAGCTGTTTATCAGGGAGCTGAGACATTAGATGGGGTCTTGTGCAGCCTGTGTGTGACACGATACCTGCCGATGGGAAAAACTGTTTGTTCGATAATATCAGCTTTTTAGCTGAGAATCTAATTTGTTATTTAGCTGGGAGGTTGCAAGCGCATACTTAAATTTTCAGTTCATATGGTTTCAAAATCTGTCTGTCCTAGTCCTCCATATATTTTCAAGCTCTGGACACACCCAGCCTACTCCTATTTATTTATTTATTACTTCTGTTCTTTAAGAAAAATTTCCCCCACCGGCACGTGAACAATTTTTAAAAATGATTTATGTATGGCACACGCAGGTTAGACGACTTAAGTTGCCACCTTCCACACATGTCTATGCAAAATGGTTACTAAGGTAAATTTTGCTGTGCATCTTAATTGCAGTAAGGTGTGGAAACATAATTGTCAGGTACAAACATTATGACAAGGTAAAATACCTGGAAACCAATCTTCCAGTGATCATTTTGCACAAGCCTATAGACATTTTTCTGTAACCAGACTAGCAGCTTTTTGGTTGTGGGATTCAATGTCACTCATGAAATTTTGTTTGTTCACTTTACCACCAACAGTGTGTATATTTGTGAAATTAAAAACCTGTAGATATATCAACTGAGTCCATAGGGATTATATATGTAAGTCCTTCAGTACCATTAACTAGTCCTACAACATCTGTTTATGTACAATACAGTATTCTATCTGTATCATCAAGTAGTCGTGCTACAACATCTGTTCAGTACACTAATCCTTCTATAACATCAGTAAGATCAACTAGTCACTGTACAACATCTGTACCATACACTAGTTCTTCTACAACATCTGTACCATACACTAGTAATACCAGAACTACTGTAACATCTGTACCACACTACTAGTACTTCTACAACATCTGTACTATACACTGGTTCCTCTACCTCATCTGTACAATACACTAGTTGTACAACATCTGTACCATACAGTAGTCATTTTACATCATCTGTACCATACACAAGTCCTTCTACATCCTCTGTACCATACACTAGTCCTTCTACAGTATCTGTACCATACACTAGTCATTCTAGAACATCTGTACCATACACTAGTTCCTCTACATCTGCACCATACACAAGTCCTTTTATAACATTTGTACCATACTCTAGTCCTTCTGCAGCATTTGTATCATACACTAGTCCTTCTATAACATCTGTACCATCAATTAGTTCTTCTACAACATGTGTACCATACACTAGTCCTTCTACAATAAAATTTGCAGCACATTGGTCATTCTAAAATATCTCTACCATTCACTAGTTCTTTTACAACATCTGTACCGCACACTAGTTCTTTTAAAACATTTGTACCTTAAACTAGTCCTTCTATACCATTCACTAGTTCTACATCTGTACCATACAGTAGTCCTTTGACAACATCTGTACCATACACTAAAACATTTGTACACTCAACTGGTCCTTCTACTACATCAGTAAGATTAACTAGTCACTGTACAACATCTGCACCATAAACTAGTCATAGTAGGACATCAGTACCATACACTAGTCTTTCTATAACATCTGTACCATACACAAGTCCTTTGACATCATCTGTACCATACACTAGTCCTTTTACAATATCTGTACCATACACTAGTCCTTCTACAACATGTGTACCATCAACTAGTCCTTTTACAACATCTGTACCATACACTAGTCCTTCTATAACATCTGTACCATACACAAGTCCTTTTATAACATTTGTACCATACAATAGTCCTTCTGTAACATCTGTACTATACACTAAAACATCTGTACACTCAATTGGTCCTTCTACTACATCTGTACTATACACTAGTCCTTCTATAACACATCAGTAAGATCAAGTAGTCACTGTACAACATCTGCGCCATACACTAGTCACAGTAGGACATCAGTACCATGCACTAATCTTTCTATAACATTTGCACCATGCACTGGTCCTTCTACATCTGTACTATACTCTAGTCCTTCTACAACATTTTTACCGTACACTAGTCCTCCTAAAACATATGTACCATCCTGGTCAAAATAAACGAGTACAAAACCACATGTACAATATTCTCGCTATCAATCAAACCCCAAAACACCAAATTAAGTATAAACGGCAAATACCTTCAGCCAAACGACAACCCAAACTATCTGGGAGTCACATTTGATCGGCGCATGACATGGAAAAGTCAGATCGAGAGAAACTGAATGAGAGCCAGAGAAAGAATGGCAATCATGAGGAAACTTGCTGGCACAAGCTGGGGAGCAGACGAAAGCATACTAAAGAAACTGTACACTGGAAGAGTGAGACCAGTTCTGGAGTATGGCATTGCGGCATGGACAACAGCAGCAAAGGCGAACTTCGATAAAGTTAGCAAACTCCAAAACGAAGCCATGAGAGTTATAACAGGAGGCATGAAGTCAACGCCAATTGTAGAACTTGAAAAGATTACAAAACTGCAATCCATGGCCGACAGAAGAGACTGCAGAGCCCAGCTGCAATCAGAGAAACTCAGAAGACTGACTGACCACCCAATGCACCAGAGACTAAACAATTTCGGAAATGGGAAGCTAAAGCGAAGAAATTTTTCAGAAATAGCCAAAGCAAAGATGCACGAAGACCCTATGAACGCACTAACCACACCAAAGCCCATCCCTACTGTACGAAAACCTACCTGGAGGCAGCATATATTTCCAGAGGTGGTAGAAAATATACCAGGTATTAGAAACAAAAACTGCCAGTCTGAAAAAGAAAGAAGAGATACTACCCTGAGTTTCATTATGGGAAAACTACCCAAGCATGGACTGGACCCATGCATACACCGACGGTTCCGTAACAAATACAACACAGAACGGAGGGGCAGGAGCATTCCTGAGCCTACCAAATGGCAGAAAAATAACACTGTCATTCGCTACTGGAAAATACACAAGCAATTTCAGAGCGGAGGCAGAGGCACTGAGGGTGGCAGTGGAAGAAATGGTGACAGGTAAAAGGAATGAAAGCCACATAGTCCTGCTTACAGATGCACTGGCCGTAGTCACAGCACTGAAAAGCCAGAAAAATACTGAACTTAATGAATTAAGAGCAGTACTCTGTCAACTATGCCAGCAGGCCGCACCAAAAAGAGTAGTGGTGCAGTGGGTTCCATCTCACTGCAACATCCAAGGCAACGAGGAGGCAGACAGACTGGCAAAAGAAGGCGCAAAACTACCACAACCTGATACTAGTTTGACATACGAAGAGTCAAAACGGCTTTTTAGAGCTAGATACATGACCAAATGGGAAACCGAACATACTGGCTACACCAAAAACGATGCCTATTACCATTTGAACAGAAAAGAGCAGACTTCGCACTGGCCACAATAGACTCAGGTACCACCTATTCAACAAATTGAAAATAGGTGGCACCGACGAATGCCCGTGTGGTACCGGCAAAATGACCGCTGAGCAAAACACGTCTTTCTATAACATCTGCACCATGCACTGGTCTTTCTACATCTGTACTATACTCTAGTCCTTCTACAACATTTTTAGCGTACACTAGTCCTGTTATAACATCTGTACCATCAACTAGTTCTTCTACAACATCTGTACCATACACTAGTCCTTCTACAATATCTGTACCATACAGTAGTCATTTTACATCATCTGTACCATACACAAGTCCTTCTACATCATCTGTACCATACACTAGTCCTTCTACAGTATCTGTACCATACACAAGTCCTTCAATAACATTTGCAGCACATTGGTCATTCTAAAATATCTCTACCATTCACTAGTTCTTTTACAACATCTGTACCACACAATAGTTCTTTTAAAACATTTGTACCATAAACTAGTTTTTCTATACCGTTTACTAGTTCTTCTACATCTGTACCATACACTTGTCATTTTACAACATCTCTACCATACGTCTTTCTACAACATCTGTACCATACACAAATCCTATTATAACATCTGTACCATACACTAGTCCTTCTACAATATCTGTACCATACACTAGTCATACTAGAACTACTGTAACGTACACTAGTTCTTCTACAACATCTGTACCATACACAAGTCTTTTTATAACATCTGTACCATACATTAGTCCTTCTACAACATCTGTACTATACACTAAAACATCTGTACACTAAACTGGTCGTTCTACTTAATCTGTACCATACACTAGTCCTTCTATAACATCAGTAAGATCAACTAGTCACTGTACAACATCTGCACCATACACTAGTTACAGTAGGACTTCAGTACCATACACTAGTCTTTCTATAACATCTGCACCATGCACTGGTCTTTCTACATCTGTACTATACTCTAGTCCTTCTACAACATTTTTAGCGTACACTAGTCCTCTTATAACATCTGTACCATCAACTAGTCCTTCTACCATATCTGTACCATACAGTAGTCCTTTTACATCATCTGTACCATACACTAATCCTTCTACTTCATCTGTACCATATACTTGTCATTCTACAGTATCTGTACCATACACTTGTTATTCTAGAACATCTGTTCCATACACTAGTTCTTCTACATCTGTACCATACACTATTCCTTCAATAACATTTGCAGCACATTGGTCATTCTAAAATATCTCTACCATTCACTAGTTTTTTTTACATCATCTGTACCGCACACTAGTTCTTTTAAAACATTTGTACCTTAAACTAGTCCTTCTATACCATTCACTAGTTCTTCTACATCTGTACCATACACTAGTCCTTCTATAACATCTGTACCATACACAAGTCCTTTTATAACATTTGTACCATACAATAGTCCTTCTGTAACATCTGTACTATACACTAAAACATCTGTACACTCAATTGGTCCTTCTACTACATCTGTACTATACACTAGTCCTTCTATAACACATCAGTAAGATCAAGTAGTCACTGTACAACATCTGCGCCATACACTAGTCACAGTAGGACATCAGTACCATGCACTAATCTTTCTATAACATTTGCACCATGCACTGGTCCTTCTACATCTGTACTATACTCTAGTCCTTCTACAACATTTTTACCGTACACTAGTCCTCCTAAAACATATGTACCATCCTGGTCAAAATAAACGAGTACAAAACCACATGTACAATATTCTCGCTATCAATCAAACCCCAAAACACCAAATTAAGTATAAACGGCAAATACCTTCAGCCAAACGACAACCCAAACTATCTGGGAGTCACATTTGATCGGCGCATGACATGGAAAAGTCAGATCGAGAGAAACTGAATGAGAGCCAGAGAAAGAATGGCAATCATGAGGAAACTTGCTGGCACAAGCTGGGGAGCAGACGAAAGCATACTAAAGAAACTGTACACTGGAAGAGTGAGACCAGTTCTGGAGTATGGCATTGCGGCATGGACAACAGCAGCAAAGGCGAACTTCGATAAAGTTAGCAAACTCCAAAACGAAGCCATGAGAGTTATAACAGGAGGCATGAAGTCAACGCCAATTGTAGAACTTGAAAAGATTACAAAACTGCAATCCATGGCCGACAGAAGAGACTGCAGAGCCCAGCTGCAATCAGAGAAACTCAGAAGACTGACTGACCACCCAATGCACCAGAGACTAAACAATTTCGGAAATGGGAAGCTAAAGCGAAGAAATTTTTCAGAAATAGCCAAAGCAAAGATGCACGAAGACCCTATGAACGCACTAACCACACCAAAGCCCATCCCTACTGTACGAAAACCTACCTGGAGGCAGCATATATTTCCAGAGGTGGTAGAAAATATACCAGGTATTAGAAACAAAAACTGCCAGTCTGAAAAAGAAAGAAGAGATACTACCCTGAGTTTCATTATGGGAAAACTACCCAAGCATGGACTGGACCCATGCATACACCGACGGTTCCGTAACAAATACAACACAGAACGGAGGGGCAGGAGCATTCCTGAGCCTACCAAATGGCAGAAAAATAACACTGTCATTCGCTACTGGAAAATACACAAGCAATTTCAGAGCGGAGGCAGAGGCACTGAGGGTGGCAGTGGAAGAAATGGTGACAGGTAAAAGGAATGAAAGCCACATAGTCCTGCTTACAGATGCACTGGCCGTAGTCACAGCACTGAAAAGCCAGAAAAATACTGAACTTAATGAATTAAGAGCAGTACTCTGTCAACTATGCCAGCAGGCCGCACCAAAAAGAGTAGTGGTGCAGTGGGTTCCATCTCACTGCAACATCCAAGGCAACGAGGAGGCAGACAGACTGGCAAAAGAAGGCGCAAAACTACCACAACCTGATACTAGTTTGACATACGAAGAGTCAAAACGGCTTTTTAGAGCTAGATACATGACCAAATGGGAAACCGAACATACTGGCTACACCAAAAACGATGCCTATTACCATTTGAACAGAAAAGAGCAGACTTCGCACTGGCCACAATAGACTCAGGTACCACCTATTCAACAAATTGAAAATAGGTGGCACCGACGAATGCCCGTGTGGTACCGGCAAAATGACCGCTGAGCAAAACACGTCTTTCTATAACATCTGCACCATGCACTGGTCTTTCTACATCTGTACTATACTCTAGTCCTTCTACAACATTTTTAGCGTACACTAGTCCTGTTATAACATCTGTACCATCAACTAGTTCTTCTACAACATCTGTACCATACACTAGTCCTTCTACAATATCTGTACCATACAGTAGTCATTTTACATCATCTGTACCATACACAAGTCCTTCTACATCATCTGTACCATACACTAGTCCTTCTACAGTATCTGTACCATACACAAGTCCTTCAATAACATTTGCAGCACATTGGTCATTCTAAAATATCTCTACCATTCACTAGTTCTTTTACAACATCTGTACCACACAATAGTTCTTTTAAAACATTTGTACCATAAACTAGTTTTTCTATACCGTTTACTAGTTCTTCTACATCTGTACCATACACTTGTCATTTTACAACATCTCTACCATACGTCTTTCTACAACATCTGTACCATACACAAATCCTATTATAACATCTGTACCATACACTAGTCCTTCTACAATATCTGTACCATACACTAGTCATACTAGAACTACTGTAACGTACACTAGTTCTTCTACAACATCTGTACCATACACAAGTCTTTTTATAACATCTGTACCATACATTAGTCCTTCTACAACATCTGTACTATACACTAAAACATCTGTACACTAAACTGGTCGTTCTACTTAATCTGTACCATACACTAGTCCTTCTATAACATCAGTAAGATCAACTAGTCACTGTACAACATCTGCACCATACACTAGTTACAGTAGGACTTCAGTACCATACACTAGTCTTTCTATAACATCTGCACCATGCACTGGTCTTTCTACATCTGTACTATACTCTAGTCCTTCTACAACATTTTTAGCGTACACTAGTCCTCTTATAACATCTGTACCATCAACTAGTCCTTCTACCATATCTGTACCATACAGTAGTCCTTTTACATCATCTGTACCATACACTAATCCTTCTACTTCATCTGTACCATATACTTGTCATTCTACAGTATCTGTACCATACACTTGTTATTCTAGAACATCTGTTCCATACACTAGTTCTTCTACATCTGTACCATACACTATTCCTTCAATAACATTTGCAGCACATTGGTCATTCTAAAATATCTCTACCATTCACTAGTTTTTTTTACATCATCTGTACCGCACACTAGTTCTTTTAAAACATTTGTACCTTAAACTAGTCCTTCTATACCATTCACTAGTTCTTCTACATCTGTACCATACACTAGTCCTTCTATAACATCTGTACCATACACAAGTCCTTTTATAACATTTGTACCATACAATAGTCCTTCTGTAACATCTGTACTATACACTAAAACATCTGTACACTCAATTGGTCCTTCTACTACATCTGTACTATACACTAGTCCTTCTATAACACATCAGTAAGATCAAGTAGTCACTGTACAACATCTGCGCCATACACTAGTCACAGTAGGACATCAGTACCATGCACTAATCTTTCTATAACATTTGCACCATGCACTGGTCCTTCTACATCTGTACTATACTCTAGTCCTTCTACAACATTTTTACCGTACACTAGTCCTCCTAAAACATATGTACCATCCTGGTCAAAATAAACGAGTACAAAACCACATGTACAATATTCTCGCTATCAATCAAACCCCAAAACACCAAATTAAGTATAAACGGCAAATACCTTCAGCCAAACGACAACCCAAACTATCTGGGAGTCACATTTGATCGGCGCATGACATGGAAAAGTCAGATCGAGAGAAACTGAATGAGAGCCAGAGAAAGAATGGCAATCATGAGGAAACTTGCTGGCACAAGCTGGGGAGCAGACGAAAGCATACTAAAGAAACTGTACACTGGAAGAGTGAGACCAGTTCTGGAGTATGGCATTGCGGCATGGACAACAGCAGCAAAGGCGAACTTCGATAAAGTTAGCAAACTCCAAAACGAAGCCATGAGAGTTATAACAGGAGGCATGAAGTCAACGCCAATTGTAGAACTTGAAAAGATTACAAAACTGCAATCCATGGCCGACAGAAGAGACTGCAGAGCCCAGCTGCAATCAGAGAAACTCAGAAGACTGACTGACCACCCAATGCACCAGAGACTAAACAATTTCGGAAATGGGAAGCTAAAGCGAAGAAATTTTTCAGAAATAGCCAAAGCAAAGATGCACGAAGACCCTATGAACGCACTAACCACACCAAAGCCCATCCCTACTGTACGAAAACCTACCTGGAGGCAGCATATATTTCCAGAGGTGGTAGAAAATATACCAGGTATTAGAAACAAAAACTGCCAGTCTGAAAAAGAAAGAAGAGATACTACCCTGAGTTTCATTATGGGAAAACTACCCAAGCATGGACTGGACCCATGCATACACCGACGGTTCCGTAACAAATACAACACAGAACGGAGGGGCAGGAGCATTCCTGAGCCTACCAAATGGCAGAAAAATAACACTGTCATTCGCTACTGGAAAATACACAAGCAATTTCAGAGCGGAGGCAGAGGCACTGAGGGTGGCAGTGGAAGAAATGGTGACAGGTAAAAGGAATGAAAGCCACATAGTCCTGCTTACAGATGCACTGGCCGTAGTCACAGCACTGAAAAGCCAGAAAAATACTGAACTTAATGAATTAAGAGCAGTACTCTGTCAACTATGCCAGCAGGCCGCACCAAAAAGAGTAGTGGTGCAGTGGGTTCCATCTCACTGCAACATCCAAGGCAACGAGGAGGCAGACAGACTGGCAAAAGAAGGCGCAAAACTACCACAACCTGATACTAGTTTGACATACGAAGAGTCAAAACGGCTTTTTAGAGCTAGATACATGACCAAATGGGAAACCGAACATACTGGCTACACCAAAAACGATGCCTATTACCATTTGAACAGAAAAGAGCAGACTTCGCACTGGCCACAATAGACTCAGGTACCACCTATTCAACAAATTGAAAATAGGTGGCACCGACGAATGCCCGTGTGGTACCGGCAAAATGACCGCTGAGCAAAACACGTCTTTCTATAACATCTGCACCATGCACTGGTCTTTCTACATCTGTACTATACTCTAGTCCTTCTACAACATTTTTAGCGTACACTAGTCCTGTTATAACATCTGTACCATCAACTAGTTCTTCTACAACATCTGTACCATACACTAGTCCTTCTACAATATCTGTACCATACAGTAGTCATTTTACATCATCTGTACCATACACAAGTCCTTCTACATCATCTGTACCATACACTAGTCCTTCTACAGTATCTGTACCATACACAAGTCCTTCAATAACATTTGCAGCACATTGGTCATTCTAAAATATCTCTACCATTCACTAGTTCTTTTACAACATCTGTACCACACAATAGTTCTTTTAAAACATTTGTACCATAAACTAGTTTTTCTATACCGTTTACTAGTTCTTCTACATCTGTACCATACACTTGTCATTTTACAACATCTCTACCATACGTCTTTCTACAACATCTGTACCATACACAAATCCTATTATAACATCTGTACCATACACTAGTCCTTCTACAATATCTGTACCATACACTAGTCATACTAGAACTACTGTAACGTACACTAGTTCTTCTACAACATCTGTACCATACACAAGTCTTTTTATAACATCTGTACCATACATTAGTCCTTCTACAACATCTGTACTATACACTAAAACATCTGTACACTAAACTGGTCGTTCTACTTAATCTGTACCATACACTAGTCCTTCTATAACATCAGTAAGATCAACTAGTCACTGTACAACATCTGCACCATACACTAGTTACAGTAGGACTTCAGTACCATACACTAGTCTTTCTATAACATCTGCACCATGCACTGGTCTTTCTACATCTGTACTATACTCTAGTCCTTCTACAACATTTTTAGCGTACACTAGTCCTCTTATAACATCTGTACCATCAACTAGTCCTTCTACCATATCTGTACCATACAGTAGTCCTTTTACATCATCTGTACCATACACTAATCCTTCTACTTCATCTGTACCATATACTTGTCATTCTACAGTATCTGTACCATACACTTGTTATTCTAGAACATCTGTTCCATACACTAGTTCTTCTACATCTGTACCATACACTATTCCTTCAATAACATTTGCAGCACATTGGTCATTCTAAAATATCTCTACCATTCACTAGTTTTTTTTACATCATCTGTACCGCACACTAGTTCTTTTAAAACATTTGTACCTTAAACTAGTCCTTCTATACCATTCACTAGTTCTTCTACATCTGTACCATACACTAGTCCTTCTATAACATCTGTACCATACACAAGTCCTTTTATAACATTTGTACCATACAATAGTCCTTCTGTAACATCTGTACTATACACTAAAACATCTGTACACTCAATTGGTCCTTCTACTACATCTGTACTATACACTAGTCCTTCTATAACACATCAGTAAGATCAAGTAGTCACTGTACAACATCTGCGCCATACACTAGTCACAGTAGGACATCAGTACCATGCACTAATCTTTCTATAACATTTGCACCATGCACTGGTCCTTCTACATCTGTACTATACTCTAGTCCTTCTACAACATTTTTACCGTACACTAGTCCTCCTAAAACATATGTACCATCCTGGTCAAAATAAACGAGTACAAAACCACATGTACAATATTCTCGCTATCAATCAAACCCCAAAACACCAAATTAAGTATAAACGGCAAATACCTTCAGCCAAACGACAACCCAAACTATCTGGGAGTCACATTTGATCGGCGCATGACATGGAAAAGTCAGATCGAGAGAAACTGAATGAGAGCCAGAGAAAGAATGGCAATCATGAGGAAACTTGCTGGCACAAGCTGGGGAGCAGACGAAAGCATACTAAAGAAACTGTACACTGGAAGAGTGAGACCAGTTCTGGAGTATGGCATTGCGGCATGGACAACAGCAGCAAAGGCGAACTTCGATAAAGTTAGCAAACTCCAAAACGAAGCCATGAGAGTTATAACAGGAGGCATGAAGTCAACGCCAATTGTAGAACTTGAAAAGATTACAAAACTGCAATCCATGGCCGACAGAAGAGACTGCAGAGCCCAGCTGCAATCAGAGAAACTCAGAAGACTGACTGACCACCCAATGCACCAGAGACTAAACAATTTCGGAAATGGGAAGCTAAAGCGAAGAAATTTTTCAGAAATAGCCAAAGCAAAGATGCACGAAGACCCTATGAACGCACTAACCACACCAAAGCCCATCCCTACTGTACGAAAACCTACCTGGAGGCAGCATATATTTCCAGAGGTGGTAGAAAATATACCAGGTATTAGAAACAAAAACTGCCAGTCTGAAAAAGAAAGAAGAGATACTACCCTGAGTTTCATTATGGGAAAACTACCCAAGCATGGACTGGACCCATGCATACACCGACGGTTCCGTAACAAATACAACACAGAACGGAGGGGCAGGAGCATTCCTGAGCCTACCAAATGGCAGAAAAATAACACTGTCATTCGCTACTGGAAAATACACAAGCAATTTCAGAGCGGAGGCAGAGGCACTGAGGGTGGCAGTGGAAGAAATGGTGACAGGTAAAAGGAATGAAAGCCACATAGTCCTGCTTACAGATGCACTGGCCGTAGTCACAGCACTGAAAAGCCAGAAAAATACTGAACTTAATGAATTAAGAGCAGTACTCTGTCAACTATGCCAGCAGGCCGCACCAAAAAGAGTAGTGGTGCAGTGGGTTCCATCTCACTGCAACATCCAAGGCAACGAGGAGGCAGACAGACTGGCAAAAGAAGGCGCAAAACTACCACAACCTGATACTAGTTTGACATACGAAGAGTCAAAACGGCTTTTTAGAGCTAGATACATGACCAAATGGGAAACCGAACATACTGGCTACACCAAAAACGATGCCTATTACCATTTGAACAGAAAAGAGCAGACTTCGCACTGGCCACAATAGACTCAGGTACCACCTATTCAACAAATTGAAAATAGGTGGCACCGACGAATGCCCGTGTGGTACCGGCAAAATGACCGCTGAGCAAAACACGTCTTTCTATAACATCTGCACCATGCACTGGTCTTTCTACATCTGTACTATACTCTAGTCCTTCTACAACATTTTTAGCGTACACTAGTCCTGTTATAACATCTGTACCATCAACTAGTTCTTCTACAACATCTGTACCATACACTAGTCCTTCTACAATATCTGTACCATACAGTAGTCATTTTACATCATCTGTACCATACACAAGTCCTTCTACATCATCTGTACCATACACTAGTCCTTCTACAGTATCTGTACCATACACAAGTCCTTCAATAACATTTGCAGCACATTGGTCATTCTAAAATATCTCTACCATTCACTAGTTCTTTTACAACATCTGTACCACACAATAGTTCTTTTAAAACATTTGTACCATAAACTAGTTTTTCTATACCGTTTACTAGTTCTTCTACATCTGTACCATACACTTGTCATTTTACAACATCTCTACCATACGTCTTTCTACAACATCTGTACCATACACAAATCCTATTATAACATCTGTACCATACACTAGTCCTTCTACAATATCTGTACCATACACTAGTCATACTAGAACTACTGTAACGTACACTAGTTCTTCTACAACATCTGTACCATACACAAGTCTTTTTATAACATCTGTACCATACATTAGTCCTTCTACAACATCTGTACTATACACTAAAACATCTGTACACTAAACTGGTCGTTCTACTTAATCTGTACCATACACTAGTCCTTCTATAACATCAGTAAGATCAACTAGTCACTGTACAACATCTGCACCATACACTAGTTACAGTAGGACTTCAGTACCATACACTAGTCTTTCTATAACATCTGCACCATGCACTGGTCTTTCTACATCTGTACTATACTCTAGTCCTTCTACAACATTTTTAGCGTACACTAGTCCTCTTATAACATCTGTACCATCAACTAGTCCTTCTACCATATCTGTACCATACAGTAGTCCTTTTACATCATCTGTACCATACACTAATCCTTCTACTTCATCTGTACCATATACTTGTCATTCTACAGTATCTGTACCATACACTTGTTATTCTAGAACATCTGTTCCATACACTAGTTCTTCTACATCTGTACCATACACTATTCCTTCAATAACATTTGCAGCACATTGGTCATTCTAAAATATCTCTACCATTCACTAGTTTTTTTTACATCATCTGTACCGCACACTAGTTCTTTTAAAACATTTGTACCTTAAACTAGTCCTTCTATACCATTCACTAGTTCTTCTACATCTGTACCATACACTAGTCCTTCTATAACATCTGTACCATACACAAGTCCTTTTATAACATTTGTACCATACAATAGTCCTTCTGTAACATCTGTACTATACACTAAAACATCTGTACACTCAATTGGTCCTTCTACTACATCTGTACTATACACTAGTCCTTCTATAACACATCAGTAAGATCAAGTAGTCACTGTACAACATCTGCGCCATACACTAGTCACAGTAGGACATCAGTACCATGCACTAATCTTTCTATAACATTTGCACCATGCACTGGTCCTTCTACATCTGTACTATACTCTAGTCCTTCTACAACATTTTTACCGTACACTAGTCCTCCTAAAACATATGTACCATCCTGGTCAAAATAAACGAGTACAAAACCACATGTACAATATTCTCGCTATCAATCAAACCCCAAAACACCAAATTAAGTATAAACGGCAAATACCTTCAGCCAAACGACAACCCAAACTATCTGGGAGTCACATTTGATCGGCGCATGACATGGAAAAGTCAGATCGAGAGAAACTGAATGAGAGCCAGAGAAAGAATGGCAATCATGAGGAAACTTGCTGGCACAAGCTGGGGAGCAGACGAAAGCATACTAAAGAAACTGTACACTGGAAGAGTGAGACCAGTTCTGGAGTATGGCATTGCGGCATGGACAACAGCAGCAAAGGCGAACTTCGATAAAGTTAGCAAACTCCAAAACGAAGCCATGAGAGTTATAACAGGAGGCATGAAGTCAACGCCAATTGTAGAACTTGAAAAGATTACAAAACTGCAATCCATGGCCGACAGAAGAGACTGCAGAGCCCAGCTGCAATCAGAGAAACTCAGAAGACTGACTGACCACCCAATGCACCAGAGACTAAACAATTTCGGAAATGGGAAGCTAAAGCGAAGAAATTTTTCAGAAATAGCCAAAGCAAAGATGCACGAAGACCCTATGAACGCACTAACCACACCAAAGCCCATCCCTACTGTACGAAAACCTACCTGGAGGCAGCATATATTTCCAGAGGTGGTAGAAAATATACCAGGTATTAGAAACAAAAACTGCCAGTCTGAAAAAGAAAGAAGAGATACTACCCTGAGTTTCATTATGGGAAAACTACCCAAGCATGGACTGGACCCATGCATACACCGACGGTTCCGTAACAAATACAACACAGAACGGAGGGGCAGGAGCATTCCTGAGCCTACCAAATGGCAGAAAAATAACACTGTCATTCGCTACTGGAAAATACACAAGCAATTTCAGAGCGGAGGCAGAGGCACTGAGGGTGGCAGTGGAAGAAATGGTGACAGGTAAAAGGAATGAAAGCCACATAGTCCTGCTTACAGATGCACTGGCCGTAGTCACAGCACTGAAAAGCCAGAAAAATACTGAACTTAATGAATTAAGAGCAGTACTCTGTCAACTATGCCAGCAGGCCGCACCAAAAAGAGTAGTGGTGCAGTGGGTTCCATCTCACTGCAACATCCAAGGCAACGAGGAGGCAGACAGACTGGCAAAAGAAGGCGCAAAACTACCACAACCTGATACTAGTTTGACATACGAAGAGTCAAAACGGCTTTTTAGAGCTAGATACATGACCAAATGGGAAACCGAACATACTGGCTACACCAAAAACGATGCCTATTACCATTTGAACAGAAAAGAGCAGACTTCGCACTGGCCACAATAGACTCAGGTACCACCTATTCAACAAATTGAAAATAGGTGGCACCGACGAATGCCCGTGTGGTACCGGCAAAATGACCGCTGAGCAAAACACGTCTTTCTATAACATCTGCACCATGCACTGGTCTTTCTACATCTGTACTATACTCTAGTCCTTCTACAACATTTTTAGCGTACACTAGTCCTGTTATAACATCTGTACCATCAACTAGTTCTTCTACAACATCTGTACCATACACTAGTCCTTCTACAATATCTGTACCATACAGTAGTCATTTTACATCATCTGTACCATACACAAGTCCTTCTACATCATCTGTACCATACACTAGTCCTTCTACAGTATCTGTACCATACACAAGTCCTTCAATAACATTTGCAGCACATTGGTCATTCTAAAATATCTCTACCATTCACTAGTTCTTTTACAACATCTGTACCACACAATAGTTCTTTTAAAACATTTGTACCATAAACTAGTTTTTCTATACCGTTTACTAGTTCTTCTACATCTGTACCATACACTTGTCATTTTACAACATCTCTACCATACACTAGTCCTTCTATAACATCTGTACCATACACAAATCCTATTATAACATCTGTACCATACACTAGTCCTTCTACAATATCTGTACCATACACTAGTCATACTAGAACTACTGTAACGTACACTAGTTCTTCTACAACATCTGTACCATACACAAGTCTTTTTATAACATCTGTACCATACATTAGTCCTTCTACAACATCTGTACTATACACTAAAACATCTGTACACTAAACTGGTCGTTCTACTTAATCTGTACCATACACTAGTCCTTCTATAACATCAGTAAGATCAACTAGTCACTGTACAACATCTGCACCATACACTAGTTACAGTAGGACTTCAGTACCATACACTAGTCTTTCTATAACATCTGCACCATGCACTGGTCTTTCTACATCTGTACTATACTCTAGTCCTTCTACAACATTTTTAGCGTACACTAGTCCTCTTATAACATCTGTACCATCAACTAGTCCTTCTACCATATCTGTACCATACAGTAGTCCTTTTACATCATCTGTACCATACACTAATCCTTCTACTTCATCTGTACCATATACTTGTCATTCTACAGTATCTGTACCATACACTTGTTATTCTAGAACATCTGTTCCATACACTAGTTCTTCTACATCTGTACCATACACTATTCCTTCAATAACATTTGCAGCACATTGGTCATTCTAAAATATCTCTACCATTCACTAGTTTTTTTTACATCATCTGTACCGCACACTAGTTCTTTTAAAACATTTGTACCTTAAACTAGTCCTTCTATACCATTCACTAGTTCTTCTACATCTGTACCATACACTAGTCCTTCTATAACATCTGTACCATACACAAGTCCTTTTATAACATTTGTACCATACAATAGTCCTTCTGTAACATCTGTACTATACACTAAAACATCTGTACACTCAATTGGTCCTTCTACTACATCTGTACTATACACTAGTCCTTCTATAACACATCAGTAAGATCAAGTAGTCACTGTACAACATCTGCGCCATACACTAGTCACAGTAGGACATCAGTACCATGCACTAATCTTTCTATAACATTTGCACCATGCACTGGTCCTTCTACATCTGTACTATACTCTAGTCCTTCTACAACATTTTTACCGTACACTAGTCCTCCTAAAACATATGTACCATCCTGGTCAAAATAAACGAGTACAAAACCACATGTACAATATTCTCGCTATCAATCAAACCCCAAAACACCAAATTAAGTATAAACGGCAAATACCTTCAGCCAAACGACAACCCAAACTATCTGGGAGTCACATTTGATCGGCGCATGACATGGAAAAGTCAGATCGAGAGAAACTGAATGAGAGCCAGAGAAAGAATGGCAATCATGAGGAAACTTGCTGGCACAAGCTGGGGAGCAGACGAAAGCATACTAAAGAAACTGTACACTGGAAGAGTGAGACCAGTTCTGGAGTATGGCATTGCGGCATGGACAACAGCAGCAAAGGCGAACTTCGATAAAGTTAGCAAACTCCAAAACGAAGCCATGAGAGTTATAACAGGAGGCATGAAGTCAACGCCAATTGTAGAACTTGAAAAGATTACAAAACTGCAATCCATGGCCGACAGAAGAGACTGCAGAGCCCAGCTGCAATCAGAGAAACTCAGAAGACTGACTGACCACCCAATGCACCAGAGACTAAACAATTTCGGAAATGGGAAGCTAAAGCGAAGAAATTTTTCAGAAATAGCCAAAGCAAAGATGCACGAAGACCCTATGAACGCACTAACCACACCAAAGCCCATCCCTACTGTACGAAAACCTACCTGGAGGCAGCATATATTTCCAGAGGTGGTAGAAAATATACCAGGTATTAGAAACAAAAACTGCCAGTCTGAAAAAGAAAGAAGAGATACTACCCTGAGTTTCATTATGGGAAAACTACCCAAGCATGGACTGGACCCATGCATACACCGACGGTTCCGTAACAAATACAACACAGAACGGAGGGGCAGGAGCATTCCTGAGCCTACCAAATGGCAGAAAAATAACACTGTCATTCGCTACTGGAAAATACACAAGCAATTTCAGAGCGGAGGCAGAGGCACTGAGGGTGGCAGTGGAAGAAATGGTGACAGGTAAAAGGAATGAAAGCCACATAGTCCTGCTTACAGATGCACTGGCCGTAGTCACAGCACTGAAAAGCCAGAAAAATACTGAACTTAATGAATTAAGAGCAGTACTCTGTCAACTATGCCAGCAGGCCGCACCAAAAAGAGTAGTGGTGCAGTGGGTTCCATCTCACTGCAACATCCAAGGCAACGAGGAGGCAGACAGACTGGCAAAAGAAGGCGCAAAACTACCACAACCTGATACTAGTTTGACATACGAAGAGTCAAAACGGCTTTTTAGAGCTAGATACATGACCAAATGGGAAACCGAACATACTGGCTACACCAAAAACGATGCCTATTACCATTTGAACAGAAAAGAGCAGACTTCGCACTGGCCACAATAGACTCAGGTACCACCTATTCAACAAATTGAAAATAGGTGGCACCGACGAATGCCCGTGTGGTACCGGCAAAATGACCGCTGAGCAAAACACGTCTTTCTATAACATCTGCACCATGCACTGGTCTTTCTACATCTGTACTATACTCTAGTCCTTCTACAACATTTTTAGCGTACACTAGTCCTGTTATAACATCTGTACCATCAACTAGTTCTTCTACAACATCTGTACCATACACTAGTCCTTCTACAATATCTGTACCATACAGTAGTCATTTTACATCATCTGTACCATACACAAGTCCTTCTACATCATCTGTACCATACACTAGTCCTTCTACAGTATCTGTACCATACACAAGTCCTTCAATAACATTTGCAGCACATTGGTCATTCTAAAATATCTCTACCATTCACTAGTTCTTTTACAACATCTGTACCACACAATAGTTCTTTTAAAACATTTGTACCATAAACTAGTTTTTCTATACCGTTTACTAGTTCTTCTACATCTGTACCATACACTTGTCATTTTACAACATCTCTACCATACACTAGTCTTTCTACAACATCTGTACCATACACAAATCCTATTATAACATCTGTACCATACACTAGTCCTTCTACAACATCTGTACTATACATTAAAACATCTATACACTCAACCGGTCCTTCTACTACATCTGTACCATACAATAGTCCTTCTATAACATCAGTAAGATCAACTAGTCACTGTACAACATCTGCATCATACACTAGTCATAGTAGGACATAAGTACCATACACTAGGCTTTCTATAATATCTGCACCATGCACTGGTCCTTCTACACTATCTGTACCATACACTAGTCGTTCTACAACATTGTACCATACACATAGTCCTTCTACAATATCTGTACCATACACTAGTCCTTCTACAACATCTGTACCATACCCTACTTCTTCTACAACATCTGTACCATACATTATTCCTTCAATAACATTTGCAGCACGTTGGTCATTCTAAAATATCTCTACCATTCACTAGTTCTTTTACAACATCTGTACCGCACACTAGTTCTTTTAAAATATTTCTACCATAAACTAGTCCTTCTATACCATTCACTAGTTCTTTTACATCTGTACCATACACTTGTCATTTTACAACATCTCTACCATACACTAGTCCTTCTATAACATCTGTACCATACACAAGTCCTTTTATAAGATCTGTACCATACAGTAGTCCTTCTACAATATATGTACCATATACTAGTCGTACTAGAACTACTGTAACGTACAATAGTCCTTCTGTAACATCTGTACCACACACTAGTACTTTTAAAACATCTGTACCATACACTGGTTTCTCTACCTCATCTGTACAATACACTAGTTCTTCTACAACATCTGTACTATACACCAAAACATGTATACACTCAACCGGTCCTTCTACTACATATGTACCATACAATAGTCCTTCTATAACACCAGTAAGATCAACTAATCACTGTACAACATCTGTACCATACACTAGTCATTCTAGAACATCTGTACCATGCTCTAGTCCTTCTACAACATTGTTACCGTACACTAGTCTTTCTATAACATCTGTACCATCAACTAGTTCTTTTATAACATCTGTACCATACACTAGTCCTTCTACAATATCTGTACCATACACTATTCCTTCTACAACATCTGTACTATACACTAGTTCTTCTACAATATCTGTACCATACACTAGTTCCTCTACATCTGTACCATATACTAGTCCTTCAATAACATTTGCAGCACATTGGTCATTCTAAAATATCTCTACCATTTACTAGTTCTTTTACAACATCTGTACTATACAATAGTTCTTTTAAAACATTTGAACCATAAACTAGTTTTTCTATACCGTTTACTAGTTCTTCTACATCTGTACCATACACTTGTCATTTTACAACATCTCTACCATACACTAGTCTTTCTACAACATCTGTACCATACACAAATCCTATTATAACATCTGTACCATACACTAGTCCTTCTACAATATCTGTACCATACACTAGTCATACTAGAACTACTGTAACGTACACTAGTTCTTCTACAACATCTGTACCATACACAAGTCATTTTATAACATCTGTACCATACATTAGTCCTTCTACAACATCTGTACTATACACTAAAACATCTGTACACTAAACTGGTCGTTCTACTTAATCTGTACCATACACTAGTCCTTCTATAACATCAGTAAGATCAACTAGTCACTGTACAACATCTGCATCATACACTAGTCATAGTAGGACATAAGTACCATACACTAGGCTTTCTATAATATCTGCACCATGCACTGGTCCTTCTACACTATCTGTACCATACACTAGTCGTTCTACAACATTGTACCATACACATAGTCCTTCTACAATATCTGTACCATACACTAGTCCTTCTACAACATCTGTACCATACCCTACTTCTTCTACAACATCTGTACCATACATTATTCCTTCAATAACATTTGCAGCACGTTGGTCATTCTAAAATATCTCTACCATTCACTAGTTCTTTTACAACATCTGTACCGCACACTAGTTCTTTTAAAATATTTCTACCATAAACTAGTCCTTCTATACCATTCACTAGTTCTTCTACATCTGTACCATACACGTGTCATTTTACAACATCTCTACCATACACTAGTCCTTCTACAACATCTCTACCATACACTAGTCCTTCTACAACATCTCTACCATACACTAGTCATACTAGAACTACTGTAACGTACCCTAGTCCTTCTGTAACATCTATACCATACACTAGTTCTTCTACAACATCTGTACCATACACTAGTCCTTCTACAAGATCTGTACCATAGACTAGTCCTTCTATAACATTTGTACCATACACTATTCCTTCAATACATATGCAGCACATTGGTCATTCTAAAATATCTCTACTTTACACTAGTTCTTTTACAACATCTGTACTGTACACTAGTCTTCATATTACATCTGTACCATCAAATAGTCCTTCTACAACATCTATACACTCAACTGGTTCTTCTACTACATCTGTTCCGTACACTAGGGCTTTTACAACATATATACCAATGACTAGTTCTTCTACAACATCTGTACCATACACTGGTCGTTCTAGAACATCTGTGCCATGCACTAGTCTTTCTATATCATATGCACTATGAACTGGTCCTCTTACACTATATGTACCATATTCTAGTCATTCTACTACATATTTTCCATACACTGGTCATTCTAGAACATCTGTACCATGCAGTAGTCCTTCTACAACATCTGTACCGTACACTAGTCCTCCAATAACTTTTGTATCATCAACTAGTTTTTCTACAACTTCTATATGATACACTAGTCCTTCAGCATCTGTAACAAACACTAGTCCTTCTAAAATATCTGCACTTTACACTAGTCTATCTGCAACATCTGTACCGTACACTAGTCCTCCTTTAAAATCTGTACCATTAACTAGTCCTTCTAAAACATATGTACTTTACACTAGTCCTTCTAAAACATATGTACCATACACTAGTACTTGTACAACATATGATCCATACAGTAGTCCTTCTACAAGATCTGTACCATACACTAGTCATACTAGAACTTCTGTACTGTACACTAGTCATTCTACATCATCTCTAACGTACACTAGTGCTCCTACATCTGTACCATCAACTAGTTGTTCTACAACTTCTGTCCCATGCACTAGTTCTTCTACAACAACTGTACCATCAACTAGTCCTTCTGCAACATCTGTACACTCAACTGGTTCTTCTACTACATCTCTTCCATACACTAGTGCTTCTACAACATCTGCACCATCCACAAGTCCTTTCACATCATCTGTACCATACAGTAGTCATACTAGAACATCTGTACACTCAACTGGTTTTTCCACAACATCTGTACTGTACACTAATCTTTTTACAACATCTGTTCCATACACTAGTCCTTTTACAACATATGTACTATAGACTAGTCCTTGTTCAACATATGCACCATACACTAGTCTATCTACAACATATGTACCATACACTAGTCCTTCTACAACATCTTTCTCATACACTAGTTCTTCTTCAACATCTGTACCATATACTAGTGCTTTTACAATATCTGTACCAATCCCTAGTTCTTCGACAACATCTGTACCAATCCCTAGTTCTTCGACAACATCTGTACCATACATAAATGTGCTTTTACAACATCTGTACCATACACTAGTCCTTTTTCAACATCTGTACCATACAGTAGTCCTTTTCAAACAACTGTACCATATACAACACTATGGACCCAAAAATCACCGAAATGTTCCAAGCAAGGCTTGGATGGTGATTTGCTCCACTGTTGTCTCTCAGAGAGGAACTGGATACAGATACAGTAACAGATTCTCTTAACGCAGCTTTCATAGATACAGCAACAGAGATACTGGGATGCCACAAAACAAAAAAGAAGCCATGATTGACCAAAGAAATTCTAGACCTTTGTGATAAAAGAAGGTCACTGAAAAACCACAGTAACCCCACCTGATGAGGTCGGCAGATATAAAGAGGTCAAAAAAGCGATATGACAAAAGATGAGAAAGGCGAAAGAAGCGTGGATATGTGAGCAATGTACAAATATCGAAGAGAGATTAAACAGAAATGACGCTAAAGGAGCATACAAGGTTGTCAAAGAACTGGTAACACCAAGGCAAGGCAAGAACTTTATGATTCATGATAAAAGCGGCAAGTGCCTTCCTGAGGAAAATGACGTACTGGCACGATGTACAGCGTTCTGTTCCGAGTTATATAACTATGAAGGACGAAACGAACCTGAGAAAACAATCTCCCCCAACATCAACAAATATAGAGGATAATCAACTGATAACGAAGGAAGAGTTAACTGCAGCGGTAAAGACATTGAGAAGAGGGAAGGCGGCCGGCGTGGACAATATACCAGCAGAGCTCTTACAGGCAGGTGGAAATGTAGTGGTGGAAGGCCTGACACACACAATATGGGCGTCAGGAAACTGGCCGGACATGGACGAAATCAATGGTTATACCGTTACATAAGTCTGGAGACCTAAAGTTATGCCAAAATTACAGAACAATAAGCCTCATCAGCCACCCTAGCAAGGTCATGCTTAGATTAATCCTCGACCGATTGAAACCCCAAGCAGAGAACATCATTGCCGAGGAGCAAGCAGGGTTCAGACAGGGAAGAAGTACTACAGAACATATATTTTATTTAAGGCTGCTAAGCGAGAAATATCTAGAACAGCAGCAAACACTGTATCATGTGTTTGTTGATTTTAAGAAGACGTTTGATAGGGTATGGCATAAAGCGCTATGGACAACCATGTGGATGTATAAAATCAACGGAAATATTGAACACCTGTTTGACAATGCGTACAGCGCAGTTCTTGTGAATGGTAAGACATCAGTTGGTGTGAGACAGGGGTGTACACTCTCTCCAACTCTTTTCAATATATTCCTTGAGGGAATTATGAGTGAGGCACTTGGAGGTCACGTTGGTACTGTCAAGATAGGGGGCCGAACGATTACCAACCTTCGTTTTGTAGATGATATCGACGGGTTGGCGGGTTCAGAAGCAGAACTCCAGGAATGGGTCAGAAGACTCGATGAAACAGCTCTTGACTATGGTATGGAGATAAACGATGGAAAGACAAAATTAATGACCAACAACGCCGAGGGCTTCAACAGCAGGATAAAAGCTAACGGTCAGGAACTCGAAGTGGTTGACCGTTTTAAATATCTTGGGTCGATTGTCAGTGATGATGGATCAAAATGTGAGGTGTTGGCCAGAATAGCACAGACAATAGCGGCGCTTGCACGGCTTAACAAAATCTGGCAAGATAAACGGTTAGCACTATGCACGAAAGTCAGATTAATACGTACACTGGTCCTGTCAATATTCCTCTATGCTTGTGAGACATGGGCAGTTACAGCTGACCTTCAACGAAGGATACAGGGCTTGGAGATGAGATGTTTCAGAAGACTTTTAAACGTCACGTACAACGATCGAGTTACAAATGAGGAAATACGAGATATAATTACAACAGCAATAGGGCCTTTTGAAGATCCCTTGGCAATTATCAAAAGAAGGAAACTCGCTTGGTACGGTCACATATCGAGATCAAATGATCTTGCAAATACGATTCTCCGCGGAAAGGTGCATGGCAGACGACGAAGAGGCCGTCCCAAAAAGAGATGGGAGGACAACATAAAAAAATGGACCAATCTCCGACCAGAAGAGTCACAGGCAGCGGCCGTTGACAGAGAATGGTGGTGTGGCGTTGTGAGGATGTCTTCATATGTGCCCCAACGACCTAACCGGTTACGGGATGACCAGACCTGAATTGTATCATATACTAGTCCTTCTACAACATATGTACCATACAGTAGTCCGTCTACAACAACTGCATCATACACTGGTCCTTCTACAACATAGTTACCGTACACTAGTCGTTCTACAACATCGGTACCATTCACTAGTCGTTCTACAACATAGTTACCGTACACTAGTCGTTCTACAACATAGTTACCGTACACTAGTCATCCTATAACATATGCACGATGCACTAGTCGTTCTGCAACATTTGTACCATAAACTAGTCTTTCTACAAAATCTATACCACACACTAGTCCTTCTACAGCATCTGTAAAATACACTAATCCTTTTATTATATCTGTACCAACCACTAGTCCTTTTAAAACATATGTACAATACCCAAGTTCTTTTTGAACATCTGTAACATGCAATAGTCCTTCTACAACATCTGTTCTATAAACTAGTCCTTCTACAACATCTGTTCTATAAACTAGTCCTTCTACAACATATGTACCTTACACTATACCTTCTACAGCATCTTTTCCATCAACTAGTATTTCTGCAACATGTGTACCATGTACTAGTTCTTCTACAACATCTGTACCATACACTGGTCATTCTAGAACATATGTACATTACACTATACCTTCTACTGCATCTGTTCCATCAAACAGTACTTCTATAATATATGTACCATGCACTAGTTCTTCTGCAACATTTGTACCATACATTAGTCTTAATACACCATCTGTACCTAACACTATACCTTCTACATCATCTGTTCCAACAGCCAGTACTTCTATAATATCTCTACCGTCCACTAGTCCTTCTACACCATCTGTACCATACAGTAGTCCTTCTACAGCATCTGTACCACACATTAGTCATTCTGTAACAACTGTACAATACACTAGTATTTCTGCAACATCTGTTTCATGCTCTAGTCTTTTTACATCATCTGTTCCATCAACCATTCTTTCTATAACTGCTTTACCATACAGTTGTCCTTGAACAACATATGTACCATACACTAGTCGTTCTACAACATATGTACCATACACTAGTCGTTGTACAACATCTGTACCATGCACTAGTCGTTCTACAACATCTGTACCATACACTAGTCGTTCTACAACATCTGTACCATGCACTAGTCGTTCTACAACATCTGTACCACGCACTAGTCGTTCTACAACATCTGTACCATACACTAGTCGTTCTACTACATCTGTACCATAGTCTTTCTGCAACATCTGTACCATGCACTAGTCTTTCTGCAACATCTTTATCTAACACTAGTCATTCTAGGACATCTGTACTATACAAAAGTCCTTATACAACATATGCACCATGCACTAGTCTATCTACAACATATGTACCATACACTAGTCCTTCTACAACATCTGTAGATAGGTTAGGACTAGATGATGACACATGAGAGTGGTATTAGGAGTATTTGATGGAAGAGAAGCTTTAATAAAACTAGTTGATGGTACATGAACTGTGTTTCGTCTAGTTGATGTGCAGGAGTTGCGTTAAGTCTAGTTGATGGTACATGAGGTGTGTAAGGTCTAGCTGATGGCATAGGAGGTGTTACGTCTAGTTGATGGTACATAAGGTGTGCTATGATTAGTTTATGGTACAAGAAGTGTCTTAGGACGAGTTGATGACACATGACGTGCGTTAAGTCTCTTTGATGGTACTTGACGTGTGTTAGGACTAGTTGATGGTTCCAGACCTGTGTCAAGACTGGTTGATGGTACATGAGGTGTTAAGACTAGCTGATTTACAGGAGCCGTCTAATGATTAGTTTATGGTACAGGAGCTGCGATAGAACTAGTTAGGACCACTTAATTATAGAAGAGCTGTGCTAGGATTAATTGTTGGCATTGAATGTGTTTAAGAAATGGTTGATAGTACAGGACGTTTTTTAGAAGTAGCTGATGGTACATAACGAGTGTTAGGACTAGTCGATGATACAGGGGCTGCATTACGACTAGTTGATTGTACTTGATCCGTGTTAGGACTAGTTAGTGGCACAGTAGATGTGGTCCAGTAAGTGTGCGTTAGGTTTAGTTGATGGAGCAGGAGTTGTGTAAAGACTATTTGATGATACAGGAGATGTGTCAGGTCTAGTTGATGGTACAAGAGATCAGTTAGGTCTAGTGGATGGTTCAGAAAGTGTTTTCGGACGAGTTGATGTAAACGGGGCTGAGTTAGGACCAAAAGATGGTACAGGAGCTGCTATAGGACCAGTTGATGGTATATGACCTGCTATAGAACCAATTGATGGTATATGAGCTGCTATAGGACCAGTTGATGGTACAAGAACTGCTGTAAGACCAATAGATGGTCTTTCAGGAGCTGCTGTAGGACCAGTAGATGGTATCGGAGCGGCTATAGGACCAGTAGATGGTACACGAGCTGCTGTAGGACCAGTAGATGGCACATGAGCTGCTATAAGACCAAAAAATTGTACAGGAACTGCGATAGGACTAGTTGTTGGTATCTGAGCTGTTATGGGACCAATATATGGTACAGAAGCTGATATAAGACTAATAGATGTTACAAGAGCTGCTATAGGACTAGTTGATGGTACAGGAGCTGCTATAGGACCATTAGATGGTACGGGAAGTGCTATAGGTCCAGTTGATGGTATATGAGCTAATATAGGACTAGTTGATGGTATATTAGCTTCTAAAGGACAATTTGACCTCACAGGAACTACTGTAAAACCAAAAGGTGGTACAGCTGCTATTGGACGAGTAGATAGCACAGGAGCTGCTATAGGACTAGCTGATGGTATCTAAGCTGCTATGGGAACAATATATGGTACAGGAGCTGATATAGGACCAATAGATGGTACAGGAGCTGCTATAGGACCAGTGAATTGTACAGGAGCTGCTATTGGACCAGTAGATGGTACAGGAGCTGCTATTCGACCAGTAGATGATACAGAATCTGCTATAGGACTAGCTGATGGTACAGGAGCTGCTGTAGGACTAGTTGATGGTATCTAAGCTGCTGTGGGAACAATATATGGTACAAGAGCTACTATAGGACTAGTTGATGGTACAGGAGCTGCTAAAGGCACCAATAGATGGAACAGGAGCAGCTATAGGACCATTAGATGATACAGGAAATGCTATGGAACTAGTCTTGGTTTATGTGATACTATAGGAAAAGTTGCTGCTATAAAACCAATTGATGGTATATTAGCTGCTATAGGATCAGTTGGCGGTACAGGAGCTGCGATAGGACCAGTTGATGGTACAGGAGATGCTATAAGACCAGTAGATGGTACTGGAGCTGCTAAAAGACCAATTCATGGTACAGGAGCTGCTATAGGACTAGTTCTTTGTATAAGAGCTGCTAAAAGACTAGTTGATGGCATATGAGTTGCTATATGACCAATTGATGGTATTTAAGCTGCTATAGGACCAATTAATGGTACAGGAGCTGCTATAGGACCAGTAGATAGTATAACAAATGCTATAGAACTAGTGATAGTTTATGAGCTACTATAGGCCTAGTTAATGGTTTATAAGCTGCGATAGGACCAGTTGATGGCACAGGAGCTGCTATAGGACTAGTTCATTGCATATGAGCTGCTATATTACTAGTTGATGGTATATGAGCTGCTATGGGACCAATATATGGTAGAATATCTGCTATAGAAACAGTTGATGATACAGGAGATGTGTCAGGTCTAGTTGATGGTACAAGAGATCAGTTAGGTCTAGTGGATGGTTCAGAAAGTGTTTTCGGACGAGTTGATGTAAACGGGGCTGAGTTAGGACCAAAAGATGGTACAGGAGCTGCTATAGGACCAGTTCATGGTATATGACCTGCTATAGAACCAATTGATGGTATATGAGCTGCTATAGGACCAGTTGATGGTACAAGAACTGCTGTAAGACCAATAGATGGTCTTTCAGGAGCTGCTGTAGGACCAGTAGATGGTATCGGAGCGGCTATAGGACCAGTAGATGGTACACGAGCTGCTGTAGGACCAGTAGATGGCACATGAGCTGCTATAAGACCAAAAAATTGTACAGGAACTGCGATAGGACTAGTTGTTGGTATCTGAGCTGTTATGGGACCAATATATGGTACAGAAGCTGATATAAGACTAATAGATGTTACAAGAGCTGCTATAGGACTAGTTGATGGTACAGGAGCTGCTATAGGACCATTAGATGGTACGGGAAGTGCTATAGGTCCAGTTGATGGTATATGAGCTAATATAGGACTAGTTGATGGTATATTAGCTTCTAAAGGACAATTTGACCTCACAGGAACTACTGTAAAACCAAAAGGTGGTACAGCTGCTATTGGACGAGTAGATGGCACAGGAGCTGCTATAGGACTAGCTGATGGTATCTAAGCTGCTATGGGAACAATATATGGTACAGGAGCTGATATAGGACCAATAGATGGTACAGGAGCTGCTATAGGACCAGTGAATTGTACAGGAGCTGCTATTGGACCAGTAGATGGTACAGGAGCTGCTATTCGACCAGTAGATGATACAGAATCTGCTATAGGACTAGCTGATGGTACAGGAGCTGCTGTAGGACTAGTTGATGGTATCTAAGCTGCTGTGGGAACAATATATGGTACAAGAGCTACTATAGGACTAGTTGATGGTACAGGAGCTGCTAAAGGCACCAATAGATGGAACAGGAGCAGCTATAGGACCATTAGATGAAACAGGTAATGCTATGGAACTAGTCTTGGTTTATGTGATACTATAGGACCAGTTGCTGCTATAAAACCAATTGATGGTATATTAGCTGCTATAGGATCAGTTGGCGGTACAGGAGCTGCGATAGGACCAGTTGATGGTACAGGAGATGCTATAAGACCAGTAGATGGTACTGGAGCTGCTAAAAGACCAATTCATGGTACAGGAGCTGCTATAGGACTAGTTCTTTGTATAAGAGCTGCTAAAAGACTAGTTGATGGCATATGAGTTGCTATATGACCAATTGATGGTATTTAAGCTGCTATAGGACCAATTAATGGTACAGGAGCTGCTATAGGACCAGTAGATAGTATAACAAATGCTATAGAACTAGTGATAGTTTATCAGCTACTATAGGCCTAGTTAATGGTTTATAAGCTGCGATAGGACCAGTTGATGGCACAGGAGCTGCTATAGGACTAGTTCATTGCATATGAGCTGCTGTACTACTAGTAGATGGTAGCTGAGCGACTATAGGACCAGTATATGTCACATAAGCTGCTATAGGACCAGTAGATGGTACAGGAGCTGCTATAAGAACAATAGATGGTAGAGGAGCTAGTATACGACCAGCAGATAGTACAGGAGCTGCGAAAAGACAAATTGATGGTACATGAGATGCTATAGGACCAATTTGATGGTACAGGAGCTGCTATAGGAGCAATTGATGGTACAGAAGCTGCTATAGAACCAGTATATGGTTCTGGAGCTGCTATAAGATCATTAGATGGTACAAGAGATGCTATAGGACAAGTTGATGGTACAGGAGCTGCAATAGGACCAGGTGATGGTACAGGAACTGCTGTAAGACCAATATATGGTACAGGAGCTGCTATAGGACTAGTTGATGGTACAGGAGCTGCTATAAGACCAGTAGATGGTACAGGAGCTGCTATAAGACAAATTGATGGTTCAGGAGCTGCTATGGGACTAGTTCATTGAATCAGAGCTGCTATAGGACAAGTAGATGGTACATGAGCTACTATAGGACCAATTGATGGTACAGGAGCTGCTATAGAACAAATATATAGTATAGGAAATGCTATAGAAATAGTTGATGGTATATAAGCTGCGATAGGACCACTTGATGGTACAGGAGCTGCTATAGGACTAGTTGACAGTATATGAGCTGCTATGAGACCAATATAAGGTACATGATATGGTATATGACCAATAGATGGTACAGGAGCTGCGATTAGTCCAATAGATGGTACAGCAGCTGATATAGGACCAATTGATGGTACAGGAGCTGCTATAGGATCAGTAGATGATACTGGAGGTGCTATAGGAACAGTAGATGTCATAAAAGCTGCTATAAGACCATTAGATGGTACAAGAGATGCTATAGGACCAGTTGATGGTACAGGAGCTGCTATAGGACCAGGTGATGGTACAGGAACTGCTGTAAGACCAAAATATGGTACAGGAGCTGCTGTAGGACCAGTAGATGGTATTGAAGCTGCTATAGGACAAGTAGATGGTACATGAGCTACTATAGGACCAATTGATGGTACAGGAGCTGCTATAGGACTAGTTCATGGTATATGAGCTGCTATATTACCATTTGATGGTATATGAGCTGCTATAGGACCAATTGTTGGTGCAGGAGCTGCTGTAAGAACAATAGTTGGTGATTGAGCTGCTGTAGGACCAGTAGATGGAACAGGAGCTGCTATACGACCAGTATACGGTACAGGAGCTGCTATATGACCAGTAGACGTTACGGGATCTGCTATAGTACCAGTAGATGGTACAGAAGCTGCTATGAGACCAGTAGATAGTACAGGAGCTGCTATAGGACCAGCGGATGGTATAGGTGCTGCTATAGGACTAGTTCATGGTATATGAGCTGCTGTAGGACCAATATATGGTACAGGAGCTTATATAGGATCAATAGATGGTACAGGAGCTGCTGTAGGATGAATAGATGGTACAAGAGCTGCTTTAGGATCAGTTGATGTTACAGGAGCTGCTATAAAACCATTAGATAGTATAGGAGCTACTTTAAGATCATTAGATGGTACGGGAAGTGATATAGCTCAAGTTGATGGTATATGAGCTAATATAGGACTAGTTGGTGGTATATGAGCTGCTATAAAACCAGTTGATGGTATATTAGCTGCTATAGGACCAGTTGACGGTACAGGAGCTCCTTTAGGACAAGTTGATGGTACAGGAACTACTGTAAAACCAATAGATGGTACAGGAGCTGCTATTAGACTAGTAGATGGTACAGGAGCTGCTATAGGACTAATTGATGGTATCTGAGCTGCGATAGGACCAATATATGGTACAGGAGGTGATATAGGACAAATAGATGGTACAGGAGCTGGTATAGGACCAATAGATGGTACAGGAGCTGGTATAGGACCAATAGATGGTACAAGAGCTGCTATAGGACTAATTGATGGTATCTGAGCTGCTATAGGACCAATATATAGTACAGGAGCTGCTATAGGACCAACAGATGGTACAAGAGCTGCTATAGGACTATTTGATGGTACAGCAGCTGCTATAGGACCATTAGATGGTACAGATGCTGCTATAGGACCAGTAGATAGTATAGGAAATGCTATAGAACTAGATGATGGTTTATGAGCTACTATAGAATTAGTTGATGGTATATAAGCTGAGATAGGACCATTTGATGGTACAGGAGCTGCTTTCAGACTAGTTCATTGTATATGAGCTGCTTTAGGACTAGTTGATGGTACAGGAGTTGCTATAGGACTAGATGATGGTATATGAGCTGCTATAGGACTAGTTGATGGTACAGGAGTTGCTATATGACTAGATGATGGTATATGAGCTTCTTTGAGACCAATATATGGTACAGAAGGTGATATAGGACCAATAGATGGTACAGGAGCTGGTATAAGACCAATAGATGATACAAGAACTGCAATGGGAACAGTTGATGGTACAGGAGCTGCTATAGGACCAATAGATGGTAGCTGAGCTGCTATTGGATCAGTAGATGGCATAAAAGCTGCTATAAGTCTATTAGATGGTACAAGAGATGCTATAGGACCAGTTGATGGTATAGGAGCTGCTGTAAGAACAATAGATGGTACATGATGTGATGTAGGATCAGTAGATGGTACAGGAGCTGCTTTAAGACCAGTACCTTGTACAGGAGCTGCTATAGGACCAGTAGATGGTACAGAAGCTGCTGTAGGACCAGTAGATAGTACAGGACCTGCTTTTAGACCAGTAGATGGTACAGGAGCTGCTATAGGACCAGCAGGTGGTACAAGAGCTGCTCCAGGACCAGTTGATGGTACAGGAGCTGCTATAGGACTAGTTGATGGTACAGGAGCTGCTATAAGACCAGTAGATGGTACAGGAGCTGCTATAAGACAAATTGATGGTTCAGGAGCTGCTATGGGACTAGTTCATTGAATCAGAGCTGCTATAGGACAAGTAGATGGTACATGAGCTACTATAGGACCAATTGATGGTACAGGAGCTGCTATAGAACAAATATATAGTATAGGAAATGCTATAGAAATAGTTGATGGTATATAAGCTGCGATAGGACCACTTGATGGTACAGGAGCTGCTATAGGACTAGTTGACAGTATATGAGCTGCTATGAGACCAATATAAGGTACATGATATGGTATATGACCAATAGATGGTACAGGAGCTGCGATTAGTCCAATAGATGGTACAGCAGCTGATATAGGACCAATTGATGGTACAGGAGCTGCTATAGGATCAGTAGATGATACTGGAGGTGCTATAGGAACAGTAGATGTCATAAAAGCTGCTATAAGACCATTAGATGGTACAAGAGATGCTATAGGACCAGTTGATGGTACAGGAGCTGCTATAGGACCAGGTGATGGTACAGGAACTGCTGTAAGACCAAAATATGGTACAGGAGCTGCTGTAGGACCAGTAGATGGTATTGAAGCTGCTATAGGACAAGTAGATGGTACATGAGCTACTATAGGACCAATTGATGGTACAGGAGCTGCTATAGGACTAGTTCATGGTATATGAGCTGCTATATTACCATTTGATGGTATATGAGCTGCTATAGGACCAATTGTTGGTGCAGGAGCTGCTGTAAGAACAATAGTTGGTGATTGAGCTGCTGTAGGACCAGTAGATGGAACAGGAGCTGCTATACGACCAGTATACGGTACAGGAGCTGCTATATGACCAGTAGACGTTACGGGATCTGCTATAGTACCAGTAGATGGTACAGAAGCTGCTATGAGACCAGTAGATAGTACAGGAGCTGCTATAGGACCAGCGGATGGTATAGGTGCTGCTATAGGACTAGTTCATGGTATATGAGCTGCTGTAGGACCAATATATGGTACAGGAGCTTATATAGGATCAATAGATGGTACAGGAGCTGCTGTAGGATGAATAGATGGTACAAGAGCTGCTTTAGGATCAGTTGATGTTACAGGAGCTGCTATAAAACCATTAGATAGTATAGGAGCTACTAAGATCATTAGATGGTACGGGAAGTGATATAGCTCAAGTTGATGGTATATGAGCTAATATAGGACTAGTTGGTGGTATATGAGCTGCTATAAAACCAGTTGATGGTATATTAGCTGCTATAGGACCAGTTGACGGTACAGGAGCTCCTTTAGGACAAGTTGATGGTACAGGAACTACTGTAAAACCAATAGATGGTACAGGAGCTGCTATTAGACTAGTAGATGGTACAGGAGCTGCTATAGGACTAATTGATGGTATCTGAGCTGCGATAGGACCAATATATGGTACAGGAGGTGATTTAGGACAAATAGATGGTACAGGAGCTGGTATAGGACCAATAGATGGTACAGGAGCTGGTATAGGACCAATAGATGGTACAAGAGCTGCTATAGGACTAATTGATGGTATCTGAGCTGCTATAGGACCAATATATAGTACAGGAGCTGCTATAGGACCAACAGATGGTACAAGAGCTGCTATAGGACTATTTGATGGTACAGCAGCTGCTATAGGACCATTAGATGGTACAGATGCTGCTATAGGACCAGTAGATAGTATAGGAAATGCTATAGAACTAGATGATGGTTTATGAGCTACTATAGAATTAGTTGATGGTATATAAGCTGAGATAGGACCATTTGATGGTACAGGAGCTGCTTTCAGACTAGTTCATTGTATATGAGCTGCTTTAGGACTAGTTGATGGTACAGGAGTTGCTATAGGACTAGATGATGGTATATGAGCTGCTATAGGACTAGTTGATGGTACAGGAGTTGCTATATGACTAGATGATGGTATATGAGCTTCTTTGAGACCAATATATGGTACAGAAGGTGATATAGGACCAATAGATGGTACAGGAGCTGGTATAAGACCAATAGATGATACAAGAACTGCAATGGGAACAGTTGATGGTACAGGAGCTGCTATAGGACCAATAGATGGTAGCTGAGCTGCTATTGGATCAGTAGATGGCATAAAAGCTGCTATAAGTCTATTAGATGGTACAAGAGATGCTATAGGACCAGTTGATGGTATAGGAGCTGCTGTAAGAACAATAGATGGTACATGATGTGATGTAGGATCAGTAGATGGTACAGGAGCTGCTTTAAGACCAGTACCTTGTACAGGAGCTGCTATAGGACCAGTAGATGGTACAGAAGCTGCTGTAGGACCAGTAGATAGTACAGGACCTGCTTTTAGACCAGTAGATGGTACAGGAGCTGCTATAGGACCAGCAGGTGGTACAAGAGCTGCTATAGGACCAGTTGATGGTACAGGAGCTGCCATAGAACAAGTTGATGGTACAGGAACTACTGTAAAACCAATATATGGTACAGGAGCTGCGATTGGGCCAGTAGATGGCACAGGAGCTGCTATGGGACTAGTTCGTTGAATCAGAGCTGCTATAGGACTAGTTGATGGTATATGAGCTGCTATAAGACTAATAGATGGTACAGGAGCTGCTATAGAACAAATATATAGTATAGGAAATGCTATAGAAATAGTTGATGGTATATAAGCTGCGATAGGACCACTTGATGGTACAGGAGCTGCTATAGGACTAGTTGACAGTATATGAGCTGCTATGAGACCAATATAAGGTACATGATATGGTATATGACCAATAGATGGTACATGAGCTGCGATTAGTCCAATAGATGGTACAGCAGCTGATATAGGACCAATTGATGGTACAGGAGCTGCTATAGGATCAGTAGATGGTACTGGAGGTGCTATAGGAGCAGTAGATGTCATAAAAGCTGCTATAAGACCATTAGATGGTACAAGAGATGCTATAGGACCAGTTGATGGTACAGGAGCTGCTATAGGACCAGGTGATGGTACAGGAACTGCTGTAAGACCAACATATGGTACAGGAGCTGCTGTAGGACCAGTAGATGGTATTGAAGCTGCTATAGGACAAGTAGATGGTACATGAGCTACTATAGGACCAATTGATGGTACAGGAGCTGCTATAGGACTAGTTCATGGTATATGAGCTGCTATATTACCATTTTATGGTATATGAGCTGCTATAGGACCAATTGTTGGTGCAGGAGCTGCTGTAAGAACAATAGTTGGTGATTGAGCTGCTGTAGGACCAGTAGATGGAACAGGAGCTGCTATACGACCAGTATACGGTACAGGAGCTGCTATATGACCAGTAGACGTTACGGGATCTGCTATGAGACCAGTAGATGGTACAGAAGCTGCTATGAGACCAGTAGATAGTACAGGAGCTGCTATAGGACCAGCGGATGGTATAGGTGCTGCTATAGGACTAGTTCATGGTATATGAGCTGCTGGACCAATATATGGTACAGGAGCTTATATAGGATCAATAGATGGTACAGGAGCTGCTATAGGATGAATAGATGGTACAAGAGCTGCTTTAGGATCAGTTGATGTTACAGGAGCTGCTATAGGACCATTAGATAGTATAGGAGCTACTTTAAGATCATTAGATGGTACGGGAAGTGATATAGCTCAAGTTGATGGTATATGAGCTAATATAGGACTAGTTGGTGGTATATGAGCTGCTATAAAACCAGTTGATGGTATATTAGCTGCTATAGGACCAGTTGACGGTACAGGAGCTCCTTTAGGACAAGTTGATGGTACAGGAACTACTGTAAAACCAATAGATGGTACAGGAGCTGCTATTGGACTAGTAGATGGTACAGGAGCTGCTATAGGACTAATTGATGGTATCTGAGCTGCTATAGGACCAAAATATAGTACAGGAGCTGCTATAGGACCAACAGATGGTACAAGAGCTGCTATAGGACTATTTGATGGTACAGCAGCTGCTATAGGACCATTAGATGGTACAGGAACTGCTATAGAACAAATTGATGGTACAGATGCTGCTATAGGACCAGTAGATAGTATAGGAAATGCTATAGAACTAGATGATGGTTTATGAGCTAATATAGAATTAGTTGATGGTATATAAGCTGAGATAGGACCACTTGATGGTACAGGAGCTGCTTTCAGACTAGTTCATTGTATATGAGCTGCTATAAGACTAGTTGATGGTACAGGAGTTGCTATAGGACTAGATGATGGTATATGAGCTGCTATAGGACTAGTTGATGGTACAGGAGTTGCTATAGGACTAGATGATGGTATATGAGCTGCTATAGGACTAGTTGATGGTACAGGAGTTGCTATATGACTAGATGATGGTATATGAGCTTCTTTGAGACCAATATATGGTACAGAAGGTGATATAGGACCAGTAGATGGTACATGAGCTGCTATAACACCAAAAAATTGTACAGGAACTGCGATAGGATTAGTTGATGGTATCTGAGCTGTTATGGGACCAATATATGGTACAGGAGCTGATATAAGACTAATAGATGTTACAAGAGCTGTTATAGGACCAGTTGACGGTACAGGAGCTGCTATAGGACAAGTTGATGGTACAGGAACTACTGTAAAACCAATAGATGGTACAGGAGCTGCTATTGGACTAGTAGATGGCACAGGAGCTGCTATAGGACTAATTAATGGTATCTGAGCTGCGATAGGACCAATATATGGTACAGGAGGTGATATAGGACAAATAGATGGTACAGGAGCTGGTATAGGACCAATATATGGTACAGGAGGTGATATAGGACAAATAGATGGTACAGGAGCTGGTAAAGGACCAATAGATGGTATAGGAGCTGGTATAGGACCAATAGATGGTACAAGAGCTGCTATAGGGCTAGTTGATGGTACAGGAGCTGCTATAGGACCATTAGATGGTACGGGAAGTGCTATAGGTCCAATTGATGGTATATGAGCTAATATAGGACTAGTTGATGGTATATTAGCTTCTAAAGGACAATTTGACGGTACAGGAACTACTGTAAAACCAAAAGGTGGTACAGCTGCTATTGGACCAGTAGATGGCACAGGAGCTGCTATAGGACTAGCTGGCCAGAGTGAAAAAGAAAGGAGAGACACTACCCTAAGCTTCATAACGAAAAGCTACCCAAGCATGGACTGGACCCATGCATACACCGACGGTTCTGTAACAAACACTACACAGAACGGAGGGGCAGGAGCATTCCTGAACCTACCAAATGGCAGAAAAATAACAATGTCATTCGCTACTGGTAAGTACACAAGCAATTTCAGAGCAGAGGCAGAGGCACTGAGGGCGGCAGTGGAAGAAATGGTAACACACAGTGAAAATGAGAGCCATATAGTCCTGCTGACAGATGCTCTCGAAGTAGTCACAGCGCTAAAAAGCCAGAAAAACACTGAGCTTAATGACTTAAGAGCAGCACTCTGCAAACTGTGCCAGCAGTCCGCACCAAAAAGGGTAGTGGTACAGTGGGTTCCGTCACACTGCAACATCCAAGGCAACGAGGAGGCAGACAGACTGGCAAAAGAAGGTGCAAGGCTACCACAAACAGATACCAGTATGACGTACGAAGAGTCAAAACGGCTTATCAAAGCCAGATACATGACCAAATGGGAAACCGAACATACTGGTTACACCAAAAACGATGCCTATTACCAGTTGAACAGAAGAGAGCAGGTCGTTGTCTTCAGACTTCGCACTGGCCACAACAGACTGAGGTACCACCTATTCAACAAATTGAAGATAGGGTGTACCGACGAATGCCCGTGCGGTACTGGTAAAATGACCACTGAACATCTGCTGCAGAACTGCCCGACATACGAGGATCAGAGAGAGCAGATGTGGCCATTGCCAGTGGAACTGCAAGACAAGCTCTATGGTAGTGGCGAGAGTCTCAGGATGACCGCCGCCTTTTTCCAGAAAATAATGTTTACTGTCTGACTGTGTACGCAGAAGAAGAAGAAGAAGGACTAGCTGATGGTATCTAAGCTGCTATGAGAACAATATATGGTACAGGAATGATATAGGACCAATAGATGGTACAGGAGCTGCTATAGGACCAATAGATGGTACAAGAGCTACTATAGGACTAGTTGATGGTACAGGAGCTGCTATAGGACCAGTGAATTGTACAGGAGCTGCTATAAGACCAGTAGATGGTTCAGAAGCAGCTATAGGACCATTAGATGATACAGGAAATGCTATGGAACTAGTTCTTGGTTTATGTGATACTATAGGACTAGTTGCTGCTATAAAACCAATTGATGGTATATTAGCTGCTATAGGATCAGTTGGCGGTACAGGAGCTGCGATAGGACCAGTTGATGGTACAGGAGATGCTATAAGACCAGTAGATGGTACTGGAGCTGCTAAAAGACCAATTCATGGTACAGGAGCTGCTATAGGACCAATAGAGTTCTTTGTATAAGAGCTGCTAAAAGACTAGTTTTAGATGGTATATGAGTTGCTAAATTACCAATTGATGGTATTTAAGCTGCTATAGGACCAATTAATGGTACAGGAGCTGCTGTAAGAACAATAGATTGTACAGGAGCTGCTATAGGACCAGTAGATAGTATAACAAATGCTATAGAACTAGTGATAGTTTATGAGCTACTATAGGCCTAGTTGATGGTATATAAGCTACGATAGGACTAGTTGATGGCACAGGAGCTGCTATAGGACTAGTTCATTGTATATGAGCTGCTATATTACTAGTTGATGGTATATGAGCTGCTATGGGACCAATATATGGTAGAATATTTGCTATAGAAACAGTTGATGGTACAGGAGATGCTATATGACCAGTAGATGGTACAGGTGCTGTTATAGGACCAATTGATAATACAGGATCTGCTATACGACCAGTTGGTAAAGGAAATGCTATAGGACCAATAGAGTGTACAGGAGCTGCTGTATTACTAGTAGATGGTAGCTGAGCGACTATAGGACCAGTATATGTCACATAAGCTGCTATAGGACCAGTAGATGGTACAGGAGCTGCTATAGGAACAATAGATGGTCGAGGAGCTGTTATATACGACCAGCAGATAGTACAGGAGCTGCGAAAAGACAAATTGATGGTACAGGAGCTGCAATAGGACCAGTAGATGGTACAGGAGCTGCTATAAGACAAATTGATGGTACAGGAGCTGCTATGGGACTAGTTCATTGAATCAGAGCTGCTATAGGACTAGTTGATGGTATATGAGCTGCTATAAGACTAATAGATGGTACAGGAGCTGCTATAGAACAAATATATAGTATAGGAAATGCTATAGAAATAGTTGATGGTATATAAGCTGCGATAGGACCACTTGATGGTACAGGAGCTGCTATAGGACTAGTTGACAGTATATGAGCTGCTATGAGACCAATATAAGGTACATGATATGGTATATGACCAATAGATGGTACATTAGCTGCGATTAGTCCAATAGATGGTACAGCAGCTGATATAGGACCAATTGATGGTACAGGAGCTGCTATAGGATCAGTAGATGGTACTGGAGGTGCTATAGGAGCAGTAGATGTCATAAAAGCTGCTATAAGACCATTAGATGGTACAAGAGATGCTATAGGACCAGTTGATGGTACAGGAGCTGCTATAGGACCAGGTGATGGTACAGGAACTGCTGTAAGACCAACATATGGTACAGGAGCTGCTGTATGACCAGTAGATGGTATTGAAGCTGCTATAGGACAAGTAGATGGTACATGAGCTACTATAGGACCAATTGATAGTACAGGAGCTGCTATAGGACTAGTTCATGGTATATGAGCTGCTATATTACCATTTGATGGTATATGAGCTGCTATAGGACCAATTGTTGGTGCAAAAGCTGCTGTAAGAACAATAGTTGGTGATTGAGCTGCTGTAGGACCAGTAGATGGAACAGGAGCTGCTATACGACCAGTATACGGTACAGGAGCTGCTATATGACCAGTAGACGTTACGGGATCTGCTATAGTACCAGTAGATGGTACAGAAGCTGCTATGAGACCAGTAGATAGTACAGGAGCTGCTATAGGACCAGCGGATGGTATAGGTGCTGCTATAGGACTAGTTCATGGTATATGAGCTGCTGTAGGACCAATATATGGTACAGGAGCTTATATAGGATCAATAGATGGTACATGAGCTGCTATAGGATGAATAGATGGTACAAGAGCTGCTATAGGATCAGTTGATGTTACAGGAGCTGCTATAGGACCATTAGATAGTATAGGAGCTACTTTAAGATCATTATATGGTACGGGAAGTGATATAGCTCAAGTTGATGGTAAATGAGCTAATATAGGACTAGTTGGTGGTATATGAGCTGCTATAAAACCAGTTGATGGTATATTAGCTGCTATAGGACCAGTTGACGGTACAAGAGCTCCTTTAGGACAAGTTGATGGTACAGGAACTACTGTAAAACCAATAGATGGTACAGGAGCTGCTATTGGACTAGTAGATGGCACAGGAGCTGCTATAGGACTAATTAATGGTATCTGAGCTGCGATAGGACCAATATATGGTACAGGAGGTGATATAGGACAAATAGATGGTACAGGAGCTGGTATAGGACCAATAGATGGTACAAGAGCTGCTATAGGACTAATTGATGGTATCTGAGCTGCTATAGGACCAATATATAGTACAGGAGCTGCTATAGGACCAACAGATGGTACAAGAGCTGCTATAGGACTATTTGATGGTACAGCAGCTGCTATAGGACCATTAGATGGTACAGATGCTGCTATAGGACCAGTAGATAGTATAGGAAATGCTATAGAACTAGATGATGGTTTATGAGCTACTATAGAATTATTTGATGGTATATAAGCTGAGATAGGACCATTTGATGGTACAGGAGCTGCTTTCAGACTAGTTCATTGTATGTGAGCTGCTTTAGGACTAGTTGATGGTACAGGAGTTGCTATAGGACTAGATGATGGTATATGAGCTGCTATAGGACTAGTTGATGGTACAGGAGTTGCTATATGACTAGATGATGGTATATGAGCTTTTTTAAGACCAATATATGGTACAGAAGGTGATATAGGACCAATAGATGGTACAGGAGCTGGTATAAGACCAATAGATGATACAAGAACTGAAATGGGAACAGTTGATGGTACAGGAGCTGCTATAGGACCAATAGATGGTAGCTGAGCTGCTATTGGATCAGTAGATGGCATAAAAGCTGCTATAAGGCTATTAGATGGTACAAGAGATGCTATAGGACCAGTTGATGGTATAGAAGCTGCTGTAAGAACAATAGATGGTACATGATGTGATGTAGGATCAGTAGATGGTACAGGAGCTGCTTTAAGACCAGTACCTTGTACGGGAGCTGCTATAGGACCAGTAGATGGTACAGAAGCTGCTGTAGGACCAGTAGATAGTACAGGACCTGCTTTTAGACCAGTAGATGGTACAGGAGCTGCTATAGGACCAGCACGTGGTACAAGAGCTGCTATAGGACCAGTTGATGGTACAGGAGCTGCCATAGAACAAGTTGATGGTACAGGAACTACTGTAAAACCAATATATGGTACAGGAGCTGCGATTGGACCAGTAGATGGCACAGGAGCAGATATATGGCCAGTAGATGGTACAGGAGCTGCTATGGGACTAGTTCATTGAATCAGAGCTGCTATAGGACTAGTTGATGGTATATGAGCTGCTATAAGACTAATAGATGGTACAGGAGCTGCTATAGAACAAATATATAGTATAGGAAATGCTATAGAAATAGTTGATGGTATATAAGCTGCGATAGGACCACTTGATGGTACAGGAGCTGCTATAGGACTAGTTGACAGTATATGAGCTGCTATGAGACCAATATAAGGTACATGATATCGTTTATGACCAATAGATGGTACAGGAGCTGCGATTAGTCCAATAGATGGTACAGCAGCTCATATAGGACCAGTTGATGGTACAGGAGCTGCTATAGGACCAGGTGATGGTACAGGAACTGCTGTAAGACCAACATATGGTACAGGAGCTGCTGTAGGACAAGTAGATGGTATTGAAGCTGCTATAGGACAAGTAGATGGTACATGAGCTACTATAGGACCAATTGATGGTACAGGAGCTGCTATAGGACTAGTTCATGGTATATGAGCTGCTATATTACCATTTGATGGTATATGAGCTGCTATAGGACCAATTGTTGGTGCAGGAGCTGCAGTAAGAACAATAGTTGGTGATTGAGCTGCTGTAGGACCAGTAGATGGAACAGGAGCTGCTATACGACCAGTATACGGTACAGGAGCTGCTATATGACCAGTAGACGTTACAGGATCTGCTATAGTACCAGTAGATGGTACAGAAGCTGCTATGAGACCAGTAGATGGTACAGAAGCTGCTATGAGACCAGTAGATAGTACAGGAGCTGCTATAGGACCAGCGGATGGTATAGGTGCTGCTATAGGACTAGTTCATGGTATATGAGCTGCTGTAGGACCAATATATGGTACAGGAGCTTATATAGGATCAATAGATGGTACAGGAGCTGCTATAGGATGAATAGATGGTACAAGAGCTGCTTTAGGATCAGTTGATGTTACAGGAGCTGCTATAGGACCATTAGATAGTATAGGAGCTACTTTAAGATCATTAGATGGTACGGGAAGTGATATAGCTCAAGTTGATGGTATATCAGCTAATATAGGACTAGTTGGTGGTATATGAGCTGCTATAAAACCAGTTGATGGTATATTAGCTGCTATAGGACCAGTTGACGGTACAGGAGCTCCTTTAGGACAAGTTGATGGTACAGGAACTACTGTAAAACCAATAGATGGTACAGGAGCTGCTATTGGACTAGTAGATGGTACAGGAGCTGCTATAGGACTAATTGATGGTATCTGAGCTGCGATAGGACCAATATATGGTACAGGAGGTGATATAGGACAAATAGATGGTACAGGAGCTGGTATAGGACCAATAGATGGTACAGGAGCTGGTATAGGACCAATAGATGGTACAAGAGCTGCTATAGGACTAATTGATGGTATCTGAGCTGCTATAGGACCAAAATATAGTACAGGAGCTGCTATAGGACCAACAGATGGTACAAGAGCTGCTATAGGACTATTTGATGGTACAGCAGCTGCTATAGGACCATTAGATGGTACAGGAACTGCTATAGAACAAATTGATGGTACAGATGCTGCTATAGGACCAGTAGATAGTATAGGAAATGCTATAGAACTAGATGATGGTTTATGAGCTAATATAGAATTAGTTGATGGTATATAAGCTGAGATAGGACCACTTGATGGTACAGGAGCTGCTTTCAGACTAGTTCATTGTATATGAGCTGCTATAAGACTAGTTGATGGTACAGGAGTTGCTATAGGACTAGATGATGGTATATATGCTGCTATAGGACTAGTTGATGGTACAGAAGTTGCTATAGGACTAGATGATGGTATATGAGCTGCTATAGGACTAGTTGATGGTACAGGAGTTGCTATATGACTAGATGATGGTATATGAGGTTCTTTGAGACCAATATATGGTACAGAAGGTGATATAGGACCAGTAGATGGTACATGAGCTGCTATAAGACCAAAAAATTGTACAGGAACTGCGATAGGATTAGTTGATGGTATCTGAGCTGTTATGGGACCAATATATGGTACAGGAGCTGATATAAGACTAATAGATGTTACAAGAGCTGTTATAGGACTGGTTGATGGTACAGGAGCTGCTATAGGATAAGTTGATGGTACAGGAACTACTGTAAAACCAATAGATGGTACAGGAGCTGCTATTGGACTAGTAGATGGTACAGGAGCTGCTATAGGACTAATTGATGGTATCTGAGCTGCGATAGGACCAATATATGGTACAGGAGGTGATATAGGACAAATAGATGGTACAGGAGCTGGTATAGGACCAATAGATGGTACAGGAGCTGGTATAGGACCAATAGATGGTACAAGAGCTGCTATATGGCTAGTTGATGGTACAGGAGCTGCTATAGGACCATTAGATGGTACGGGAAGTGCTATAGGTCCAGTTGATGGTATATGAGCTAATATAGGACTAGTTGATGGTATATTAGCTTCTAAAGGACAATTTGACGGTACAGGAACTACTGTAAAACCAAAAGGTGGTACAGCTGCTATTGGACCAGTAGATGGCACAGGAGCTGCTATAGGACTAGCTGATGGTATCTAAGCTGCTATGAGAACAATATATGGTACAGGAATGATATAGGACCAATAGATGGTACAGGAGCTGCTATAGGACCAATAGATGGTACAAGAGCTACTATAGGACTAGTTGATGGTACAGGAGCTGCTATAGGACCAGTGAATTGTACAGGAGCTGCTATAAGACCAGTAGATGGTTCAGAAGCAGCTATAGGACCATTAGATGATACAGGAAATGCTATGGAACTAGTTCTTGGTTTATGTGATACTATAGGACTAGTTGCTGCTATAAAACCAATTGATGGTATATTAGCTGCTATAGGATCAGTTGGCGGTACAGGAGCTGCGATAGGACCAGTTGATGGTACAGGAGATGCTATAAGACCAGTAGATGGTACTGGAGCTGCTAAAAGACCAATTCATGGTACAGGAGCTGCTATAGGACTAGTTCTTTGTATAAGAGCTGCTAAAAGACTAGTTTTAGATGGTATATGAGTTGCTATATGACCAATTGATGGTATTTAAGCTGCTATAGGACCAATTAATGGTACAAGAGCTGCTGTAAGAACAATAGATTGTACAGGAGCTGCTATAGGACCAGTAGATAGTATAACAAATGCTATAGAACTAGTGATAGTTTATGAGCTACTATAGGCCTAGTTGATGGTATATAAGCTACGATAGGACCAGTTGATGGCACAGGAGCTGCTATAGGACTAGTTCATTGTATATGAGCTGCTATATTACTAGTTGATGGTATATGAGCTGCTATGGGACCAATATATGGTAGAATATTTGCTATAGAAACAGTTGATGGTACAGGAGATGCTATATGACCAGTAGATGGTACAGGTGCTGTTATAGGACCAATTGATAATACAGGATCTGCTATACGACCAGTTGGTAAAGGAACTGCTATAGGACCAATAGAGTGTACAGGAGCTGCTGTACTACTAGTAGATGGTAGCTGAGCGACTATAGGACCAGTATATGTCACATAAGCTGCTATAGGACCAGTAGATGGTACAGGAGCTGCTATAGGAACAATAGATGGTCGAGGAGCTGTTATATACGACCAGCAGATAGTACAGGAGCTGCGAAAAGACAAATTGATGGTACATGAGATGCTATAGGACCAATTTGATGGTACAGGCGCTGCTATAGGACCAATTGATGGTACAGGAGCTGCTATAGGAGCAATTGATGGTACAGAAGCTGCTATAGAACCAGTATATGGTTCTGGAGCTGCTATAAGATCATTAGATGGTACAAGAGATGCTATAGGACAAGTTGATGGTACAGGAGCTGTAATAGGACCAGGTGATGGTACAGGAACTGCTGTAAGACCAATATATGGTACAAGAGCTGTTATAGGACTAGTTGATGGTACAGGAGCTGCTATAGGACCAGTAGATGGTACAGGAGCTGCTATAAGACAAATTGATGGTACAGGAGCTGCTATGGGACTAGTTCATTGTATCAGAGCTGCTATAGGACTAGTTGATGGTACAGGAGCTGCTATTGGACCAGTAGATGGTACAGGAGCTGCTATAAGACAAATTGATGGTACAGGAGCTGCTATAAGACAAATTGATGGTACAAAAGCTGCTATGGGACTAGTTCATTGTATCAGAGCTGCTATAGGACTAGTTGATGGTATATGAGCTGCTATAAGACTAATAGATGGTACAGGAGCTGCTATAGAACAAATATATAGTATAGGAAATGCTATAGAAATAGTTGATAGTATATAAGCTGCGATAGGACCACTTGATGGTACAGGAGCTGCTATAGGACTAGTTGACAGTATATGAGCTGCTATGAGACCAATATAAGGTACATGATATGGTATATGACCAATAGAAGGTACAGGAGCTGCGATTAGTCCAATAGATGGTACAGCAGCTGATATAGGACCAATTGATGGTACAGGAGCTGCTATAGGATCAGTAGATGGTACTGGAGGTGCTATAGGAGCAGTAGATGTCATAAAAGCTGCTATAAGAACATTAGATGGTACAAGAGATGCTATAGGACCAGTTGATGGTACAGGAGCTGCTATAGGACCAGGTGATGGTACAGGAACTGCTGTAAGACCAACATATGGTACAGGAGCTGCTGTAGGACCAGTAGATGGTATTGAAGCTGCTATAGGACAAGTAGATGGTACATGAGCTACTATAGGACCAATTGATGGTATAGGAGCTGCTATAGGACTAGTTCATGGTATATGAGCTGCTATATTACCATTTTATGGTATATGAGCTGCTATAGGACCAATTGTTGGTGCAGGAGCTGCTATAGGACCAGCGGATGGTATAGGTGCTGCTATAGGACTAGTTCATGGTATATGAGCTGCTGTAGGACCAATATATGGTACAGGAGCTTATATAGGATCAATAGATGGTACAGGAGCTGCTATAGGATGAATAGATGGTACAAGAGCTGCTTTAGGATCAGTTGATGTTACAGGAGCTGCTATAGAACCATTAGATAGTACAGGAGCTACTTTAAGATCATTAGATGGTACGGGAAGTGATAAGGCTCAAGTTGATGGTAAATGAGCTAATATAGGACTAGTTGGTGGTATATGAGCTGCTATAAAACCAGTTGATGGTATATTAGCTGCTATAGGACCAGTTGACGGTACAGGAGCTCCTTTAGGACAAGTTGATGGTACAGGAGCTGCTATAGGACTAATTGATGGTATCTGAGCTGCGGTAGGACCAATATATGGTACAGGAGGTGATATAGGACAAATAGATGGTACAGGAGCTGGTATAGGACCAATAGATGGTACAAGAGCTGCTATAGGACTAATTGATGGTATCTGAGCTGCTATAGGACCAATATATAGAACAGGAGCTGCTATAGGACCAACAGATGGTACAAGAGCTGCTATAGGACTATTTGATGATACAGCAGCTGCTATAGGACCATTAGATGGTACAGATGCTGCTATAGGACCAGTAGATAGTATAGGAAATGCTATAGAACTAGATGATGGTTTATGAGCTACTATAGAATTAGTTGATGGTATATAAGCTGAGATAGGACCATTTGATGGTACAGGAGCAGCTTTCAGACTAGTTCATTGTATATGAGCTGCTTTAGGACTAGTTGATGGTACAGGAGTTGCTATATGACTAGATGATGGTATATGAGCTTCTTTGAGACCAATATATGGTACAGAAGGTGATATAGGACCAATAGATGGTACAGGAGCTGGTATAAGACCAATAGATGATACAAGAACTGCAATGGGAACAGTTGATGGTACAGGAGCTGCTATAGGACCAATAGATGGTAGCTGAGCTGCTATAGGATCAGTAGATGACATAAAAGCTGCTATAAGGCTATTAGATGGTACAAGAGATGCTATAGGACCAGTTAATGGTATAGGAGCTGCTGTAATAACAATAGATGGTACATGATGTGATGTAGGATCAGTAGATGGTACAGGAGCTGCTTTAAGACCAGTACCTTGTACGGGAGCTGCTATAGGACCAGTAGATGGTATAGAAGCTGCTGCAGGACCAGTAGATAGTATAGGACCTGCTTTTAGACCAGTAGATGGTACATGAGCTGCTATAGGACCAGCAGGTGGTACAAGAGCTGCTATAGGACCAGTTGATGGTACAGGAGCTGCCATAGAACAAGTTGATGGTACAGGAACTACTGTAAAACCAATATATGGTACAGTAGCTGCGATTGGACCAGTAGATGGCACAGGAGCAGCTATATGACCAGTAGATGGTACAGGAGCTGCTATATGACTATTTGATGGTACAGCAGCTGCTATAGGACCATTAGATAGTACAGGAACTGTTATAGGACCAATTGATGGTACAGAAGCTGCTATAGGACCAATAGATGGTACAAGAGCTGCTTTAAGACTTGTTCATTGTATATGAGCTGCTATAAGATTAGTTGATGGTACAGGAGTTGCTATAGGACTAGATAATGGTATATGAGCCACTATGGGACCAGTAGATGGTACAGAAGCTGCTATAGGACCAATAGATGGTACAAGAGCTACTATAGGAACAGTTGATGGTACAGGAGCTGCTAAAGATCCAGTAGATGGTACTGGAGATGCTATAGGAGCAGCAGATTACATAAAAGATGCTATAAGACCATTAGATCTTACAAGAGATGCTATAGGACCAGTTGATGATACTGGAGCTGATATAGGACCAGTAGATGGTATAGATACTCCTATAGGACCAATTGATGGTACAGGAGCTGCTGTAGGATCAGTAGATGGTACAGAGGCTGCTATAGGACAAGTAGATAGTACAGGAGCTACTATTGGACCAATAGATGGTACAGGAGCTGCTATATGACCAATATATGGTACAGGAGCTGATATAGAACCAATAAATGGTACAGAACCTTGCTATAGGACTAGACGATGGTACAGGAGCTGCTTTAGGACTAATTGATAGTACAGGAGCTGCTGTAGGACCAGTAGATTGTACAGGAACGGCTATATGACCAATTGATGGTACAGGAGCTGTTATAGGACCAATAGATGGAATTGAGGCTGCTATACGACCAATAAATGGTACACGGGCAGCTATAAGACCAGTTGATGGCACAGGAGCTGCTATAGGACCAGTTTATGATATATGAGCTGTTATATTACCAGTTGATAGTGCAGGAGTTGCTATATGACCATATGATGGTACAACTGCTGTAAGAAAAGTAGATGATACAGGAACTGCTGCAGGACCAGTAGATGGTACAGGAGCTGCTTTAGGACCAGTAGATGTATAAGAGCTGCAATAGGACCAGTGGGTTTTACAGGAGCTGCTATAGGACCAATCAATGGTACAGGGGCTGCTATAGAACCAATAGATGGTACAGCAAATGCTCCAGGACCAGTTGATGGTACAGGAGCTTCTATAGGACCAGTAGATGGTACAAGAGCTACTATAGGACCAGTAGATGGTACTGGAGCTGCTATAGAACCAATATATAGTATAGGAAATGCTATAGAACTAGTTGATGGTATATAAACTGAGATAGGACCAGTTGATGGTACAGGAGCTGCTATAGGACTAATTGATAGTATACGAGCTGCCATGAGACCAATATAAGGTACATGACATGGTATATGACCAATAGATGGTACAGGAGCTGCAATTAGTTCAATAGATGGTACAGCAGCTGAGATAGGACCAATTGATGGTACAGGAGCTGCTATAGTAGATGGTACTGGAGGTGCTATAGGAGCAGTAGATGCATAAAAGCTGCTATAAGACCATTACATGGTACAAGAGATGCTATAGGACAAGTTGATGGTACAGGAGCTGCTGTAAGAACAATAGATGGTACATGAGCTGATGTAGGACCAGTAGATGGTACACGCACTGCTATAATACCAGTAGATGGTACAGGAGCTCCTATAAGAACAGTTGATGGTACAGTAACTGGAAAAGGACCAGTAGATAGGACCAATATATGGTACAAGAACTGCTATACTACCAGTAGATGGTACAGAAGCTGCTATAGGATCAATTGATGGTACAAAACCTTGATATAGGACCAGACGATGGTACAAGAGCTGCTGTAGGACCAGTAGTAGGTATATGAGCTGCAATAGGACCAGTGGATTGTACAGGAGCTGAAATAGGACCAATTGATGGTACAGGATCTGCTATGGAACCAATAGATGGTACAGCAGCTGTTTTGGACCAGTTGATGGTACATCATCTGCTAAAGGACGAATTGATGGTGCAGGAGCTGCTATAGGTCCAGTATGTGGTACAGGAGCTGCTGTAGAACCATTCGATTGTAAAGAAGATGATATAGGACGAGTTGATGGTATATGAGCTGCTATAGGACCAGTTGATGGTACATCAGCTGCTATAAGACCAATTGATGGCGCAGGAGCTGATTTAGGACCAGTAGATGGTACATGAGCTGCTATAGGACCATTAGATTGTAAAGGAGATGATATATGACGAGTTCATGGCACAGGAGCTGCTGTAAGACCAATAGATGGTACAGGAGCTGATGTAGGACCAGTATATGGTACATGAGATGCTGTCTGACCAAAAGACGTTATAGGAGCTGCTATAGGACCAGTAGATGGTACAGGAACTGCTATAGGACCAGTAGATGGTACAGAAGCTGCTATTGGACCAGTACATGGAACAGGAGCTGCTATAGGACCAGTAGATGGTACAGAGGCAGCTATAGGACCATTAGATGATACAGGAAATGCTAAAGAACTAGTTCTTGGTTTATGTGCTACTATAGGACTAGTTGATGCTATAAAACCAGTTGATGGTATATTAGCTGCTATAGGAACAGTAAAGCTGCTAAAAGACCAATTGATGGTACAGGAGTTGCTATAGGACTAGTTCATGGTATAAGAGCTGCTATAGGACTAGTTGATGGTATGTGAGCTGCTTTAGAACCAATTGATGGAATATGAGCTGCTATAGGACCAGCTAATGGTACAGGAGCTGATATAAGACCAATAGATGGTACAGGAACTGCTATAGGACCAATAGATGGTACAAGAGCTGCTATAGGAACAGTTGATGGTACAGGAGCTGCTATAGGTCCAATAGTTGGTACACATGCTGTTATAGGACCAATTGATAATACAGGAGCTGCTATAGGACTAGTTGATGGTATATGAGCTGCTATAGGACCAATATTTGGAACAAGAGCTGCTATACGATTAGTTGATGGTAAAGGAGCTGCTATAGGACCAATACATTGTACAGGAGCTGCTGTAGTACCAGTATATGGTAGTGGAGCGGCTATAGGACCAGTATATGACACAGGAGCTTCTATAGGACCAGCAGATGGTACAGGAGCTGCGAAAAGACCAATTGATGGTACATGAGATGCTATAGGACCAATAGATGGTACAGGAGCTGCGATAGAACCAATAGATGGTACAGGAGCTGCTATAGAACAATTCAAACAACAAAAGATGACACCACAAGAACTAAAACAAAAAACACTAGAGGAGGATCTGTATTAAACTGCACTCTCTTCCTCATCTACATAAATTACCTCCCTCTTCCGCTCTTGAAGGTCCAAAAGGTGCTGCATGCAGATGACTTTCTCATCTGGACAACAGAAAAATACAAAAGACTATCCCAAGCAAAGTTGAAGGGAAACCTGGCCACAGTAGATGTGTACTGCAGGTTTTGGAAACTCCAAATAAAACACACATAAAACTGTAAATACACTCTACACCAGAAGCATATGAGAAAACAAGAAATCGTACCAACTCAAACTCGATGGACAGTTACTGACCAGAGATGAAGGTCCGTCGTACTTAGGAGTCGAGCTGGACAGACAACTGTTGCTCAACCCTTTTGCACACAAAATGAAAGACAAGGTCAGCAAACGTCTGAATTTGGTCAAACATCTTGCAAGCATCACGTGAGGAGCAGAAAAAGGGAATCTAAGGCAGCTTTACTTCGGTTATGTCCGATCAGTTATGGACTACGACCTTTCACGGCAAACCACAATTAGCAAAACAACTCAGAAGAGATAGGACCAAATCCCAAAACAAGCTTCCAGGTTTATATGAGTGGGGAGGGGGAGGGGGGAGGGCACCAACAGACGTTGCAAAATTGATGTCAACATTGAACCAATAGGCTAAGGTGTGGGCCTACATAAAACCGATGGACCTAAGGTGTGAACCAACATAGAATCCGTGGACCTAAGGTGGCAGCCAACATAGAACCTATCGACCTAAGGTGTAGGCCAATATAGAACCAGTGGACCTAAGGTGTGAGCCAACATAAAACCTATGAACCTAAGGTGTGAGCCAACATAGAACCTATGGACGTAAGGTGTAGGCCAACAGAACCTATGAACCTAAGGTGTGAGCCAACATAAAACCTATGGACCTAAGGTGTGGGCCAATATAGAACCAATGGACCTAAGGTGTGAGCCAACATAAAACCTATGGACCTAAAGTGTGGACCAACATAGAACCTATGAACCTAAGGTGTGAGCCAACATAGAACCTATGGACGTAAGGTGTAGACCAACAGAACCGATGGACCTAAGGTGTGGGCCAATATAAAACCCATGGACCTAAGGTATAGGCCAACCTAGAACATATGGACCTAAGGTGTGGACCAACATAGAATCTATGGACCTAAGGTGTGGGCCAACATAGAACCTATGGACCTAAGGTGTGGGCCAAAATAGAACCTATGGAGCTAAGGTGTGGGCCAACGTAGAACCTATGGTCTTAAGGTGTGGGCCAACATAGAACCTATGGACATAAGGCGTAAACGTGCAGTACTTGAGGCTACAGAACGATACAGAAGAGTGAGACAAGAACACCCAAATAGACAGCTGGTAGAAAACTGGAAACCAATTAACAGATAAATACAGAAGTCCCCATTACAAGTAGCAGCAACCGTAGCAGAACAAAATCATCTTCCACATATCTGGAAAATAACACAAAAATGCCCAATCCTTTACCCAGAAAAGGAGTTAAAGCCACATATAGTAAGAACCCTGCTGTTGGAAAGTACAATGACAACAGCAACCAACCCAATAATACTAAAGACAGCTAGCTACCTTGGAGACAATAGACATCTATCCTATAGTCCGTATTTTAGTTCATGAACAAGGTCCAAAGCAATTTTCTACTAAACTGCATGTCAAATGATTTTTCGCATGTAACCTCGGAATATCCATACAGTTAGGTAAATATTTTTGTCTCTAAGAAATGTGAAGTATTTTTGAAAAATGTATTCATTAGGTTATATAATAAGAACAACTTCACTGAATTGGACATCATTTTAACATGTATACGGTACACAGTCCTGCTGTTTTAAAAATTGATGTTTTGACATTCAAATACAATGAATTAAAAACAAATTCCTGATTTTCCCATGCCGGAATTAGACATTTTATCGAATGTGATATACAACCAAGGTCATTCATGTGAAACTGTCGCTTATCATAGGTGTATCCCGATATCATATTTTATGGGGTTGTTATTGTCACATATAGTTGCTTTTTCAAAAGTTACATTGATATCAATTTTAAAATGAGTTTAAAATGTACATTTATAACAATGCAGAAAGTTGCCATTTTACTATAACAGTTTTTCCGCAGGGAATCTAAGATGGGTCATTTATATTGCTATTTTCATGACCAAGAGAAACGAATGCAATTGGCGCTTGGTCAGGGTAACTCATCATTTATGAGTGCACTCATATCAATCAAGGAATGAAAAGGACATTGACGATTTCAACAGAGATGTCATAAAACGGGAGATTTTAAAATTGTTGACGCAAAATCAACTAGCTACTCTCCGGAGACTAAAATTAACACTGCAATCCGACTGCAGTATTACAATTTCCAAAAGTACTCTTTAGAAAATTGTAAGAGCCGTCGTCATTACATTCATGAAAACTTCAGGCGGCAGGGATATTATATGTGAAAAGCCATACCTGATTGAAGCTCCAGGCAAATACCTGAGACAGATACGTGAATGGCGTCGGCAAGGCTAGGATATTGTATACTTGCATAAATCCCGGGTCAATGCTCACCACACTTAAGGTAAAGAATGGCAATCAATTGACTGTGAACAGAAAAGACAGATTCCAAACAGCAAAGTGCAGCGCATTATACTAACGTATGCCGGAAGCAGTGAAAACGGACTTGTCCATGACACCGAACTTATTTTGAGGAAGACAAAGTACCAACTGCATCAAATATAAAATCTCAAATTAGCACATGGCTAGATAAAGAAAAAGTGAATTTTGAAGACACGTATTTGAAGCCAGAGTTGTTGTAGCATGTGAGGAAGGCAAATAAAACAGATGTATACCATATTGACAAAATCATTGAATAGTACGGTTACACTTCTCTGCGACTACCTGCATATCATGCGCATCTAAACTCTGTAGAGCTTGTGTGGGTTAAAGTCAAAGGACAAGTTGCCGAACAGAAAAGAACATTTAAAATGTGTGGTGTCGAATTGCTGACAAGTGAGTTACCTTCAAGAACAGACATTCAGTTCTGGAAGAAGTATGTTAAACATGTGCTCCGGGAAAAATGAAATGCAACGAGATGGATTACAATTTGTCCAGCCAGTAACAATTATCAATCTCTTAGAAACAACATTCGGATGATTAATATCATCTTTTGTAGAGATACTGATTATCAGACTTGGATGCATTAGCGTATGTTTATCAAAACAATTAAGTGTACATACAATGACAACACATACATTTCAATATTCAATTGCATTAAGCAACATAAAATTAGCTGCGCAGTTGACATAACCTTTGGTCTAATGGTGACCGAAGGACTGTACTAACTGTTACTGTAGCAGTTCCCGCCGGAGCAAGGGGAGTTTAGGACAGGGGTGAGGTGGTTTCTGATACCTGAACATGTTAAAGCTTAAAGCTACCTGAATGCGTGTCAAGGTCACTCACCGTCTCAACAAAGGAGAACAGAGTTGGGGTAAGGAATGTGGGCAGGTAGAAACTGACCACTGGCCTCCCGATTTTGGTAGGGGGAGATTGATTGACAGACGGAATGGCAGCGGAGCTTGCTGCGAGAGAATGAGTGACAGATGTGCAAAGTGTTTCGTTCCAATAAGACTGAATATAGTCATTCCCTAAATTCCATTGGTCGAGCTCGGACTTTGCTTGAGTGTATATAACTCGAGAGAAAGTTTGGCTCAGCAGGCTGGATGGAGAAGAGGCTGGATGGGAGAGGAGGCTGGATGGAGAGGAGGCTGGATGGAGAGGAGGCTGGATGGAGAGGAGGCTGGATAGAGTAATGAGAGCGAGAGACTGAATGTAGATAGTATGTTTAACTCACCGACTTAGGTAGAGGAGCGATTGATAGACTGTTGGACGAATGTTAGTGATAGAACAGGATCGCTCAAATAGGTGTGTGAGTTTTGCATTAATAGCTAATCTGAACTTGTGTTTGTAAGCGAGGACCCATTGTGAACGACTTATGTCCAGATCGCCCGCCTGAGGGGGTTTTGAGTGAGGAAGAGTATTTGATAAGGTGTGTCGAGGACGCAGTTAAGGCGAGGTGTGTGTGATGTAATTGCAAGGCAATAGAACTGGGTTTAGATAGTTGGGAATTCCATCAATAGCTCATGCTTAAACTTTCCGCTTTATTTAATAGTTATATTAACTTATATATAACATAGGAATAATTAGTTAAGATGATTTGCATTGAATTGTGTTTGTAATTCCACTACTCATTTTTATGATATGAATATTATGTAATAAATATGCCATCTGATGTATGCTATATTATTTGAAGTGTGTGGTCATGATGATGTGGATGAGTGTGAGAATGTTCTAAGTTAGAATAACGGCCAGGGCAAACAGTGGGTCTGTTACATTACATATTGGTACCATTTTTACGATTGTACATAAAGAGTACCGAAACAATTAATTGATCTATCAAGACATTAAGGAGATACGCCTTGGGACAAAATACTACGAGAAATTTAGCTGCGTACTATAACATCTTAAAATATAATGCCATTTCTTTTTAATGGTTCTAAAAAATCAAAAGAATTCGCCGAATTGCAAATGTCTTAACATCTATGGACTAAATAATATCAATGTTATAGCGTCATATATATTCTAAGGCTGCATGCGAAAAATCATTTGGATCTGACATGCAGTTTAGTAGAAAATTGCTTCGGACCTTGTTCATGAATTAAAAGACGGACTATGATACATGCATATACAGTTCGCTCTGCTTTTAAAGCCACTATTAATGCTGGACTTGGAGCTTTAATAAAGTACCTAAATGGCGATACATTCGAACAATATGAACCATGCGGAAAATACTATAATAACCACAAGGCAGAAATCCCAACAATAAACAACACCATCCAGGCAATGCTCAAGAAGTTCCAGCAAGGAAAGCAAAAACCCTCTGATATTGTAGTTTTCACTGACTCAAAAATAACGCTACAACCTACACACACTAGAGACAAATCTACAAGCACTAGAGACATACCTACACGCACTAGAAACAAACCTACAAGCACTAGAGACATACCTACAATCACTAGAGACATACCTACAATCACTAGAGACAAACATACAAGCACTAGAGACCAATCTACAAGGACTAGAGACAAACCTATAAACACTAGTGACAAACCTACAAGCACTAGAGACAAACCTACAAGCACTAGAGACAAACCTACAAGCACTAGAGACATACCTACAGGCACTAGAGACAAACCTACAAGCACTAGAGACATACCTACAAACACTAGAGCCATACCTACAAGCACTAGAGACAAACCTACAAGCACTAGAGACATACCTACAAACACTAGAGCCATACCTACAAGCACTATAGACAAACCTACAAGCACTATAGACAAACCTACAGGCACTAGAGACATACCTACAAGCACTAGAGACAAACCTACACGCACTAGAGACATACCTACAGGCACTAGAGACAAACCTACAAGCACTAGAGACATACCTACAAGCACTAGAGACATACCTACAGGCACTAGAGACATACCTACAAACACTAGAGACATACCTACAAGCACTAGAGACATACCTACAAACACTAGAGCCATACCTACAAGCACTAGAGACAAACCTACAAGCACTAGAGACAAACCTACAAGCATAAGAGACAAACCTACAGGCACTAGAGACAAACCTACAAGCACTAGAGACAAACCTACAAGCACTAGAGACATACCTACAAACACTAGAGCCATACCTACAAGCACTAGAGACAAACCTACAAGCACTAGAGACAAACCTACAAGCTATCAACAAAAACATTACAACACTGGCTGAGACGATTGATAATATTCAAACAACACACAACACCCTAGTCCCTCTCCAGTGGATTCGATAACATATAGATATATCAGGCAATGAGAAAGCAGACAGACTAGCAAAACTAGCAGCAAGCATGGCTCAAATAAACACACCAGCCTACATGCATACAGACTAGCAAAACTAGGAGTAAGCATGGCTCAAATAAACACACCAGCCTACATGCATACAGACTAGCAAAACTAGGAGCAAGCATGGCTCTAATAATCACACCAGCCAACATGCATACAGACTAGCAAACTAGGAGCAGGCATGGCTCAAATAATCACACAAGTCAACTTACAGACATCAAATCAGATATTTCAAAAGAACTTCAAAGAGGAATGGCTAAACCGATGGACGAAATGGTCTTCTGGGTGTGCCATGTATACAGAAATGACACGCCCAAACAAAAATGAAAACATCAACAAACTTCGTCACAGGGAGTAGAGCATAATTTTCCAACTTAGAACAGAACACATAGGACCTGACAAATACTTAAACAAGTTAGACCAGGCACCTAACTACCGCAACTGGACCCACCCATACGAGACAGTGAAACATGTGCCGCTCGCTTGCCCCAGACTTACCACAGACAGAGAACAATTATTGCCCAGCCCCCCAACAATCACAAACACCTTATACAGCTTCACTCACCAGCTACAAAACTATTGCACATTATACAGCTTAACATTGACTGCGAAATAATCAACAACTAATACTACTACTACTACTATTGCCACCACTACTACTACTACTATTTCTACTACTACTACCAGTACAACTACTACTACCACTACTACTAATACTACTGCTACTACTACTAATACTACTGCTAATACTACTGCTACTACTACTAATACTACTGCTAATACTACTGCTAATACTACTACTAATACTGCTACTGCTACTGATAATACTATTACTGCTACTACAACTTCTACTACTACTACTGCTGCTAATACTACTACTACTACTACTACTACTACTGCTACTACTAATACTTCTACTACTACTACTAATACTACTAATGCTACTACAATTACTTCTACTATAATAGTAACAGTTGTCCATCACAAGTGATGAAGACCACTCTCTTTGTTCAGCCGTATCTCTTGCTATGTCCGCTGAAATGGGTGACTTGCGCGGTTATTTGGATTAAAGTAAGGAAGAAACTGCGCCTTTTGTCAACCTCACTCACAGAGCCAAAGCTGCCTTTTGCCAGTGGCAAGACATTCATCGAGACGACTGGAGATAGCATAGGATGCAGATTTTGCCTCAGGGTTACCACCGAAGCCTTTCCGTAAACATGTAACCCGAAGGGTAGAAAGGTGGGATGACATCTAACGCAGTTTGTCGTGCCTTTTCGATAGCCACAAGAGGTCGTATGGACAACACTCAGCGTGTGAGTGGGTCTGGCATCTCTCCCCAGCTGTATTCAACTCATCATAGTAGCATCTAAAATTCCCACACGCCAAATTCGCGAAGGTGAACCGGCAGAACTAACCCGTGAAATACGTCACAGGTATAAGCGTAGTGCCATTCAGCCGGCGTCCAGACCAGGATAAACGGATGGAGGAAATCACAAAAAAGAACGAAATAACAAGTCCAGACGGAAAACAACACCACGTAAGTCGTCGACTTGTGTGAATTCCAGGCAAATCCGTGGTCTAGCGGCATCCATAATGATCCAAAACAGTCGAGAAATGTAGACTCGCAGCCATTTATAGCGCCATCTACTACTACTACTTCAAATACTACTGCTACTACTAATACTACTACTGCTACTACTACTAATACTTCTACTACTACTGCTACTACTACTACTACGACTGTTACTGCTACTCTGACTGCTACTATTACCGCTAATAATACTACTACTACGACTGCTACTACTAATATGACTGCTACTGCTGCTGAGACTGCTTATACACCTTTCTCTACTGCTTTTCTACACGATCTCAAATGGTTGACGTGTTTTCGTCGATACCTGATAAACATTGATATAATATTAGTTTTCTGAGACAAAAGTCATCAAACTTACCCACCAAAACGTTATAACCAGCATCAGTTATTCTGTAGTAACATGAAATAGTCCATAACTGGTCACAAATCCCGAAAATATGCCGGCTCGACATGTCAGTACCGAGCAGGCCTAACAAGCCGGTAGCTTGAGACTGTCCCCACTGCCTTATGGGATGCCTGTACACGAGAAGGCTAAAAAGCACACCCGGAGTACAAATCCTAGCTGGTGTACCTAAGGCAGTCTAGTGGTGGTTTCATCGCTAGTCTGACAGCTCCGTTAGAACTGGTGTACCTAAGACAGTCTAGTGGTGGTTTCATCGCAAGTCTGACAGCTCCGTTAGATCTGGTGTAACTAAGGCAGGTCTAGTGGTGGTTTCATCGCTAGTCTGACAGCTTTGTTAGATCTGGTGTACCTAAGACAGTCTAGTGGTGGTTTCATCGCTAGTCTGACAGCCCCGTTAGAGTTGGTGTACCTAAGGCAGTCTAGTGGTGTTCATCTCTAGTCTAACAGCTCCGTTAGAGCTGGTGTACCTAAGACAGTCTAGTGGTGGTTTCATCTCTAGTCTAACAGCTCCGTTAGAACGTATGTGTTTGATCATAAGAAGCCTAGACTCGCTAACTATGGGGATGAAACCTTGGATAGGGCGGCGTAAAACGCATAGAGCATTTCATCACACTCAGAATGTCATGGTCACAACAACCAATTATGTTTCCAGCCGTCTTAACCAAGTCTTACCACTAGGCCGAGATGTTCAGGACGAGAGAATGAGTTTGACGTCCAGCGCAACTCTTCCTTCCTTTAATCAAAATGCAGCACGAGACACGGTCACAGACACACAAGACAAACCCCATGTACATGTTCCGACAAGAGAAAGCAGAAAGCTCTAGTTCTCGGCACATGCAACATTCGCACGTTACAAGACAATGCTGCTGTCGACATGATCTGAGAGAGGATGGCACTAGTGGTCAGGGAGTTGCCACAGGGAAACCTACGAGTAGATATCGTAGCTATTGGCGGTTTAACATTCTTCTGGAGTCGACACGACGACATTGAAGAGCATGAGGCTGATGTTGGATTCGCAATCAGATGCCTCCCTCGTTCGCCAGCTTCTGAAACACCCAAAGGCTTCAATGACCACCTCATATCTCTAGAAATTTCGCTGGGAAACAAAAAGTCTGCTACTCCAACCAACACCTACGTCTCTACAATGAGCAACCAAGAGAATGTCAAGGAGAAGTTCTATGAGAATCTAAACTATCATCTTATCAGTTTGAATAATAATAATAATGTTCGCTTAGGCGTCTGAGACACGTTGCGTCGGTGGGCCACATGGTTCCAGGCCTCGTCCAGGGCGGAGGGGGAGGTTGCTACTTGCTGCAGCCATACTATTCGGGGACGGCCTCTTCTGTGCCTCCAGTCGGTCCGGTGAAGACTTTTAACACTGAGGAACGACTTGTAAAGTACCTTGTGGGCAAGGGTTTCCTGGTCCAGCTGTACAACATGACGAAACATAGAAACTCGGCCAAATGTTTCTGAGATTTGGTGAAGGCCTGTTTTAGCAGAGACTCACACGTTGCGGATGTAGTCATGCCATCGGATGCGCAGGATACGCCGCTTGTTGCGAATGTGAAAGGCGTTCAGTCTCGACACGTCATGTTTCAGCAATTTACAGGTTTCAGAGCCATAAAGTAGAACTGTTACTACGCAGGACTGGGACCAAGCAGGACTGGGACCACACAAGACTGGTAGATGCTCATATTCTGTCCTAAGGGAAATATTGCCATTACTACATACACGTCGGAGGTCGTGCATAGCGGACACAGCTAGTCCGATCCGCCTTGACATATCGGGACCGCTGGCCCATCGAATGATATCATGCTAGCGAGAAAGATGTATTCGTTGGTACCCCCCCCCCCCCCCCAACCGCAGTGTGACCCTGAGTCTCAATACCCTGGGGTGCTGTATCGGAAATGAGGTTCTGAACTTTGGTCATTTCCCAGGATACACAGGCCTTGGGAGAGCGTTTCACTGTCAAATATTTTCAGAAATCGCTGCAGCGCAGATCTGTCCGTGCAGAACAGGACAATGTCGTCCTCGTAAACGAGATCAGTGAAGATTGACTGATCAATAGCTATACCCTCCTGATGCGCGATGAGGCGGTCCAGAGGCCAATATACTGCCCTGCAGAATAGGTCGGGAGCAAGAACATATATTCCAGACGGACACCCAAAGTAGTGGGGAATCTGTAAGAGAGAGTGCCACCCAATCAAATTCTGGTGCCAGTGTTCTTGTGAAGCTCCTTTATCAGGTTCAACAGGGGGGCCAGTATGTTTATTCCTTGGAAGGTTGTCCACGAAGCTGGCAGATTAACCGATTCGAAGGCGGACTTCAAGTTCACGTATGCAGCGAGGAGCCAGGAAAATATACAGATCTAAGGGGAATATGAGCTTCAGTTCTAAATGGATGTGATACAATGTATCCATCTCATTGAAACATGCATGACAATGCCTTCTCTTGCCTCGTGTTCCGTTGATATATGTTTGGTTCTTGTCAACAGTTCCATACTAGTGGGCCTGATCTTCATCTTGATGACCCGTCCTTCAGCGCTGCTGCCGGTACAAATTTCGTCTCCAACCAATCCCTGGGCGACGGAAGTCCAATGGGTGGTAATCATCCACCAGAGGCATCTCGACTGTTCTTGCGTACATCAATGGAGGCCTTCCCCGCGGTCTCTTTCTGTCTCATGGGTACCACGTCCCTGAAAGACGTATGGATTCTGGCGAATCGACACACTGAACTGCCTCCCTGCGAGTAGACACGAATTATACGTCTATATCTTTCATTCTGTTTTTTATTTTGTCATACAGCCTTTATCATACAGCGCCAATTAGAGGCCGGATGCGCAGATTTCTTGTTATCGCAAATTGGGAGGCGTGTGCTTTCGTTAGGTGCAACTACCTGAGAGTATTAGAGACACCCTCGATTCATCGACGTCGAGGTCTGCCACTTGCTCGTAGACCGGATACCTGCATATGATAGGCTTTTGATGCAGGCTGGTCATAATGCATTCTGACTAAATGAACAAATCACTTGATTTGTTGAGAGCCAACGTAGGCACTTACTTGGTTTGTCCCAAATGTTTGCCACAACGTGGTGTTGCGGATTCGGTCAAGGATTGTCTTTCCGTCTACACTTCTCACGCAGCGCTGGATCTTGCTATTATGGGTTGCTAGTAAGGACCAAGATTGACATTGGTAACCTAATGTAGGAATACATAGTGTATTTATCAGCCTCCTCTTATTTGAAAGAAGAAATAGGGTGTCTTAAAATCGGTGCAAACTAATAGTGGACACTGTTCCTCTTCTGAATTCTCTGTGCAATCTATCTATCCACTCAGCCGTTATCAGAGAATATACAATCAACGTATTTGAACTCTCTTACTTGATTGGTATCAGTGACACTGATGTGGACATTTCTCTGCCCTTATTCACATGAAATCAACATAGTCTCTTGCTTGTGTTGGTCTTCATGTCATATTCATTACAAGTGAGCTGGAGATAGTTCAAGCGGTGGTGTAGGTCTTCTCCATGTTGGTAAAAGATGACCTGATCATCAGCAAACAACAGTTCATTGAGGCACTCTTCATTAGGCTTAGCAAACTGCGCAAGTTTATCCATGAAAATTATGAAAACAAGTGGAAAAAGCACACACTCCTGTCGTACATAACGCAGCACTGGAAACCAATGTGTCAGACCTTTATTCGTTCGTACGGCACCTTCACTGTTTACGTCAATTACTGTAATGCCATCCAGTAGTTGACTCGCCACACCATATTCCTCCATTACCTCCCATAGCTTACATCAGTTTACCCGGTCCAATGACTTATGTTGATCAATGAAGGCTACGTAGAGTTTCTTGTTGTATTCCCAGTGGTTTGCTGGGATCTATGTGCATGAGAAGGACATGATTAGCACCACTGCTCGTAAGAGGCGTCTAACTGTGTGACATGGCATAACACCGGTCATGGTTAGGTGGTTTGTTTAGAGCAGTGCAGATGGCACCTAACAAGTTGCGGGTCTGCTTTGCTCTACTAATTGAGTATATTAAGATGGACTCGCACATCAGTTAACCACTGTCCCTAGTGGAGTAATAAGCTGCTCAAGCCTAGTCCGCTAAGCAGGAACTCCTCATCAGAGCTACATCTAGCTCACATCAGAGATGGGACCTGCACATGGGCGTATGCTACTGTAGAAGTACTGGTCGACTAAGACTGAGATTCTATGGCTTTGTGTTCCACTTGACTGTCTGTTATTGTTATAGAATAATGCCTCTCGAACATCACAGATGTTACGTGTCTGTGTTCCACTTGACTGTCTTTTATTGTTCTAGAATAATGCCTCTCGGATAGCAGAGATTATACGGGTTTGTGTTCCACTTGACTGTCTTTTATTGTTCTAGAATAATGCCTCTCGGATAGCAGAGATTATACGGGTTTGTGTTCCACTTGACTGTCTTTTATTGTTTTAGAATAATGCCTCTCGGACATGAAAGATTATTTGAACTCGGACTGACGAAAATACTTGCTTGTGCACAGAGGGCACTGGGTTGTCAAGAGCTACCAGCTCACAGATATGGAGATTACATAATTATCATCAAATCATCATCATGAGCCAATTCAGAGTTGACCACTAAGTCCCAAACAACATACGCCATGAAGAGAAAAAGTCTTCATCTGTAGCAGATCGAACCTCAAATGATAATAAATAAATGATGCGGTCTTTATTGTAAGCTTTAATTTCAAGGCACATGATGTGATTGATAAATTAATATTACAGAAAGTCGGTAGTGGTAGAGAACTCTCATTTGACATCAACGTTGCTGGATTCAACTCCGGCTACCGACACGCCCCAGTCTACCCAGATGAGAAGTAGTTAATTTGCAAACGGGTACTTGTCTATACCATTAGTGAAGGAAAGGTGGGCGGAGAAGAAAACTGGCCACCCTACCTCATGCAATATGTAGCATAGAACAATGAATTATATAACATTTCATGTTTGAAGACAATGTACTAAATGCGACATTATGTTTGACGATAATGTACTATATGCGACTTTATGTTTGACGACAATGTACTGTATGCGACTTTATGTTTGACGACAATGTACTGTATACGACTTTATGTTTGACGACAATGTACTATATGCGACTTTATGTTTGACGACAATGTACTATATGCGACATTATGTTTGACGATAATGTACTGTATGCGACTTTATGTTTGACGACAATGTACTATATGCGACTTTATGTTTGACGACAATGTACTATATGCGACATTATGTTTGACGATAATGTACTGTATGCGACTTTATGTTTGACGACAATGTATTGTATGCGACTTTATGTTTAACGACAATGTACTATATGCGATTTTATGTTTGACGACAATGTACAATATGCGACTTTATGTTTGACGACAATGTACTAAATGCGACATTATGTTTCACGATAATGTACTATATGTGACTTTATGTTTGACGACAATGTACTATATGCGACATTATGTTTTACGATAATGTACTATATGTGACTTTATGTTTGACGACAATGTACTATATGCGACTTTATGTTTGACGACAATGTACTATATGCGATTTTATGTTTGACGACAATTTACTATCTGCGACTTTATCTAACGATAACGAGTGCAACAACATGCAAGGAGAAGTGATGGAGAGAGTGGCCAAACTTTTGATATGAAAACAGAAGTGAAGTAGGGATGTCCCGTGTCAACCATTTTCTTCATGTCACTAACTGGGTGATGTGATAGATAATGGATGAAACCCTAAGAGGAATAACATGGACATTATTTTCTTCCCTGGAAGATCCAGGATAACGCAGATGCCACTACATTATTTACACAATCATACCAACACATTCGATAAAGATGTAAAGATTGAGTGTGTGTAGTCAGTCAATAAGATGAACTGAACATTCATTTTATAAAAAAAACAGAAGTCTTAGTCGACCCGTACTTATATAGTGGCGAAGGCTTCTGTGCAGGTCTTAGTCTTAATCGACCTGCACTTCTACAGTGGCGAAGGCTTCTGTGCAGGTCTTAGTCTTAATCGACCTGCACTTCTACAGTGGCGAAGGCTTCTGTGCAGGTCCTAGTCTTAATCGACCTGCACTTCTACAGCGGCGAAGGCTTCTGTGCAGGTCTTAGTCTTAATCGACCTGCACTTCTACAGTGGCGAAGGCTTCTGTGCAGGTCTTAGTCTTAATCGACCTGCACTTCTACAGCGGCGAAGGCTTCTGTGCAGGTCTTAGTCTTAATCGACCTGCACTTCTACAGTGGCGAAGGCTTCTGTGCAGGTCCTAGCTATGGTGTGAGCTGGGTGTAGCCGAGAGGAGAATTTCCTGCTTAGCGGGCAAAGCTCGAGCAGTTTATTACTCTGCTGCGTTGGAACAAACGCCGCAAAGGATTTTTTAACCGATATGCCAGTCCATTTTAATAGACACAAACACAAGATAGACCCGCAGCCTGTTAGACGCCATCTTTGCTGCTATAAAAAAAACCACCTTACAATGTCGCTGCTTACGTCATGCTCTCTTTAACTTAAAATTAACGTCTTTATACTGGTTTAGAAGACTCTGCAAAGTCTGTATACAACTAGTTTCATTTACTTTACCTTGCTCTTAAAGATATGCGTTTCCAATTTATTCTTAAATGCATTCATTGTTCCTGCCTCCACTACCTGCTGTGGCAATGCCTTCCAATCATTCGCCACTCTCTGACTAAAAAATATTTCCTAATATATAATCTGGACATATCTTTAGTTAATTTGTAGATATGCCCTCTTGTTCTTGTGGGGTTTAGTATTTTTCAACTTGTTAGTCTAATTTATCCATTCCCCTGATCATCTTATAAACCTGTATTGTCACCTCAAATTCTTATCTCTTCTAGACATTGTAGGCCGGTTTTTCTGAGTCTTTCCTCCTAACCGTAATTCTGGAATGCCACTTTCACTCTCTGTTTGTCAGTGGGGCTATTCTTGTCCTTATCTACAAAGCCTTCAGCGTACTACCCGGGAGAGAAGTCATGTCGAATATTTGAAATTCCACGTTAAGATAAATTTAAAATGAAAAATTATGGAAGTCGGAAACATGTAGACACTTTAGAAACACTTTGAAGGTGGTAGGACGCAATGGAATTCACCAAGTGCAATATATTCGCATTGTCGTAGTGACGCTTTTACTTCTGTATTAACACACAGAGAGATTATTCTATTCTAGAATGATTAGACCACACTGCTAGTCACTCACAGTGTGGCAGAGACATTATTCACGCCCATGTCATACTGTGTGGTTCTTGTATTCCAGAATGGTTTTACCACACTGTTAGTCGCTGACGGTATGAGTGTAATATTATTCTCGATAGCGGAAGAGCTCAAACTCGTCTCTGTAAATGAACCGGGCCGATATCTTTTATCAAATTGACCTAGTTATAAATTGTTAGCACGTTTACTATCAGCGAATAAAATCTAGGAAGTGATCTGGCCTCCCTACCTCAAAACAAGAAGATATTTTTAAAATGTGCCGTTCGGTAAGACATTTTATTTATAATAAGACAATTTTGTTTTTGTTTTTTGGGTTTGTACGGCATAACCGCGACGAGCTTCTGCCCAAAACTTTATGAAACTCCATCGTGGCTAGGAGTAAATAAGACGATGAGTGAGTGGAATATAACTTTATTATCATGCAGCATGTCCTATGCAGAACGTCACTCCCATCACATCCCAGCTCAAAGAAACTCGATCGCAAGCCAGATCTCTAGCTTATAACAGAGTCATGTTCAAGTATTCCTTGACATCTTGGGGCCATCGCCTTCTTGGTCTCCCTTTCTACCTTGATATCTAGGGATCACCGCCTTCTTCGTCTGTCTCTGCATTCCTAGACATCTTGGGATCACCCCCTTCTTGGTTTTCCTCTGCATTCCAAGACATCTTGGGATCACCGCCTTCTTGGTTTTCCTCTGCATTCCAAGACATCTTGGGATCACCGCCTTCTTGGTTTTCCTCTGCATTCCTAGACATCTTGGGATCACCGCCTTCTTGGTTTTCATCTGCATTCCTAGACATCTTGGGATCACCCCCTTCTTGGTTTTCCTCTGCATTCCAAGACATCTTGGGATCACCGCCTTCTTGGTTTTCCTCTGCATTCCTAGACATCTTGGGATCACCCCCTTCTTGGTTTTCCTCTGCATTCCTAGACATCTTGGGGTCATCGCCTTCTTGTTCTGCCTCTGCCTTTCTAGTCCGCCTTCATTACCTTCCATTACAGTTCTCTTAAGTCCGTTGAGCCTCTTGATATGGCTAAAGTATTTACATTTTCTATCCATGTTGGAATTTATGAAGCAGTTCTTCTCTATCCCTAACTCTCGTCGAATGACTGCGTTCTTCATTTTTTGGTCCATGCTGTTCTCAGGACTCTTCTATAAAATTTCGACTTGAAAGAGACGATTTGCTTTTTTTAGGTTTTGCTAACTGTTTATGTTTCGCAACCATATGCTGCCACGGGAGAAACACATATTCTGAAAATTCTAACTTTTGTTGGTTTGCTGGTATGCTGCCAACACTTTCTCAGGTTGTATAGCATATGCGTTGCCATTGCCAATCTCCTTCTGATTTTATTTGAGCAGCCGCCATTGTTGTCTTTTCTGTAGTTCAGATACTCGAATTTCGTGGCATGTTCTATTTCCTTATCCCAAAATTAAATTTGATGTCGACTTCTTGTTTGGTGGGTGGTCATTATCTTTGCTTTGTTAATGTTTACAAAGAGGCCTTGAGCTTTAATGCATCTGAAAATTATAATATAACATGTTCACATAATGGCAGATATTGTTAAAAAAACACTTTTATCTGTAATATCTTTTGAATGACCTGTCCAGTATCCGTCAAAATTGGAGACTAACAGGTGGCACTAGTAGAGGTTGGAGTAAACAATGTCGGCTCCTTAGGTTAGTGGGGCGTTGGTTAACAATGGAGAAATATAATTCCATGCATCCGGAGTGCGGCCATGTCAAGTAAACAAAAGCTGAGGTCTTCTTCTTCTTCTTCTTCGTACGCAGTCAGACAGTAACCATCATTTTTTCGAAAAAAGCGGCGGTCATCCTGAGGCTGTCGACACTGCCATTGAGCTTCTCTTGTGGTTCCACTGGTGATGGCCACATCTGCTCTCTCTGATCCTCGTATGTCGGGCAGTTCTGCAGCAGATGTTCAGCGGTCATTTTACTGGTACCGCACGGGCATTCGTCGGTACCACCTATCTTTAATTTGTTGAATAGGTGGTACCTCAGTCTATTGTGGCCAGTGCGAAGTCTGAAGACAACGACCTGCTCTCTTCTGTTCAACTGGTAATAGGCATCGTTTTTGGTGTAACCAGTATGTTCGGTTTCCCATTTGGCCATGTATCTGGCTTTGATAAGCCGTTTTGACTCTTCGTACGTCATACTAGTATCTGTTTGTGGTAGTCTTGCACCTTCTTTTGCCAGTCTGTCTGCCTCCTCGTTGCCTTGGATGTTGCAGTGTGATGGGACCCACTGTACCACTACCCTTTTTGGTGCGGACCGTTGGCACAGTTGGCAGAGTGCTGCTCTTAAGTCATTAAGCTCAGTGTTTTTCTGGCTTTTTAGCGCTGTGACTACGGCGAGAGCATCTGTAAGCAGGACTATATGGCTTTCATTTTCTTTGTGTGTCACCATTTCTTCCACTGCCGCTCTCAGTGCCTCTGCCTCCGCTCTGAAATTGCTTGTGTAGTTACCAGTAGCGAATGACAGTGTTATTTTTCTGCCATTTGGTAGGTTCAGGAATGCTCCTGCCCCTCCGTTCTGTGTAGTGTTTGTTACAGAACCGTCGGTGTATGCATGGGTCCAGTCCATGCTTGGGTAGCTTTTCGATATGAAGCTTAGGGTAGTATCTCTCCTTTCCTTTTTCAGTCTGGCAGTTTTTGTTTCCAATACCTGGTATATTTTCTACCACCTCTGGAAATATATCCTGCCTCCAGGTAGGTTTTCGTACAGTAGTGATGGGTTTTGGTGTTGTTAGTGCGTTTATGGGATCTTCGTGCATCTTTTCTTTGGCTATTTCTGCAAAGTTTCTCCGCCTTAGTTTCCCATTTCCCAAATTGTTTAGTCTCTGGTGCATTGGATGGTCAGTCAGTCTTCGGAGTTTCTCTGACTGCAGCTGGGCTCTGCAGTCTCTTCTATCGGTCATGGATTGCAGTTTTGTAATCTTTTCAAGTTCTACAATTGGCGTTGACTTCATGCCTCCTGTTATAACTCTCATGGCTTGGTTTTGAAGTTTGCTAACTTTATCGAAGTTCGCCTTTGCTGCTGTTGTCCATGCCGCAATGCCATACTCGAGAACTGGTCTCACTCTTAGCTGAGGTCTAATACATATAAGTCGCTAACACTTCCTCACTGACAACAGTAACTGACGAAATTCCCTTGACGTTTTCTCCCCACCATTATTTAACTGACATTTTCTTTAATTCTTCACCTACTAATTGCAAGAGAAGTGTACATCTCTCTCTTTCTAGCTATCTCTATCAACTCATCCATCCATTCTTTCATCCATCCATCTATCGACTCACCCATCCATCCATCCGATTCCAACCCATCTATCCCAGCACACATCCACCCATTCAAAACGCGTCCATCCCTCCATCTCCCCATGTCTCTCTGCCTGTCTGTTTGAATGTCTGCCTGTCTCTATCTATCTCGCCTTATTATCCATATTCTGTATTCTCTCTCTCTCCCTCTCTCTTTCTCTCTCTTTCTAAATATGTGTGTGTGTATGTATATATATATATATATATATATATATATTTATATATATATATATATATATATATATACACACACAAACACACACACTCACAAACACACACACACACACATAAACAGACACATACACACACACACACACACACTTTAATCATCCCGTTTCTCTGTACTCTCAACATTCAGTTCAGAATATGAACTAAGCGAGTTACAACATGAACTATTGGGATGATCAAGGACATCATAATGTTCGCAACTCACTACTAGGTAAGAAACAAGCACAGACGAGTAAAGCTCACGAACATCAACATGTCCTGTCAAACCACCATTTTTAAGGACTATCCACCAAACAAAAAAACTACTGATTCTATCAGAAATTATGTCAAGGAAAATGTAAGGATATCAACTTTGTTAACTCGCTGTTTATGTATTCGTCGATTTGTTAAATAAAATAAATAAAGATGCATAACAATCACTGCGATCTGTGAAGCAGTGTTAGAGACTTCACTGTAAGGGCTCTCAGCTGTTGTGAAGTGAAGGTGACCGGTCCACTCTCTCGATTGTTTGTCTTACAAAAATCAAAGAGATACATCTAGACAATGATGTTAGTCATGAAATACTAGAGGCTTCATTGTTCTGAGACAGCATAATTTATGAGACCCCGTTCGTTTACTCTCTGTCATATCTTCTCTAATAACTAATAATGGATCCATCTACACAATGAGACCACGAAACGAACCCTGTACCTTCTCATTAAAAGTTTATGCACTAACATTGCAACATGCTGTCTACATACATGTTCTGGGATCTAATAATGTTGTGTTTGCTTGTAACGTGTTATGCCTCTGTGGGAACCAAGCACATTTGTATCTGCTATTTATCTTATTCAACAATTATTCCATTATGGCATTTAGCTCAAAGATCTTATTAATGATTGTCTAGTAAGTTGTAGATAAACGAACTTCAAAGCGAGATCTGCAGTAGATTTGGTTTGTTGGCATATTTTTAAATAATCTACATAAACTATGTAAAAGTTGGAAAAATGAATACTGATTTTGGATATTTAAATACGAACTATTATTTACGTTTAAATGTTTATAAACAAAGCATACTAAGATATTTCTTTTTAAATTTTTAAAGGGTTGCAGCCACATAAACTAAAAACAATTAAAGAAAGCAAGAGTTATATTCCCTGAATATTGTAAAAAAAAGTCGCAAGAGAGAACCTGCCTTGGGCGTCTCCCCTCTATCTAGGGGTAATTGAATACAGCCTAGAATAGAGTGATCTATGCCCCTGCAGCAGATCCACATGGCTGTACATATTGCAAGTATGCACGTAAGATGTAAGGTTTTAATTTTACCAAATGTTTCTTGCTCGCTTTCGTCCTATTTACTTGACATATAGGCGTCTAAGTCGCGGAACTAACTATGCAAGTGGTAGCCGAACACAAACACTAGCTGGTCCTAACAGTTAATAATAGTATTTTTGTTGTTGTTTTTTGTTGCTTAGATGTTTGCCTCACTAGTTTGTACTGGCGGAGGCGCGCCATTTTCCACCCCAGACCGTAGTCAATTGGGGCGATATCAGGACGCATAAACCAGTGCTTGGATGCATGTGTGCATCTGTATGTACCTAAGCTAGCCCAACCAAAGTGCAATGGAAGGGCTTTACCACGAGGGCGCATGTGAAAGTTGTGCAAGGGTGTGACTGTAGGAAAGAGTCAAATGAAACAGAGTGAGGTGAGAAGAGAGAGCAGGGGAAGAGTGACACTTAATAATAGTATTTTTTTTTTTTTTTTGCTTAAATGTTTGCCTCACTAGTTTCTACTGGCGGAGGCGCGCCATTTTCCACCCCAGACCGTAGTCAATTGGGCGATATCAGGACGCATAAACCAGTGCTTGGATGCATGTGTGCATCTGTATGTACCTATGCTAGGTTTGTGCGCCCTCAGAAGCTAGCCCAACCAAAGTGCAATGGAAGGGCTTTACCACGAGGGCGCATGTGAAAGTTGTGCAAGGGTGTGACTGTAGGAAAGAGTCAAATGAAACAGAGTGAGGTGAGAAGAGAGAGCAGGGGAAGAGTGACACTTAATAATAGTAATGTTAGAGTTAGCATTTATGCTGCAAACTGTGGAAGACGGTCCTTCTAGTTTCCATTATTTGTATATCGTTTTGAAAACTAATTTAATCATATACATTAAGCACAACTAAATGTTACAACTTATCTCAAAGTAGTTTGTTTCATAAATTGAATTGTATCATTACATAAAATTATAGGTACAAATTTGCTTTGATGAAATATTGAACATTTTTGTAAATTGAGTATGTATTTATTATCATCATTTGATGTGTAAAGGGAACCAACTGATAGTAGCATTCATTGGCTTTCTTTGTTGAAAGGAATTCATTGCCCTTGTGACGAAGTAAACATTTGTCTTGTGAACATTGTTCACGACTAGGTCGTGTAACTGTTGTCTGGGTAATCGGATAGCCTATACTGAGTGATGTGTAGGGTTGAAATACTGAAGACATGTGTTCTATTATTGGCTATTCGTGTATTGGATAATAACAAGACGTAAGCAAAGGTATGTGAACTTTTTTATATACATTTTCTCTAACAAATCATCTATGAACTGTTAATCTACATCTACTACTACAGCATATGCTACAGTAACTACTACAATCACTGCTACAGCAGAAACTACAGTCATTGCTTCAGACACTACTGCAGCAGATACTATAATACCTACCACAGATAATGCTATAGTCTCTACTACAGCAGATAATTTAGTTCCTGCCACAACAGATACTACAGTCACTTCTGCATCATATACTACAATTCCTACAGCAGCCACTACTACAGTAACTACTACATTCACTACTACAGTTACTACGGTAGTTACTACTACAGCAGATAATAAATTTCCTACCACACCATATAATACAGTCACATATACAACAGATAGTGCATTTCCTACTACAGTCACTAATTCCGCAATTACTACAGCAGATACTAGTTACTACTTCAATAACTACTAGAGTAAATACTAAAATCACTAGTTCAGGGACTTCTACAGTAGATGCTACAGCAACTACTACAGTCACTACTGAAGATACTAGTCACTACTACAGCATATACTGCCATCACTACTACAGCATATACTGCCATGATTACTACAGCAGATACTACAGTTACTGCTGCAGTCACGACTACAGTTACTGATGCAGTCACTACTACAGCAGATACTACAGTCACTGCTGCAGTCACGACTACAGTTACTGATGCAGTCACTACTACAGCAGATACTACAGTCACTGCTGCAGTGACGACTACAGTTACTGATGCAGTCACGACTACAGTTACTGATGCAGTCACTACTACAGCATATACTGCCATCATTACTACAGCAGATACTACAGTTACTGCTGCAGTCACGACTACAGTTACTGATGCAGTCACTACTACAGCAGATACTACAGTCACTGCTGTAGTCACTACTACAGTCGATACCACAATAACTACTACAGCAGAAACTGCAGCCACTACTATACTACTGAAGTCACTACTACGGCTGATACTCCAGTTACTACTGCAGTCAATACAGCAGATACTATAGTAACTACTGCAGCAGATACAACAATCACTAATACAATCACTACTAGAGTCACTACCTTAGTCAAGCTACTGGAGTCAATAGTTCAGTCACTACTACATGAGATACTGCAGCCACTACTGCAGGAAATATTACAGTTACTGCTGCAGTCACTACTAACGAAGATGCTATAGTTAGTGCTACAATCACTTCTACAGCATAACATAGACTCACTACTAAAGCATATAATAAAGTCACTAACACAGTCAATATTATTGTCAATACTACAATCACTGCAGTAACTACTAGAGTCACTATTTTAGTCACTATTTGTGTCACTACTACAGTAATATCTGCAGTAACTCCTACATTAACTTCTATAGTAACTACGGCAGTACCTACACAAGTCACTACTTGAGTCACTGGTTCAGTCAAAACTACTAGAAATAGTACAGTTTCTACTGCAATCAGTACTACAACAGATACTACAGTCGCTATTGCAGTCACGTCCACAGTCACTACCAAAGCAACTACTACAGAAGATACTACATTACCACTACAGCTGATGCTACAGTTACTACCACAGCTAATTCTACTGTTACTACTACAGCTGGTACTGCAGCAACTACTACAGTCACTACTACAGCAGATACTTCAGTTACTACTACAGTCACGACTACAGCATATACTACAGTTACTACAGCAGTCACGACTACATCATATACTACAGTTACTACAGCAGTCACGACTACAGCATATACTACAGTTACTACAGCAGTCACGACTACATCATATACTACAGTTACTACAGCAGTCACGACTACAGCATATACTACAGTTACTACTGCAGTCACGACTACAGCATATACTACAGTTACTACAGCAGTCACGACTACAGCATATACTACAGTTACTACTGCAGTCACGACTACAGCATATACTTCAGTTACTACTGCAGTCACGACTACAGCATATACTACAGTTACTACTGCAGTCACGACTACAGCATATACTACAGTTACGATCACAGAACATATTGCTCTCACTACCATTTCAGATAGTAATGTTACTGATACTGAAAGTACCACAGTCACTACCACAGAATATACTACAGTAACTACTAGAGTCAAAACTACAGTCACTACTACAGCAGATGCTGCAGTTACTACTACAACTGATACTACAGTCAATATTGCAATCACTACTCGTGTCACTGACATCGAGGTTCTCTCGAGGGCTAACATGCCCAGCATCCATGCACTGCTAGAAAAAGCACGACTAGGATGGGCCGGACACCTTGTCCGTATGTCAGGCGAGCGGCACCCAAAGAAGCTTCTCTACGGCGAGCTGAGAGAGGAATGGCGCGAGAGAGGGCGCCCAAAGAAAGGTTTTAAGGACGGTCTGAAGGACTCACTTAAAAGTTGCCAGACAGACACCGACACCTGGGAATGTGTTGCGCAAAACAGATCTGACTGGAGAAGCGCAGTCAAATCGTGTTGTGAAAGCCCAGAGCAGACGCGAGACCCGGAAATCACGAACAACGGGAACACCATCACCTTCTACAAACCTCGTGTGCCCGTTATGTAGCAGATGTTTTCATGCCAGCGTTGATCTGTTCAGCCACATGCGCACACACACACGCAACAGGGAAGTATGTGACAAGGATGATGTCGGCGGTCCTCATCGACAACGATGGACAGCTATAATTATTACTGAGGCAAAAGTCACTACAGCAGTCACTACTATAGTAACCACTGCTACTGTACCTACTAGAATCACTACTTCAGTAAATACTACATTAACTACTGTAATCGCTAGTTTTATAATTACTAGAGAAGATACTACATTTATTCCTGCATTCACTACTACAAAAGATACAACAGTAACTACTACAGCAGATTCTACACTTAAAACGGCAGTCACTTCTGCAGTCACTACTACAGTAAATACTGCAGTCACTATTTCAACAGATACTGCAGTCTCTCCCAGCTGCTACCAGTCACTTCTACTTACTACTTCAGTCCCTACTAACATCACTACTACAGTAAATACTAGAGTACTACTGCACCTACTAGAGCAATTGGAGTCACTATTTCAGTTACTACTACGTTAGATACTACAGTTACTACTACAGCAGATACTACAGTCACTACTTCAGCAGATACTACAGTCACTACTTCAGCAGATACTACAGTTACTACTATAGCAGATACTACAGTCTCTACTACATCAGATACTACAGTCTCTACTACATCAGATACTACAGTTACTACTACAGCAGATACTACAGTTACTATTACAGCAGATACTACAGTCACTACTTCAGCAGATACTACAGTCACTACTTCAGCAGATACTACAGTTACTATTACAGCAGATACTACAGTCACTACTTCGGCAGATACTACAGTTACTACTACAGCAGATACTACAGTTACTACAACAGCAGATACTACAGTCACTACTACAGCAGCTACTACAGTTACTACTACAGCAGATACTACTGTTACTACTACAGCAGATATTACAGTCACTACTACAGCAGATACTACAGTTACTACTACAGCAGTTACTACAGTTACTACTACAGCAGATACTACAGCAGATACTACAGGCACTCCTTCAGCAGATACTACAGTTACTACTACAGCAGATACTACAGTCACTATTACAGCAGATACTACAGTTACTACTACAGCAGATACTACAGTTACTACAGCAGGATATACTACAGTCACTACTACAGCAGATACTACAGTTACTATTACAGCAGATACTACAGTCACTTCTACAGCAGATACTACGGTCAGTACTACAGCAGATACTACAGTTACTATTACAGCAGATACTACAGTCACTACTACAGCAGATACTACAGTTACTATTACACCAGATACTACAGTCACTAGTTCAGTCACTACTACAAGTAGATACTACATCTACTACTGCAGTCATTTTTGCAGGTACTACAGCCACTACTACAGCAACTACAACAGCAACTACTACAGCAACTACTACAGCAACTGCTACAGTCACTAATGCAGTCACTACTTCAGTCACTACTACAACAACTACTATATCAACTGCGACATTCACTGCTACAGAAACTACTACACTACAGCAACTGCTGCAGTCACTACTACAGCAACTACTACAGCACTTTGTACAGTCACGGTTGCAGTCACTATTGCAGCCACCACTAAACCAGTAAATACAGTCTCTGCTACAGTGACTACTACAGTCACTACTGCAGTTACTACGGCACTACGGCAGACACTACTACAGTCACTACTGCAGTACTTCAGCACTACGGCAGACACTACTACAGTCACTACTGCAGTTACTACGCCACTACGGTAGACACTTCTACAGTTACTACTACAGTCACTACTACAACAACTACTACAGTCACTGCTACAGCAGATACTACAGTCACTTCCACAGTCACTACTCCAGTAACGACTATAGCAGATGCTACAGTTACTACCACAACTGATACTACAGTTACTACTACAGCAGATACTACAGTTACTACCAGAACATATTTTACAGTCACTTCAACAGCCGATACTACAGTCACTATTGCAGTCACTTCCACAGTCACTACCAAAGCAACTACTACAGACACTAGTACTGCAGATGCTACAGTTACTACCACAACTGATACTACAGTTAATACTACAGCTGGTACTACAGCAAATACTACAGTTACTGCAACAGTCACTACTACAGCAACTTCTACAGTCAATACTACATCAGATACTACAGTTACTACTGCAGTCATTACTATAGCATATACTACAGTTACTTCTACACAGCACATACTACTCTCACTACTAAAGCAGAAAGTACAGTTACTACTACAAAAAGTACTACAGTCACTATTACAGTCACTACCACATCATATACTACAGTAACTACTATAATCACTAATTGAGTGACTTCTTCTGTCAATACTACAGTAACCTCTGGAGTCAATAATTCAGTCACCGCTACGGTAAATATTAACATAACTACCATATAATATACTTCAGTTTCTACTACAACATATACTACAGTTACTATACTTCAGTTTCTACTACAACAGATACTACAGTTACTACTACAGCTGATACTACAGTCACTACTGCAGTCACTAATACAATAACAGTCACTACCAAGGTCACTTCTATATAGTAAGCACTATAGTAACTACTACACTACCTACTAGGGTCACTACTTCAGTAAATACTGCAGTAACTGCTGGAGACGCTAGTTCTGTCACAACTAGAGCAGATACTACAGTCCTCACTGCATTCACTACTGCAAAAGGATACACACACCAGTCTCTCCTACAGCAGATTCTACACTTACAACTGCAGTCACTACTACAGTAAATACTTCAGTAACCACCATAGCAGACACTATAGTTACTACCACAGAAGATACTGTAGTCACTACCATAGTTACTACCACAGCAGATACTGTAGTCACTACCATAGTTACTACCACAGCAGATACTGTAGTCACTACCATAGTTACTACCACAGCAGATACTGTAGTCACTACCATAGTTACTACCACAGCAGATACTGTAGTCACTACCATAGTTACTACCACAGCAGATACTGTAGTCACTACCATAGTTACTACCACAGCAGATACTGTAGTCACTACCATAGTTACTACCACAGCAGATACTGTAGTCACTACCATAGTTACTACCACAGCAGATACTGTAGTCACTACCATAGTTACTACCACAGCAGATACTGTAGTCACTACCATAGTTACTACCACAGCAGATACTGTAGTCACTACCATAGTTACTACCACAGCAGATACTGTAGTCACTACCATAGTTACTACCACAGCAGATACTGTAGTCACTACCATAGTTACTACCACAGCAGATACTGTAGTCACTACCATAGTTACTACCACAGCAGATACTGTAGTCACTACCATAGTTACTACCACAGCAGATACTGTAGTCACTACCATAGTTACTACCACAGCAGATACTGTAGTCACTACCATAGTTACTACCACAGCAGATACTGTAGTCACTACCATAGTTACTACCACAGCAGATACTGCAGTTACTACTGCCAATCACTACTACAGCAACTACTACTATCAATACTTCAGCAAATACTACAGTTACTAATACATTCACTACTACAGCAGAAACTACAGTCACTACTACAGAAGAACCTACAGTCACTACCACAGCAGATACTGCAGTTACTACTGCCAATCACTACTACAGCAACTACTACTATCAATACTTCAGCAAATACTACAGTTACTAATACATTCACAACTACAGCAGAAACTACAGTCACTACTACAGAAGAACCTACAGTCACTACCACAGCAGATACTGCAGTTACTACTGCCAATCACTACTACAGCAACTACTACTATCAATACTTCAGCAAATACTACAGTTACTAATACATTCACTACCACAGCAGATACTGCAGTTACTACTGCCAATCACTACTACAGCAACTACTACTATCAATACTTCAGCAAATACTACAGTTACTAATACATTCACTACTACAGCAGAAACTACAGTCACTACTACAGAAGAACCTACAGTCACTACCACAGCAGATACTGCAGTTACTACTGCCAATCACTACTACTGTTACTACTTCAGTCACTACTAACATCAATACTACAGGAACTACTAATGCACCTACTAAGTCATTATGTTAGTCAATTCTACAGTAACTTCTGGAGGCACTATTTAAGTGACTACTACAGTAGATGCTTCAGTTGCTACTACAGCAGATACTACAGTTACTGGTACAGTCTCTACTACATCAACTACAAGAGTCTCTAATACAGCACATATCACAGTTACTAACACTGCATATACTACAGTCACTACTTCAGCAGATACTGCAGTTACTACTGCAGCAGATACTACATTTACTACTACAGTAAATACTGCATTAACTACTAGAGTCACTGTCTGCTGTGAGTTCGGATTAACAATCAGCAAAACGAAAACACAAGTTTTGGTCCAGGGTGCAAGCAAACCACCAGTAATCTCAATTGATGATGAAGCTCTTGATGTAGTAGATCACTTTATGTACTTGGGATACTCAGTCAATAATAAACTATCCGCGGACCTAGAGATCAATATCAGGATAGGAAAGGCAGCAACAACAATGAGCAGATTAACAAAAAGGGTCTAGGGGAACAATGCTCACTGTTAAAACAAAAACACTTGCTTACCAGGCCTGTGTCCTCAGCACTCTTCTTTACGGCAGTGAGACATGGTCTACCTACATGCACCAGGAGAGGCGGCTAAATAGCTATCACGCGAGGTGCCTGCGCAGAATCCTGGGCGTTGGGTGGCAAGACAAGATCACCAACGCGGAGGAGTTAGGGAGAACAGGCACTGTCACAATTTTTTCTATCCTCAGTCATCGAAGGCTCCCTGGCTGGGACACATTCGGAGGATGGATGATGGCAGAATACTAAAATATCTTCATTATGGGGAATTACAGTTGAGGAGAAGGTCTCGGGGCCGGCCACTACTTCGGTACAAGGATGTATGCAAGCGGGACATGAATGACGCGGGCATTGTTTTGGAATCATGGGAACAGGACGCCATGGATCGTGTTACATGGAGGGGTAGGATTAAGCATGGGATACAGACAAAGGAGATACTGATTGCTGATAGGCTAAAGAGTTTGAGAAGACACGCCACACCATGCGACGCCGGAAACGGTCCTGATTTATCTTGCACACACTGTGGAAGATGCTTCTCTGTCCGGATTTGTCTCACGAGTCACATTCGTTACCATCTTGGACTGTAGTTGCATACCTATTGAAAGCAAAATTACTATCGTCCGACAAGACAGAAACAGCTAATTGATGGACTAGAGTCACTGCTAGAGTCACTACTTCAGTCATTACTACAGTAGCTATAGCAGTCGCTACTAGTGACTATAAATAAACTACAGTTACTACTGCAGTCACTGCTACAGCAAATACTACAGCTACTATTATAGTCACTACTTCAGCAATTACTACAGTCACTACTTCATCAGATATTACAGTGAGTAATACACACTTATACAGTCAGTACCACGTCAAATATTGTAGTTACTACTGCAGCAGATAATACAGTTACTACTACAGTAAATACTGCAATAACTGCTAGAGTCAGTGCTAGAATCACTACTTCAGTCATTACTACAGTAGCTATAGAAGTCACTATTTTTTACTATAAATAAACTTCCGCTACTACAGCAGTCACTACTACAGAAGATACTGCAGTTACTACCAAAGCAGATACTACAGTTACTATTACAGTCACTACTACAGAAGATACTGCAGTTACTACCAAAGCAGATACTGCAGTTACTACAAAAGCAGATACTACAGTTACTATTGCAGTCAATACTATTACTACAGCTACTATTGCAGTAAATACTACTACAGCAGATACTGCAGTTACTACTACATAAGTTTACACAGTTATTGCTACAGTCACCACTACAGCAAATACTAATGTCACTACTGCAGTCACTACTACAGCATATGCTATAGTAACTACTACAGCATATGCTATAGTAACTACTACAGCAGATGTTTTAGTCACTACTACAGCAGATACTACAGTCACCATTACAGTTACCACTATAGTCACTTATAAAGTCAGTACTACAGTCACTAGTTCAGTCACTACTACCGCAGATAATGCAGTTACTACTACATTCAATACTACATCAACTTCTAGAGTCATTACTACAACTGATAGTACAGTTGCTACCACAGCAGATATTAAAATCACTACTGCAGCAGATACTTAAGTTACTTATAGAGTCAATACTACATCAGCTACTAGAGTTATTACTACAGCAGATATTTCAGTTACTACTACAGTCACTATTCCATCAACTACTAATGAAGCCGATGATACATTTACTACTACCACAGTAGATAATACAGTCACTAATACAACATATACTACAGTTACTACTGCAGTAGATACTGAAGTTACTACTACAGCAGATACTACAGTTACTACTACAGCACTATTATATCATATACTACAGTTACTAGTGCAGTTAATACTACAGTAGATACTACAGTTACTTCTACAGTAGATACTACAGTTACTGCTACAGCAGCAGATGTTAAAGTCACTACTACAGCATATATTGCAGTCACTATTGCAGTCAATCTTACAGTCACTACTGCAGTCAATACTACAGTAAGTACTGGAGTCACTAGTTGAGTCACTACTACAGCAGAAATTACAGTTTATACTACAGTCAATACCACACTTACTACTACATCCAGTACTACAGTCACTACTACAGTTTCTACTACAGTTACTACTGCAGCAGATAATACAGTTACTACTATAGGCACTACTGCATCAACTACGTGAGTCACGACTGCAGCAGATACTACAGTCACTTCTACAGCAACTACTACAGTCACTACCACAGGAAGTAATGCAGCAGAAACTATAATCACTACAAACTGTACCTACTAGAGTCACTTCTTCAGTCAATACTTAAGTAACTACTGGAGTAAGTAGTTCAGTCACTACTACAGCAGATACTACAGTTTCTGCTACATCACTACTACATCATATACTACATTTACTGCAACAGCACTACTACATAATATACTACATACACTACTAAAATGACTACTACAGACACATTACTAAAGTGACTACTACAGTCACTACAACAGTAGTTATTACAGGCACTACTACATTAACTACAACAGTCACTACTGCAGTTATTACGACAGTCACAATTACAGTAACTACTGGAGTCACTACAACAGAAGATGCTACAGACACTATTACAGTCACTATCGCATTACCTACTTCAGTCACTACTGCAGTAACTAATAGAGTAACTACTAAAGTACATACTAGAGTCAGTACTTCTATTAATACTATAGTAGCTACAACAGCAGATATCACAGTTACTACTGCATTTAGTAATTATGTCACTACTACAGTCACTGCTACAGTCACTACTACTACCATAGCAGATACTACCTTTGCTACTACCGTCACTGCTACAACAGAAACTACAATCACTATTACAGAAGATACTACAGTTATTAATACATCACTGCTACACAGGATACTACAGTTACTACTGCAGTCACTTCTACATAAAATATTACAGTTACCACTACAACAGATACTACGGATACTACTACAGTCTCTACTGCGTCAATTACTACAGCAGATACTACAGTTACTACTACAGCACTATTATTTCATATACTACAGTTACTAGTGCAGTTAATACTACAGTAGATACTACAGTTACTTCTACAGTAGATACTACAGTTACTGCTACAGTCAATGTTACAACAACTACTACAGCAGATTCTATAGTCACTACTAATGTACCTGCTAAAGTCACTACTTCAGCCAATACTTCAGTAACCACAACAGCAGATACTACAATTACTACTGCAGTCACATACTACAGCAAATACTACAGTCACTATTACAGCACTGCAACATCTCATACTACAGATACAACTGCAGTCACTACAACAGTCGCTACTACAGTCATCCCTATAGTAACTACAATAATCACTACTGCAATCACTACTACATAAGATACTTTAGTAACTACTATAGCAGATGCTACATTCACTATTATTTTCACCACCACACTCACTACAGCCACTACCATAATAACTTCTAGAGTAACTACTACAGTACCTACTGGAGTCAGTACTACAATAATAGTTACTAGTGCAATTACTACTTCAAACACTAATACAGTTGCTACTACTACGGAAAATACTACAGTCACTACTACAGCATATACTATAGTTGCTACTACAGTAGATACTATAGTTACTACTACAGTCACTATTACAGCCACTACTACAGCAGATGCTACAATCACTATCACAGTAACTACCACAGTCTCTACTACAGTAAGTACTAGAGTAACTACTACAGTACCTACTAGTCAATTCTTAAATCAATACTACAATACCTACTTCAGTAAATACTGCCGTAATTACAACATCAGATACTACATTTACTACCGCAGGCACTACTTCATTTACTACTACAACATATGCTGCAGTTATTACTACAGCAAATACTCCATTTACTACTACAGTCACTACTACAACAGAAGCTACAGTCATAATTACAGCAGATACTACAGTTACTTCTACAGTAGATACTACAGTCGCTACTGCAGCAGATAACTTAGTCACTACCACAGCAGCTTATACAGTCACTACAATAGCACACTAGATATTTCTATAGTCACTACTACAGCAACTACTACATCAGATACTATAGTCACTACTTTAGTCACTACTACAGTAACTGCTGGAGTCAATTTGTAGCAGAGTCCAGGTTTTCGTAGTGGTTATTCTATATAGAATGTTACTAAAGTTACTACTGCAGTCTCTACTACAGTCACTACTATAGTGACTACTGGAGTAAATACTACAGTAACTACTGCACTACTTACTAGAATCAATACTACAGTAACTACTACACTACCTACTACAGTAACTACTACAGTAACGGCTACACTACCTACTAGAGTCAATACTACAGTAACTACTACAGTAACTACTACACTACCTACTAGAGTCAATAATACAGTTACTACTACAGTAACGGCTACAGTAACTACTACAGTAACTACTACACTACCTACTAGAGGCAATACTTCAGTCAATACTACAGTAACTAGTGAAGGTACTAGTTCAATCACCACTAGAGCAGATACTACAATCAGCATCCTGCAGTTAAAACTACAGCAAATACTACAGTTTTTACTTCAGTTACTGGTTACAGCTGATAATATTTTTACTACAACAGCAGATATTCCAGTCACTACTACAGTAACTACTGTAGGGCTTACTACAGCAACTATTACATCAGATAGTCACAAATATAGTTATTACTGCAGTCATTACAATAGTCACTACTACTGTAGTAACTACTACAGCAGATGCTACAGTCAGTACTGCATTCACTATTACATTCACTACTGAAGTCATGTACTACAGTGCCTACTATAGAAGATCATACAGTCACTATGACAGTCACTACTACAGTCACTATTGAATTAACTATCAGAGTAACTACTACATTACCTACTAGAGTAACTACTTCAGTCAATACTACACTAACTACTTCAGTCAATACTATAGTAACTAGAACAGCAGATACTACAGTTAGTATTGCAGTTACTACTTCAGTCACTACTAGAATCACTGCTACAGTCACTACTACTATAGCTAGTACTACAGCAGATACTACAGTCACTACCACAGAGGATACTACAGTTACGACTACACCATATATTACAGTCACTACCACAGAGGATACTACAGTTACGACTACAGCAGATACTACAGTCACTACCACAGAGGATACTACAGTTACGACTACACCATATACTACAGTCACTACCACAGAGGATACTACAGTTACGACTACACCAGATACTACAGTCACTACCACAGAGGATACTACAGTTACGACTACACCAGATACTACAGTTACTACCACAGAGGATACTACAGTTACGACTACACCAGATACTACAGTTACTACCACAGAGGATACTACAGTTACGACTACATCAGATACTACAGTTACTACCACAGAGGATACTACAGTTACGACTACACCAGATACTACAGTTACTACCACAGAGGATACTACAGTTACGACTACACCAGATACTACAGTTACTACCACAGAGGATACTACAGTTACGACTACACCAGATACTACAGTTACTACCACAGTCAATACTGCAGCATATAATACAGTTAATACTACAGCAGATAATACAGTCATTGTGACAGCAAATCATATAGCTTCTACCACAGTTACTACTGCAGTGACTACTAGTCACTGCTGCAGTAGATACTGCAATTACTTCTTCAATAATTGCTTCAGAAGATCCTATAGCAATTAGTGCCGACAAAACTTCAGTCCCGACTACAGTCACTCCTACAATACGTTGTACAGTAACTACTGCAGTACCTTCTTAAGTCATTGCTTCAGTCAATACTACAGTAGCTAGTTTAGTCACTATTTCCGTAACTACTAGAGCAGATACCTCAGTAACTACTGCAGTCACTACAGCAGTTACTACTATAACCACTACTACAGCAGATGCTACAATTGAAAGCGCGGGCCCGCCTAATACGCTCGCCCGCCTTTCCCCGGCACTGTAGCGGGACCATTTTGGTGGAGTCGTACCGCTGGAAACGGTACGTTACTGTGATCCGTATGGATAAACTTTATCAGTCCGTGTGTGTTTCGTCGAAAGGCGTATAGCCAATCTCGACATTTCGACTCGCTGGTGGTCATTCTCTCGCAAAGAGCTTGTGACCGGTAAATGAAAAGCAGGAATCGTGCCCAAAGGCCCTGTCCTCCCCCGACCAACAGGTCGGAAAAGGGCAGGCCAGTAGGCAAACATCGTCTCCAGTCCGAGTGAAAATCATCGCCGGGCCCGTTGGGATCCGTTCTGCACAGAGCGCTGCCATCCCTCCCTGAGCGAGCCCTGTCGGTCGGTTGGTGTGTGTACGGGCCACTGGAGAGGCTTTTTACACATCCATCCTTCGCCGACCGGTGTGTGTGGTTCGTCTGTCTCCGACATATATCTGGTTGGTCCTGCCAGTAGTCATATGCTTGTCTCAAAGAGTAAGCCATGCATGTCTAAGTTCACACTGTCTCACGGTGAAACCGCGAATGGCTCATTAAATCAGTCGAGGTTCCTTAGATGACACGATCCTACTTGGATAACTGTGGCAATTCTAGAGCTAATACATGCTTACCAAGCTCCGACGCTCGCGGAAAGAGCGCTTTTATTAGTTCAAAACCAATCGTCGTTTCTCCTCTCGGGGTAGCGGCGTCCCCACTGGTGACTCTGAATAACTTTGTGCTGATCGCATGGCCTCATGTGCCGGCGACGCATCTTTCAAATGTCTGCCCTATCAAATGTCGATGGTACGTGACATGCCTACCATGTTTGTAACGGGTAACGGGGAATCAGGGTTCGATTCCGGAGAGGGAGCATAAGAAACGGCTACCACATCTAAGGAAGGCAGCAGGCGCGCAACTTACCCACTCCCGGCACGGAGAGGTAGTGACGAAAAATAACAATACGGGACTCTTTCGAGGCCTCGTAATTGGAATGAGTACACTTTAAACCCTTTAACGAGGATCTATTGGAAGGCAAGTCTGGTGCCAGCAGCCGCGATAATTCCAGCTCCAATAGCGTATATTAAAGTTGTTGCAGTTAAAAAGCGCATAGTTGGATCTCAGGCGCAGGCTGGCGGGCGTTCCGGCTCGCGCTGGTTCACTGCCCGTTGTCTCCTGCCCTACCGTCTGCCGGCTCTCTCCCGCGGGTGCTCTTCGCCGAGTGTCTCGGGTGCCCGGCGCGTTTAGTTTGAACAAATTAGTGTTCAAAGCAGGCCTCGGCTGCCTGAATAATGGTGCACGGAATAATGGAACAGGACCTCGGTTCTATTTTGTTAGTTTTCGGAACTGGAGGTAATGATTAACAGGGACAAACGGGGGCATTCGTATTGCGGCGTTAGAGGTGAAATTCTTGGATCGCCGCAAGACGAGCTACTGCGAAAGCATTTGTAAAGAATGTTTTCATTAATTAAGAACGAAAGTCAGAGGCGCGAAGACGATCAGATACCGCCGTAGTTCTGACCATAAACGATACCGACTAGCGATTCGCAGGAGTTGCTTCGATGACTCTGCGGGCAGCTTACGGGAAACCAAAGTGTTTGCGTTCCGGGGGAAGTATGGTTGCAAAGCTGAAACTTAAAGGAATTGACGGAATAGCACCACCAGGAGTGGAGCCTGCGGCTTAATTTGACTCAACACGCCAACATGATTGACAGGCCGAGAGCATTTTCGTTGGGTCTAATAAGGAACGTGTGCTGGAATTAGACCCACGGAAGACAGGTCAGTTTTACCCTCTTAATGAAAGAGAGTTGCTACGGTAATCCTCCTTAACCCTAGCACAATCGAAGGTTTCAGACACTTGTCAATTGACTGACTAAAAAGCCCTCTATTGATTCGTTGGGTCTAATAGTGAACGGGTGCAGGTATTAGACGCTTGGAAGACAGGTCAGTTTTACCCTACAGGGCGTTGCTACGGTAATCCTGCTCAATTCGAGAGGAATCGCTAGTCGCAGACATTTGGTTCACGTGCTTGGCTGATAAGCCAATGGTGCGAGGCTACCATCTGAGGGATTTCGACCGAACGCCTCTTAGCCGGAATCCCGCCCAAAATCTCAGCACCACTGCGATGGGAGGCTACGATATGGTTGGGACCTGGGGCGCGCACCGATCGAGCCTCAGAAAGAGGTATATGCCGTCCGCTGATCAAAGCGGGCGGGAAGCTGCCCGATATTTACCCCATACGTCGATGAGGTGTGAGAAACCATTAGTAGAAGACTTAGTTCTCGGTCGGGGTGTCGTAAGCAGTAGAGCAGCCACCTCACTGCGAACTGTTGAGCCTCAACCCTTGACCATGATATATGTACGTACACCAGGCGAACAACATCTCCGTGCCACGGCCAGGCTTGTTCCCTGGTTAAATGCACTCCTGCCTCGCTCTTTACCTCTGCTATCAGTCATCCCAATGGACGCAGAAGAGATGCAGGCCAGCGGACATTGCACCTCTGCTCTATTGTGACAACCTCCCAGGTGGCGGGGAATGCTAGGCGTGCCATCACTGCATATGTACCGAGAAAATAAAGGGAGCAAAGAGATACCCCACTCACATGCGTATGATACGTTTCTGGCAGGACGTGACGATCCTGGGACACAGACACACTGGACTGCCTCTCTTCCGGGACAGTACAAACTACTACATAGTCCATCATATCATATCATTGCCACACACTGAAGACACGAGTGGGGAAGACTCGATAGTCCTGCAAGACAACTTCCCTAAGAGAGACAACTCTGACCAAAAACAACTGCTGCCTTGCAGATAGGCTGGGGACAGCTAAAGGCTAAGGAGGGCATCTCTACAGAAACGCCTGTTCAAATCAGATGCACTGGGCCACAGGCTTAACGAAACAGTGCAACGTATATCGCTGTAATGATGACGGTACAACCTATAAGAAAAAAGTGTGGCGGTCATCCTGTGGAGTCCCGCCAGGCAGCGAGAGTGCCGCGCCTCACGCCTCGAAGGGACCCACCCTATGCTACTGGTGGTCCCGCACCCATGTGCTGTGGAGTCAAGGCACAAGGTGATGAGGCAAAAACTATTGAATAAAAACACAAGACCCTCAGAATACTACAGTGGAATGCGGATGGACTAATAAAAAAAAGCTTTCCCTAACACATCACTTGCATGAAGGTAAGATTGACGTATCATGTATCCAAAAAACGCACCTCAACAACAACCACAAATTCTCAATCAGAGGATACCAGACCTTCCGTCTTGATAGAGAAGGTCACAAAGGAGGGGTTCTGATACTGACTCGTAACTGCATACCGAGTAGCGCGGTAGCGGTAAATCACACCGGACAAGCATTGTAGGAGTTGACATAATGACCCAAGATATGAAGATCCGCATCTTCAACCTGTATGGCCCACCAAACAAAGACCTGTCGCTCTCGAGTATGGAAGTCAAGGACTCCAACTGCATAGTAGTTGTAGACTTCAACGGCCACTCGGAGAGATGGGGATACTCGGACACAGACAACAGAGGTGATGAAGTGGAAGACTGGGAGATAGACACAAATCACTATCTTTTCAATAATCCGGAGGATAGCCCTAGCTTTTATTTTAGAACATGGCATACCACCTCTACTCCAGATTTGGCCTTTTCCACGGTGGATATTCACCACAAAATTGACAGCCAGATGCTCAACCAATTGGCACGTAGCGACCACAGGCCAATTAGGCTAGAAGTTGATATGGAAGTAAGCCCACAGGAAACAAAACCGCTCCCACGTCGGAACTATAAACTGGGACAGATTTGCAATCCTGACAGATGGGCTGTGTGAAACCATCAACACACGAAACAATACAATGAAGCCCATGGTGGAAAGCCTAAGCAAGGCAATAATGCAAGCCGCCACTGAAACCATCCCAAGAGGGGCCAGGAAAAACTATAAGCCCTATTGGAATGATGAGTTGCAGAAAGCGGAAGATGCAGTAACACATGCTAGAAACATGGCAGAGCGAGAACAATCTATGGAGGCAAACATCGCCCTCAAAGCCGATACGGCGAAATACAAATGCACTCTCAAGCAAACAGCAAGAGAAAGCTGGAAAAACAAAACGGAAAGCCTAAATCTGGACAAAGAAGGGAACAAGCTATGGAAGCTAGTCAGAGCCATAAACGACGAAACCCCGTCAAATAAACAAATTACCATCAAGCAGGGCGAAAACTTGCTCACTGGTAAAAAAGCTGCAAACGCTTTTGTCGATCACTATGCCAGAGCAAACCACATCGAGGTCCCTGCAGATAAGCATACAGACATTAGCGAAGAGCTAAAGGTACACGAAAACATGAATACGGCTCCTGAAGAGCACATGATGGCCAAATTAACAATGAGCGAAATGGAAGAAGCCATGAGAACATTAAAGAAAAGGAAATCTCCCGGAAAAGATGGGATAACAAACGAAATGCTGATGTGGCTGGGCCAAACAGCGAAGAGGAAGCTGCTATCGGTCCTGAACCAAAGCTGGAAAAGGGGAATTGTACCCCAGGCATGGAAAGACGCAGTACTGGTACCAGTACCAAAAAAAGGAAAGGACAAAACATCCAAATGGATACAGGCCTGTCAGCGTACTGAGCTGTGTCGGCAAACTGATGGAACGTATGATAAACACCAGACTGATGTGGCATCTGGAAGAAAAACGAATACTAATTCCACAGCAAGCCGACTTTAGACAGCACAGGTCCACTGAGGACCAGGTCATCCTCATAGCCCAGGAGATAGAAGATGCCTACCAAGCTCAGAAACACACAGTAGCGGTTTGGGTGGACCTGGAAAAGGCATTTGACAAAGTCTGGAAAGATGGACTTAAGAGTCAAGCTAAGAAGAAGTGATGTCTGTGGGAAAATGTACAAGTGGATCAAACACTACCTCAAAAACAGAACGGCCAGAGTCCAAGTACAAGGGCAGATGAGCAGAAAGGTGACACTCGAGCAGGGAGTACCCTAAGGGGGAGTACTGTCACTCACACTCTTCCTGGTGTATATAAACAACATTACAGAGAATATACCAAGAAGAGTCCATAGCTCAATGTTTGCAGAAGATCTGGCTATGTGGACCTCTGAAAAGAATCTCACCATAGCAAGAAATTGGATGCAGCAGGCTCTAACATCGCTGGAAGAGTGGGCGAACTCATGGCTTGTCAAAATAAACGAAAAGAAAACCACATGCACCATATTCTCGCTTTCCATCAAACCCCAAAATACCAAGTTAAGTTTACATGGCAAATTCCTGCAGCCAAACGACAACCCAAACTATCTGGGAGTCACATTTGATCGGCGCATGACATGGACAAGTCAGATCGAGAGAAACCGAATGAGAGCCAGAGAAAGAATGGCAATCATTAGGAAACTTGCTGGCACAAGCTGGGGAGCAGACGAAAGCATACTAAAGAAACTGTATACTGGAAGAGTGAGACCAGTTCTCGAGTATGGCATTGCGGAATGGACAACAGCAGCAAAGGCGAACTTCGATAAAGTTAGCAAACTTCAAAACCAAGCCATGAGAGTTATAACAGGTGGCATGAAGTCAACGCCAATTGTAGAACTTGAAAAGATTACAAAACTGCAATCCATGACCGATAGAAGAGACTGCAGAGCCCAGCTGCAGTCAGAGAAACTCCGAAGACTGACTGACCATCCAATGCACCAGAGACTAAACAATTTGGGAAATGGGAAACTAAAGCGGAGAAACTTTGCAGAAATAGCCAAAGAAAAGATGCACGAAGATCCAATAAACGCACTAACAACACCAAAACCCATCACTACTGTACGAAAACCTACCTGGAGGCAGGATATATTTCCAGAGGTGGTAGAAAATATACCAGGTATTGGAAACAAAAAACTGCCAGACTGAAATAGAAAAGAGATATACTACCCTAAGCTTTACATCGAAAAACTACCCAAGCATGGACTGGACCCATGCATACACCGACGGTTCTGTAACAAACACTACACAGAACGGAGGGGCAGGAGCATTCCTGAACCTACCAAATGGCAGAAAAATAACACTGTCATTCGCTACTGGTAAGTATACAAGCAATTTCAGAGCGGAGGCAGAGGCACTGCGGGCGGCAGTGGAAGAAATGGTGCCACATAAAGAAAATGAAAACCATATAGTCCTGCTTACAGATGCTCTCGCCGTAGTCACAGCGCTAAAAAACAAGAAAAACACTGAGCTTAATGACTTAAGAGCAGCACTCTGCAAACTGTGCCAGCAGTCCGCACCAAAAAGGGTAGTGGTACAGTGGGTCCCATCACACTGCAACATCCAAGGCAACGAGGAGGCAGACAGACTGGCAAAAGAAGGTGCAAGACTACCACAAACAGATACTAGTACGACGTACGAAGAGTCAAAACGGCTTATCAAAGCCGGATACATGACCAAATGGGAAACCGAACATACTGGTTACACCAAAAACGATGCCTATTACCAGTTGAACCGAAGAGAGCAGGTTGTTGTCTTCAGACTTCGCACTGGCCACAATAGACTGAGATACCACCTATTCAACAAATTAAAGATAGGTGGTACCGACGAATGCCCGTGCGCTACCGGTAAAATGACCGCTGAACATCTGCTGCAGAACTGCCCTACATACGAGGATCAGAGAGAGCAGACGTGGCCATCACCAGTGGAACTGCAAGACAAACTATATGGCAGTGTCGACAGCCTCAGGATGACCGCTGCTTTTTTCGAAAAAATAAAGATTTACGTCTGACAGCGTACGAAGAAGAAGAAGAAGAAGAAGAAGAAGAAGAAGAAGATGCTACAATTACTACTATCGTCACTATTACAGTCACTACCAAAGTCACTACTATAATAACTACTAGAGTAAGATCAAATTACATGCTAGAGTCCTTACTTCATTCAATACTACAATAACTACTACAGCAGATATTACAGTTACTACTGCAATTACTACTTCAGTCACTACTACAGTTGCTCCTACTACACTTACTACTACAGGAGATACTACAGTTACTTCCACGGCAGATACTGTAGTCACTACATCAGTTACTAACACAGTCAATAGTGCAGTCACTACTACAGCAACTACTACAGCACATACTAAATTTACTACTATAGTCATTCCTGTAGGCATTACTGCAGTCACTACTACAGTAACTACAACAGAGAACACTACACTTTCTACAACAGCAGATACTACAGTCACTACTACATTATATACTACAGTCAGTACTGCATTCTCTATCACAGTCAGTACTACAATCACTACTAGAGTAACAACATATTATCTACTAGAATCACTACTTCAGTCAATACTACAGTAACTAGTAGAGGTGCTATGCCAGTCACTACTAGAGCAGATACTACAATTACTACTACAGGCACTGCTACATCATATACTACATTTACTATTACATCACTACTACAGCATATACTACATTTACTATTACTATTTCGAAAAAATAATGGTTACTGTCTGACTGCGTACGAAGAAGAAGAAGTAGAAGACACTTGTCAATTGACTGACTAAAAAGCCCTCTATTGATTCGTTGGGTCTAATAGTGAACGGGTGCAGGCATTAGACGCTTGGAAGACAGGTCAGTTTTACCCTACAGGGTGTTGCTACGGTAATCCTGCTCAATTCGAGAGGAATCGCTAGTCGCAGACATTTGGTTCACGTGCTTGGCTGATAAGCCAATGGTGCGAGGCTACCATCTGAGGGATTTCGGCCGAACGCCTCTTAGCCGGAATCTCGCCCAAAATCTCAGCACCACTGCGATGGGAGGCTACGATATGGTTGGGACCTGGGGCGCGCACCGGTCGAGCCTCAGAAAGAGGTATATGCCGTCCGCTGATCAAAGCGGGCGGGAAGCTGCCCGATATTCACCCCATACGGCGATGAGGTGTGTGAAACCACTAGTAGAAGACTTAGATCTCGGTCGGGGTGTCGTAAGCAGTAGAGAAGCCACCTCACTGCGAACTATTGAGCCTCAACCCTTGACCATGATATATGTACGTACACCAGGCGAACAACATCTCCGTGCCACGGCCAGGCTTGTCCCCTGGTTAAATGCACTCCTGCCTCGCTCTTTACCTCTGCTATCAGTCATCACAATGGACGCAGAAGAGATGCAGGCCAATGGACGCAGAAGAGATGCAGGCCAGTGGACATTGTACCTCTGCTCTATTGTGACAACCTCCCAGGTGGCGGGGAATGCTAGGCGTGCCATCACTGCATATGTACCGAGAAAATAAAGGGAGCAAAGAGATACCCCACTCACTTGCGTATGGTACGTTTCTGGCAGGACGTGACGATCCTGGGACACAGACACACTGGACTGCCTCTCTTCCGGGATAGTACAAACTACTACATAGTCCATCATATCATATCATTGCCACACACTGAAGACACGAGTGGGGAAGACTCGATAGTCCTGTAAGACAACTTCCCTAAGAGAGACAACTCTGACCAAAAACAACTGCTGCCTTGCAGATAGGCTGGGGACAACTAAAGGCTAAGGAGGGCATTCCTACAGAAACGCCTGTTCAAATCGGATGCACTGGGCCACAGGCTTAACGAAACAGTGCAACGTATATCACTGTAATGATGACGGTACAACCTATCAGAAAAAAGTGTGGCGCTCATCCTGTGGAGTCCCGCCAGGCAGCGAGAGTGCCGCGCCTCACGCCTCGAAGGGGCCCACCCTATGCTACTAGTGTTCACCCACCCATATGCTGTGGACTCAAGGCACAAGGTGATGAGGCAAAAACTATTGACCAAAAACACAAGACCCTCAGAATACTTCAGTTGAATGCGGATGGACTCATAAAAAAAGCTTTCCCTAACACATCACTTGCATGAAGGTAAGATTGACGTGGCATGTATCCAAGAAACGCACCTCAACAACAACCACAAATTCTCACAGTAGTCACAGCGCTAAAAAGCAAGAAAAACACTGAGCTTAATGACTTAAGAGCAGCACTCTGCAAACTGTGCCAGCAGTCCGCACCAAAAAGGGTAGTGGTACAGTGGGTCCCATCACACTGCAACATCCAAGGCAACGAGGAGGCAGACTGATGGCAAAAGAAGGTGCACGACTACCATAAACAGATACTAGTATGACGTACGAAGAGTCAAAACGGCTTATCAAAGCCAGATACATGACCAAATTGGAAACTAAACATACTGGTTACACCAAAAACGATGCCTATTACCAGTTGAACAGAAGAGAGCAGGTCGCTGTCTTCAGACTTCGCACTGGCCACAATAGACTGAGGTATCAACTATTCAATAAATTGAAGATAGGTGGCACCGACGAATGCTCGTGTGGTACCGGGAAAATGATTGCTGAACATTTGCTGCAAAACTGCCCGACATACGAGGATCAGAGAAAGCAGATGTGGCCATCACCTGTGGCAACACTATACACGCTCTATGGCAGTGTCTACAGCCTCAGGATGACCGCTGCTTTTTTCGAAAAAATAAAGGTTTACGTCTGACAGCGTACGAAGAAGAAGAAGATGCTACAATTACTACTATCGTCACTATTACAGTCACTACCAAAGTCACTACTATAATAACTACTAGAGTAAGATCAAATTACATGCTAGAGTCCTTACTTCATTCAATACTACAATAACTACTACAGCAGATACTACAGTTACTACTACAGTAACTTTTACATTAACTACTACAGTACCTACTAGAGTCACTACTACAGAAGATAGTACAGTTATTACTACAGAAGATACTGCAGTTACTACTACAGTCACTATTGTATTAACTACTAGTCACTTCTACAGCAGATAATACAGTCAAACAGAGACAACAGTTACTACCACAGCAGACAATATAGTTACTACTGCAGTTACTACAACAGCATATACTATAGTAACTACTGCAAACAGTACTTCATTCAAAACTACAATACCTGCTAGAGTCACTACTACAGTAACTGCTAACGTACCTACTTCATTCAATGTAACTAAAGTTGTTGCCCAGACTCAATCCACTAGCTACAAAGACACGAGTAAACTACAGTCTTCCACGTGAGAACAGGCCACATCAGACTACTGGACCACCTATATTAACTCAAAATCTCCCAAACAAATTAATGTCCATATGGGACATGAGTCCAGACCCATGAACATCAAGAATTCCTAGCTTCGAAGAATTAAGATGCCAGACCTGCCTAGATGAAACAGAACTGAGTAAAAAGTCAAGGCGTTATTGATCAGAACGGGAAAGGACTGTAGACTTCATCTTGGCGATATGACTGAAGATTTAGCATGATCAGAAAACCCAAACGCAGTAGAAGAAGGAAGAAAAAGAAAGAAGAAGGAAAAAGAAGAAAAGAGAAGGAAGGAAGAAGAAGGAAGGAAGAGAAAGGAAGGAAGAAGAATGAAGGAAGAGAAAGGAAGGAAGAGGAAGGAAAAATAAGGAAGAAGAAAGAAAGAAGAAGAAAGAAAGAAGAAGAAAGAAATAAGAAGAAAGAAATAAGAAGGAAGGAATAAGAAGAAGGAAGGAAGGAAGAAGAAGGAAGAAGAAAGAAAGAAAAAGAAAGAAAGAAGAAGAAAGAAAGAAGAAGAAAGAAATAAGAAGGAAGGAAGAAGAAGAAGGAAGGAAAGAAGGAAGGAAGGAAGAAGAAGGAAGAAGAAAGAAGAAAGGAAGAAAGAAAGAGAGAACGAGAGAAAGAAAGAAGGTAGGAAGGAAGGAAGAGAAGGCAGGCTGGGAAGGAAGGAAGGAGGGGATGAGGGGAGGGAGGGAGGAGGGAAGGAAGGAAAGATAGAAAGAAAGAAGGAAAGAAAGAAGAAATGAAAGAAGAAAAGAAAGGAAAGAAAGAAGGAAAGAAAGAAGGAAGGAAAGGAAAAGAGAGAGAGAGAGAAGGAAGAAGAAGGGATAAAGGAGAAGAAGGAGAAGAAGAAGGAGGAGGAGGAAGAAGAATAAGAAGAAAATGAAGCTAAAGATACCAGCTAGTTTTGTTGGTCTTGAAAACGAAGGATGCGCAGAGATTTATGTGAAGTTGAAGCCGAGGAAAGAAACGAGTCCTAGCAAGATGGCAAGGTGATGTCTCACGAGAGATCAAGAAAGGCCCCATATCGCATGAATCGTGAAAGAACCCATTACAAAAATGTAGATTAAACCCTGTAGTGGTAAATTTGTATAATTAGTCCAATAGAAAACACATATGTTTTAGTAGAAGTCAAGTCTTAAGTCATATTCAGAAAGACTCGATTCAAGTCTCGAGTCATTGTACCAAAATTTAAAATACGCTGCAAGTCAAGTCTAAATATCGTCGACTCTCAAGTCTTCGATTTTCATGCCAAGTAGTTCCTCTAAGAATTGTCGCAAGTCTGCATTTATCATGATAAATCAAGACGTCAGTTAAGTCCACTTAAGTCTCAAGTCGAGTTTGAAGTCGTCGGTTCTGAAGTCTCAAGTCAAGTTTCTCTAACGTCTTCTATGTCACAAATGTAATCTCAAATCGGTACGACAGCTATGATTCCACAGAATAGCATTCCCCATATCTCTCTTCACAAACCCACATTTGTCATGGACCCCACATTACTCTTTACAGAGCCCCAGATATTTGTGAACACCCATTTGACACTTCACAGACCCCATTCAGATCATGGACCTAAGTGTGGTAACCAATGTCACACAACATTAGTCTATCCCTAAACCAATTACACGGTCATAAAAATACTGTTTTCATTGTCAAACACAGAAAGCTCAAATCTAAACCACGTAGCGGGACAGTCAGTCGGGTATGTACGGCCATTATCGTTTTTGTGTGTACATATTTGTTTTAATCGTTCTGTCTGGAGGAGTGAGACAAGCATGTGCATTATCCTATTGCATTTTTGTATATCTACACGGAACAAATATTTAAAAAGATGGCAAGAATGCCACGGCTTGTCATTGGAAGTGTGACAATGAATAACGTTATATATGCGGACGATACCGTTTTGGTGGCAACAAGTGAGCGAGAATTATAAGAGCTTGTTACAACAATATACAAAATAAGTCAAGAATTTGGATTAGACATGAACATCAAGAACACGCAGACTTTGATAATTGGGAAAAGTAACAAGAAACAATGTTTGCAGATAAATATAAAAGATAACTAATGGAACAGGTACATAGTATCTCATATCTAGGTCATATAATAACGGAAGCAAGGCGCTGTGAAAAAGAAATCATAAAGAGAATAGATATGGCCAAGATGGTATTCAACAACATGCGACACATACTGACATCCGAACTGATAAATCATAATTTTAAAATGAGAATTGCCAGGTGTTAAGTATACTCGTCACTACTTTATGGCGCAGAAATGTGGACACTAAATAGCAAGTTGAAAAAGAGTATTGAAGTCTTCGAAATGTGGTTAAATAGAAGAGTTGCAGTTCTTGAAAAGATAATAAAACACGTTTGGAGATATTGAAAAAGTTGGGAGTGGAAAATTATTAATGATCGTAATCATGGTTTGACAGTTACATTATTTATATAACAAGACACCTCCATGTTGAAGACTATACTAGAGGGTAGGCGGAAGGCAGTTGTTCATGAGGTAGGCAACGTTTTAAGTGTGTCGATAACTTCAGGAGATGGACTGGAGAAAGCACCTCAGATTACACCATTACGGCAAGAGATAGAGTACACTGGAGATCCATTACAGCCGACTTTTGATACGGAGATGACACATGAACTAAAGTGATTTGTTATAAGCGTTCTGCCTATCAATGAGGGAAGATTACCGGAGGCACATGTGAACATTAGAGAATAGAATATAACTGCAGACACCATGACCATCTAGACTTTAGACTTTAGATGGCCATACACTCTGAAAGTATGACGTCAGAAGAGTTCTAGGGTGGAGTGGAACACTAGTTGATTCAAACAGAGCCACTGGAGCCTTTCATGAATGTCGTTAAAGTAACTCAAGAACGTCGTGCATGAGCTAGCAATTTCACCGCGTAAAACCACTAATGTTAAAGCCATCACTGCAGTTGTTTGGATAAAGGCTTCTTGCAAAGAGACCGACTGTAACGATGTCCTTGTCCCGCCAGCTGTGAACGGGTCGAACTTTTCACTCTGTGTCATTTTTGACATTTGTCATAGAGCAGATAAGGGGAAAGTATGAATCGGGGATGCCAGATAATTTTTTAAAATACCGCCCATTAACATCTCGAAAATCACCGGAAAGTAGCCCAAATAACTTGAATTAAGTGAAAATTTACAAAATATTGTTGAATATATACATATCTTCTAAATATCTGGTTTCGATTGTCAGTGATGAAGGATCACAGACAATCAAGGGGTTTGCACAGCTTAACAAAATCTGGCGAGATAAACGGTTAGAACTATGCCGAAAATCAGATTAATGCGTACATTGGTCCTGTCAATATTCCTCTATGCTTGTGAGACATGGACAGTTGCAGCTGACCTTCAACGAAGGACACAGGCCTTGGTGTTTCCGAAAACTTTTTAATGTCACGTACAAAGATCGAGTTTACAAATGAGGAAATACGAGACAGAATTACAACAGCAATAGGGCCTTTTGAAGTCCTATTGGCAACTGCCAAAAGAAGGAACTCGCTTGGTACGGTCACATATCGAGATCAAATGGTCTTGCTAATAAGATGCTCCACGAAAAGGTGCAAGGCAGACAACGAAGAGGCCGGTCCACAAAGGGGATGGAGGACAATATAAAAGAATGGACCAATCTCCAACCAGAAGAGCACAGGCAGCGGCCGCTGACAGAGAAGGGTGGCGGGGGGTTGTTAGGATGTCTTCATGTGTGCCTCAACGACCTCACCGGTTACGAGATGACCTGACCTGACCTGAAGATGAACGTAATTAAACTAAGATTTATGTTTTTTGAAACGATTCTTATTCTGGCCACACACAAACTGCTAAATTGTACAGTTCAGCGGTGCAATGTTGGATGAACATAGATATAAACAGTAACTGTCAGTAACATATTATACAATGGAAAATATTTGCTATAAAAATGGGATATCAGCATGCAATGAATGAGTAGAGTCATAAAAACATACCTGACAGAAAAAGACAGCCACCAAGGAGACTGCACCTAATATCCTGAAGACATGTGCTTTGGAGACAGTCTCTAGCTACCCAAAATCGGCAGTCCTGGTCTATACGGATGGATCAGCATTCAAATCTACGTCATATGAAATAAATCGATGGGTCCATATACGAGTTTTGTGATTCATGCGGCGAAAACCGTTCAAATGATGAAGCGGAGGTCGAGGCTATAACAATAGCCGTTGAGATGTTGCACCAACAGCTTCATTTTGGCGAATTGTTGCCGATGGATTTTGTAGTGACTCCAAGTCTGTTCCGGAGGCGCGGAAGAACACCCCGTACAAAGAAAAGAAGATATTCTTGGTGAGGACGGCAATGAACATCATCATCACTGACCACGGGATAAATGTCCGATTGCAATGGATCCCTGGACATAGTGAGCTACTAGAGAACGTTATGGCCGACAGATTATCAAAAACAGGAGCCTCGAAACAACCATTGGATAGACCATGCAATAACCACACAGTAAAAGGAATTATTAAAAATAATACTTACGAAATCTGGATGAACAGGTGGGCGACGGGAACAACAGGTCGCAGTGTATTTAGAGAAATGTCACAGCCAAAAAGTAACGATGACATAAACAAACAACATAGAAGATATCAAAGTCTCATCTTTCAGTTCCGAACAGGACATACCAGAGTCTATAGCCACTTGAACCACATCAATCCCCAGCACCTACCCTTGTGCAGACATTGCTCTCATCCTGTTGGAACAGGTCGATATCTACTCATTGAGCGCAAGCACTTGCGGATATAAGGAAAAGATTCTTACAAGCACTGCTGACAATTACCAACACACTGTGCGGAGCAGTGACACAACTGAAGAGGGCCTGTATATATATATATAAGAATGACATTGGGCTGCCAAGATCTGGCTTGCTCAGCAGCTATGGGATAACAACAAAAACAACCACTGTGCCAACTCGCCCATAACTATTTCTAGTGACCTTAACACTGAATTATAAATTATGCAGAATATTTAAATAATTTATTCATTTTAGTGCCAAAGTTCAAATATTCCGAAATGTAACACACGTTAATGCTACAATTCACTGAAAATAAACACATTTAGCAGCATCTGTAACATCGTGAATACACAACATGTCTGTGTCAGGTAGCACAAATTTCTGGCAACTCTTCGGGGAAAAAATAAAATAAAATAAACCCAATTGGGCAGGAAAACCGCGGAACTCGCAACCCTGGTATGAATGATTCTCTTACTCGCTTGTGCACTTAGAACGAGTCCGATGTCTGCCAACTATTCTAACCGTTGCTTGTCGTTTCTGATTCAGTATTTTGATCAGTCAAATTAGGGGCTTGATGAGCCCCGTGTTTGTCATGATTGTTTTATAACTTTTCGTGCCGCACACTGTCGAAAGCCTTGGTATAGTCTAAGAAGTAAATGTGTGCGCTCTGTACTTTTCAAAAATATTTGGTATGTTTAGTAGTCTCATTCCTCTATAAGTGTATTTATTTCAGTTTGTGTTTTCTTGTGGATGCGAGACAGAAGTGCGAAGTCATCAGCAAATTCTAGCTGTGACAGTGGTTAAATGGCTACGTAGCCGGAAAACGGATACGCTGATAAGAAGGAAAAGAAGAAGAAGATGAAGAAGTAAAAGAAGAAGAATAAATGTTAAAGAAATAAATAAATCGGGCGAATGGCCCCGAAGGTTCCTCCTCGCCCCTTTCCTTCAATGCTCTCTTTTATGGACCCCCAATTATCCTTCAAAACGCCTCTGACCAACTCTGTGGTGAAAAGTTCAAAAATAGCACACACTTGTATCTTATCACCACCATTATCTTCATCAGAGTCATAAATAAGTCACATTGGCTCGCGTTGATAATTCCCTCTCTATTCTTCTTCTTAATCCAGAACATTCGTTGACCTTTCATAAGGGACGAGCTTGTGCCTACAGCTTCCTGCTGCCATCACTATCCTGATCCATGTCGACCTAGTCGATCACCACCCCTTTCATTCCCGACAACTGTCTATCAGTTCAATTGGTAACTGGCTGCTACGTCATGTTTTACCACTCAGTACCTCTCTATCTCCCGATCGATCTATCTTGCCATCTGCCAATTTTAAGCAGCCATTTTCTCGTTGTCTCAATGGTTTTAGACTTCATATTCGTCTTGCATTGGGCGAAGGGTGATAGCTTCTAATTCGCTAGGATTCACAGCAGCAACATTCACATAACATCCCACAACAAATGATGGACATTTAGAGGTGTATATTGTCTGTTCATTGTCATCATTTAGCCTTCTTCTCCTCCTCCTACTTCTCCTCCTCCTCCTTCTTCTTCTTCTTCTTCTTCTTCCCTTTCTTCTTTTTCTTTTTCTTCTTCTTCTTCTTCTTCTTCTTCTTCTTCTTCTTCTCTTCCTCCCTTATCTTCTTCTTCACCTTCTTCTCCTCTTCTTCCTTCTTCTTCTCCTCGTCCATCTTCATCTTCTTCCTCTTCTTCTTCTTCTTTTTTCCCTTATTCTCGTCCTCCTCTTCCTCCTCCTTCTTCTTCTCTTCTCCTTCTTCTTCTCCTCTTCCTCCTCCTCCTCCTTCTTCTTTTTCTTCTTCTTCTGCTTCTCCTCCTTCTTCTTCTTCTCCTCATCCTCCTTCATCTTCATCTTCTACTTTTCTTCTTCTTCTTCTCCTTCTCCTCCTTTTTCTTCTTCTTTTTCTTTCCTTTCTTCTTCTTCTTCTTCTTCTTCTTCTTCTTCTCCTCCTTTATCTTCCTTCTTCTTCTTCTTCTTTACCTTCTTCTCCTTCTTCTCCTCCTCCTCCTCCTCCTTCTTCTTCTTCTTCTCGTCCATCTTTATCTTCTTCTTCTTCTTCTTCTCCTCCTCCTCCTCCTCCTCCTTCTTCTTCTTCTTCTCGTCCATCTTTATCTTCTTCTTCTTCTTCTTGTCCTCCTCCTCCTCCTCCTCCTCCTCTTTCTCCCCCTCCTTCTCATCCTCTTCGTCTTCTTTTTTCGTCTTCTTCTTTTTTTTCGTCTTTTTCTTTGACGTTTGTCCCGAAAATGACCTAGTGCCGCCCTGTCGTAGTTTACGGCGAAGCTTCTTTATCTGCGCCGTTCAGTCCGGCGCGTCTGGTTTAGGATCAGCAATCTTATGACGATCCCTTTTGCCGGACTACCTTGATGTAGCCTGTTTACAGGGCCACCGTTCCCAGTATAAATAAGGTCTCTGTCGGCTGTAGTTTGCTGACGATGATGCAAGCAGCCGTCTATGGTTCCTTGGTTGCTGTCAGCTTAAGAACGTATCTGCATCTTCGTTCCCATGAACGACTACATTCGCATTTGTCTTATATGCAGACCAGGGACCTCTTAACATTCTGTTTTGAAAAAACCCTTCCATGTGGTCCCCAGGGTTCTTCATGTGTATTTACTGAGTGTCCTTATTGCAAGATTGGAATTATAGGGCATCTTGGGAAGGCAGACTAACGTCTGGTTAGGAGAAGGAAGACTAACGTCTCGTCAGGAGAAGGAAGACTAAAGTTTTGTCAGGAGAAGGAAGACTAACGTCTGGTCAGGAGAAGGAAGACTAACGTCTGGTCAGGAGAAGGAAGACTAACGTCTGGTCAGGAGAAGGAAGACTAACGTCTGGTCAGGAGAAGGAAGACTAACGTCTGGTCAGGAGAAGGAAGACTAACGTCTGGTCAGGAGAAGGAAGACTAACGTCTGGTCAGGAGAAGGAAGACTAACCTTTATTCAGGAGAAGGAAGAGTAACGTCTGGTCAGGAGAAGGAAGACTAACGACTGGTCAGGAGAAGGAAGACTAACGTCTGGTCAGGAGAAGGAAGACTAACGTCTGGTCAGGAGAAGGAAGACTAACGTCTGGTCAAGCAGAACGTACTGATCAGACATGTTAGTCAGGGTCAATCAAAACATACTATACAAGAATCTTCCCTGTATCTTCCTCGTAGCCCCTCATTGAAACGGGCTGTTTTCATAGACGGGCTAACAAGGTGAGGTATGGGTATGATCCCCGTAGTAGTGAGTAACACGCAGATGAAGTCAAACATAACACAACCGCCTTGTGGACCCCGATCCATCTTCATCAGAACGCTCGGGATGTGAGGAAAGCTACAACAACTGGCCACTTACGTCCTTTTCAGGGCCCATAAAAGAGTAATCGTACTCATTGTGGGCTTTCAACAACAACAACAACATAAAGAACAACAACATGGCATCTGGAACGCACTATTATGTTCGCTGTAGATTGAATCAGTTATGTTGGATTGTAAATGGGGCAAGATACATCATAATGTAAATCAAAGCAAAGTTCTACAGAAACCGTTAATATATATACGACACTGAAAGGGAATGGTATATGGAAAGCGGTTCATAGGCAGACCGTACAGAAGATGGACACAAAACATCACGGAGGTACTGAAGGCAACAGAGGCGGGAGTTCTGGCTAGACATTGAGAGCCTTACAGATCGACTGTTATGAGAGCGACGTTCTGCAAGTAACATGCTACATGATGATGATATATATATATATATATATATATATATACACACACGAGACATGCTCAAATGAAACCGGACCAAATTACAACAAGTGAACATACGTACGTATGACGTCACTTCTGGTGTAAACAGCAGATATCAACCGTCAAGTTTGCAAAATTTCATTATCCTCCGATTCATAGTTTCCTTAGCAGACCGTTGAAAACATAGGGTGTGTGATACGGAATCCGTCCAGACTTGATCAGCGAGTGGTGATTCGGTTTCTAACAGCTGAAGGATGTCGACCAGTTGACATTTCGTCCCAGAATTCAGGTAGTGTACAGTAACAGAAGTGTGTCGAAGACAACAGGGAAGAACTGGATAACGATGTTTAAAGAAGGACGCGAGTTAACGCAACAAGATGCCTCTGACCTGGTCTCGGAAGATCTTTCGTTAACTCACGATTATTGTGTATGAAACTGCCAGAAAGATGGATAGCTTAAAAGATAAACAAATTTAAGCGAATTACAATATTGTGAAGTACAAATTAGCTGCTTCTTAAATTTGTTTTGTTTCTTAAACCTATTTATTCTGCCCAAAAATTAAGTATCAACAATTTACTGAAATGTTCCTTTTCTGTAACCATTTTCCTCTCCAGTTATATATAAAATGGTTATCTTTATTATGGTGCGACGTAGTAACATAAAATTGCATGCAGTAATTTTTTTTCTTATCAAAACTGAAACCTAAAAATAATCAGGTCATGAAAAAGTTAGAGCTAATTTAGGGAGAGTATGGACTAATGAACAGCCTGGTCTCCAGAAATATGAGAACCGCTCTAGTTTAACTAGAGAAGAGCAAATCGTCTCAACACTGAGAACTGGGCATACTAGTCTCAATTCATCTCTACTAGAAAATGATGATTCGCACAGTTGACAAGTGTCCATATGGGAAGCGAGTTTCTACAGTGGAAGATCATCATATAAATGTGAACGCTTAATACGGGAAGAAAGAAAACAATACTGGTCTCTAGAGACAGACGACAGACAAAATCTGAACGGAGATAAAACGGCCATACGAACGTAACGTTGTTCTGATGACGGGCAACATTAGAAGAAGATGTTATTCTTGTTGCGCTATCGTCGTTCGTTCTCAAACCTTTTTAACATTTTGTCGAATACCATCTTGGCCCGCTGAATGCAGCTATAAAGAAGAAATCAGAAAGAGAATAGGTATGGCCAAGATGGTATTCAACAACATGCAACACATACTGACATCCAAATAGATAACTCATAATTTGAAAATGAGAATTGTAAGGTGTTATTTATTCTCGTCACTACTTTATGGCGCAAAAACATGGACTCTGAATAACAAGTTGGTAAAGAGTATTGAAGCCTTCGAAATGTGGGTATACATAAGAATGGGTCTCATTTCTTGGAATAAGAAGAAAACAAATTTGGAGGTATTGAAAAAGTTGGGGGTGAAAAGAGAATTAATGACCGAAATGAGGGTTAGACAGTTAAGTTATTTTGGTCATATAACAATAAACGTCATTGTTGAAGGTAGAGTGGAAGACAGTCGTTCAGGAGGCAGAGAACGCTTTAAGTGGGTGAATAACATCAGATCTCCAGATCTCGTCTCTATGTATTCCTTGATCTCCCTATGCCTCTTTTCCCCATGGTGGCTCCATCATAGGGAGTGCCTGGATATACTTGCCTGGGACTTTCTTAATGTATGACCCATGGATCCGTGCCCACTTTCTTCCTAATATTTCCTGTTACAATTTGCGTTGTCCCGCTCTCTCCGACAATCTGTGCAGCTTCGTCATGGCAGCCTCGCTAACTACGTGAGGGATCTGTGTAGCTTCGTTATGCAGCCTCGCTAACGGGGTGAGGAATCTGTGTAGCTTCGTCATGCAGCCTCGCTAACTACGTGAGGGATCTGTGTAGCTTCGTCATGCAGCCTTGCTAACTACGTGAGGGATCTGTGTAGCTTCGTCATGCAGCCTCGCTAACTACGTGATGGATCTGTGTAGCTTCGTCATGGCAGCCTCGCTAACTACGTGAGGGATCTGTGTAGCTTCGTCATGACAGCCTCGCTAACTACGTGAGGGATCTGTGTAGCTTCGTCATGGCAGCCTCGCTAACGGGGTGAGGGATCTGTATAGCCTCGTCATGCAGCCTCGCTAACGGGGTGAAGGATCTGTGTAGCCTTGTCATGCAGCCTCGCTAACGGGGTGAAGGATCTGTGTAGCTTCGTCATGCAGCCTCGCTAATGGGGTGAAAGATCTATGTAGCGTCGTCATGCAGCCTCGCTAACGGGGTGAAGGATCTGTGTAGCTTCGTCATGCGGCCTCGCTAACGGGGTGAGGGATCTGTGTAGCTTCGTCATGCAGCCTCGCTAACGGGGTGACGGATCTGTGTCACACAGATAAAATCATGCATAGTACATCCGTCTGGAGGACTGGTCCATCTTCATCAGCACGTTCGTGATTTGAGGAAAGCCATTACAACTCACCTCTTAACGTCCATTTCAGGGCACATTAAACCTACTTATTGTGGGTATTAAACAAAAACTGATTTGCTGATTCTTCGGAGTTCCTACTCTATTGCACTTTGAGCAATAAGACATTGACATATCCTAGTATGAAGTCAATTCTATGAGCATTTTTTTCATTTCTTCTGCCGATTGGAGAAGGTCACGATGCCACTCTGCTCCTCCCGTGGCGTCAGCATGCTTTTTTTATTTGTCTACCCCTTTCTTGAGTACACGTCTGTATGCCGCATCCTAAATTTGTTGAAAACAGAATCATTGAGTCCACAATGACTTCCTCGCCGGCTGGATATTTCCATTTCATCTTCTCTAAGTAAAACCTCACTCATTGGACTTTACAGCGAATGCATCTTGTGAACTCTAGGAACCAATGTCTGAAATGTCAATTTTTGGACAGAACATAAACAACCTGCGCTACGCTGATGACGCCGTGTTGATGGTGAAGAATGAGCCGGACTTACAAGAAATGGACAACTTGATAGTTCCTTCAAAGTGAATGGTCAATATAACTCCATTTCACAAACTTTCGTCAAGGATAACGTGTTGTTGTTTCGAAAGATCACAAAGGAATAAGTTTACTCTTTTGTGCGTCCTTAAAGGACGTTAAGTGGCGGGTTGCAGTAGCTTTCCTCACATTCCGAGCGTTCTGATGAAGGTAGACCGGGGTCCTCCAGGCGATTGTGCTATGCTTAACTTTATATTCGTGTCGCTCACCACTATGGGGATCAATTAGATCCCTCACCCTGTTATCCAGGCTACAATTGGAACAGTTCATTTCCAGGGAGAGGTACGTGGAAGCCGAGGTGAGGGTCTTGGCCAGTATATTTTGCCTGACGCTTACTAACATGTCTGATCGATATGTTGTGTCTGACAAGACGTTAGTCTTCCTCCCCAGGATACCCTGTTAAATACTTCCTTGTACCAAGCCTCAGTTTTCAGTTTTGTTAATGAAGTGTCTGGTTTCCATTCCTTCTGCTTTGTTTTTTTAGCAGTGTCAGGTACACATTTGCAGCCGGGTATACTTGGGTCGCAACCGATGTTTGAGTCGGTTACCTTTAGGGCTTAAGACAAGTAATCTACCTATTCTGCAACTAAAATGCTCAATTGGTTGAAACTGGTAGTTATAAAATATCCTTCCCAATATCAATCGGGTGAGTTATCATATTGCGCCTCTGCGTTTCTCCCCGGCTCTCCATCTTAACTTCCACGGGTGTTACTCTTTCTCTCATGTCAGCTATCTTATTTGTTCAGTGTCTCCTGCCTCTCGCCAGCGGACCATCTGTCCAGTTCCCGAATCTCAGCCACTCTCAGAGAATGGAGTGCCTGCATGCCGAGGAGACTCGAGTAGTAGCATTAAGAGGCTCAAGCGGCCTACATGTTGGCTCAAACTGGGCACTTAGATTTGGCATTAATTGATAACCTTAGTAGAAGATAAGATTTTGTCTTTCGACTTTCCCAAAATTCTTTGGTTTTGTAGTGGAGGTGTCGTGGGCATTTGATTAAATGTGTGTGTATGTGGGTGAGTGGATGCGTGGGTTCGTGCTTGCCTGGTGTATGTCTGTCACAAAATAATAATCTTCTGTCCAAGGTATGAAGCAACCCTACGTTTGAAAATAGTAAAATGATTGATATGTTGACAGGTAAAAGTAGTAAAATGATTGGTATGTTGAAAGGTAAAAATAATAAAATGATTGGTATGTTGAGAGGTAAAAGTAGTAAAATGATTGGTATGTTGAGAGGTAAAAGTAGTAAAATGATTGGTATGTTGAGAGGTAAAAGTAGTAAAATGATTGGTATGTTGAGAGGTAAAAGTAGTAACATAATTGGTATGTTGAGAGGTAAAAGTAGTAACATAATTGGTATGTCGAAAGGTAAAAGTAGTAAAATGATTAGTATGTTGAGAGGCAAAAGTAGTAACATAATTGGTATGTTGAGAGGTAAAAGTAGTAACATAATTGGTATGTTGAGAGGTAAAAGTAGTAAAATGATTGGTATGTTGAGAGGTAAAAGTAGTAAAATGATTGATGTTGAGAGGTAAAAGTAGTAACATAATTGGTATGTCGAAAGGTAAAAGTAGTAAAATGATTAGTATGTTGAGAGGCAAAAGTAGTAACATAATTGGTATGTTGAGAGGTAAAAGTAGTAACATAATTGGTATGTTGAGAGGTAAAAGTAGTAACATAATTGGTATGTCGAAAGGTAAAAGTAGTAAAATGATTAGTATGTTGAGAGGCAAAAGTAGTAACATAATTGGTATGTTGAGAGGTAAAAGTAGTAACATAATTGGTATGTTGAGAGGTAAAAGTAGTAAAATGATTGATGTTGAGAGGTAAAAGTAGTAACATTATTGATGTTGAGAGGTAAAAGTAGTAAAATGATTGGTATGTTGAGAGGTAAAAGTAGTAAAATTATTGATATGTTGAAGTATAAAAGTAGTAAAATTATTGATATGTTGAAGTATAAAAGTAGTAAAATTATTGATATGTTGAAGTATAAAAGTAGTAAAATTATTGATATGTTGAAAAGTAAAAGTGGTAACTATTTTTAGTTAATAAATCCGTCGATCCAAGTATAAATATTTCTCCACCTGAAACCTATTTATATTTCAAGTATAAATGATCAGACATTAAGACATTGATTTTTTTTACTATGTAAAAATAGTTCTGCATTCAGACCCAATCATTTATTCTAGCCATAAACATATCTACATCAGGAAATCCACACTTCGTCGAAGTTGTTGTTGTGGCTGTTGTTATTGTTGTTGGTGTTAAATACCGGAAATTAGTAACAATTCTCTTTCGTGCGCCCGGAAATGTACGTTAAGTGGCAGGTCGCAGCAGTTTCCTCACATCCCGAGCGTGCTGATGAAGGTGGATCCAGGTCCTCCAAGTGGTTGTGCTATGCTTGGTTTCATCTGTGTGTCGCTTACTACTATAGGTATGACCTCGTAGACAGGCTGCCATGAAAACATCCCTTTTCCACGAAGAACCATGAGTATGTCGAGGTGAGGCTCTTGGCCATTATATTTCGCTTGACCCTGACTAACATGTCTACAACTACACTAATTACGTGGAACGGGGATTAACTGAATAACTAACTGACTAACAAAACTCTCAGCACAACATCTACGACAAGAGCTATTGTAAAACAACGAAATAAATCGCACCATAATGCGTAATGTTCAGCCACGTAGATGTATTGTTTCACCGATTCGGGTGGACTTCTTTCATATATATATATATATACTACTATATATTTATACGAGGCGTGTTCAACTGAAACCGGACTTAACTGCAACAAGTGAACATACGTAAGATGCACATGATGACGTCACTTCTGGTGTAAACAGTACATACCAACCGTCACTTTTGCACAATTTAATTATCCTCCAACTCATAATTTCATCAGCAGACCATTCGAAACATAACGGGACGGGTATGATGTGGAGTTGATCAGCAAGCGGTGATTCGGTTTATAATAGCTGCAGGATGTCGACCAGTTGACATTCATCGCAAAAAGCAAGCAGTGTTTGGTGACAAAAGTGTGTCGAAGACAACAGTGAAGAACTGGGCATCGACGTTTAAAGGACGTGAGTTAACGACATATTTTCGGAGACCAGGTCAGGCGCATATTGTTGCGTTAACTGACGTGCTTCTTTGAACATTGTTGTCTAGTTCTTCACTGTTATCTTCGACACACTTTTGTCACCATGCACCGCCTGCATTCTGCGATGTTAGGAAGCGAATCACCGCTCGCTGATCAACTCTGGGCGCATTTCGTAACACACGCCATGTTTTCAACGGTCTCCTAAGGAAACTATGGGTAATGAAATTTTGAAAACTTGACCGTAGTATGGGCTGCTTACACCAGAGGTGACGTCAGCATGCGCATTGTATGTATTTTCCTTTATTGCAATTTGTTCCAGTTTCATTTGAACACGTCTCGTGAAACATATCATCATGTAGCGTGACCTTTGCAGAATCTGTCGTTCATAATATCCGATCAGTTAGACTATCGATGTCTAGCCAAAACTCCCGTCTCTGTTACTGCCATCTTCAAGACTTGCGTGATGTCTTGTGTCCATCTTTACCTTGGTTTGTCTCTGCCGCGCTTTCTAGGTAACACAAATTCCAGTATCGTATATATAATAAAGATTTCTGTAGAACTTTGCTTTGATTTGCATTATGATCTTGCTGGCCACATCTATAATCCAACTTAACTGGCTTCTTCTACTGCTTACATAATAGAGTGTTCAAGACGCCTTATTATTATTGTTGTTGTTGTTGAATGCCCATAATGAGTAGGATTACTCTTTCGTGCGCCCTGGAAAAGACGTTAAGTGGCGGGTGGTCATCACTTTCCTCACATCCCGAGCATGCGGATGAAGGTGGGACAGGGTCCTCAAGGCGATTGTGTTATGTTTAGCTTTATCTGCGTGTCGCCCGCTACTAGGAGGATAACGTCGATCCCTCATCTCGTTAGCCAGGCTGCCATGAAAAAAGCTCGTTTCTTTGAAGGGCTACGACGAAGCCAAGGTGAGGGTCTTGGCCAATATGTTTTGCCTGACCCTACTAACATGTCAAATCAGTGTTTTTTTTCTTTATGACCAGACGTTAGTCCGCTCTCCCCTAACAAGTAAGTAAAAAGTATACATCACATTAATACACATGTGTGGCATTTGAGGAATACGGTGTTAGGTCCACAAGGTTTCTTGACAAATGGGTCATATATGTGTTCAACATCACTTAGGACCCCTTTTCTTTCTCAGTTGACTCTGGTACCCAATTTTCAAAAGCTAGGTCTACTCCATGATCCGTTTTTCAATCAGAAAAATCCCTCACCACCTGGGAACCGAACCCCGATCGCTCGGCAGAGAAGCCAGTGCCATGTGCCCCCTCGCCTCCCTTGGTTCAATTACTGTAACGTTAATTTTACATGTAAACGTAATCTTTTGTTCTTGGCATTAATAGTTCGACATCATTAACAAACCCGTTGTGGTTCCATGTATACACACTAATAAATAAATGAGTAGGCCTCTTTTAAAACAAGGTACACATATAATAGCTGTCCATCGTTGTCGATGAGGACCGCCGACATCATCCTTGTCACAGATTTCCCTGTTGGGTGTGGGTGTGCATGTGGCTGAACAGGCCATTGCGAGCACGAAAACATCTGCTACATATCGGGCACACGAGGTTTGTAGAAGGGGATGGTGTTCCTGCTGCTCGGGATTTCCGCGTCTCGCGTCTGCTCTGGGCTTTCACAACACCGTCGTCTTCACCGGCAGCTACACCCGATTTGACTGCGCTTCTCCAGTCAGATCTGTTTTGCGCAAGACATTCCCATGAGTCGATGTCTATCTGGCAACTTTTTAGTGAGTCCTTCAGACCGTCTGTAAAACGTTTCTTTGGGCGCCCTCTCTCGCGCCATCCCTCTCTCAGCTCGCCGTAGAGAAGCTTCTTTGGGAGCCGCTCGTCTGACATACGGACGAGGTGTCCGGCCCATCCTAGTCGTGCTTTTTCTAGCAGTGCATGGATGCTGGGCATGTTAGCTCTCGAGAGAACCTCGATGTCAGTGACACGACCTTGCCATAGGATTTGGAATATTCGTCTCAGGCAACCTGTGTGGAAGTGGTTTAACCTCCTTGCATGTCCAGAGTATACAGTCCAGCTTTCGCAAGCGTATAATAGGGTTGGAATGATGGTTGCACGGTAGACTTTGAGTTTGGTCTTGACGTTGATGCCACGACGTGCCCAGACCATCGAGCGCATTCTACCAAAGGCTGTGCTGGCCTTTGCTATTCTGCTTGCCACCTCATTGTCTAGGCTGACAGATCTCGACAGCGTGCTACCCAGATATGTGAATTTGTCTACGGCATTCAACGTCTGCCCGCTGACTGTAGTCTCTGGTTTTGTGTACGGCATGCCTGGTGCTGGTTGGTACATGACCTCTGTTTTTTTTTGCATTTATGGTCAGGCCAAAATTTTCGCATGCGGCAGAGAACTGGTCCATTCCAACCTGCATGTTCAGTTCTGAGTTGCTCATTAGAGCGCAGTCGTCAGCAAATACAAGTTCCCTGATTATGTCGCTAGCCACTTTGGTTTCTGGCCTTCATTCTTCTGGAATTGAGTAATTTGCCATCTGTTCGGTACTTTATGGGTATTCCAAGCTCCAATGATCTGAAGGCGTCTGTCATCGTGGCCGCGAACATCATGCTGAACAAAGTCGGGGCGAGTACACATCCTTGTTTTACTCCGTTTGATACTAGAAATCTCTAAAAAAACACATATGTATACATACAAAAACCATGCTTTTTTCAAAGCATAACTATATTTATACATTTCGAAACCTTACGTACTTCAAGATACAAATTTGTAAACAGTATGAATCCATATTTTGTTACATGTATAAATAAATATACATTAACAGTCCTATTTTCTCCAAGCATGACTGAATGTATACATGATCGAAACTCTCTTATTATTCCAGATACACATTTTTAAACAGTATGAATCAATCTGTTTTTCTAGTTATACATACAGAGATATTGAAAGATCAATTTTTCTCAGCATAACTATTTATAGATATGTTCGAAACCCTCTATTGTCCCAGATATACATTTTTAAACATTATCAATCACTATTTTATTCCCGGTATAAATATTTATACATTAAAAGACCTGTTTTTGTCCAAGAATTACTATTTAAACATTTCGAAACGCTCTATTTGCCCAGATATGCCTTTTTTAAACATTATAAAACTCTCATTTGTTCCAGGTAGTACCATTAATAACTGAGAAAACCTGCTTTTGTCAGGTATACCTATACATATATTAATAGCTCATCTTTTAGTTCGTCATATGATAAGGAAAGCGTAATAATATACCGAATTAGGGCAATATTGATTGACAAGAACGGATGACTGAGCGGACAAATTGATACAATTTTGTAAACAAATATTAGTTATTTACAACATGTTTTTGTACCCAGAATATTATTTGCAATGAAAAACCCAAGGGATTTAGTAGGATTCAAATTGGCCTAATTAGGGTGAAGGCGTGATTTAAATAATAGAGTATGAATGGGAAAAACACATCCAGGTGCAAAAAGAGATTCAGGCCATAAACCTGTGGTGATTTAGGTAGCCGCAAAGCTTAGATATTCAAAGGGGAGATAAACAAGAACCACAAATAGAAGCATCAGCGTCATAGCAACCGGAAATGCAAAATAAATAACGCGTGGAAGTCAGGAATAAATATGGAAGTTTGCTGACAGGAAGCATGGAACATCACGAAAGAGACAGCACAGAAGAGGAAGTAAGCGCTTAATAAATGTCAATGAAGTCACAAAGAAGGCACTGCTGTCGGGGATAAAGTATTGGATACTTCGTTGTACAAGGTCACAGCTTGTTTATATAGTGGAGTCGCCACTTCCCTTTCCTAGCCTATTTACTTCTTAAAAGTTTCACAAAATGATTTCAACATACTGGTAACGGGAGTTGAACTCCATACTTTTTCTGTGAAAAATGAGGATCATGCCACTGAGCTTGATATTTTTAAAAGTATTCATGAAAGAAAAAAAGTAATTTGAATTTTAAAAAAAAAACAATCTTAGGAAATATTAAACGTAGAAGAAAGACACCCCCCCCCCCCCCCCCCCATCTTAAACAATGTATGGGGACGATAACGCTAACCTCTGGTCAAGCAAAACACAGATTATGTTAGGGTCAGGAGAAATATACTGACCAAGACCCTCACCTGACCTCCTCGTTGGTCATCCTGGAAACGGGCTGTTGTCTAGGACAACAGTCTGGCTAACAAGGTGAGGTTCGACGTGATCCCTGTAGTAGTGAGCGACACGCAGATGAAGCCATGCATAGCACAACCTCCTGGAGGACCATGGTTCATCAGCACGCTCGGGATGTGAGGAAAGCTACGACAACCGGTCACTTACCGCCATTTTCAATAAGCACAAAAGAGTAATCTACTCATTGTCGGTATTCGCAAACAACAGCAAACAATGTATGGGACCAAGATGCTGTTCAGCGCATCAGCTGTGGCGGTCAGCGACTCAAAGCGGACTGCTAGGGCCATGGGCAGCGACCTAGGGCTGCCAAGACCACTCAACATAAGTGTAAATGATATTGCTCTTCAACAGGCCCATGAGTTCAAGTATTTGGACAATATTTTTTCTGCACAATTTAGACTCGACAGCCAAATCGAAACAATGTGTCAACAAGCATCTGCGGGAATTTATCAGCTTAAACACCAGAGCATTAGTTTCGCAAAAAAGCAACACATGTTAACAGTATATTTATGCCCTCTGTGCTACCAGTGTCAAACATGGCCTCTGTCCAGGCCACACGAGAGCAGAATTTCGACATGTGAAATGAAGTGTTTGAGAAAGGTCATCTGTATTGCCGAGAAATACAGAACGCGAAACATTCGAAGTCTGCTTGGCACAACTTCTTGTGCAGAATACTTAAAAAGTTAGTAAATCTGGCTACGGTGCAAGGGGGAGTCCGCGAGGCAGGTGGATAGATGACAATAGACCATATCTCTGGTTGACCAGTGCTAAGTTTGGTTGTAAGGTTGTATGGGCATGTCTCTACTGTTGACCATATCTTTGGTTGACCAGTGCTAAGTTTGGTTGTAAGGTTTATGGGCATGTCTCTCCTTTTGCCCTATCCTTTAGGTGGTCAGTCCGAAGACTGGTTATAAAGTTATATGACCATGTCTCCTCGTTTGACCGTACCGTTTGCATCTCATTTCAAGACACATTCTTACTTGAATGACCCTCAAGCCTGAGATGCAAACTTTAGTCGCGTTCGCCTTCATCCCAATGTCCCCTTGATCGTGGCCTCTAGTTATCTTCTGGAGAAGACTGTCATATTCGTATTGTGTCTCAGGCAACTCAATCTTCGATTTTGTATCTTTTTAAAGATTTATCCTTGTGCGCCTAACTCAGAAGGGACATTGACATTCGATCTTATCTCTGCTCTTTCTCTTTTTCTTTCGTCGGTCGTTCTCAAACTCATCCTATCAAGCCACGAAACCGGCTTTGCAAGAAGCAGGATGTTGTCAGGGGAATGCAATGCGCTGTGTCGTAGTTTACCACTGCAATATTTGCACCATTCGATCCGACTTCAGCACGAATTTCTGAGTACCGGGTTAGCTTTCCGTCTTTGACCCCGTCTCATTGGCCAGTCTTCTCTGTTGCAGCCTGTTATCCGTGTGTAGGTGGAGCAGGGTCTAGGAAATTCTAGTTCGCTGACCCTGACGCTAGCAGTTAGCTTTGGGTCGCTGATCCTGACTCTAGCAGTCAGTTTTAGGTCGCTGATCCTGACTCTAACAGTCAGCTTTGGGTCGCTGATCCTGACTCTAGCAGTCAGCTATGGGTCGCTGATCCTGACGCTAGCATCAGCTATGGGTCGCTGATCCTGACGGAAGCAGTCAGCTATGGGTCGCAGAACCTGACGCTAGCATCAGCTATGGGTCGCTGATCCTAACGCTAGCAGTCAGCTATGGGTCGCAGAACCTGACGCTAGCAGTCAGCTATGGGTCGCTGATCCTAACGCTAGCAGTCAGCTATGGGTCGCAGAACCTGACGCTAGCAGTCAGCTATGGGTCGTTGATCCTAATGCTAGCAGTCAGCTATGGGTCGCTGATCCTGACGCTAGCAGTCAGCCATGTTTGTAAAAGAAGTCATCTAGCAGACTTAACCCGTGTGGCAGACATGTAGTGTTAGAGACTTAAGTACTAAGCCTCAGCTTGTGATGTGGGTTGGCCAGTTCCCTTCCTCTGTGCTTTTTCCTTCCTCAACCGTAAGTCAGGTTCCAATTTTCCCGCTGGGTTGACTCTACCACGCTTTTATTGCTTCACCCTAAACACACAAGTAAGCTTTTCATTTCAGGCATTCATTTTGTTATTCTTCTTTCAAAGCAACTCAAGTTTCCTTCAATAATACATTTGTTTACTTCCATTTTTTGTTTCAGCACAGCACAGCCAGCGGTAGAATGCGCTCGATGGCCTGGGCACGTCGTGGCATCAGCGTCAAGACCAAACTCAAAGTCTACCGTGCAACCATCATTCCAACCCTATTATACGCTTGCGAAAGCTGGACTGTATACTCTGGACATGCAAGGAGGTTAAATCACTTCCACACAGGTTGCCTGAGGCGAATATTCCACATCCGATGGCAAGATCGTGTCACTGACATGGAGGTTCTCTCGAGAGCTAACATGCCCAGCATCCATGCACTGCTAGAAAAAGCACGACTAGGATGGGCCGGACACCTCGTCCGTATGTCAGACGAGCGGCTCCCAAAGAAGCTTCTCTACGGCGAGCTGAGAGAGGGATGGCGCGAGAGAGGGCGCCCAAAGAAACGTTTTAAAGACGATCTGAAGGACTCACTAAAAAGTTGCCAGATAGACATCAACTCCTGGGAATGTCTTGCGCAAAACAGATCTGACTGGAGAAGCGCAGTCAAATCGGGTGTAGCTGTCGGTGAAGACGACCGTGTTGTGAAACCCAGAGCAGACGCGAGACGCGGAAATCCCGAGTAGCGGGAACACCATCACCTTCTACAAACCTCGTGTGCCCGATATGTAGCAGATGTTTTCGTGCTCGCATTGGCCTGTTCAGCCACATGCGCACCCACACCCAACAGGAAAATCTGTGACAAGGATGATGTCGGCGGTCCTCATCGACAACGATGGACAGCTATTATTATTATTTTTGTTTCAGGCTTAAGTCCAAGGTGTTCCACTTGATGCTTTCTCCTGGTTTTTCTTTATAACTTGTAGACCGACGACCGTACAAGTCGACCAATGTGACATGGACATACTGGGAACCAGTTGGAGGACGAGGAATTCTGTACTGGCTATTTTCAGCAGGATGCAGCCACAAGCCACACCTCAAATGTCAGCATGGCTGAAATTGCTTACTTCTTCGAAGATCGTGTAATTTCCAAGGAACATCTGCTGCAAAATTGTCCAACATACATGAACCAGAGAAAGCAGATTTGGTCATCGGTAGTGCAAACACTAGACAAGCTTTATGTCAGTATCGACAGCTGCAAGGTGACCGCTACTTTCTTTGAACAAATTCAAGTCAACGTCTGGCAGCGAACAAAGAAGATTTCTACGGGACGTTGGTCACCAAAGTTTCCTGACCTTACCACACCTTTATCCATATGTGACATGCTGAAAGGGGAAGTGTTTCACAACAACCCCCGACCTCTCAAAGAACGGCAAGACAACATTGGACGTGAAATGGAGTCTGTGACTCCTGATGTGTTGGCGAACACCTTCTGTTACACGAAGAGACACGCTCCGGCATGATCTGATGCTAATAGAGACCACTTGCAGCATTTTCTATGACCTAAGTACGCGTCTCACACACCAAGGTATGTCCATGTCCAATGTTTTTGAATTACATTCAATCGTTTAAAAGTTATAAGAGAAAACCAGGGATCTGTATTTGTATTTTAAATAAGTGTAGCATTCTATGTTCCAATTTCCATTATTGATCAATTTAGAAGGCAATTATGTTGTCATAGCATATGTCTGGAAATTGAATAAGCCATTGATTATGTCAACAATTGTCGTGTACCAAACTATGCTGTATGTCTAACACCAGTCTGTATGTGGACTGAATCTTCGACACTATACTCCAACTATGAAACTTTAATGAAAAAGCCCATATGTTCACTTCGTTGCAGTTAGGTCCGGTTTCATTTGAACACGCCTTGTACATACAACAGCGCAATCTGTAAAGGTGTAACAAGGAAATCCGTCAGTTACATGTGTGCTGGCAAGGTAAACAAAAGACAGCTTAACTCAGTGCTCTTCAGTGTTTTCATTACTTGCGCCCACTTTTATAACTTGTTTGGGGGTACATTATTCGTACTGCCCACGAAAACCTAAATTGAAGAAAATGCCCCGATTGTCCACTGAGTCTGTGTATTTTTGATATTTTTAATCATCATGTATCACGTGCTTTGCAAAACGTCACTCCCATCAGAGTCTGTCTGAAAGAAACTTGATCTCTTATCAAATCCCCAGCCTGTTCCATTGTCATGTCAAAGCATTACTTGGCATATTACCCCAATCGCTGTCTTTGTCTACACATGCCTCATTGTCCGCAACGATTCCTTTCATTACGATTCTCTCAAGACAGATTTGTTTATTTCATTTATGGACTAGTTCTCCGCTATGTCCAATTCTTATCGAATGTCTGTTTTCTTTCTTCATTTTTTCGGTACTGTAATTGGGGTACCTTTTCTATAACATTTCGACTGGAAGGACTCTTCTTCTTCGTCTTCTTCTTCTTCTTCGTCTTCTTCGTCTTCTTCGTCTTCTTCTTCTTCTTCGTCTTCTTCTTCTTTATCGTACGCTGTCAGACGTCAACTTGTATTTTTCGAAGAAAGCAGATATCATCCTGAGGCTGTCGACACTGCCATAGAGCTTGTCTAGTGTTGGCACAGATGATGGCCACATGTGCTTTCTCTTGTCCTCGTATGTGGGGCAATTTTGCAGCATATGTCCAGCGGTCATTTTCCCTGTACCACAGGTGCATTCGTCAGTGCCACCTATCTTTAGTTATTGAATAGATGGTACCTCAGTCTGTTGTGGCCAGTGCGGAGTCTGAAGACCACAACCGGCTCTCGTCTGCTCAACTGGTGATAGGCATAATTTTTTGTGTAGTCAGTATGTTCTGTTTCCCATTTGGCCATGTATCTGCCCTAATAAACCTTTTGGACTCTTTGTAGGTCACACTAGAATCTGGTTGTGGTAATCTTGCACCTTCTTTTGCCAGTCTGTCTGCCTGCCTCCTCGTTGCCTTGAATGTTACTGTGAGATGGAACCCACTGTACCACTACTCTTTTTGGTGCGGACTGCTGGCATAGTTGACAGAGTACTGCTCTTAAATCATTAAGTTCAGTATTTTTCTAGCTTTTTAGTGCTGTAACCACGGACAGGGCATCTGTAAACAGGACTATCTCGCTTTCATTGCTTTAGCCTGTCAGCATTGCTTCTACTCAGCCTTCAGTGCCTCTGCCTCCGCTCTGAAATTCCTTGAGAATTTTCCAGCTGCCACTGCCAGTGTTATTTTTCTGCCATTTGTTACGTTCAGGAATAACTCTTCCCCCTCCATTATGTGTTGTGTTTGTTACAGAACCGTCGGTGTATGCATGGGTCCGACTGGAAGGACTCGATTCTCTTCCTTAAGGTTTTGGGTAACTGTCCATGTTTCACATCCATAAACTGTCACTTAAAATATACAGGTTCTCAAAATTGTTATTTCTATTAGTTTGCTGGTATTCTGTGATAGTTTCCCCAGTTTGTATTTTAAATATAGCATGTCATTATTCTGATACCGCCTACCTGAAAGCTTAAATCGCCCACTAATGGGCGGTAACGCCCAGTTTGAAGAGCACTGGATTAACTGAACAATGACGACCAACACAATCACATTCAGTGAAGATTATTGGTGATCGCCCTTTACCTCATCTGTTACCAGATTGCAATATGTGAATCGCGAATGTTCCGTCTTTGTTCAAGGAAGAAAAAAAAGCAATTTCCTTAATGGGGTCGCCTGTTTACAGCAGGCAGTCTTCCTAACACAAAACAAAGTGATTTTGTTGTATTTGTTTTATTTTCGACATTTTTGCTCCTAAGCAAATGTTTGTTTTTATTTCTGTAAGTCTGTTTATCCCGAGCGGTCCACCGTGGTCTTAGTGGACAAGAAGGACAAGAATAGCTGGTCCACAGAGTTCATGTCGTAAGAGGCGACTAGCCGTGTGACATGGCATAACACTGGTCATGGTTAGGCGGTTTGTTAAGAGCAGCATAGATGGCGCCTAGCATCCTGTGGGTCTACTTTGTTCTAGTGTTTAAGTCTATTAAGATGGACTCGCACATCGGTTAACCACCCTACGCGGCACTTGAACCAACGCAGCGGAGTAATACGCTGCTCGGGCCTAGTCTGATAAGCAGGAAATCTACCTACCGGGTACAGCCAGTTCACGCCAGAGCTGGAACCTGCATAGAGGCATCCGTCCCAGTAGAAGTACAGGTCGACTAAGATGTCTGTCTATCTGCCAATATGTTTCTCTCTTTTCACATATCTGTCTGTCTTTCGTTCCTCTCTCTGTCTACGAGGGACGTTCCTAAAGCAATGCACCAGATATTTTTTATCAGCTAATAATGAAAATAAAAGCATGTCATTTTTCACACTTTAAATATGGGCTGTATCGATTCGATTGTGTCTACCAAATTGCACCGCAATCCGCCAAATAATACGACTGCATTAAACCGTTGAAATGGAGCATGTTAGCAACTTGCGTTATAAGCAGCGAAATGTGATATAATTTCTTGTTGCAGAGAAGGAAACAGTTGTGTACACTCACAATCGTCTATGTGATGTGTGCGGGAGTTTTGTAGTCAACACGAGGACAGCTAGTTGCTGGGTTCAGAGAATCAAAGAATCAAGAAGTGTAGATCGGCCGCGCAGTGGACATCTTGTCACAGCCACCAACGCAGACATGTTGAAATCCGCTAAGGGCATTATTCTTGCGTATAGGCAAATCACTACCCAACAACTGGCTTTACAGCAATCAATCAGGATTAGTAGTGCAAATGCAGTTATACAAACGCTCGGATTTTCTCAGTTTTGCGCAAAATGTGTTCCTTGAAGACTCACACTTGACCACCGATTGCAATGAAAAACAATTTCTTCTGAATTGTTGGAGCGTTTCAATGCTGATGAGGATAACATTTTGGCTAATATCGTAACATGTGACGAAACCGTGGCACATTATTTTGAACCTGAGACAAAAAGATAGTCCATTGAGTGGCATCACCTGCAATCACCACGAGGAAAGTAATTCAAGACAACTTCCTATGCTACAAAGGTAATGATCACTGTCTTTATGACATTGAAGGTGTGATCCTTGGGTATGTGATGCCAAGATGAGAGACAATCAATTCGCTTGCTTACATTAAAACATTGAAACAACTCAGTCACCGTTTCCCCAGAGTTTGGTCGCATAAGAATCCAACAGACCTGCTTCTCCTTCACGACAATGCTCGCCCTCACACACATCTGGCAACAAGGGAAGCAATCACCAAATTGGGCTGGACTATACTACTCCATCCACCCTATAGTCCCGATTTGGCACTCTCTGATTTGCATCTGTTTAATCTAATTAAAGATGCACTCCGTGGGACAAGGTTTGAAGATGATGAAGAAATCATTCATGCAGCCAAAGAAATGGCTACATGCTCAAGACAAAATCTGGTGCGGGCTAGAAATACATGCACTTGTTTCGTGTTGGCATAAAGCTGTACAAGTTTATGGGGATTACCTTGTTTAATACATATGTTTACATGACGTATCCATGTACTTTATATTCTGGATAAATATCATGCCTATGAAGAAATAGCTCCTGAGAAAAACGATATGGTATATTACTTTCTGAACGCCCTTCGTATCTACGAGTCGTGTTCAAATGAAGTCGGACCTAACTGTACCAAATGAACTTACGTGCGATGCGCAAGATGACGTAATTCTGGTGTAAACAGCACATACCAAGCGTCAAATTTCCAAAATTGCATTATCCTCCAACTCATAGCTTCCTCCGCAGATCGTAGAAAACATGGAGGATGTGATACGGAATCCGTGCAGAGTTGATCAGCGAGTGGTGATTCGGTTTCTAACAGCAGAAGGGTATCGACCAGTGACATTCATCGCAGAATGCAGGCAGCGTATGTTGACAAAAGTGTGTCGAAAACAACAGTGAAGAACTGGTCAGCGATGTTTAAAGTAGGACGTAAGTTAACGGCCGATCTTCCTAGACCAGAACAGGCGCATATTGTTGCGTCAGAAGATGCCATCGCCAAAACTGATGCAGCAATTCTGGAGGACCATCGCCGTAGCTTACGTTCGCAACACTTTTCTCACCATATCAGCACCTGGTTTCTGCGATGAATGTCAACTGTCGGCATCCTTCTGCTATTAGAAACCGCTGATCAACTCTAGGTGGATTCCGTATCACACTTGCGATGCTTTAAACAGTCTGCTAGTGAAACTTTGTCGGAGCATTATGAAATTTTGCAAGCTTGACGGTCGGTATGTGCTGTTTACACCAGAATTGACGTCATCATTCGCGTCGTACATATGTTCACTTCTTGCAGTTATGTCCGGCTTCATTTGAACACGCATTGTGTCTATCTAGCTTAATCATTCAAACACTAACAACTTTGTACAAGTCAACAAATCTTGATCTTTCTTTATCTATTGGCCTTTTCTTGTTGGGGAAGTGTGTTACCACGGGTGGGTCTATCCAGCCGTATGCTCAGCTTTCCTTATCTGGCTTTTATAGTTAGTTATTGACATTATCAGACGGCTTTAATCTTGATGACGAAACAATCGCTGCATTTGGATTATAGTGCGGAAGAACTGCGCTGGTTATCAACATCACTTTCTCGTCCCGAGCTACCTTGGACCAGGGGCAAAATGACTAGTCTAGACGAGTGGAGGTAACTCAGTATGCAGGAACTCTAACTTCTTTTGAGAACATGGATGCTTAAACATTGTGGGCTCGTTCGCCTACCGTTTCCGGAAGCCCTAGTTTATTTCTTCAATCAGTCGAGTACACTTTTCTTCAATACTCTGATTTTATATGGAATTTTCAATTTCAGATATTTCGATGATGTCTAAGGCTTTTTAATAGTTAACGAAATACAGAGGTATTTGTAGTTTTGTCCATTAACTGGTTGAATTTTTATGAGGTAACCAACCGTTTAGTTGCTAGCTGACCTATTAACAACAATGTCACAGTCAAGGTCACATCTCTGACCATGCTTGCTCTCGGGATTGACTTTTATGAAGTTGCGTCTCTAATCGGTCAATGATGTAACTATCGAGTACATTGATAAAAGCAAGCATATCGCCAGTTGTTCTATGTCATTTCTAACGAATCAAAATTGTTTGAGATGTTTTTATTTGGTCAGAGATATGACCTTCACTATGACATTGTTACTAATAGGTCAGCTAGCTGGCGTGCTATTGTTTCTCGCCCTGCACGAATTGCTAATGTGGTGATTCCTTCCGGTCCGGATGCTTTTTTCTGAATTTAAGTAGTTTTATCGTATGTAAAATCTCATCCATTTCGAGCTTTGGTATCCACACATTCCTTAGTGCCAGAATTAATAGGTTAAAGGCAAGGGCTCGTCGTCATCGCTCGTGTTTCCACTCAGTTTCTCTCAGCAGAAAGGTATCCCTCCTGCCGAAAGCATAGCACAAAGCATGAACTCCAGCAATAAACCCAGGCATCTCCGGAAAAAAATTGCCATCATGAACCGACCATCGCAGATCAAATTCGAACCCCGGCCGTCTTAATATCAGGCAAACGGCTTGACCACTTCACCACACAAGTGCCTGGCGTAATGTTACTTTAGCCTGTAATGTGAAGACATTTTTCTATGCTTCTTACAATATTTCTCCATGTCTGGTCAATTCGTTATGATGGTGTCATCTCCATTCGTTAGAGATTTCACAAGATCATTCGACTATTACAAATCTTTTCTACATTTTTATTTTTCGTTCGTTTTCAATCTCCCACTACTGCGCCCTGAAAAGGACATTGAATGTAGCAGGATATTGTCAGGAGAACGGAATGCGTTGTGGCGTAGTATATAGAATGACTGCCATATTTGCACTTTTCGGTCCGATACATCCGACTTCAGCAACCATTTTTCAGTACCGGGCTAGCCCCCCCTCTTCAATCACTTCTTTTTAGCTAGTCTGATATTCTTCAACATGTTATCCAGGATCACCGCTTGGAGGTGTAGAAGGGATTTGGCAGCTCTGGTTCGTTTGCCCTGACGTTGGCATTCATCTTTGGGTTGCTGACCGCCACAGCTCATGCACTGATCAGTATCTTGATCCACTTTTCTACATTTGATGACAATTTATCTTATTTCGGTTTTTTTGGGGGTAAGTTCTAGCATTCCGTGTTGCATGTTCAGCACGCGTAGCTCAAGATGGTATTTAGCAGGCTATCGTTAGGCCAAGACAATAGATCCACACCAAAGTATTTAGCAGGCTATCGTTAGGCCAAGACAATAGATCCACACAAAAGTATTTAGCAGGCTATCGTTAGACCAAGACAATAGATCCACACAAAAGTATTTAGCAGGCTATCGTTAGACCAAGACAATAGATCCACACCAAAGTATTTAGCAGGCTATCGTTAGGCCAAGACAATATATCCACACCAAAGTATTTAGCAGGCTATCGTTAGACCAAGACAATAGGTCCACACCAAAGTATTTAGCAGGCTATCGTTAGACCAAGACAATAGATCCACACCAAAATTCAGTCGTGACATTTAACATAGGATGGCAGCACGGTGATTTTGCTTGAATCGTGTTATCCTTACTTCAACAGTTGAGAAACTACAAGGCCATAGTTCACACATTCAGCAAAATGGTTATTCCGGCCATTATAAATTATTGCGAAGTATGGAAGCTACGAAATGTAGATGCAGAGACGCTTCCAGTTGCCCAAAGAGCAATGGAGCGAAGAGCAGTCTCTCTACAGGACCATCCTCACAACAGATCAATTTGGCATGACGCCATATCTAATAATAGTTGCACATAGTGGGTGAATATGGTGACAGCATTAGACTTTTGCTGCGAAATGTTCGCTTATTGCTGTAAAGACCAATCCAGGAATGGCATACTCTTCCGTGCTCAGGACACACGTGTGGGGAGTCGGTCGTGAAGTATTCCAGTGTTTTGATTTTTTTAATAGCACGCTTTCATTGAGCCTCAACGATGGAGCTACTCTCTGCGATCACAACGCCATCGGTGATACTAGCGCGCCAGGTGGCACAATTGTGTGCAATCATCTCCCAGGAGGTGACATCAATTTTGAAGCTTTTCAGAGACACTGTCGACGAGTCTGTGCGGTTAGTCTTAACCCCGTCGATACTGCTTTGTTAGGAGAATGTCGATGGGTCGGTCATGTGGTGCGTATGAATTGACATGACAAGTGGCGTCCTGGTTACTCTACAAATTCAAGCACCCACTCGGACGTCCTCAAATGAGATGGACAGATGGTATTACTAATCCTTGGTACACCATGATAGTCCGAAGTGAAAGATCGAAATGAGCCAAGAGAACATTTGTCTTCCAGGCATCAGGTTCCTGCTTGATATGTCAGAGTGAGTAACAGGATTACATACATACGAGGTATATGATATAAGTATGAATGTATATGTGTGTATGTTTGGGGGGTGTTTGTGTGTTGTCGTATATGTGTGTGTGCGTGCATATGTGCGTGTGTTTGTGTGTATGTATGTGTGTGTTGTTGTTGTTATCCCATAGCCGCTGAGCAATCCTGCTCTTGGCAGCCCGATGCCATTCTCATAAAGATACAGGTCTTCTTCAGTTGTGTCATTGCTCCGTACAGTGTGTTGGCAATTGTTGGCGGTGATTGTAATAATCTTTTCTTCAAGTCTGCAAGCGCCTTGCACTAAATGAGTAGGTGTCGAACTATTTCATCAGGACTGTTTAAATGTTGCCTGGATGTGTGCCAAGGTCACTCACCGTCTTGACAATGGACACGAGGAGTTAGGTGGAAGAATGTATATCGTATAGGCGAGGAGTGTTCGGAGCTAAGGTTGGGGTTCGGAGCTGACCACTCTGGCGTTCTGTTTTAGCGTAATGGGGGGTTGGTGACAGTCAGAAGCCGCTACAGCCTGTTACGACATTTACAGTGACAGGAATTTGGAGGTACTTTTCCAATACCTAATTGGAGGTAGATACAAATTAGAATGATAACTAAGTCAGACAACCAACAGAAGTCCATTGAGCAGCCATGAAGTTTCTTGAGACTATAAAATTCTTGTCAAAGACGAACTCAGCAGACTGATCATGAGAGAGAGAAAATGAGAGAATAGCTAGGAGGCTTATTAGAGTAATTGAAAGGCTTCTAGCAGCTAGCAGACTGACCAGGAGTTTGTGAGATATAGAATGAGTTTGCAGGGTGACTAAACCAGTTTTCAAATTTTGGCCAGTCGCTCTATAAGTGTTTTGTGTTGAACACCCTGTGACTAGAAGTGATGTGAATGTGTGTCGTACGTGCATGACACCGAGTAAAAGATGTGTGTTCTGAAGTATGTGTATGCACAGATTGACTGAGTGTGTGACCACAAGTGAGTATGCGATTCTGAATATGTGACGTGATCTAATTCTATCTGAACGCAGAGATCGCCTGAGTATACGTGAATACATCGATTGTGGATGTACAGATCATCTGACTTAAGGGATCTGAGTGTTGGTGAATGCACAGAACGATGGAATACATAATAGGATCGCGAAGGCGAGTTTGTGATAATTTGTTGAGTGTACAGATAAGGGAAGGTGAGTGTAGCGGCCAGAATTGGGTTTTATTAGTTAGAGGAAATATTCGAAAGCTAGTGCTTAACATTTCAGACTTAGTTTTAATAAATATACAAAATTAAGGTATTTTGATTATTTAATTCATATGTGTTTTGTTCTTTTTGTGTGTTTTGTGTGTGTGTGTATGAATGTGTGTATGCATTCGTGTAAATGTGTGTATGCGTTTCTGTATCCATACGTGTGTTTGTGTGTGTTCCATGTGTTCCTTCCTCTTATATGCCTCCCTTCCTTTTCATGTTGTCCCTCCTCTCCCATGTTTTCTTCCTTAAGCATGGTCACGCCCTGTTTCCATAGAAACCTCTAAACTAGAATGCAATCATAAACATCATCACGTGTCACGCTTCGTGACGACACCGCCCAATTCCCACTTAAAAATATCAGTCCTTTGAGAATGTTTCCGCTTCAGTTATTTTTAGTTCCCTCGTCCGTCTGTGAGATTCACATTTCACCAGATCATTTGGAGATCTAATCTCACGGGGCTACGCGTCCGTGGCACACTTGATGTGCGGTATTGTTCTCCTGTTCGGCGTTTCGTTTCTTATGGAGTATTGGATCACTGCTGTTACTATTTGTTTGTATTTCCAAGCAACTTGCATTTGATCTTTTCCTTCTTAACAGATTGTCTCGGTTGCATGTTACGGCCGTGCTACTTTCATCCCAGTGCGCACTGAAGAAGGTGTAAATGAGTCCTCCTAAATGAAGGGCAATGCGAGGCAGGGCTAACACTACACAGAATGCAATGTTGGCCCTTATCTTGTTGCTCTCACAGGCTGTTTCTATGTTTGCGACAAGAACGTGAAATGACGCGTGTCAGGGGGAGGTGAGGATGGAGGCAGAATGTTACACCCGACTGACGTGTGTCAGGGGGAGGTGAGGATGGAGGCAGAATGTTACACCCGACTGACGCGTGTCAGGGGGAGGTGAGGATGGAGGCAGAATGTTACACCCGACTGACGCGTGTCAGGGGGAGGTGAGGATAGAGGCAGAATGTTACACCCGACTGACGCGTGTCAGGGGGAGGTGAGGATGGAGGCAGAATGTTACACCCGACTGACGCGTGTCAGGGGGAGGTGAGGATGGAGGCAGAATGTTACACCCGACTGACGCGTGTCAGGGGGAGGTGAGGATGGAGGCAGAATGTTACACCCGACTGACGCGTGTCAGGGGGAGGTGAGGATGGAGGCAGAATGTTACACCCGACTGACGCGTGTCAGGGGGAGGTGAGGATGGAGGCAGAATGTTACACCCGACTGACGTGTGTCAGGGGGAGGTGAGGATGGAGGCAGAATGTTACACCCGACTGACGTGTGTCAGGGGGAGGTGAGGATGGAGGCAGAATGTTACACCCGACTGACGTGTGTCAGGGGAAGGGGTGGATGGAGGCAGAATGTTACACCCGACTGACGTGTGTCAGGGGGAGGTGAGGATGGAGGCAGAATGTTACACCCGACTAACGTGTGTCAGGGGGAGGGGAGGATGGAGGCAGAATGTTACACCCGACTGACGCGTGTCAGGGGGAGGTGAGGATGGAGGCAGAATGTTACACCCGACTGACGCGTGTCAGGGGGAGGTGAGGATGGAGGCAGAATGTTACACCCGACTGACGCGTGTCAGGGGGAGGTGAGGATGGAGGCAGAATGTTACACCCGACTGACGTGTGTCAGGGGGAGGTGAGGATGGAGGCAGAATGTTACACCCGACTGACGTGTGTCAGGGGGAGGTGAGGATGGAGGCAGAATGTTACACCCGACTGACGTGTGTCAGGGGAAGGGGTGGATGGAGGCAGAATGTTACACCCGACTGACGTGTGTCAGGGGGAGGTGAGGATGGAGGCAGAATGTTACACCCGACTAACGTGTGTCAGGGGGAGGGGAGGATGGAGGCAGACTGTTACACCCGACTGACGTATGTCAGGGGAAGGTGAGGATGGAGGCAGAATGTTACACCCGACTAACGTGTGTCAGGAGGAGGGCAGGATATAGGCAGACTGTTACACCCGACTGACGTGTGTCAGGGGGAAGTGAGGATGGAGGCAGAATGTTACACCCGGGAGGGAGTGGGGGGTAAGACGGACTAGACCAGTATGTTACACCTGATTGATGTGTATAGGGAGAGTGGACGACAGATCTAGTTAGTATATTCTGAGGAAACCAAGATGACCACGCCTCACTGGGGGCGCTCTCGACTGACTTCAGTGTTTGTGTCATTTCCCCACTGTTTGCCAGTTCCTGTTCAGATTATAAATCATAACTCCTTCACTAGGTGGTACCAAGGACTTTATTCTGAGGAATTTATGGGCTGTTGTTATGCTGAATCTTGCTACGGCTGTGCCTGGCTTAAGCCGTGGGAAACCTATCTATCGTTCCACTTGACTGCATCCCAGACTTCCCCACAAGTTATTACTACTCACGGGCCTTTTTGCTTAAATTGAAACCAAATACCTCCTGCTCCCCTCCACCGGAGGCACATGCTGACACAGACCGCCACTTACTGGTGTCTACGTAGTCCATCAGTCCATACGCTTCCCCAAGGCCAGCGCTAACACCAAGGTGAAATGTCCGGCGCCTCAAAACTGACGATACTATAGCGGAAGAATACGGCACGTCTAAGAGACACGTTTGATCACAATAGGCTATCCCTCCGACGATCCAGAACCATCATAAATAACGCTGAATGCGAGGCTGCCACGATAACTGTAGACCCAAGATCTGTGGAACCATGGCTCTCAGAGAGTGCTTACGATATTCTTATCCAAATATACTCCCGTCAGACTTCGCAACGATTATGTCGCACGCTGTCGACTACAAAGCCACTTCCGTGCGACTGCTATGGCTGACCGGGAGAGTTTCTTCAACGAAATCACAGATACAGTTGAAATAGGTCTTAGATCCAGCAATCTCAGACCTGCATAACAAGCCACCAGGCTTATCAGCCCCGGAAGTAAGCAGAAAGCGTCTATCAATACCGAGTTTGTCAATAGAGCAGGCAGATGGCTCACCATGTTCGACACACGAAGAAGTAGCGGACAGATGGAAGGAGCTCTACACTATCGCCCTCAATCATCCTCCAGGAACGGCTTGCCCCGACCTGGATTGGAAATGTGTGGATACTCCTCCTAAGGTGCATGACGTTTCATGGACCCTCAAACAATGACATAAGTCCAAACCGCCATACGCAGCCTATAAGATGGACGCGCTGCAGGTCCGGACTATATTCTGCCAGAGATACTGAAGCACGTCATATACTCCATCAGCTCCGCTGTTTACATCCTCGTTCTACAAGTCTGGAGAACAGGACACGTTGCCGTAGATTGGCGAGTTGGAATAGTTGTTGCCCTATACAAAGACAAGCGAAGCCGTTAGGACTGCAACAACTATAGACCAATCACTCTTCTCTCAGTCCCAGGCAAGGTATTTGCACACGTGCTGGTGGCCCACCTCAAACCACTCCTGATCACACATGTGCTGCTGGCCCACCTCAAACCATTCCTGATCACACATGTGCTGCTGGCCCACCTCAAGCCACTCCTGATCACACATGTGCTGCTGGCCCACCTCAAACCACTCCTGATCACACATGTGCTGCTGGCCCACCTCAAACCACTCCTGATCACACACGTGCTGTTGGCCCACCTCAAGCCACTCCTGATCACAAAACGCCGACCCCATCAGTCAGGTTTCACCCCAGGTAGATCAACTGGGGACGCCATTCTTGGTCCCCAGCTCCTGGCTGAGCTGCACCATGCATTCAACCGCCCCTCTGCGCTGCGATGTGGATCTAAAGCTGCATTAGATTAGGTCGATAGATCCGCTCTCAGGAAAGCCCTGCAAGGCATCAGAACTCATGCCGCACTTCTGAACTTGATAAGGGAGCTACACACGGACACCGGTGCCAGAGTCCGCCTAGGTGGCACTCTCTCGGACAGGTTATCAACATTTTTGGGGGCCTGGCATGGTTTCGTCCTTGCTCCTGACCTTTCCTGCCGAGCCTTCTTCTTGATTCTACACGGCGTTTACTCCCACCATCCGGGCATTTTCATGGACCAAACACGCATCACAGACCTCGCCTATGCTGAAGACATAGTCCTGGTTGGCCCAGACAATGCGGCTCTGTAATAGTCTCTCTAGAAACTGTATCTCGAAACATTAAACTTGGGTCTATAAATATCCTGAGCCAAGCCGAACATTCAGAACCTCGGCTCCGACACGGGTCCTCACAGCATTGTTGTCCATGGTCACACGGTGCTCCGACACGGGTCCTCACAGCATTGTTATCCATAGTCGCACGGTGGAGGCACTAATAAATGTGCATACCTGGGGAGTTCTTTTTCATCCGATGGACGGAGTGCGCCTGACATGTTAAGGCAGATCGGGCTTGCTGTTTGTGCTATGAACTACCTTCACCGGATGTGGAATAATGGCAGAATTTCTCTCTGATCCAAAATTCATATTTATCAGACGTGTGTGAAAGTCCATGGTAGAGAGCCTAAGCAAGGAAATAATGCAAGCCGCCACTGAAACCATCCCAAGAGGAGCTAGGCAAAACTATAAGCCCTACTGGAATGATGAGTTGCAGAAAGTGGAAGATGCAGTAATAAATGCTAGGAACATGGCAGAGCGAGAAAAATCCACGGAGGCAAACATCGCCCTCAAAGCCGCCGCGGCGAAGTACAAACACACTCTCAAACAAACAGCAAGAGAAAGCTGGAAAAATAAAACGGAAAGTCTTAACCTGGACAAAGACGGGAACAAGCTATGGAAGCTAGTCAGAGCCATGAACGACGAAACCCCGTCAAATAAACAAATTACTATCAAGCAGGGCGAGAACTTGATCACAGGTAAGAAAGCCGCAAACGCCTTTGTCGATCACTATGCCAGAGCAAACCACATCGAGGTCCCTGCAGATAAGCATACAGACATTAGCGAAGAGCTAAAGGGACACGAAAACATAAATACGGCTCCTGAAGAGCACATGATGGCCAAACTAACAATGCGCGAAATGGAAGAGGCTATGAGAACACTAAAGAAAAGGCAATCTCCCGGAAAAGACGGGATAACAAACGAAATGCTGATGGGGCTGGGCCAAACAGCGAAGAAGAAACTGCTATCGGTCCTGAACCAAAGCTGGAAAAGGGGAATTGTACCACAGGCATGGAAAGATGCAATACTGGTACCAGTACCAAAAACAGGAAAGGACAAAACAGATCCAAATGGATACAGGCCCATAAGCCTACTGAGCTGTGTCGGCAAGCTGATGGAACGGATGATAAACACCAGACTGATGTGGCATCTGGAAGAAAAACGAATACTAATTCCACAGCAAGCCGGCTTTAGACAGCACAGATCCACTGAGGACCAGGTCATCCTCATAGCCCAGGAGATAGAAGATGCCTACCAGGCACAGAAACACACAGTAGCTGTTTGGGTGGATCTGGAAAAGGCATTTGACAAAGTCTGGAAGGATGGACTTAGAGTCAAGCTAAGAAGAAGTGATGTCTGTGGGAAGATGTACAAGTGGATCAACCACTACCTCAAACAAAGAACGGCCAGAGTCCAAGTACAAGGGCAGATGAGCAAAAAGGTGACACTCGAGCAGGGAGTACCCCAAGGGGGAGTATTGTCACCCACACTCTTCCTGGTATATATAAACGATATTACAGAGAATATACCAAGAAGAGTCCATAGCTCAATGTTTGCAGACGATCTGGCTATGTGGACCTCTGAAAAGAATCTCACCATAGCCAGAAATCGGATGCAGACGGTCCTAACATCGCTGGAAGAGTGGGCGAACTCATGGCTGGTCAAAATAAACGGGGAGAAAACCACATGCACAATATTCTCTCTTTCATTAAAACCCCAAAGTACCAAATTAAGTCTAAATGGCAAAATCCTGCAGTCAAACGACAACCCAACCTATCTGGGAGTCACATTTGATCGGCGCATGACATGGAAAAGTCAGATTGAGAGAAACCGAATGAAAGCCAGAGAAAGAATGGCAATCATGAGGAAACTTGCTGGCACAAGCTGGGGAGCAGACGAAGGCATACTAAAGAAACTGTATACTGGAAGAGTGAGACCAGTTCTCGAGTATGGCATTGCGGCATGGACAACAGCAGCGAAGGCGAACTTCGATAAAGTTAACAAACTTCAAAACCAAGCCATGAGAATTATAACAGGTGGCATGAAGTCAACGCCAATTGTAGAACTTGAAAAGATTACAAAACTGTAATCCATGACCGATAGAAGAGACTGCAGAGCCCAGCTGCAGTCAGAGAAACTCCGAAGACTGACTGACCATCCAATGCACCAGAGATTAACCAATTTGGGAAATGGGAAACTAAAGCGGAGAAACTTTGCAGAAATAGCCAAAGCAAAGATGCACGAAGATCCCATAAGCGCACTAACAACACCAAAACCCATCACTACTGTACGAAAACCTACCTGGAGGCAGGATATATTTCCAGAGGTGGTAGAAAATATACCAGGTATTGCAAACAAAAACTGCCAGACTGAAAAAGAAAGGAGAGATACTACCCTAAGCTTCATAAGGAAAAGCTACCCAAGCATGGACTGGACCCATGCATACACCGACGGTTCTGTAACAAACACTACACAGAACGGAGGGGCAGGAGCATTCCTGAACCTACCAAATGGCAGAAAAATAACACTGTCATTCGCTACTGGTAAGTACACAAGCAATTTCAGAGCGGAGGCAGAGGCACTGAGGGCGGCAGTGGAAGAAATGGTGACACACAGTGAAAATGAGAGCCATATAGTCCTGCTGACAGATGCTCTCGCCGTAGTCACAGCGCTAAAAAGCCAGAAAAACACTGAGCTTAATGACTTAAGAGCAGCACTCTGCAAACTGTGCCAGCTGTCCGCACCAAAAAGGGTAGTGGTACAGTGGGTTCCGTCACACTGCAACATCCAAGGCAACGAGGAGGCAGACAGACTGGCAAAAGAAGGTGCAAGACTACCACAAACAGATACCAGTATGACGTACGAAGAGTCAAAACGGCTTATCAAAGCCAGATACATGACCAAATGGGAAACCGAACATACTGGTTACACCAAAAACGATGCCTATTACCAGTTGAACCGAAGAGAGCAGGTCGTTGTCTTCAGACTTCGCACTGGCCACAACAGACTGATGTACCACCTATTCAACAAATTGAAGATAGGGTGTACCGACGAATGCCCGTGCGGTACTGGTAAAATGACCGCTGAACATCTGCTGCAGAACTGCCCGACATACGAGGATCAGAGAGAGCAGATGTGGCCATTACCAGTGGAACTGCAAGACAAGCTCTATGGCAGTGGCGAGAGCCTCAGGATGACCGCCGCTTTTTTCGAAAAAATAATGGTTACTGTCTGACTGCGTACGAAGAAGAAGAAGAAGAAGACGTGTGTGATTCTTGTTCTCCTGTATGGTTCAGAAACGTGGACCCTACTTAAACAGGACATATCAAGACTAGATGGACCCTACTTAAACAGGACATATCAAGACTCGATGGACCCTACTAAACAGGACATATCAAGCCTAGATGGACCCTACTTAAACAGGACATATCAAGACTTGATGCCTTTCAGCGACGCATCCTCGGTATCCGGTGGTTCGATCTCGTGTGTAATGTCGAGGTGTCTGCAAAGACGAGTCTTCCCTCCATCTCGGACACTCTGGTCCGCCGCCGTCTGTCTCTGTTTGGCCACGTGGTTCGGCTGGACCAGGAAGTACCGGCTCCCCAGATAATGTCTAAGTCTGCTATGTGTAACGACGGTCTGTCACCGGCCGGCTGGAGGAGTGGGAGGGGCCGTTCCCGTTCTTCATGGCCCCGACAGATAGCAGTCTCCATTCAGCAGTGAACGAGGTTTGGTTACAAGCCTCAGCGGTTGGATAGGGTAGTGGTCGATCGACACACCGGGCCCTAGATGCCTAGGCAAAAATTATTATGTCAACATTTTCTGATTGTATCTCTCTTCATAACACTATCATCAATCATATCTTATTTCATCAATCATAATCTTATATCATCCATCATAATCTTATATCATCCATCATAATCTTATTTCATCCATCATAATCTTATATCATCCATCATAATCTTATATCATCCATCATAATCTTGTATCATCCATCATAATCTTGTATCATCCATCATAATCTTGTATCATCCATCATAATCTTATATCATCCATCATAATCTTATATCATCCATCATATTCTTATATCATCCATCATAATCTTATATCATCCATCATAATCTTATATCATCAATCATAATCTTATATCATCAATCATAATCTTATATCATCCATCATAATCTTTCCATTAACAAACTAACAAACATAATTCAAAATGGCGAGGACGAATCCCTAATTTAAAAAAATGGAATATATATCAGCTTACTAAACCGTGCCAAATGAACACATTCATACGCTCTTAATTCTGATGTTATTCTTTCCAATTATCATTTGTTGGCCTACATATATTGTCAGACATTGAATTCTAGTGATTGTTTTCTGTGCAGTTTATTTTTGCCCCCATCATTTTGTTTGTTTACAAATCTCGATACGTGTTATTCCCTCTTTGTTTGACGCTATTTTCTCATTGTGGCTTTGCTTGTACATCTCGAAATCCACACAAACCAAAATCCTGCCAATCATAAACAAGGTTGAATGAAAGTTCTGAAAACAAAATAGAAAATATAAGACACAGGGAATTGCTTTACTTCTTCTTATCCCAGTGAATATTAGTTATTGAATAAGTTATCTATGTGTTCTACATGACAGAGGTCATTATCATCCTGAGCACTGCCGGTTGGCGTTGGCGATTAGGTACATCCATCCGCTTCTTTCACGTGAATCGTTTACCAACTCTTTTTTATTGTCACCCGTGCAACGAACTCAGGCTGTCCAACATATTCTCTCTCGGCCTTCCTCTGTCTCTCAGGCTGTGCAACATATTCTCTCTCGGCCTTCCTATGTCTCTCAGGCTGTCCAACATATTCTCTCTCGGCCTTCCTCTGTCTATCAGGCTGTCCAACATATTCTCTCTCGGCCTTCCTCTGTCTATCAGGCTGTCCAACATATTCTCTCTCGGCCTTCCTCTGTCTCTCAAGCTGTCCAACATATTCTCTCTCGGCCTTCCTCTGTCTCTCAGGCTGTCCAACATATTCTCTCTCGGCCTTCCTCTGTCTCTCAAGCTGTCCAACATATTCTCTCTCGGCCTTCCTCTGTCTCTCAGGCTGTCCAACATATTCTCTCTCGGCCTTCCTCTGTCTATCAGGCTGTCCAGCATATTCTCTCTCGGCCTTCCTCTGTCTCTCAGGCTGTCCCACATATTCTCTCTCGGCCTTCCTCTGTCTCTCAGGCTGTCCAGCATATTCTATCTCGGCCTTCCTCTGTCTCTCAGGCTGTCCAGCATATTCTATATCGGCCTTCCTCTGTCTCTAATTTTACCATTATCATAATGTGCCCCATGTCTCCTTTCCTCATAACATGCCCTAAATGGATGACTGTCTTGTTCTGATCCTTGCAATGAGTTTTCTTTGTGTTTCTGCCTCTTCAAGTACTGGATGGTTAATCTTTCCTGGGTTCCACAGCATTCTTCTGTAAAACTGCATCTCTGTTGCTTCCAAAGGTCTATGCGGTGGCTTGCTGTATCAATGACTCGCTGTCTTACATCAATACTAGTTCCACGTAGCATCCACGGACTCGCTTTCCCAGAGAAACGGTTGCCGAATGATTTTCATGCAGATATTTTCACTGCAACTCATTTACAAACTGTTCACGAAATATAATTTTACTCAATAGCGCGCCACTAATCAAACAAGCCGGCTTGTGGCATTCATATTGTAGACCATATAAATAACAACTGCAATAATTTCATGGCTTCCTGTATTGTGGACCATATCTAATAAAAGCAATAAATTCATTGCTTGCTGTATCGTGGACTATAGCTGATAACTGCAATAGATTAATTGCTTACTGTATCGTAGACTATAGCTGATAGCAGCAATAAATTCATTGCTTACTGTATCGTGGACTATAGCTGATAACAGCAATAAATTCATTGCTTACTGTATCGTGGACTCTAGCTGATAACTGCAATAGATTAATATCGTTTTAGTGCCCGGATAATGACGTAACCTATTTGTGTGTTTGTCGTTGTTGTTTTGAATGCCCATGATGAGTATGTTTAAGAATGTTTAGTGACCGGTCCACTAGCTTTCCCAACATCCCTTACATAAAGGTGGACTGGGGTCCTCCAGACGGTTGTGCTATTCTTGGTTTCAACTGCGTATCGCTCACTACTACGGGGATCACGTGATTCCTTATTTCATTAGCAAGACTGCCAAGACAAACCGTCCATTTCTATTGACGACTACGCAGAAGCCAAGTACGTTTGAGATGTAATTTCTACTAGTTTCTGCACCATTTTGGATTAGAACATTCGCTGTTTTTTTCCCAGTTAGTACCTTTACTTTATTTTCAATTGCAATTGTTGGCTTGTAGCTGTTTTCGACCCTTCTTGCTCTCTTTATCAACGTTGAGAGTGTCTGTATGCTTGTGCCAGCTTTTCCTGTATGCTTGTTTGACCGTTGTCCTATAACATGCAGCAGCTGCCTTAAGTGCGATGTTGCTTTCTTAATTATGGCCAATTTCCGCTTTTTCTCTTGCCTCTTTTAGTTGAAGATCCATCTGTTCCACTTCAGATAACCAATCCTCATAATCTGTTTGATGAGTCCGGAGACTGGTTGTAAGGTTGTCTGAGAATGTCTGTCCATTTGACCCTATTATCTGTAGTTTTCTTCATTTCAGCATAAGTTGGTACTTTAATGTCCCCACATGCCTGAGATTTGAAGGTGAGTCTTAGTCGTTCCGGTCCTCTCTTCCCTTTAATCTTGTCCTCTAGTATATTCTGTAGAAAACTTTCATGTCTCATATTGTGATCCAGCCAACTCAATCTTGCCCTCTAGTGTCTTCTGTAGAAGACGTTCATGTCTCATTTTGTGACCCAGTCAACTCAACCGACGTTTTTGTATCATATGCAATATTTGTCTTTGAGCCCACACATCATTGAGAACATTGACATTAGGTCTTCTTTCTGTCCAACTCACTCTTTCCATTCTACGGTAGCACCATATGTCAAATGTTTCCTAGCTTTTTTTCATCATTCTTTGCCAAAGTCCATGTTTCAGTCCCATACAGTGCAATTGATCAAATATTAGTGACGATTATTGTTTTCCTCAGTTCTTTCCTGATATTCTTTGAGGTTAACCATTTCTGTTTTTCTCTGAAGCCCTTTTTTGTGATTGCAATCCTCGTCTTAATATCTGCCTCATTGCGGTCTTCTTCTGTTTTGGTTTGCCCCAGTCTTATCATTTCTTCTGTCACGTCTTGGAATATTCTCCCTTGCTGCCTTTAGAAGACATTGGTTGAATGTTTCCATCATCTTCCATACTTTCTTGTGGCAGGTATTGAGGGACTGGCATTAACGATGTGTAATTGTGCCAAACTTGTGCCAGTCTGCCACCTGAGTAATGGCTTGTGGTCTGATGGAATGTTCCCCAAGTTTATTGTAAGTTTGATGGGTCTATGGTCGCTTTCTGCAAGAAGTGCGAGTACTGTTCTTTCGGATTCTTGACTTAAGTCGCTGGTGGTAAATGCAAAGTCAGGTGATGGTGTTGATGTCCATAGACGTGAATAGAACGTGGGAGGCTTGTTTGGGAGGTTGGTCAGATAGAGGTTGTTTTCAATCTCCTATTCCACTAGTTCGTGTTCCCTTGCGCTGATCTGTGTGCAACCCGATCACTCAGACTGGCTGTTAAAGTTTCATATCACTATGGTTGCCTGGTCATGGCTATAGGGCCGATTTTTTGTTGCCTGGCAGTACGTGTTATACATTTCAACTGTCTTGGTTTGGCTTCATTTGCTCTCAATCTCCCGCTACAAAACCATGAAAAGGGCTTAAGTAGCAGAATTTAGTCAAGTGAACGGAATGCATTGTGTCGTAGTTTACAGCTAGACTTCGATATTTGCACCTTTCTGTCCAACACCTCCAACTTCAGCCAGCATTTCTTTAGTACTGGGTTAGCATTCCCTCTTCGATATCTTCTCCTTAGTCAGTCTGCGCTGTTGCAGCCTGTTATCCAGGGTCAACTCGTGGAGGCGTTGAAGAGTCTTGGCATATCAGGTTTGCTGTCACTGACGCTAGCCGTAAGCTATGGGTCGCTGACCGCTGCCACACATGCGCTGCTCAGCATTTTGATCCCAACTGCCTGATTTGGTAAGGTTATGTCCACTCCTATTCGTTCGGCTTTTCACTGAGATCATCTTTGATGGGTCTGATATTTTGGGGAGGATAAGCACACCCTCCACCTCCTTATGCCCATCCTTATCCAGTTTGTGGGTTTTCTATCTTCTTATGCAAAATCTGTGGTTTGGATTAATGTGTGTTTCCTGGATGCAGGATAACATGTATGCCTTCCTCAAATAGTCTTCCGGACGACGCTTCCTTTTTGTTGTAAATACCTTCAGCATTCCATTGCAACACCTGCAGGGTTAGAGTGGCAGACGTATTAGTGTGTCCATGGCGGGAAAAACATGTCTTTTTGTCTGTTTGTGTACCTCATGGTGTCTCTCTGTATAGTTCGGATCCATGATATCCTTGGATGAGATACGTAGTGTCGTGGTTTGCAGCAACGAGCTGTTTTATTCGCACCTTTCAGTCCAGCACTTACGTTTTCAGCAAGCATTTCTTCAGGTACCCATCCCAAGCCTGTGGTTGTCCCCAACCAGCTTGGCGCCTGCAACGCATTAGGTTATTTTTTGATACCATTTTTAAATATGGTTTGATAGGGGAGTTATACGGTCACCCTGACAGTTGTCCCTTGTCAGAGAAGAGGCAGGAGATGTCATATTTGGAGTCCATGAGCCTGGCGCAGGCTCTCTCGCCCACCAGACTCCCACGTTTATAATTGGTCTCTCAGCCGCCACGTAGTCCATTGCAATTGATACATAGTGGTCTTGAGTTCATTGTCCCCATTGACTGGGGCCATTTTTGGTCAGATATTAAAGTCTAGGAATGGCTTTCTATTTGGACTTTTCATTGTTTGGTCTCGCTAGACTCTTACATAGCACCTGGCTGCCACCATTCTTGGTCTGATCACTCTCCAGTTACCTGTTCGGCATGAGTGACCCTACCAGGAACATACGTTCACGCCGCCAATGTTCACTGGGACACTGAATCACGCAAGTCACCCCCCCCCCCTAAAACCTTGGCAAAGTGATGGCATCCTGGGGGCGGTGTAGGGGAGTGTAAGATGGGGGTGGGGGGGGGGAGGGTGTGCCGCTAAACGACAAACTTCACAGACAAACTTCACATATTCACTCTATGGTGATGAAAGAAACCTTTAATGGACCACCAAGCCCGTGAATATAATCGATGCGGTTACTTGAGAACAAACAACGAACACGAAGAACAGCTTACAACGATAAAACCTGCAGAGATGAAATAAAACACGGACAGAAATGTGAGTCAGTTTAATAGGTTCCCAAAAGTAAACACTGAACATTTCTTCTTTACGCATCGGTCTTCTACAGATGAAGCCTGCTTGGCTAACTTTACTTAACACGATCATAAAACGTACAGCTGGTACTGCTTAGCATCACAACTAATCGATAATTTGATCAATGATCGATGACTAAATGGCTCGAACATTATACACAACTATAATTAAAATAACTGTTATTGATGTTTCAACAGGGAGGAAGACTAACGTCTGGTCAGGCAAAATATATTGATCAGAAATGTTAGTCATGGTCAGGCAAAACGTATTGATCAGACATGTTAGTCATGGTCAGGCAAAATATACTGGTCAACACCCTCACCTCGGATTCCTAGTAGCCCTCCCTGGAAATGGGATCTAGATGAAGCCAAGCATGGCAAAACAGCCTGGAGGATCCCGTTCCAATTTCATCAGCACGCTCGCGATATGAGGACAGCTACTGCAACCCGCTACTTAACGTCCTTTTCAGGGCCCACAATAAAGTAAACCTACGTATTGTTGGCATTCGAAACAACAAACAAACAAACAATCGATGCTTCAATAAAAAAATGCCACTATATATTTAATGGAAATACTAGGTCAATTTGGTCTGATATTAGAGTTTGCTGTGGGGGAATAAAGTGTTGCAGACTTAATTATTTTTTTAAATTTCAACTTTCTCGGAGCTGAGGTGACATGTTCTCTGTCTCGTTGTCTTGCGTTTCCTTTTCGGAAGTAAGGAACCCATTTACAACTGGGTGAACTAAACGAATTGAAACTAGGGATTAAATCACGTAATCATGTCGACAGAAGGAAGCATTCTAAACTAATCACCAATGATGACTGATGACAGCCATTGAGACTGATGACAGCCAATGATGAAAGCCATTGAGACTGATGACAGCCACTGATGACATCCATTGAGACTGATGACAGCTACTGATGACAGCCATTGAGACTGATGACAGCCACTGATGATAGCCATTGAGACTGATGATAGCCATTGAGACTGATGACAGCCACTGATGACAGCCATTGAGACTGATGACAGCCACTGATGATAGCCATTGAGACTGATGACAGCCATTGAGACTCATGACATCCAATGAGACTGATGATAGCCATTGAGACTGTTTACAGCCATTGAGACTGATGACAGCCATTGAAACTGATGACAGCCACTGATGACAGCCATTGAGACTGATGACAGCCATTGAGACTGATGACAGCCCCTGATGACAGCCATTGAGACTGATGACAGCCACTGAGACTGATGATAGCCATTGAGACTGATGACAGCCATTGAGACTGATGACAGCCATTGAGACTGATGACAGCCACTGAGGACAGCCATTGAGACTGATGACAGCCACTGAGGACAGCCATTGAGACTGATGACAGCCAATGAGACTGATGATAGCCATTGAGACTGATGACAGCCATTGAGACTGATGACAGTCACTGAGGACAGCCATTGAGACTGATGACAGCCAATGAGACTGATGATAGCCATTGAGACTGATGACAGCCATTGAGACTGATGACAGCCAGTGAGACTGATGATAGCCATTGAGATTGATGACAGCCATTGAGACTGATGACAGCCAGTGAGAGTGATGATAGCCATTGAGACTGATGACAGTCATTGAGACTGATGACAGCCAGTGAGACTGATGACAGCCAATGAGACTGTTGACAGCCATTGGGACTGATGACAGCCATTGAGACTGATGACAGCCATTGAGACTGATGACAGCCACTGTTGACAGCCATTGAGACTGATGACAGCCACTGATGACAGCCACTGAGACAGATGACAGCCACTGATGACAGCCATTGAGACTGATGCCAGCCACTGATGACAGCGATTGAGACTGATGACAGCCACTGATGCCAGCCATTGAGACTGATGACAGCCATTGAGACTGATGCCCGCCACTGAGACTGATGACAGCCACTGATGACAGCCATTGAGACTGATGACAGCCACTGATGACAGCCATTGAGACTGATGACAGCCATTGAGACTGATGACAGCCATTGAGACTGATGACAGCCAATGAGACTTATGACAGCCACTGGGACTGATGACAGCCAATGAGACTGATGACAGCCACTGGGACTGATGACAGCCACTTATGACAGCCATTGAGACTGATGACAGCCACTGATTACAGCCATTGAGACTGATGACAGCCACTGATGACAGCCATTGGGACTGATGACAGCCATTGAGACTGATGACAGCCAATGAGACTGATGACAGCCACTGAGACTGATGACAGCCACTGATGACAGCCATTGAGACTGATGACAGCCACTGATGACAGCCATTATGACTGATGACAGCCATTGATGACAGTCATTAAGACTGATGACAGCCAATGCCAAAAGCAGGTAAAATAGAGAAAGAAACAATTCTTTTAACAAAGTTATAGAAGAGGCGAGGGAGGGGGCTGGGTAAAGAGAAGGCTAGTTGTTGTAAATGATCAGCCCATATTTCATTCAGATAAACATGAATATGTGAATGACTTTGACAATATCTGCGATATATATAATTTGAATATTATCACAGCAAAGACAGATAATAAAATACGGCAAAATAGAGAGGACACTAAATATTCTTGCAAAAAGCACAGCACTTAAAGCAGGTCAGATAATTCAAATACTTTTGTTAACATGTTCATACAAAGTGGGAAGAACAACTGAGAAGTGGGGATCAAAAATCAAGAATGCAAATACGGATTCCTATCAGCTTTAGCCATTGTTAAGACACAAACACGGTGGAGAAAAATAGTCGATTAATAATATTTGTATGACTATTCTCTGCTACCAATGTCAGACATGGACTCTCACCAAGACACAAGAAAGGAAAATCATTGCATATGAAATGGGGTATTTGAGATAAGTGAGCTGTAGGGGTCACAAGGCTGAACAGAGTACGAAATTAAGAAATCAGACAGGAGCTGGGTATACAATCGTGCATGGATTATATATTAGGCAGAAAATAAAGTGGTTCGGACACCTGACAAGAATGCATCTATTTCTACCAGCTATGCGGATCTACAACACCAGACACGAGGGATACAGAGCAAATGGGAGACCAAGAAAAAGAGAGATTGACTGTGTAAGGGAAGTACTGAAGAAATACTAAACGCTAACAACATCTAACGACATATCAAGTACACACAAACAACTACAAGTAAAAACAACATCCAACGACATATCAAGTACACACAAACAACTACATCTAAAAACAACATCTAACGACATATCAAAGTACACACAAACAACTATATCTAAAAATAACATCTAACGACATATCAAGTACACACAAACAACTATATCTAAAAACAACATCTAACGACATATCAAGTACACACAAGCAACTACATCTAAAAACAACATCTAACGACATATCAAAGTACACACATACAACTACATCTAAAAACAACATCTAGCGACGCATCCGGCACACGCAAGAAAACTACACCTCCGCACAGAAAGGAAGACTAACGTATGGTCAGGCAAAATATACTGATCAGACATGTTAGTCAGGGTCATGTAAAACATACTGGCCAAGACCCTCACCACGGCTTCCTCGTAGCCATGCCTGGTTTCATGTAGCATGGTTAACGGGGTGATAGATCGACGTGATCCCCGTAGTAGCGAGCGTCACGCAGATGAAGCTAGGCATAGCACAACCACCGGTGGACCCCAGTCCACCTTCATCAGCACGTTCGGGATGTGAGGAAAGCTACTGAAACCCGCCATTTAACGTCCTTTACAGAGTGCACAAAAGAGTAAACCGTCTCATTGTGGGAATTTGGAACAACACCACCACCTCCACACAACATCTAACGACACATCTGGAACACGAAAGAAAACTACACATCTCTACGATTGGGGCATACGATGGAAATTGATGCGGATTGTGATATCGTGTAGTATTAATGGAATAGGCGATATATGACGACAAAGGGAAATTTAGCACATTTAAATATCAATGTGTCTCAAGTCTAACGGAGATTAGTCACAACAACGACCAGCCAGACTGCGACTATTTTTGAACTGACAGAATCAATCGCCGGATGTTTTGACATGTTTTGACACGGAAGTGTTGCCGGCAGACCAGGGGTCTGTCGATGAAAGATGCCGGGCTTGAAATCCCGGTATAGTCTAAATATTTGTTTTTATCAAATCAATCAGAACCTCTTCAGCACACTGTGGAGCACAGGTCTTTGACTGATGCAGGTGAAGTCATCAAGCATTGACCTATCGTTTCTAACAGCTTGCTTGGCAGGTAGCTTTTTTGGTCCTCCTTTCGGGTCCTAGCAACGCTTGGGCCGTTTATATACAGGCGTATTTATATGCATGGTTCTTGTTGTTGTTTTTTTTCGAATGCCCACAAGTTGGTTACTCTTTTGTGCGCCCTGAAAGGGACGTTAAGTGGCGGGTTCCAGTAGCTTTCCTCACACCCCAAGCGTGCTGATGAAGGTGGACCGAGGTCCTCCAAGTGGTTGTGGTATGCTTGGGTTCAGCTGCGTGTCACTCACTACTACGGGGATAACGTCGTGTCCTCACCTCCTTAGCCAGGCTGCTATGAAAATAGTCCGTTTCTAGGGTAGGGATACTAGGAAGCCGAGGTGAGGGTCTTGGCCAGTATAATTTGTCTGATCCTGACTAACATGTCTGATCAGTATGTTTTACCTGACCTTGACTAACACCTCAGATCAGTATGTTTTGCATGACCCTGACTAAAATTTCCGATCAGTATGTTTTGCCTGACCCTGACTAACACGTCCGATTAGTATGTTTTGCCTGACCCTGACTAACACGTCCGATCAGTATGTTTTGCCTGACCCTGACTAACACGTCCGATCAGTATGTTTTGCCTGACCCTGACTAACACGTGCAATCAGTATGTTTTACCTGACCCTGATTACCATTCCTGATCAGTATGATTTGCCTGCCTAGACGTTAGTCTCCTTATCCCCAGACGTCTGTAGTTGTGGTTGTTTGAGACTACTCGTGGTAAACTGAGATAACTTTTGACATTCTCTAGTAACGGGTTAGTGTGACTATATAAATATAATGGGGCGTAATTGAAAAGATGAATCGGTGTCCTCCTGGCTTTAGTGCACTATAAATCTCTTCAGTATTCGAACAGCTAGGGGATTACAGTGTCGATGCCTACATTGTCTGCAAGACTACTGTAGCAGAGCCTATTTCCAGCAGCACGAACGAAGATAAGAGGTATCTTCATCGGAATGTTTGACATGACCCTGCTTACTATTCGCTTCCCTGATACCTATAAACGAATCACTAGAACAGGAAGACACTGTCACATACATCAAGTAATCTCACTATTACTATTTCCTACAAATTTGCCAATATTTGTTTTACGTTGCTTCCTGTTCCTTCCAAGTGGTTCTGGTTTCCTTCTTTCCGATTCTCCTTTATAATGAATTATTTAGATGTCAATTTATTGTTTGGACATGTTCAAGTTTCTTTTTCTTGTTTTCAAATATTCTTTTTCCTGAAGTTTAAATAATAATGGTTAGTACTTTTTCGCAATTGTTTTCTTCAGTTGCGTTTGAAATAAAGCATCGTTATGGGTTGTCCAATATGGTGGTACGCCTGGGAGATGGAGTGGAGGAGGGTTTTAATATTGAGCCGATCTCCATTGCCTCAGTCGGTTTTTCATATAGGCTATTTCTTTCATTTTTTCGTGATAACACAACACAACACACATGATATTACCGGCTTGCTCAGTGAATTTCTTAATAATCATAGTCACAGAAATACTGATGGAACAAGGTCTAACTGGCTGTAGTGCGTTGCGAGGGTTTGTAACAGTTCCAGCTGGAGCATGGGCGTTTAGGGACGGGGATATTGGGCTGGCGACTCTGGGAACAAAACGGTTGTCTGAATGCATGCCAAGGTTAATTACCATCTCGACACTAGGTCGACAAAGGAAACAAAGGGTTTAAATGAAACATATTTCTCTGGTACAGGTGTGGGGTTCGGAGCTGACCACTCTGGCGTCCCGATTAAGCGCAGTGAGGGTTTGGTGACACATTCAGATGTTGCCACGACCGGCTCGACATTTAGAGTGCCAGGGATTCGGGGATAATCATTCAAGAACAACTAGGTAGAGGTAATTACAAATTAGAGAGATCGCTAAGTCGGACAACCAACATGAGACCATTAGACAGCCATGATGCTGGTAGTGACTATAAAATACTCTGTAAAGATCAACCAAGGAGATTGGCTAGGAGAGAGATTGATAGGCTGTTAGTAGTCTAGCAGACTTAGAGATAGAGTGAGTTTGCAGGGTGACTGAACCAGCATACACCTTCAAGTTTTGGCCAATCGCTCAATAAGTGTGTGTTGGACACCCTTTGAACAGTAAGAGATCTGAATGTGTATCGTACGTGCATGACACATTATGAACGATGCGTGATGTAGTTACATATCATTGTAAGAATACGTAAAGACATCGAAGTAATTTTGAATGTACATATCGATTAAGTATGAGATCTGAATGTATGTGGTATTGTGCAGGACACTTTGGGAACGATGTGTGTTCTGAGGTATGTGTATGTACATATCGAATGAGTGAGTGACCACAAATAATAATGTGATCTGACTATTAGTGACGTGATCTAATTGCATATGAATAAACAGATCGCCTGAGCCTACGTGAACCGATTGCATGTGGATGTACAGATCACCTGACTGAAGGTGATCTGATTGTATGTGAATGCACAGAACGATATAGTTAGTACGCAATAAAAACTGAGGACGAGTTTGCTGAGTGTGTGTTGAGTGTGCAGTTAGGGGAGTGTAGCGGCGAGAATCTGGATGATTAGTTGGGGGACATATTCAAAAGCTAGTGCTTAAAATCTCTGACGTAGTTTATATCTATATAGTATGATTATTTAGTTCAGATGTATTTTGTTCTTTTTGCTAATCACGGACCGACAGAAAAAAAGCTCCTATCGCCTTTTGTATTCTTAACTGAGCATCGTTTTCTGTACCTTCTACTATGTCTATATCACTGCCAAAGTATGTGAAAGACTCCACATTCTGAGGTTGGGTGGCTTCCATCCCAATTATATCATTGTTAATTGCATTTCTTGTCAAAGCCTGTGATTTGCGTACATTTATTTATATTTAGCCCCAATTGCAGTGACCTTTCTTCGAGTACAGGCATCTTATTTTGCATTAGTCTGAGGCTATGAAACAAATGAGCCACATCATCGGCTTTACTATCGTAATATCTGCATCTTTACTATCGTTAGAGCGACAGTGAAATGTAACAATTACAAAGAATGGACAGCAGGGAATACATATTTAAAAAAAGAAACTCTAACTCACTCTGGGCTAGCCATGAAATATTTCAAAGCTAACTAACAAATCATGGAGTATTCTACAACAAGATCAATGGTAATGATAGAACTGCTTTTATTATCTCAAAATATGGGCTGAGGTTGCAATCATATGGTGCCATTTATTATAATGGTCTTGACATATTTAACAAATACATTTGATCAATATTTGAACTTTACGAACTAAATTCTTGAGAATACATGTTTTCTCTCTCTCTCTCTCTCTCTCTCTCTCTTGCACTGTCTATTTATCTCTCTCTCTCTTTCGCTCTGTCTATTTATCTCTCTCTCTCTCTCTCTCTCTCTTACTCTTTCTTGTCATATCCACTGTCGTCGTGAGACTTTGTGGAGAGTCGCATGTGTCGGTTAAGTGAACGAGCCGCTTCGATGTCGCAAAGGTGGTTTGGGATATCTAACACTTCGTATCCACCTGATGGACAACAGCAACGAAGGCGAACTTCGATAAAGTTAACAAACTTCAAAACCAAGCCATGAGAATTATAACAGGTGGCATGAAGTCAACGCCAATTGTAGAACTTGAAAAGATTACAAAACTGCAATCCATGACCGATAGAAGAGACTGCAGAGCCCAGCTGCAGTCAGAGAAACTCCGAAGACTGACGGACCATCCAATGTACCAGAGACTAAACAATCTGGGAAATGGGAAACTAAAGCGGAGAAACTTTGCAGAAATAGCCAAAGCAAAGATGCACGAAGATCCCATAAACGCACTAACAACACCAAAACCCATCACTACTGTACGAAAACCAACTTGGAGGCAGGATATATTTCCAGAGGTGGTAGAAAATATACCAGGTATTGCAAACAAAAACTGCCAGACTGAAAAAGAAAGGAGAGACACTACCCTAAGCTTCATAACGAAAAGCTACCCAAGCATGGACTGGACCCATGCATACACCGACGGTTCGGTAACAAACACTACACAGAACGGAGGGGCAGGAGCATTCCTGAACCTACCAAATGGCAGAAAAATAACACTGTCATTCGCTACTGGTAAGTACACAAGCAATTTCAGAGCGGAGGCAGAGGCACTGAGGGCGGCAGTGGAAGAAATGGTAACACACAGTGAAAATGAGAGCCATATAGTCCTGCTGACAGATGCTCTCGCCGTAGTCACAGCGCTAAAAAGCCAGAAAAACACTGAGCTCAATGACTTAAGAGCAGCACTCTGCAAACTGTGCCAGCAGTCCGCACCAAAAAGGGTAGTGGTACAGTGGGTGCCGTCACACTGCAACATCCAAGGCAACGAGGAGGCAGACAGACTGGCAAAAGAAGGTGCAAGGCTACCACAAACAGATACCAGTATGACGTACGAAGAGTCAAAACGGCTTATCAACGCCAAATACATGACCAAATGGGAAACCGAACATACTGGTTACACCAAAAACGATGCCTATTACCAGTTGAACCGAACAGAGCAGGTCGTTGTCTTCAGACTTCGCACTGGCCACAACAGACTGAGGTACCACCTATTCAACAAATTGAAGATAGGGTGTACCGACGAATGCCCGTGCGGTACTGGTAAAATGACCGCTGAACATCTGCTGCAGAACTGCCCGACATACGAGGATCAGAGAGAGCAGATGTGGCCATTGCCAGTGGAACTGCAAGACAAGCTCTATGGTAGTGGCGAAAGTCTCAGGATGACCGCCGCTTTTTTCGAAAAAATAATGGTTACTGTCTGACTGTGTACGCAGAAGAAGAAGAAGAAGAAGTATCCACCTGGATCTAGTCTTCAACGTTTATGGAAGCCCGATTGCTGTACATTATAAGCGCGCAGATAGTGTTGTAGATTGTATTTGTATTAGGTGACTGAACCACTTGATTTTCTCTTTACCCATGCCTTCGTTTCCTTGGTCTTATTTCGATACTTTTTAGGATCTCACCATTTCTCTTTCTGTGTCTCCTAGAAACGATGATTGTCTTTCTCGGGCATCTCATCTTACATATCGTAATTTTTACCTCTTGTGTCTTTGTCAATGTCCATGCTGGACACCGATAATACAATGTTGGCACGAATATATTGTTGACACGAGAATTCTTTACCAAAATCTGACACTAACGATCAACACATCGATACAAATTAGGAAATTGAGCAGACTGCAAAGATTTATAAAATTCAATCGGATTTTCTCCTATATACTTGTCTTCAAGCACGTCATCTGGTTGTAAATCAATAATTTCCTTTTAAGACTGACATGGCAATTTTTCCAAATTACGGTTAAGTGTATTTTGATACTGTCTTATTTTCAAATGAACATGTCCGAACTTACTTACTTCCCCTGTCCTAAACACTACGTCAGACATCATGTTTTCTATGTTCAGCAACGTGGATTGTTTTGTCATCCCTCCCTTTACATGTTATCCATCTTGCATATTTCCAGAAAGTTTGGGCAGATCTTCAGGTCATGCGCTGTTCCACATTCGGTTGTCTCATTGCCCATGTTTAATTTCTCTTTAATTTCTTCCTGCACTGTGATATACCAGATCGGAGTCTATTGAGTGACCACCATGTTGCCCAAAGCAAGTAGTGTGTAAGCACATGTTCTTACCGTAATTCCATCCACGGGATCTACGTGAGTTCATCATATTTGTCGATGAGGCCATGTCCGGTACTAGTCTATGTGGGTTGTGTTGGCTGTAGGAATCTTAGTCTTGATGCCAAACTTGCCGACTGAAAATAGTCGTTCATAATTCCAACACTTCGTGATGTATGACCAGCTTTTCATGTATATTACGCATACAGTGTAGATACAAAGATTGTATTCCCATGAGATGATTCATCCTGTTTTCTGTCCGGACATTTTTGTTACACAAACTGTTCTGTCACTCTTCATATGCTTCAAATATTAACTCGGGTGGACGATTGCAAGGGAGTGAGTTCTTCAAAAACTCGTACAGGATGGCTGAAAAAATATAGTTGGTATTTTTAAAGATGTTATAAGGTGGCAGCAACATCCAAGGATTTGCTAAATGTATGAAACAGGCGGTAGGTGTCGCATGCACATGCGCAGCTCAATTACAAAATGGCGCATAGAAGGTAAACTCGCACGAACGTATGCACAAATACATACATACGCATGCGGAATAGAGAAAGCATATGTGATAATTCACTATTCATCAGCATCAAGTGCAGTCTCCGCATCGGAGGTTGACGGTAATGGATGTTCATATGTCTCTATCTCTTGTCAGGCTGGTGCACGCAGTCAAACTGTCTTACCTCACATCCCTAGCGTTCTGATGAAGGTGGGCCAAGGTCCTCCAGGCGGTTGTAATATGCTTATGTTCAGCTGAGTTTTGCTTACTACTACGGGAATTACGTCAATCCTTCACCTCGTTAGCCAGGCTGCCATGAAAACAGCCCGTTTCCAGGGAGGGCTACTAGGAAGCCGAGGTGAGGGTCTTGGCCAGTATAGTGTGCCTGACTAGACGTTAGTCTTTCTCCTCATCCTGTTTACATTTAGAAGTGTTTATCGTGTTAAGCGATTGCTGACTGTGTCGATCCAATTTCTCGATGATGTTCAACAATTGTTAATGAATTCCGACCTGGTCGTTAGTTCAGATTGCAAGAGAGAATACAATACGGTGGTTGTAAGAGATTATTCGAGCTGACAGTCGAGGGTGGTTGTAAGAGATTATTCGAGCTGACAGTCGAGGGTGGTTGTAAGAGATTATTCGAGCTGACAGTCGAGTAACGATTTACAACATAACGGTGTTCGCAGATTTTATCCTACAATATAATGCATACTCGATTGATGTCCGGTAGATGTTCTCACCATGGATTCACCAGACAGCTGATGGACGAACGTGAAATGAATACGCGGTGATATCACGAAGTAAGAAGTGTACCAATGATGGTAGAAATGATGTAGAAAGTTCAAGGACAGAGTAATTGTAATGAAGATGGCTATTCAGTTTTGTAGTTTAAAAAATAAATTAGTGTAATACCCGTGTGAGACCTATTGGCTAACTTGTTAACGTATCTAAATGAAGCTTCGATCAGCATGATTTTATTGCTATATGTTTCTAGCTTTTTTTCAGAACTGCTAATAGTAAAGTTATGGACAAATTCTGAAACAAGTGTCAAACTATGTATACCTCGGTCAACTTATTTCGGATGATAGCAAATGCGAAAGGGGGGTCATGCAAAGAATTGTAATGACCAAAAATACATTTCAAAGCAAAGCAGATATCGCAGATCTTAAAAATGAGAATAATTAAATGCTATGTGCATTTAGTTTTATTGTATGGACTAGAAACCTGAACCTGGATTCTGACAACGAAAAAGGAGAAGCGTATTGAGGCCTTTGGAATGTAGGTATTCAGAAGATTTGGACGAGTTTCTTGGAATGTAGGTATTCAGAAGATTTGGACGAGTTTCTTGGAATGATAGGGAAACCAAAAATGAGGTTCTGGAATAACTCCAGGTGGAACAGATACTTCTGAAGGAAATAAAATGCAGAAAAATAAAATTTTTTGGTCATGTCAAGCGCCATGACAGTCTGCTAGAGGTAATTTTGGAGGGAAGAGTAAGGAGCAAGAGTGCGAAAGGGCGACACATGTACATATGGACAGACAGTTTGACTGCGTGTACCAGCCTGACAAGAGATAGAGAGAGACATATGAACATCCATTACCGTCAACCTCCGATTCGGAGACTGCACTTGATGCTGATGAATAGTGAATTATCACATATGCTTTCTCTATTCCGCATGCGTATGTATGTATTTGTGCATGTGTGTGTGTGCGCACGTTCGTGCGAGTTTACCTTCTATGCGCCAGTGATACATGGACTGTGTATTAGTAGGCATGCCAGAAAAGTAAATCACTTTCATCAAAGATGTATCCGTAGGAGGCTAAAAATACAATGGCAGAATATGATACCAGACACTGAGATCGTCCCGATGTCCCAAAATGTTAAACACCAAAAACACTGTTGCGGAAGATACATATTAGGTCACCATTCGTGTGCGTGCTAGACAATCGCATCCCTCAACGACAAATGTATGGCGTGTTGACTGAGAGACTGCGTCTGGTTGGTGGTTAAAGCAGCGCTTCAAAGAGTCCCTCAAAATACGTTTTGAACACATCTCGTATCTCTGACACTCTTCAAAATTGATGTAAACTTATGGGAGTGCTTTGCTACAGCCTACTGTAGATACAGGCATTCTTACGCATTGAGAAATCCCTTTGAAACGTTACATTCCAAGGCTGACTAAATAACGGAACTTGCATGTGTCAACTATCAGTGCAACTATAATAGCGAGTTTGGGAAACAAAGATGAATATGCAGTTGGTTTCAGTGCAGGATTCTTTGAAACGATCACTCTCAACAATGTTTTGTTGTGTATTGTACAATGAATTTGTTTGATTTATCTGTGTGGAGCATGGATTGATTGATTTCTCTGTGTGGTGCATGGATTGTTTGATTTCTCAGTTTGGAGCATGGATTGATTGATTTCTCTGTACGGAGCATGGATTGATTGATTTCTCTGTGTGGAATTGATTGATCTCTCTGTGTGGAGCATGGATTGATTGATTTCTCTGTGTGGAGCATGGATTGATTATAAACCTTTGCTCAATATTTAGTTTTCCTATGAAGGCGACGTTTCAAAGGGATTTTCCGGGCAAGTCAACCGGCTTATCTAAAGTAGGCCATGGCCTGGCACTGGACTGCCACGCAAGAGTAGAACCACCAACAGAGCCACCCTTCATTGCCGGCAAACTCTGGATCTCCGAGGCTCTGAGAAAACGTGATGCGCGGAGAGACAAAGCAGCTGACGTCCACATGCCTAACCCTGATCTTAAATGTTGGATACGTGAAAATGGAGGCTGTGTGACAACTGACAGCCATACAGCCATTACCAGACTTACTAGTGCGGTGCAACACAACGTGTATGTCCGCTGTTGTTATCGCTCGCGATCGACGACTTTTACATAATAACAGATACTGCAATGACCAGAATATCATTCATTCCTGCTACGGCACTTGCATATTAATTCACCTCAAACAGAGTTTCCTGGGTTCCCATCATACGTATCTAACAGCTGATGCATAACCATCTCTAAAGAAGTCCATGCCTGATGACTGTAACGGTACATTCCATTTCGGGTTAAGAGAAGGACAGGTTGATATAATTGTATTTTAATTAAGCCAACATTTTAGATAAATATAGATGTGTAGAATAGATGGTTGTATGCAGTTTTCCCACCAATATTCTGGAAGAATGTAGGGTAAAAAAAAGAAATAAGACAATAAATAGGAAACTCTAGTCGTTTGTCAAAGGAGGTTTACGGAGGATCATGTGAATAGCCAGACAGGACAAGGTGAAGACAGAAAACGAATGGAAAAGGAGTCAACAACAACCAATGTGGCAACAAATCAAAAGTAGGAAATGGGGTTGGATATGACACAGATTCTGACAAGAATTCCAAGGGAGAAGAGGAAAAGAGGCAGACCAAGAAACACGTGGAGGCAAGACTATTAACATTAACTTCAAATGAAAAAAAAGGCACGGGGAGGGTTGTCAATTAGTTATGCCTAGGAGGTGGATGATCATCGTGATCCCTTTAGTAGTGAGTGGCAGATGAAGCTAACTACAGCACAACCGCAAGGACGACGCGTCCACCTTCATTAGCACGCTCGTGATGTAAGAAAAGCTACTGCAACCAGTCACTTAATGCCCCTTTCAGGGCACACAAAAGAGTAAACTTACTCATTATGAGCAACAATGAAAGGTGCGACGGCATTGATAAGGATGGTAATGATGATGATCAGGGCTTGACAAATTTGAAGGTGGCCTACCAGTCAGTCAAAACTTTCACCAGTCAGTCAAAACTTTCACCAGTCAGTCAAAACTTTCACCAGTCAGCATGGTTGCACTACAGTCATTCAATTCATGTTTACAAATTTAAACTAGGCACTAATTCACTTTTATTTTTTTCATAATAATACTTACCAAGCCAACATATATTGTATTACTTATACAGTATTAGTCTATTTTGTCTAAAGAAAAAATGCACAACTGTCAGAGGCAGGGCGTGTATGTCCTTGAACATGCTTTGTAGTTTTAGCAACGAAGTAACATTTATCAATGGATTTAGTAGGTTTAAATTGTGACAGTGGAGGCCCATTTAGATTCACAATCATAAACCAGCTAATGTACAATCAATTTTAACCGTAATATCATTAATAATCGCGCGAGAGTCGTTATGCCGCACCGATTTAAAATGTAATTAACAATTGAAAATCATTTTTTTTCACTTGTCAAGCAACATTTTTTATTCGTCGCAGACGAACGATTTTTCAAGCCCTGGCGATGATGATAATGAAATGGTTTGGACACAACTCAAACTTCTTCATTACCTATCGACCAGTTGAACTTATAGGACAATACCACAAGAACTCAGAACAAGTCAAAAACTAATAAAAAGTATTAACGTTAAGTTAAGAAATGGACAGAATGTAACAAGCCTAGCCAAGAAGATTGCACATCCCCAATAAGCCTAATGTTATAAGTGGGTAACAAGAAAGGAATAAAAAGACATCCCCATATCCGTGTAAGAAGTTGCATATTGAAGACAGAAACAATTGAAGTACACACAAAACGGGACGGTCGCAGTGGCGAAAACTACCAAATGAAGGGTACGCTGGTGTTAATCAATTGAAAGTATTTAAATCATTACTGGCTCAACAATCAATAGCGGGAAATATATGTACGCAGACATTCTGTTCCATTTGACTCTGCGAATAAGTGTTATTTACCATTCTATGTAAATAACAAATAAGAGCTATTTGTTGCTAAAGCGTTCTTTCGTGTAATGATGCGGTTATCTATGTAGACAAGGCAAAACATACATGTAGCGACGAAACGATTGTCGATGGAGCATGGCGATAGTAATCTTGAACCACCGAGGTAAAGAGACCGCGGGGAAGACCTCCAATGCGTTGATAAGACGCCCTTGCTGTACACAAAAACATCAGAGACGTCTCTGGAGGAGGGCTTGTCATGCATTGGACTTCCGTGGTCTAAGACAGAATCCGCTGGAGACGAAGTTGGAACCCGCAGCTACGCCGAGGAACGGGTCATCAAGATCAATATCAAGATCAATCGTTTAAAAGATAAGAAGTATTTGTTTCGAAATTTCTCTTTCATATAACAGATAAAAGGTATTTCTTCTGGCACTACACAACACAGAAACGTGCAGATATCATTACATTGCATTGGGTCGAAATGCTACTAATAACAACAAAACTATCTCTCTCTCTCTCTCTCTCTCTCTCTCTCTCTCTCTCTCTCTTTCTCTCTTTCTCTCTTTGTTGCGAGAGCGCGCTCTTTTTCCGTGAATCTAATAAATATATATATATATATATATATATATATATATATATATATATATATATATATATATATATATATATATATATATATTCAAGTAGTTTCTACATTTACATTTAACGAACCAACCTCCATTAACGTTTAGTCTGACTATCAACATCTCTTTAAAAATACTGTCCTATGCTGTTTTTCTCTAACGGACATTAGTCTATTTTTTTGGTTTATCATTGCATATGATTATGTTCAGATATAACTGTCCATGTGTTTTGTAATAGATAATATAATCAACATTTCATTATCCTAACAATGACTTTGCTCTGACATTGATTTGCCTCATTATATTTAGTTCAGTTCATTCCGTGACCTCTTGAGATTGTTGGGGCACCCCTGCAGACACCTACACAAATCTCCGCTATCCCTCTCTGTCCGAGGTTGCTTTTTGTGCATCCTCGGGTCGTAGGTGAGTCCATTCATGGATGTTTTCGTCCCATCCTTTTCTCTCACGTCCTCGCCTTCGCTTGCCTTGAAATGTGCACTGTTGTTTCGCCTTTTTATCATTGTGAGGAGGTGGTCGTACAGTCTACTTGCATTCTCGATTCTTCGTCGTGCTTCATCATTTGTGACACGATCTTTGTTGGTGATTTTGAGGAGTCTTCTAAAATATCTCATCTCCATGGCCTGGATTCCTCTCCGGAGGTCTGCTGTAATTGTCCATGTTTCGCATAAGTAGAGAAATATCGAAAGAACCAGTGAGCGAATTAGTTTGGCCTTTATGGCGAGGAAGAGTCGTTTATCTTTCCATATAGGTTTCAATATGTTTATATTTTATGGCAGCTTATTGTAAGCCTTTAATTAGCATTTCATTACAAAAGAGAATGGAAATACTTGATTTCTTTTGACATGTGGTATTACTGAAAAATGAATCAAGTGATCTGGACAAAGAGGAAATCAAACGAAAGGGTGTTAGCAAAGGTGGAAGGGGAAATAAAGCTACTACAAAATAAACATAACCAACGATTGGCCTGGCTGAGCCACAACCTACGTCAACCGGACCCAGGGAATAAAGTATTGAAAGACAGAAAACAGGGAAAAAGAGGTAGGGTCAGTTCAAGAAATGCCTTTGTCACACAAGCATGAAGATACATGGTAGTGTAGACTTATGCTGATCTAAAGACGGCGCAGATGACAGGCAGACATGGAAAGACAGAATCCTGAGTTTGCAAACTCGTCCCAGGGACTGATGATGACAAAAGTACATCACAAACGTGATATTACCTAGTACAACAGTTTCTTACACTTCATCCCCGACTGCAGTATCTGTAATGTGACTAACTTTGCCATTTTAATTGGGAAGAAATCTGGCGAGTTGTCAAACCTCACTCAGGACTGCAGTCCATCAGTGCATGTCAGCTCATCCCTAGCGGTAGATACGCCATCGGCCATTCAGTAAGGAAGAGAGGAAGGAACAGTCTCTGATGGAGGTGAAGTTGTACTTCGTAAGACAGCACAGATTTGTAGTTTCCGGATACATCTTACTGTAAGGATCAAGATTCACCACAGATGGTGAAAAGCACACTTGACATTCTCAATGTGTGTTATTTCTACTTTGACCGTCCACTTGTGCAGTTTTAGCGCCGCGGGGAGCGGGGACCCGAGACTGTGTTTCTTGATCAAAGTGTGTTGCGCCTGTTATTGTAAGCCATATATATATATGAAATATATTAGTTTCAGTACATAATATTTAAATACTCGCCGTTCCGTTGTATTTCAGCCGCGTGGTCCAATAATGATACAAATGGTTAATTGTTTAAATTCTACCCCAACTGGCATATCTAAATTGCACTCACACCTTGCCCTCTAACATGCCACCGCTTATCTACTTATCTTTTCCATTTCTTTGCCTCTCAATCTACGGATCGCTTTGTACAAATCCGCAAACTAGCTCGTCACCATCAACTTTCAATCTCTTTATTCTTTTCAATCCGTCAATCTCTCTCTTCCCATCCCCACCTTCTCTCAACCTGTCTAATTATCCGCGCTCTAAGCTCCAACCTAGAAGCTCTTCCCCTTTCAAACTGTCCGTCTCCTTCCTTCAAACTTTAATCCCAAAAATTCCCACTAAAAATAACATAATAATACACACAATGTTGTAGTGAATGTAAACGAAGCTAGACATGTCATACAAAGTAAATGTACAATTTAGAGTTGTCATAACCGACAAGCAACAAGGTTATCTATCCTTTGCCGTCCTTGTCAGTGAGCAGGTATCGAAACCCTTCGACCATGAGCTCCTCTCTAGATTTCGCCAATTAACCAATAAACACAATTATTTAACAGCGTAGCCAGTAATTTAAAGGTCACACGGTTATCTCACGCTAACGGATCTTGAGTTTACCATATTTTATATTTCCTATAAACAACACATATACATATAAATATGCCCATCACTCGTAAATGAAAAGACATAACGGGAAATAAGTTGGACCGACCAATACAAATTGCAGCCGTTATATTTGGCTTTCTGTTCGCGAGTTACAGTGTCTCCATTCAATATTGCTCCTTCCTCAAAACAAACACCAAAGTAATATGTGATCTAACGGCTGTGGTTTCTGTGGCAGTCTTTTACACACTGAGGATGCTAGCACAATTTACAACTCTCATTAACAACGTTTAACGATGTGCATGGGCGTAAAGTGAACTTATTCTTTATATCTAAGCAAAAGAGCATTTAAAAAACACGAGGAAACACACCAGCTGGGACATTTGTAAATGGGGACCTTTTACTTTGTTAACGGAATTCAATGCAAGGATGAAGTGAACTGGTTTCACAAAATTACGAAAATGCCTAGTCAGTTTCGGATCTAGGAGTTAGTTTATAACAAAAAATGTAAGAGCCAGACATTGGGATGGATTAAACTTCCTCTTAACGTTATACAACGTATCGAAAGGTACCTGTGAATTGTTCTAGTCCTACAATGGATTCCGGCTCAGTGTGGGATCCCTGGACACAAGAAAGCAGGCGAAGACCTGAAACGCGCAGTCTCCTTCATGAACCTCACCAGACTAGAAACATATCATCAGTTGATCGAAGAAGAAGAAGAAGAAGAAGAAGAAGAAGAAGGTGAATTGTTCTCATTCTTTCTATACCAATTTCTCTTTTACCTTTAGCCAACGTCTACATGTGTTATCATTGTCATCTATATTTTCTTTTTCCCCCCATACTTCATGTCCAGCATATTATCTATTTTTCTATTTTCCACCATTCTTCTCCCTTCCAATAGCCAATTTCTTCCAATTTGTCCTCTATCTGTATTCCAACCATCCCTCTCTATCTTTTCAATCATTCTTGAATATCACATTTGTCCTTCTCCTAGCCAATTCAATGTATCATCAGTCCCCGCCTCTACACCGGTCCTATGTTTGTAAATCATTGTTCATTCTCTTAACCAACTCTTTAAACAACCAATATAATGGGCGAGTGGATCATCCGTTAGGACAATATGTTATAGTCTGAAGGACACGGGTTCCAACTTCGGTAACCGCGAAAGTATTGTTTTTTTTATCTCAGTGATGGGGAGAGGAGACTAACTTTCAGCCAAGCAAAACATTTTGATCAGACAATGTTATGACCAAATGGGAAACCGAACATACTGGCTACACACAAAACGATGCCTATTACCAGTTGAACAGAAAAGAGCAGGTCGTGGTCTTCAGACTTCGCACTGGCCACAATAGACTGAGGTACCACCTATTCAACAAATTGAAGATAGGTGGCACCGACGAATGCCCGTGTGGTACCGGGAAAATGACCTCTGAGCATTTGCTGCAAAACTGCCCGACATACGAGGATCAGAGAGAGCAGACGTGGCCATCACCAGTGGCAACATTAGACAAGCTCTATGGCAGTGTCGACAGCCTCAGGATGACCGCTGCTTTTTTCTAAAAAATAATGGTTGCTGTCTGACTGCGTACAATGAAGAAGAAGAAGAAGATCAGACAATGTTAGTCAGTCCCATGTGAACATACTAAGCAAGCATCAACCTCATTTCTACGTAGCTTTCCTATACAACAGCCTGTTTCGTGGCAGTCTGGCTACGGTGGGGATCGACATGACGGCCGTAGTAGGGAGAATACGCAGATGAAGCCAACAGCCTGGAGGACCACGCCCACCTTCATCAGCACGCTCAGAATGTGAGGACAACAAACAAAACGAAAAAGCTAGAATAACACGCACACAACAATAACAGCTGCAACAATAAACAACACCAACACACATTAACAACAAAGAACACCATGTAACAATAACACCAACAAATAATACAACAACAAACAACAAACGACAACCCACTACAACAACAAACATTAACTCACAAATAACAACTACATAGAAAACAACAACAAACAACAGCTACAACAACACACAATTAACAACACAAATTGCACCAAACATCAACACAAATCAACAACAACAAATAATAACAAACAGCAACACATACCAACAAATAACAGCTACAACAACACACATACAACAACAGCATCATTCAATAACTAATAGCAGCCCCATCAAACAACAGCTACAACAGCAACACACTAACAACAACAACATAAAAATTACAACAAACAACGGCTACAATAACACATAAACAAATACACCATAAACAACAACAATAAACAACAATAAATTACAACAACAACAACAAATAACAACAATCATCAGCAATCAGCAACTAGTTTCAGCTACCACAAACAACAGCTGCAACAGCAACACACAAATAACAACAACATAAACAACAGCTACAATAACACACAAATAACAACAACATAAACAACAGCTACAATAACACACAAATAACAACAACATAAACAACAGCTACAATAACACACAAATAACAACAACATAAACAACAGCTACAATAACACACAAATAACAACAACATAAACAACAGCTACAATAACACACAAATAACAACAACATAAACAACAGCTACAATAACACACATAATAAAAAGAACATAAACAACAGCAATAGAGAATTACAGATAACAGCAGCAACAAACAGTAACAGACTACATCAGCAGCAATCAACAACTAAAGCAGCTAACTGCCGAAGACGGATGTGTCGGAACGAAAGGTGCAAATATCGCAGTCAAACTGTAAACTAGCGACACAACGCATTCCGTTCTGTGGACTACATCCTGCCACTTAGAAAAGCATGTTCAGGGCTTAGTAGCTGAAGATTGAGAATGAACGCAGAAAAAGAAAAAGAAGAAATTGCAGCCACAATAAACAACAGCTACAAAAGCAACATACAAAAAAACATGAAGAAGAAAAACAAATAATAGCGACAACAAACAACAACAACAACAAATAATAGCGACAACAAACAACAACAACAACAAACAATAGCGACAACAAACAACAACAACAACAAATAATAGCGACAACAAACAACAACAACAACAAATAATAGCGACAACAAACAACAACAACAACAAATAATAGCGACAACAAACAACAACAACAACTGCAGTGAAATAAAAAACAAATCCCGTTCTATGGTTTTCAAATACTCGTACATGTACAGCCAAGATATACTGCATGACTATGTACATCCCCAAGGCAACGATCTCTCACTTTCTGTCAATCCAATCTCAATATTTTAACCATTTTAAAAAAAAAAGAAAAAGGTAATCCCATACCCGACATTGCCGTCGGGGATGAAGTTTAAGTCATCAGTGTACTAGCCACAGCTTTGTGGGGTGCACGATCCCTTTCTTTGCTGGCGTTTTCCTTTTTCTAGCCGTCAGCCATTTACAGTTGGGTCAACTAAAGCTGCCGGTAGCAGGGGTTGAGCCCCGTACATTTGCCATATAAATTCGAGTACTCTACCATTGCGCTAAAAAAAAAAAGCTGTTACTTAGTTTGACATGCCCGTCGCCCGGATGAGTATCCTTCTATTGATCCAATGTTAAACAACTCCCCGATCACACAGAAACGCTGAAATCCTGTATATATACTCCATTAGTGGCACATGTTCATCACATTTTGATGGATATGCAAATGATTTACCAAAAGCGCAGTTTCTTTATAGTTGCCATTAAATACGAGACCTGATCAGATGAATCCGGACCCAGTAGTTTTATTACAAACAAATGAAAGTTATATTATCGGATGGATTAAATATAGCAATTGTAATGAAGCAAACATGTTACAGGGTTAGTTAGACACGCATCCCACTACTTGGGTAGACGGTGGAAGCCGTCCGAGACGATGGCTTTGGTTGTTCTTTGAACCATTTTGTTACTGATGCCATGACGTCTGCATCGGAGTAGAATCTTTGTCCCGTCATAAATTTGTGTAAGGTTCCGAACAAATGGAAGTCACAAGGGGACATATCGGGGCTATATGAAGGATGTACTTCCCACCTTTTCTGAACAGATTCACACGACAGCATGCCGGGTCGTTTATTGTTGATTGCTGTATGCAATGACTACTATGCGCAAAAGAAACGAATCACCCTCCTCTTCATATCTAAGCAAGGTGTTCAAACTCCTTCACATGCGTTCCTTCTAATGATGGTTGGTCAGCAACCAAGGTGCCCATTGTGAACACACTATCCGATACTTCAGTTTCTTGCTAACGACCATTTGAACTGTTCCTAATGACACCTCGAATTCCACTGCTACCGAACGTAAGCTCCGGCGATGTTCCATCGAATTGCTTCATCAATTTTGACGATGGCATCTTCTAACGCAACATCTGCGGCTGACCTGATGTCTGAAGATCTTTCGTTAACTCACGTCCTTCGTTACATCGTTGTCCAGTTCTACACACTTTTGTCACCATACACTGCCTGAATTCTGCGATGAATGTCAACTGCTCGACATCCTTCAACTGCTAGAAACCGAATCACCGCTCGTTGATCAACTATGCACGGATTCAGTATCAACTCCGTCATATTTTCAACGGTTTGCTGAGGAAACTATGAGTCGGAGGATAATGACATTTTGCAAACTTGACGGTTAGTATGGGCTGTTTACATCAGAAGTGACGGCATCATGCGCATCGTGTGTATGTTTACTAGGTGCAGGTCGATCCGGTTTCAAATGTACACCCCTCGTACCTATGTTAAATTAAATTCCAATCTCCTCATGCTGTAGTTTCTGAAATTGTTGTGCTCGAAGTTCGTGGCTGGTGTGCCCGGAAAGTCCCACAAAAAAAACAACAACAAAAAAACTTCACAAAACCATGGCTTAGTATAAATAAAAACCTTTGTTAAACAACGTAGTGTTTTCATATGTATTTTTGTGTCCGTCCGTCTTTGTATTTTTTAATCTCTGCTACTTTGAGATGCTTCCTGCGTTTATGTGTGTTGTCAGCTATCCTGTCCCCTATGACGACTTTTTAGTTTGAACATAAGTCACGTTATTGTTTCCTTCTAACCATCGTTGTCCTTCTCTTCGTCCACAATCATGTATTACATTCCGTCTGTCCCATTGTCCTCACACAATCTTGTCAGATATTAATTTTTTCTAACTTAACTTAACCTAGCGTTTTATACTGGTGTAGAAGACTCTATAAGAGTATGTATTCAACCAGTGTCTTTTAAATTTCATTGATCTAAAAACTATGTGTATCTAATATGTATTCAACCAGTGTCTTTTACATTTCCTTGATCTAAAAATTATGTGCATCTAATATGTATTCAACCAGTATCTTTTACATTTCCTTGATCTAAAAACTATGTGTATCTAATATGTATTCAACCAGTGTCTTTTACATTTCCTTGATCTAAAAACTATATGTATCTAATATATTCTTGACTGCATTAATTGACCTTGCCTCCAATATTTCCTGTTGCGTTTCATTCCAGGCATTCACTACTTTGACTAAAAAAATATTTCCTAAGATCTAATGGGAGGAAGACTAACGTCTGGTCAGACAAAACATACTGATCAGACATGTTAGTCAGGGTCAGGCAAAACATACTGATCAGACATATTAGTCAAGGTCAGACAAAACATACTGATCAGACATGTTAGTCAGGGTCAGGCAAAACATACTGATCAGACATGTTAGCCAAGACCCTCACCCTGACTTCCTTGTAGCCCTTCCTGGAAACGGGCTGTTTTCATGGCAGTCTGGCTAACAAGGTGAGGGATCGACGTGATCCCCGTAGTAGCGAGCGATACGCAGATGAAGCCAAGCATAACACAGCCGCCTGGAGGACACCGGTCTACCTTCACCAGCACGCTCGGGGTGTGAGGAAATCTACTGCAACCCGCCACTTTAACGGCCTTTTCAGGGCGCACAAAAGAATAAACCTACTCCTTATGGACATTCGACCCAACAATAATCTAGACCTTTCTTGGTTAAATGAATGTGTAGCTATGCCCTCTTGTTCTTTTAGGTGGTTGCATTTTGAAAAAAAGAACCTTTTTTATAAACTAATTTATCCTTTATTTTGATTATCGTATACACCCGTATTAATTAAATCTCTCTAATTCTTCTCTTTTCTAGACACTCTAAGCCGTGTCTTTCCTTATAACTGTAACTCAATTATTAAATCCCTCTAATTCTTCTCTTTTCTAGACACTCTAAGTCGTGTCTTTCCTCATAACTGTAACTCAATTATTAAATCCCTCTAATTCTTCTCTTTTCTAGACACTCTAAGCCGTGTCTTTCCTTATAACTGTAACTCAATTATTAAATCCCTCTAATTCTTCTCTTTTCTAGACACTCTAAGCCGTGCCTTTCCTCATAACTGTAACTCAATTATTAAATCCCTCTAATTCTTCTCTTTTCTAGACACTCTAAGCCGTGCCTTTCCTCATAACTGTAACTCAATTATTAAATCCCTCTAATTCTTCTCTTTTCTAGACACTCTAAGCCGTGCCTTTCCTCATAACTGTAACTCAATTATCCCACTATTCATTGTGCCGCTCTTCATTGCATCATTTCCAACATGTTTCTGTGTTCTAGTCACCTCGCTCGTAATTTGAATCCACGTTTTTATTTGCCCGTTTCTTCTCTATCGTCCTTCGTTCTAAAATAAAAACAGACTTGCCAGTCACATAAGACGTTGCCTCAGGGCCAAGGTTAAGCATGTGGGCTTGAATCACTCATTATCACCGTTCATTTGTCATTATTTTCACAGATCTGACCCCCCTTGATAGAGGAGAGTGCTGAGATGCGAACTGCACTAAACAGGATCAAACCGTGTTTCGTGTCTGTTTGCCTGCCAGTCAATGTGGCCTGTCTCCCCTGCCTCTGGTGGGGCCTCTCACTACCGTCCAATCACTTACTTCCCTTGCAAGCCAGGCTGAGCACGTCAACACACATTCCCCCTCACAAACTCCAACCCGTTTTTAAATCCTGTCCAGTAATGGCGTGTCTCCAAGTTAGCGATAGGCGCAACACTTCAAATTTGTCATTGTGTCGACTGATTCTCATAAACTGATATTAGTGAGTGTATATTGTGCTTGTATTTGGTATATCTTTGTTGCTTACGTTTAAATTTCGTTAAAATTTTCCGCACTCTTGTATATTTAAGCGGCGTGGGGAGCAGCATTTTATTCTCTTGTACCAAGTGCATTGTTTGTTTTCCATGATATAATCCAGTGCCGTGTAACCAGTCTAAGGTAGAATACTCTATAATTAGTAGTATTTGGGCACATCTCAATGACATGTATGTTACCGGGGTCCGGTGTGGAATCAAGTATAGTGATACTGTAACATGTCAGTCATAAAGTAATAGGCGACAGGCGAGTGTTAAACAACGGACCCGATGTTTTCCAGAGAATATAATACGTACTTACTTGGTCCTTCCACTGAAACCGTGAAGCGTAGTCTGGATCCGCTGATCTCGTACTTGGGCCAGAAATGTCGTTGTTGTGAGACCATGCTGGTTAAGGATGCCGTTGATGTTGTCTTTCCATTTGCTCAGCAGTCTTTACTTGGTTTGAAATCCCTATATCCTCCTGATGTATGTTATTAATGGCAGCGGATCCGGTTTCATTCTCACGAGATGACCAAACAACTGAACATGCATATATTCTTGGGAGGATGTTGATCCTACTTTTTTCTGTCGGCACCTCTTCTGGTGATGTTGATGACTTTTCTCAGAAGTCCCAATTCACAGGTTGCAATTTTATTTACTTGTGCCTTGGGTAGAGACCAGGTTTGACAGAGTTGGTAAGAAATTTGAAGAAGAAAAATACGTTAACCACACGAAACAGAAAATAAGTCTCCTACATCCCGTAGTACAATATAGAGGAACTAGGTCAAGAAAAGTCTGCCAATCACACAGGAAAAAACTTGCCGAGAGTGAGTAGACTTTCGGGACTGAAAACAAGACATACAATCAAACTATAGAAACACTTTCCCATAGAATGAAATCGTAGTTAACTCACTTTTGCTGGATCGGAAGAAAAAGAAGAAGACAGAAGAAGAATTATGTTTTATAGAATGTATTGTATATCATAGAAGCATTCCTTGTTCTCTTTAACCGGATCGGCTTCGGTTATAGACGCACAATGGTAGCTGATCAGCATCCGTTATCATGACATCACCAAATCAGCTTATTTTATGGCTAAATACATTCCGAACCTGCCGTAGTGCTCATAATATGTGTCTATATCCGCTGGTGGCACTGGTGATTTTTCTAAAGATTTGAAATTCAAACGTAGCGATTTTCTTCTTCTGAGCTCAGTCCACTATTCAATGTAGTAAAGTGCTAATATAGCTAAACTGGCCATCAGCTGTCGTTTAGTTTTCAAGTCGATGCTCAGGTGTTTAAGAAATAAGAAATGCTGCTATTTGCAAGACAACCTGATTGGTGAAGAATCTAGATCCAAATATTAGAACAAACGTAAACAATGACCAGTAAGGATGCCAAAGAAAACTTTGTAAAGAATTTTAGATGTGAAGGCCAAGGTCACTAGTGAATCAAGAAAGGAGCACAAGAAGACGAACACACATGAATTGTGAAGGAAGTGACGATTATGGCGTGGTTCGTTCTAATTTCGACCGCTCTTCCAGTCGACCCGGCTGTAAATCGGTACCTGACATATTCCGCGAAAGACAAAAACAGCAAGAACGGAACTTGCCTCTTCACCTCAAATAGGCAGTGGCTTAGTACATGAAGAGTTATCTTCATCCCCGACGGCAATTGTTGCCATGGGACTGATCGATATCGACTGACGATTAGGAAAGATAGAAACGTGATGTTATTCTAAAACCATCATAGAAATGTACAAGTGGAAATGCCAAGTATAGGTATAGAAAATAGTTAAAGAGGATGCCAAGTTAGAGTTGTGTATTATGAGCGAAGTTCCAGACGACAACCTCAACGGATACAGAATGTAATGTAGATCATTAACGCACAAGCGATGACACGAGTTGGAAGGAAAACGTAGATGCAATCAAACCATAGTTCAATAATTTTCCATACCAATAGTGGATACAAAGTAAGCTTAGAAAAGTTCAATAACAAGCCATACCATTGGATGATTCAAGGCTGACCCATTTTAGAGATTAGAAACAGGCAATACCATTGGCTGAGCTCACGGAAATTTGAATAGCAGTTCATATCATTTAGAGAACAACTGACCTCGAATAGACATTAGTAACACGCGATACGATTGGAGGATTGTAGACTGACCTCGAGGAAAGATTATACGATTGGAGGATTGTAGACTGACCTCGAGGAGAGATTATACCATTGGAGGATTGTAGACTGACTTCGAGGAGAGATTAGTAACAAACCATACTATTGGATGATTGTATTGAGCTCAATGAGAGTTTAATAGCAAGCCACCCATTTGATGTTTGAGACTGATATAATAATACTACCTGAATTTGGAACCATTAGATGGTGACAAACAAAATAGCTGTTAGTTAACAAGAACATGTGATACAACATAGCAGTTGTTGCTGACTAACCAGTGGGTGGTGTATGTTCTTATTGGATCTAGTGAAAGAACAACAGTCAATGAATACTTTACAGTAACAAATGTGCGAAGGCCTGCTACATTACTCATATACATAGTCATTCTGGACACATCATTGTGTATAAGATAACACGATATAAGTAGAATGGGAGAGTGCTCTCTTGAGCAACATTTATAGCACAAGATATAACAGTTGTATGACGGATACATTTACACAGCTGTAATTGTCACTCACAGCAAAAACTGCCCTCGGGATATAACGTGTAACCGACTTGATTGCAAAACGGAACAATCTCCCATAAAATGTATACAATTTTTACACAATTTGGCCAGCTAAAACTCGAGAACAAAGTTAGTACACTAACGATCCTACACATGATCGGTAACATAACAGTCTCCTGCACAACTTCAATTACTTGTTTTGCTGCTTTACCAACGGGTAGCTCTTGTTTCAATCAATTTCAAGGACTATGTTTCTATGAAAATCACCACACCTACTTTTCAGAACTTTCCCAAGGTAAAACATTCATGAAACGTCTGGCAGAACGCTAACACAATGACAACAATAAAGATCCTGGAGACTTGCATCTTCCCGGTAGCATCATTGGAATGGGAGACATGATCGATCGGACATACCCTACGGAAGAAGATTCAATACTTCCAGCTAAAATAAGGATGCTCAAAACGCCATGGATAGAGAAAAATAAACATGCATACATCCTACAGGAGCTCGATATAGAACATAAGTGGCTAGTAAACAACATAATGTCTAGGAAATGAACATACTTCGGTTCCATCAAACGTCACAATAGCCTAGAAAGAACCATACTGGAGGGAATGCTACCTGGCAATAGAGGTACTGACCGACCGAAGAGAAGATGGACAAGGGACATTGAAGAGGCTCGTGGGTTGATAGTGGCAAATTGGGGAAGCTGACCAGAGATAGAGTGTCTTACAAATCGAATGTCATGAGAGCAACGTTATTCATGTTACTGATTGCACTGCGTTATATCTATCTTGCGGTAAACAGGTACCTGACTCAATTGGACCTAAGGGAAACCAGGTAGAAAAACAAGGAATTTACTACACTTGATAACAATTTATGAAACCTCGAGAACTAACATCTGCTACTGGAATCTTGATATTCAATCAGCCAGGATGAGCCAAAGAATGAGCTGACAGCAGCGAGTGATTCATGTCTGACTGCTTGCGTAAAGGTCAGCAAACAATAGCTGACAAAGATCATAATTCACCGCCAAATGACATTCCTGTAAACAGGCTACACTTGTGTAGGCTGACTAAGAGAATCGGGATCGAATTGGGAAGTCAAACCCGGAAGCTAAAAAACCCAGCTAAACCTACAACGCCCAGTTCAGGATGAAAGCCAAAGAAAGAAAGATCAGATCATGATGCAATGTGGCCAAAAGCTATCTTGTTGCTCTACAAATTCAACTGCTTGGTCATTAGAAGGTGCCGTCCCATATATGAATAGTGTACCACTTGGACTTTCATTTGGCTAAAATACGTTTGTTGGTGCTTTCCATCGTGCGACTTACTATGCCAGGGGAAAATACGACTCTGCTATATCACAGCCTACTGTAGATACAGGTATTCTGCCTCACAAATTATTTTGAAACGTCATATTCCACGGCTTACTATATAACGGAACTTGCATGTGTCAACTATCAGTGCAAGTTAGGGAAATAGAAATGGATATGCAGTTGGTTTCAAGGCAGGATTCTGTGAAAGGATCACTTTCAACAGTGATTTGTTATGTTCTATACGGTGAATTTGTTTTATTTCTCTGTGTGGAACATGGATTGATTATAAGCCTTGGCACAATATGAGTTCAGTTATTTCGTCGGCGGTGACGTTATTTATGTTACGTTTCAAAAAGATTTTCCTTGTGAGAGGCGGCCTATCTAAAGTAGGCCATGGCTATATCCAGCCTCCAGCTCCTCCCTGTTGAGATATAGCCAACCTAGTAATATGAAGTTAAATCTGTGCCTTTGGCGTGCTAGTCTTGACCTGGCAAAATACTACAAAGAAAATGAAATGTCTATCCAATAAACAATCTGCTTTCCCTCAGGCCTAGTAATTCGCAGGATGTAAACATTGCAAAATAAAGAAGTAACAACGGATAGTCTTCGGCTATGCACATAACCTGTCTGTCTTAGTACCAAGTGTTCTAAATAAAATAATTCCTGCTGTCTAGATTGGAACTAACATTCTAAAAACAATACCCTGTATGTATTACAGAAATAGACGAATCAATACCTAATTTTCTAAAATATAAGAAGAAGAGGAACAGAAGGATCCAGAACGCTTACAAGAACACTCCTACTTACAATCAATACTGCTACACTCGTTTGTTTCTGTTCTTTATTTTAGACATCAATCGAGGCGTGAACACTTTCCCTTGAACATTTTGCATGATTACTTACAAATTGCTCGCACAAATATTTTCATCCCTAAAGGAATTTAACAAAACGTAAAGAAAATCCCCCCCACCCGAAACGTTAACAATTTCCGCGAATTTCAAATAGCAACATTTTCTGTGTCACACGTTTTCAACAAGTGGTTTTTCATAATCGACGAATCAACGTAAGTGTTTGTGTGACTTTTGTGTATTCGCTGAAGAGAATTTATTGTGTGCTTGGATATCTGGAGTGGAATAACAAATCCCGAACATTTGATTTGATTCCAGAAGCTGAGGTGTTAATAAGGTCTCAGGTAAGTAGGGAAATGAAAATATATGCTAGAATGAACATTGAAGCAATTTTATTAAGCAATTGAATGTGTTACGCATGTCAAAATATGTGTGTCTGTCTGTCTATTAATCTACAATGTATATGTCTGTATCTGGTCTCTGACAAAAGCAGAGAAGAACCAGCTAAAGACAACATATGCCTTGCTTGTGCGCCGTCTCGTGTGTGATTCACTTAGTCAACAGCGCCAGATGGGCCTACACAACAGCGACATCCGGGTAATGTAATGAGTCAAGAATGTTCTACAACATACAAACAACTACAAGCACCACTGTGTTGGCCATGTAGCTAGTAGGAAAGACAACGCTGGAGCACAGCAACCACTCTGTTGTGGAAATGCACACCAATATTCATGACCATTAAACGAACAAGCTGGACATCTACTGGACGATCCATGCCCGAGACATAACGACTGAAACCTGAGCAAAGACCCTCACAAGACCAAAGAAGGCAGCACTGTTCGAGCCGTGCCCGCTAAACAAAGAAATGCAAATACCGGCTACCATCAACTAACAGTTGGGACCTGCACAAAGGCAGCCGCCCTTGTAGAAGTACAGGTCGACTAAGAATAAGATGTGTAAATACGTTTATCGTTCTGTCCTGTCAGCCGGTTTGTCAATGTATCTTATGAATATGTCCATCTCTTAGTTCTTAGTCAACCTGAACTTCTACAGGGGCAGATGACCCTGTGTAGGTCCCAGCTCTGGTGTGAGCTGGATGTAGCCGGGAGAAGGGTATCCTGCTTAGCGGGCTAGCCTCGAGCAGCCGAATACTCCACTGCGTTTGGACAATCGCTTACGGAGGGTAGTTAACCGATGTCCGATTTCATCCTAATAGACTCAAACACCAGAACAAAGTAGACCCACAGCCTGTTAAGCACCATCTATTCTGCTCTAAACAAACCATCTAGCCATGGCCGGTGTGATGCTATGTCACACAGTCGCCTCTTACGACATGCTCTTTGTGAGGCAGTGGTGGTATCTTGTCATTCACAAAGACCCCTGTAGACGAGTCGGGTTTATCTCACTGTTTGTATTTTGGTGAATATGTCTGTTAGAGAGATGTTTCTATATATCTAATTATCTGTAGGAATGCTTGTCAGTAAATCTCTGTGTTTGCTTTTCTGTCAGTCATTCTACCATTCTTTTCATCGCCCTATTTTCTGTTGTTATTCTCACTTACCTGCAGATTTGCCCTCTCACCTTTTTGTCTCGAAGTTATTCTGTTCGCCTACACGCGAACAGGTGTGTCTATTACCTTGTGTTTGCAGGTTTGTCTACGCGCCTACCTGTTTCCAGACGGTTGTCTACCCGCCTACCTGCATGTAGACCTGACCATTCATGTACAAGCCTATATGCGTATTTGCTCGTCTACTTGTCTGTCGGTGTGTCTACCCGCCTACATATATGTAGATCTAACCACCCAAGTATCTACCGACTACATGCAAACTTGATTCGGTATTTATAACTTTCGTAAATTCTAATTTCTTATAAAATCGTTTATACTTGCTTTACATGACAAAGGCGCGGGGTTTAATTTTCCCTTATCCCCACGCGTCAGTTGACCAACCTGTATATGGCGCTCTTTTACATATGTGTATCTGGTCTACGTTTAGGGAAAGAAAGGCAGCGAGGTAGGGAACTAGCCACCTTACCTGACAAGATCTGCGGCTTAGTACAAATTACGTATCTAAGACTTCATCCCTGACGGTAGCCTATATTATAGAACCTATTTAAAAAATAAAATCTATCGATCTCCTAGGTGAACATCGAACCATTTCCGAGTTGGCAGCGAAGGTAGCGCAGTGTTAGTGTACCAGATTCCCATCTGAGCAATCAGGGTTTTGTGCCCAGTTGATGCCGGATTTTTCTCGATCACAAAAACGGCTCTACAGGCCCACCTAGCATAACAAGTGGGTATCAGAATCATCTAAGTAAGTATAAAACGGACGGCGTGATGCTGACCATACAACCCTAGTGTACTTTTGGTCAAGAAGTATACGGACCTAGACACCATATTCAAAAAAATGCTAGATAATAATGTTCACGAAGGCGTCAAATGCCTGTTGCATCGATTGACCGCTACCATGTCCAACCGCTCAGGATGTGTTCATGCATAGCGTGTCGACTGAAATCTCTACAGATTCCACAGGTCAAGCGAAGTACTCTGCTGATTTGGGATGAGTGCCGCGAGGAGTGTGTTAGACCAATGTTTGTGTCAGGCTTACCGAGTTTGTGCGTGTCAAACTTCCTGTTTTTCTGTGTCCCGCCGCCGAGGCTTCTAGATTGTATACACCTTTTGGTCAGCGTGACACTTGGTGTGCTGGTCAGCGTGACACTTGTTGTGCTGAAACTACGACGTTTGGAGAGGTATCGTGTAATCTCCGGTGGATGGAAAGGCGCGCTGGAGGAAGGCTGCTTCAGTCCAAACAGGTAGGACCTTGAGTAGTTATAATCTGGACTGAATTCTGATGTGCAGTTAAGCAATACGCTGAACTCCATCAGGGACAGGTTTCTCGCGGCTTAAGCCAGGTTTGAATTCAGCGAATTGGAGCATAACAAACAAGATAACGTTCGAAAGCACTACAATTCCACAGAATAAAGTCCTTGATATCAACTGGTGAATGATTTGTGAAATATAATCCGAACATGAACCACCAAACATCAGAAAACGACACATACACCGGAACGAGTCGAGAGCGTAGCCATTAAAGCGCGACCATCTTACTGTGTCCAGAAGTAATAGCACATTGTACCTCCATACTGTAATCTTGATGTTCATTCAAACATGTTCACTATTCCAGGTAGACAAATGTCATCTAATCTTATCTCTGTCATTTGCCATTAAGTGCCATGCCGGACCAAGGTTTTGTCGAAAGTCATCTATCCATTTCATTGGTGGACGTCCGGGGCGACGATCATATGGGTAGGCGGCTATCTATTGTCAATCTATTGTCAGACATGCATATCACGTGACCTGCTCACTTATACGTTCTTATCAACGCCGTATCTACGACATCATTGAAGCAGGTTTGACTCCTGATGGCGGTGTTACTGATGTGGTCTCGAAGTGAAAGTGACAGTGTTCTACGCTCCATCGCACGTTGAGTATCATGGTGCCTCGCCATGTCACTTTTTCGTAGGTTCTACACCTCGCAGCCCTACACCTTGGCTGGGATGACCAGGCTGCTGGAGATGTGAGGTCTCGCGCTGTTGTTTTCCATCTGTTGAAGTACTGTCTTGATGCGGCTGAAGCTGAACCACCCCGCAAACTATCCTTCGTGAGATCTCTTTATGCAAGTCATGGGAGTTCGTAACTTCGTGACCCAAGTAGATGTACGAATTAACGTTTTTGTCGGAATCAGTTTCAAGACGCATTTCCTCGCAGGGACAGACAATGTTCAGCCTGCTTTGTGTCTTTAGTTTATTTATTTTCAGACCAACTGCCTCGCTTGTGCTGTTAAGCTCATTTAAGCATTGCTCAGCTTCCTTGCTGCTGTGGCTGATGATGACAATGTCCCCCGCGAACCGGATGTGGTTGAGCATTTGTCCGTCTATGGTAACACTCCTATCATCCCACTTTCGTGGGCCGAAGACTTCCTCAATGGCTGTCGCGCAAAGTTTGGGAGAGATTGTATGACACTGTCGTACACCACGCCACGTTCAATGTGTATGTTAGAAGGCCGGTTAAAAAGGGTGATATATGTACATCAGCTCTCGTTTTATCTGTAATTAGCCGCTATATATATATATATAAATATATATATATATATATATATATATATATATATATATATATGCTATATATGTATATACCTCCATACACGTCTTGAAATTCGACTAAAGAGAGTTGTGTATGGTGCAAGCAGCCTCATCCTTAAGAGCACATTCCTATAGTTGTTTCGAATGGCCATAATGAGTTGATTTACTCTATTGTGCGCCCTGAAAAGGACGTTAAGTGGCGGGTTGCAGTAGCTTTCCTCACATCCCAAGCGTGCTGATGCAGGTGGACCAGTGTAGTCCTTTTGATTGTGCTATGCTTGGGTTCATCTGCGTGCCGTTCACTACCACGGGGATCACATTGATCTTCTCACACGCCATGATGCAATGAAAACAGCCCGTTTTCAGGAAGGATTACAAGGAAGTCGAGGTGAGGGTCTTGGCCAGTATATTTTGCCTGACCAGACGTTAGTCCTCCTCCCCACATTCTTATAACAACCATCACTGTAACTTGACGCACATCGATTTGGTACAGGCTTCATAAGGGAGGCTAAATGTAGTGGTAGGCCGATAATCCGCCTAGTTTGAATAAAAAAGTAAGAAAATTATAGCAACCTTAACTATCTGTGTCCGACTGTCTATCCTGTAAGCCTATAGTCTTCCATAGGCGTTCCTAAATCTATCAATATGTCTATTTATCTGTCTGCCCACGTCTACATCCTCAGCGATCAGTTCTGGTAGATCACGAACAGTCACACAACTGTACTCCTCACAATTTATGGTAGCTTCTTTTTGGTAAAATTTGTGGAGTGATGTCTCATTTTTATTTCGCATTGATAAATATAAAGTAATAAATAGGATTACTGCCGTAGGGGATGTTAGCGATTTCACATTTCAAAGGCTCGGTTATATGAGGGCGGTAGCCATCTCCTCTCCCTCACCGCTTTTACTTCCCGGACTGAACCAGTACCAATTTAAGGCTGGGTCGACCAGGGAGCCGTTGAGGTCTGAAGAAAACATTCTTTTGTGAGTGAGTATTAAATACTTCAGTTATATGGTTATTGTTATTGTTATTGTTGAATGCCCATAATGAGTAAGTTTACTCTTTTGTGCGCCCTGAAAATGGAGTTAAGTGGCGGGTTGTAGTAGCTTTCCTATCATCCCGAGCATGCTGATGAAGGTGGATCCCGGTCCTCCAGGTGGTTGTGCTATGCTTGGCTTCATCTGCGTGACGCTCACGACTACGGGGATCACATCGATCCACATTTCGTCATCCAGATTGCCCTGAAAGTGGCCTGTTTCCAGGGAATGTTACTTGGAAGAGAGAGTGTCGTCTTGGTCAGTGCATTTTGCCTCTCAGCATCTGTTTTGAGCAAGTCCCACAATTCGCATCCGTAAATCATTGCTGAAATGACCTAAGACAGTGTTTTTCAACCTTTTCTTACGTGGTGCACACTTTTATAACTTTCCCGAGGGTAAACATTCTAAATTGAAGAAATATCGCTTTATAAAACAACAAAAATCAATTTAACTTACCTTTCTTTCATTGATATCCGTGAACCTGATTCTGAGCAACTAAATGTTTGATATCTGGTTCCTTTTCCATTAGGAATAACCGAAGGTCTCCTCTCTCAGTGATTTTTAGACAGTTTCCATGTTTGTTGATAATATAATTTTCACAGCACTAAAACCCCATTCCACACAATATCATTTTACCTGTATTTGGATATAAGGCAGGCATTTTTTAATCTAAGCACCAGTTTTTAGTATCCCCAATTATTGAAGTTCGATTTGCTCTCCTCATTATTTTCAAGTTCTTTTTTACATGTTATATCAGCCTCAGAAAAAATTGTAGTAAAGTGATTGACTATCAAATAGTTCCTCTTGACATATTATATCAGCCTATGAAAAAATTGTAGTAAAATGATTGACCATCAAATAGTTCCTCTTGACATATTATATCAGTTTGTAGTTAAAGGATTGACCGTTCAATTAAACACATTGAACTTCAAAATATCGCTAAATCGTTTTTCAATATCCGATTTAAGCTCATTAAAGTAACTACTGAACATTTCAATCTCCTATGGAGTCACATCATCTTTTATTGATAACAACTGCGAAAACTGATGGAATTTCCTCTTAAAAATATTATGACGGAAAAGATCACGTTTGTCGAAAAATAATGGCACAGCTTTGGAACTGATTAATTTTCTATTAGCTTCTTAACGTTGCAAATTAAATTAATTAAATTTCCGAACAATTTCTGATAAAAAAAAAGCATCATATTTTATTGTGTGTTACTGTTTACAGAGACCAGGGTCATTTTGACTACCAAAAAACTGTATGACCCTGCTATAATTCAACAAAACGGGTCAAGCATGTGCTCTTAGAAAGTCAACGTACTTCTGTGTGTAACAGTAGCTATTGCTTATTGTCCTAGTCCAGCTGTTAAAACATTTAATCATTTTCTTGCATCAGATTTGATCTTATTTATAGCCCTAACTATAATGATGATTATTGTAGGCTAGTACTCAAATGTTTTCCTTCAAGATATTGCCTATATACCACACAATGAATGCAGGCTTGTACACAAATGTTTCCCAACAAGATATTACATATGTACCACATAATGAATACACAAAACGTTTGGCACCTCCTTCTTCAAATAAGCAACACACCCAAGATAACGGCCAACCATGTATGGTCTCCCGCCAGTGGCACAAGCAACATTATTGATAACGATTATATTATTCTTTGCGCAGTAAATATTGATTATCCTGTTGTATCTGTAATCAGATTCAAAGTGAATAGCATTTCTTCTTTGCAATGTATTGTTTTTATCAAGAATCCGCACATATGCCGTCAATTAAGCATTATTATCTGCAATGATAGACTCGTCCAACTGCATAGAAATGATGAGTTTTGAGAATGGCTGAAAGTTTATTTTTCCACATTAAAATCCATTTCGTCAATTCGTTGTCTTACTGTTGCATCGCTAAGGGGTAAAGTTTGTATAACTTCAGTTTGGTCCTGTTATTGTCGAGATAATTTCTGTGATTGATGGTATTATCAAAGTTTGTCAATTGTTATTACTTTTACCATTTCCTGCAATTAATTGTGATACATGATACGCTGAAGTTAATCCATCTTCGTTCTTTGTTTCTTGAATAATGCAGTTATTGTTGAACGGTTTTGAAATATTTCATACAGTTATTGAAACTATTCCGTGGGCTTATCTTTATATTGCTCAGGCATGTTAGTCATGGTTAGGTAAAATATATTGATCAGACTTGTTAATCAGAGTTAGGGAAAACATACTGGTCAAGACCCTCATCTCAGATTCCCCATAGGCATTCCTGGAAATTGGCTGTTTTCATAGCAGCCTGGCTAACGAGATGAGCGATCGACGCGATCCCCGTTGTAGTGAGCGACACATAGTTGAAGCCACGCATAGCACAACCGCCTAGAGGACCCTGGTCCACCTTCATCAGCAAGCTCGGGATGTGAGGAAAGTTACGACAACCCGTCATTTAACATCCTCTTTTAGGGCGCACAAAAAACAAATCCTACTCATTCTGCACATTCAACAACCACAATAACCACAACAACCACAATAATCACAACAACAACAACAACCACAATAACCACAACAACCACAATAACCACAACAACCACAATAATCACACAGAAAATTCCGCATCGTCTTTAGTCTGTATATTTTGAATGTTTTTAAACAGCATGTCATTATTCAGCTAGCGCCCCTTGCCCCCCCCCCCTTTCTCCCTTCCTGAATGTTAAAATCGTTCACTAGTGGGTGGTAGCTCCCAGATTGAAAAGCAGTTACCTAAGCTATTCTAACGTGATAAATCAAGACAGTGTAGGTTTTTCTGTTCTCAGCGAAAAAAAATACAGCATCCTCTACTCGGTACACCTATCCAAACAAGGACTGAGTGCCCGAAACGATATTGGTGCTGACAAACAATGCCTCACCCCCAACCCGTCCTACCGAAACAAGGATTAACAGTTGGACACTTAAACTGCTGATTAAATATCCCGCCACCCCCAATGAACACCCCGCCCCCCCCCCCACCCTACCCGCCAACATAACAAAACAAAAACTGAGATACTTTTTATCGCCTTCTAACCACATAACATTTCTACCATAGTCTATTTATTTGCTCAGCATTTCCTCATTAATTTTTGTACATGTCCAAACCAATTGTTAAGTGTTCGCTTGAACCGAATATCTGATTCCTTCAGTAATATCACTGTTTTCGTATTGATTTCCTCACTAATCATTTATATGTGCCCAAATTGGCTTTATTTCATAGTCATTATCATTAGGCCAGGGTTTCCTAACCTGTGTTCTGGAGGGCACTGTTTCAGTGAGCAGTCTGTATTCAGTGTCGTGAGTAATCTCTAGGAGTTTTGTGAACGGACCCTAAGAAATATCTGAAGTCTCTTTTGGTTATGTGACCACTATCTTTTGGTTATGTGACCACTATCTTTTGGTTCTGTGAGCAGTCTAAGTGGAGTACCGTGAATAATCTTCAGGAGTTTTGTGAACGGACCCTACGAGCTTTGTGAACAATCTCTTTTGGTTCTGTGAGGAGTCTATTTGGGTTCTGTGAATAGTCTATAGGAGCTATGTGAACATTCTATATGAATTATGTGAACATTCTCTCGAGATTCTGTGAACGGTCTATATGTTCATGTGAACAGTCTCTAGAATCTTATACGAACAGTCTCTAGTAGTTCTGTTAAGAGTCACTAGGAGCTATGTGAACAGCCTCTAGGAGTTATGTAAACATTATCTATTAGTTCTATAAACAATTTCTGTAAACATTCTCTTCGCATTCTTTGGCCAATCTTTATGAGCTATGTGAATAGCCTCTCTGGGTTCTGTGAACAGACTCTCGGAATTATGTGAACAGTATCTAGGAGTTTATGTGATCATCATATTGGAACTCAATGAACAGTCTCTTTGGCCTATGTGAACATTCTCTATGAGTTCCTGTAAAATGGCTCTTTGATCTCCGTGGACAGTCTCTAGGAGTTCTGTGAGAGGTCTCTAAGAGCTCTGCGAACAATCTCTAGGTCTCCGATGAACATTCTCTAAGAGTTACTGTGAACATTCACTAGGAGTCCTGCAAACATGTTTTAGGACTTCGTGTGAACAGTCTTTAGGAGTTCTGAGAACAGTTTCTAGAAGCGACATTATGGGAAATATCATATCAGAACAATTGAATAAACAACACCCTCTCAATAATGTTTGCGTAGACAGAAAGTTAAATTGGTGGGTCATCTCAGGAGAATAAAACACGATTGGCTGTCATTAAAAATATACAACAGTAGGAGATCATGGTTTAGAGCCATGGGAAGACCGCGACAAAAATGGAAAGCCAAAGACATCGAGTGGCAGCATGGACTCACAACAATCACATCAGTCCATCTGGCCAAAAAGGGAGACATATAGGTGCGCTCTACATGTCACTGCATCAGTGAAAGGATAAAGCAATTAAAGTACGAGTTATGTTCAAAAAGTACCCGACCTTATATATTTCTGCGAAAGCAAATGAATCATGGATGTTGTCCTTCGGCAGGGAGGTATAGGGAACCGTCATACACATCCGTGAATTTTTTCCGGCCCGCAGATTGCGTTTAGTAGCTGGCAGTCAGTGTTTCAGTGTTGAGTGTAGTGAGCACCATTTGGGTTTTCATTCACCACGAAATGACGAAATGACCTTGGTCTTACAGAACCGCTGTGTCACCATCTTCGTCGCCAGTGACCGTGACTTGAGCCACGGAAGCCACGTCTTGTCAGTTCACGTTCAAAATATATATATGAGACGCTGGAAATTCATTGCAGCTGAGCAAGCCTGCTATTGGCAACCCTATCCCATTTTAATATATATATATACAGGTCTTCTTCAGTTGTGCCACTGCTCTGTATTTGTTGGCAGTGCGTGTAAGGATCTTTTCCTCATGTCCCCAAGCGCCTTGCACTCAATGAGTAGATGTCGAACTGTTTCATCAGGATGAGAGCAAATTTCTGCACAAGAGCAGGTACTGGGGATTTATGTGGTTCAAGTGGCCATCGACTGGTGCATCCTCTTCGGAACTGAAAGATGAGACTTTGATCTCTCCTATGTAGTGCATTTATGTCATTGTTAATTTTTGGCTGTGACATTTCGCTAAATACACTGCGACCGGTTGTTCCCGCCGCTCACCTGTTCATCCACCTTTCCCGAGTATTATTCTTAATAATTCGTTTTACTGTGTGGTTACTGTAGAATGCCGTTCAGTTCGCGCTGCGACGTCTTGTCAATTCACATTTCAGATCTATATAGGACGCTGGAGATTCATTGCAGCTAACATTCGATGAAGAGATTACAGGTGAAGTGAACTGACATTGTGTGTATACATTTATAGTAAATTTTGGTTTTCTTTTCTGTGATCTGGTAACATTCACGGTGTTCCGTATTTTATTGCATGTGGAAATGGACTGGCCTCGATCCCTGATTTGTTCTTCTCCATATTTCTGGGGAATCTCAGCACAATCGACGTACTCCGTAGTACTAGCGAGGGCTTCCAATACAATGCACGAAATGCGTAGTACTGGCCAGAGCCTCAAGCACAATGCACGAACTCCGTAGCACTGGCCAGAGCCTCAAGCACAATGCCCGAACTCCGTAGCACTGGCCAGAGCCTCAAGCACAATGCACGAACTCCGTAGTACTGGCCAGAGCCTCAAGCACAATGCACGAACTCCGTAGCACCGACAAAGGTCGCGTAAAAGATTGGGTAGATTTTTTAACATAATTTTGAATTTTGCCTGGGCAGATGCTGTTAAGCTTATTCAATTTGACTTGCAACTGCATGGACATTTTTAACGTGCGCAAGACTGTACACAGGCGTTCGATCTCTACTACCCAGAGATCAGGAGAAATACAAGAAAGACGACGTGAAACAAATTCCTATCTCCACCTGGAGAATGATTTGAACCCGCAACCTCCAGCACACAAGGCCGATGTCTTACCTCAGACCACTCAGTTCCCTATAAAAAACGATATTATCATCCCTAACCTTAGTTGGTCAGTCTCCCATCACAAATGTATTGCCATTCCTTTGAGTTTTGTTCATGCCATTTTGTAGTCTGGTGTAGAAGTCTGGTGTAGAAGTCTAAGGTAGAAGTCTGGTGCAGAAGTCTGACGTAGAAGTCTGGTGTAGAAGTCTGGTGTAGAGCTCTGGTCTAGAAGTCTGGTGTAGAAGTCTGAGGTAGAAGTCTAGTGTAGAAGTCTGAGTTAGAAGTCTGGTGTAGAAGTATGGTGTAGAAGTCTGTTAGAAGTCTGGTGTAGAAGTCTGGTGTAGAAGTCTGGTGTAGAGTCCGGTCTGGAAGTCTGGTGTAGTATTCCTCTTGCACAAATTCTTTTTCGTCATTGATTCAGAGTAAGCGAACTAGAGCTGACCAATACTATTTTTTCGTCTCCAAGTGACGGTCCTGGAGGCTTGTTGCGAATCTAGTGTTGTCCGATTAAGATAATTTGAATGGTAGTGTGAAGGCACACCTTGTATCCAATAAATCCATCGGAAATCGGATGTGACGTGCCGAAAAGCGTTATTTCGCAGTCTCATTGGAAACCTCGAAACAACAACACAATGTCCTTTTAAGGACGAACGCCGAAGAAAAAGAAGAAGAAGAAGAAGAAGAAGATGGATAATGGTTATTCTGACCTTTTTGGCAGCTTTGAAAGTAATGTTTCTTTCTGTATCACATTGCCTCTCATTTCACACATACCTATTGGCTTTTTTTAGAGCATTGAGAACAACATGAAAATTGTCGCTGTTCTCAATTTCATCATTTTAACTTCGTGTCCGCATTGCTGCAGCTAGTCCCAGGGTATCGATCTGGTAATTTCTCATTTCCGTTGCTTCTTGTTAGCCTCATCCTCTTCTTAGATCGTCAACGGTCTGTATTCTGCCTCACGACATTTGCTGTTGACAGACAACCTGCTTTGTATCGTTGTTCAATGTTTTATTTTAGTTGACTTGTCCATATTTGTTAACGATTTTTGTAGTGTAGTTTATACATGATAGCTTACCGACCCGATGCCCAATCACCCGCAACCAGTAATTACAACTTGTTTGAAACGTTACAATGTTACTATTTGTTGCACGTTTTGGGAACCCTGTGCGAAAGGTTGTGTAAGACGCTCTTTATTTTCCAAACCAATTTCATCGTGTAATCCATATCTTTTTCATGTGTCCTTCATGACCTAATCTGCACTCAATCTGCCCTCAATCTGCCTTCAATCTGACCTCAATCTGCCGCCCTATCACAAGATTGTTAATCATTCAAATTTGATTTTCTGAGGATGTGCGTAATAAGCACTCCATATTTTGCCCATTTTATTTAAATTATACATATACATTAAATAAGCTTATTGCAGTTCATTTAATTGTGTTTTTGAACTGTCTGTGTTATCGTTGTTTAATATCCACAATGAGTAGGTTTACTCTTTTGTGTTCCCTGAAGAGGGCGATTATTGGCGGGTGTGTAGCAGCTTTCCTCCCATCCCGAGCGTGCTGATGAAGGTGGACCGCGATCATCCAGACGGTTGTGCTATGCTTCGCTTTATCTACGTGACGCTCACTACTACGGGGATCTATATTATGCATTACGCAGAAAAAACACATGTGCGTTGCTATAATTGATCAATGTATTATTCTCTTTTGTGTGCAGTCCACAAGGTCAAATAGTATTGGGCGGTGTGGTATTGTGTCTTTGGGCCATTGGACTTTACTGCATCCAGACATTTTCTAACATATATGGTAAGCGGCTCTTTGGTTACAGAGATGATCATCAAGCGGCTATTTGGTTACATAGCTAGACCTCTAGAGGGTACAGAGATAGTTTTCTAGAGGTTACATAGATGGTCATCTAGATGTTAAAGAGATGGTCCTCAAGAGGCTTTTTGGTTACATAGATGGTCACCGAGAGGGTTTTTGGTTACAGTGATGGTCACCGAGAGGGTTTTTGGTTACAGAGATGGTCACCGAGAGGGATTGTGGTTACAGAGATGGTCCCCGAGTGTCTTTTTGTTTACAGAGATGGTCATCTAGAAATTAGATTGTTATCTAGATGTTACAGAGATTGTCCTCAAGAGGCTTTTTGGTTACAGAGATGGTCGTCTAGAAGTTACAGAGATTGTCCCCGAGTGTCTTTTTGGTTACAGAGATGGTCCTCAAGCGACTCTTTGGTTACAGAGATGGTCTTCAAGCGACTCTTTGGTTACAGAGATGGTCCTAAAGCGACTCTTTGGCTACAGAGATGGTCCTCAAGCGACTCTTTGGTTACAGAGATGTTCCTCAAGCGACTCTTTGGTTACAGAGATGGTCTTCAAGCGACTCTTTGGTTACAGAAATGGTCCTTTAGAGACTTTTTTATACAGAGATGGTCACCGAGAGGGTTTTTGGTTACAGAGCTGGTCCTCGAGAGTCTTTTGGTTACAGGGATGGTCATCTAGAAGTTACAGAGATGGTCTTCAAGCGGCTCTTTGGTTACAGGAATGGTCTTCAAGCGGCTCTTTGGTTACAGAGATGCTCCTCTAGAGGTTACAGAGATGGTCATCTAGATGTTACAGAGATGGTCCTCTAGAGGCTACAGAGATGGTTTTCTAGAGGTCACAGAGATGGTCATTTAGAGGGTATAGAGATGGTTTTCTAGAGGTTACAGAGATGGTCATCTGGATGTTACAGAGATGGTCCTCAAGAGGCTTTTTCGTTACAAAGATGGTCCTCTAGAGGTTACAGAGATGGTCATCTAGATGTTACAGAGATGGTCTTCAAGAGGCTTTTTGGTTACAGAGATGGTCACCGAGAGGGTTTTTGGTTACAGAGATGGTCACCGAGAGTGTTTTTGGTTACAGAGATAGTCCCCGAGTGTCTTTTTGTTTACAGAGATGGTCATCTAGATGTTACAGAGATGGTCCTTAAGAGACTTTTTGGTTTCAGAGATGGTCATCTAGAAGTTACAGAGATTGTCCCCGAGTGTATTTTTGGTTACAGAGATGTCCTCAAGAGACTTTTTGGTTGCAGAGATGGCCATCAAGCGGCTTTTTGGTTACAGCGATGATCATCTAGACGTTACAGACATGGTCCTCTAGAGGTTACAGAGATGGTCCTCTAGAGGTTACAGAGATGGTCTTCTAGAGGTTACAGAGATGGTCTTCTAGAGGTTACAGATATGGTTGTCTAGAGGTTATAGAGATGGTCGTCTAGACGCTTTTTTAGTTGAAGAGAAGGTTTTCAAGAGGCTCCTAAAGTTATACAGATGGTCCTAAATAAACTCATGTTACAAAAATTGTCCCCAAGAAGCGCCAAGGTAACAGAAATGGTCGTCAAGCGGCTCTTAAGATTACGTCTAGAGCCTCTTAGGTTACAGTGGTTGGTCTTTAGGTGACGATTTAGTCATCTAGTTCTGCCGAAGAGTGATGTGTCGGACCGAAAGGTGCAAATATCGCAGTCAAGCTGTAAACTATCGACACAACGCATTCCGTTCATAGGACTACACCTTGCTACTTGCAAAGCCCTGTTCAGAGCTTTTTAGCGGGAGATTGAGAACAAGCATCACAAGAAGAAGAAGTCATCTAGTTGGTCATTAAGCTGTTCTTATATTAATCAGCCGTTCTTCATGGAGTAATCAGTTTATCGAATTGATATTGTTTTGTGTTTTGTTCTTTTGTAATTGGTTCATCGTTTGACTGTTTTTGTCTATGAGCGTTGGTATTGACCATGTCTTTTTGGATCCACTTGGTCACTACGTCTCTATCATGTCGTGTGGGATCTTTGTTTCCGTTTGCCATATTGTTTAGTTCTTCTAGTTGCGTATCCTTTATTTGTTCTTCTTCTTGTTGTTCTTCTTTCTCTATTTCTTCGTCTTCTTCTTCTTCGTCTTCTTCTTTCTGTTCTTCTCCTTCTCTTCCAACTCCTTCTTCTTCTTCTTCTTCTTCTTCTTCTTCTTCTTCTTCGACCTGAAAAGGACGTTTTGTCGTAGTTTACGAACTAGCTGCGAAATCTGCTCATTTCCGCCCGACTCCTCTGGTTTTCACTGGTATTTGTGTGTACCAAGTTTTTCTTCGCCCTACCATTTACTTCTATATCCTTACCCAGACTGTATTAGTGCAGTCTGTTTTCAGGGCCGCCACTTGTAGGTGGAATAATTCTGGTTAGCTCTTGTTCGCTGAACGATGCAGTATCTTCAGCCCCCTGAGAATAAATACCATTTTCCTCTTCTTCTTCTTTGTCGTAGTCAATCGTTCTCAAACTCTCGCTACCACGTCCCGAAAATGGCTTTGCAAGTAGCAGATTATAGTCTGCAGAACGGAATGCCTCGTGTCGTAGTTTACAGCTTGACTCCGATATTAGCACCTTTCGGTCTGATACATCCGACTAGCAGTCGTTATTGGGTACCGGATTAGTCTCCTGTTGTTTTTCTCTTCTCCTTATCCAGTCTGCCCTGTTGCAGTCACATTTGGATCATTGACCGCTACATCCCATGAACAGCTCTACATGTTGATCCCATATGCAACTCTAATTTCATTTATCGTTCCAATTATGTGACATTTCGATGTGCGAGACCAACTTAATAGACTCAAACACTAGAGCAAAGTAGACTCGCAACACGTTAGACGCCATCTATGCTGCTCTTACCAAACCACCTATCCATGGCGTGGTTGCGTGGTTTGGCCATATCAGACAGTTAGTCCCATCTTACGACACACTCTCTATGATTCAGCGGTGCTATTCTTTTCTTTGTTAAACACAAAAGACCCCAGCGAACTACTTCGGAATAACAAGCTACAACAGAGCTGACGGAGTTAGAAGACGGGATCGAAGAATGAAGGCTTACCCGGTACCCAAAAACGTCATTCTGAAGTTGGATGTGCCGGACCGAAAAGTGAAAATATCGCAGTCCGACTGTAAACTACGTAACAGCGCACTCCGTTCTCCGGAGAACGTCCTGCTACTTGCAAAACCTTTTCAAGGCTTGCTAGAGGGAGTTTGGGAATGACCGAAGAAGATTGTTAAATTTTCTACCGGGTAGAGTAGCCTAACTGTCCTTAAGTGCTTCTTACTTATCAGGTTTCAACGTTTGTTTTTGTGCTCTAAATTCGGGATCTACTTTAACTCGCCTTGAATCCTCGCTAATGCTAGAGATATTTTTGTGGGTATTAACAAGTGTTTATCGTTTGCACAGCACAGCCACTTCGTTAGTTTCCGTTCAATTATGCCGCCGTTTGGAGCTTAGCTCGTACGTCTTCGTCGAAGTGCATTGCGTCGGTTGTTGCGGACCAACGACGTTGCAAGATCCTTCTGTCATCTATCCAACGGATATTTGAACTCCTTCATGCCTTGTAGTCAGATGTTATAAATATCATGGGTTGTTAGCATAATTTGCAAACTGAACGTACCAGGTTCAAATCGGGTTTGTGTAGGTTTTTCCATGGTATACCCGCTTCTTCCAGCCTACTCAGCTATAAATGGATACCTGACGATAAATGAAAAAAAAAGTAGGTAGCATGTCCTTTTAAAGTAGGTATCCTTTTCCAACTGCCAACCTGTTTGGCTGTTATAGGTTCATTGTCAGGTAGGTCAGGGAAGAATTTATGAACCAACGCGGAAGCTCCGCTAAGGAATGTGCGTGCTGTCAACGGCTACTTCAGCAGTGGTTATGACTGAGCACAGTGGGCGTCTATGGGGGAGGTTAAGTCGATTCTAGGAACTATTTCCCATTCTTTTTCAAAGCTGTCAGTAGAAGTTAATCACGATAAACTGACAAAATATGACAAATTGGATCAAGATGCTTAGCAGCGCTTGCGCTGCAGTGGTCAGTGACCCATAGCTGACAACTAGCGTCAACGCCAGCGAACCATAGCTGCCCAGACACTTCTACACCTCCACGCGGTGATCCTGGATAACAGGCTGCAGACTGCCTAAGGAGAAAGGATTGAAGAGGGAATCATAACCCGGTACTATAAAAATGCTTACTGAAGTCGGATGTGTTGTACCGAAAGGTTGTAAATATCGCAGTCAAGCTGTAAAGTACGACACAACGCATTCCATTCTCTGGACAACATTCTGCTACGTAAATCCTTTCAGGGTTCGGTAGCTGGAGATTGAGAACGAAGGTATCTAAGCCAAGCCATATGACAAAAACACCATATTTGTCTGAGCTATAAGGTAATCACTCTGTTTATCTTAATTTGTTAGTAGTCTTTCCACTCCGCAGAGGGGCTTAGGTCGTCTGTCATGTTCGCCTAGTGCGCTTCGTCCGCCAATGTGAGCTAGTGCCGTTGCACAATCATTCTAATGTAATCTTTCCATCGGTCTCGGGGTGGCTCCCTTGCCCTGTAGCCAGATATACAAGCGTTGAAGGCCATCAGTGGAAGATAATGAGGGTGCGTTCTCACGAGTTGACCAAACCAACTTATTTTCTGCCTGGAAATGTATTCAACACAAGACGTAGTGCCGATTATACTTCGAATGTCGTCGTTCAGTTTTCTGTCTTTCCAGGTAACATCGATGACCATCCTCAAATACTTCATTTTACACCCCGAAATTCTGCTCTCACACGCACTGGACAGAGGTCATGTTTGGCTCTGGTAGCACGAAGTCAGCATAAATATACTGTTTATCACTTTATATCTCTAGATAGAACTTGCGTCCCTCTCGAAACACTTCCTCCTCTATTGGTGTATGTCTCCTTCTCTGTCACCACACCTCGTTCTTACTCTCGACACAACGTTTGTCACTTAGCGACGCATCTTGCTCGTTACTATGAGACATTGCGTCCCCGTCCAGACACGCCTCCCTCTTTCTCTTTCTGTCTTTCTTTCTTTTTATTTCTTTCTTTCTTTAACTTTTTCTCTCTCCATTTTTCCTTCTTTCTTTCTTTTTTTCTTTCTTTCTCTCTCTATTTCTTTCATTCTCTCTCTTTCTCTCTTTATTTCTGTCTATTTCTCTTTTTTTCTCGCTATCTGTCTCTTTCATTCTTGCATTCGTTCCCACTTTCTCTCTCTCTTTCTCTTACTCTCTTTATGTCTTTTTATTAATTTATCTCTGCCTTTCATTCCTTTTTATTAATTTCTCTCTCTATCTTTCTCTCTCTCTCTCTCTCTTTCTCTCTTTCTTTCTTTCTTTCTTTCTTTCTCTCTATCTTTTTTATGTGTTTCTTTCTTTCTTTCTCTTCCTTTCTTACTTTCTTTCTTTCTTTCTATATCTTTCTCTCTTTCTATCTTTTCTCTTTTATCTCTGTCTCTTTTATTTGTTCTTTCTTTCTTTTTATGTATATCTCTTTCTTCCTTTCTTTCTCTCTTTCTCTCTTTATCTTTCTTTCACTGTTTCTCTCTCTATCTTCTTTATTTTTGTCTCTCTCTAAATCTCTTTTTCTCTATATTTCTTTCTTTTTCTGTCTTTCTCTCTCACTCACTGTCATATATTTTCTCACTATCTCTCACTTTATCGTTATATCACTCTCTCACTCCATCTCTCATTCTCTCTCACTAATTCTCTCTTTCTCTCGCTCTCTCAAACACATTCCCTCTCAGTAATTCTCACTTTCTCTCGCTTTCTCACACACATTCTCTCTAACTCAATGCAACTATCTCTCATTATCTCTCCCTCTCACACACATACTCTCACTCATTCACTCTCTCTCGCTCTCTATCACCCAATCTCTCTCACTCATTCTCACTTTCTCTCGCTTTCTCAAACACACATTCTCTCTTAATCTCTCGCTCTTTCAAACACACATTCTCTCTCACTCTCACTCACTCTCTCTCTCGCTCATTCTCTCTCTGTCAAACACACACATTCTCTCTCACTGTTTCTCTCTCGTGTTCTCTCACACATTATCTCTCACTCTTACTCATACTCTCGCTCTCTGACACACTCTCTCTCTCTCGCGCACTCTCAATTTCTCTCAAACACACATTCTCTCCAACTCTCATTCTGTTGCTCTATCACATCCTCTCTCTCTTTCTCACTCTCTGGCTCTCTCACACATACATTCTCTCTCACTCATTCTCACTATCTGGCTCAATTTTGGCTCCCATAACCAGTCTTTTAAGAAGGCCTCATTTAAATCATTTTCTCAAGCATAGTGGTCTCGAGGTAAAGTGTTTGCCTTGGGTGCTGGAGGTCGCGGGTTCAAATCCCGGTGTATTTTTTTCACGCAGATCATCCGGTAAATATTTCCCCTGATCTCTGAGTAGTGAGATCAGACACCCGTGTGCTGTGGCGCACACGTTAAAAATACCTTAGCAGTTGGAAATCAAAAGGAGTAGGCCTAACGGCCGCTGCTCGGGTAACATTCAAGTTAAAAATCTACTCAAATTATTGTAGGGATTCTCGCCTCACAGAGAATATGTCGCAAAACGGGGGACTGCGTGGCTATGACAACATGTCTTGGGGATGTGGTTAGCGAAGCGGCTTAGATGGCGCCTGATAGACATACGTGGACTGAAGATACATAGATAGACATTCAACACATCATTTGTTCCCACTTACCAGCTTTTAGAAAAAACCGTGTTCCAGCCATTTGTTGAAGCGCAGGTCCAACACTGCATGGCTTCCCTGTCGAGACTTCATTGCGGTTTTAAACCAATGGCTTTTACTTCCGACATGACCCACCGTTCTTTAGTCGCCTCTACCGACATGAAAGGAAGGAAACAGTGGGCCTTTTCCGTTAACCACTCCCGTGATTTTGGTTTGTGAACCATTCCAAATAACCAGTATTTAAGATTTAAGAGACAATACTAACCTGAAAAAAACCTCCCTATAATTTCACTATTATCAAGAGCTTGAAACACTGTAAATGAAGTCACTAAACCAGAGATTGACAAAATGAACATTAAATTAAAATCCAAAATCAGGACGTCTGGACAAACACGCGACAACAAACAAACAAACACAAACAATTAATGTAAGGTAACTAAACATAATAAAGAAAAAGTGAAAGCAGAGAAAAAGTGAACATAGGAAAACTCTTGTATTATCTAAAAACTTCCCAGAAGGCAATTGCAACGTTCGAGTAATTTACCCTGTGGCTTAACTACACAATTAGGGGGTCTTACGGCAGACACGTCAAGCCATGCTTTTATACTTCTATTTGCCTCCTCTTTACTTTCTTCTTTTTCTTCGTCGTCGTCTTTTTCTTCTTCTTTTCTTCGACTTCTTTCAATGTGTTTCTTCTGATTCATTGTTTTTTCTCTTCTTCTTCTTTTTCTTGTATAACTGCTTCACCCTCCGTCGCTTCGTCTTCTGTGTGTCTTTGTCTTTATATTGTTTCTTCGTCTTTTTCCTCTCCTTCTTTTTCTTTTTCCATTTCTTCGTCTTTTTCTTCCTCTTCTTCGCTTGCTTCTTCTTCATTTTTTGTTGCTGCTTCGATAAGCCATGAACAATACTAGTTAATTTCCTCTTCTCCTTCTTCTTCTTTTTATTATTATTTTTCTTCGTTCTCAATCACCATCTACCATGCCATGAAAAAGGCTTTGCAGCTAGCGGGGTGTTGCCCGATGAATTAAATGCGTTGTGTTGTAGTTTACAGCTTGACTGCGATATTTGCACCATTCGGTCCGTTACATCCGACTTCACCAGTACCGGGTTAGTCGTCCCTCTTCGATCCCTTCCTTTTAGCAAGTCTGCCCTGGTGTAGTCTGCTGTCAGTGATCTCCGCGTGGAGGTTTAGAAGAGTCTTGACAGCTCTTGTTCGCTGATCCTAACGCTATCAGTCAGCGATTAGTCGCTGACCCCTGCTGATAATACACGGCTCAAGGTCTTGATCCCACTACTTCCTGTGACTTACTGGACATCCTTTCTCCTGAACGTGCCCTGTCCATCTGGAAGACAGGTGCGCCGCTACAACTCATTACCCCAATGCATCATTGTTGAACAATCACGGAGATCCACAACTGCTTATTGGGTATGTAGCTTTTCAAGTCTGCCATTGCTCGTTATTCATTCCGAGGTTATTATACGTTTATTTTTCTTTTTGGTGTCTACCTGTGCTGAGTATTTTTACTAACTGCGACACTGCTCTTTCTAAATGCTTTCTAAATATCAATTAAATCAAAAAAACTGTCAGCTCCAGATGGAGCATATTGTGGCAGAGTCTAGGTTCAGCTGATTAGTTTACTTATCTAAAGAGTTACAACATGTATCCACACCACGACACGACTTCACACATGAAAACGCAGTATACACTATCCTGAAAAGAAACATAACAGTATCCTTTAATAATTGTAAAAACAAAAAAATACTAACAAAAAGCACAGTACATCTAAACTAAATAATCATTATATATATATATATATTGAACTGCATAGGAGGTTTTAAAGCACTAGCTTTTGATGTTTCCCCCAAACTACATAACCGAGACTCTTGCCGCTGCACTTCCCTTATCTGCATACTCAACACGCAATCATAAACTCGTCCTCAGGATCGGATTACGTACTCAGTCGTTCTGTGCATTTATATATAATCAAATCACCTTCAATCAGGTGATCTGTGCATCCACATACAATTGGGTCACGTATGCTCAGGCGATATGTGCATTCATATATGAATAGATCACGTCACTTATATTCGGATCAGGTACTCACTTGTAGTCACATACTCTGTCGATCTGTCCATTCACATGCAATCAAAATACACATCGTTCTCAACGTGTCCTGTACTTACCACATACATTCAGATCTCGTCCTTAGGCGATCTGTACATTCACATACAATCAGATCATTCACAATCAGGCGATTTGTACATTCACAGTTACTTAGATCACTTCACGTATTCACACAAATCTGTACATTAAAATATAATTACATCACGCATCGTTCACTAGGTGTCCTGCACGAATGACATACACTCAGATTTCTTATTGTTCACAGGGTGTCAAACATAAGCACCTATAGAGCAACTAGCCAAAACTCGAGGTGTATGCTGGTCCAGTTACCCTGCAAACTCACCCACACACAAATTACTGACATCCTATCAGCTTTCTTCCCAGTCACTCTCCTAGCCAGTCTGCTTGAGTTCATCTTTGTAGAGTATTTTATAGTCTCAAGCAACCACATGCTGCCCAATGGTCTTCTGCTGGTTGTCTGACTTAACGATAACTCTAATTTGGAACAACCTCTAACTAATTGTTCATGATGACTATCCCCGAATCCCTGTCGTCCCTCTACATGTCATCGGTGGTCGTGACGGCATCTGACCGTTACCAACCCCCCTTTATGCAAATTCGGAATGCGAGAGGGGTCGGCTCAGAACCCCCACCTCAGCTCCGAATACTCGCACTGAACCAGACAAAGTCTTCCACCTAGACCCCTACGTTTCCATTGTCGACCTAGTGTCGAGAAGGTGATTGACTTTGGCACGTATTAACGCAACCTTTGTTCCCATAGTCGCCAGCCCAATGTCCCCTGCCCTAAACGCCCATGCTGCAGCTGGAACTGTCGCAATATGTCCTCAAGAAATACTCGCCTAGTCTTCGTTTCATGAGCCATATAAGCCATTTCTGCCGACGTCGTGTCTGTTGTCTTTGTCATTGCTTTCAGTTCCCTCTTCCATGAATGTCTCGGTCTTCCTCTTCGTTTCTTGCACTGTGGATTCCGGAACAGAGCTTGTCGGGTAAAACATTACCTCAATGGTTTCCGTAACGTGTAACCTATCCATCGCCATCGCCTCCTCCGTCTCCCATGCTCCACTGGTATCCGTCCCGTTTTCCCCATGAGTTCCACGTTGGTGATCTTGTCGTACCATCACCATCCTTGTATTTTGCGCAGACAACAAGTTACGAATGGTTGTACCTTTTTAAAAAATACATGTGTCGTCATCCATGTTTCACAGCCATAACATATAACGGATTTTACGTTGGTGTTGAACATTTTTATTTTGGGGATGGTTTTAATATCTTTTGACTTCTATACATTTCTCAATGTAATGAAAGCATCTCTCGCCTGATGCATTCTTAACTGAACATCGTTTTCTGTACCTGATAATATATCTATATTGCTGCAAAGGTATGTGAAAGGATCCACATTCTGAGGATGGATTGCTCTAAATATGCTTACTTTTATTCATAGTTTGGTTAATTATTAAGTACATTTGGTCTCACCATGCACAGCCTCTATTGTCTTTTTGTTGTCTATGGGATGTGCAATATTCTTGTGTAAAACACGGTGATTTTTCTCTTTCTCTCTCTTGGTCTCTACCTATCTACATATCTCTCTGTCTCTCTCTCTCTGTTCCTCACTCTTTCTCTCCATCTCACTCTGTCTCTCTCTTTTCGTCTTTGCCTTTCTCTCAGCACCTCCATATCTCTCTCTATGTTTATATTTTTCTCTGTCTCTTTCTCTCTTTCTGTTCCTCACTCTTTCTCTCCATGTCTCACTGTGTCTCTCTCTTTGTCTGTCTCTGCCTTTCTCTCAGTATCTTCATGAATCTCTGTCTCTCTCTCTGTGTTTATTTTTGTATCTGCCGCCCACTCTCTGTCTCTCTCTCTCTCTGTCTTTGTCTCTGCCACTATCTTTCTCTATCTCCCACTATCTCTCCGACTCATCTATATATTTCTCTCTGTCTCTCACTCTTTCACTCTGTCTCTCAATCTGTCTCTCTTTGTCTGGCTCTCTGTCTGTCTCTGTCAGTCTCTCACTATGTCCCTCTCTATCTATCTCTCTCTGTCTCTCTCACTCTCTGTGTCTCACTCTCTTCCTCTCACTCTGTCTCTCACTCTCTGTCTCTCTTTATCTGACTCTCGGTCTCTGTAAATCTCTCACTATGTCCCCCTCCCTCCTCTCTGTCTGTCTATCTATCTCTCTGTCTCATTCTGTTTCTCTATCTGTTTGCCTGTCCCCCTCTCTCTGCTTCTGCACTTTACCTGAATATATATGTCTTTGTACATACTAGAAACCGAATGTGGAGACACAGCTGAATGTCCTTATATGTCTGTACATGACGCTCCCTTCCGCCCTTCCCGAAGACCATTATTGAGTATCAATGTCATTACATTTGATATCTGCCCGGACAGAGGCTTTTGGATTTCACTTGCAATAGCTCTTTTACACGCACATTCTGTACAAATGACCTCCGAGTTTATAATCCGTCTCCGATAGAACAAGGGAGCTCTATCTCACCTCCTTTAAGACGAGGAGAATTGTGGAACGTTCATGTTTCGAACACTGCACAGTTTGGCGTTTCCGTTCATTTTGTGTAAGTCAAGAGACTTACTTCTCAGATATAGAGACACTCCTAGCTACAGAACATCTCTATGAGGCCTAACGTTCACAACTCCTTATCTGTTCGTATATTCGTTAGACAACATGGGAGATGAAGTCTTCTGGCATGTGTCAGGCTGTTTTGCTGATCACGTTGTCAATCCACCTTTTATATGGCTTGCCTCATGCCTTAAGCACTGAAGTCAGATTTTAAAATCTCCCTGGTTATACAGAATGCACACCAGGCTATTGATGTTCCATTCCAGTGCAGTGTCGATCCATATATAAGCGGAGACATAATGGCTATCATCCTCATAGGCGTCTTAGTCTCTATAGACTATTGCCCGTGGCGCCCTGTATGTTTTGTCCAGCTCTGTCTCCCATATTTCGACACTGTCTGCTATTGCTGTAAAGTCCGATCTTTGAGTGACAGTCCCTGCCACAGATTGTACAATTATACTGAGCAGGCTAGTTTGCCTGGCTGTCCCTTGATCTCTTCAGACTTTCTCTTTTCTATGCAGCCAGACGACCGCAACGAGTGTCAGCAATCACTATGCCGCCTCCAACTGACTGTCTCCAGATAGCTGGATCTTGAGCAATTTCTTCCCATCCCTCGGATAGGATGTCGCATGACTTCATGTCCCTCTTGCATTCGTCTTTGAATCGCAGTGTGTCACGGCTGATTTTTCTAACTTCAATGCTGTCCATAAAGGATATCCTTTGGCAGTCTCTAATCTTCCATGCAATAAACATGTCCCAACCATCGACGACGTCGCTGGCTCAACAGCAAGTACATGCTGTGAGTGTTTGCTATCTATAAGACCGTGTTATGTGACAGTTTCTCTTGCCTCCCAAAGTGTTGAGCCGCCGTTCCTGTTTAGTGTACGTGCTCCAAGTCTCGATTTCATACATGAGAGTTCCAAGAACGCAGGTCTGATAGACCCGGACCTTGGTGTAGTAGTGACACAGCGCAGTGTTTTCCCAGACTTTCTTCGTCAGGCGGGCCATGACATTACTTGCCCTGCCAAGCCTACTGTCTATCTCCTTCTCGAGCGAGAGAGTGTTGCTGATGGCAGACCCCATTTAAGTGAAACTGTTGACGACTCCAGAGTGACGTCATCAATTGTTAGAGAGGGCGTAGTGGTAATGCCCTGAGTGCAGACCTTTGTCTTTTCCAGGCTTATGGTGAGCCCAAACTGCTTGCACTCTTCGACGAATCTATCTTCCGATCTCTGCAAGGCCTACACACTATTGGTAACTCGAATTGCATCATCCGCAAATAGCATCTCTCTAATGAGCACCGTTCTCACCTTGGCCCTCGTCCGCAGTCGGGACAGGTGAAACAGCCGCCCATCTGACTTGGTGTGCAGATAAACACCGTTCACAGAAGTGTCATAAGCGTAGGATAGGAGCATGGAGAAGAAGATCCCAAAGAGAGTTGTCGTGAGTACACATCAATGCTTCACTCCACTCTTAATGAGAAAGGAGTTTGAAGATGATCCATCGTATAGAACTGAGCCCTTCATCTCAGTGTGAAAAGGAATTGTTATGCCACGCAATTTTGGGGGCAACCGATCTTGTATAGCAGTTCGAATAGACCCTTCCTGAGTACCAAGTCGAAGGCCTTCGTGAGGTCTAGAGACATCATAAAGAAGCGACTGGTCTTGTTCTCTGCACTTCTCCTAGATTTGGTGAAGCGAGAAAATCATATCCATTGTTGATCCACCTACTCTAAAGCCACATTGGGATTCTGTGTACACCCTGTCCGCTAGCAGTCTCAACCTGTTTAGCAGCATGCCGGCGTAAACTTTGCCTACAACGCTCAGGAGCGAGATCACTCTATAATTATTGCAGTCCCCGAGGTCACCTATGTTTCTGTAAATATTCACAATGATGGCGTCACGCATATTTTTGGGGGGACTGCACCTTCCTCCCAGCAGAGACATAGAAGATCGAACATCGGCTGGGCTAGTGCTGATTTCCCACATTTTATGGCTTCGGGTGGGATACCATCTCCCCCTGGTGCTTTGCCATTTGAGAGGTAGTTGATAGCCTTATCAAGCTCAACCAGAGTAGGTGGTCTGTCAAGTTCCTCCATAATGGGCAGGACCCGTAGCCTGCACGAGGCCTCATCAGTGACCACAATTGCCCTAGAGTAGAGCTCAGATTAGTGCTCCACCAATCTGGTCATCTGCTGGTCACGGTTAATAATTCTCACACCCGTCAGAGATTTCAGGTGGGGGGTGGGGGGGGGGGGGGGCCGCATCACATCTCAAAGTAGGGTCCAGTGCCATCTGTATGCCTCTGTACATGCCCTGAATATTTCCAGTCTCTGCATTTGGCTGAATTTCTTCACACAGTTTCTGCCAGAACTCATTCGCGCATTGTCTAGTGGTTCGTTGAATGAAGTCTCGGGCCCTCCTGAGGGCAGCAAGCGTCCTCTCATTTCAGCATTTTTTTTGGATAATTGATGAACGCTTTTTGCTTGGCCTTAATTTCTGGGTTCATACTTTGTGAGATGTGCATTAAATGAGCCGTGATCCGCTCGTTCCCTCATGTCAAACATAGTTAATGCTGTATTATAAAATGACACCTTTTATAACATTCCACTTACATTTGGCGTCACACTCACATCTTCCCTGAAGAGCAAGATTCAGCCCAGACACAAACCTCTCCGCCTTGAAAGGAATCACCATCTACGCAGTGTTGATACGGGAATGCCCCATCTGTTGATACGGGAATGCCCCATCTGTTTTGAGCGGCATATTTTTAGATGATACAAGCGTACCCTGCTGCATACTAGAGCATGGTCAGATGGATAACCAAACTCAATATGAAGAGATTGTAGGCCGAATACCCAGTCGTGGAGAGGGCGACTAACGTCTGGTCAGGCAAAATATACTGATAAGACATGTTAGTCAGGGTCAGACAAAACATACTGGTCAAGATCCTCACCTCGGCTTCCTTGTAGCACTCCCTGGAGACGGAATGTTTTCATGGAAGCTTGGCTAACGAGGTGATCCACCCAGTAGTGAGCGACACCCATATGAAGCCAAGAAAAGCACAGCACAGCCCTTTGGAGCACTCCGGCCCACCTTCATCATCACGCTCGGGATGCGAGAAAAGCTACTGCAGTCCGCAACTTCCTTTTCAGTGTGGATAAAAGAGTAAACCTTCTCATTGTGGGCATTCAAAACAACAATAACATTCCCAGTGGTCCGCCTGGGTCATTGTGAATGACAAGGACAAGAATAGCATGACTGGCCCACAGATAGCATGTTGAAACAGGCGACTAACTCTGGGACAGGGCATAACACCGGCTATGGTTAGTTGGTTTGTTAACAGCAGCATAGATTGCGCCTAACAGGATCCGTGTCTGCTTGGTTCTAGTGTTTGAGTCTATTAAGATGGACTCGCACATCGGTTTATAGGCACGTCCTAATATAGCCGAGTAATTAGCTGATCGTACCGATTCTGCTAAACATGAAATCCGATTTCCGGCTACATCCAGCACATGCCAGAGCTGAGACCTTTACAGTGACATCTGCCCCTGTAGAAGTACATGAAGACTAAGACAAAGACTGTAACAGGCCTTATCAATAAATCCCTAAGAGATTCTGATTCTGCAGGGGTTTGGTTATGCAACAGAAGAAAGCTTATGGGGCAGAACGAGACAAAGACATGTGTGACAGGAAATATTCGGAAGCAAGAATGAAAATGTCACATACTGCAAAAGCTCCATGCCAGTATCGCCATGCAACCTCTTCCATAGAACCAACATGAAAAAAGAACAAGCAAATGAAGATCAATGAACATATAGAAAAGTAATCTAGAGACACAAGTAAGGAAAAATAGCGAGCAGCTGGAAAAAACTGGGAAAAATGTCATAGGAGAACTTTTCTTCCATGGAGTAGGTTGGTCGTCTATGTTCCACAATGTAATCAGTCGAACAACAAAAAGCACACACACATGAAGACGTTGAAGAAGATGAGGAAGACGAAAAATGTTTGAAGACATTATCATTTGATCAAAACATTACATTTTCTCTGTTTTAAGAACGCGTTCAATTCTTCTAACATGTCGCATGTTCATGGGCTTCTCCCTTCGATTGGGTACAATAAGCTTCATTTGAACACCGACCTCTGCCGTGAAATCCTAATTAGTCTCTGCAGAATCCCCTGGGAGTCTTACTTCTGTCTGTTAAACCAAATTTTTGTGGTCCCAAGCCATTTTTATGTTTCTGGAATAAATGTGTATGATCCGTTGCCGTAGGAGAGAGGATTAGGTTGAGGCGGAAAGACAACATCCAGAGATTAACGTGCTAAAGAAAAATATAATCCAATTAATGTATTTTGATCTAAAAACCCCTTTCTATTATCTCCAATATACCCATGCTTGCTGGTGTGAATGCCATTTATTAACTGAATGGAGTGCGTGGCCGAGTGATTTGAGTACTATTCCTCGAGCCATTTGATTACTTGTTCACCAGGTGAGGGCTTCTTATGTTCTATTCTGCTCAGTTCATCTCGTGACCTTAAGAGATCGTTGGGGCACCAGTGCTGACACATCCACAATTCCGCGGCATATCTCTCTGTCTGCGGTTGCTTTGTGTGCCTTCTCAAGTCGTAGGTTAGTCCATTTATGGATGTTGTTTTCCCATTTTGTATCTCGGGTACCCACCTTCGCTTGCCTTGTACTGTTCCATGTAGAAGAGTATTTTCATGGTGCTTGAACCTCGGACGTAACCATACTAAGTCAGCGTTCGCCTTTTGATCGTAATGAGGAGATCGTCGTACAGTTCACTTGATTTCGCGATTCTTTGTCGTACTTCATAGTTTGTGATGCTGTCTGTGTAGGTGACATGTAGGAGTCTTGTAATAGATCTCATCACCATGTTCTCTGTTGGGGTGAAATAAAAAAAATAAAAAAGCTACGGTTTCCGCACTGTGACACAGCTGTCAGGACAAGCGAACGCTGTTCCCCTGAATTGAAAAACGCAGGATGGGAAATTAGTTTATAATTTGTAAAGACACGATTGGCTAATTGTAAGAATATACGTATTAAAATGCATTATTATACTTGATGATTTCCCTAGACCCAGAAATAGACAATCACATTGGCAAGCTACTCCAACATTTGCTAGCCTTACAAAGCGTGTTTGGTAAAGCCAGAAACTCATAATTTAAACCAACGTCGCCCGGTACAGCAGCGTTTACCATCCGTCGGTTCCCGGACCAGTGCCGGTCCGCAAAAATGTCCTGCCGGTCCGCGGAAACGGTACTGCGGCTTAACACATTAACTGCAGAGATTGCCATTAGGTAATTGACTAATTTTTAAACCCAAATGACGTCAGCTACACAAGTATCCCTACTTTTCGGACACAATAGCTCGTATTTAGAATGTTTGTTTATCAAAGTATGTGAGGTTTTGTTTTGTAAATAGCTTGGCAAACACATATCCATATACGTAAATTAGGTCAATCATAAATTAAAAGGCAAGTTTCAGAAATTACTTTATCTGCTAATACAATACTTCAGAAGACAAACTTTTTCTTGAGTTGAAACATTTGGACAAAATAGAGCAAAACCTGTCAATCTTCTTAAATTGTTTTCAAATGTCACGTCTATGAAAAATGGTTCCTATATTCAGTTTCTTATTTTCGCGATTTCGTAAGTAGAAGTGAAAAAAGTAATATAAAAAGAAATATTAAACATAGGAGCAAGGAAGTGATTGTCAAACTGTATACCGTATTAGTTAGACCTGGATTGGAGTACTGTGTACAGGTGTGGAGTCCTCATCATAGAGGCGATTTAATCATGCTGGAGAGTTAAGTTATAGAAAGGTTGGGAAACGCTGTTGCACATTGTCAGCAGCACATTGTCGGTAGCACATAGTCGGCAGCACATTGTATATTGTAACGAAACCTGGGCAAGCTATGCCAAACAAGGCCACACGCTTAACAGATTCCATCTTTCGTTGAAATACATGGAGGGACAGAATGACAAAAGCAGAGAAGCCCTCCCGTACAGGCCTTACAATCTTGCACACTCTCCTTAGATAGTTAATACTTTGATGGCTTGGTCATGTTCGTCGCATGGAAGATGGTCGCATGCCAAAGATATTCTCTATGGACAGTTGGCAGACGGCAATAGAAGAGTCGGCCAACCACTGTTGAGGTCCAAAGATGTGTGTAAGCGTGATATGAAGTCATGGACATGAATCTGATATCATAGGAAGACTAAGCTGCAGACTGACCCAAGTGGAGATGTGCCCTAAAGAGCCACCTCAATCTGGATGAAAATAAGCTTTTGTATCACGGAGAAGTGACACGAGCATGCCGCAAGGAGAAAGAAAACAAAAAATAATATAAATAGGTTGGTACTGTTTACCACTCCAATGTCTAAATCATACTATAGTCGGCCATGACTGAAAGGGACTACTACTACTTATTATCCATGTGTTATTATTACTACTGTTATTATTGTTAATATTGGAAGGCTTCAATGGGGAGAGAAGACGAACGTCTAGTCAAGCAAAACATACTGATCGGATAATGTTATTATCAGGGTCAGGTAAAATAAACTGACCAAGACCACGAACTCACTTCTATGCAGTTATATCTAGAAACAGGCTGTTTTATGACTGTCTGATTATCTAGGTGGAGGATCGACGTGATCCTCGTAGTAGGAGAGACGTGTAGATGACGCCAAACACAACCCACTGCCTTCATTAGCACGCTGGGAATGTGAGGATAGCTACATCGTACAAAATAGTAAACTTACTCATTGCTGGCATTCAACAACAACAATAATTACAACAACAACAACAATAATTATAACTACAACACAGGGAGCTTCTCAAAAACCAAACAAAAACAAGAAACAGTGGACGTGGAAGGCCCACAAGTTTCATGCGATCATTGGTCTCAAGGGAGGTGAGGTCCACCGCTTAGTCCTATCAGATCGTCATCAGCATCATCATGTAGCATGTTCTTCGCAGAACATCGTTCTCATGACAATCTGTAAGTTGGAAACTGTCGTCGGCCAGTCTTCCGGCCTGATCCAAGGCCAAATTCAGCGTCTCCTTGGTGCCCTGAGTCCATCATCTTCTTGTTTGGCCCCTGCCTCTCATTCCAGTAATCATGCTCCCCATAACCGCTCTCTCCAGTCGTTGAGTCGTTGGACGTGCTCCCAAAAAAATCAGTTGTTGGATCATTTCATGATTTGTGAGCCTATTCTTCTCTACATTCAGGTCTTGCCGGATGTATTTTTGTTTGTTTCTTTCTTTGTCTAAGGGATTTTCAGGCCTCTTATGTAGCACTGTGTTTCAAAAGCACCGATCTTCGCTCTTATTGCGTTTGTAATCGTCCATGTTTCACATCCATAGGTTGCCACATGAAAAATGCATGTTCTTAGGATATTTATTTTTAGCTCTTTGTTTGTTTTATACTATATGTTTTCCATACTCCTTATCTTCTGGATTGCCATAATGAGACTTCTTACTTTCTTTGTAAAGTCTCTAGCGCTATTGCTGTTCAGTATTGATCACAGGTATTCAAAATCAGCAACATTTTCAGTCTCTTCGCCAGCGATCGCGATTTTAGATTGGAGTTTTGTACTATCGGATACAAAAGATATAATCGGAGGTGCTGTTAACCGGCTCTGCACGTAACATAGCTATTTTGAAGTTGACAATCGTTAATATGGGGCCGTTATTCGCTGTCCTGGCAAACACATACGAAAAGTTATATCATTGATACCCAATTGGTACCCGTAGAATTCTGTTGCGAAGTGGTTGAGCCGTCGACCTCGTGATCATTGGTTTAGGTTCGACTCCAAACTCCACAGTCTTTTTCACGGGTGCATGATGCGGAGACCTCTACACCTCGTAGTCGCCCCATAGTTGTCTTGTCCTTGACTTGCCACTGGGGTCGGTCCGCACGAGAAGAGAGAGTGAGGATAAAAAGTAGCCCAATTAATCCTTACTAAAATTAGCGCTAGCAAAATTGATTATGCCACCATCGTCTACGATGGACGGCGGCCTTTGCCTTTACCTTTGGTACCCAATACACCACCTACCTTCCTCCAAGAGATAGTAGGCTGCAGGAAGTTTATAGTAAATACGCTCTCGGCTACCGACAGTGTAAATGTATACCTGCCTGTTTGAATACTATGATTCTAACTATTTCTTATTACTACATGTATCAAAGTGTCAACGCTCATTTCCTTGGCCGTTCTTCTTCTTCTTTTGTCCTACTGCTCTTGACATACGGCATCACAGAGATACGGGATGCATAGATTTCTTGTTATCGCTGAGTGGGAGGCTTGTGCTGTCGTTATGTGTTACGTCCTGAGAGTTCAGAGACAACGTCGATCCACCGACGTCGAGGTCTGTCCATTGCTCGTGGACCGGACACCTTCCAATTAATGTTATCGATATGACGTAGAGCCAGCCAACCCTTGTTGTTGAATGCACACAATGAGTAGAATACTCTTTTGTGCGCCCTGATGGCGTGCCTCCGCCAGTAGAAACTAGTGAGGCAAACATCTAAGCAACAACAACATGAATTACTCTGTCCAACAGTCACACTCTTGCAAAACTTTCACACGCGCCCTCAGGTTGAATCCCTTCCATTGCACTTTATTTGGGCTAGCTTCTGAGGGCGCACAAACCTAACATAGGTACATACAGACGCACACATGCATCCAAGCACTGGTTTATGCGTCCTGATATCGCCCAATGGACTTCGGTCTAGGGAAGAATGGGCGCGCCTACGCCAGTAGAAACTAGTGATGCAAACATCTAAGCAACAACACAAGTGTAAATATACACTTTCCCAAATGTTGGCACCCCAATCCCTGGAATTCAAAGTAAGCATAGCCTCCGTAGCCGCACAAGGTACCAAAATGGAAAATTGAAACAACAATTAGAGACCACCTGTCAATGACAGGAAGGATAATAAAATGACATGAAACATCTTTGTATCACTGAAACATTAGGTTAGGTACATACAGATACAGAAATGCATCCAAGCACTGGTTTATGTGTCTTGGTATCGCCCAATTGACTACGGTCTGGGGTGGAAAATGGCGCCTCCGCCAGTAGAAACCAGTGAGGCAAACATCTAAGAAACAAACAAACTGCAAGTCCATTGGACCTCGAGACATGGCTATACCAAGTCAGCTTTCGCCTTTTGATCGTTATCAGGAGGTCGTCGTACAGTCCACTTGCATTCTTCAATCTGTGCCGTACTTCCTCATTTGTGATACGGTCTTTGTAGGTGATATTTAAGGGACTACTTCTTCGTTCGTCCGTCCGTCCGTCCGTCCTTCCTTCCTTCCTTCCTTCCTTCCTTCCTTCCTTCCTTCCTTCCTTCCTTCCTTCCTTCCTTCCTTCCTTCCTTCCTTCCTTCCTTTCTTTCTTTCTTTCTTTCTTTCTTTCTTTCTTTCTTTCTTTCTTTCTTTCTTTCTTTCATCTCCCGCTACCAAACCCTGAAAGGGCTTAAGTAGCAGAATGTAGTCCAGAGAACGGAATGCGATATTTGCACCTTTCGGTCCAACACATACGACTTCAGCAAGCATTTTTTGAGTACCGGGTTAGCATGCCCTCTTCGATCCCTTCTCCTTAGCCAGTCTGCCCTGCTGCAGCCTGTTATCCAGGATCACCGCGTGGAGGTGTAGAAGGGTCTTGGCAGCTCTGGTTCGCTGTCCCTGACGCTTAACAGTCAGCTATGGGTCGCTGAGCACTGCAGCTCATACGCTACTCAGCATCTTGATCCCATAAGGGACTTCAAAACATCTCATCTCCATCGCCTGGATTTTTATCTGGATGTCTGCTGTAAAAGTCCATGTTTCGCAGGCGTATAGGAATATCGAACGAATCAGTAAGCGGATTAGCCCGAACTTTATGGCGAGGGATTGTAGATTCCGTGGCGAAGTGGTTAAGCCGTCGGCCTCGTGATCAGAGGGTGTGGGTTCGACTCCGGACTCCGCCGTCTTTTTCACGGGTGCTTGATGCGGAATGCCCTACATCTCGTAATCGCCCCCTAGTCGTCTTGTCCTTGACTTGCCACTGGGGTCGGGCGGCTCGAGACTAGAGAGTGAGGATAACAAGTAGCGCAGTTAAACCTTCCTAAAAATAGCGCTAGCAAAATGAATGATGCCATCATCGTCTACGATGGACGGCGGCCTTTGCCTTTGCCTTTGCTGTGGCGAGGGAGAGTTGTTTATCTTTCCAAATATGTTTCAATCGTGCATGCTCTGCTATGGAGGGTAAGAAATTATATGGGACTGATGGAATTAGTCCATGGCTTCATGACAGTATGTGCAGCAGTGTTCGGGGTAGGTTTAAAATACATCTCATATCGGGCTTCGAACTCGGATCTTCAAACGTTTGTCGATATTTTGACCGTTCGACCAACTGCTATTTGGCATGGCACTACCATACATAATATTTGTTTATGCTCATGTATCTGTGTTGAAACACCTAGGCCATGTTTAATGCTCTATGAAAATAGCCACGCTGAGAATCACTGTATTATTTAGCACTTTGTAAATGTACGTTCTTTAGCTTTGAAATTGACATTTTATCTGTTACGCCCCTTGGACAACGCATGTCTATATCATCTTTACAGAGAAGTTGAAGTGATATCCTCATTAACATAATAATCTTCTTCTTCTTCTTCCACCTCCTCTTCTTCTTCTTCTTTCTCTTCTTCTTCTTCGTCTTCTATTTTTAATCCTTCTCTTCAACTTCCATCTCCTATTCCACTCGTTGGCCACGTTTCTTAAAATAAGGACTGCACGTGAATTCCAGTTCCCTGAAAACCGTTTGCTGTAGTGGACAGTTCGTCAAGACTCCCAAAAAGCTTTGTGTAGAGACTCATCTTCATGGGCCAGTATCCAGCACGCAATTGGCTAAGCAAATAACAGTCTTGCAGGATATGTTCGGCTGCCTGCCCGTAAACACATTAGAGTGATGGTGCCAATTTCAGCCAGTGTAAGTGTCCATTTAATCTGTTACGTCCCGTTCTCACGCGGAACATGATCAGTTGTTCCCCTTGATCGGGGCAGCGATAGTTATCTCTCATTGGCGTTCTGTCCATAAAGACAATATTTTTTAAATTGCATTTATTGTCGTTAATCTGATGTACGGCAATTGTTATTTGTGATGGAAGCTGTTACCCGAGTAGACCAAACAAAGCATTGCCAGGCTGGTCACCTGCTTCGGAAAACTGATGACCGTTGGAGCACAGCGACAGCAGTTTAGTACCCACGAGCGAGATGACAGCCACGGGGAAGACCACCTACGCGCTGGTCTTACTTCTTCCAACTAAGACACAATATCTACGATGCTACAATCGAAAGACGTATCACCCTCTGGTCCACCGTGGAGCAAGACAGAAGATAACGGAAACAAAGTTTGGACCCGCAGTGGCGTAACCACCTGTGAGGAATAGGTCGTCCAACCTTCTTCTTCTTCTGCGTTCGTTATCAATCTCCCGCTACCAAGTCCTGTACACGTCTTCGCAAGTAGCAGGATGTAGTCCGGGGAACGGAATGCGTTGTGTCGCTAGTTTACAGCTTGGTTGCGATATTTGCACCTTTCGGTCTGACACATCCGTCTTCAGCGGCCTGGATCGTCTAGTAATCTGGATAACTTATGGTCAATGGATACATACTGTTTGCTACTACAGTCGTCATTCAGTGTACAGCTACAGTTAATATGTTACTCTGAATGCGTCTCACCTAAGCTTTGAACCAGTGTCCTGCTGGTTAGAAGATGGTATCAAAGCTGCCTTGCCATCAGCCCTTCATATCATCACCACCATCATCATCATTATCATTATCATCATTATCATCTATCAACTTGATTGCACAAATTGCAACATACGCCTTCATCAGAGACAAGGGCGTCTTTATGTCCGCTGCACTACTTCGAGGTGGTCCCTCATTTGTCAAACTTCCTCTGTGCTGACGGTTTTTTACCATGTTATACTTATATCTGGATCACCCTCGTCTTCTCTTGGCATTTGGGGCTCAGAAAACAGACTGAGCGGCAAAGCTGTTTAGTGTTCGCTTTAATGTGTATTCTGAACACAGCCACATTATACTCTGACCCACTGGGGACAGTCCTGTTTGTTTGGCTCCAGAAGCTCTGCATTACTGACTCGGCCGATCCAATGCAGTTGGAGTATTGTCTGCGCACTCCGTTATTAATGACAGTCTATCTTTATGGAACCAGACCTCATCCTCATCCTACGGTACACTTCGGCGCCATACAGTAACATGGAGACCTCATTGTACGCCACACTTCAGCCCCATACAGTAACATGGAGACCTCATTGTACGCCACACTTCAGCGCCATACAGTTACACGGAGGCTTAAACAGAGATTGCATAATATAAGTGCCTTATTTATGCAGGGTGCACTTAACAGACATCACAAAGGACATAACGGCCTTAATATGGCGATGTGCACTGAACAGACGCCACATACATACGGGTCTTAATGTGGCGGGGTGCACTAAACAAACGCTACAGGACACAAGGGCCTTATTGGTACAGAGTGCATTAAACAGACGCCCCACGACATAAGGGCCTTATTGGTTCAGGGTGCAGTAAACAGACGCCACGCGACATAAGGGCCTTATTGGTTCAGGGTGCATTAGACAGACGCCACACTACATAAGGCCTTATTGGTTCAGGGTGCAGTAAACAGACGCTACAGGACATAAGGGCCTTATTGGTTCAGCGTGCAGTAAACAGACGCTGCAGGACCTAAGGGCCTTATTGGTAGAGAGTGCATTAGACAGACGCCCCACGACATAAGGCCTTTATTGATTCAGCGTGCATTATACATACGCTACAGGACATAAGGGCCTTATGGTACAGGGTGCATTAGACAGACGCCACAGGACGTAAGCCCATTACTGGTTCAGGATGCATTACGCAGACTCCAAAGGACATAAGGGTCTTATTCTGGCATGGTGCATTGTGCATACGCCATAGGACGTAAAGGCCTTATTGGTACAGGGTGCATTAGAGAGACGCCACAGGACATATGCGCCTTACTGTGCCGGGGTGCACTGAACAGAAACTATCTGCTATACGTAAGAAGGCCTGTTGCGACTGAATAGAACAAAGAATAATCAATCCTGCTATCAAAGACCTGTTTTATATATTAACCAAAAAGAAGACGAAGATAAAGATCGATGGTCGATCATTTTAACTACACTCTCGAAATATCCTGACATTGTCCGAAGTAACGATATTACAGACATGGATGTGAACCCGGCAGACATAACTGGTCTCAGCAGTGGCTCTCTGGGGTATGTCTGTGAACCGGCAGACATAACTGGTCTCAGTAGTGGCTCTCTGTGGAAAATAAGTTAGACTTCGTCAAATCCTGCGTTATTCTAATCCTGCTGTATGACTCCAAAACGTAGACAGTCTTGCAAAGAGATCAGAGTAGTCTTGAAGCCTTCCAGAAACGCAATGACAGACATTTCCTTGCAATTCACTGGAATAACCTGATCACCAACACTGAGGTCGTGTGAAAACATAAGCTTTTACCTGAAATGATGGCCCTACATAAGTTTTTACCTAAAATGATGGCCCTACATAAGTTTGTATCTGAAATGATGGTCCCACATAAGTTTGTATCTGAAATGATGGCCTTACATAAGTTTTTACCTGAAATGATGGCCTTACATAAGTTTTTACCTGAAATGATGGCCCTACATAAGCTTTTACCTGAAATGATGGCCCTACATAAGTTTTTACCTAAAATGATGGCCCTACATAAATTTGTATCTGAAATGATGGTCCCACATAACGTTGTACGTGAATTGATTGTCCTACATCAGCTTTTACCTGAAATGATTGCCCCACATAAGGTTTTACTATAAATGATTGTCCTACATAAGTTTATACCTTAAATGATAACCCCAAATAGGTTTTTACCTGAAATAATTGTCCTACATAAGTTGTTACCGAAAATAATGGCCCGACGTTAGTTTTTAGCCGAAATGGTGTCCCTACATACGTTTATTCCTGAAATCATGGCCTTCCATTAGTTGTTATCTGAAACTATGGCCTTCCATAAGTTCGTTCATGAAACTATGAACTTCCATAAGTTTGTTCATGAAACTATGGCCTTCCATAAGTTTGTTCAAGAAACTATGGCCTTCCATAAGTTTTGTTCATGAAACTATGGCCTTCCATAAGTTTGTTCAAGAAACTATGGCCTTCCATAAGTTTGTTCATGAAACTATGGCCTTCCATAAGTTTGTTCATGAAACTATGGCCTTCCATAAGTTTGTTCAAGAAACTATGGCCTTCCATAAGTTTGTTCATGAAACTATGGCCTTCCATAAGTTTTTTCATGAAACTATGGCCTTTCATAAGTTTGTTCATGAAACTATGAACTTCCATAAGTTTTTAACTGAAATTATTGCTCTACGTACGTGTATACCTGATACAATGTACCTCTATGTGTTTTCTCTTGACACGATGGCCCTCTATAAGTTTTTCCCTGAAATGATGACCCTACATACGTTTTTACCTGAAATGATGACCATACATACGTTTTTACCTGAAATGATAACCCTACATACGTTTTTACCTGAAATGATGACCCTACATACGTTTTTACCTGAAATGATGACCCTACATACGTTTTTACCTGAAAAGATGACCCTACATACGTTTTTACCTGAAATGATGACCCTACATAAGTTTTTCCCTGAAATGATGACCCTACATACGGTTTTACCTGAAAAGATGACCCTACATACGTTTTTACCTGAAATGATGACCCTACATACGTTTTTCCCTGAAATGATGACCCTACATACGTTTTTACCTGAAATGATGAACCTGTATACGTTTTTACCTGAAATCATAAGCCTGCATACGTTTTTATCTGAAATAAAAGCCTAGCAGAATCGAGAATAACCATTCAGAAGCCATCAGCATCCATACCCTTTATCATTTGCAGACGGACAGAATAATCGCCCGTGAATGTACCCAGAGTTGAGTACTATCAATTATGTACAACCTAACAATCACAAAAGGTTAGGCTAGTTAATTTCTGATACGGTAGCATTTGTGAGGTGAGTGTTTCTCAAACCGTATACATTCAAGACCTGCCTTTTAAGATGGAAACAATCAAATATACAGAAAACAATCTTGTTTCTGTACTAGGTGTTATGTTTACTAAGACATGTTATTGTTTTGTTTTTGAGGTTATATATATATATATATATATATATATATTATCTTCCGGTAAGATGACGAGCAGGCAACAGCTGCTCTCATGGTCTGCGATATTCGTGTGGCTTGTTCGTTCCACTTAATGTATGTTCTAGCACGTCCTACTCTATTCACAGGAAGCCTATGTGTGTATATTTCATCGGAATTCGGAGATTCACGATCTGTTCTTCATGTGTAATAGAATACACGTTGTTGAATAGGACGTCACTACGGATTGCGCACCATCCTTGGTTGGTGTGCACGACCTGCTTGGAAATTGCGTGCCATGACCGGGAGGTGTAAGGTGTGCTCATGCTTGGCGCCACATTCCAGTGGCGCTGAGGTCGACTAGCTCTTCCCTGGAAGACTGTAAAGTGAAATTAGTAGCCTGCCGATTAAAGTGCGCTCACAAGCCAACCTCACCTCCTCGGGGTACACGCTGGGCAACTAGAACCGTGAGGCTCTAGGCTAACGATGCAATGGCTCGGTTGGGGGGACGGGCTCCTTCAGGTTAAATGCAGATGTTGGCCCACCGCAGATTGGAGAGGAGATGGGCGCCGCCAGGTGATTTCAAGCCTAAGAATCACACATGAGGACAAAAACGAAATCTATTGCGTGGGATTTTCATGTTTTTATATGTGCCCCAACGACCTGATGGGTTACGGGATGAACTGAACTGATATATATATATGTGTCCATTATCGGCGATGAGGAGACTTGTCATATCTTGTCATCACTTGTCATATCTTGTCATCACTTGTCATCACTTGTCATATCACATCTTTGAGTCTGTCTGTGCGCTACTGACTGATCAAGTCAATGCGAGGGCGGGATGTTCAATGACAGGGCTGGCAAACGTAATCTGCAGCTTTTACTGCTACTGGTATTCCCTATAAACTAGAATTCCTGATTGCACGTCAATCCCTGACTTCAGGAACACGGTGCCCCTACTTCCTCATTTCGCATCTATCCCAGACTGCAGGAACACGGAGACCCTACTTCCTCATTTCGCATCTATCCCAGACTGCAGGAACACAGACATCTCGCTGAAAACACCACTCTTTTTGACCGCACCTTTCCGGTTTGAGCGATTTCCAGCCATGTTTTCTTATGTGGTAATCCCTTTTTATAAATGGTCAAGTTTGGTCTAAGAAAATATGGTTAATTAATCAGTTATGTATAGAGAACGAGCAGTTATTACCACGTTTACCTGTCACCAGCTGTAGATATCGTACGTTTTATGCTGGGGTCCATTGAGCATAGAACATTATCTACAACAGTGCTATTCAAGCTTTTTAATCCTTAGCGCCTACTTTTATAACTTTCTTCAGGGTAAATTTTCCTTACCACTCACTAAATTTAAATTGAAGAAACCTCTGTGATGGTCCACTGAGTCTGTGAATTGTTGTTGGTTTTACTCATCGCGTAGCGTGTCCTTTCCTGAACATCGCTCTAATCACAGCGCGTCTGAAAGAAACTCGATCTCTTGCCAAATCTCCAGTCTGTTCCAGAGTCAAGCCCAAACATTCCTTGACACCGTTGTGCCATCGTCTTCTTGGTGTACCTCTGTCTCTCTTGCCCCACGCCATGTCTTCTGTTTTTTCTTTCTTCGACCGTTTGTGTCTTTTAATGTGGTCCATGTATTTCAAAGTTTTGTTCATGGTGGAATTTATGAATCAGTTCTCTTCTATGCCCAACACTAATCGAATGTCTGCATTCTTTTTTCGTTTCCGGTTATCGGTAGTATGATGGTCTTCCTACTCTACTCATTCACTTGCTGGAGTTAAAGGCAAACATCACCGTAATGGACCTTTATTCGCCAAAGAATTTATGTAGGATTCACTCCTTCGCTGCTAAGTAAGAAACGGATAACAGAACGCTGCTGCTCTTTGGTGCCTGTCAATAGTGGGACGGCCATCTTTTAAATGCAAGTATGACGTCATGTTGTTACTTTGCAAAAAAACTTGTAACGTGCTGGAGACTCTTGACATCCTTAGCAACCATATTAACAAGTTACAACACAAAGGCATGGTTAAAAAAAAAATTATATCCCACATTTGACGTTTTAATTTGAAGCCCCCACGCACATTTATTGTATTTTCTTGTGGCCTTGAGACAGAAGAGCCAAGCCATCAGCATAGTTGAGAGTAATCAAGTTTTTCATGAATAATAAATACTACAGGAATAGCTTATATTTCAAATTCTGCTTATCCCTGATTACCTGTATGTCTTTCTTCATGTATGTTAGCATGTCTATCTGTCTGCCGTTCTTCTGTCTGCATGTTATTTGTCTGTTTAAATATCTGTAAGCAACTTGTTGTTGCTACCAAGTCTACCTGTGTACACATGCACTTTCGTGTATGTCTGATTGCCTACCTAACTATATGCACACTTAACTTATACCTGCCTACTTTCCTGTCAATCTATTTACGGTACTTTTAGGGGTCGCTGGTGTCGAGAGGTAAGGCACTTGTCTCTCAAAAGGGTGAAAGGAAACGGCGTGGGTTCAAGCCCCGCATGCTTCAAGCCACTCCTGGTCTCAAGGGAGGTGAGGCCAGAGTACCTGCTTCTTGAATTAACTCCAGTCGCCTCCACTTTTGTCTAGCCATTGGTCCAAGGTAGTTCGTGACCAACCCAGCTTCCCTCTCACTATAATCCAAATTCAGTGCAAGTCCCTTCATCAAGACAAAACTGTCTGATGATGCTGCCATTATTACTTGTGAATGGCAGCTAACTTTTGTGTTTAACTTAAAATGTATCTGATGGATAAATGATTATTTGTCTACCTTCCTGTTTGTTTATATACGGGCCTGATTACCTGCTTACCTATCTACATGTTTTGTTGTCTTACCTTTCCGTATGTTTATTCTCTCACCAGTCAGAATCAAACACGTAATTGAAAATCAATAATAAAGACACGAAGCTGTGACTAATTGCAATCAACAACTCCAAATGAGACAACGACGAAGAATATAATGTTAGCCATATATTCCCTTCATTCCAGCTCCCCCGTTCAGCCTCTCGCATAAACTTAAATCTCGTTATCTGTCGATATCGGTCCATCTGACTCCAGCTTCCCAGCAGGAGGAACTATTTTCTTTCTCCCCGTGGCGAATTAATTTGAAGACTGACGGAAGTAATGTCCAGCCAAATTACCGCCGTGCCATCCAATAACGGACACAGAAAGGAACGTCATTATCAGATCGTTAGCACGACAAACAAACATGGCCGCGGTCGATACGGTAGATTCAGTCATTATCAGAAAATATGGCAAAGTAGGGAAGAGAGATTCGTTCGAATCTCATAAACGGTAACACAACCAAGATGTACGACACAGCGTCCTAACACACAAAAAAAAGTTCAAATTAGTCCACTACTTCTTCTCTGGAATCCCGGGAACATGTGTTGTAAATTCTTGTAGCCATGTATCCGCAAAGTTGATGTCATATACCATCTCCAAAGCGATGGTGGGCTGTTATGTTCAACTGTCTTCACAGCGAAGGTCAGTTTGTCACTTCAGGAGAGATCTCCACAGCAAAGGTCTGCTCGCCACTTTAGGTGACATCTCCACATGAAAGGTCGGTTGGTTACATCATGTGACATCTTTATATAACAGCTCAGCTGGTCAGTTCATGTGACATCTTCACAGCGAAAGTCAGCTGATGAGTTCTAGGGTCATCTCCAAAGCGAAGATCGGCTGGTCAGTTCAGGTGACATCTCCACAGCCACGGTCGACTTGTCAGTTCAGGTGACAAATCCACAGCGACGGTCGACTTGTCAGTTCAAGTGACATCTTCACATCGACGATCGACTGGTCAGTTCAGATGCCTTCTCTACAGTGTAAACAGGCTGCAATGGATCTCCAAGGTTCTGTAACTCCTGCCAGGCTTTTCCCTGGACATCCTTTGATGTTATTTCTTCCTCTAACACGTTCGCCCTCTAGCTTTTCTCACAGTTGTTTCAGCGAGGTGTTATATCTGTTGATTTCACGACTTAACTGAAACGCTCAGATTGCTTTCATATTTTTCTTTACATACTAAAATTTCTCCCTAACGTATTAATTGGATTTTTTTCTGTCCAACACGTGAGCCTCCGTCTTATATAAATATACATTTCAACTGTATCAGTTCTTCTCTCCAATCGGTTGTTCATTTTCCATGTGTCTAAGGCATACAAATGGTGTTGCTGAATGTCCACAGTGAGTATGCTTACTCCTCTGTGCGCCATGAAAAGGTGGCGGGTTGCAGTAGCATTTCTGAGAGCGCTAATGAAGGTGGAATGGGGTTCTCCAAACTGTTGTGTTGTGCTTGGCCTTATCTGCGTGTCATTTACCACTACATGGATCACTTGCATCCCTACCTCGTTTGCCAGTCTGTCATGAAACAGTCTGTTCCCATTGACCGCTGCATGGACATGAGACGGAAGTCTTGGTCAGTATTCTAACATGACCCTGACAAATTATCATCGTACTTCCCCTAACCATACGTTAGTCCCCTCTCCTCACCTGTTCAGGAAGAAACACATATTAACGTCTTTTGATGTTCTCACCGGAACCTGATGCGTAACCGTGTTTGTGTTTCAAACACACCTGGTTTTGAGTACACGGAAAGCCCCATAATATATTAGGGCAGGAGTACAAAAGGTGCAGGTATTCTGCAGGTATATTGTACTTAGCCATATACAGTGGGTTGCAAATGCTTTGTAGGAATACTAATGGATATAGATGAAACGAAATAATGTATGTGTCTGTCTTTGATTACCTGTTCTGCAATTTAATCTCTCGCCTCTAATTTCACCTCTTACCTGTAATTTCATCTATCACATTTTATTTCATCTCTCGCTTGTAAAATTTCATTTCTCACCTGCAATGTCTTGTCTCTCCTGTAATTTCTCTATCAGTCGAGATGTATCCCAGTTGAAAACAAACGAGGGACTGAGACCTTTTACGTCTAATGTAAATGGCGAACAAAAAGGGAGTGTCTAGCCATCGCATTATATAAAACTGTCAACATTGAAACCCCAACCACAAACACTAGGATACATGATTATTGTAAGATATATGACAACAATAACAGCATCACCACCACCAACATCACCAGCAACACCACCACCAACAACACCGCCACCAACAACACCAACACCATCGACAACAACACCATCAATAACAACACCATCAATAACAACACCACCATCGACAACAACAACACAACCACCAACAACACCAACACCATCGACAACAACACCATCAATAACAACGCTAGCAATAGCAGCAACACCACCACCAACGAGACCAACAGTAACACTACCACCAGCAACACCACCATCAATAACAACACCATCAATAACAACACCAGTATTAGCAGCAACAACACCAGCAACACTAACACCATCAACAACCCAAACAACAACAACTGCAGCGTCGTCACCACCACAAACAAATAATAGCACCACCACCAATAACTAGACCACTACGAACAGCAACATTGGCACCCCTACCATCACCAAAATGAACAACAACAACAACACCACCAACAGCAACACCATTATTGGCACTAATCTTCGTACGCGAACTGTAAAAGATACAGAATATGCGTGTCTAAGATCTCTCTATCCATATATTTGTCTCACTCACAATGCCTCCTTACCGACACAGGTTTCGAATTTATTTCACATAAATTTCCAGAAATAGCACTACAGTAAAATCACCTTTCTTTGTATCAAAAGATGAATGTAAAGTTGGTTAGCTAAGGTAAAATATGTTAATCAAACCACCCACATCTTTCAGACAGACTTACTGTGTTTTGTGCTAGGATAAGTATGGGAACTACCAGCGATGTTCCAGTAGGAAGAAGAAATTGGTATGTGCGAAATATGTTTCTACTTAAGTCTCTAGAAATCCTTGGTGAAAATAACAATAATTATTTTTGTCGTTTGTCTTCCGAATTCTATTGATTAACCGAAGAGAAGATAGTGTTTCATCTCCTATATCTGGTCCTTACATAAGATGACGTTAATGATGATGTAGAGGTATTGTTGTTGTTAATGCGACTCATGCTTCAGTTGTGAACTCTGAACGACGTTCTTTGGAGGCGGGTTACAGTGGCTCTCCACGATTCTCGTTGTACATTCGGAGGTAGACCGGGATCATCCTATTTGTAGTGTTATGTGAGGTTGATCGATAAGATCACCACTATGGGGATCAAAGTGCAGATCCCCACCTTGTCAGCCATACTGCATTAAAACAGTACGTTTCCCCTGAGAAATTGGAAGTGAGTTTGGGTTGTGATCAGTATGTTTCACCTGACCCTGACTGACATAGTCTGATCAGTATGTTTCACCTGGCCCTGACTGACATAGTCTGATCAGTATGTTTCACCTGACCCTGACTGACATAGTCTGATCAGTATGTTTCACCTGACCCTGACTGACATAGTCTGATCAGTATGTTTCACCTGACCCTGACTGACATAGTCTGATCAGTATGTTTTCTCTGTTCCTGACTAACATAGTCTGCTCACTAGGTTTCACCTGGCCCAGACAAACATTGTCTGATAAGTAGTTCCACCTGACCCAGACTAACATAGTCTGACCATTATAGTTTACCTGACCGGACATCAGTCTCACCTGCCGTGTTGTAGAGGAAATATGAGAGTTAGTGTGACGTTGTTGTTGTTGAATGACCACAATGAGTAGGTTTACTCTTTTGTGCACCCTAAAAGGTTTACTCTTTTGTGCACCTTAAAAAGGTTTACTCGTTTGTGCACCTTAAAAAGGTTTACTCGTTTGTGCACCTTAAAAAGGTTTACTCGTGTGTGCACCTTAAACAGGTTTACTCGTTTGTGCACCTTAAAAAGGTTTACTCGTTTGTGCACATTAAAAAGGTTTTCTCGTTTGTGCACCTTAAAAACGTTTACTCTTTTGTGCACCCTAAAAAGGACGTTTAATGGCGGGTTGTCGTAGCTTTCTTCACATCTCGACCATGCTGATGAAGGTGGACCTGGGTTCTCCAGGCGGTTGTGCTTTGCTTGGCTTCATCTGCGTGTCGCTCACTACTACGGGGAACACATCGAACGTGACCTTGTTAGCCAGACTGTTGTCCTCGAGAACAGCCCGTTTTCAGGACGACCAACGAGGAAGTCAGGTGAGGGTCTTGGCCAGTATATTTCTCCTGATCCTGGCTAAAATTGTCTGATCGGTGTGTTTTGCCTGACCAGACGTTAGCCTCATCATCCTGAGTTAGTGTGATACAAATGGATGACGATATCAGTTAGATATGATAAACGCATAATAAACGTTCGAGAATTAATAGTAAATACTGAATATTGAATATGGAATGTCCAAGTGGAATTGTAAATTGGGTATTTATCCCTGAAAAATTATTAATGGCGATAACACGCCTTTATTACACAGACAATGATAGGAAACTGTGCAGAGCAATGCAACAGGACGTGCTCTGAAGGCCAGTAGGTCATGGCCCTTAGAGAAAATCTCTCCGGACCTTTATAATCATGATTACACAAACAGAGATGTCTAGATTATCACAAGTGTCATCTTCCTGTTGCCAATGTGTTGCTGTTTTCCGGCTGTTTCTTTTTCTTGGCAAACTTAGGAATTGAATCCAAGTCGCGTATTTGTTTTTGTTTCCAAGAAAATTATTGACATATTTTAAAACAAAATAGAGTTCATGATTTTATGTTCCATGTAGAGGGGGTTTGACAATGGGGATCGAAGTGGATAGCAGCTGTTGAGGTATAGAACCTTCGTGGATTGACATGAATCTACTGTTCTGGTCATCCTGGGGTTCAGGGCAACGAGAGAGCCGACATCTTGGCTTGACAAGCTCTCATCATGGACCCGTTAGTGAGTGATAGGAGTGACTTTTTTAAATCAATCAACGACCGTCTGTTATATGAGGAAACCGAAATAATATGAATCAGCAATTCACAGACTGCAAAGTTTCGATATCAAACGAAGATCGAGCGGAGTGGAGCGCTTGTGAAGACGAAGCAAGAGAGTGTACAATCAGCGAGCTACAGGGACCATCAGCATCTAGACCCTGTACCATTTGCTCAGAGAAACTGAGCACCTATTGGTATTCCCAGAGTGCAGTGACGTCGATTCTTAGAAACAGATCAGTACTATTTGACAACTGTTGAGATGCAATTGGATACCAGTAAAGTGCATAGTTCTAATACAGAATATATTCAAAGATAGTTAGTAGAGTGGTACATGAAAAAGCACTGACTTACAGCTTCGGGGTGCAAACATGTGTGAGGTAAGGTCGCCTTCTTTGGCCCCTACCGTTCTTGTTGGATATAGCTTAGATAATGAAGAAATCAATTAAGGGAAATATTTCTGTGGAGACTATGCAAGGCCTGGACAGATGATTTGGTACATTTGTCACATGGCATAGTCCATTACAAGAGAGGCGTGATATGTTGAAAGAACAAGCAGTCAAATTTTGATTGCAAATCAACATGAAGAAAACCAAGCTAATTAAACTCAACACTACCAGCAAAGAAACAATAATGCTCGAGGAAGAGCAGTTGGAAAAGGTGGATACCTTTACCCATTTAGGTAACACAATTGACATATCAGGAGATACATATGCAAATGTAAGAATCAGATTTGGAAATGCAACAGAAATATTCCTGACATTCAGCAACACATGGAGATCCAGGGAGCTTCGGATTGACTCCAAAATCAGAATATTAAATTCAGTGCTGCTTTATGAAGAGATGGGGCGTTGAGAACGACCGAGGTCAAACAACAAAGACTTCAGTCCTTCGTTAACAGATACATGTCAAGGATAATGGGCATAACGTGACAGAACATGGTGAGGCATGAAGTGACAGAACATGATGAGGCATGAAGTGACAGAACATGGTGAGGCATGAAGTGACAGAACATGGTGAGGCATGAAGTGACAGAACATGGTGAGGCATGAAGTGACAGAACATGGTGAGGCATGAAGTGACAGAACATGATGAGGCATGAAGTGACAGAACATGATGAGGCATGAAGTGACAGAACATGATGAGGCATGAAGTGACAGAACATGGTGAGGCATGAAGTGACAGAACATGATGAGGCATGAAGTGACAGAACATGGTGAGGCATGAAGTGACAGAACATGATGAGGCATGAAGTGACAGAACATGGTGAGGCATGAAGTGACAGAACATGATGAGGCATGAAGTGACAGAACATGGTGAGGCATGAAGTGACAGAACATGGTGAGGCATGAAGTGACAGAACATGGTGAGGCATGAAGTGACAGAACATGATGAGGCATGAAGTGACAGAACATGATGAGGCATGAAGTGACAGAACATGATGAGGCATGAAGTGACAGAACATGATGAGGCATGAAGTGACAGAACATGGTGAGGCATAACGTGACAGAACATGGTGAGGCATGAAGACCAGTTGGAAAGAAACCAACAACAGCCACTAGGACAATAAAGTAATGGAAGAATTTGCGGCTGTATAGGATATGCACTAGTTGACGTCTGACAGCGTAAGCAGAAGAAGAAGAAGAAGAAGAAGAAGAATATGCACTGAGAAAGGCACAGTCCAACATATCAAAGTAATCTCTCACCTGGAATGTGCAGGGGAAGAGAAACGATGATAGACGTAAAAATACATCGTGAAGATTATGTGAAATGGAACAACGATTATATGATTACACCCGGAGAGAGGCAAACAGAGCAGCTCAAGACCGTGTATGCTGGCAAGATGTTGTCATTGGCCTACTAAACCGAAAGAAGCGACATACTATGAATTAATTAATTGATTGATAAAATAAAGTAACATCGATTAGATGAAAAACAGGCAATATATCAATCAAAGCCCGTCACTCCTGTCAGTGCATATACTATAGACGGCATCCCACCAGCATGCACGGTCTTGAGTTTCTGTTATGACACTTTCCAACTGTAACCATTTAACCAATGTCCCTTCTCACATTCTCTTCTCCACGTATTTTTATATCTACCTCTTATTCTCTTCCCGTGCGCATTCCCCGGAGAGAGCCAATCTAGCTATTTTGGACGGTGCCTTCCTCAGTGTATACCCTATCCAGCTCTATTTTTGTCTACTAATTTTTGTTGTACAAAATCTGTTCTGTTGTTTGCTTTTTCGCCGCAGGTTTTCATTCCTCACCATGTCCTGTCAGTCTATCATGATTACCCTTCGTAGGCAGCTGTGGTTTCATCAAAAGACACAACGGTCGTGAGAAAAAAGGGATGGAGTGTATGGTGTCAAGCAAAAGAGGCATGGGTAGACAAAGAAGACGATGGCACAAAGATATCCAAACATGGCTGGGTATGACTGGAGGAGGCTGAAATTTTGGCAAGGGAAAGAGTTTCTTTCATACAGACTGTGATGGGAGCGACGTTCTATAAAAGACATGCTATATGATGACAAGGCACCTGTTAACGACGGACAACTGACTGCATCACCTTGGTTGTTGTCCGTGTTTCCGTAATATATACTCAAGAGTCTACATGCTGTGACAGCCACATTTAAACCTACAGATTGGCTATAGGTTATCTCCGATATGCGACAAAGATGTTTAAGCTATTTTACTTTATTTATCCATCGTTTGCACGTGACAATGGATACACAAAGAACGCTATGCGTCACGCTATTCCTACCCACGTGCTAGCAGTGGTAAAGTTGGACATTGACAAGCAAAGATTTAAAAAAAAAACATCGTAACAACAGAGATGAAATGTCTGCACAAAATGCTTCGAGTAACAAGAATGGAAAGAATCAGAACCGAAAATATTAGAAGACAAGTAGGTAAAACACTAGTGATAGATATCATCAAGAAACAGCAAACCAAATGGGTCGGACACGTGACGCGTCAAACGCTTGATAGCATCCATCAGAAAGCAATGCTATACAGACACAATGGATACAAAGCCAAGGGCCGACCACGGAAATAGATTGAAAGACGAATTAGCAGAAGCAGTAAAACTGCCCGTGTGCGAAGCACATACTAGGGCAAGATCAAGAAACCTCATCATAACCTGACGCTGAAAAACACAAGCAGGACAACAAGAGAAAGTAAGGGAAATCCATTGTTTTTATGTGTTTGAGAATATCAAACGGGAACGCAAGTACAGAAAATGTCAATGAACTCATCTGTGCAGATGATCAGAGTACAATACATCATGAACAGCTATTTTTTAAGATGATCTGAGTGGTTTAAAAAAATCATTCAAATAACAGCTCAGTAAAAACTCAAGTATTTGCAAGTCAAGTGAAGGTTAGTTGGTCGGCTAGTTGGTTGGTTGTTATTGATCAAGGATCCAGTGGGTCTACAAGTCACTGGTTGGTTGTTATTGATCGAGGATCCTTGGATCCTACACGTCACTAGTTAGTTAGCTATTGATTGAGCGGACTGTGATCCTACAAGTCACTAGTTTGTTAGTTATTGATTGAGATGACTGTGATCCTACAAGTCACTAGTTGGTTAGTTATTGATTGAGTGGACTGTGATCCTACAAGACACTAGTTGGTTAGTTATTGATTGAGCGGACAATGATCCTAAAAGTCACTAGTTTGTTAGTTATTGATTTAGCGGACTGTGATCCTACAAGTCACTAGTTGGTTAGTTATTGATTGAGCGGACTGTGATCCTACAAGTCACTAGTTGGTTAGTTATTGATTGAGCGGACTGTGATCCTACAAGTCACTAGTTAGTTAGTTATTGATTGAGCGGACTGTGATCCTACAAGTCACTAGTTAGTTAGTTATTGATTGAGCGAACTGTGATCCTACAAGTCACTGGTTGGTTGTTATTGATCGAGGATCCTTGGATCCTACACGTCACTAGTTAGTTAGCTATTGATTGAGCGGACTGTGATCCTACAAGTCACTAGTTTCTTAGTTATTGATTGAGATGACTGTGATCCTACAAGACACTAGTTGGTTAGTTATTGATTGAGCGGACTGTGATCCTACAAGTCACTAGTTTGTTAGTTATTAATTTAGCGGACTGTGATCCTACAAGTCACTAGTTGGTTAGTTATTGATTGAGCGGACTGTGATCCTACAAGTCACTAATTTGTTAGTTATTGATTGAGCGAACTGTGATCCTACAAGTCACTAGTTGGTTAGTTATTGATTGAGTGGACTGTGATCCTACAAGTCACTAGTTTGTTAGTTATTGATTGAGCGAACTGTGATCCTACAAGTCACTAGTTGGTTAGTTATTGATTGAGCGGACTTTGATCCTACAAGTCACTAGTTGGTTAGTTATTGATTGAGCGGACTGTGATCCTACAAGTCACTAGTTTGTTAGTTATTGATTGAGCGAACTGTGATCCTACAAGTCACTGGTTGGTTGTTATTGATCGAGGATCCTTGGATCCTACACGTCACTAGTTAGTTAGCTATTGATTGAGCGGACTGTGATCCTACAAGTCACTAGTTTCTTAGTTATTGATTGAGATGACTGTGATCCTACAAGACACTAGTTGGTTAGTTATTGATTGAGCGGACTGTGATCCTACAAGTCACTAGTTTGTTAGTTATTAATTTAGCGGACTGTGATCCTACAAGTCACTAGTTGGTTAGTTATTGATTGAGCGGACTGTGATCCTACAAGTCACTAGTTTGTTAGTTATTGATTGAGCGAACTGTGATCCTACAAGTCACTAGTTGGTTAGTTATTGATTGAGTGGACTGTGATCCTAAAAGTCACTAGTTTGTTAGTTATTGATTGAGCGAACTGTGATCCTACAAGTCACTAGTTGGTTAGTTATTGATTGAGCGGACTTTGATCCTACAAGTCACTAGTTGGTTAGTTATTGATTGAGCGGACTGTGATCCTACAAGACACTGCTTGGTTGGTTTCGATTGAGCGGCCTATGGGCTTACAAATCACTGCTTTGTTTATATTGATCGAGCGGCATGTGGGCTTAAAAATCACTGCTTGGTTTATATTGATCGAGCGGCATGTGGGCTTACAAATCACTGCTTGGTTGGCATTGATCAATTGCGTCCGTGCTTATTGAGTGTACAATCAAAGAATAACGTGGTTCAGTGCCGCTTATTTTAATGATACGGATATTCGTAAGAAAATGCTTCCTGAATACAATGAGAATCATTTGTCTCGTAGGGCCACTGAGGAGTTACATTTTCTGAACAATAAACAAATTGCTGATAAAGCCAGACCTGGAAATTCTTTTCAGATTGCAAGAAAAGGCTCTGTGAGACGGATTGGTGGTGGGGGGGGGGGGGGGGGAGAGGATAATTCGAGGTGACAGGCGAGTAAAGATTGACAGTATAGCAAGTATATAGTGCAATAGGGTGTTCGCATGGTTTAGCGTACATCATAGTGCATGATCCGACCTTGATGGGACACGTTTCACGAATGTCGAAGAGGTTGAACGTGGTACAAATGTGGCTGCGACAGAAGACCAAAAACTGCTATGCTGCAGGTTTTGGTGTCCTGATAAAGCGGTGTGATACGTTTTCTAACGTTGGTGTAAAACTGTATTGATAAATACGTGACATATTAAGTGCAATAATAAATATTTTTCAAGGTCGTATTTCATTTAGTTTCTCTAATAGCCATGTGTGGTATATTTGCTAACCTGCCTTTGAAAATGCAAAAATCAGTTCGGATCAATATAAGACGCAGCGCAAGAAACGCAGAGATTCTGACAAAAATGAAAAACTTGTTCATGCATGACATCTTTTGACATATAGATAATTAATCGATAGAACATCTGACACGATGTGTTATAAGCATACCCTCTCAACGAACCCATGCCACCAAACAGCGCAGAGCGATTACGCAATAGGCGGAACCATGAAAAAAAGCTAGATTAACATCCTTGTTGGTGCCATCTGTGGGAAAAGTGACGCTTCCATTTATCCGCTTTGTGGCTTTATGCGGTGCCAAGCCCTTATTTGGTTTCTGTTTCTGTTTTTAAGAATCAAGCTCACTGCACTCCGGGCATACTCATAGGTGCTCAGTCTCTCTCATCAAATGGCGTTGATGGATGCTGATGGACCCTGTAGCTCGCTGGTTGTACACTCTCCTGCGCCGTCCTCTCATGCGCCCCACTCAGCTCGAACCTCGTTTAATGTCGAAACTTTGCAGTCTGTGGATTGCTGCTTCACTTATTGCGGTGTCCTCATCTACCAATCGGTCATTGATTGATTTCAAAATGTCACTTCTATCCATCACTAAATATGCCCATGATGGGAGCTTGTGAAGCCAATATGTCATCTCTTTCATTGCCCTGAACCCCGGCATGAGCAGGACAGTAAATCCAGGTCAGCGCCTGAAGTTTAAGACCTCAACAGCAGCTATCCATTCGTACCTCAGCCATCCTTCATGTACTTTCTGAAGTACGGCTTGCGCGTCTGTCACGATGACATTTGGTAATACCAAATAAGGGTGACGAACAACAACACACAAGACGACTTTAATTTCCCAGATTATGTTTTTAGACAGGGTCGACAGTAGGGGGCCGTTATGCGATCTAAAAAAACATGCCGCACCAACTGAGGAAAATACAGATCGCTGGACTTCCAAACCAATGGATTGCCCCACTGACCCAACATCTGTATGGTTCTTGTTAATTTCAGATCCCTGTTTTCCAGTGTTTGTCTAATTTAGATAAACCTCGAAGAAGTACGGATTGAAATTATGAAGCAATACACAAATCACACAGGCAAAAAGATTACTCATCTTCTTGAAGATGAATGACTTATTATTTTATTTCATCGCTCGGCTGCTTTGCAAAAGCGGAGTGTGTTGTACTGTCGTTTGCAACTTACGGCCCTGTGCATCCGAGTCCCTCAACCATTTTTATGAGAAGTATCCCCTAGTGTCGTGACCTTGGTGGTTCCCAAGTCCAAACACATGCACATATGGTGTGTAAGCCGTGCCCCTTACCGCTAGACTACTGCGGCCTTCTAATGTCGTAAGTGGATAGACGAGATGGTCAGATAATATGATTCCACAATTCTTAATCAACAAGGATGTAATTCAATTTGTTATGTCCAGTATTGTTCTCGTGTCTCTATTAATATACTAATGCAAGAGTTGAGGGTTTGAAATCACGGCGGACAGAAACAAAATCCGTGCGTGGTTCCTTCCTGGTACGACCGCTCCTCCAGTCAACGAAGCTGTACATTGGTACCAGACGAATGGGTTGAGGAAGGTATAAACAGCAAAGAAGGGAACTGGCCACCCCACCTCACATAAGCTGTGGTTTAGTCCATCAATAGTCATCTTCATCCCGGACGGCAGTTGTTGCCATGGGGCCCACCTTTTGAATTTTGGTGTTAGAATATTAGTTACAATCAATGGGTGATTTTGACTAAAGGGAGAGCCTATTGTTAGCCTCACTCTCTGGTCCTGAGCTACACTTAGCCAGCGGCAAGATTTTATCGAGAAGACTGGATATATCACATGATGCCGATTTTCTCTCAGGGTTTACTCCCTAAGCCTTTCCCGTAAACAGGTAGTCCGCAAGGATGCGAAAAGGGGATGACTTGTAACGTTGTCTGTCGTGCCTTTCCCCCTAACCGCAAGAGATCGTAGGGCATTACTCAACGGGTGAGTGAGTTTGGTATCTCTCCCGGGCTATGTTACAGTCCCTTATAGTCGTGTCTAAATTTCACACACCAAAATTGACGTTTGCAGCCAGAGCGAAGATGGCCAATCTTGTGAAGTACAGCCGTATAAACTAGACCGTGAAATACGACACATGTTTAAGCGTAGTGATATTCGTATAACCGATGTCCATTCCAGGATATACGAACTGAGAATATTAAAAAAAAACGAAAGAATTAACCAGTCCAAATGGGAAACAACAACACGTTTACGTGAACACAAGTGTAAGTCGTCGACTAGTGTGAATTCCAGACAAATATGTGATCTGGCGGCATCAATGATGAACTACAACAGCAAAGCCATTTAGGCCCGCAGCCGGTTAAGGCACCAACTGTGCTGCTCTTTTCATATATATTAACAGGAGACAGCGTGGGCTAGTGGTTCAGTGGCACGGCTCACAACCGTAGGTGCTTGGTTCGATCCCCATCACAGCACTGGCCGTTACCCCGGGGAAGGAAATGCAGGAGGAAGCTGACCCTTGCATAAAATGCATGCTGAAATCGGATGCACTAGGCCGACAGGCGCAAAATAAAAACCACAGTGCAACGCCTTTGGGAATATATAAATAAGGTGAGAGTAAACAAAAAATAACAAAAATATATGTAAATATCTGAACATATTTGAATCATTCACAACTGCTGAGTGTGAGGATAGAATATGCAATTTAAGATCTCACTGTTTCTTCTGTCATATAATTTATACATACTATTGAAGCCAGTTTCATACCTAACTCACCCTAGTCACATCGTCACTGAAGACGTGCTTATCAGGTTACAGTGTTACTGTTCGTAGCTCCTCCGACACATCCGAAACAAATATGATCAATATTGTATACATAATAATATTCAATAACGAGAGATCACAGTGATTAGGTTAGACAACAGAATTGTTGATTTAAAAGCTGAAACACAGCCAGATTATTACATATTATAATGATAGCAGACAAGCAGCATACGAAAACAAATATAGAAAAAATTGTTTAGAGCAACGAGGGAATAAGTAATTATTTTAACAATGATTTTGAATTAAATACATTTGTTGCATTCGTTTCCATTACCGTGTGATCATATTACATCGGGATGTCTCATATTTACATCTGTATAACTGTCTGTCAAAATTCGTCATGCATGTAGGCACTAGGACATTAATCAGTCAGTCCGTATGTCACCTTTATGACCAGCCCAATTCAGGTCTGGAATCAGTAGAGGTTTTCACCTTACCACCTTATACAGCTTGCATCCAGTATTCAGCGAAATGTATTGCCTTGTCATTTATCTTCAGAATGTCGCACTTTTTGCATGTTACCTGGATGTTGGTGCAGGTCATCAGGTGGGCTGGTTCCTGTATTGCGCCAAAACCATATATACCATCAACTGTGTATCCCCAACTTTTTCATATTCTTCTTGCACCGTGATGCACCAGTTCGGATTCAGTTCAACGACCTCCATGTTCTGTATGGTAGATGATGTCCGGAGACAGACTATTCCAGAAGTTCCATCTCTGGGGCCTGAATCAATTCGTGCCATCTCTTGATACGACGATTTTCAGGGTTTGTCTGTATGGACTGTATTGATTTTAGGAAACTATGTCTGAATTTGAGTCTTGTACTATGTACCTGATGTTCAAACATTTGGTGCCTTGTTCGTTTAGTACATGTACATATATTTTCACTGAAAACAAAGCTATGAATTTACATAGCCTATATCGTCTCCACCCTGACGTTCGGTTATGGAACATTGACAATTCTTCCGAGCGATCCTTTCTTGTTTATCACATATAATATAGATGCAATATGTAAAAAAAAGCCAACAGTAGTGAGGGAACCAACCTTAGCGACTCCTTAAATGAACTTCTTATTTCTGATTACCAAGCAATAATAGCAACCTCAGAAAAAACAACTGCAGGAACATATCAACAATATTAATGAGAAACGTATTAGAGTATTAAAATCAACATAGAAAAAACAGAAGTTATGACGATTGCAAGAAAAGAAACAAAAACAAATATATTTATATAAAACCAACAAGTAAAAGGAGGTGAAGTATTTCCCGTACCTGTGTAACATAATATCAGCAGATGGAACAGGACACACTGATATCCAACACAGATGTAATAAAGGAAGTCAAATCATTCAGGAAATGTTTCTGATGTTACAATGTAAGCACGAGACAAAATATACAGAAAGATCGTTATACAACACGATATTATTACCAACATTGTCCTATCAGTACCAACATTTAACATTGACAAGCAAAGATAAAATACACATCTTAACAACAGAGATGAAATGCCTGCGCAGAATGCTTGAAGTAACAAGTATGGATAGAATCAGAAACGAAGATATTACTAAACAAGTAGGTGCTAAACCTCATCAAGAGACATCAAACCAAATAGTTCGGCCACGTGAGGCGACAAAGACCAGATAGTATCCCTAAGAAAGCAATGCTATACAAATACAATAGATACAACGCCAAAGACCGATTACGTATGGGATGAATATCAGAAATAACAGAAGCAGTAAAGCTCCCCGTGTACGAAGCACATAACAGGACTTGGTCAAGAAACCTCTTCAAAACTTGAAGCTGAAAGTCACACGCAGGACACAAGCGAAAAGAAGAATGGGAAGTCCACAAGCTCATCAACACTTCCCGCATGCGCAGACAGCTGCGCATTCATGTCAGACTGGCGTGGCTGGGGCTCTAGCGACGAAATAATCGGTCGGACAGTCCTTGAAAACAGTCACCTTTCTCAAATGTTATCGTTTGGTCTTATTAGAGCCTTGCTGAGAACGGCATCGCCCTCTATCTCGTACGGCATGTCATGTATATGAGGGATCGGGTTCGACCCTCTTCATGACGGTCTAGGCCTCACGGTCGTCCATGCACAACCTGGTTGTATCAAATCGGAAAGACATTATCATCACTTTTGTCTGTCCGTTCATCCGAATTTCACTTTGTCCGTCCGCCCGTTTGTATGTCTGTTTGCCACGTCCCTCTGTCAGTGCTTCCACCTATGTATCCATTTATCGGTCTGTATGTATGTCTGTCTCTCTATCCAATTGTATGTATGTGTGTCTGTCTATTCGTCCGTTCATTCGTTATTCCATGCATTCTCATAAATGTTAATACTCATACAGGACCACTTCTCCATCGTTCTGTTCATGCAATCTCTAAATACATTCTAATAACCCCTCTTAATCTGTATCTGTATAATCTATCGCTCTAATAACTTTCTTACATATCTGTTCTCGGTCGAAATTCTCTGTTTTGGGTCATTATGTTTGTCTGTAGTATATATCTGTAATTATCTATTTGTCAATACATGCGTCTATGTTCTCCGATCTCTGTCCAATAGATGTCAATGGGAACTAGTGGTGTCCAGGTAAACCGTTCGTCTCGGGTGCTGGGGGTGGCGGATTCAAATCACGGTGGAGACTGAATTTTCTTGCGTGGATAATCTGGTAAACATTTTCACTGATCTCTGAGTAGTGAGATCAGAAACCCGTGTCCAGTGGCGCGCGCGGTAAAAATCCCTTGGCAATTGGAAATCGAAAAAAAGTAGGCCTGATGGCCACTGCTCGGGAATAATTGAAGTTAAAAATCTACTCAAATTATTCTAGGGATTCTTGCCCCACACAGAATTATTCGCAAAAAGGGAACCGTGTGTCTTTAAAATCAAGCCATGGTTATATTGTTAGCGGAGCGGCATATATGGTGCCTGAAAGGCTGCGGGTCTAATTTGCAGTACTTTCCGCTTTCGCCACATCTAGTCCAAAAATAGGCGATCGTATATTCCAGAGGCTACCAACCTAACGATTGGTAACAGATACTGGGATTGACCTGGCAAGTCACCATCGGGTTTTCCCCTGCAAAAAATATCATGTCGATAATCCAGTCTGTCTGCGATTTCAATTCTCTATCCGGTTGTCTGCTTATCCACAATTTTCTTCTTCTCTTCTAATATTACCTTCCATTTGTTGTTTTTAAGAACATCACATATCACGTCACCATCGTATTTCATCCTGCCACAGTCAGTATTTAACGCACACGACAGCACCATAATCACACACACACCTTGTTGTTGTCGCCAGCGCCTCGCAGGTACTACTAACTGGATTATCTCCCTCTTACTCGTATTCTCACAAAGCTAGGACATGAAAGGCCAATTTATCTTTACTTTAGTCTCGTGTCTAATGGGGTCTTATTTGATGCCGGGCTTAACGTTACGCTTTACGTAACCGATATGAAATGATAACTACGCGAAGACAAGAAGGAGAAGATGACGGGAGGGAATAAACAGGACTAAAAGAACACACACGATAATGACATCGAATAGTTGAAAGAATAATGTGACAGACGATGACAATGATGGTCGAGATGTATTTAGAGGCAAACATGGGGTTAGACGTATTAAGAGGCACATATGTGGTCAATACGTATTGGGTGGCACATATGTGGTCAAGACGTATTGAGAGTTACAGATGTGGTCAAGACGTATGGAGAGGTACATATGTGGTGAAGACAGCCCAGATCAGATGTACAGGACATGTTATTCGCATGCCTTTAAACATTGTTGTCCAGTTCTTCACTTGTGTCTTCCATACACCTTTGTCACCATACACTGCCTGCATCCTGCGATGAATGTCAACTGGTCGACATCCTTCAGCTGTTAGAAACCGGATAACCGCTCGCTGATCAACTCTGGACGGATTCCGAATCACACCCACCATGTTTTCAACGGTCTGATGTTGAAACTATGAGTCGGAGAATAATGCAATTTAGTAAACTTGACTGTTGGAATGTGCTGTTTACACTAGAAGTGACGTAATCATGCGCATCGTACGTAATTTCACTTGTTGCAGTTTTGTCCGGTTTCATTTGAACACCTCTCGTATATACATATCTTTCATCTGTACTACCCCTAGTGCTATACTTGAATACACGAATGGTGATTGTAACATACCAAGCTTGTTCAAAAGGATGACGCTATTTTACAGATACATTTTAAAAAGCTGTAAACTCAAGACAGCAAATGTTAAGTACTGAAATCAATGTTCAGGGAAAAAATAATTGGAAAGTAACGAGAAGTTGCATTTGCGCAACTCAGTCTTTTCCTCCAGACGTTTCTTTGTTATAAATTCACGATACATTCTTACGGTGATGTTGCATTATTCTGCTATTTCCTGGACTGCCGGACAATGCTCACTGATGACGGCAGAGTGGGCAGAAAGATCGTCTCGACTACAATTGTACCTCTTAATACATCTTGAACACATTTGTGCCTCTTAATGCGTCTCTACCACATTTGTGCCTCAAAACGTCTTGACCACATTTGTGCCTTTTAATATATCTCGACTCCATTTGTGCCACGATACGTTTCTACCACAAGTGTGCCGCGCAAAGAATTCAGAAGACGAACAGTGTCCTCTATGAACTTGCACCGATTTTGAAACAGGATAGAATTCTTCTTTTAACTAAGATGATGCTGATAAATGCACTGTTTATTCATTCATTGTGCTACCAATGTCAATCTTGATCCTTACTAGCAGCCCATAAGAGTAAGAACTAGAGCTGTGAGATGCGATGTGTGAGAAGTGGAGCGGGAAAGACAATCCCTGACCGAATCCACAGCACCACACTGAAGCTGATAGTAGAGACAAACCCAGTTAGTGCCTACATTGACGCTGAAGAAATCAAGTAGTGTGGTTGTTCAGTCAGATTGCATTATGACAAGCCTGCAGCGAGAGTATATGATATGCAGGTCTTCGGTCTAAGTGCAAGGGGCAGACCTCGACGTCGGTGGATTGAGTGTGTCTCTGACACTCACAGGAAGTTACACCTAACGACAGCACAAGCCTCCTGCTTGGCGATAACAAGAAATCTACACATCCCGTCTATCGGCGACGCCGCATGACATGGGTAGTTGAACAAACAAAGAACAAGAACAAGTCAAACAACGTTTGAAAGGCCACATGTTCAGGAACCTGGACAACAATATCGTCGTCTGATGATGTCCTACGTCATCTGGGACGGCAGTATTCATCTGTTAAGTGGCCGGCTAGTCTGAAATCGTTTGAACCATTAGTAACATCGCGTGCAGCACTGATTCACCAAAACCCATTTTAACATTTCGTTAACGCGAGCGTTTCCCCAGCTTGAAAATGTGTTATTGTTACGAGTCCAGCGACTTACGGGCTCTCGCCCTTCGGCCCAAGGCCGTGTAATGGTATCTGCACCTGTTTGTCAGCCGTTGTCTAGCCTACAAAATATTACATGTATCTGACCACGGAGGCAGAAGTATTTTCATTAAATCGTTGAGAACGTGAGAACATCGGAACGTGAGAACGTCGGAACTTCAGAAAGCGATAACGTCATAACGTCGACACGTAAGAACGTGAGATAATGCACATGGTTTGTCTTTTATTTGTGTTTGTTTTTGTGTGTTTTAATGAAACATTATTATGTTTTGATTAAAGTTTTTGAGCCTTTTACGCAAGACGAATGAGCACCTTTTTAAATCGTGGGTATCTCCATTCTTGCTAGCTACGCCACTGTCGCACGAGCAGTATGATTTATTCTGGGAATCCGGCATACTTGACTGTCGCAGCGCGTGTATTTTCAGCACGCGAGATTTTTTCACACGACAAGAGTGCCCACACAGACACACAAAGACACACACATACTTAGAAATGCACACACACACACACACACACACGTGTTGACAAGTTTCGCCAAATGATGAATCATTTCTTCTGTTGTTTGTGGTGTTACTATTCTCTCCAATATCGTTCTAACTATTTCGCAGCCATTTCTTCTTTGTGAAGCCATCATTAAAATTGTGCTTTCCTAGTTCAGTGGTAGAGCATTCGCTTTTTATGGCAATGATACAGCGTTCAACTCCCGCTGGCCGCTGGAGCAGTCGTCCTAGTTGTAAATGGGTGCATGGCTGAAGATTGAGGATAGAGAAAGGCAGATAACTGGCCACCCCACCTCGCAAAGCTGCGGCCTAATGCGATATGGGCTATAACACCGCATACACGACGGGAGAGTGTGTTATGGGATTACCTCTTATATTTATTAAAAAATATATTTTTTATTTCTTGTAGGTGACGTACGGTTCTAGCAATTATAATTAATGGTTTTCGTTATGTTTCTGACGCCTTACCTTCCTGATTGTGTTGTCTAACAGTCTTGATTTACGTCAAAGACGGATTGATACTTTCGATTTATAAAGTCTCGATTTGTATCCTCATTGGACCTGAATATTTTGGTGCAAAATACACCTGCAGGTGCAAGTTCTGCATGCTCTTGTGGTATAATTTAGCCGTTATGAAAACCATATGTTTAACTGAACAGTGTGATGGCAGTTTTTCGCATTGTAAATTTTTGTAACCTTCCTGTGCTCAATTTGGGAAGACTTCCTTTTCATTTAAAATTAGTATTCGCTCGAAGTAGTTTGTGAAGCGTTTCTCTATTGGAATACTTCATATTACTTTGGAAGTGGTAATGTGTGACAAATCTACAGCAATTGCAAGAACGGTACAGAAGAACTTAAGAAAGGTAGGAGATGAACATAACAATAAAGTACGGTTTATAATAAGAATAGCTGTCCATCGATGAGGACCGCCGACATCATCCTTGTCACAGATTTCCCTGTTGGGTGTGATTGCGCATATGGCTGAACAGGCCAATGCGGGCACGAAAGCATCTGCTACATAACGGGCACACGAGGTTTGTAGAAAGTAATGGTACTGTTCGGGATTTCAGGGTCTCGCGTTCTGCTCTGGTCTTTCACAACACGGTGGTCTTCTCTTTTCGTATAGTTTTTACCACATTTTCCACCTCAGATCTGATGATGCTGGATCCTTAATTATCATATGTTGATTTTTTGGTTTCAGCAAAATAAAGGCCCCAGCATGAATTAAACGAAATCGGATGTAACTGTAGTAACAAAACAGCACACATATCCATAATGTTGTATAAAGGTGAATAAGTTGGAACTAAAACAAGTACGCTCATGTCTGTACTTGGGCACGCAAATAAATTATAATTATAGATACACATATTAACTAAAGAACAGAATAGCCAAGACAAAATTAGTCTTTCAGAGCATGTGGGGAATATTGTTCAACAATAGCAGATCACTCGATTAAATAACGAGAGAACATGGTTGATGCGTGGAACCAGTACTGACATACGACAGCGAGTCATGACCAATCCGCAGGAAAGATCTTAGTTCTTAGTCGACCTGTACTTCTACGGGGTCGGATGTCCCTGTGCAGGTCCCAGCTCTGGTTTGATCTGGATGTAGCCGGGAGAAGGATTTCCTGATGAGCCGCTAGACACGAGAAGCTTATTCCTCCACTGCGTTGGGACAAGTGGCTCTGAGGGTGGTTAACTGATGTGCGAATTCATTTTAATAGACTCAAACACTAGTACAAAGTAGACCCATGGCCTGTTAGGCGCCGTTTATGCTGCTCTAAACTACCCGCATAACAATGGCCAGTGTTATACCACTTGACACAGTTAGTCACCTATTACGACTTGCTCTCTGTCGAGCAGTGGTGCTGTTCTTGTCCTTCTCATACACAAAGATCCTGGTGGACCACTCACGCAGCAGGAAAGTACGGGGATCATTTTATGCAACAAAATTAAGGTTTTACAGAAGCATGTGGTAAATTGATTATATTACTGGAAATAACCAAGGTTGATCATGACCCCGTTCCGTCTCCATGTGGTGGTCTTGGAAACAAACTGCACTGCACACTCGTGTAGTCTGACGATAGTGGTGGACAAGCTAATGTTGACCGAGGGCCAGGTCAATAACATTCTAGTAGCTCTTTTAGTAATCACTGACAATAGTAGCACCTTTCAGATATTATTGCTTATAATAATCCCTTCCAGTCATGTCTGACTATAGTAGCTCATTCCAGTCATGTCTGACTATAGTAGCTCATTCCAGTCATGTCTGACTATAGTAGCTCATTCCAGTCATGTTTGATTAAAGTAGCGCCTTCCAGTCATGTCTGACTTTAGCAGCTCATTCCAGTCATGTGTGACTATAGCAGCTCATTCCAATCATGTCTGACTATAGCAGCTCATTCCAGTCATGTCTGGCTATAGTAGCTCATTCCAGTCATGTCTGATTATAGTAGCTCCTTCCAGTCATGTCTGACTATAGCAGCTCATTCCAGTCATGTCTGACTATAGTAGCTCCGTCCAGTCATGTCTGATTATAGTAGCTCCTTCCAGTCATGTCTGACTATAGCAGCTCATTCCAGTCATGTCTGGCTATAGTAGCTCCTTTCAGTCATGTCTGACTTGAGCAGCTCATTCCAGTCACGTCTGACTATAGCAGCTTTCCAGTCATGTCTGAATATAGCAGCTCATTGCAGTCATGTCTGTCTATAGTAGCTCCTTCCAGACATGACTGACTATAGTAGCTCCTTCCAGTCATGACTGACTATAGTGGCCCCTTCCAGTCATGGTTGACTATAGTAGCTCTTTCCAGTCATGACAGTAGGTTGCCTTTCTGCAGTTTGATTTCTCTCTGCCGTGTTGCCATTTCGCTTCTAGCCAATCAAAAGATGTAATTTTCATCCATCATGGTGTGGCTCTTCTCGCTACACCTCCACCTGCATCGGTATGTAGCCTCGTCTTTCCAGGACGTCAAAACCCTGTCAAGTGCACCCATGCCCTGTTCACACATCTTTGTACCTCTGCTTTTGTCGACCAACTGCTCTTTAGCCACCCGTCTACACTCCAACTAGAATATATTTGGGGATGCAACCATCTTCCATGTGGCGAATATGTCGAATCCGTTGTAGTCGTTGCTGTCTAAAGAGAGCGCACGCTTGGGGTGCCGATGCGCGAATCTATCTTTGAATTCGTCCCTCTTTTCGTCGTTATAATTCCAATGAAGGATCACAGACGCAGTATGTGGAAGGTGTTAAGCCTGTGCTCTTGTTCAGCGTAGGTTACCCAAATCTGGCTACCAAAGAGGAGTGTGCTGACAACACATGTTTTGTACACCATGACCTTGTTTTAATTGTAAGCTTCTGGTTATCTCAAACAACCGTTTGAGACGAGCAAATCTGGCTGCAGCTTCGCCAATGCGACTGCCAATTTATGGGTTTAGAGAGAGATTGTCGTTTATGGGTTTAGAGAGAGATTGTCGTTGATGAGGGATCCCACTGAAGTGAATTCTTCGTAACGTGAATTCTTCGCAATTATCCCTGGAAAGATTTTATGTGGCATCTATTTCCTGTCCTAACAATGTTTGTTTTGTTGAGACATTGGAAATAATAATAATTGTCATAATATTTGCAAAACTGAGAGGACCGATCACTCATACTCCGAATTTCCTTCTGTTGACGAGATATAACTACAACATCATCAGCGAATATCAAGTCCAAGATAGTAACCTCCTTGACCCGTTTTGTCCCTTCACCTTGCGAGGTTTGACAACCGGTCATCCAGAGAAGAGTGCAATCAGACTCCTTCATTTGCGTTAACAATTGAATGCTTCAGTAACAGAGCAAATAAATTCCAAATATTGATTGAAGCCAGGACGTAGCTTTTACAACATCACTGCGAATACTAAAGTAATGTTAATATTAATGCTACAATATTATTAGCTGTAGTAGTTTGCTAGCGCAGGCTATTGTTAAGAGGATTTTGAATAGTCCATCCCTGCCGACTAAATCAACTTCTTATGTCAGTTGGATGAAGGCGATATAAAAAAAAAAGCTGATTCGGCTCGCGTGACTTTTCCTGCATTTGCCGATCAAATCGATCATTGATCATCCAGACTTGAATGCACACGGTGTTTCCGAATACACACGCTCAATCAATTTGTATATCCGAGGTAAGATACTCTGACGAAGACTTCGCCTACAACATTTCTTGGAGAGATACATTGGTAGTTATGTAAGTCACTTCTGTCACCTTTATTTTTGTATAATGGGGAGGAAGACTAATGTTTGGTCAGGAAATACATACTGTTCAGACATGTTAGCCAGGGTCAGGCACACCATACTGATCAGACATGTTAGTCAGGGTCAGGCAAAACATACTGATCAGGCATGTTAGTCAGGGTCAGACAAAACATACTGGCCAAAACCCTCATCTTTGCTTCCTCGTAGCCCTCCTTCAGAGCTGTCAAGACCCTTCTACACCTCCACGCGGTGATCCTAGATAACAGGCTGCAACAGATCAGACTGGCTAGGGAGAAGGGATTGAAGAGGGAATGCTAACCCGGTGCTCAACAAATTGTTGCTGAAATCGGATTTGTTAGACCGAAAGGTGCAAATATCACAATGGAGTCGTAAACTACGACACAACGCATTCCGTTTTCTGGACTACATTCTGCTTTTTAAGTCCTTTTTAGAGTTTGGTAGCGGGAGATTGAGAATGAACGAAGGCAAGCCAAGCCAAGATATAGAACGAGAAAACAGCCGATACCATTTTACAAAGTGGAGTGGCTTCTATCGGAGATGTGTGAATGAGTAGCTGGTGTCAAGACTGCGAGATGAGTGGATCATGTCCGGACTGTGTAAATGGGTGGCTTTCAAGGCTTCTACATCAGTGGCTTCGGTCGGAACTATGTAAATGGGTGGCTTCTGTCGGGACTGTGGAAATGGATGATTTTTATCGAGACTGTGTAAATGGGTGTCTTCTGTCGGGAATGTGGAGAAGGGTGGCTTCTGTAAGGACTATGTAAATTGGTGACTTCTGTCGGGACTTTGGAAATGGATCATTTCTATCGGAACTGTGTAAATGGGTGGCTTCTGTCGGGACTGTGGAAATGGATGATTTCTATCGGGACTGTGTAAATGGGTGGCTTCTGTCGGGAATGTGGAGATGGGTGGCTTCTGTAAGGACTATGTAAATTGGTGACTTCTGTCGGGACTTTGGAAATGGGTGGCTTCTGTCTGGACTATGTAAATGGGTCGCGTCTGTTGGGGCTATATAAATGGGTGGCTTCTGTTGAAACTATGTAAATTAGTTGCTTTTGTTGGGCTATATAAATGGGTGGTCCTATCGACACTAGGTTACTGAGTGACTTCGGTCAGGGCTTTGTTAATGAATGGCTTATGTCGATGGTATGCAATGAGTGGCTTATGTTGGAGCTATGGAAATGGGTGTCTTCTTTTGGGCTATGTTAATGAGTGACTTATGTTGGTGCTGTGTAAATTGGTACTTTCTATCTGGTCTGTGACACGAGTGGCTTCTGTCAGAGCTGTGTAAAGGGTGGCTTCTGCCTGAGCTGTGTAAAGGGATGGCTTCTGTCTGAGCTGTGTATAGGAGCCGATTCTGAGAGGCTGTGTAAATGACAGAACCGAGATTACCGCCCAAATTGTATCAATGAGAACGAAATGAGCAGCGACAAATAGTGGACTCTAATATGTCACAACACTGCACGCCTGGGATACCCATAAGTGCTCAGTCTCTTTCGAGAAACGGAACACGATGAAGGGTGTGAATACTGATGGTTCCTGCAGCTTGTTGCTTGAACAAACATTTACTCCGTCCTATCTTGCGCCCTAGTCCGCTCGAACCTCGCTCATTATCACAGCTCTGCAGTTTGTGATGTACTGATTGATCTGTTGTCGGACCTGCATTTAACAGGTGATCATCGATTGCCTTTTAAAATAAATGTAGCTCTTATCTGTTTCCGAAGGTAGAGGTATAGGTCAGTCCAATGGCAACATTTGTCGTCGGGGATGAAGATAACTCTTCATGTACTAAGCCACAGGCTTTGTGAGTTGGGGTAGCCAGTTCCATTTATTTCTGTTTATGCCTCTCCCGAATCATACCTCAGGAACTCATTTACAGATGGGTCGATTGGAGCAGTGGTCGTACCAGGAACAGATCGCTCCCGGATTTGTTTCTGTCCGTGATTTCGAACCCTAGCGCGCTGTAATCCAAGTCGTAGCAAGCCAGCTCACTGTCGACTAGGCTACACGGTCTACCTTATCTATATGTAGTTGTTGTTGTTGTTGTTACGAATACCCACAATGAGTAGGTTTACTCTTTTGTGCCCCCTAAAACAGACGTTGAGTGGCTGGTTGTAGTAGCTTTCCTCAAATCCTGAACGCGCTCATGAAGGTAAGCCAGGGTCATATGTGCTATGCGTTGCTTCATCTGTGTGTCGCTCACTACTACGGGGATTACGTTGATCCCTCACTTTGTTATCCAGGCTACCGTAGTAACAACCCGTTTTCCAGGAAGGGCTACGAGGAAGCCAAGGTCTGGGTTTTAGTCAGTATGTATTGCCCGACCAGACATTAGTCTTCCTTCTCGTTCATATCTAGCGTACCCGTAATTGTGCTGATGAAGTCTGGATATGAACTCTTTCATTGCCCTAAACCCTAGAATGACCAGTACAGTAGATCCACACCATGCAGCTGTCATGGCGCTGCCAGACCTTCTGTACATTCCGAATTAAAGATAGCCATTTCAAGACTGCAGTCATTGCTTCCATCTCCAGTTTCGTAAAGGAGGTTGATGTGATGCATGCCCTCTACGATAACCTGCCTTATCGCTCTAGCAGAGAAGCGCAAACCAATCGTATCCCTGCGTGGTATGTAGAAGATTGATCAACTCATACATTTTTCACCCTTTTCATTCCCACAGGAACACGACCTGCTGAGTGGGAAGTAGTCGTCTGAGATTGAAATAAATCACTTGAAATATTATTCCGATAAGTTAGTTAGTCAATTAGTTAGTCATCTAGTCAGTTAGTTAGTTAGTCTGTTAGACAGTTATTTATTTAGTCAGTCAATTAGTCAGTTAGTTAGTCAGTCAGTTAGTCAGTTAGTTAGGCAGTTAGTTAATTAGTTAGTAAGATAGTTCGTCAGTTAGCCAGTCAGTTAGTTAGCTAGTTAGTCAGTTAGTTAGTTAGTCAGTTAACCAGTCAGTTAGTTAGTCAGTTAGTTAGTCAGTTAGTTAGCCAGTTAGTTAGTTAGTCAGCTAGTTAGTCAGTTAATCAGTTAGTTAATCAGTTAGTTAGTCAGTTAGTTAGTTATTTAGTTAGTTTTCTTTCCAGTAATGCCGTTACTCGTCACGGGGAGCTTAACTAATGGCATCGTTTCACCTGCCTCGCGGCCGCCCCCTTGCCATATAGCCAGATCTACCAGCGTTGTAAGCCACCAGTAGAAGTTCATGAGGGTAAATTCTCCTGAGATGACCAAACCAACGTATTTTGTGTCTGAAATAGTAATCTGCACAAAACGTAGTGCCAACCACACTGAGAATGTCGTCGTTTCGTATTTTGTATTTCCTAGTAACACTGAAGACCTTCCTTAAATACATCATTTCCCACGTCAAGTGAATCAATTTATTATTATCGTCGTACAACAGACACTGTTCATCTGCCAAGAGCAATTCGGCTATTCAGTTCTTTTCTGCTTCAGACGTCTCATTTTGACTGGTTTCTGGTGCGATTATGTCCATCTAGATGCTAAACAGCAGAGGAGAAAGCGCACACCCCTGTCTCACGCAGTAGTGAAACATGAATAATAGAAGGTACATTCTTGTTTCACCAGGTAACGGAGGAACAAGCAGAAAAGGCTCGCTGTCGGCTTTTACTATTCGCTGATCATGAAACCTTCTGGCTCTTCTTTAGCTGAGCGTTCTATTGATTAATCTTCTGTTTCCATGCAGTTATGAATATCAGAGACACTGCACGTTCTATATCGCGTGTAACCGTATTATTGGGCGTGCTGAACTGGCAACTGAATACCAACGGAGCGAGAGATAAACCAATCGTCAAATTAGAGATGTGTTCAGTGCTTATTATAATATGGCCCGCTATGATGAACCTAATGCCCGATTGAAAGTATGTGCTGGTTGGGGTCAATTATTTCTAAAGGTGTGGCCCGCGAGGATGAACACAATACAGTTTTGGAGGTGTGTACTGCGTGTGCGAGAGGTTGCCGAAAGAATCGTTTTAAAGACGGTCTGAGGGACTCACTGGAAAGTTGCCAGAGAGACGTCGACATCTGGGAATGTCTTTCGCAAAACAGATCTGACTGAAGAAGCGCAGTTAAAGCGAATATAGCTAGCAGCGAAGACCATCGTGTTGTGGAAGACCAGAGCAGACGCGAGACCCGGAAATCACGAACAGCGGGAATACCATCACCTTCTACAGACCTGGTGTGCCCGTTATGCAGCAGATGTTTTCGCGCCTCATTGGCTTGTTCAGCTAAAAGCGCACCCACACCCAACAGGGAAATCTGTGACAAGGATGATGTCGGCGGTCCTCATCGACAACGATGGACAGCTATTATTATTACTGTGTGTGTCAGTGCTTCTAAACGTGCGGCCAGCGTAGTCGAATTTAAGACTATTTTTCGGGTGTGCCTGGAACGGCCCTGAAACTAATACCCACTTTAATGTGATATCTTTGTGGACAAGTTCTTTTTAAAGTATGACTTGCACTCTTTTGGTCAAACAAAATGCGTTCGCAGGTACAAAACAAACATGCAAACGTTCGAAAGCAAATTTATTGTATTATAGCGAGAGTTGGTCTTCGCAGTTTTTTCATCTAAATGCAGCTGCCGAGTAAAGCAATAACTCGTAAGAACACATTGCATAACATGAACGCATAAGATGACACCTTGCATCATATAGACGCGGAAGACAATAACTTGCATGTTAGGGAGACAGAAGAAAACATATTGCAACATCAGGACACGCCATAAAACACTTTGCGTAATAAGGACGTAAAAGACAACACCTTGCATACTATAGAATCGCAAGATAACACCTTGCATGATATAGAAACGCAAGATAACACCTAGCATGATATGAACGTGTAAAATACTACCTTTCATGACATAAACACGAAAGATAACACCTTGCTCGGTAAGGACACCCACGAAACAACCTTGCATGGCATGGAGACGCAAGATAACACCTTACGTGATAGGGACGGCGCACGATAACACCTTGTGTTGTGTGAAGACGCATGATTACACCTTGTGTTGTGTGAAGACGCATGATAACACCTTGTGTTGTGTTAAGACGCAAGATAACACCTTGTGTTGTGTGAAGACGCATGATAACACCTAGTGTTGTGTGAAGACGCAAGATAACAACTTGTGTTGTATGAAGACGCAAGATAACAACTTGTGTTGTGTGAAGACGCATGATAACACCTTGTGTTGTGTGAAGACGCATGATAACACCTTGTGTTGTGTGAAGACGCATGATAACACCTAGTGTTGTGTGAAGACGCAAGATAGCACCTTGTGTTGTGTGAAGACGCAAGATAGCACCTTGTGTTGTGTGAAGACGCATGATAACACCTTGTGTTGTGTGAAGACGCATGATAACACCTTGTGTTGTGTGAAGACGCATGATAACACCTTGTGTTGTGTGAAGACGCATGATAACATATTGCATGATAAGTACACACACTTTAACACTTTGCCAGATAAGGACGCGCAAGGAGAGACCTTACTGTAGAAGAATAGAGGAGGAGACAGAGACTGCATTCTGATGGGGTTGTAGGAAACTTCTTTAAGGCAGGCCTCGAATCGGACTTTGAATCCTTCGGTTCGGGTTATACAGATGAATCCTTGTTTCGGGATTTACAGATGAATCCTTGTTTCGGGATTTATAAATAAATCTTTATTTCAGAAACTGCAGAAAGGCAAGCTACCGTCATGTATAGACATCAAACATGGGGGAGCGTGACGCTTCTATCGTTTTGTGCGGAAGTATTGTCCAAATTATCACTCGCTTAATGACAGCAAACAAGTGGATATCATCTCCTCAGACTCGCTCATTGTGAGAGGATATGCAATTAATAGGAGAAGCATTCTGAGGTCGATCAATCAATGCCTCTAGATGCTGGTACTGCATAACAATTAACTGACAACCCACAACTTGCAACATTAAAAAATAAACTGGGTTGAAAAAGAAAGGTGGCGTGGAATGACAAATCAGAAGTGTATAGAACCAGCGGGTCACTGGAACTGTCCTTTATCAGCAATCTTGGCAATTTGATAAGAGAGACGCGTTGAGATGAGTTTACCAGTTGTGCAGTGATGTCGGTTATTAAATAAACAGAACACAAGAATAACTACTTCATCGCTTCAGCATTATTAACATCGTCATTGGAATGGCGCCATTGATACAGTTAGCTTTTACAGTTACATGCCATATATAATTAGAAAGATCATATCGTACTGTATCAGAAAAAAATATATATTATATTCGTACAGTGTATATTTATCACCCCAAAAGAGAGTAGTAGCCAGTTAGTTTTCTTTCACTTGTGCCGTTGAGCGCCGTGGGGAGCTTAAGTCGTCTATTCTGCGCTAATTGCGTTGCGTCGGTCAATGTGAGCCCTTGTCTTTGCACAATACCTCTAATGTCATCTATCCACTTGCCGCCCCCTTTCCCTGTAGCCAGATATGCCAGCATTGTTAGCCATCAGTGGAAGTTGATGAGTGTACATTGTTCTCATGTGATGACCAAACCAACTTTATTTCGACCTGAAAATGTATTCGACACAAGAGGTTGTGCCGACCATACTTCGAATGTCGTCATTCCGCATTCTGTCTCTTCCAGTAACACCGATGACCTTCCTCGAACACTTCCTTTCACACGTCGAAAATTCTGCTCTCATGCGCCCTGGACAGAGGCCATCTTTGACACTGGTAGCACAGAGTCGGCATACACATACTGTTTATCAGCTGTTGCTTTGTTGCCAAACTAATGCTGGGGTGCCCCAGCAGTGGGGACAGTTGATAAGTCACAGCAGATGTTTTCTGACAGATAGTCTCAATTTCCCTGCCGAAAAAATATTTGGCCAAATACTTGAACTCATGAGGCATATTGCAGAATAATTACAATTAAAGTTATCTTGAGTAGCCCATATTTTCTGAAATGAAATATCACCTCGTGTTGATGTCACAAAAACAGATTTAGTTCTAGAGGGGTTCCGGCCCACTGTTGGAAACCAGAAGCCAGATGAGCTCCCAAAATCCGGATATGGCGATAAGCAGATTTGTCACCCACATAGCTAAAGAAACGAAGACAAAAATTACACGATTCATGAATACCAATGGAGAGACAAACACAAATAATAGAAACCATATAACGACAGCTTAGACAAACTGTCCGGAGATTGGCAGACGAAGTTCATCAGACTCAGAACGAGACATTGCAGACTAAAGGCGCACCTCCACAGAATGAGTTTTAGAGACACCGTCACACGCTAAAGGCGCACCTCCACAGAATGAGTTTTAGAGACACCGTCACACGCAATTGCGAAGCACCCAAGCAAACACCAGAACATTTCCAGCAGGACTGTCCAACTTATGCAGACCAAAGAGAGGCAGTCTAGCATGGGGCAACGACCATGCTGGAAAGTATGTAGGGGACCGGCGAAGACCTGCAACAAACCTTTCTCCTTCGTTAACCTAACCGGACTGAAAGCAAAGCTTCAGTTCATGGAAGAAGCAAACGAAAACTAGATGTATTCCAGTATTGTATATAAACATTGTTCCTAGAGATAGCTACTTCGCCCTTCAAGCGTGTCGTGTGTTAATGATTGAAGTATGGTGTTCTTTAAACCAGGTCCATTGAATTACGTAGGTTGCACAGTTCTCTACCTTTGGCATTGCTAAACCATGATTGTGTGGTTATCATCTATGTCTGTGCAACAGTCATGCATGTACTTCTGTTTCAGCATGATTGAAAAATTAAAAACTGTTACTGTTGAACCCGTCCGGAAAAGAAGTACATATTTGAATTGCTATTACTAAAGAACAACCCAGAAACATGGATTGGAAATAATACAGGCGACACATATTGGATATCAAAGAATATTTCATTTCCCCATGTCCCCATGCTTTTTAATGGTATTCATGGACACATTTATTGATGATGATGATGGGGACAGTGGTAGATTGAAAGTCATCTAAACACCAAAAGCGATATGTAAACACCGAATGGGATGTCCAAATATCACAAATGTGAAAACTAAAATCGAGTTATAAACACTGATAACTAAGTTCTAAACATTCACAATTAAGATCAAACATTGACAATTAGGTCTGTGCACTGAAAACTAGATCTGAACATTGCAATCTATGTCTAAACATGTGCAAAGAAACCTCAAAATACTCCATCATTATGTAGAGTTCAATGTCTAATACTCTGATCCCAGAGGCTTGTAAACAAACCACATTTTCTTTAAAAAATATTACATTTTTCATTTTATTTACAACATGTCAAGGACGCGTGAAAAAAAATCCTATGCCAATAAATCCGTTATTTTTGAAATGTATTTTTTTTTCGATTTTGGGGGAAAGAATATTTGGAGAAACCTTATTGGCTCATAAAGATTGAAATCACGATTTGAGAACGGTATGTTCGATGCGACGCGTCAGTGTGAGATAATGTACGATATATTTAGAATCAGTCAAATTTCAGGAATGGTATACACAGACAGACATCAATTTCAATGGTTTCGGTAAATGACAAAAGTGCATTCATACTTACATGCCTGGCGAACCTATACATTAAGGCAGTAGTTCTTCCACAGAGATGAATGTCAAGAAAGTGGTGGGTCATAGAGGCTAATGACAGCCTACAGTAGGTGTGTCATCCGGGAGAGCCCGTCTCCAGAAAGCTTTATGTCATAAATTATAATATCTACGGGAGGAAGGCAGAGAGTGGGCATCAATAAGGGCTGCTCTGTTCAGTTTTGGGACAAATTTCGTTCAGTATTATATATATGCATACATATTTATATACATTCATGATTTTCACAATAATATCGGGGATCCACCATTACAAAATTGGCGGATGACACATAACTATGCAGAAGTGCCACGTCTAAAGAAGAATTGGAAAAAAAAAGGAGATAAACAGAAAGAAACAAAAAGAAAAAGAAAAAGACGAAGAAGAAGAAAAAAAAGAAGAAAAAGAAATGTTTTAAAAAATAACAACCGACAATTCAAAAAACCATAGATATTTATTCCTCCTTAGTGTTCCCGGCGTACAGGGTTTTCAGGTCAGCACCGAACGTCTATTGTCGGATTTTTTTGACATTCCTGGCATGTTACAGTCTTGTCATTCTTTGATCTGCTTTTAGGCCCTGGTAATACTCGCGCGCCTGTTGTGAATGCTGTTATTTAATTTTTCAGTTAGGGAAGAGAAATCAGAACCAGGTGAAGCATACTGGTCAAGACTCTCACCCCACTTCCTCGCTCATCCTCCTGTAAACAGGCTATGGCACAGCAGTCTAGCCAACAAAGCAGGGACTAATACTAGCAGTGAAAAATAGCACGAGACTTAGCAGCAGACGGGTGCATTGGATAGCAAAATCACAAATAAAACCAGCTGAAAGCATTATAGTGCAGTCTCAGTCTTTTAATGTGCAGTGGAAGACCACACAGATTTCATACACACGTGCGATTAAGACACAAATAACAAGAATATCGAAAACATGGACAACGCTTGAACTCATAACAAGAATATTGAAAACATGGACAACGCTTGAACTCATAACAAGAATATCGAAAACATGGACAACGCTTGAACTCATAACAAGAATATCGAAAACATGGACAACGCTTGAACTCATAACAAGAATATCGAAAACATGGACAACGCTTGAACTCATAACAAGAATATCGAAAACATGGACAACGCTTGAACTCATAACAAGAATATCGAAAACATGGACAACGCTTGAACTCATAACAAGAATATCGAAAACATGGACAACGCTTGAACTCATAACAAGAATATCGAAAACATGGACAACGCTTGAACTCATAACAAGAATATCGAAAACATGGACAACGCTTGAACTCATATCAAGGTATCGGATGGCAGGCCTTCATTTATATAAATCGAATGAATTTTATGTATGACGTGTGAAAAGAAAAAACCGCTCTCAAATAGAAATGGTCGGTTGCTTCGCAAAACATTGCTTATTCCTTAGCAACGACATGACATTGTCGTATGCCCGGATGTTGTCTAACAGATTAACTGATTTAAAACCCTGGTCTAGACGTGAAATGAGATGGAACGAATGACACAGGCCATGCGGAATTGTCCAGCATTTGTTGAAGTCATGTGCTTCGCTGGAGTTAAAATGTTTTGATTCAATGAAGAGATAAATCTCTAATCTTGATGTCTAGTTGACCGTAATTGCTTTGTTATTTTTAAGCTCGCGTCAAACCGTTCAGAACTAAGGTATCTAGAGCAGTAATATTCTGTAAGGATATTAGAAAAAAGAATTACGTGCAAACAGGATACGTGCTTTAAATATACTAGAACAAAAACCTTTCACGGAGCCTAGAATGAGGAACTAGCTACATGTCTGATAATATAAGCGTGGATGAAATAAACGCAAGAATACTCAGTAACCTGACTGAAAAATAGCCGCTACTGTTAGTTCTGACATAATTTGTACACCATGGTTAGTGGTACAAATATGAATGCGATAAGAATGTATAGTGTACACTCGTCTGTTCAACATTTACATTATTCATCTGACATCCAGAGTGGAACGGCGTGGGCTACTGGTTAAGTGACACGTCTCACAATCTGTAGGTGCTGGGTTCGTTCCCCCATCACAGCACCGGCCGTTACCCCGGGGAAGCAAACCCTTAGAAAATGCAGGAGGAAGCAGACCCTTATCTAAAATGCATGTCGAAGTCGGATGCACTTGGCTGATAGGCGCACAATAAAAACATAGTGCAACTCACACCGTCTTGTGGAATAGATAAATAAGGCGGACGAAAAAAAATAAGGAAAGACATCCACACAAATTACACGATAGTTAAGAAACAGTTGAGCTCAGAATGGTAAATTCCAACTTATTACCAATATTCACCTATGGATGTGAATGTTGGAAAATAACAAGGACATTAGAAAAGAGGCTAAATGCATTCGAGATTAAGTATCTTAGAAAACTGTTGAAGATTGGCTGAGAGGAATTCATAACGAACAAAACAATTAGAGAAGTCACCAACCAACAATGTTTTATCCCACATCAGGAAAAAAGGGATGTTCATACATCGGGCACGTTTTTAGAATGGACAGCAACAGACTCCATCTAGGAGCGCTTATGTGGTCACCATCTTCCAGGAGTAAAAGAGAAAGACAGAAAGAAACTCTCCGCAGAACTAATCAGAGAGGACTCCACTTTGGGCTTGAACAACATTCATGAACCGAAGATAGTTGCAGCCACACATATCAAATTGGAGAGCTCTGTTCTCTTTCTACCTTATGTGCACTTAAAAAACATTGATTGATTGATTGATTGTTTTTGATCGACTTTGCTTTTTCTGATCTCATATAACCCTTAACGACGTTTCTTTGTTAGATGGTTACAGTTGCTCTATTAACATTCCTTGACGTACCTGAGAAAGTAAGCCGGGCTCATCCTGGCAAGTGCAATGCCAGGCTCCTCAGTACACTCACCACTATGACGGTACAGTATCGATCTCCACTTTGTTGGCCAGACTTCTCTGACATTTCATGTCTCCAGAAACACTAATTACAGTGAAGAGGGGTCTTGATCAGTACATTTCACCTGGCCCTGATTACTCTTCGATCCGTCGAGACGGACATTGGCATCCACACAAATAACTCACAAATGTTGAAGATTGCGTTTCTTTCACACATATCATACCTGCGCTCAAAAGAATACACCCACTATGACTTTACCATGTATTAAAAGGTAACACGAAAGGTGTGTCAATAGGGCTAGCAGACTCATCATCTATAACCATATCTGCTGGTATAGCACATTATCAGATACATACATTCTGTAAAGGTGCAATCAGTAGTTGTTGCATTAAGTTATGTTCGATGAGAAAGAAATGATCTTTTAAATTTTGTGAATCTGTCTTTGACGACCTGTACTTCTACAGGGGCGGATGTCTCTGTGCGGGTCCTAGCTCTGGCGCTAACTGGATGAATCCAGGAGATGTTTCTGCTTAACGGTCAAATATCGAGCATCATATTACTCCGCTGCTTTGCTACAAATGGCGTGGAGGGTAGTTAACCGATGTGCGAGTCTATCTTAATAGAACCAAACACTGACGCAAAGTAGACCCGCAGCCTGTTAGGCGCAATCTATGCTGCTCTTGACAAACAACCTCACCATGTTCAGTGTTATTATGCCATGTCACATAGTTAGTCACCACTTACAACATGCTCTCTGTGGGACAGTAGTGCTATTCTTGTCTTTGTCACACAAAAAGAGCCCGGTGGACCATTCGGGAACAATTTATATGTCGTGTATACTTGACATTATTGTAATGTATAGGAACATAATCAATGAACAAACTGATATAAGACACAATGTATGCCTTGAGTGTGTGGATATGTAACAGAAGGGGGTGCATCTCGTCTAAATATGATTGAAAACAAATAGGGTTATCTTCAAAAGGTTATCGGCGAAAGGAAAATGTATAAATAACATATGAGAAGGCAGTTAAAACAATTTGGCTATAGCGAAGCTTTACCGCCATGTTGCACACAGTGGAATACCATGTAAATGTTAAGCGTGTGGTGGAAGATAACGCTATCAGCATAAAGACATCATCTTGAGAAATGCATCTAGAAATACATTTAGTTTGTATCAAATCGCGCCAGATACATGACCAAATGGGAAACCGAACATACTGGTTACACCAAAAACGATGCCTATTTCCAGTTGAACTGGTAGAGCAGGTAGTTGTCTTCAGACTTCGCACTGGCCACAACAGACTGAGGTACCACCTATTCAACAAATTGAAGATAGGGTGTACCGACGAATGCCCGTGCGGTACTGGTAAAATGACCACTGAACATCTGCTACAGAACTGCCCGACATACGATTATCAGAGAGCGCAGATGTGGCCATTACCAGTGGAACTGCAAGACAAGCTCTATGGCAGTGGCGAGAGCCTCAGGATGACCGCCGCTTTTCTCGAAAAAATAATGGTTACTGTCTGACTGTGTACGCAGAAGAAGAAGAAGAAGAAGAAGTATCAAATCGCGAAAGCCATGCGGTCGTTATAGCTAAAGGAATAATGGCGTTTGCCCATTAAGAAACAGAAGCGTGAAATGGTGGAGTTTCTAATCTCACAAGTTTGAAGCGTTCTCTGGCCTCAAGGGAAGGGGTAATATCAGCGCCTAGTTATTTTGGAGATTGACGAAAAACTCGGAGATCACATGTAAACGCTCTGCACATAAACAAATTAACAACCTTGGCAATTTAACATTGATAAGATTCGGCTGTCCCAGCAACATTCTCAAAACTTATTTAAATTGCAATCTAAAAAATAATCTACCTCCACCAGCCCTAGTAAGCCGCAGGTAGAAAACATTGCAAACATAACGAATTTATTACGGATAACCCTTCCGCTACCTGGCAGCAGGCTTAACTTGCCTGTTTAAATACCAGGATTACACCTTGTCTATAGGCGTTACAGACGCATTTCAAACCACATTTTACAATATGACTTGGTCCTATAAATATTACCATTGACATATACATTTGAGCCAATGTAGCCTTCAAACATGACTCAAGAAGGTTGTACCTGGGGCATGCAGCATGCTCACATAACTCCAAAAAATGTATCCAAGAAACTCATAACTACGTTCTTCGATCCAAACTCTTTTCTCTAGTGAATAGGTAAAGGTGATCTTTTTATATTACAAGGCTTCCTGCAGAAGCGGGGAACGTGTAGCCTTGTCGACAGTGTGGCTTGCTGGAAGTGGGATTACAGCGCAACAGGATTATAAATCGCGGACGGACAGAAATACATCCGGGTATGCTTCGTTTCTGGTACGACCGCTCGTTCAGTCTATCCAGCTGTAAATGCTCATGACGTGTGTCAAAATTAAAGTCAAGAAAATCTTTTCTCGGGTGGTTTATTAAGAGCAGCTACATATGGCACCTAACTGGCTGCGGGTCTACTTAGCTCTAGTGTTTAAGTTCATGGCGATGGACTCGAACATCGGTAGAAATCACACTCCAAGAAACTGGTTGTATGCCGACTCTGTAGAGTCTTCTAATCCATTATAAGGACGTTAAGTTAAGTATCAGTTGGGGAAGATATAAACAACAAGGAAGGGAACTGGCCATAGGCTGTGGATTAGTACATGAAGATTTATATCCATCCCCGACGGCAGTTGTTGCCATAAAACTGACCTGTACACTTACCTTTACTGCAGAAGAATTACAGATTACCACATAGTCACCACAGATTCACCATAACCCTGGGCAGGGAATGCGAGAGTGATGCAACGAGAGAGTCGATCTCGGGGTTAACTAGTCAATTGATGATAACATGTAGTATAGTGATGACATAAAATATATTGATGGGCTGGTGATACAACGTGAGATATCCAATATTGACTTCTAAGCATGGAATACAGACAAATGAGATACTGATTGTTGATAGGCTACAGACTCGACGTATGAGAAGACACGCCACACCATGCGATGCTACAAACGGTCCTGACTTTTCTTGCACACACTGTGGAAAACGCTTCTCTGCTCGGATTGGTCTTACAAGTCACATTCGTTATCGCCATGGACTGTAGTTACATACCTTATTTTCTACTAACGTCTGACGGGACGAACAGGCTAACGTCTGGTCAGGCGAAACACACTGATCAGACAATTTTAGCTAGGGTCAGGAGAAATATACTGGCCAAGACCGTCACCTGATAACCTTGTTGGTCGCCCAGGAAACGGGCTGTTGTCGAGGACAACGGTCTGACTAACAAGGTGAGGTTCGATGTGATCCTTGTAGCAGTGAGCGACACGCACTAGAAGCCAAGCATAGCACAACCGTCTTGATGACTTTGGTCCATCAGCACGCTCGGGATGTGAGGAAAGCTACTGCAATCCTCCACTTAACGTTCTTTTCAGGACGCACAGAAGAGTAACCGACTCATTGTGAGCATTCGCAAACAACAACAACAAACAACAACAATCGTCTGACAAGACGGAAAATGCCAATGGAGCTAGAGTAAAATGGGCGATCGTCGCTGACCAGGGCGGGGCAGACAGAGCAGTAACGTCCAGAGCACGAACGAGAAGAAAGATGGAATTGATGATTGAGGCTTCGAGATTGCTTTCTGGGACCTCTTTAACAGGGCAGTTATTGTTTCAGGCTCCCAATCCTCACTTTAGATAGCACAGACAGGCTGTCTAAGGTATTAGTGGATGACAGCTGTAGAGGTATCAAACTTGGAAGGGCTGATGTGGATCTACTATCATGGTCATTCTGGAGTTCAGAGCAACATCCTGACTTCACAGGCACCAGATACGGAAACGCTAGATATTGATAGGTTAAAGGTTAAAGGCAAGGGCTCGACATCATTGCAGCAGAACGGTATCCCGTTTGCCGAGAGCATAGCACAAAGCACGAACTCAGTAGCTCCAGCGATGAACCCAGTGATCTCAGAAAGATTGACATCATGAACGGACAGCCGCAGCTGGAAATCGAACCTCGACCGTTTGAACACGAGGCAAATGGTTTGACCACTTCGCCATAGAGACCCCCTAAATGATAGGAGTGGCATTTTTAAGTCCATCAATGACCGTCTGTTAGATGATGACACCTCAATAGATGAAACAGCAGTTGACAGACGGTATGACATTGATATCGATCTGGATGTGGTGCAAGACAGACTTCAGGAGTAAACCGTGAGGAAAAATCTTCATCCCGTGCAAGTACTAGTCGTCCTGCCACTGGCTTAAGATAAAATGGGACGATAGAGTTTGACTGCTGTAAAGTTCTTTTGACTTTAATCAATTAAAGCAACAGTTTCAGCATCAAACGATTATCTGCGTTTATGACGGGCGACGGGGGTGCAAGAGAGGACAGAGCAGAGTGTGTACAATTATCGAGCTTCATGTCTTTTTTTGTGTGCGACTGACCACCTACGGGTATGCCCGGAGCACACAATCACCTAAACAATGCATGATTCTGTATTTCAGAGAAGAAGATGAACCATAAAGCCATGCCATATCCACTGTCATTGAGCGCAGATCGCATAGCGACAGGCTCACCTGAGCTGTCGCCAGTCTCCCTGCGGCAGAAGAGGATTCAGATGGTAACATTTGGTCACGCTAAACACCATATGCCTGACACTGTACCATCCATGGAAGGATTACCACCGTTTGCTTTGCAGGTATGGAATTTATTATATAAAATTATAGTTAGGTATGTTTGTCCCGTGGCTGTTATTGAGCTCGCACGTAGTTTGATTGCACAATTACAAATCATAGTATATGTTAGTTAGTTAGTAGCCCCTTTCAGTCATGGCTGACTATAGGATGATGAGACATAGAGTATGAAAAACCACTGTTTACTTAATGTTTTTGGTTTCTGTCACCTTGCGGCGTTATTGTTTCACTTCTCAGTCTTGATATATTTTCTTTTCACCAAGCGTGATGTGACCTTTCAGGTTACATCTCCACTTGGTTCGGTCTGCAGCCTCGTTGTCTCAAGATGTCAGACTTATGTCTAAAACCTTCATATCACGCTCTCACACATCTTTGAACATACACTGTTCTCGACCGACTGTTTTATTGCTCTCTGTCAACTATCCATATATAATATCTTTGGGAATACAACCATCTCCATGCGCCGAACAATGACAAGCCATTGTAGTTATTCGCTGCTTGAAGAGAGCATATGCCTTGGAGACCAGTACGAGAATGCATCTTTGAATTTGTTACTATGTACACCTATGTGATTCCAAGAATGGATCGCAGGCGCAGTAGATAGACGATGCTAAGCGTTATCTATTGTTTAGCATAGACTGCTCTAGTTTAGCTACCATTTAGAAACGTGGTGACATGTCAAGTATTGTACAGACCGGAGTGGTTTCATTTGTTAGTTTCAGATTTACGAAAACAGGCGATGCGAGTGGAGCAAATGTAGCAGCAAGCAGTTTTGCGACTGTACACAGACATGTATGAATCAATTCTAAGAAAATAAATGTGTGAATCGATTCTAAGAAAACTATATTTTTAATCAAGTGAAAATAATCCAAAATGTGTGTCAAGTGATAGAAACCGAAATGTATGAAATAATTATGAAGAAAAAGAAATGTTTAAATGAATTCCCGGAAATCTATTAGTGTAAATGATTTTCTAGAAAACAGAATCAGTTTGAAATACATACAAAGTGCATGAATCATTTGCTGGCAAACAAAAATGTGAGTCAATTCTAAGACAACAAGATATTGCAATAAATGTGAAGAAAACATATGTTAATCAACCCTAGGACAACAAGATGTGTCAATAAATCCTAGGAGAACAAGATGTATCAACCAATGCTAAGACAAGACTATGTGTCAATGAATGCTAAGACAACACGATGTATCAATTAATTTTAGGACAACAAGATGTAGTCAATCAATGCTAGGACAAGAAAATATGTGAATAAATACTAAGACAAGACTATGTGTGAATCAATGTTTAGACAAGACTATGTGTGAATCAATACAAATACAAGACTATGTGTGAATCAATGTTTAGACAAGACTATGTGTGAATCAATACAAATACAAGACTGTGTGAATCAATACAAAGACAAGACTATGTGTGAATCAATACAAAGACAAGACTATGTGTGAATCAATATTAAGACAAGACTATGTGTGAATCAATACAAAGACAAGACTATGTGTGAATCAATACAAAGACAAGACTATGTGTGAATCAATACAAAAACAAGACTATGTGTGAATCAATACAAAGACAAGACTATGTGTGAATCAATACAAAGACAAGACTATGTGTGAATCAATACTAAGACAAGACTATATGTGAATCAATACAAAGACAAGACTATGTGTGAATCAATACAAAGATAAGAGTATGTGTGAATCAATACAAAGACAAGACTATGTGTGAATCAATACAAAGACAAGACTATGTGTGAATCAATACAAAGACAAGAATATGTGTGAATCAATACAAAGACAAGACTATGTGTGAATCAATACAAAGACAAGACTATGTGTGAATCAATACAAAGACAAGACTATGTGTGAATCAATACAAAGACAAGACTATGTGTGAATCAATACAAATACAAGACTATGTGTGAATCAATACAAAGACAAGACTATGTGTGAATCAATACAAAGACAAGACTATGTGTGAATCAATACAAAGACAAGAGTATGTGTGAATCAATACTAAGACAAGACTATGTGTGAATCAATACAAAGACAAGAGTATGTGTGAATCAATACAAAGACAAGACTATGTGTGAATCAATACAAAGACAAGAGTATGTGTGAATCAATACTAAGACAAGACTATGTGTCATTATACAGCGATTTACGTTGCACTGTTTCGTTAGGTCTGTGGCCCAGTGCATCCGATTTCAACAGCCGTTTTTTAAATGTTGCCCTCCTTAACCCTTGGCTGTCCCCAGCCCATCTGCAAGGCCGCACTTCTTTGAGGTCAAAGTTGTCTTGCAAGACTATCGAATCTTCCCCACTTGGGTAGAAAAGGTGTGATGATGATGATATGATGGACTTAATGTACTACTTGTTCAAGTATCCGAGAAGAGAGGCAGTTCAGTGTGTCTGTGTCCCAGGATCGTCACGTCCTGCCAGAAACGTAGCATATACATGTGAGTGGGGGTATCTCCTTGCTCCCCGTTAGTATTCTCGGCTCCTCTGCAGTGATGGTAAGCCTAGCATTCCCCGCCACCTTGGAGGTTGTCATAAAGGGGCAGAGGTGCAATGTCCGCTGACCTGCATCTCTTCTTCGTCCATTGGGATGACTGATAGAAGACAAAAGTAAAGAACGAGGCAAGAATTCATTTACCCGGGAAACAAGCTTGGTTATGGCACGTATTTTTCCGGTGTGCAAACAAATCTCGTTGTCACAAGGCTGAGTCTCAGCAGTTCGCAGTGAGGTTGCTGCTCTACTGCTTACGACACCCCGATCGAGAACTAAGTCGTCTACAAATGATTTCACACCTCCACACCGCATGGGATGAATATCGGACAGGTCCCCGACCGCTTTGACCGGCGGCACTGCAGAGACCTATTTCTGCGGCTCAACCAGGTCGGGCTGAGACGCGAGCCCCAGGTCCCAACCATATCGTTGCCTCTTGACGCATGGGTGATAAGAATATCGTCGCATATCCGGGCGGGATTCTGGCTTAGAGGCGTTTAGCCATAATCCCTCAGAAGGTAGCCTCGTACCATTTGCTTATCAACCAAGCACTTTAACCAAATGTCTAAGACACGACTATGTGTGAATCAATGTCAAGATAAGACTATGTGTGAATCAATGTCAAGACACGACTATGTGTGAATCAATGTCAAGACACGACTATATGTGAATCAATGTCAAGACACGACTATGTGTGAATCAATGTCAAGATAAGACTATGTGTGAATCAACGCCAAGAAAAGACCATGTGTGAATCAATGCCAAGACAAGATTATGTGTGAATCAATGTCAAGACAAGACTATGTGTGAATCAATGTTTAGACAAGACTATGTGTGAATCAACGCCGAGACAAGACTATGTGTGAATCAATACAAAGACAAGACTGTGTGAATCAATGTCAAGACAAGAGTATGTGTGAATCATTGCTAAGACAAGACTATGTGGGTTTCGAATGATAGAAACTGAAAAATTGTAATTAATTGATTTAAACGAAAACAGTTGAACCAGTTGTAAAAATACCAACTATTTTCATCAGCTATAAGAAAACACAATTTCGAAATCCATTTTTACAGAACATTTCGTGTTTTTCAATTCTCAGAGACCAAATTATGTTGATTGACACTGAGAAAACAACATGTCTCAATTAAATCGTTGAAATAAAATCGTTAGAATCAAATCTTTTAAGCCACACGGTTTTAATGAGTTGTTCAAAACCAAATGTTTGATTTTCATAATAAAAGACACAAATATGTTTTTATAGCATGTTAGAAACCAAATGATTTAGAACGAGTCTAACAAATAAATATAAATTCATCTTTGATTCAAATTCTTGGAAACAAATTAATGCAGCCAACTATTGAAAGTCAAAATGAGTTAATACAATCTTCAAGAACATGTTTTCCTAAATTCTTAGCAAATACAATTATTTCACTAACTACATAAACTACTGAAACAGTCTTCAGACGGAAAGTACACATGCAGTGTGTACCAAACGATGATGAGATTAAACAACGGCATAAATTAATACCAGTAGAAACATGCGATGGCGTTAGGAAAAACAACAAAGAAAACCCTTAGAGATTTGTGATGATGCGAAGACTTCTTCTAAGATTATGAGTTGCGTACGCCCAAATACAAATGACTGCATTTTGAATATTTAAATAAATCCAAATAGAAATACCTCAAATTCTCTGCACAAATAGAAGAAATAACGGAGGACAAAAAGCACTTGTTTGTTCAGAAATTATTACAATGTTTTAAACTTTTTATTGCTTGCGAATTAATAAATTTCGAAATTTTGCTGTTCTTTTTTATTGTTTGTTTGGCGAAGGGTTTTGTGCGACGCACAGACGAGGATATGTCCCCTTGCCAGAAGTAGTGGCAATCGAAGAAGGCGAAAAACAGCGCGGTCCAACACTTCTTTCATTCCCGATTGTGCCCATAGAATAAGCCACCACTGCAGTTGGCTCCGTTTGCAGGAAGTCTGTTTCCAAGTATTTGCAATGAATCACTGTTTCACTTCAATCTGAAACAAAGGTTTAAACTGCATCCTGTCTTTTCACAGGAAGTATGCATTCACGTTTTTGTACTGGCTGATTATAATAGCATACTTACTTACTTTCCGTGTCCAAACACCATGTCACACAGCATCCGTCCAGTATTCAGCAACTTGAACTGCCTTGTCGTTCGCCTCCATCATGTCGTTCATGTCACAGGTTTCAGGGAGGTTGGGGCAGGTAATCAGATGATCTTGGTCCTGAACTGCGCCGCATTCACATGTGTCGGCATCTGAGTATCCCCATTTCTTCAAGTTCGCTCTGTATCTTGAGACACCGGTTCGAAGTATGTTCATTGCCTTCCACACAGCATAGGGCAGGTGGTGTCCAGGCGCAGCCTCTCCCTTGAGCTCTATCCATGGATCCTGCCATGTTTTGCGCCACCTCTCGATGCGTTAACCTTCCGGGATTGTCTGGATGGTCTCTGTCGATTTTAAGAAACTGTGTCTTGATTTAAGTCTTGTGGCTTGTTTTTGGTGGTCAAACATCGGGTGTCTAGGGTCGTTTTCCTGTTTCCCTCGTTCGATTTCTGCAGCTATACCTCTTCTTATATCAGGTGGTACAATGCCAATTAAGGGATATATTTTGTTTGTGGGGATGGGTTTAAGGCACCATGACAGTATCCTGCCCATCTCGTTCACTGCTGTATCAACGTGTTTTGCGTGGGCGGAGTTTTTCCAGACGGGGGCTGCATATTCCGCTGCGGAAAGGCACAGGGCAATCGCTGATGTGCGTAAGACTGACGTCTGAGCATCCCATGTTGTGCCAGTCAATTTTCTGATAATGTTGTTTCTCGCATGTACTTTACGCTTTGTCTCATGACAGTGTGTCATATAGGATAATGTGCGATTCAACTTCACACCCAGGTATTTGGGAGCCGGGCAGTGTTCAAGATCCTGTCCTTGCCATCTGATCCGTAGTTCTCTGTTTGCCTCTCTGTTCTTGAGATGATAGGCGCATACCTGAGTTTTGCTAGGGTTTGGTTGTATGTGGTTTTCCCGATAATACTCTGCTAGGTCATTCAGAGAGCGTGTTAGTTTACCTTCTACCTCCTCGAAGCCATTAGCCTGATCAGCGACTGCAGTATCATCGGCGTATATAAATTTCCTGGTGTCTGCATCCATAGGTTGGTCATTGTTATAGATGTTTTATAGCATAGGAGCAAAAACACTTCCTTGAGCCAGGCCGTTGGTTTGATTTCGCCATCTGCTCTCTTTATTCCCCAAGGTTACATAGAATCGCCTGTTTTGAAGTAAGCATTTGATTATGTTAGACAGACGCCAGTCTTTCATCATGTGATGATGATAATACAGTTTTATTATTAATTTCTAGCAAGAACCCATCAGTAACGGCAAAGTAAATAAAAAGCATTAAACTATTTTGACATTTTTTAAAAAGGCAATGTAAAAGCCATTTGAAAGCGTTTTTATCATTCAAATTTGAAATAAATAAAAGTTCTCTAGTCAGTTTTTAACCATTAACTTAAGGACATATGTTGTTGTTGTTGTTGTTGTTGTTGTTGAATGCCCAGAATGAGTAAGTATACTTTTGGTGCGACCTGGAAAGGGCGTTATGTGACGGATTGTAGTAGCTTTCTCCACATCCCGAGTGTGCTGATGAGAGTAGACCGGGTTCCACCAGTCAGTTGTGCTATTCCTAGCTTCATCTGCGTGACGCTAACTACTACGAAGATCACATCGATCCACGTCTTGCTTGCCAAACGGTCTTTAAAAGAAGCCTGTTGCAGGAAACTTCACATGGAAGAGAGATAGTGATCTTGGACAGCAATATTTTGTCTGACCCTGACGCGACGTCCTGGTCAGTATGTTGTGCTCTTCAATTAGTCCTTCGCTCTACAAACTCAGTTCGCATGGGTCATACACATATTTTGTGACTTGCCGTTCTAACATATAGAATGTAACAATTGCACTTTGACCGACGCACAAACTACCGAAATTATTGAATGCACGTCTAATTATTATGTCGATTCACTTACAATGATCGCAAAATATTTGTACATATACATGTAAAATACTTTTGGGTTAAATGTAATATACAATGTCGTATGTGATGATGTAAAACGGAAAGCCTAAACCTCGACAAAGACGGGAACAAGCTATAGAAGCTAGTCAGAGCCATGAACGACGAAACCCCGTCAAACAAACAAATTACCATCAAGCAGGGCGAAAACTTGCTCACAGGTAAGAAAGCCGCAAACGCTTTTGTCGATCACTATGCCAGAGCAAACCACATCGAGGTCCCTGCAGATAGGCATACAGACATTAGTGAAGAGCTAAAGGGGCACGACAACATCAATACGGCACCTGAAGAGCACATGATGGCCAAATTAACAATGAGCGAAATGGAAGAGGCTATGAGAACATTAAAGAAAAGGCAATCTCCCGGAAAAGACGGGATAACAAACGAAATGCTGATGGGGCTGGGCCAAACAGCGAAGAGAAAACTGCTATCGATCCTGAACCAAAGCTGGAAAAGGGGAATTGTACCCGAGGCATGGAAAGACGCAATACTGGTACCAGTACCAAAAACAGGAAAGGACAAAACAGATCCAAATGGATACAGGCCCATCAGCCTACTGAGCTGTGTCGGCAAGCTGATGGAACGGATGATAAACACCAGACTGATGTGGCATCTGGAAGAAAAACGAATACTAATTCCACAGCAAGCCGGCTTTAGACAGCACAGATCCACTGAGGACCAGGTCATCCTCATAGCCCAGGAAATAGAAGATGCCTACCAGGCACAGAAACACACAATAGCTGTTTGGGTGGATCTGGAAAAGGCATTTGACAAAGTCTGGAAAGACGGACTTAGAGTCAAGCTAATAAGAAGTGATGTTTGTGGGAAAATGTACAAGTGGATCAACCACTACCTCAAACAAAGAACGGCCAGAGTCCAAGTACAAGGGCAGATGAGCAAAAAGGTGACACTCGAGCAGGGAGTACCCCAAGGGGGAGTACTGTCACCCACACTCTTCCTGATATATATAAACGACATTACAGAGAATATACCAAGGAGAGTCCATAGCTCAATGTTTGCAGACGATCTGGCTATGTGGACTCTGAAAAGAATCTCACCATAGCAAGAAATCGGATGCAGCAGGCCCTAACATCGCTGGAAGAGTGGGCGAATTCATGGCTGGTCAAAATAAACGAGGAGAAAACCACATGCACAATATTCAAACGACAACCCAACCTATCTGGGAGTCACATTTGATCGGCGCATGACATGGAAAAACCAGATCGAGAGAAACCGAATGAGAGCCAGAGAAAGAATGGCAATCATGAGGAAACTTGCTGGCACAAGCTGGGGAGCAGACGAAGGCATACTAAAGAAACTGTACACTGGAAGAGTGAGACCAGTTCTCGAGTATGGCATTGCGGCATGGACAACAGCAGCAAAGGCAAACTTCGATAAAGTTAGCAAACTTCAAAACCAAGCCATGAGAGTTATAACAGGAGGCATGAAGTCAACGCCAATTGTAGAACTTGAAAAGATTACAAAACTGCAATTCATGACCGATAGAAGAGACTGCAGAGCCCAGCTGCAGTCAGAGAAACTCCGAAGACTGACTGACCATCCAATGCACCAGAGACTAAACAATTTGAGAAATGGGAAACTAAAGCGGAGAAACTTTGCAGAAATAGTCAAAGCAAAGATGCACGAAGATCCCATAAACGCACTAACAACACCAAAACCCATCACTACTGTACGAAAACCTACCTGGAGGCAGGATATATTCCCAGAGGAGGTAGAAAATATATCAGGTATTGGAAACAAAAACTGCCAGACTGAAAAAGAAAGGAGAGATACTACCCTAAGCTTCATATCGAAAAGCTACCCAAGCATGGACTGGACCCATGCATACACCGACGGTTCTGTAACAAACAATACACAGAACGGAGGGGCAGGAGCATTCCTGAACCTACCAAATGGCAAACAAATAACACTGTCATTCGCTACTGGTAAGTACACAAGCAATTTCAGAGCGGAGGCAGAGGCACTGAGGGCGGCAGTGGAAGAAATGGTGACACACAATGAAAATGAAAGCCATATAGTCCTGCTTACAGATGCTCTCGCCGTAGTCACAGCGCTAAAAAGCCAAAAAAACACTGAGCTTAATGACTTAAGAGCAGCACTCTGCAAACTGTGCCAGCAGTCCGCACCAAAAAGGGTAGTGGTACAGTGAGTCCCATCACACTGCAACATCCAAGGCAACGAGGAGGCAGACAGACTGACAAACGAAGGTGCAAGACTACCACAAACAGATATTAGTATGACGTACGAAGAGTCAAAACGGCTTATCAAAGCCAGATTCATGACCAAATGGGAAACGGAACTTACTGGTTACACCAAAAACGATGCCTATTACCAGTTGAACCGAAGAGATCAGGTTGTTGTCTTTAGACTTCGCACTGGCCACAATAGACTGAGGTACCACCTATTCAACAAACTGAAGATAGGAGGTACCGACGAAAGCCCGTGCGGTACTGGTAAAATGACCGCTGAACATCTGCTGCAGAACTGCCCGACATACGAGGATCAGAGAGAGCAGATGTGGCCATCACCAGTGGAACTGCAAGACAAGCTCTATGGCAGTGGCGACAGCCTCAGGATGACCGCCGCTTTTTTCGAAAAAATAATGGTTACTGTCTGACTGCGTACGAAGAAGAAGAAGAAAAGAAGTATGTGATTATGTGTTTCAGTCTTCATTGAACGTGGCCTATTCTTTTGGGAGGTGTGTAGTACACACGTATGCTTTAGTGAATTGCCTGTGCTTACTGTAAGCAATTTCATATTTATATTTAAAATACGGAAGGTTAAAGTACAATTTTACAAGTGAAAAATCATTAATAGGTTTTCCTCTAGCATGCACATATTGTCGATTATCCTACATCATGCACATATTGTCGATTATCCTACATCATGCACATATTGTCGATTATCATACAGCATGCACATATTGTCGATTATCCTACAGCATACACATATTGTCGATTATCCTACAGCATGCACATATTGTCGAATATGAAGACTTGATTGGCTGTTGCTAGTACCCTTCGTAGTTGAATTACGTTTTCTTGTCGACACTCATTTGATGGCTGGTTACGGTTGCTTTCCTTACATCGCGAGACCTACATGAAATAGAAGACTGGAGTCATCCTGACTTTAGTGCAATGCGAGGTTCGAAATTAAGTTTACCACTTGGTGGAATTACAGTGTCGATCCCCATGTCGTTGACCAGGCTGCTATGGCACAATTTATTTACAGGTTCGAGGAGGAGGACGTTATGTGGGGTCTTGATAAATATGTTTCACCTGATCCTCTGACAATAGCCATGGTGATCCAGCTGAGGGCGACACATGGCTCACTTGAGCACCGTCTCTGGGGTCTTTCACACATCGCCATTTGGGCCTACACATCAGTGACATCCGGGCATTCTCACTCGTTATGGATGCCGTACAACATGCCAAGGATTCCAAGCACAGCTGGGAGGCAATGTAGTCAAAAGGAAAGATGAAACCTTAAGCACAGCAACCACTCTGTGGTACTCGTGCAGCAAAAAAGCATTTCCTGCATGACCCCCGACAATGTCGCAAGATTCACTCGAGCTGCGTAACACTGGCGATCCTACAACAAAAAAAGCTAGCCTTCTACTGGACAGGACGTTCCAGGAAGACTTACAACTGGAAACAGATAGGACCCGTATATAAAACAAAAAAAACACATTACTGTTCGAGCCCATCCCGCTAATCAGAGAAACGCACCTACGGATACCACCATCTCGCTCACGGGGTTTAGACCTGCTCAAGATCAACCGCCTTGTAGATGGACATGTCAACTTAGAATAAGTCTGTCGATGATTACTTGTCATCCCTAGAGTGGGTGTCCTGAGAAACTGTTTCACTTGACCCGGATTACTTGTCATCCCTAGAGTGGGTGTCCTGATAAACTGTTTACCCTGACCCGGATTACTTGTCATCCCTAGAGTGGGTGTCCTGATAAACTGTTTCACCTGACCCGGATTACTTGTCATCCCTAGAGGTGGGTGTCCTGATAAACTGTTTCACCTGACCCGGATTACTTGTCGTCCCTAGAGGTGGGCGTTCTGATAAAATTGTTTCACCTGACCCTGATTACTTGTCGTTCCTAGAGATGAATGTCCTTATAAGATATGTACCATCTGACCCTAATTACGTGTCGCCCCTAGTGGTGGGTATCTTTATAATTATGTCCCATCTGACACATTTTACTCGTTGCCCCTAAATGACGCATGTATGAAGTGCATTTTGAAAACAGCAGCTGGAAAAACGGAAGTAATTAGAAGCTTGAAACAGAAAAGCCACTCATATTTTCAAGTCAGAAAAACCAAAAAATAATGGCATCAAGTTAACGATTCTCGGAAGCTTTCTATGAGACGATGGCAAAACTTTAAAGGAAAGTTCTATCTCATCATTCCAAGGATCATTACTAGGGCAGCCCAATTTTTAAATAAGGACAAGAAGGTAACATGATCAGCAATAAAGTAACACAAACTAGGGGAGGAGGCGGACAGCAAGACGAATTTCTGGTCAAGCAAAACATACTGATCAGACATGTTTATCAGGGCCAGACAAAATGTACTGGCCAAAACCTTCATCTTGGCTTCCTCGTAGCCTTCCATTGAAAATGGCTGTTTTCATGGCAGTCTCGCTAGCAAGGTGATGGATTGACGTGATACGTGTAATTGTGAGTGACACGCAGATGAAGCCAGGCATAGCACAACCGCTTGAAGTACTTTGGTCCACCTTCATCAGCACCATCGGGATGAGATGAAAGCTACGACAACACGTCCTTTTCAGGGCGCTCCCACAAAAAAGCCTTCTCATTGTAGGGATTCAACAACAACTACACCTCTATTATCAGTTTCAGCCACGGACACATAGTAAGTCTCAAGAACCAAATAACCTATTGTGAGTAAATATTTGATAGTTAAAAGTGGTCAGGGTCCCTAGGTGAGACATGGTCAGAAATGAAGATAGATCAACAACATAATCGAAACAATACCATACATGAGATATGAAGAGATAAAAATGGTTGAGGACACGTCAGTAAGTATGTAGCAAACTGATCTGGAATATCTAAACATGTGTCATTAGGTGGCTGCACCATTCCGCTTTGTGGTTTGTATAGGTAGTAGACGCTTGGTACAGTATGGTGTAACTTCAGTTCAGTTCATCCCGTAACCCATCTGGTCGTTGGGGCACAATTGAAGACACTCCCAGAAACCTACCCCACATATTCTGTCTGCTGCCGTCAGTCATGCCTCATCGAGACGAAGGTTTGACCACTCATTGATGTTGTTACCCATCTCTTCCTTAGACTACCCCGCCCTCTCTTTCCTGGGACGGAACCATGCAGTATCGAATTTGGACATGTGAGCCTAGATACAAAATGACATCTGTGCTAACATAGTGTGACAATGATGATAGTGGTGATGATCGTGATGATAATGATCGTGATAATGATGATCGTGATGACGATGATGATGATCGTGATGATGATGATGATGATGATCATGATGATGAAGATAATGATGATGATCGTGATGATGATGATGATCGTGATGATGATGATGATCGTAATGATGATGATGATCGTGATGATGATGATCGTGATGATGATGATCGTGATGATGATGATGATGATCGTGATGATGATCATGATGAAGATGATGATCGTGACAGAGATGATCGTGATGAGGATGATGATCGTGATGATGATGATCGTGATGATGATGATGATCGTGATGATGATAATGATCGTGATGAGGATGATTGTGAAGATGATGATGATGATGATCGTGATGATGATGATGATCGTGACAGTGATGATCGTGATGATTCTGATCGTGATGATGATGATGATCGTGATGATGATGATGATCGTATGATGATGATGATCATGATGATGATCGTGATGATGATGATCGTGATAACGATGATGATCGTGACAGTGATGATCGTGATGAGGATGATCCTGATCGTGATGATGATGATCGGTATGATGATGATGATAATCGTGATGACGATGGTGATGATGATAGTGATGATGATGATCGTGATGATGATGATAATGATCGTGATGATGATGATCGGTATGATGATGATGATCGTGATGATGATGATGATGATCGTGATGATGGTGATCGTGATGATACTGATGATGGTCGTGATGATGATTATCGATATGATGATGATCGTGATGATGATGATCGTGATGATGATGATCGATATGATGATGGCGATGATGATGATGATGATCGTGATGATGGTGATCGTGATGATGATGATGATCGTAATGATGATGATCGGTATGATGATGATGAAGATCGTGATGATGATGATCATGATGATTATGATCGTGATGATGATGATCGTGGTGAGGGTGATGATGATCGGTATGATGATGATGATGATCGTGATGATGGTGATCGTGATGATACTGATGATGGTCGTGATGATGATTATCGATATGATGATGATGATGATCGTGATGATGATGATGATGATGATTATGATGATGATGATCGTGATGATGATCGTGATGATGATCGCGGTGATGATGATCTGATGATCGTGATGATGATGATCGTGATAATGATGATGATCGTGATGATGATGATCGTGATGATGATGATCGTGATGATGATGATGATCGTGATGATGATGATCGTGATGATGATGATCGTGATGATGATGATCGTGATTATGATGATGATCGTGATGATGGTGATCGTGATGATGATGATTGTGATGATGATGATCGTGATGATGATGATGATGATGATCGTAATGATGATGATCGTGATGATGATGATGATGATGATCGTGATGATGATGATGATGATGATGATATTGGTGATGATGATGATCGTGATGATGATGATCGTGATAATGATGATCGTGATGATGATGATGATCGTGACGATGATGATGATCGTGTTGATGATGATGTTCGTGATGATAATGATGATCGTGATGATGATGATCGTGATGATGGTGATGATGATCGTGATGATGATGATGATCTTGATGATTATGATGATGATCGTGATGATGATGATGATGGTGATGATTATGATTATGATCGTGATTATGATGATGATTGGTATGATGATGATGATGATCGTGATGATGATCATGATGATCGTGATAATGATGATGATGATGATGATGATGATGATCGTGATGATGATGATCGGGATGATGATGATCGTGATGATGATGATGGTGATCGTGACGATGATGATGATCGTGTTGATGATGAGGATGATCGTGTTGATGATGATGATCGTGATGATGATGATGATCGTGATGATGATGATCGTGATGATGATGATCGTGATGATTTTGATCGTGATGCTGATGATCGTGATGATGATGATCGTGATGATGGTGATGATGATCGTGATGCTGATGATCGTGATAATGATGATCATGATGATGATGATCGTGATGATGATGATGATCTATATGATTATGATGATGATCGTGATGATAATGATGATCGTGATGATGATGATGATCGTGATGATGATGATGATCGTGATAATGATAATCATGATGACGTTGATGATGATCGTGATGATGAACATCGTGATGATGATGATGATCGTGATGATGATGATGATGATTATGATGATGATGATGACCGTGATGATGATGATGATGATGAAACAAATCGTAATTAGTGAGACGGGTGAGCTGCTAGCTGCACATGTTCTCACATCTTGGAATCAAACTGGACAGAACCACTTCATTTCCTTTTCCACCTTGATTATCGAACCTTGATTTTTATCACAGCAGCCGCCGATAACTCAGCTCCGCGCAAATATGACGTCACAAATGCAATTAAAATTATCTCAGCTTTGCCACTTATCAGAGGATATTCATCTGTTAAATTGTATCTTTAATGTATGGTCGCAGGACAGGCTCGGTTAGGGTTTCTTCCTGTACAGAAGTAAAATTAGATGGGGCTCTGGCGCTGAGAGGGTTTTGAATCCATGCGAAATTGTCTATATTATCGTCTTGAAAGTATATTTCAAACACGTTGAGCTTGGACAGGTGCTCTTCGAAACCACATTTTTGGTGGTGAGAGAAATCTTCTTCAGTGAAAATTACCAGCTGCAGCTGTAAGGGAGAAGGGATTAACGTCTGGTCAGGGAAAATATACTGATTTGGCATGTTAGTCAGCGCCAGATCAAATATACTGAACGTGAATGTTAGTCATGACCAGGTAAAACATAATATTCGTGAATTTTAGTCAGGGCCGGGTCAAATATACTGATCGTGAATTTTAGTCTGGGCCAGGTCAAATAAACTGATCGTGAATTGTATTCAGGGCCGGGTCAAATATACTGATCGGGCATATTAGTCAGGGCCAGGTCAAATATACTGATCGTGAATTTTAGTCAGGGCCAGGTCAAATATACTGATCGTGAATTTTAGTCAAGGCCGGGTAAAACATACTAATCGGACATGATAGTCAGAGTCAGGTAAAACAAACTAATCGGACATGGTAGTCAAGGTTAGGTAAACATACTAATCGGATATGTTAGTCAGGGTCAGGTAAAACATACTGATCGGACATGTTATTTAGGATCAGGTAAAACATACTAATCGGACATGTTAGTCAGGGTCAGGTAAAACATACTGATCGAACATGTTATGTAAGGTCAGGTAAAACATACTAATCGGACATGTTAGTCAGGGTCAGGTAAAACATACTAATCGGACATGTTAGTCCAGAGTCCAAGTACAAGGGCAGATGAGCAAAAAGGTGACACTCGAGCAGGGAGTACCCCAAGGGGGAGTACTGTCACCCACACTCTTCCTGGTATATATAAACGACATTACAGAGAATATACCAAGGAGAGTCCATAGCTCAATGTTTGCAGACGATCTGGCTATGTGGACCTCTGAAAAGAATCTCACCATAGCAAGAAATCGGATGCAGCAGGCTCTAACATCGCTGGAAGAGTGGGCGAACTCATGGCTGGTCAAAATAAACGAGGAGAAATCCACATGCACAATATTCTTGCTTTCAATAAAACACCAAAATACCAAATTAAGTTTAAATGGCAAATTCCTGCAGCCAAACGACAACCCAACCTATCTGGGAGTCACATTTGATCGGCGCATGACATGGAAAAGTCAGATCGAGAGAAACCGAATGAGAGCCAGAGAAAGAATGGCAATCATGAGGAAACTTGCTGGCACAAGCTGGGGAGCAGACGAAGGCATACTAAAGAAACTGTACACTGGAAGAGTGAGACCAGTTCTCGAGTATGGCATTGCGGCATGGAAACCAGCAGCAAAGGCGAACTTCGATAAAGTTAGCAAACTTCAAAACCAAGCCATGAGAGTTATAACAGGAGGCATGAAGTCAACGCCAATTGTAGAACTTGAAAAGATTACAAAACTGCAATTCTTGACCGATAGAAGAGACTGCAGAGCCCAGCTGCAGTCAGAGAAACTCCGAAGACTGACTGACCATCCAATGCACCAGAGACTAAACAATTTGGGAAATTGGGAAACTAAAGCGGAGAAACTTTGTAGAAATAGCCAAAGCAAAGATGCACGAAGATCCCATAAACGCACTAACAACACCAAAACCCATCACTACTGTACGAAAACCTACCTGGAGGCAGGATATATTTCCAGAGGTGGTAGAAAATATACCAGGTATTGTAAACAAAATCTGCCAGACTGAAAAAGAAAGGAGAGATACTACCCTAAGCTTCATATCGAAAAGCTACCCAAGCATGGACTGGACCCATGCATACACCGACGGTTCTGTAACAAACACTACACAGAACGGAGGGGCAGGAGCATTCCTGAACCTACCAAATGGCAGACAAATAACACTGTCATTCGCTACTGGTAAGTACACAAGCAATTTCAGAGCGGAGGCAGAGGCACTGAGGGGGGCAGTGGAAGAAATGGTGACACACAATGAAAATGAAAGCCATATAGTCCTGCTTACAGATGCTCTCGCCGTAGTCACAGCACTAAAAAGCCAGAAAAACACTGAGCTTAATGACTTAAGAGCAGCACTCTGCCAACTGTGCCATCAGTCCGCACCAAAAAGGGTAGTGGTACAGTGGGTCCTATCACACTGCAACATCCAAGGCAACGAGGAGGCAGACAGACTGGCAAAAGAAGGTGCAAGAGTACCACAAACAGAAACTAGTATGACGTACGAAGAGTCAAAACGGCTTATCAAAGCCAGATACATGACCAAATGGGAAACCCAACATACTGGTTACACCAAAAACGATGCCTATTACCAGTTGAACCGAAGAGAGCAGGTCGTTGTCTTCAGACTTCGCACTGGCCACAATAGACTGAGGTACCACCTATTCAACAAACTGAAGATAGGTGGTACCGACGAATGCCCGTGCGGTACCGGTAAAATGACCGCTGAACATCTGCTGCAGAACTTCCCGACATACGAGGATCAGAGAGAGCAGATATGGCCATCACCAGTGGAACTGCAAGACAAGCTCTATGGCTGTGACGACAGCCTCAGGATGACCGCCGCTTTTTTCGAAAAAATAATGGTTACTGTCTGACTGCGTACGAAGAAGGACATGTTAGTTAGGGTCAGGTAAAACATACTGATCGGACATGTTATTTAGGGTCAGGTAAAACATACTAATCGGACATGTTAGTCAGGGTCAGGTAAAACATACTGATCGAACATGTTATTTAGGGTCAGGTAAAACATACTAATCGGACATGTTAGTCAGGGTTACGTAAAACATATTGGCCAAACCCCCACACTCTCTCGTACTTCTCCCTGTAGACGAGCTGTTCTTATTGCAGCCTGGCTAACAAGGTAGGAGATCGGCGTGATCCCTGTAGTAGTGAGCGACACGAAGCTAAAAGCTAGCATAGGACGTCCGTCTGGAGGGTCGAACTTCATTAGTTCGCTCGGAAGATATAGATAGCTACTGCAACCCGACACTAACCCCTGTTCAGGAGGCACAAGTTTAATCGTACTTATTATGGGCATCCAGCAACAATAACAACAACAACAACAGCTATCTGCTGGTGCAAGAAGGTGACATAATCTATGCTAAACACTTCACCCGATGTCCTTTTCCGCAGCTGTAACTTTATCCTGAAAGCTCAAACCGTCTCTATCAATTTCAAAGCCGGCATGTTGTCTACCTAGCGGAAATATTTTCAATGCTTTTAACCTTTCAAATATATCACGTATGCACAAACAAATCAAAACGTGTTTCCACAAAGAGTTCGTCATGCTTGTGTTTTTCATCTTCTAGAAAAGTGTACATGTCCTGCCGGAATTCAAACGTTCAGTACAGAACTGTGCCACGAGAGAACTGGCGCGTAGGGCAGAAGTACAACAAAGAAGTGAATGCTCACGCGATTTTCTTTTAAAGAGTTTGCTTTCTCTGGCCAAGTTGTTTGTAAAGCTTACCACATCCATTAGACATTGTTAGACCAGAATCAGTTGAGGACTCGATACGTTGATGTGAGTGCTTCTCTATGACTGATGCAATGAGTCCACAGTGAATCCGGAGCTTGCTTCTAATTAGTGCCTGCAATCGTTAAAAACGGCTGTTCATCAAACGACCACCATCAGTACAGGCATTAACGCACTCTAAGCAATCCCCATTATTTTCAACTACTATATATGTGTCCATGATCTCGAAGAAATTCTGAGCCGTGAAATTTAACTTAATAGCTTTAGACTACTTTAAAAGACTGTAGACTCTGCATACAACCAGTTTATTTACATTCACTAAATCTAAAAATACATAGTAGTCAAATCTATTCTTGAATGCATTAATTGACCCTGTCTCCACTATTGTCTGTGGCACTGCATTCCAAGCATTCACTACTCCATGACTAAAAACATGTTTCCTGTTAACTAGCCTGGACCTTTCTTCAATTAATCTTGTTCTTGTAGGCCGCTGGATTTTGATTTTTTTTTTTTAAAACTTGTTATAGTCTAATTTATGCTTCCCGTTGATTATCGTATTAAACCTGTAATAAATCACTGAGATTCTGGTCATTTCTACACATTGTATTCCGGGTTTTCTAAGTCTTTCCTAATAACTATAATTCTGGAATCCCACTATCAGTTTTTTCGCTCTTCTTTGTATCCTTTCCAGCATGTTTATATCCCCTTTACTATAAGGACTCCACACCTGTACACCGTACTCCAATCTAGGTCTAACTAAGGCTTTATACAACTCTTCCATGATCCCATGTTTAATATTTATTTTCACTTCCAGTGATACTTCTACAAAAGAGACGTTCTTCCACAATGCCATTACTATGTAAGATCTATTCATATCAAATGAGATATGTTGGTGATGGCGTGGTCTAGTGGTTAAGTAACACGACTCACAATTAGAAGATGCTGAATTCGATCCCGATCACAGCACCGGCCGTTACCCCGGGGAAGCAAACTTTAGAAAATGCAGGAGGAAGCAAGCCCTTACATAAAATGCATGCTGAAGTAAGATGCACTGGTCCGACAGGCGCAAAATAAAAACCACAGTGCAACGCACACCCCCTTGTGGATTAGAGAAATAAGGCGAACGCCCAAAAATTAAATAAAATAAGATGTGTGTCCTCATTACTGCCATTGGCATCAGCCAGCTGTAACCGAAATTCCTTGACTTTTATTTTGTGAAATGTATTGATCAATGACATCCTCCTCCATGGCCTATATTGACCCACCTAATAGTAGTGTTATACAAAGGCACCTGTGAAAGCAGATCCCTCGCAGAATGATCGCTCTTAATCATCACTAAATCTACAGAGGAACTGAGGCGCTAGTTAGTCAGGCACAAGATACTGACCAGGACGTCGCTTCAGGGTCAGGCACAACACAATGGCCACGACTACAATCTCTCTTCCATGTAACGTTCCCTAGAAACAGTCTGTCTTCAAGGCAGCCCGGCTGACGAGATGTGGATGTGATCCCCGTAGTAGTAAGCGCCATGCAGATGAAGCTGAGCATAGCACAACCGCCTGGAGGACTGCGGTCCACCTCAAAATGCTCAGGATGTTAGGAAAGCTACTACAACCTCCCACTTAACGCCCTTTTCAGGCGCACAAACGAGGAAACTTACTCATTATGGGCATTAAACAACAACAACAACCACAGCCAATCTACAGCAGCCAGTAGAGTTATCTGCTCAGCGATAGCATGGGGTTTTATTTTACACTTCCGGGATCTATGCGCGAACTAGTGTTATGCTAGCAAATATGCTTTCAACTATTTTATCAAAGCTTTTGTTTAACTTGGCAAGGCACTGTTTTCTGTATGCGTGTCGGAGGATGATTGACATCATATCAGTCTCAGGGGAAAATGGGCTTCACGCTCGAGTCAGTTGGAGTCTGCATCTTGGTGCAAATTAGTTTCCCCTGCCTGCATGCCAGCACACACAGCCTGCCTTCCAGCTGGGTCTGTCTTTGGCAAGTTCCTCCCAGTGGTACGTGTATGATACGTGACCTTTAGTTCTCAAATTGCAACCAACTTCCCGATAAAATGATAGCTGGCAGTTGGTACATATACTCTTATTAGTGGGATCGTTTGAATTTCCAACATGCGATGGATATTTGACATGGCCTTCAAATGATTTTTGTCGAAAATGAAGTTTATTTACAATTACTAGCATATGTACATATATAACATTCAACTCACTCGTTGTCTCGTGACATCTCGTTAGGCTGTGGTTTCAGAAAGATGCACATCGAAGTTCGTGGCGGGTTTTCCCGTCAAATGTAAAAAAAAAATCTTTTAGTATAAACACAAGCTTTTACTAACAACACTTAGTCTTTATAATATTGACACTTATTGTTTTAATTCTTAGAACTTTCTTGTGCAACAAACACGTTTCTATGATTGGTTTCTAAATTGTGACATTGTTAACTTGTAAGCATACACTCTGGTGCATAAACTCTTTGTACACAGAGGTCTTTCTTCATCGCTGAGATGTGTTGATGCAAACCCCACATCTAAATAACTTGGGTATCGCCGTTTATTCATTCCCTGCCACTATTTTGTATCTTTTATTTTCACTCATACAATTGTTATTCACATTATAAGCAAAAAGTCCAAACAACATCGTCCATTGTTAGGAAGATAAGAACAATAGTTTGAGTGGTCCGCCGGGGTCTTTGTGTGTGACGACAAGAATAGCACTTCCGTCCCACAGAGAGCATGCCATAAGAGGCGACTACCTGTGTGACATGGCATAACACCGGCCATGATTAGGTGGTTTGTTAAGAGCAGCATAGATGGAACGTAAGATATTGCTACTTTGCTCTAGTATTTTAGTTTATTACAGTAAGAAGATTTGCACATCAGTAAACTGCCCTCTGCAGCAGTTGTCCTTCCTTTTCTTCTTCTTCTTCTTCTTACGCTGTCAGACGTCGACCTTTATTTTTTTTAAAAAGCGGCGGTCATCCTGAGGCTATCGACACTGCCATAGAGCTTGTCTAGTGTTGCCACTGGTGATGGCCACATCTGCTTTCTCTGATCCTCGTATGTCGGGCAGTTTTGCAGCAAATGCTCAGCGGTCATTTTCCCGGTCCCACACGGGCATTCGTCAGTGCCACCTATCTTCAATTTGTTGAATAGGTTGTACCTCAGTCTATTGTGGCCAGTGCGAAGTATGAAGACCACGGCCTGCTCTCTTCTGTTCAACTGGTAAGAGGCATCGTTTTTTGTGTAGCCAGTATGTTCTGTTTCCCATTTGGTCATGTATCTAGCTCTAATAAGCCGTTTTGACTCTTCGTATGTCACACTAGTATCTGGTTGTGGTAGTCTTGCACCTTCTTTTGCCAGTCTGTCTGCCTCCTCGTTGCCTTGGATGTTGCAGTGGGATGGAACCCATTGTACCACTACTCTTTTTGGTGTGGACTGCTGGCATAGTTCAGAGTACTGCTCTTAAATCATTGTTCAGTATTTTTCTGGCTTTTTAGTGCTGTGACTACGGCCAGGGCATCTGTAAGCAGGATTATATGGCTTTCATTAATTTTACCTCTCACCATTTCTTCCACTGCCGCCCTCAGTGTCTCTGCCTCCGCTCTGAAATTGCTTGTGTATTTTCCAGTTGCCAATGACAGTGTTATTTTTCTGCCATTTGGGAAGCTCAGGAATGCCCCTGCCCCTCCGTTCTGTGTTGTGTTTGTTACAGAACCGTCGGTTTATGCATGGGTCCAGTCCATGCTTGGGTAGTTTTTCGTTATGTAGCTCAAGGTTGTATCTCTTCTTTCCTTTTCAGTCTGGTAGTTTTTGTTTCCAATACCTGGTATATTTTCTACCACCTCTGGAAATATATGCTGCCACCAGGTAGGTTTTCGTACAGTAGGGATGGGCTTTGGTGTTGTTGGTGCGTTCATAGGGTCTTTGTGCATCTTTGCTTCGGCTATGTCTGCAAAGTTTCTCCGTCTTAGTTTCCCATTTCCGAAATTGTTTAGTCTCTGGTGCATTGGATGGTCAGTCAATCTTCTGAGTTTCTCTGCTTGCTGCTGTGCTCTGCAGTCTCTTCTGTCGGTCATGGATTGCAGATTTATAATCTTTTCCAGTTCTACAATTGGCGTTGACTTCATGCCTCCTGTTACAACTCTTTTGGCTTGGTTTTGGAGTTTGCTGATTTTATCGAAGTTCGCCTTTGCTGCTGTTGTCCATGCCGCAATGCCATACTCGAGAACTGGTCTCACTCTTCCACTGTACAGTTTCTTTAGTATACTTTCGTCTGCTCCCCAGCTTGTGCCAGCAAGTTTCCTCATGATTGCCATTCTTTCTCTGGCTCTCATTCGGTTTCTCTCGATCTGACTTTTCCATGTCATGCGCCGATAAAATGTGACTCCCATGTAGTTTGGGTTGGCGTTTGGCTGCAGGTATTTGCCGTTAAGACTTAATTTGGTGTTTTGGGGTTTGTTTGAAAGCGAGAATATCGTACATGTTTTTTTCTCGTTTATTTTGACCAGCCATGAGTTCGCCCACTCTTCCAGCGATGTTAGGGGCTGCTGCATCCGATTAATTGCTATGATGAGATTCTTTTCTGAAGTCCACATAGCCAGATCGTCTGCAAACATTGAGCTGTGGCCTCTTCTTGGTATATTCTCTGTTATGTTATTTATATACACCAGGAAGAGTGTGGGTGACAGTACTCCCCCTTGGGGTACTCCCTGCTCAAGTGTCACCTTTTTGCTCATCTGCCCTTGTACTTGAACTCTGGCTGTTCTGTTTTTGAGGTAGAGGCTAATCCATTTGTACATTTTCCCCACAAACTTCACTTCTTCGTAGCTTGACTTTAAGTCCCTCTTTCCAGACCTTGTCAAATGCCTTTTCTAGGTCCACCCTAACCGCTACTGTGTGTTTTTGCTCCTGGTAGGCCTCCTCTATTACCTGGGCTATGAGGGTGACCTGATCCTCAGTGGATCTGTGCTGTCTAAAGCCTGCTTGCTGGGGAATTAGTATGTGTTTTTCTTCCAGATGCCACATCATTCTGGTGTTTATCATACGTTCCATCAGTTTGCCTACACAGCTCAATAGGCTGATAGGCCTGTATCCATTTGGATCCGTTTCCTTTCTTTGGTACAAGTACTGCGTCTTTTCATGCCTGTGGTACAATACCCCTTTTCCAGCTTTTGTTCAGGACTGATAGCAGTTTCCTCTTTGCTGTTTGGCCCAGCCCCATCAGCATTTCGTTTGTTATCCCATCTTCTCCGGGAGATTTCCTTTTCTTTAACGTTCTCATGGCCTCTACCATTTCATTCATTGTTAGTTTTGCCATCATATGCTCTTCTGGTGCCATATTGATGTTGTCGTGCCCCTTTTGCTCTTCCCTAATGTCTGTAAGCCTATCTGCAGGGACATCAATGTGGTTTGCTCTGGCATAATGTTCAACAAAGGCGTTTGCTGCTTTTTTTCCAGTGAACATGTTGTCACCCTGCTTGATTTTAATTTGTTTGTTTGATGGAGTTTCGTCATTCATGGCTCTGACTAACTTCCATAGTTTGTTCCCTTCTTTGTCTAAATGTAGGCTTTCTGTTTTGTTTTTCCAGCTTTCTCTTGTTGTTTGGTTTAGGGTGTATTTGTATTTCGCCGTGGTGGCTTTGAGGGCGATATTTTCCTCCAATGATTGTTCTCTCTCTGCCATGTTCCTAGCATTTGTGACTTCGTCTTTCGCTTTCTGTCTAGCATTTGTGACTTCGTCTTCCGCTTTCTGCAATTCATCATTCCAATAGGGCTTATAATTTTTCCTTGCCCTTCTTGGGATGGTTTTAGTGGCAGCTTGCATTATTGCTTTGCTTAGGCTTTCCACCATGGGCTTCATTTTGTTATTCCGTGTGTTGATGGTGTCACACAGCCCATCTGTCAGGCTTGCAAATCTGTCCCAGTCGGCTCGTTTGTAATTTCAACGTGGGAGCGGTTTTGTTTCCTGTGGGCCTACTTCGATACAGCAGTTGTCAAACGCAGCGGAGTAATAAGCTACTCGAGCCTAGTCTGCTAAGCAGGACATACTCCTCCCAGATACACCCAGCTCACGCCAGAGCTGGGACCTGCACGGAGACATTCGCTCGTGTTGAAGTAACGGTTAACTAAAGTGAGAATAATATCGTGTCTTCATCATCATCAAGTGCCTTCTCCGCATCGGAGCTGTCTCTATCCCGTTCAAGGTCAGTACACTGAATCAGATTGTGTCTCGACCACATCTTGATTGTGTCTGTCCATCTGTACCTCTGCCGACCTTTCTGGCTCTCTTGCCCTCTACTCTTTCCTACAATACACCCTTCAGCAGACTGTCATGTATCGTGATATGACCACAATGTTTTGTTTTTCTGCTTGTTATTGTCTTCAGAAGCATCTTCCATTGTAAGTTGTTCCAGAACCTCGTGCTATTAAATGTATTTTTTTTGTGATCAAGAAGTTTTACAAGTTTACTTGATCACAGAATTCAGTTGGATCAATCTTCAATATATGAAGGCCTCAGAGACAACGATTTATATAAAGACACCAAGTACCGAGAAACTTCGATACATAATGAGAAGAATCCAGTTGGTTATAATCACTTTGTTGCATTCAGTGGAACTCACTTCTGTTGCCCTAGTGGCTTGAGAAACAACTGCTTTCTGCACTGATTATCATCATCATCATCATCGTCATCATCATAAACCTCTCAGTGTCTATAGACCTTGCTCATGGAGCCAGCATGGACGCTGAAGATGATGACCCTGGGCTGCCCAAACTGCAGGATCCTTCTTCTTCTCCGTACGCTGTTTACAGCAATATTTACGTTGCACTGTTTTATTTTGTTAAGCCTTTGGCTCAGTGTATCCGATTTCAACAGGTGTTTCTGTTGGGTTGCCCTCCTTAGCTTTTGGCTGTCCCCAGCCTATCTGCAAGACAGCAGTTGTTTTTGGTCAGAGTTGTCTCTCTTAGGGAAGTTGTCTTGCAGGACTAACGAGTCTTACCCACTCGTGTCTATAGAGTTTGGCAATGAGATGATGTGATGAACTATGTACTAGTTTGTACTATCACGGAAGAGAGGCAGTCCAGTGTGACTGTGACTGTCTCAGGATCGTCACGTCCTGCCAGAAACGTAGCATATGCATGTGAGTGAGGTATCTCTTTGCTCCCTTTATTTTCTCGGCTCATCTGCAGTGATGGCACGCCTAGCATTCCCCGCCACCTAGGACGTTGTCACAGTAGGGCAGAGATGCAATGTCCGCTGGACTGCATCTCTTCTGCGTCCATTGGGATTGTTGATAGCAGACAGAGGTAAAGAGCGAGGCAGGAATGCATTTGGCCAGGTGCATTTCTGCGGCTCGACCGGGCTGGGCTGAGACACGAGCCCCAGGTCCCAACCATATCGTGGCCTCCCATCACAGCGGTGCTGAGATTTAGGGCGGGATTCTGGCTTAGAGGCGTTCGGCCGTAGTCCCTCAGGTGGTAGCTTCGCACCATTGGCTTATCAGCCAAGCACGTGGACCAAATGGCAGCGACCTGCGATTCCTTTCGAAGGAGTGCATTTAACCAGGGGACAAGCCTGGTAATGGCACGGAGATGTTCGTCTGGTGTGCGGACATATCTCATGATCAAGGGGTTGCGTCTCAACAGTTCGCAGTGAGGTGGCTGCTCTACTGCTTACGACACCCCGACCGAGAACTAAGTCTTCTACTAGCGGTTTCACACCTCATCGCCGTATGGGGCGGATATCGGGCAGCTTCCCGCCCGCTTTGATCGGCGGACGGCAGAGACCTCTTTCTGCGGCTCGACCGGGTCGGGCTGGGACACGAGCCCCAGGTCCCAACCCTATCGTAGCCTCCTATCACAGATTTGCTGAGATTTAGGGCGGGATTCCGGCTTAGAGGCGTTCGGTCGAAATCCCTCCTATGGTAGCCTCACGCCGTTAGCTTATCAGCCTAGCACGTGGACCAAATGTCTGCGATTTGCGATTCCTCTCGAGTTGAGCTGGAATACCGTAGCAATGCCCTGTCATTAGTAGGGTAAAACTGACCTGTTTTTCAAGGGTCTAATACCAGCACCCGTTCACTATTAGACCCAACGAATCAATAGAGGGCTTTTTAGTCAGTGACCAAGTGTCTGGAACCTGCGATTTCTGTAGGGTCAAGCAGGGTTACCGTAGCAGACGCTCTTTCATTAGGAGGGTACAACTCACCTGTCTTACGTGGGTCTAATACCAGCACACGTTCACTATTAGACCCAACGAAAGGGCTCTCGATTTGTCAGTCATTTTACAGTGTTGGCGTGTTGAGTCAAATTAAGCCACAGGCTCCACTCATGGTAGTGCCCTTCCGTCAATTCCTTTATCGAACACTGGATGCGAGACAGTTAAGCCACCGAGAGCATAGCGCCAGATTTTCGAGGGTCTAATTCCAGCACCCGTTCCATATTGGACCTAACGAAAGTGCTCTCGGCCTGTGTTATATTTGAAATTTATGTTTTGATTCTCGGTTTGTATTTTGATGTTTTGCATATTGCTTCTCAACTACTGCAACAAATGCTTTCATGTCCTTCGTTTAGGAATATCATATTTTCTTTGCTTTGTTACTTCTTAGCTTGTAGTTCTAACATTTACATTTATTTATAGCTTTTACATGATGGATCACTCCCTACATACACACCCACCTTTTACTTTATTTTGCAACAAATGCATTCCAACAATCTTTTCGTCATTCCATTCACCATGATAATGACATATGTTCATTGTCCTGTTTCTCCTTTTATCTTTATCCTTTCTGCTCCTGTCCATCAAGTCATTTTCTATGTAATGTACAATTTCCCTGACTCATTTAATGTCCTAACATTATATTTGCGATCAGTACAAACTTGGTTCTGTCAATGGCTTCCTTTCAGCTTTCACCCCCAACATCATGCATCCTTCTGCAAATTAGGTTTATCTAGTTCTGTTAATTTTTAAACAGACACATCCGAACTTGGTGGTCCATGAATATACAGAAAATGCAACAGGTGACCGTGATAAATTAATTAAGTTTTGAAAGGCAACGTCTTACAACATAAAAATACTGAAACCAGATGGTGGATATGCTTCAATGAGAATTTGTTAATGTGTCAATGTATAAAACTAAAGGAAGCAATGTATCATGTCTGTATACCTTTGTAAACCATTATGAATCAAACGAAAGTTTGCATGGATGTGATTAATATAGCATTGTATAACAAGCATCACTAATGCTTATAAATGCTAATGTTCCAATGCTTCTGCAGGATCCCCCTATCGGCCACTCTGGTGTAATCCAAAAGAATGCATCACAGGACAATTTGACACCAGCTTGTCTGTAGGAGCTGCCGGATTGAGTTCACAATTTTGAAACCATCCGCCTTATGCGGATTTTCTGTCTGGGATTACTCCCGTAGTCCTACTATCTGCCGAGGTTTCCACATGACAGCGGAGTCGTTGCTCACAGATGCTAGTTACTCGAGACAACTGATGATACTCTCATGTTCCCATGGCTTGCCAGCATTCCCTGGCACTTGTGGGTTTAAAATTAAAGTTCCTCCTCTCCTAGGCGAACTGCCTGAATAGGCTAACGTGCTTCGTCTAACAGGGTTTTCTGGTCAGAGATTACCTTCTCTTAGATTGGTTGCGAACCAATTCTAATGAGCCCAATATGCACCTGACCCGGAAGATATTTCGAGAACATCCTGAATGGTCCGTATGGGTTTTTGTGCATGGCAAGCACAAAACTAAAACAACTGCCCCACGAAGAGCAAGTCGTAAGAGGCGACTAACTGTGTGACATGGCATAACACCGGCCATGGTTGGTTGGTTTGTTAAGAGCAGCACACATGTAGTCTAACAGGCTGTTGGTCTACTTTGTAAAAAGCTACTCGAGCCTAGCCCGCTAAGCAAGAAATCCTCCTTCCGGCTACATCCAGCTCATACCAGTGCTGGGAACTGCACAAGGGCATCTGTCTCTGTAGAAGTACAGGTCGACTACGTGGGACCTGCACAGGGGCATCTGTCTCTGTAGAAGTATAGGTCGACTAAGATATAAGAACAGGGCTTTTGAAGACCTATTGGAAACGATCAAAAGACAAAATCTCGATTGGTACGGTCACATTTCAAGATAAAACAGTCTTGCAACTACGATCCTGCAGCACGGGGAGGTGCAATGAGAACGACGACAAGGTCGTCCCGACTAGAGAAATGATGACATGAAATGATTGACTAATCTCCGACTAGAGAAATGATGACATGAAATGATTGACTAATCTCCGACTAGAGAAATGATGACATGAAATGATTGACTAATCTCCGACTAGAGAAATGATGACATGAAATGATTGACTAATCTCCGACTAGAGAAATGATGACATGAAATGATTAACTAATCTCCGACTAGAGAAGGCACAGGCAGCGGCCGCTGACAGAAATGGAGTGGTATGGAGTTGTGATGGTGTCTTCATGTGTGTCCCAACGACCTTACAGGTTACTGGATGACCTGACCTGACTTGAGATAAGCAATGATTTAAAATGTTGACCACCATAGTAAAGATTGTGTGACATTCACATTTCTTAAAAAACCCACCTTCCACTCCCCATCCCCCTCCCCAATTACCCTATTGCCTGACGTCACATTTGAACGGTCCATTGGACCTGCTGGCACAGGGCCCTCTTCTGTCCTGAAATATTGCTCCTATCTGCTGACCGTCGTCTGGCTTTGGGAACTCTTGAATTGTCCGTCCTAATCGTTTCATTTTAAACGTTGCCTGCCTACCTGATTCACCGTCGCCAGTGTCTTCTTCCAGTAAATAATTCACGTTATCCGTCATCTATATCTCTTACACCTTTCCGATGGTATCTTCTCTCCTCTGTGTCCTTAGATAACAAATATGAGATATCTTACTGTTGGCTGGATGATGGTTGCAAATAGAAATCAGCAACACACAAACTTCCAGAATGTGGCCCAAAATGTTGGTCTAGCAAGTAGTCTTGGAACATGGGTTACGCTGGCAGACATGTATACCCTACGGAATGTTCTGAAAGTTAAGCATGGGTGTGAATGCGAAATATGCAATAATGTGGTTTATGTTTTGAAAGTAATATACGATTTTGAAAAGTAAAACAGAACGCAGCATAACAGAACACAACATAACAAAACACAAGATGACACAATGTAACAGAATACAACGTAAAAGTATTCAACACTGCAATAACGTAAGAGAACGGAACATAAAAGAACACAAAATTAACAGAACACAATATAGCGTAACATAGCATAATAAAACAGAACAGTGCTAAACAGACCAGCAGACAACATAACAGAAAAGAACATAACGTTAGAAATGGTAACGTAAGACGACATAACAAAATACAACATAACACAGAATAACAGAAAGCAACACAATTTGACAGTACACATCAAAACTGAACACAACATAACAGAACACAACCGAATATAACATGATGCACTAGAATATAACAGAATATAACAGCATATAACAGAACACACCTTAATATAACATAATACACTAGCATATAACAGAACACACCATAATATAACAGAATATACTAGAATATAACAGAACACACCATCATATAACAGAGTACACTAGAATGTATTAGAACACACCATAATATAACATAATTCACTAGAATAAAACAAAACACACTATAATATAACAGAACACGCCAGAATATAAAATAATACAACATAACAGAGCACAGCATAACACCGCATAGCAGATCACAAAGTAACAAAACACACCATAACACAACCTAACAGAACACACCATAACAGAACATAGCAGAACACAATGTAACAGAACAGAATATAGCAGAGTAAAATATAACACAAAATAAGAAAAAGCACACATTAACAGGAACATAACAGAGCACAACTCAACATAACACAATACGCAAGAACGTAACACAATATAAGATAACATAGCACAACAGAACACAACAACAACAAAACGCATAACCAAGCCGTACACAACAGAATACACCGAAGACAGACGAACATGCATGTTGGTCTGTCATCTGGTATCGGTACATGATAACTAAACATACATCAACTTGATATTCTGGCGAGCTTCAAACTTTAAGCGTTCAATGAGATTGATGGATGGATTGTGTAAAACCATGGGCTAGCATGGTATTGCATGGCAGAAGATCGATAGAGCTTCAATCTGCTACTGGTTACCTGACATCAGACACAAATCATCTACCTGATTGATGGCCAATAGCTAAACACAACTTAGTGGTGCATAGCAACATAAATGAACTTCTCTTTGCTGATGACCAAGCAATAATGGCAGCCTAAAAAAACAAACAGCTGCATGAACAAATCAACAATCTTAATGAGGCATGTACCGTATGAAATTCAACATAAAGAAAACAGAAGTTATGAAGATTGCAAGAAAAGCACCAAAACAAATGCATTTATACAAAATCATCAAGTAAAACAGGTAACATAATCTTAGCAGATGGCAAAGAAGACACTGAAATTCAACAAATATGTAGTATCGCTGGTCAAATCACTAAACACATATCCCCGATATTACACGTGGCAGTGGTTACAAAAATAAACCTATACATCACGGTATTACAGCCCATATTAGTGCCAAATTTGAACACTGACAAGGAAAGATAAAAGAAACATTGTAACAACTGAGATTAAATCATGTGCAGAATGCTTAGAGTAACAATAATTGATACAATCAGAAATGAAGATATTGGTAAACAAGTAGGTATATCACCAGTGCTAGACTTATCAAATGGTTCGGCCACGTGAATCTGCAAACACAAGATAGCATTTTTCAGAGAGCGATGCTATATCGATACGATAGATACAAAGCCAAGAACCCACCACGCAAAAGTTGAATAGCAGAATTAACAAAAAGCAGTAAGGTTCCCCGTGTACGAAGCACATACTAGGGCCTGGTCAAGATACCTCCTCATAACCTGGCGCTGAGAGGCACAAGCACATACTAGGGACTGGTCAAGATACCCCCTCATAACCTGGCGCTGAGAGGCACAAGCAGGACACAAGAGAACAGAAGTAAAGAAGAACAATCTAAGTGATAGAAAGCTCTGAGCAAAGTCCTGCAACAATATGCAGTCTGATCGTAAGAAGCGGCTTGCAAGATGGTCAGGAAACCAGAGCTAAACAAGATCATGTTCTACTTCCAAGCAGCGGCCTTGGACATAGCTGCGCTAGTGTAGTCTGGCTAACTGAACAGAGATACAGGAAAAGATAACATCAGTATCCAAAAACGCCAAGTGAAACCGGATTTGTGACATCGAAAGGTAAAGATATTACATCCTCGCTGTACACTTCGACACAATTTCACAACGTCCAATTCGGGCGAACGTCAAAGAAGAGGAAGAAGAAGAAGAAGAAGAAGAAGATGACGATTAAGAAGAAGAAGATGACGATTAAGAAGAAGAAAAAGACGAAGAAGAACAAAAAGTAGAAGAAGAAGAACAATTAATCAAGAAAAGCAACACTAAAAAAAATAAATAAAAAGAAGACGAAGAAGAAGAAGAAGAAAAAGAAGAAGAAGAAGAAATGTCCTCCTAGTGTTGTCAGATTTGCTCGTTATTTCTTTCCACTTTCAGAATGTGGGATGCGAACCGACATTCATCTGAATGCAGGCCTGTGCCCTATCATTACCGCTTACATAACATATAATTTTTCGGTCTCAAATCGCCTGCCATCTACACAAATACCGATCATCTGCAATGGTTCACCAACGTATTCTGCCTTTTCCCGCGATGATTCAACCTGCAAGGCTTTTCCCTAGCACTTCTTTTTATGATATCTCACTCTGTCAGTTACGTTTGATTCACATTTTACCTTACAATTACTGTTGTGACAAGAGCATCGTCCGCTCTGATTTCGTTCATCAATTGTCTCAGAATTTCTAAAAGGAAGTCCTTGTCGGTTGTATTTCTTTTATTCCACGCTCCTCATTCTTCTAAATATCCACATTTCAAAGTCATTACTTCACCTACCCAACTGGCAGTTGCCTTTTTGAGTCTTGTAAGGCAATGGTATATTGTGCTTTTGGAAAAGAAACTACTTTTCATGGTGACAAAGAATGCGTTTTGCAAGACCAACAATCCGAGCAGAGAAGAAACATCTTCTACAATATGTGCACGGAAGTCACGTCAGTTTGCGATTCACCACATTCCCGACAGAACACAAAAGCCCCTAATTGATTATAGAGACCATATGCTGTCCATCCACTATGATCTCTCTCTCGGCCTGCCTTGCTTGATCCAAGGGAAAGGTACATTCCCTCAATAGCACATAAGCCTAGTCTGGATTATGGAGACTATTTGCTCTTCCTGCAGTATAATCTCTCTCTTGGACTGATTTGTTTGATCCAAGAGAAAGATACGTCAATACGCTTGGAACAAAGCAAGCTGCAGGAGATACCCAATCAGCAAGCAATGTTCTTTCTGTACGCCTGCCTGGACTTCCCTCCAAGACCAGCTGCCATCGAAAACTAAGGGTCTGGTCTGGTCTAATTATCAATACACTAAACAGAAAATACTTAACCCCCATTTGCAAACAGGTGCGTTTAAGGTTTTGTCGGCTACCAAATGGTGACACATGAGTGATACTGTCAGACTCGCACGATATGCTTTGTAAGTTAGAAAGGTTCATGATAAGAAGAGTGTAAGCTTATGTTCTGAGCAATTCTGGTTTACACGGTGTCACATAGATCTACTGCCCTGGACATGCAGGCGTCTGGGGCAACGAAATAACTGATGCAGTGGTGGGACGACCTGTGGTGAAATGAAGAGAGACAGGGTTAAGTTGATAAGGGCAGTCATGGACAGTCTACAGAATGATGAAGAGACAGAGGGTCGCGAAAATGTGCAGAGTATGATACATTTTGGAGTGACCAGTTGAGAAGGGGAGAAAGTGTACCCTGTCTGGAAAGAACTGAAGAACAAGAAATCAACATCTGTCTAGGACTTTAAGTATATATGCGTTTGACTAACTTCTTGACCTGTGTACGATTCACTTATGTGAATGTTCCCTGTGTGAGGATGTTGGTTCTTAGAATCAAGAAACGAGAATAAAGAAACGAGAATCAAGAAACTAGAATAATAAAAAAGAGAGTCAAGATAAGAGAATTAATAATACATAACTTCCGATCACTTTTATTTTTAATTTTCTTGGAAGTCGATATGTCTGATGTTGGTGAAAATAGCGTTTTTTGCCATGTTATTCTCTTCATGTTTTCAATTTCGCGCGCTCCATCTTCGCATATTGTATTTCCAAGACATCAGAAGCGTTTGACATTTTCTGTTCCTTATATTTCACTGCTCCTCTAAGCAAAGCGGCAACCATGACATAGAAACCTAGCATTTACGTTAATACCGGGGGAATAGAGGCTGAGATGACTCTGATTCACTTTCATTAGTACACTCGGTATGTGAGGAAAGCTGCTGCAACCGGCCACTTAAGAGCTCGCCATATCAGGGCGCAGAAAAAAAGTAAACATTGTGGGCATTCAGAACAACAACAGAACAAACACATGAACAGCATCAACTACAACAACACGAATAACAACAATAACAATAAAACAGCAACATCATCAACATCTTTAAAAAAGGAACGTTAACAATACGAACAACACTACCAACAACACTAACAATAACAACGCCACAGCCAACAACACCACAACCAACACCAACAACAACACTAATAATAACAATGCCACAACCAACATCACCAACACTAACAATAACAATGCCACAACCAACAACAACAACTACAACACTAACATTAACAATGCCACAACCAACAATACCAACACTAACAATAACAACGCCACAACCAACAACATCAACAATAACACCACAACCAACAACACCAACTACAACACTAACATTAACAATGCCACAACCAACAATACCAACACTAACAAAAACAACGCCACAACCAACAACATCAACAGCAACACCACAACCAACAACATTAAAAATAACAACACCACAACCAACAATAACAACGCCACAACCAACACCACAACCAACAACATAAAAAACAACAACACCACAACCAACACCACCAACAGCAACACCCCAACCAACAAAAATAAAAATGACAACACCACAACCAACATCACCAACAACAGTACAGCCAACAACAACACCACAACCAACAACACCAATAACAAAACCACAACCAACAACACGAACAACAATGCTACAACCGACAACAAAATAACAACCAACAACTCCACAATCACCAACAACACCATAACCAAAAACAGCACCACAACCAACAATATCAACAACAACACCACAACTAACAACAACAATAACAACACCACTATCAGCAACACCAAACATCAACACCAAAACAACCAAAACAAAATCAATAACACCAACCCGATCACCAACAATAGAACAACAACATCAACAACAACACCACCACCAACAACAACATAAAGAACAACAACACCAACAGCAACACCCCCATCAACAACAAGAACAACAACAAGGTTAACAGCTTGTCAGTTATATGTTTGTGTCTTTAATTTCAGCTGAGCCCCAAAACAAGAAAGAGCATGTCTCCATCTTTACTACGTAGGGCCCTGTCGCCATCTTTGAGACGCAGAAACAAGATCCGTAATAGCAAACGTTCTCACAGCACCGGAAACGTCGACATGTGCAACGGATGTGGCTTTCCTATTATGGAAGAGAACATGGTCTCTGCACAGGGTGCACATTACCACACCACGTGTTTCCGGTGTACCAGGTAAGGACAATTGGGTGTCTGCTATCTGCTTTTACCGAGTATTCATTTCAAGTTTCCTTTCCTTTCTATGGTAACCATTTGACGTCTACTTATACCATTTACCTTCTAAAAGCATGGATCAGTGGTCTTATATACATGATATGTTGTTGTAAGTATTACATTTCGAGGCTGATTTTCTGATGAGGCTGATCTTATTGCATTTACAAGCTAATTTTCTTGTCTAAATTATGATTGATACGTGTTTTAAAATTAGGCTACGCCCGGGAAGTAACATAATCATTAATGCACGAAATTTAGTAGTAATTGCAAATGATGCCACGAATTTCCATGCACAAAATTAGAAATAAATTTAAAATTATGACGTTTCGGAATCAGTCATGGTGTCAGTTCAGCGTTCCAGTTCATAGTGGCTGAATTTGCAGTTGACATTATTCTTCATGAAACAATATAATCATATGCGCTTTAATCGTGGGAGTAATAACATAACAATTTAGTCGTACAAGTTGGAACACGTCATGTCAACTTTTTCAGGAGATAACATATGCTTTCGTGTAATGTATTTGGTCGTGTTCCTTTGCTAAACTAAATAATTATATTCCAAGTAAATAGAGCAATGATCATATGCCAATAGTTTGTCAATGTGGCAACTTGAAATAAAGTTCGCTAATCTATACATTTATAAATTTGCCCAAGAATGTTCAATGAACATTTTAGATCGATTTGTCTTTCCGTTTGGGAGTTATGGCTTCTTTTTTAAACATAAGTTGGGACAATTTCACAAATAGTACAGCCGGTTCTAAAAATATGACCTTTATTCATCTAGTCTATGTTACTTGGTGCTGTTTGAAATATGGAGCAATCCGAAACACAAAAGGAGTGTGGTTAGCTAATTTGGACGCATGGAGGACATAATAGGTGTTTCAATCAACCAATTAATCAAAGCCCGTCGCTGCTCTCGGAGCATAGGCAATCGACAAAATCTCGCCAGCGTGCACTGTCCTCGGCTCCTCTCAGTGCCTAGGTCATCAACAACATCTCGCCAGCGTGCACTGTCCTCGGCTCCTCTCGATGTCTAGGTCATCAACAACATCTCGCCATCGTGCACGGTCCTCGGCTCCTCTCGGTGCCTAGGTCATCGACAACATCTCGCCAGCGTGCACGGTCCTCGGCTCCTCTCTGTGCCTAGTTCATCGACAACATCTCGCCAGCGTGCACGGTCCTCGGCTTCTCTCGGTGCCTAGGTCATCGACAACATCTCGCCAGCGTGCACGGTCCTCGGCTTCTCTCGGTGCCTAGGTCATTGACAACATCTCGCCAGCGTGCACGGTCCTCGGCTTCTCTCGGTGCCTAGGTCATCGACAACATCTCGCCAGCGTACACGATCCTCGGCTCCTCTCGGTGCCTAGGTCATCGACAACATCTCGCCAGTGTGCACGGTCCTCGGCTTCTCTCGGTGCCTAGGTCATCGACAACATCTCGCCAGCGTGCACGGTCCTCGGCTCCTCTCGGTGCCTAGGTCATCGACAACATCTCGCCAGCGTGCACGGTCCTCGGCTCCTCTCGGTGCCTAGGTCATCGACAACATCTCGCCAGCGTACACGGTCCTCGGCTGCTCTTCCTGCCCCCCCTCTCTGTGGAATTACATTTTAGCTTCTTCTCACATTCTCTTCTCCCCGTCTTTTTGGGTTTACCTCTCTGACTTTTTTCATGAGGATTCCATGTAATTGCCTGTCTGACTATGTTAGACGGTCCCTTCTGCAGAGTATTTCCTATCCAGCCCCATTTTCTTCGCTTAATTTGTTGTTCCAATGGCTATTGTTGGCTCCTTTCCCACAAATCTTCATCCTCACCATGTCCTGCCACTTTATGCCCATTATCCTTCGTAGGCATCAGTTAACGAAGAACTGGAGTCTTTGTTGTATGAACTTGATCGTTCTCTGCGTCTCCGCCCCATATAGCAACACCGACTTGACACTTGCGTCGAATATTCTAATTTTGGTGTGAATCTTGATAACTCTGGACCTCCATTGATTGTTTAGGGTCAGGAATGCCACTAGTGCCTTGCCAATTCTGATCCTTACATCTGTACCTCCTGGTGTGTCTATTGTGCTACTTAAATAGGTAAAGGTATCCACTTCCTCTAACTGCTCTCCCTCCAACATGATTGATTCTTTGCTGTTAGTGTTGAGTTTAAAGAGCTTGGTTTTCTTCATGTTGATATTCAGTACCAGTTTGGACGATTGTTCCTTCGCCCTATCAAGTTTCTTTTGCATTTGACTATGACTGAATAACAAAAGTACCTGATCATCTGCGTAGTCCAGGTCCTACAATTGTGACAATAGTGTCCACTGAATACCAGTTTGTTGCCTTCGATTGATGTCTTCATTATTCAATCTACAGCCAACAAGAACAGGAAAGGTGAGAGTAGGTATCCCTGTCTCATCCATGTTTGTCGGTCAGTACTTCTTCATGTACCCTTCTACTGTGTCTTTTTACATATTCTAGATGAGGGTTGTGTTTTTCTCTGGCATTCTATAGTGTCTAAACAGTTGCCATTGAGTACTTCGATCCACACTTTCAAACGCCTTTCCATAGTCTATACAATTAGCGTATAGGGATGATTTACATTTAATGCTGTGTTCTACTATGATGCGTTGCGTAGCTATATGATCTGTGCATGATCTTCCCTGGCGAAATACTGCCTGTTCGTCTCTGAGCTTTTTGTCTACTTTAGTTTTTAATATGTCTACGATATTCTGTTGAATATATTGCCTGGCACCGACAGCAATATATCCCCTATCATTGCTGCAATCTGCCAGTTCTCCTTTCTTAGGCAGTTTAATCAGATGTGCTTCTTTCCATTCTGTTGACACTCTCTCCTCGTCCCATACTTTCTTGAATAATCCTTGCAATGTATCAGTGGCCTTACTTATATCTGCCATTATAGCTTCTGCTGCTATTCCATCTGGTCTTGCTGCTTTTCCTTTCTTGAGTTTGGATATGGCCATTAGGATTTCTATCTTACTTGATAGATTGCCATCCAAGTTCAGGGTCTCCTCTGCTGGTAGGATTTTTTGTGCTTTTTTGTGGTGGAGTTTTGTTTAGACTTACTTTGAAATACTCAACACATCGTTTCTGTTGTTCCTCCGATGATGTTAATATCCTGCCCTCTCTATCTTTGATTGGTTTGTCTGTCTATATATATTTACCATTTTCTTTGTCAATAAGCTCTCTCCTATTTCCACTCTCTGCTGCCTCTTTTCCTCCTATGCCAGCTTGACAATATATTGTCTTTTATTTTTGCTTGTACATATCTTGACCTCTTTGTCTGAAAAAGTATAATTACTCTGTGCTTCTGATTTGGTGGTTCGGGTTCGGCAATCGTTGAGTATAGCTTTCTTCTTTTTCCTTTCTTCTATTTTATGTAATGTCTTTGTTGTGATCCATACTTTGTGTTGGTTTCTCTTGAATCGCACAGTTTCTTCACATGTATTATTCCACATCTCTTTAGTCTGGTCCCACATACTAATAATGTCCATTTTTTCATCCTCATATAGCTCTTGTGGTACTTGATATCTGTTATTAAGTTTTCAGCTAAATTCTGTTTTCCTCTCCTGTTGTTGCAATACGTGTACGTTATATCTTGTTCTTCTTATGCCCTGTACTGTGTACTTTTTTATATTGAAAAGCAAAATCCTCATCGACATGTGGTGGTCTGACGCTACATCTGCACCTCACTTTATTTTAACATCTTATAGTGTACTTCTGAACGCTTGATGTGATCAATCTGATTTTCCGTTACATGGTCTGGAGATCTCCGTTTGGCTTTATGCATCCTTTTATGGGAAAACATGCTTTCTCCAGTTATCGTTTTATGTAGCACACATAACTCTGCAAACATTTCTCCATTTTCGTTCATCTGTCCCATTAATTGTCTTCCCATAATCTGTTCGTAACCTAGGTTGTCTGCTCCCACTTTAGCATAAGTCTCCCATTAAAATCAAGATATTTTTCCTTTTCTGCGTGTCAAGGACTTCTTCCTGCTTGTTCTAGAACTCTTTCTTGTTATCATCGTCAGCCTCGATAGTTTGGGGCACAGCCCCGAATGATGTTTTTATTGATGTGTTTGCTCCTGGTTCTTAAACTTGCGCTCATGATTCTTTTGGTAATAGCCTCCCACTTTATGAGCACTCGCATCAGTGCTACTCCCTCTGCATGTTGGGAATCAGTTCCCTTGTTTCCAAAATACATGATCATTTCCCCAGTAGTCAGTCTCATCTTTCCTGATTGTGTCCATCTTGTTTTGCACAGTCCTAGCACTGCCAATTTGTAATTTCTCATCCCTTTAGCTATCTGTCCTTTATTACCTGCCTGGTACATTATTCTATCATTCCATGTTGCTGTATTTGTTTTCTTATTGGTATTCAGACGGGCAGTCAGCAGTGGAGCTTTTCTGCGGCGTTCACCCCACTGCATCATTTTTTTTCGTTTCCGAAGGCCCTTTCTTTCTTTCCCAAGGCTGATTGCTTTTGCATTGTTATCAATGTTTTCGTAACCTATTTCAAAAAATAGATTTGGGTGGTCGGCCATAACCTAACCTATTACACTCTAGATGAGCTGTCCGTGCTTAGTTTATTCCCTCCCCAATGACCTGTCCAACTTGGGTGATCCTGCTGGAAGCTTTCACTTCCGTTGGTTTAGCTCCTGTGATCATTGAGACACTCATGCTCCCTCACCACCATTTCAAGGTAATAAGAAGAACAATGAGGCTAACGTATGGTCAGGCAAAACACCCTGAACAAACAATGTTAGTCAGGGTCAGAAGAAATATACTGGCCAAGACCCTCACCTGAACTCCTGGTTGGTCGACCTGGAAACGGGCTGTTGTCGAGGTCAACAGTCTGTCTAGCAAGGTGGGGTTCGATGTGATCCCCGTAGTAGTGAGTGACACACATATGAAGCCAAGCATTGCACAACCGTCTGGAGGACCCTATTCCACTTCATCAGCACGCTCGGGATGTCAGGAAAGCTACTACATTCTGCCACAAGTTCCGTCCTTTTCAGGGCGCACAAAAGGGTTACCAACCCACTGTGGGCATTATCAATCAACCAACCAACCAACCAAGGTAACCAAATTGAGGGAGATATTACGTGTTTGTGTGTCATTAATGATCTTTCATCAATTATAAATACACATATGGAAGACAAAATAGCTATAAAATATAATTGTATTAACTTAATAAATGGATTATACATCTTAATCGATATGATTTCAACAGTAAATGCATTTATGAAACATGTTTGTAACTGTGTAGTGGATGTGGCAGTGGGCATGTCTGTGTGTGTGTGTGCGCGCGCGCGCGCGTGTGTGTTGAACTCCTTTTTGTGGGTGTGCATGTACGTGCGCATAAGGGCACTAGAGTTGTTTTTATTAACTGATATTGGATTGTCTGTTATTTGCTTTTACCGATATTATGACGGTCTGTTTTATTCAATGATTACTGATATTAAGTCGTTTTGTTTATTTTAGTATTTAATGATATTAGGACGTCTGCTTAATTTGGCTTTTGCTAATAATAGGTCAATGAATGCTTTATTTAGTTTGTGGTAAGATTTGGTTGATGTCTGGTTTATTTAGTGTTTGCAAATGTTAAGTCGATATCTGCTTTCTTCTTTTTTACTATTGGCTGATATTAGGTCGATCTGTGTTATTTAGTGTTTACTGATTTTAAAAAAAATTGGAGTGTGTGTATGTGTGCGTGCCCGCGCACGTGTGTACGTGCAGGCGCTGAGTGTGGAAAAGTTGTTTTTGTAAAAGCCGTTCTTTCCGTGGGAAAGAAACATATCGTGAAAGAAAATTCAAAATTAGATACATTTGGAGAAAATGAGATGTTAAATGTGAATATGTTTTTATGGCACATTTCGAACGGTCCATATTTAGACAATGGAATGGCAAATGGGCTCTAAAACATGGCTCAAGCATATATACACGCGCATAGGCTAACACACTCACACACATACACATCTACACTGACACGCACAGTCCGTAAGCCTTTGCTGGAAGCCTTTAAACTGATGACATTCGATTTTGTTTCGTGGCTAGCTGCGCGCAATACCTGCCCTTGTAAATGCAGTGAATAAACAGTGCCATCACCAATCGATTTCTTTCAATTAGCATACAGATGCATTAGCATTCTGATTGGTCTGTGACCTTCACATTGGCAAGGTCATCAATTCCAGTATGTTTGGTCGTTTCTCTTCTTGTAGTTTCCTGTAGAAAGTCTGTGAATGTAGCGAAGATCTCAAAATAATATACGCGCTGCCTGTGGTTGCTGTATTGGTCATCGAGACAAATACAGACCTAAGAAACTTAGAATGATAATCTATATACTGTATTATCCGTTCAAGAGAGTTATGATTCAGTTGACTCCATCGGATTGCGATATCTTTGACAATGAAAAATGTAAATACCGTCAAGAGAAGGTGGACGACTACATTAACTTGGTATAGGTAGAACTTCTGGAGAGGCCAGGAGGTTTTCCAGGTGTGGATACATGCACATGTGGGCAGCAAAGCCAGCAGGTCAACAACCAAATGACGCATATCATTTACTCAACAGAGGAGATCAGGGGATCATTGTTAGACTCCGTACAGGCCGCACCAGACTGAGATACCATCTGATCAATAAACTAAAAAATAGGACATGAATAAGTCGTGCGGTCTACCAAAATGAATGTGAACATCTGCTTCAAAATTATTTAACATGCGAGGAACAATGAAAGGACACGAGATCATCACCAATACCATTCTTCGATAAGATTTATATAAGATGCCAATAGTCACAGGCTACCACTGACTTCCTTAGATATATTCCGTTTGACCACTGAACGTTCCTATATTCATAATATTTATACTGACATTGTGCTATCAGTGCAAGAATTGGATATTAACAAACACAGATTACAGACACATCGTAACAACAGAGATGGAAAGCCTGCGCAGAATGCTTGGAGCAACAAGAATGGATAGAATCAGAAACGAAGACAATAGGAGACACGTTGGTACAACCCCATTGCTAGACCTCATCAAGAGATAACAAACCAAATGGTTCGACCACGTGGCACGCCAAACACCAGATAGTATCCCCCAGAAAGCTTTGCTATGCCGATACAATGGATACAAAGCCAAGGGCCGACCACGGAAAAAGAAGAACAGCAGAAATAACAGAAGCAATGAAACTCACAATGTACAAAGCACATACTATGGCCCGGTCAAGAAACCTTTTCATAACCAGACGCTGATAGCAAAGATTGGGACAAAAAAGCAAAAATAAATACAAATAAGAACCAGAACAGGAGCAAGAAGGTGAAGACGACGACAATAACAAACAAAAGATGGAATCAGAAATTGATCAAGATATTAATAGAAACGCTTTAAAAAAAAACATTGAATAAACACACACCAACTCATTAGTAGAGTAGCCATGTGGCAGAGAGGGTGGACTGGTCGTGTCGAAATAGAATTTCCATTTGTCAGACAGAGTGGAATGGTCGTGTCAAAGAAGAGTTTCTATTTGACAGACATCCTGAACTGGATTCCAAAATAGAGTTTCCATATGACAGACATCGTGGACTGCGTTCCAAAATAGAGTTTCCATATGACAGACATCGTGGTCTGGTCGTGCCAAAAAATAGTTTCCATTTATCAGACAGCGTAGACTAGTCGTGCCAAAATAGTTTCTATTTAACAGACTGCGTTGACTGGTCGTGTCAAAATAGAGTTCCCATGTGTCAGACAGCATGGACTGGCTGTGCCAAAATATATATAAGAATACAGGAAATGGTCGCTCCTTCCTGGTGGCGTCTTTATCAAAATGTTAGTTACAATATGCAAAACATAAACTTGATAACCAAGTACGTTTGAAAGCCGGTCTTTGACCGCGAGGACATGTTTTCAAATCGTCAGTAAGGCAACGTGTTAATTTGTTTTATCAGAGGTAAAATAAAAATCAGGTCTTTACAGTGTTTGGCAACTGCATTGGTAAGCGGCCTTTATTCCTCAGCCCTATGCATCCTTCCGTGAACCTCAAAAATGTATTGAAGCACTGTGGAGATTCTTGAAGTCAGTTTATGTCAATTAACATTTCATCGACAAGAGCAGGCTTAACGGCCGTTGCCTAGACAAAATTGAAGTTTAAAATCGTCCCAAGTTATTTGTACCTTTTAGGCTTAACGGCCGCTGCCTAGACAAAATTGTAGTTTAAAATCTACCAAAGTTATTTGTACCTTTCCCCAGGTGGTTTGTTTAGAGCAACTGTAGATGGCGCCTAAAAAACTGCAGGTCTACCATGCTCTATTATTTGAGTCTATTAAGATGGACTCTCACATCGATAAAAAAAACCGCTGTAGTGTCTTCTAAACCAGTATAAAGACGTTCAGTTAAGTTAAGCTATTTTTACTTGTTACTCTGCGTGTGCAGAGAGAGGGATATAAAATGTATTGTATATACAAACACATTAAAGACAGCTTATTGGCACCCATTATGTCTTTTGTTTTGGTAAAGAAAGAAAACATAATATCGATTTAAATATTACTGTATAAAATCCATTAATGCCGCCAATGGGATCTATAAGGGAATACTGTGTTAAGAGCATATATTTATTGACCAGCGGCCCGCTAAAGCTGATGTAGTTAACATCCCTTCGGTCACCTTTACTTTCCAAGATTAATCTGGTACCCACATTTTTAGACCGTATTGACTTCAGAAGCCGTTACAGAATGAAGAAAGGTTCACCCAGCTCCACTGTATATACTAGGACACGATTTGCCATATACTACGTGGAAATCTCTGAACAGGTTCTTGCTTTTCCGTGTCCAAGCACCACGTTATATATCTTACATCCAGTATTTAGCAATATGGATTGCCTTGTCATTTGGCTCCAGCATGTTACACGTGTTGCATATTTCCTGGAGGTCTAGGCAGGTCATCAGGTGGTCTAGGTCCTGTATTGCGCCGCAATCACATGTGTCATCACATGTGTATCCCCATCGCTTCATATTCCTCTTGCACCGTGAAACACCAGTTCGGATTCTGTTCGGCGACTTCAGTGTTGTGTATGATTAAAAACAGGTCAGTCCGGATGGGGGTCTAATCTGAAAAAAGGAATATATGGAAACGATGAATACTGAAAAGGTGGGGCCATCCAGGACCCAGAACAGTTGAGTATATGCTCCAATATGCAGGGGAAGGACTGACGGTGGAAACTGAAGAATACTGATGGTGAGTGGTTTTTGGTCGAAGACTGTGTGAGTTTGCCGGACACGGAAAAGACGTGATTGCTTATTTTGGTGTATTATCTTGCTTACTATACGGCGAGAATGGCGAAATGAATGCGACAGTGCTACTCTTAATGTCCAGAAGCGTTTGGAGGAAACAGAAAAATCACAGACAGCAGAAACATACTGATAAAGACCTCTTTCTGCCTCTCGTCCACATCGCGCTCCTGCAAACAGACTGTTTAACAGCCGTCTATAAGCAGCAAAAGAATCGACATTGTGACCCACATATTCGTGAGGTCTGGGCTGGACGTTCCGCTCGTTAGAGGAAAGTGAAGCGTTTGTTATAGCCTGTCCTTTCCAGGTGTAGAGATCGCCGCTGAATCAAGCGCCGATCTCTACGTCTGAGGCATAAATTTCCATGACAATGGCCTCTCCCACATTATTATGTACCATTGAGTTGCCCCCTGTATCTGAAAGCGCCTGCTGTGGGGCGCGACCGAGTAACCAGCGGTATAACTGGACTGGCCGATTGCGCTCATTAGCCCCTGTTGGCAGCCGATCTAAGAGAAGGTAGACTCTGACTGTAAACCCGGCAAGACGAAGCATGTTAGCCTGCTCAGGCAGCCGATCTAAGAGAGGGTAGACTCTGACTGTAAACCCGGCAAGACGAAGCATGTTAGCCTGCTCAGGCAGCCGATCTAAGAGAGGGTAGACTCTGACTTTAAACCCGGCAAGACGAAGCTCGTTAGCCTGTTCAGGCAGCCGATCTAAGAGAAGGTAGACTCTGACTGTAAACCCGGCAAGACGAAGCTCGTTAGCCTGTTCAGGCAGCCAATCTAAGAGAAGGTAGACTCTGATTGTAAACTCGACAAGACGAAGCTCATTAGCGTGTTCAGGCAGCCGATCTAAGAGAAGGTAGACTCTGACTGTAAACCCGGCAAGACGAAGCTCGTTAGCCTGTTCAGGCAGTTTGCCTAGGAGAGGGGAACTCTCATTTAAAACCCACAAGTGCCAGGGAGGGCTGGCGAGTCCTGGGACGATGAAAGTATCATCATGTGTTTCGAATAACTAACATCTGAGGGCAACGAATCCACTGCCTTCTGGAAACCTTGGGAAAGCGTAGGGCTACAGGAGTAAAACCCAGACAGAAAATCCAGAGTGGAAGCAACTAAGGCGAATGGTTTCACAATTGCGAACTCCTTCCCGCAGCCCCTGCAGCTGAGATGGTGCCAGAATGTCATGCGTTGTATTCATTTAGATTATATCAGTGAGGTCGAGAGGGGGATCCTGCAGTTTCCGCATATTCAGTGGCCTGGTAACGCTACTCACAGGGCGCCACGCGCATGGTCCACAGAGACTGATACACCTATGCATGACTGATGAGTCTAGCATTCCAGAACAGCAAGAAGTCACGTCCGGCTAGGGATGAAAGAGCATCCACCGACCCGCTGCTAAAGAAACATCGTCAACATTTTACTCAACAGAACGAGTAGCTTGGAACCACAACAACAACCATAACACAAACAACAACAACAGAATCACCAACAACAACAACAACACCAACACCCCCAACAAACCCACAAACAATCTACACACTCCAACCGTCTGATTGTTTACCTTTAATAAGAGCAAAGAAACTAATGCGAAGCTGCGACTCTTCTTCCTACGAAAAACTAACTAGAATGAGCTGCTCTGAAAGGAATCTCATCAGATCAACAAACAACAGATCTTAACTTCTCCTGATAAAGTATTTGGAAAATTTGTAATTTCTCTTTTTACATTTGTTATTATTATTTGTTATTATTATTATAATTAATAGACTACAACACTCCACTCAATCATATCTGCAAATAATTAATTATTTTGATTGATTTGTAAGACTTGGAGTTTGTGATTTTAGCTTCTGAATAACAGAGTGGGTTTGCGTTCGCATCTTGCGACAGAGATATCGGCTCGACCCATGTTATATATATACACGTTGTGGTTGACTCAGATGTAAATTGTGACTGACTTTCGACTATACATGAAGCCTTGATCATCATCGCTTTGAATTCCCGGTGCTCAACGATGATAGTTAATCATCTTCTTTTTCTTCTTCTTCTGTTTCTTCTTCTTCTTTTTCTTCTTCTTCTTTTTCTTCTTCTTCTATTTCTTTTCTTTTTCTTCTTCTTCTTCGTTGTCAATCTCCCGCTACCAAGCCTATGAAAAGAGTTTGCAATCAGCAGGATGTTGTCCTTAGAACGGAATGAGTTGTGTCGTAGTTTATTGCGATATGTTCGCTTTTTGGTTTGGTTGCATACGACTTCAGCGGACATCTTTTCGTACCGGGCTAATCTGCCCTATATGATGTCTTCTCCTTCAACAATGTAGGTAAAATGCTTCTTCATCCGATGGCAAATGTATAAAACACTGTGTATGGCACAGAACAAGTAAGACGCACGTGCAGATACCATTACATGGCTTTGGGGAAAAGACAAGAGCCTAAACGCTGATGTATCCATAACAACAACAATTGCCAATAAGAACCGGAAGTCTGCTATCTAAGGAATTGACCGCACCACTTTAAACGCAATGATGATGGTTGGTACAAGTAATTATCAAACACTTCATATCCGACTGAAGTGCCTTCACTGGACTAACTTATCTTCATGATTAATCTTATCGCATTACAAGAACATTGTCAATGCGGTCAACCATCGTTGTCACAAACTAGTACCGACACCCAACACTCTACTGTGTCACATTCTATGAGATATGCCTCAGGTGCTTCCGTTCAAATCTCCTTAACCCCCCCCCCCCCTACCTCCACCCACTCCCCTGACACGAACAAACACACGGGGGTAAGTCAGTAAATGAGATAGCTGAAATATTGTAGTTTCTGGTTTTTAAAGGTGTCATTCGGTGGTAGCAACGCCCAGCTTTATGATTACTGCAGGTATCAAACGCTAGATGTCGCATGAACGTGCGCAGTTTAGATACAAAAGGTCGCCTGTGCACACAAAGTACAATAATAAAACAGCGTGCTGTTATCCGGTTTTTGTGGCCGACAGATTGGCAAAAAAGGAGCCTCGAAACAACCATTAGATAGACCCTGCAGTAACCACACAGTAAAACGAATTATTAAAAATAATACTCGGGAAATCTGGATGAACACTTGGGTGACGAGAACAACAGTTCGCAGTGTGTTTAGTGAAATGTCACAGCCAAAAATGTAACGATGACATAAATAAAGTGCATAGAAGAGATCAAAGTCTGATCTTTCAGTTCCGAACAGGACTTACCAAAGTCAATAGCCACTTGAACCGCATCAATCCCCAGCACCGGCCCTTATGCAGACATTTCTCTCATCATGACGAAACGGTTCGACATCTACTCATTGAGTGCGAGTCCCTTGCGGCCGTGAGGAAAAGACTCTTACAAGGACTGCCGACAATTACCAACACATTGTACGGAACAGTGACACAACTCAAAAAGATCTGTCTATATAAGAATATCATTTGTCTGCCAAGAGCAGGTTTGCTTAGCAGCTATGGGATAACAACAACAACAACAATTCGGTTTTTGTTGTTGTGTGTGGCAAAATGACTTTCTGAGAAAGAAAATCATAACGAAATACTTCCTGCCTACAGTTAGAAATGTTTCACTCGTGGAGGATAACTCTGTCGATAGAGTTACTCATTTCTCATAGAAACACATTCACATACAGATGTGTGTGAAGGGATCACTTCTTCTTTTCCTTTCGCTTTTGTCCTGCTTGTGTTTTTCGGCGTCAGGCTATGAAGAGGTTTCTTGACCGGACACTATTAAGTGCTTCGTATACGGGGATCTGTACTGCTTCTTTATTTTCTTTTCTACTATTCATCTTTTGCGTGGGTGACCCTTGACTCTGTATCCATTTTATCTGTATAGCAATACTTTTCGACGGATGTGTCACGAGGCCAAACCATTTGGTTTGCTGTTTCTTTATGAAGTCTAGCACTAGTGTTGTGCCAACTTGTCTCCTAATATCTTCATTTCTGATTATATCCATATTTGTTGCTCCAAGCATTCTGTGCAAGCATTTCAACTCTATTGTGACGATGTTTCTTGTGTTTGTTAATGTCCAATTCTGGCAGCATAGCAGCACAATATGAGTAGGAAAACCGTGCTGTATAGCGTTCTTTTTGTATCCATTGTCGAGTGTTTACAATGTATTATCAGGGTTTCCGCTCAATGATTTTACTTGATTGATTAAATCTATTTTGGATTTCGGTGTCCACTTTTCCATCTGCTGAGATTATGTTACCATGGTAAGTGATATGTTTCACTTGTTATTAGCATTTATATAATACACGTTTTGTAATGTATTTGTTCAGGTTAGTTCACGTTTACTTATTTTACTTTATCCTTCCAATGATGCAGTGACGCGTAGTGGGGAGCTGTAGATATTGTTCCTGTTCTAGATGAGCCGTTGTGGTTTTTGTGAGCCCATGCTGGTATAGGTTGTCTTTGATGCTATCTCGTTGTCTCCCCTTGACTCTGAACACTGAGCTCCTTCTATCGTATGCCTTTAATGGCAGCCGATCTGGTTTCATGACCAACCCACTTTACTTTCTGTTTACGCATGTATATGGGGAGGAAGACTAACGTCTAGTCAGGCAAAATAAACTGATCAGACATGTTAGGCAGGGTCAGGCAAAACATACTGACCAAGACCATCAGCTCGGCTTTCTAGTAGCCCTCTCTGGAAACCAGCTGTTTTCATGGCAACCTGGCTAACGAATTGAGTGATCGACGTTATCCCCGTAGTAGTGAGCAGCACGCAGATGAAGCCAAGCATAGTACAACCGCTTGGAGGATCCCGGTTCACCTTCATCAGCACGCTCGGGATGTGCGGAAACCTACTGCAACTCGCCACTTAATGTTCTTTACTAATTGCGGGCATTCAACAACAATAACAACAACAACAACAGCAGCAACAACAACAACAGCAACGCATGTATACTTGAAAGGATGTTATTCCCACTACTTGTCTGATGTTATCATTTCTCCGTCTGCCTCTTTTGGCGACTTTGATAACTTTTCACGTGTTGCAATTGCTTTCTTACATTTTGGCAAAGGTCACGTTTGGCACATATAGCAGGTCAGGTCTGGCACATATATCAGGTCAGGTTTGGCACAGATATCAGGTCAGGTTTGGCACAGATAGCAGGTCAGGTCTGGCACAGATAGCAGGTCAGGTCTGGCACAGATAGCAGGTCAGGTCAGGCACAGATAGCACGTCAGGTCTGGCACAGATATCAGGTCAGGTTTGGCACATATATCAGGTCAGGTTTGGCACAGATAGCAGGTCAGGTTTGGCACAGATATCAGGTCAGGTCTGGCCCAGATTGCAGGTCAGGTCTGGCACAGATATCACAAAGTTGGAAAAATTATCATTAACGTCAGCTGCCGTATTGTTTATGTACTGATGCTAACATGTTTGAGTAGTGGTGACAGTTGGTACTAAGTCACCGCTCTTGCTTTTGAACATCAGGTTTAAATTTCTCTGCCAAATCGTCCGTCCTCAGCGGAAATGATTCCAAGGTATTGAACCCTTACACCTGTTTGAGTTTGTTTTCTGTGACATGTTTGGTCACGGGACCTGGCAATAGCTGATTTGACAGTTTCTGTCTTCGATGTATTGACGTTGATGTTGTGTATCGGGAAGGTTCTATGATCATCATTGATCTTCGTAAACATTGGTCATCTGTGAAATAGAGATGCGTCAGCGACTCAAGGTCTTCACTTTATGATACATATGTATATATATATATATATATATATGTATAAATAAATCAGAAGAAGACTAGCCATGGCAACCCAGAGGCTGACTATCGTGAAGAAATTATAGCAGCGTACCAACAAAACGGCAAAAGTGAAAGTCTTGAGAGCCTGTGTTTATCCTGTGGCAGAATATTGCTGCGAATCATGGACGATTAACCAAACCTTCTAGACAAAGAACCGAATCCTTCTGGTCAAAATGTTACAGAAAGATCATCAGAACACCCTAGACGGAGAAAAAGACAGATGTAGACATTCGGCAAGAGTTAAACATAGAGGAGAACTGGTTTCCATTGTTGCTATAAAATTCGAATACATTGCTCACATCAAGAGACACAACGGTTTTGAGAGTTCAGAGATAGAAGGTATGGTGCCAGTCAAAAAAGGCAGGGGTAGACGAAGACGACGATGGCACAAAGATATCCAGGAATGGCTGAGTATGACTGTGGCAGAGGCTGGAGTGTTGGCAAGGGAAAGAGTTTCTTTCAGACAGACTGTGATGGGAGCGACGTTCTATAAAGGACATGCTACATGACGTTGATGACATAGATATCGTCTCTCAATAAATATTAAGTATTTTCCAAATTACTGCAGCCATACTTTACTAATGCAAGCCGTAAGCCTGATCCCTTATTTATATACACGCAACAGAAATCAATACAGGTAAACATCAGACATGCAGGACATATTGCGAAGAAGAGCTGTGGTTTGCGCTGTCAACGACATAACGATGTACATACATATCTAACGTGATTTGGAGAATGTTCTCTCAATGGGGTTGGGGGTGGAGTGTTGTGGGATAATTTTTGGGGGCTCAGGAAGGAGCAGAGAAACATTGGTAAAGAAGTAGCTCATGATGGAAGCGATACTAGAGGGTAGAAGAGAAATGAGGAGGAGGCGATACTAGAGGGTAGTAGAGAAATAAGAAGGAGGCGATACTAGAGGGTAGAAGAGAAATAAGAAGGAGGCGATACTAGAGGGTAGAAGAGAAATAAGAAGGAGGCGATACTAGAGGGTAGAAGAGAAATAAGAAGGAGGCGATACTAGAGGGTAGAAGAGAAATAAGAAGGAGGCGATACTAGAGGGTAGAAGAGAAATAAGAAGGAGGCGATACTAGAGGGTAGAAGAGAAATAAGAAGGAGGCGATACTAGAGGGTAGAAGAGAAATAAGAAGGAGGCGATACTAGAGGGTAGAAGAGAAATAAGAAGGAGGCGATACTAGAGGGTAGTAGAGAAATAAGAAGGAGGCGATACTAGAGGGTAGAAGAGAAATAAGAAGGAGGCGATACTAGAGGGTAGAAGAGAAATAAGAAGGAGGCGATACTAGAGGGTAGAAGAGAAATAAGAAGGAGGCGATACTAGAGGGTAGAAGGGAAATGAGGAGGAGGCGATACTAGAGGGTAGAAGGGAAATGAGGAGGAGGCGATACTAGAGAAATAAGATGGAGGCGAAACTAGAGAGTAGTAGAGAAATAAGAAGGAGGCGATATTAGAGGGTAGAAGAGAAATAAGAAGGAGGCGATACTAGAGAAATAAGATGGAGGTGACACTCGAGGTTAGTAGAGAAATAAGATGGAGGTGACACTAGAGAAATAAGATGGAGGTGACACTAGAGGGTAGTAGAGAAATAAGATGGAGGTGACACTAGAGAAATAAGATGGAGGTGACACTCGAGGTTAGTAGAGAAATAAGATGGAGGTGACACTAGAGAAATAAGATGGAGGTGACACTCGAGGTTAGTAGAGAAACAAGGAAGAGGCGATACTACAGGATAGTAGAGAAATAAGATTGAGGCGATACTAAAGAGTAGTACAGAAATAAGATTGAGGCGACACTAGAGGGTAGTAGAGAAATAAGATGGAGGTGACACTAGAGAAATAAGATGGAGGCGACACTAGAGAAATAAAATGGAGGTGACACTAGAGAAAAAAGATGGAGGTGACACTAGAGGTTAATAGAGAAATAAGATGGAGGTTACACTAGAGAAATAAGATGGAGGTGACACTAGAGGGTAGTAGAGAAATAAGATGGAGGTGACACTAGAGAAATAAGATGGAGGTGACACTCGAGGATAGTAGAGAAATAAGATTGAGGCGATACTAAAGACATAAGATGGAGGCGACACTAGAGAAATAAGATGGAGGCGACACTAGAGAAAAAAGATGGATGCAACACTAGAGGGTAGTAGAGAAATAAGATTGAGGCGACACTAGAGAAATAAGATGGAGGCGACACTAGAGGGTAGTAGAGAAATAAGATGGAGGTGACACTAGAGAAATAAGATGGAGGCGACACGAGAGAAATAAGATGGAGGCGACACGAGAGAAATAAGATGGAGGCGACACTAGAGAAATAAGATGGAAGCGACACTAGAGAAATAAGATGGAGGCGACACTAGAGAAATAAGATGGAGTTGACACTAGAGGGTAGTAGAGAAATAAGATGGAGGCGGCACTAGAGAAATAAGATGGAGTTGACACTAGAGGGTAGTAGAGAAATAAGATGGAGGCGACACTAGAGAAATAAGATGGAGGCGACACTAGAGGGTAGTAGAGAAATAAGATGGAGGCGACACTAGAGGGTAGTAGAGAAATAAGATGGAGGCGACACTAGAGGTTAGTAGAGAAATAAGATGGAGGTGACACTAGAGGGTAGTAGAGAAATAAGATGGAGGCGGCACTAGAGAAGAAAGAAGAAGAAGAAGAAGAAGAAGAAGCAGCAACAGCAGCAGAAGACGAAGTCGAAGAAGAAGTAATAGATAGAACATAACGTTAAAAACACAAAAATAAGGATAGTTTCATTTCTGGTAATAGAACAGGCCCAATAAAAGTAATCTGAGCGACAAAATGATGAAGATAAATAAGGAACAGAATGAAATAAATTAGAAGAGATTGGACATAAAAACATTGGGATGTCCTTTAACATTCATAATAAATGTACGGTCATTAAGTCTGGTTAACTGAATCAAACAGACGTACATGGCACTTCGCTTACAGAGGAGCACGGCTTTTGAGGCTTATTACTGTCTTAGTCCGCTTAGTCGCTACGCGTCAAAAGCTCTCCTAGCTTCAAAGACTTATTTTTGCCGAGAACATAGGCGTATCTCTGTCAGCCTCTTTTGCGAGTTCATGAATCGGGCAAATACATCGGGAGTTAGAAATGAAAAAGTGGGGCTCACTTACTTTCCCTGTTCAGAGCAGCATGTCAGACGTGGTATTTGCATTGTCCATCTCCGCCTGCCCTTACATGTCTATTCTTCTTCTTCTTCGTTCGTTCGTTCGCAATCTCCCGCTACCCAGTGTTCGAAAAATAGAACGAACTGAAGCAGGTCTCCTGGACTACGAAAAATAGAACGAACTGACGCAGGTCTCCTGGACTACGAAAAATAGAACGAACTGACGCAGGTCTCCTGGACTACGAAAAATAGAACGAACTGACGCAGGTCTCCTGGACTACGAAAAATAGAACGAACTGACCCAGGTCTCCTGGACTTCGAAAAATAGAACGAATTGACGCAGGTCTCCTGGACTACGAAAAATAGAACGAAGTGACGCAGGTCTCCTGGACTACGAAAAATAGAACGAATTGACGCAGGTCTCCTGGACTACGAAAAATAGAACGAACTGACGCAGGTGTCCTGGACTACGAATAAACACACAGGAACAGTGCTTCTGTTTCCAGGATATATTAATGTGATCATTGAGACCCTGACTCCGGATGATTCAATAAATTATGCTGTCTTTATCTTCTTGTTCTTTTTCTTCTCTTTCTTCGTCTACTTCTTCTGCTTTTTCTTCTCCTTCTTCTTCTTCTTCTTCTTCTTCTTCTTCTTCTTCTTCTTCTTCTACTTCTTCTTCGTTCTCAATCTCCCGCTACCTAGCCATGAACAGGTCTTTGTAAAAATCAAGATGTTGGACGGAGAATGGAATAAGTTGTGTTGTAATTTATATCTTGACAGCAATATGTACACCTTTCGTTCCGACATATCCGAGTATCGGGTTAGCCTTCCCTCTTTGATCCCTTCTCCTTAGCCAGCAGGGTGTGTTACAGCCTGTTATCCAGGATCACCCCATGGAGCTGTAGAACGGTCTTCGCATTTCTGGTTCGCTGGCACTGACGCTAGCAGTCAGCTATGGGTCGTTGACCGCTGCACCTCATGTACTGCTCGGCATCTTGCTCCCATCTTCAGGATCTGCATACCGCTGTACAGTCTCACCTCGAAGGCAGTCAGCTATGGGTCGTTGACCGCTGCACCTCATGCACTGCTCGGCATCTTGCTCCCATCTTCAGGATCTGCATACCGCTGTACAGTCTCACCTCGAAGGCAGTCAGCTATGGGTCGTTGACCGCTGCACCTCATGTACTGCTCGGCATCTTGCTCCCATCTTCAGGATCTGCATACCGCTGTACAGTCTCACCTCGAATGGCCTTACCATTCTCTTCAGATCTGTGTACTGCGAACAGTCTTCATATATATATATATTATATGTGACTGCGGAGTCGGTTGTGCCTTGTTCTTTACTTAACTTAACGTCTTTATACTGGTTTAGAAAACTCTGCAGAGTCTGTATACAACCAGTTTCATTTACATTACTTTGCTCTGAAAACTATGCGCATTCAATTTATTCTAAAATGCATTAATTGTCCCTGCCTCCATTGCTTCACGTGGCAATGCATTCTAAGCATTCACCACTCTCTGAATAAAAAAAACCTTTCCTAATATCTACTCTGGATCTCTGTTTAGTTAACTTGTAGCAATGCCCTCTTGTAGATATGTTTTCTAAGGCGCAACACAACAGTTTGCTCTTGTCTGTTTATCTTATGACACTTTTCTTGTGCGCGTGTTTGGGGCGCTCTGATTGATTTGATAATCTCTTAAATCTGTTGGTATGTGACTGGTACATTCTAGTGTTCATGTCAAGCACCCACCTTTGCCAGTCGATCTGCTCTCCATTTAATATTCTGAGAAATAATGTACTGCGTGACAGATGTACACTAGTTAGTCAGCTCAAACAGAAGAAGAGTATTATTCTTCTAGTTCTGTTCATTTTCGTTTCGCACACATTCGCATAAGTGCCACCGCAACGCATTTAGTTCACTGGTTGCACAAACGACGGATCTAGGTACAGTACTCATTTGTTGTGGGATTGTTTGCTTGATCGAAAACGGATCCAAAGTTAACCCCGCCTCATATATTTGGAACCAGAACAACACTGATCAGTAAAGGCTTCCGATGCGATGGTGACCACATCAGTCCTAGTGTGGTGTTGATCATGATACTATTGGAGCCTAATACGACACTTCCTATTCGGCACAATGCATGTGTGTGTGTGTGCACTGAATGTTTAGCTCACTATCTCTCCCATTCGCATCTGCTTAATTATTTATTTCCTTGGCCTTAAAGATGCATTTGGAAGCTAAATAAAGACTACGCTTTGACACTCGACCATTGTTTAACCTTATTGCGTGTTCTAGTCCATAACCATACGAAAGCAAAAGGTATCGATGCATGAGAAAGGCAATGACATTCATATTGAAAGGGTTAACCTCATTTCATGAAATAATGCTTTCATTTCCCACATTTGGCTAAATACGTTAAGGGCATGACTGGCCTAGTTAATCCTGGCGTTAACAGGAGAATTATTGTTTACGTTTTCGTTCGAGTTTTCATTATATTCTTTGGAGTTCTGCCACAAATCTTCGTTTTTTATTGACCTGTATTTATCCATAATTTGATTCCATTATGGAAAATGTGCTTTAGCGATCATGCTTTCGGAAAAATTGAAAAACATTAACAGACACAACGAAATAAAATCGATAGTAAAGTTTCTGTCTTTGTTAGAAAAGTACACACATTTAATGTAATAAACATGCTAGAGAAGATTGGCGAGAGATTGCATGAAGATTTTATTTGTATTATATATCACAGGGAAGATCAGTGAGATATTCCATTTAGATTGTATTTGTATTATATATCACAGGGAAGATCAGTGAGATATTCCATTTAGATTTTATTTGTATTATTCAACCCCCTCGTTTATTTTCGTGTTTTTTCTATTTGTTAATTGTGGTCTAATTAAATTGCATGTTCTTTGCAGAACGTAATTCTTACAAGCGACATCCTATTTGGCTGTGTTAAGTTTACCTGGCAAGTCTGTAGTTCTGTAGTTTGTCATTACTTTCCGTACGTGCAGGAGAGACAAAAACATGTGTGCCAAACTGGACACGAGCGTGAATTTTAGTCTGCTTAAATAAAAATATGATTTTCTTGCTGGTCTTTATCTACTAGCTTTTCTTCTTCTCCATTCCTGTCATTTATTTGTCATCTCTTTTCTTTCTGCTTTTTTCAATTTCTTTTTTTTATCCGGCATGTTTTTCTTCTTCGTATTGTGCATTCATTTTTTTTTTTTGCCGTCTGTGTTTTTTTCATATCTATTGTTATTCTATTTATCGTTTTGTTCCCGATGTTATTATTTGTTAGTGTTCATATGTTTTATATATTTAGGGCAAATCATAACAAAAGATACCTGGAAACAGAATTAACAAAAGGATTGCGCTGGGTGTAAGGTCCACCAGGGATGCACATGAATTGCTAACATTTAAGAGTATCAGAATTAAACTGAGGAAGAACATAATCACTATTCAATTGAACTGTATGGAGCGGAAACATGGAAAGGAGCAAAGATTAATTTTAAAAACATTTGGAGCGCTGTGGTGGTATCGTACAATGGAAAAAAAGTGAGTTGGATAGAAATGGAGCGACATGCTGAACCTTACAACCAGTCTTAGGACTGAACAACCAGATGACAGGGTCACATGGAAAGACATATTCAGACAACCTTACAACTAGTCTTAGGACTGAAAAACCAGATGACAGTCACATGGAAAGAAATGCTCAGACAACCTTACAACCAGTCTTAGGATTGAACAACCAAATTATAGGGCTACATGGAGAGACATGCTCAACCTTACAACCAGTCTTAGAAATGAACAACCAGATTATAGGTTCACATGGAGAGATATGCTCAGACAACCTTACAACCAGTTTTAGGACTGAACAACCAGCTGATGATAATGATGATGATGATAATGATGATGATGATGATGATGATAATGATGATGATGATGATGATAACGATGATGTTGATGATGTTCACCATATTTAACGCGCTAAGAATTTCAGAGTTAGGAACTTTGTCGTGCCTTCTGATCCCGAGCAGATAGTTTAAGTGAAAACGATTTAACCTCAGGCGTGCATTATATACAATGCTCATGTTTTTTCGGGCATGCAGCAGAATAGTTAACACCACACTACGATTCACTCTTTCTTTAGTAGTGAATCTGATGCATTGTATGTTCCCAGCGGGGATGATGAGATGTGCTATTGCTGACCTACCAACGGTCCAGACCACCTGATCTGTTCATATCCTCTGAAAACATCTCTCTTTCGCTTTTTTTTCACCCAGGGGTGCATAGGCCACCAACCAACCCTCACCAAGCAGCTCCGTCCTGTGCCTTCTACCACCCAGGGGCCCATAAGCCACCAACCAACCCTCACCAAGCAGCTCCGTCCTGTGCAATCTTTTCCACTTTCTTCCAGCTTTTTTCGTTTAAAAAAAAATAATTTCCGCCTCCAGATCTCGTCTCCGTGTGCTTCTCGGTCTGCCTATTCCTCTCCTTCTTCGGGGGTTCAATGACAGGGATTGCCTAGTCATACTGGCCTTGTGGTTTCTTAATGTATGACCCATCCATCTCCACTTTCTTCCTAACATTTTCGGTTCCAATTGACCTTGTCCCGCTCTCTCCTACAGTCTGTCGTTCGTAAGAAAGTCAAACAATTTTATACCAAGAATCTATCTCAGACATCTGTTGATAAAACAGATCTCCTGCCATGGCCTTTGGTCATCCTCCAGGTTTCCGCTCCATACAGCAGGACTGGCTTCACATTTGAAATAAAAATCATTATTTCAGTCTTCCTTCTTCCTTGGAAGACATACAGTAATAATAACATGTTGAGGGATGGGAGGAGGGTGGCGTGGTGGGGAGGGGGGGGGGGGGGTTATAGAAAAAGGGGGGAAGGCAGGAGAATACAAGTGGTTAAACATGAACACAATGATGCTGCTGTTGTTGTTGTGGAATACCCACAACTATACGTTTACTCTTTCACGCGCCCTGAAAAGGGCATTTCGTGCCTGGCTGCAGCAGCTTTCCTCATACCCCGAGCGCGCTGAAGAAGGTCGACTGGAGCCCTTCAGGCTGTTGTGCTATGCTTGGTTTCATCTGAGTGGCGTAACACTGACTATTACATGGATATCGTTGATCCCCACCTCGTTAGCCAGGCTGCCACGATACAGTATGTTTCCATGGAGAACTGCTTGGAAGTAAGTTGGATTCTTTGTCAGTATCCTAATTAGAATTGGTCTGATCAGTACATTTTGGTTGACCAGACGATAGTGTCTTCTCCCCTGTAAGCTTGATATCGGACGTAGTGTCCATGACAACCTAAGAAAGTATAGCATGGGGATTTACATATAATACGATCGGCAAATGTCGAATTATTGGAAAGAGCCAGACATATATCATACAGATGTGATGAGTAGAATGCATTAGAGTTGGATAGGAAACACATCTGGGAATCCAGTTGATAGCATTATAAAATTATCTCTGTTATGGAATCCACATGGTAAGAGAAAAGGAAACACACTAGAACCCAAGGAAAAAGAGAGCTTGAAACACACATATGAAAGGTAAGAAGACATGCAATATATTGAAAAGAATTGGGTCAGGGGATGAGGAACTGGAATGAATTTGTTGACAACCTATGCTATACAGGAAGCTACGCAGTTTTGAGAATTTGATTGATGGTTTTTCTATGTTGAGTTCGTATGCAATGCCTGTCACTGAACAGAGTATTGGCCAGATCTGCCAGATTTGCTTGGAAGTAAGGTGGGTTCTTTGTCAGTACCATAATTAGCGTTGGTCTGATCAGTAAATTTGTATTTCAGATGAATTGGTTTTTCTGAGCATTGGTTTTCATTGTCAACGGGAAGTAACAGCAATATTCATCGATTTTTGAAGTAAATCCTGAGTAGTTTACCCTTAGCTGATTTCTGCTCTAACCGTTCTTTGTTTGATTTATTGATCAATAAGCTGAGCAGCCCACAAGCTACATCTGTCAGCGAACCATAGCCGACTGCTAGCGTCATGGCCATCGAACCAGAGCTGCCAAAAGCCTTCTACACCTTCACGCGGTGATCCTATTTAACAGCCTGCAACATAACAGACTGGCTAATGAGAAGGGATCGAAGAGGGAAGGCTAACCCTGTATTCAAAAATGCCTCCTGAAGTCGGATGCGTCGGACCGTAAACGTGCAAATATCGCAATCAAGCTGTAAGCTATGACACAACGCATTCCATTATCTGGAATAGTCTGGAAATCTGGAAATGTGCTACTCCCAAAGCCTTTTTTAGTGCTTGGTAGCGGGAGATTGAGAACGAAGGAAGAAGTTGGTGATAATTGTTTTTGTTGTGTATGTCATAAAAAAACATTCATTTAAATGCATGGAACAAGCATTACGTAACATTACTTTTATTAATAATCTTTTTACAACAGCCTAATCCAAACGTTTTTCTGTGTGTGTCTTATTTGTCGACATAGTCCTAATGCCTGACAACGGACTATATCCAGGTGTCCTCTTGTCCACATGTCCCCATGTCCATACTTCAACCTGTTCACCTGTCCATCAATTCACTAGTCCAGCTGTCCACATGTCAACCTGTCCACCTGTCCACTAGTTTGTGAATGCTGTTTAGAAAAAGAAAAGTCTTTTGGCGTGACCTTTAACCAACTATGCACGTCCTCCATTACCTCGTCAGCTGCCATATGACCTATCTGCTACACACTTTCCTATAACCGAGGTCACATTGGACAATTATGTGCGCTGCGCTATCATTCATATTGAAATCACCAGCTATGTCATCAATAATGTCTCACCTGTAGCCACCTAGTAGTTGATCAATTTGCTGTTTCACTGTGTCAATTACCATGCATTCTGGTCTACCACGCCACGATTCAGAATTGAAGTTTTGTCTTCCGTTTTCAAATCTATCTACATATTCATACATTATCCTTTGACTCAAATAACTCCATAATAAACCTTCATTCTTCTGTAGATTTCACAAGATTTCACACCATCTGGCTGCCAAAAACGAATACCGCCTTGTTGTTCTTCTACGGATCATGTATGCAATATTGCGCATGCGCATAGTACTCGCTCTGTTAAATCCTTACACGGGTATTGCTAGAAATCCATTTTGTGTCATAAAATACGAATTACCTTTGTGCATACTCTTGATTGCACTTTATAATAAAATTGCTTTTGCTTAATGACTGTTCCTCGTAGAATAGAAAATACAACCACTCTATTGTTATATACACTCGTTATAGCTGTCTGATGTAGACAAAAATTTAAAAAAAACAATGAATAAGATAGAATTGAGGTCGGGGCGAAACATGCATCAGTGAATGAGCTGACAGCTGCCAGTGGTTCATAACTGGCTGCTTGCGTAATGGTCAGCGATGCATATTTGACCAAAACCGTATTCTGCATCAAAGTAACGGCCTTAGGAATTGTCTACAAACATAACGCCTGGATAAGAGATTAGGGAACAATGAGGGAAAGCAAACCTGATCCCCCAACATGCTGTGGTGAAATCGTACGTGTCGGCCCGAAAGGCGTAGTAGTTATCGCAAGCTTGCTGTACACTTCGTCACAAGCGCCATTATGGGAGCGATCGCCGAAGACAAAGATACATTAATTTGCTGATATGTACGAAGGGGTTGCTTCAGCTAAAATGAAAATAAGATTCGTAAATGACCAGCTATGTTCTGAGAGGAAGGAAGCCATCAAGAAATGGATTGGAAAAGGCATCATCAAATATGTTGATCTTGATGTTTATGACACTTTCCTCAGTGTAGCTGATTTTCCAACTTACGTTCCAGCGGACATGTATTCGGCCACGGAAGTCCAGAGGGTGGTAAGCACTCCAACAGAAGTCTTTAAAATGTTGCGAACAGCAAGGGAGTCTGACCAATGCATTGAAGGTTGTCCCTGCCGTCTGTTTTTCCTTATTGCACCGCATTGGAGTCAAAGTGCTTCATCAACCATCGTTTCGTGGCACCATGCGACCTGTCCATAAAGAAAGGCATGTGTCACTCTCAATTTGTCCTCTAGTGATTTTCTGAGTGCCAATGTCTCGATGTAGTAAATCATGTTGCCTTCTTGGGATCCTCAGTCAATAATAAACCATTCCTGGACCAAGAGATAGGCAAGGTAGCAACAAGCAGATTAACAAAAAGTGTATGGTAGAACAAGAAGCTCACTGTTCTAACAAAATCACTTGTTTACCAGCCTTGTGTCCTCACAACCCAACTTTACAGCATTGAGACATGGTCTACCTACATGCACTAGGAGAGGCGGCTAAACAATTGTCTCATACAGCATTGAGACATGGTCTACCTACATGCACTAGGAGAGGCGGCTAAACAATTATCACATACAGCATTGAGACATGGTCTACCTACATGCACTAGGAGAGGCGGCTAAACAATTGTCACATACAGCATTGAGACATGGTCTACCTACATGCACTAGGAGAGGCGGCTAAACAATTATCACATACAGCATTGAGACATGGTCTACCTACATGCACTAGGAGAGGCGGCTAAACAATTATCACATACAGCATTGAGACATGGTCTACCTACATGCACTAGGAGAGGCGGCTAAACAATTATCACATACAGCATTGAGACATGGTCTACCTACATGCATTAGGAGAGGCGGCTAAACAATTATCACATACAGCATTGAGACATGGTCTACCTACATGCACTAGGAGAGGCGGCTAAACAATTATCACATACAGCATTGAGACATGGTCTACCTACATGCACTAGGAGAGGCGGCTAAGCAATTATCACATGATGTGCCTGCGCAGAATCCTGGTGGTTGGGTGACATGACAAGACCACCAACGCAGACGTGTTGGAGATAACAGGCACTGTCACAATCTTTTGATGCTTAGTCTTCGAAGGCTGCGATGGCTGGGACACATTCGGAGGATGGATGATGGGAGAATACCAAAATATCTTCTCTATGAGGAGTTACAGTTGGAGAAAAGGTCTTCGGGCCTACCATTACTTCGGTACAAGGATGTATGCAAGCGGGATATGAACGATGCAGGCATTGATTTGGAATTATGGTAATAGGACGCCATGGATCGTGTTACATGGAGGGGCAGGATTAAACATGGAATACAGACAAAGGAGATACTGATTGCGGATATGCTAAAACGTCAGCGTTTTAGGAGACACGCCACACCATGCTGCAAACGGTTCTGAATTTCCTTGTACACACTGTGGAAGACGTTTTTCTGCCCGGATTGGTCTTACGAGTCACATTCATTTTCGTCATGGACTATAGTTACATCCCTTTTTTCAAAGCACAACTTGCTATCGTCTGACAGAGCCTGGTATGAGCTGGATGTAGCCTGGAGAAGGGTTTCCATCTTATAGGGCTAGGCTCGAGCAGCTTAATACTCCGCTGCGTTGCGATAAGCGCTTACAGAGGGTGGATAACCGATATGTGAGTCCATCTTATAAGACTCAGAATCTACACGCAGTCTGTTTGGCGCCATCTATGTATCTCTAATCAAACCACTTAACCATGACCGGTGTTATGCCATGTTCGTCGCCTCTTATGACATGCTCTCTGTGAGGCAGTGGTGCTATTCTTGTCCTTGTTATACACAAAGACCCCGGCAGACCACTCGGTCATGCAGTAGCAGTATTACTGTTATTATTATTTGAGCTATAGGGGGCGACGAGGATGAGAGAGAAAACAATATTAGAAAGATAGATAAGGAAAGGGACCTAGGGGTTATAATAGATCATACAGGAAAGGTGAGTGAGCAAGTTAAGGTAGCAGTGAAAAAGGCAAATGCAATGTTAGGTATGATAACAAGAAATATTAAACATAGGAGCAAGGAAGTGATCGTCAAACTGTATAAAGCTTTAGTTAGACCTAGATTGGAGTACTGTGTACAGGTGTGGAGTCCTTATCATAGAGGGGACATAAACATGCTAGAAAGAATACAGAAAAGAGCGACAAAGATGATAGTGGGATTCCAGAATTACAGTTATGAGGAACGACTCAGAAAAACCGGCCTACAGTGTCTCGAAGAGAGAAGAATTCGTGGTGACTTAATACAGGTTTATAAGATGATCAGAGGAATCGATAAATTAGACTATAACAAGTTTTTTAAAATACAGCCACCTACAATAACACGAGGGCATAGCTACAAGCTGACTAAAGAGAGGTCCAGGTTAGATATTAGGAAATATTTTTTTAGTCAGAGAGTGGTGTCTGCTTGGAATGCATTGCCAGGGGAGGTAGTGGAGGCAGGGACAGTTAATGCATTTAAGAATAAACTGGATGCGCATAGCTTTTAGAGCAAGGTGATGTAAATGTAACTGGTTGTATACAGACTCTGCAGGGTCTTCTAAACCAGTATAAAGACGTTAAGTTATTACTACAACGAATACTACCACTACTACTACTACTACTACTACTACTCATACTGTTACTAATACTGCTGAAACTACTACTACCACTGCACTACTGCCACTACTACTACTACTTCTACAACTACTATTAATGCACTACTACCACAACCACTACTGCCGCTGCTACCACTACTACCCCTGCTACCACTACCACCACCACTACTACTACTACTACTACTACTACTACTACTACAACTACGACAATGATTAATGTCGTTTTTTGTTGTTGCTTTCGCCTTATTTTTCTATTGTCCAAGGCGGTGTGCGTATCGCTATGTTTTTATTTTGCGCCTGTCGGCCAAGTGCATCCGACTTCGGCTTGCATTTTATGTAATGGTCTGCTAACTCCTGCATTTTCTAAGGGTTCAGTTCCACGGGGTAACGGAAGGTGCTGGGATGGGGATCGAACCCAGTACCTTCGGGCTGTGAGCCTTGCCACTTAACCATTAAGCCACGCCATCCCTTACCAATATAGATGAAATAAAACACAGACTTTGAGCTATAGGGGGCGACGAGGATGAGAGAGCAGAAGATGTGAGTGATTCGCTTGTCAGACAGCCATGTATTATGTAACCACAGATCTAATAACATTCCTTAATTAAATGTCCGTTTTACCAGCGTGACACACACTTTCCGTTTAGCAGCCCGGTACTTCGATATATACCGTCTATCAACGAGTGACTCGCACTGCCAGACATGATTGATTGAAACACTTTTCACTTACTCAGACCAGGTAAAACAGCGCATGTATACGTTGGTGTTTACCTTGAGGATCTAACTGGACTGTTAAGGTAAAAATATATATTGTAAATTGCATGTTTCATTCTGTTTTTGTTGTAGTGATATAACTGAGCCAAACTGGTGGTCAATTTTGTTTTTAACTAACGATGTGGTTAGAGCGCTTGTAACTTGATGTTAAAGAATCGGGTTCGTTTCCCGGTTTGGACACGTTTCGGATTACCCAGTTGAAATGGTGTATGACTTACTAGCTACGAGGCGTGTTCAAATGAAACAGGGGAACATACGTACGATCCGCATGATGAGGTTAATTCTGGTGTAAACATCACATACCAATTCTGGTGCAAACATCACATACCAATTCTGGTGTAAACATCGCATACCAATTCTGGTGTAAACATCACATACCAATTCTGGTATAAACATCACATACCCATTCTGGTGTAAACATCACTTACCAATTCTGGTGTAAACATCACATACCAATTCTGGTGTAAACATCACATACCAACCGTCGTTTGCCAAATGCCGTTATTCTCCGACTCATAGTTTCCTCCGCAGACAGTTGAAAACATGGCGGATGTGAGACATAATCCGTCCAGAGTTGATCAGTGATCGGTGATTCGGTTTCTAACAGCTGAAGGATGTCGACCAGTTGACATTCATCGCAGAATGCAGGCCGTGTATGCTGACAGAAGTGTGTCGAAGACAACAGTGAAAAGCTGGACAACGATGTTTAAGGAAGGACGTGAGTCAACGAAAGATATTCCGATACCAGGTCAGATGCACATTGTTGCGTTAACTCACGTCCTTCTGTAAACATTGTTCTCCAGTTCTTCACTGTTATCTTCGACTTGACGGTTGGTATGTGCTGTTTGCACCAAAAGTGATCTCATCATGCACATTGTACGCACGTTCACATGTTGCAGTTTGGTCCGGTTTCATTTGAACACGCCTAGTATTAAAGTATCGTCTATTATATTCTGACGATAGAATATTTCAAGCTTACTTTTTCACCTGTTCGATTGAATGATAACTTTAGACCACCGCTGCAACTAGGCATCTTAAAGGAATCATGTATCAGATCGTTTGCATTCATTTACCCATTAGTAGACCAGCTCTAGTACTGGTTTTCAAGTTCTGCCTTTCATCTGTAACCGTTTTCAGCTCAGTATGTCTTCACTGCCGCGATCCGTATGTTTGTGTCACAAATGCATTAATGTTTGTCTTATTATTCTGTCTTTCAAGTTTTTTTTTCACTGAGCCCTCATGACGTAGGATGTGGCCCAACATGCTCCTCATCCTCCTTAGCATCATCATCATCATCAGTGGGGACGGCGTTGGCTAGTGGTTAAGTCACACAGCTCACAAACAGAAGGTGCTGGGTTCGATCCCCATCACAGCACCGGCCGTTACCCCGGGGAAGCAAACTCTTAGAAATTGCAGGAGGAAGCAGACCCTTACATAACATGCATTGTGAAATCGGATGCACTGGGTCGACAGGCGCTTAATAAAAACCCCAGTGCAACGCACATCCGTCTTGTGGATTTGAGAAATAAGGCGAACGCAAAAAAAAAAAAAAAAAAGCATCATCTACATTATCATCATCAGTTCTGTGTACTGGTAGGTCGTTGGGGCAGCAAACCTGCAGATTGTTGAACCAGTTCCCGCCACCCCACTCGGTTTTGTGCCAGGATATGTGTTCTAGCTTTGAACCTTCCCGTTCACTCTCTGATGTTGTCTTCCCATATCTTTTTCTGCCTCCCTCTCTTACGCTTCCCAGACACAGTACCTTGCAGGATTGTCTGGTCAACCCAGACGACCTTGATACATGCCCAATACCACAAGAGCTTGGTTAACTCATACGACCTTGATACATGGCCCATACCATGTGGTCTTTATATTGGTCGACCTCTCAACTAGCGGTGTCCTAAACTGCTTTATTCATAATGTGGTCTTGATTCGAAATGTCAAGGATTCGTCGCAACCATCTCATCTCCGCTGCATAAATTCACGTGGAGGTGGGGGGAGGGGGGATATTTGACGCGATCCAAGTATTGACGTGCTCCCTGTTGTAGTGAGCGACACGCACATGAAGCCAAACATAGCACACTTGCTTATCTACCTACATCAGCACGCTTGGGGTGTGAGCAAAGGTGAAACAATTTGTATAAATATACATGCATATAACACAATGTAACACCTACACCACCTCCGTCTTAACCTCGGTGAACTGAGGAAGAGCGGCTAGTAGAAGTGAGAGAGACAGAGGGAGAGAGAGTTAGCACAATCTGTTTTTCCTCTAAGCTCCAAACGTTTTCCATCGTTACCCTCTACCCAACCCCACTCATCCAGACAGCCATTTTTGCCTAACCACTAACTATCGTCGTACACCGTATTACTATTGTTGGGGTGGTCGAGTGGTTTGAGACGCTTAGGACTGCAGGTCGCTTCGTTACTGCTGTATTACATTCGTGTGTCGGCTATGTTTGTTTATTTGACCCAAAACAGAAAATCAAAATACTGTGCATCCGTTCAACTGCCTTTCTTATCAGGTCGGTTATTGATCAACGCAGTCTACGGTCTCCTTCCCTTTGGCCCTTTGCTGTTATTTCTGGTTTTTATACCCATCGAGACAGGGAATGTTGCGTCAGTGTGGGACATAAGTCAGCGACTACGCTCCACTTGAACATACTGTAGCCAAGATAGGGTTTACTGCTCTCACTCACCACCACCAACTGCTTGCTGATTATGCCGATCTCCTCTGAGGCTCTATGTGTATAACCACAAGTTCAAGGCAAAGGGATTGTCACGTCCTGAGCCACTGTTCCTTCATGATAGATTTTAGACACACGAATGCAGTGCAAATTGCTTCCTCTTTTCCAGTGCTTTGCAGTACCATTATGGTACAGAGGGTGCATGGATCAGGTTTTTTAGTAGACTGATTTGTACAGGTGGGTTACTGGTAATGTTTGTAGTAATAATAGTAGACTTTTACAGGTTGGTTACTGGTAAAGTTTGTAGTAATAATAGTAGACTTGTACAGGTGGGTTACTGGTAAAGTTTGTAGTAATAAAAATAATAACCTCACTTTTTTGTGGGTTTTTTTTTTGGCGTTCGCCTTTTGGGATTATTCCCCAAGGCAGTGTGCGTTTCACTGTGGTTTTTTATTTTGCGCCCGTCGGCCCAGTGCATCCGACTTCAGCATGAAACTCACTATATAGTACATCATCTACTGGGTTATACTGTAACGTGGTGTCAGATCGGATAGGGCATGCAGAGGCCGTCAAAGCCGATTCCTGTTCGCATATCTTCGTCTTCCATGGGGGTAACTGATCGAGGACAACATGTAAAGAACAAGACAAGAATGCATTTAACTTATGAGGTAGGGATGGATTTATGTAGCCCAGAGCGTATACCACTCGTCGGTGGGTTCTGCAGCTACACCTATAGGGCCCCATCGTCTCCTCAACCCTTTTGTGTGGCTCCTCTGTAAGGACCTTTTCGGGAGGCAGGCATTTCAACCACTCGGCCAAGCGCATCATCACTAACTGTAAAGACAAAAATATGAGAAGTGAAAAGAGATCGATTTTTAAAATAATTATACAAAATATTTGTGTTTGAAACAACTAAAAACATTTAAACAGCCACAAGAAATGTTATAATTTTCCACCATGAATATTTGTCGTCCCAACTAATGAGCAGAACAACACTTATTTAGTAGTTCCACCAAAATTGGAAGCAATTGAGGGCAGAGAAGGCTTCACATCCAATTCGTGGTTGAGAGCAGTTTTATTCGGTACTGTTCTATTCTGTTAAGAAACGACATCATTGCACTCAGGGCAGACCCATAGGTATTCATTCCCTCTCTGCAAATTGCGAAGAGTGTATGTAGTGATATTTCATGTAGCCCGAGGGTTGTACATACTTCAACTTCGTGCTCTCAAGGGGGCCTTCTCTGCTGTAACTGACTATAATTTTTTAATCCACCAATCAATGCATTGCTGGTTCATCGACTGCAGTGTCTTCATCCAAAAGAATGTCATTAGTCAACTTCAAAATATCCACTCTATTCAGGCTGCCCTCGAGGCGAGCATGTCAGCTCGCTCATTCCATCATGACCAGTATATCAGATCCACAAAAGTTGACGGATGTTCGAGACCTCTATGCCCACTATCCACGCCTACCACATCCAACCCTTCTGTACCTTCCGAGGATACTCTTATCCAATGCCACGTCTATAGTCCACAAAGTAGCGCTACCGTTACAGTTGCTTTGACAATCACTACCGGGGCAAGGAAATGGTGCTTGCTTTCTTCTCAGTTGTTGACTTTCGACATGGAAACAATCGCATCAGAGACTATTAAACTTGAGATGGTCAAAGCAGAACATAACTTAATACACGAATAAAATTGAGACGGTCAAAGCAGAACATAACTTAATACACGAATAAAATTGAGACGGTCAAAGCAGAACATAACTTAATACACGAATAAAATTGAGACGGTCAAAGCAGAACATAACTTAATACACGAATAAAATTGAGACGGTCAAAGCAGAACATAACTTAATACACGAATGGAATTGAGACAGTCAAAGGAGAATATAACTTAATACACGAATGGAATTGAGACAGTCAAAGGAGAATATAACTTAATACACGAATGAAATTGAGACGGTCAAAGTAGAACATAACTTAATACACGAATGGAATTGAGACAGTCAAAGGAGAATAGAACTTAATACACGAATGGAATTGAGACAGTCAAAGGAGAATATAACTTAATACACGAATGAAATTGAGACGATCAAAGCAGAACATAACTTAATACACGAATGGAATTGAGACAGTCAAAGGAGAATATAACTTAATACACGAATAACTCTTTGCATATGATTAGTTCCTGATGGAAGACGATAATAAAAAAAACATATTGCAAAACTACATGAACGTGCTTGCGACTGCCTGTGCTAAATAAAAAATTCATACAGAACAAAACAGAAACTATGAGGATCAGTTATCATGTTGCTCTTCAACAGGTCCATGACTTCAAGTATTTGGGCAGTATTTTTTCAGCAGACGGCAGGATCGACAGAGAAATTGAGACTAGTGGTAAGACAGCATCTGCTGTGACTTATCAGCTGTCCCAATCTTTAGGAACCGGCGCATTAGCAATAAAGCAGAAGCTGATAATCAGTATATTTATGCTGACACTGTGCTATCAGTATCTAAGATGGCCTCTGTCCTGGGCGCGTGGGAACATAATTTCAACTTGTAAAATGAAATGTTTGGGGAAGGTCATCGGTGTTACCAGGAAAGACATATTGAACAACGGCATTCGAAGTATGGTCGGCACTACGCCTTGTGTCGAATATGTTCCAAGGCAGAAAATAAATTGAATTAGTCATCTCATGAGAATGCACCCTCATCAACTTACACTGGCGGCTTACAGCGGTGGTAGATTTGGCTACAGGGCAACAGTGCGTCTGTGAGACTGGTGGATAGAGCGCGGTAGAGTGATTGTACAGCGAGACGGGCTCACATTGTTCGACGCAAAACACTTGGCGCAGGACGGACATCTTAAGCTCCCATCGGTGCTCAACGGCAAACGGGGTAAGAAAACTAACTAACGTTAATTTAGTATTAGCTATCTACGGTCTGTATTTGATACTCCTAGTTACATGTCACCTGTATGATGTTCGTCTATCGCGAGTGGTGAAGGCCATTCTTATCGTTCAGCCGTGTGGACAGTCTTTTCTCTTGCTGTCTCTGCTGAAATGAGTGCCTTGCGCTTCGATTTGGATTAAAGTGAGGAAGAAACTGTGCCTTTGGTCATCCTCACTGTCCGGCTAATCTACCCTTGACCAGTGACAAGATTTTATCGAGACAACTGGAGATATCACAAGATGCATATTTTTCCTCCTGGTCTACTCCTGAAGCCTGTCCCGTAAACATGTATCACTCAAGGCAGCGGAGGAGAGATGCCATCTATCGTTGTGTATCGTGTCTTTCCCATAGCCGCAAGAGGTCGTATGTACATCATTCAGCGTGTTAGTGAGCTGGACATCTCTCCCTGGTCGTGTTTAGTCCGTTTTAGTTGTGTCTAATTTTCACATACGAAAAACGACACTGTTTGCAGCTATCGCGAAAGGCGCCAATCTAGTGAATCTCAGCAGTGTGAACTATATCGTAAATAATCCATATTGTAAGACACTTGTTACATTGTGTGTAACTGAGCGAGAACATTCAGTGAAGCCATTATGTTAAAGCAACACATTTTAAACATTGTCTCGTACAGAAAGGACCCTTGTGTGTTTAAGAACGTATTTTCTGGTTTGTGAAATCTTGATGTTCGTTTGGGTCTTCTTATTATGGTAGATCACAACTACTTCTTCTACTGCGTTCGTTCTCACTCTCCAACAAACGCCTTGAACAAAGCTTTGAGAGTAGCATGAAGTAGTCCGGAGAACGGATTGCGTTGTGTCGCCAGTTTACAGTTTCACTGCAATGTTACACTTTTCGGTCCGACACATCCGTCTTCGGCATCTGGATTACAACGTATTATTCAAACAGGATTGCTGTCTAAAAACAAAAAAAAGATTTAATCCTATGTAGCAGATCCCACATTTCCTACTGCCAGCAAAATGAACTCTCTAGTGTTTTCGTTTAGACACACGTATATTGAAGCTTCTAAACAACTTGATTTTGTCAAGTTTACATTGACGGTTCGGACAAATTGATTTTTATGAAGTTTACATTGACTCTTTGATAACTTGATTTTGTCAAGTTTACATTGACGGTTCGGATAAATTGATTTTGTCAAGTTTACATTGATCGACCGCATTATGTCAAGTTTACATTGACTGTTTGACCCGGCTAATTGTGTCAAGTTCACATTGACGATTTGAATAACTGGATTATGTTAAGTGTACATTGACGTTTTGACCCGCCTAATTTTGTCAAGTTCACATTGAAACTTTGACCAGCCTAATTGTGTCAAGTTCCCACTGCCGCTTTGACCCGCCTGATTTTGTCAACCGTACGTTGACGCTTCACCACACATAATTTGGTCTTTGTCACAAATAGGAGCCGCGTAGCGCAGTGGTTAGCGCGCTGGCTTCGCATCTGAGTGGTCCTGGGTTCATTCCCCAGTTGAGGCGGTAATGTTTTTTTCAGAATAATGGCTCCCGGGTCGACCCAGCCTTAAATGGGTACCGGTTCAGTCCAGGAAGTAAAAGCGGCGAGGGAGAGGAGATGGCTACCGCCCTCATATAGCCGATCCTTTGAAATGTGAGATCGCTAACACCTCAGACCCCTACGACAGTAATGCTATGGGATACTTTACTTTTACACAAATAGGTGTAGGCGAACACCAGGAATCGCTGCCCCATCTTTTTTCCACCGTATGTGTATCTTCCCCTAGGCCTAGTAAGCTCTAGAAAATTGTAAAATACTACATATAGCCGAAGCCTTCGGCTACATGGCAAGAGACATTAACATGTCTGTTTGAATACCAGGATTCCGTGTATTCCAATATTCCACAACAAAAACGGAAACAATTCGCTCGAATTCGCTATCTTTATTCCACAAGAAATACGTTGAAGCTGCCAGGACGTTAGAGGTCAGACACACTAGACGAGAAGGGAGACTCACGGACATACTTAGATATTAGATGATGTTTCTAGAACCAGACATAACAAGATTTGACCAAAGATAGAACCAGATTTAGAGTAAAGGGAAACATCCGGCTTTATGCCAACATTCCCTAACAATCTAGTTAATATAATGAAAGCTTAGGCAGTATTAATGTGATCCTTTCAAGTTATGCTAATACATTAATAGTTTTATTTCTGTGAAATATTAATTTGTCGAGTTTTAAATAGGTTACACACGAAGGGGGACGTAATTATGTCTAAGGGACATAATTATTTTTTTCGTCAAAATATTTGGTCTCATTGTCCAGTATAGCTAGTTGTGATTCGTGGGTCTGGCTCGATTATTAATATTGTTGTGTCTGTTGGTAGGTAATCATGCCGTGTTATTTTGTTCTTAAAGACATTTTCGGGTTTGCAGCGGCTCGTTTTATGTTCATTGCATGCTGAAAAAGACGAACCTGCTTGCTTGTAGCTGTAGTGCAATTTTACGTTTCTTAGTAGAATGACCAATACCCTGATCACGGTGTCCTACCACGCTGACCTGGGTGATGTAACACATCACATTTCAAAGATAACGGTGAAAGTGAGATGCGACTTAATCGATATGTTACACGGGACCTTGACGTGAAGGTGGTCTTACCCAGTGGGGTACCCTTGACCTTGAAGTAAATGGGGTCTTGGTCAGTGTGGTACACTTGACCCTGGCGTGAAAGGGAGGTCTTGGCCAGTGTGGTACACTTGACTTTACGTGATGTGGGTCTTGGCCAGTGTGGTACACTTGACTTCACGTGATGTGGGTCGTGGCCAGTGTGGTACACTTGACCTTTACGTGATGTTGGTCTTGGTCAGTGTGGTACACTTCACCTTTACGTGATGTTGGTCTTGACCAGTTTTGTAAATTTTACCTTTACGTGATGTTGGTCTTAACCAGTATTGTACACCTGACCCTTACGTGGTGTTGGTCTTGACCAGTATTGTACACTTGACCCTTACGTGATGTTGGTCTTGACCAGTATTGTACACTTGACCTTTACGTGAAGTAGATCTTGACCAGTATTGTACACTTGACCCTTACGTGATGTTGGTCTTGACCAGTATTGTACACTTGACCTTTACGTGAAGAAGGTCTTGACCAGTATTGTACACTTGACCTTTACGGGAAGTAAGTCTTGACCAGTGTGGCACACCTGATCCTTACGTGCGGTAAGTCTTGAAAAGAATTGTTCTCGTGATCCTGTTGATAGGTAGATCTTAGTCAGTAAAAGCAAAGATACTTCCAAAGCAGACACTGTCTTAGGGGAAGAAGTGGTAGAGATTCCTTTGTACAGGGCCACATTTTGAAAGTCCCATAAAATGGGATGACAAGTCCCACTCTTGCTGCTGTTTCGTACTTAACAATAAACCACGAATCAATTTACATCTGGGTCGATTTAATGATGTCGGCAACAGGAGTTGAACATTGTAACTTTGCCGTGAAACGTTAAAACGTTACCAGTACATTAATCATAGACTCTGGATGGGTAGGGTGGGCGCTGGGTAGAGGGGAGGGGGGTAGCAGAGATGAGATGGATCTTGATCAGAATGGTATACCTGATGTGAGGTGAGCCGAGATCAGTATGTTTTACCTAATGGGAGGTGAGCCGAGATCTGTATGTTATACCTGATGTGAGGTGAGCCGAGATCAGCATGTTTTACCTAATGTGAGGTGAGCCGAGATCTGTATGTTATACCTGATGTGAGGTGAGCCGAGATCTGTATGTTATACCTGATGTGAGGTGAGCCGAGATCTGTATGTTATACCTGATGTGAGGTGAGCGTAGATCAGCATGTTATACCTCAGATGAGGTGGATCCTGATCAGTGTATTATACCTAATGTGAGGTACGCCTAGATCAGTATGTTATACCTGATGTGAGGTGGATCTTTATCAGCATGTTATACCTGATGTGAGGTGATCCCAGATCAGTATGTTATACCTGATGTGAGGTGCACCTAGATCCGTAGGTTATTCCTGATGTGAGGTGAGCCTAGATCAGTATGTTATACCTGATGTGAGGTGAGCCTATATCCGTAGGTTATACCTGATTTGAGGTGGTCATTGATCAGTATGATATGCATTACCCCGTTGTGAGGTTAATCGTGATGCAGTAATGTACACCTAACTCTGTTAATGAACTTTCTCTTCGACTGCTTCTTAATTTGCCATCACGGCAGTACGTAAACATGTGTTATCATAATGTTTGTTGTTTTCTTCTTCACCCTGATCATAAAGATATTATCGTTATTGGATTTGTCAACGAGAATGATGCAAGCGGCCTTTGCATACTAACTCCGCCATGTCAGCTCGTTTCTCTCCCTGAGAACATGAGACGTACAGCTGTCTGGGTATTTAAGTCGTTTTGATCTGATTTTCTCGGTGGCAGAGTACGGATACAATCAATAGTTAGTCAAACTACTGCTGAAGACGGATGTGTCGGATTGAAAGGTGCAAATATAGCAGCCAAGCTGTAAACTAGCGACACAACGCATTCCGTTCTCTGGACTACATCCTGCTACTTCTAAAAGTCCTGTTCAGGACATGGTAGCGGGCTATTGAGAATGAACGCAGAAGAAGAACACAAAGTCATCCACACAAACCATACGAAACAAGATTGAATCTATTAAGCTAAGATGTTACAGAATCGTTCTCAAAATACCACGGAAAGCAAAAAACGAAAAATGCTTAAATGCTACAGGATCTGGGTGTAGAACAAAACTGGCTAGTAAATAACATTACGTCTAGGTAATGAACAATCTTCGGTCATATCAAACTGGCCTATAAATAACGATGTTAGAGTAACTGACAAAAGAGACAGAGACAGACCAAAGAGAAGATGAACAAGGGACATTACTGTGGCTCTGGGGTTGACAGTTGCAGACGCGGGAGAAATTACCAAGAGTCGAGTGTTATACAGATCGGTTGCCTTGAGAGCAACGTTCTGCAAAGAACATGCTACACGATGATGACTCTTTCGATTGAGTGGTACGCCTGTTTTTGTTATAAGAATCCAAAACACACTATTTTGATCTGCATTCAAGCCATTTTTCTTTTACCATTATTTTGCATATTACCTTTTCTTTTGCACATGCACTTTTTTTTTATCCCCCATATTTATAGAAGTCATGGCCTAAAGTAGGATGCGTGTTCTCATGTTTGTCTGCGACATCTTAGACAACACAATCTCTTCAGGACCCTATTTGACAAGATGGGGACATTTTCACCAACACGGCGGAGGTAGTTAACAGTGGCGTAACTTCCATGTCAGGGGCCCTAGGACATTCATTCAAAGATCGGTCAGTTAAATACGGATCAAACCCAAACAATTTAAATCACAAAAGAAAACTAACAGTGACTTTGTCGTTGTTATTCTCTTGTAGTGTCAGGCTCCAGCGGCCATTCTAAGAAGTCCAAATTTGGACCGCGTAACATTTCCTGAGAAAAAGATGTCATTGTCTTTCTTTTCAACACATTCTTCTTCATTGCCTTCTCTTTGATATTCCTCTTTTCTCTTCTATTGTAGGTTCTTTTTTTTTTAAATTCTCTATTGTGCATTAGTAATAGTAACTTTAAATGTATACATAATAATGGCAACACATTTCAAGCAAATTTTGGCGTGATATAAGTTTAAATGAAGTGAACATTTAGCATGTGATAAAGCGCGAGCCTTAGGCGTTACATTTTGTAAGGTGAATTGTGATATGGGAGGACGGATAACATCTGGTCAGGCACAACATACTGATCAGACATGTTAGTCAGGGTTAGGCACAACATACTGGTCAAACATGTTAGTCAGGATCAGGCACAACATACTGATCAGACATGTTAGTCAGGATCAGGCAAAATATACTGATCAATCCCCTCACCTCGATACGATTCCTCTTAGGTCATTATTCTAGTCTGAATGTTTTTTTAAATTGTTCTGCTTTTTTTTTGTTCTTGAGAGGATGTCCTTTTCATCTCTTTATTCTCTTCTTAATTTCCTGCCTTATTATGTGTTGTTGTGTTTCATTGCCATACATCTGCGGATGCTATTGCATTTATTCACATATCAAGAAATATTGGACGAAATTCATTGATGGATGTGTGTTATACGTTGTTAATTAATATGCGTAGAGGCCTTCTGGCTGCAGAGAAAAGAGAAAGACTGAAGAGATCAAAACACAGCCAGGCACGACAGACTCCTCAGCATGGTTATACGATCTGTGGCAGAGACTGTCACTCGCCGATCGGCCTTTACAGCTATAGCAAACAGTGTTGAAATATAGGAGACAGAGGTGGAGAAAACTTATTGAGCGCTACGCGCATGGTCTATAGAGACGGATACGCCTATGATGATGATGATGATGATATGTATATATTCCCCATTGAATCACAATCATAAACTTCTTCTTCAAGCACTGACACTAAAGTTGATTGTCTCCCTTTCGTTTCCATTATCGGTATGTGGTTCCAATTAAATCGTAGTATTCACCTTTTCCAGCCACCAGGAATGTGGTTGATTGCCTACCTTTCTTTTCTTTTACTTGTAAGTAAAGTTTATTACATTTGACATCTTATAAAGCTCAACGTCTTTACAAAGATATACCACGATCTTTTAATTTGAAATCATATGTCAAGTGTTTTAGAAGAAAAACCAGTCTTATAAAAATAAAGCACAATCCAATGATTTGAAATATAAAGTCAGTTTAGAGAGATAATGTCAAAGCGTGGTAACACTTGGAGTCCTGGTATTTTAACAGGTAACGTCTTTTGCCAGCAGCCGAAGACTATCAGTAGTATTTTCTACTTTTTCGCAGTGTGTACTTCCTGATGCTAAATTTGGCCTTGGGGAAGGTCGCTTTCGTAATGGATAGGAATTGTATTACTGTAAAAATTGTTCAAGTACAGCAGTTAACAGCCTGTTCTTATCGAACTGTCAAGATTATTTCAATTGCCCCGCTCGTACACGGGATCTCCACTTTTTATCGGCAATCACCAACATGACTCGGCGTTGGTCATCACACTTCGTCAAAGTGGTGCTTGAATCTTGCAGGATTGAAACTTCATCGCTTCGCGCTTTCATTTTTTGAGAGACAAACTCCTTTAACTCTAGCTATAACAACTACTTTAACTCTAGCTATAACAACTACTTTAACTCTAGCTATAACAACTACTTTAACTCTAGCTAAAACAACTCCTTGGAAATAGTTCAGCGAACTTATTTGGTGGACATCATTGATTTGCCTTGTTGAGTCACGTGCATCTCTGGAAAGACTCCTGGTACGCATAACTCTCAGACAACAGCGGCAAAATGAACTACACAGTAGCGACATCCGGAGAATATAACACATCAAGGATGCCCTACAGCAAGTCAACCACTCAAACCACCGCTGGGCAGGTCATATAGCTGTACGACAAGACGAAAGATGGCGTACCACAACCGCCATGTGGTACCCTCGCGACAAAAAGAGACCTCGGGGACGGCCCCAACTCGCTGGCAAGATTCACTAGACAAGCACAACATACACGAAACCACAACAAACCAATTACTATCCCACTGGGCGACACGCGCCCGCGACAAAAACGACTGGAACCTGTTTTTGGATTCCCTCAAGGATGACCATCCCTGGACAAAGAACGGGTCGAAATAAGAACGTGTCGAGTTAACAGACACATACGCCTACCGTTGTATATAACTGACTCTCTTTTACAGAGAGCCTGAATCCAATCACTTGCAGCGGAAGATTCGAAGCAATTATTTTACACATATCAGGTTGCCAGTACCAACCACGACCCTCACTAGTCGCTTTTTGTGACGGTCTTGTACGATTTATATTATTCCATTCTTGTCAAGTCTGGTACAGATCGGGTTGCAACCGTATTCTATCATAACATCGTTTAATCCTATTCCAAAGATCAGCCCGGAGGAGGGATTGGTCAGGTCCATAGTGCCGAGGAAGAAAGGCCGTCTGTTCCTACCGTCGCCCCGCACTTCACAAAGTAGATTCGTATACTATTTAATCTCAGATAAAAGAAAAAAAATGCATGCTTAACAAAGGTTTTGAACGCGTGACCTCTGGATCAGAAAACCGATAATCAAACAGCTCGGCCAACCTGATCCCCGTCTGTCTAATAACTTTTGGTAAAATAAATGTCCTTCAAGGACATAAGCTTTGTTCTGCTCCCCAGATATAAATGTACTTCTAGGACATAATCGTTGTTCTGCTCCCCACATATACATGTACTTCTAGGACATAAGCGTTGTTCTGCTCTCCAGATATAAATGTATTTCTAGGATATAAGCGTTGTTCTGCTCCCCACATATACATTTACTTCTAGGACATAAACGTCCTTCTGCTCCCCAGATATAAATGTACTTCTAGGACATACGCGTCGTTCTGCTTCCCAGATATAAATGTAATTCTAGGATATAAGCGTCGTTCTGCTCCCCAGATATAAATGTACTTCTAGGACATAAGCGTCGTTCTGCTCCCCAGATATAAATGTAATTCTAGGACATACGCGTCGTTCTGCTCCCCAAATATAAATGTACTTCTAGGACATAAGCGTCGTTCTGCTCCCTAGATATAAATGTACTTCTAGGACATACGCGTCGTTCTGCTCCCCAGATATCCCCATTCCAGACAACCATGTTGACAGATTCGACACTGGAATATGATGATCTCAAAGAACACGGTTCGGTGTCCTTCACTGCACCTAGGACCTTCACAGACAAATACCTTATTCGGCCGGAGACGGCATAAATTGGTTTAACCTTTTCGCAAACAAAACACGCTGACAAAAAATGGCAAAGACAACGACAGGAACGCTCTGTGACAATGACAAGAGCTTGCGTTCGCACTTGCGACAAATATGCATAACAGAAACACGCATTTCTTATACTAATGTTTGTTATTACAGTCAAACTTTGGTGCATATTAATAATCGCGTCGTGGATCAGTCCATACTTCTGAAAATACAGACAAGATAGTAATAATATTTGCCCATCGCAAGCCAAGATGCGACAGCGGCAGGATTGTATACCAGATGTATTCTCGTATGACTGTAAAAACAATCCTGGCACGGAAAAGTTTTGCAGCACACGGGCACACATGTTATGAATCACCTGTGGAGTCGTCGTAGTGTTCGGTTCTATCGGGCGGCTCGTTTTCCCTGAGCGTTTCACTCTGCCATCTGAGCATCGTGTTTGATGTTTACGCCTCAGCTGGAACGGTTATGTGCAAGCAAATTACATGAAGTGGCATTGATGTTTTGCCTTTTTACAGACACGTTCATGGAGTCTCTGTAGCGCTTATTCTATCTCACTGATCACGTCTGTCTGTTTTGAGTTCGTATTATAGTAACTGCTTGAGGATGCGCTCATCTGGTAGGCGAACAACAGCCCCCGTTTATTTTAACTGAGCTTTACACAGACGTATATGGATGCTCAGCTTGTTTCACCTGCTAATAATTTCAGAATTGGATACTTTGTTCTACCAGTCGATCCTGATCTTCTGGTTACGAAGATAGCTCAAATGGAATCGAAATAACTAGATGGAATGTCTGGTATGACTGTCCATGTCTCGAAGGCATGCAGCACAGTGTTTAATACTAAAGCACCATACACCTTTATCTGGTAGCGAAACGCATGCCTTGTCGGTTTCAGAGATTTACTTGCAGGCTTCCAAACGCAGGCAAGATAGATGTCACCAAGATAAACATGGGATATCATCAAACATAATGTATGGAAGGAGATACAAGCCTCAATCAAGAATGTATTCGCGTGGATCTAGCGTCGTCAAGGCGAGGGTGTTTATGTGACTCTGGTGTCCTGGACGTCAGGGTGTTTATGTGACTCTGGTGTCCTGGACGTCAGGGTGTTTGTGTGACTATGGCGTCCTGGACGTCAGGGTGTTTATGTGACTCTGGTGTCCTGGACGTCAAGGTGTTTGTGTGACTCTGGTGTTATGGACGTCAGGGTGTTTATGTAACTCTGGTGTCCTGGACGTCAGGGTGTTTGTGTGACTCTGGTGTCCTGGACGTGGGTGTTTGTGTGAGTCTAGTGTCCTGAACGTGAGGGTGTTTGTGTGGGTCTAGTGTCCTGGACGTGGAGGTGTTTGTGTGGGTCTGGTGTCTTGGACGTGAGGGTGTTTGTGTGGCTCTTGTGTTCTGGACGTGGGGGTGTTTGTTTGGGTCTAGTGTCCTTGGCGTGAAGGTGTTTGTGTGGGTCTGGTGTCCTGGACGTGAGGGTGTTTGTGTGGCTCTTGTGTCCTGGACGTGGTGGTGTTTATGTGGGTCTAGTGTCCTTGGCGTGAAGGTGTTTGTGTGGATCGGATGTCCTGGACGTGAGGGTATTTTTGTGGCTCTTGTGTCCTGGACGTGGTGGTGTTTGTGTGGGTCTAGTGTCCTTGGCGTGAAGATGTTTGTGGGGGTATGGTGTCCTGAACGTAGGGGTGTTTGTGTGGGTCTAGTGTCCTGGACGTGGGGGTGTTTGTCTGGGTCTGGTGTCCTGAACGTGCGGGTGTTTGTGTGGGTCTAGTGTCCTGGACGTGGGAGTGTTTCTATGGGTCTAGTGTCCTGGACGTGGGGGTGTTTGTGTGGGTCTAGTGTCCTGGACGTGAGCGTGTTTGTGTGGGTCTAGTGTCCTGAGGAGAGGGTGTTTATGTGGTTCTAGTGCCTTGGACGTGGGGGTGTTTGTGTGGGTCTGATGTCCTGTACGTGATCAAAGAAGGTTGTTGATAGAGCTTGCAAACGCTACGTGCAAATCTAGAGCTATTGAAACCGTCCCTGAAATTACTCGGCTGTTGGTTTTCTGCTAGTGACCAGCAATTGATGTAACACTTCACCTTATTCATGAAAGGCGAACAATCTTGAAGCCATAATTCTCGTGTATTGATCAGGAGCTTATGAACTAAAACTTGCCTGTAACTCAAGACCTTAAAGAAGCAAGCTGTCCGAACAACAGCCCTCGCGACTCTAGCGTTAAAATGCCTAACAAAGCAAACCTAAGTTTCCTCTTAAGCAAACTTGTGAGTTACAACACAACAAGAGACGCGGAACGATTTGATCACCTGAAATAGAGTTACTGGACTAATTGTTTTGTTGGGGGTCAAACAAGGCGACATTCTGTCTTTGATTGTGTCCAATTGCTGCGTTCTCGGTGGTCAAGCTGTTTCCATGGAGATAGGAAAGGTCAGGCAAATGCAACGCTGCAAATCGTTTGATAATGTAACACACAAAAAATGTATTTAATATTATAATTTACGTGCATGGAATTTTGGGATATGAGAGATATAAAAAGAAATGAAACAAAATAGAATGACAATTGTGCATTTGTAACAAACGAATAGTTTAACTTGTAATTTACTGTATATTATGTCAAAGATCATAGATGCTATATAAAGGTGAAATTAGCAAAGATAACTGTCCACATTTTAATTTTCTTGTAACATATTTACAAAGTAGTAGTAGTAGTAGTAGTACAAGCTGTAGTAGTAGTAGTAGTAGTGGTAGTAGTCGTAATAGTAGTAATAGTTGTAGTAATAGTTGTAGAAATAGTTGTAGTAATAGTTATTGTAGTAGTTGTAGTAATAGTTGTTGTTTAATGCCCAAATGAGTAGGTTTACTCTCTATGGCGGCTTCAAAATGGCGTTTAGTGGCGGGTTGTAGTAGCGTTCCTCACATCCCGAGCGTTCTGATGAAGGTGGGCCATGGTCGTCCAGATGGTTGTGTTATGCTTGGCTTGATCTGCGTGTCGAACACTACTACGGTGATCATGTCCATCCCTCTCTTCGTTAGCCAGGTTGCCACGAAAGAAAGCATATTTCCAGGAAGGGCTACGAGGTAGCCAAGGTGAAGGTTTTGGACAGTATATTTTGCCTAAACATGACTAACATGTCTCATCAGTATGTTTTGCCTGACCATACGTTAGTCTTCCGTCCCAGTTGTAGTGGTATCAGCAGTAGTAGCAGTAGTAGTAGCAGTAGCAACAGTTGTAGTAGTAGTAGTAGAATTAGGGGTAGTAGTAGTAAAAGTATTTATAGTAGTGGTGTGAAGTTCTGACAAGTATTAATTAAATGTATTTAAATATGTATATGTGTATGCGTGCGGGTGTGCATGTGTATATCTGTGTGCGTGTGTGCGTATGTTTTTGGTATTATACTTAAAGAGCGCTTAAAGACGCTCCAAAAAGACCGTTTATAAATCTGGCAAATACCATTTACAGATCTAATCAACACCATTGATAAATCTCTCTCTCTCTCTCTCTCTCTCTCTCTCTCTCTCTATATATATATATATATATATATATATATATATATATCTATGTATATATATATATATATATATATATATATATATCATTTATATACCTAATGTAAACCGTTTAGAAACGTATAAAGACAGATAACATAACAATTTTAATACATGTATATAATAAAATTACATATGTATCAAATAAGGAGCAGTCAAAGAGATCATTAAACACGTGTATATACACGATGACCATTAATAGACATGAATACTGTTCATAGACCACTTGGAGACATTTTATAGACATATGAAAGTCCACCGGAACAATATAGACCCACGATGAGGTACATGAAGAGATTAAGTTCCGATTTCGGAAGTCAAGAGAGGCTTTCATTCCCTGAAGAAATTTATGGAAATAAAAAGATAATATTGCTTTAACATAACAAATGAACATCTTTAACCCCAAAGTAAATGTATTCTTGCTTTGAGGTTTTGTAATATTGGGAGCAGCGAGGACTGCGAAAAGTTGAGCCTTTCTTTCAGGTGTGCATACGCTGAATAGTGTGATTGTAAAGGAATGATAGTCTCTAGATGTAGAATTGTGGGGAAGCATCCGATTGATATGAGCAGCACTTGACGTAATAAGATGTCCTAGTCCACTTCCAGCTATATTTCCCTATCCACAGACCCAACCCACTCCCAGGTATATTTCTCTAACTCCACAGACCCAACCCACTTCCAGCTATATTTCCCTATCCACAGACCCAACCCACTTCCAGCTATATTTCCCTATCCACAAACCCAACCCACTTCCAGGTTATATTTTTCTAACAACAGAACTTACTGAGATTTTATATTCCTCTACGGTTTCGTTCTATCAGATGACATGTCATGTCTACACGTTTACAATGTATGTTGTTTTTTATCAGTTAAACTCTGGTCTCTTTGTAACTGTTCTGTTATTAATTAAACTCTGGTCTCTTTTTTACTATTCTGTTATTAGTTAAACTCTGGTCTCTTTTTTACTATTTTGTTATTAGTTAAACTCTGGTCTCTTTTTTACTGTTCTGTTATTAATTAAACCCTGGTCTCATTTTTCACTGTTTTGCTGAACCAATCCACTACCACGCACTGCTAAAAATAGCTGATGTTATATACGAGACATGCTATGTTTTGGAACCACCAAACCAAGTGAAATAAGAGCAGTTCTAATTACTCACGGACAAGACAGCTTGCGACAAACATAAATAAAAAATTAATGACGTGGTCAAACCTAGACAAGATAAAGTGTATTACGATATGCTTCTGCATTGTATAGTGTAAGCAGCATTTGGCAACCATTGAGGATGGTCCATTTAAGAAAGACTAGCAATCCAGTATTTGTGCACCTGCAGTGATGGCTTGTGATGAATTGTTCTCAAAATGACACGCTGTTTATTATCAAGATAAACAAAATGCCACACACCTCTCAACAAAACATCTGAATTTAATAAATACGCTTCGTTACGCTACTAGACGCACAACAACGACTTGACATGCATCTGTTAAAGGCATATGTTCCTCAGTGAGCTGACTTGTTTTGTATTGTTGATTGATATGGACAATGTGTAACTCTAATTACAATTGTTCATAGCTCCTTTAGTCTCAATTTAAAGACCTGATAATATCGAGTACAGAAATGATTAAGAATAGTCATTATACGAATTGGCACGTTTACCACTACTGCCTTGAAAGTTACTGTTCCTTGAACACACCCTAATCGTTTCATTAAGAGAAGCGTCATTATTTGGTTGAACTTGCCGAAACTGTGTGTCAGTTGTTCTTTCTGTACTCCAATAGATTCGGTATCTATTTTAAGAATGTTCTAGAACAATAAAATATATATATTGTATCATCCAAGCATGTCAATACGTTTGGTTACTGTCATTTGGTCCAGTGATTATATTAATTGATGTAGCGAAGTCGAATTTCAGAATGTGACGTAACTGTGGATAACGTATGGCTAGTGTTCTGAAAACTACAAGGTAAGGGATCGTTTATGGGGTTAATTAAGTGGTCCTTATATAGAAGAGGTTAGATAATCATATAGCCGGCACTGTTGTCAAGGAGGAAGTGTTAGAGAAGTCATTTGCCCATGCCTCTGGATCTTACAAGCTGTGCTAGTCAGATTATTTTCGCTTTTACTTTTATTATGTAACAGTAATCTAAGTATCCATATACAGCTGGGTCGACTAGAGTGTGTCATAGTCATCAAAGCTCGGAGCACATATTGGTACATATGTCGTTTTCCTGTCACCATATACGGTTTTTGTTGACTCCTTCCCTGTAGGACTTCATTCCTCACCATGTCCTGCAACTTTATGAATATTTTCCTTCGTAGGCATCTCTTAACGACGAACTGGAGTCTTTGTTGGATTTACAACATATTTTTATAGAGAGTCACCCACAACATATATATATATATATAGAGAGAGAGAGTTATAGAGTATCACCAACACAATATCTTTATAGAGTCTCTCAAACAACATATTTTTAAAGAGTGTCACTAACAACAAATATTTGAATAGAGTTTCACCAACAAAATATCTTTATGTCAACACCATATCTTTATAGAGTATCTCGAACAACATATATCTATAGAGTATCTCCAACTACATATATGTATAGAATGCCTCCAACAACATATATGTATATAATTCATCCAACAACATACGTGTACAGAGTATCTCCAACCACATATTTGTGGAGAGTTTCTCCAACAACATATCTTTATGTCAACAATATATTTTTATGGAGTATCTCGAACAACATATATGTAAAGAGTATGTCCAACAACATATATGTATAGAGTATCTCCAACAACATATATGTATAGAGTATCTCCAACAACATATATGTACAGAGTGCCTCAAATAACATATATGTACAGAGTGCCTCCAACAACAAATTTGTATATAGTTCCTCCAACAACATGTTTGTATAGAGTGCCTCCAACAACATATTTGTATAGAGTGCCTCCAACAACATGTATGTATAGAGTGCCTCCAACAACATGTATCTATAGAGTGCCTCCAACAACATATTTGTATATAGTGCCTCCAACAACATGTATGTATAGAGTGCTTCCAACAACATGTATGTATAGAGTGCCTCCAACAACATATATGTATAGAGTGCCTCCAACAACATATATGTATATAGTGCCTCCAACAACATGTATGTATATAGTGCCTCCAACAACATATATGTATAGAGTTCCTCCAACAACATATATGTATAGAGTGCCTCCAACAACATATATGTATAGAGTGCCTCCAACAACATGTATGTATATAGTGCCTCCAACAACATGTATCTATAGAGTGCCTCCAACAACATATATGTATAGAGTGCCTCCAACAACATATATGTATATAGTGCCTCTAACAACATATATGTATAGAGTGCTTCCAACAACATATATGTATATAGTGCCTCTAACAACATGTATGTATAGAGTGCCTCCAACAACATGTATGCATATAGTGTCTCCAACAGCATTCCTGTATAGAGTGTCACCAACACCATATCCTAACAGAGTGTCTCTAACAGCATTTCTTTATAGTGTCTCTAACAACATATCTTTATGGAGTGCCTCCAACAACAAATCTTTTTAGTGTCTCTAGCAACGTATCTTTATATAGTGCCTCTAACAACATATCTTTATAGAGTGTCTCCAACAACAAATCTTTATAGTGTCTCTAACAACATATCTTTATAGAGTGTCTCCAACGACATATCTTTATAGAGTGCCTCCAACAACATATCTTTATAGAGTGTCTCCAACAACAAATCTTTATAGTGTCTCTAACAACATATCTTTATAGAGTGTCTCCAACGACATATCTTTATAGAGTGCCTCCAACAACATATCTTTATAGAGTGTCTCCAACAAAAAATCTTTATAGTGTCTCTAACAACATATCTTTATAGAGTGTCTCCAACAACATATCTTTATAGAGTGTCTCCAACAACATATCTTTATAGAGTGCCTCCAACAACATATCTTTATAGAGTGTCTCCAACAACAAATCTGTACAGTGTCGCCAACAACATAATTGTATCCAGTGTTACCAACAACACATCCACATCCAGTGTCACTAGCAACCTATCCATATCCAGGGTCACCAACAACATATGAAGGGAATGAATTACCTTAGATATGTGGATGTTACAGTTTTGATGGCAAAATTGTGAGCGATATTTACAGGAGCTTGTGACCACAATATACACAATAAGTCAAGAGTTTGTATTGGACATCAACATAAAGAAAACAAGGACTATGATAATTGGGAAATGTGACAAGAAAATAAAAATAATAGATGAACTACTTTAACAGGTAGAGAGTTTCTCCTATCTGGTTCATATAATAACGGAGGATCAGAAAAATAAATCATAAATTCAAAAGGTATGGCTAAGATAGTATTCGACAACATGTGACAGATACTGACATCCAAACAGATTAATCAGAATTTGAAAATCACAATTGTCAGGAGTTATGTATACTGGTCACTACTTTATGGCACAGAAACATGGACAATGAATATCAATTTCGAAAAGAGCCGTCGAAATGTGGGTATATCGAATTTTGGATCTGATTTCTTGGACAGAGAAGAAAACACATTTGGAGGTATTAAAAAAGGTGAGGGTGAAAAAAGAATTAATATACGAAATCAGGGTCAGCGAGTTTCGTTATGTTAGTAATATAACAAGATACCTCCTTGTTGAAGACCATACTAGTGGGTAGCGTGGAAGGCAGTCCCAAGAGGGAGATAACGCTGTCAGTGGATGGATAACATCAAGAGATGGACTGGAAAAAGCCTCAGATTGCACCATTACGGCAAGAGAAATTCGGTCAGGTTAGGTCATCCCGTAACCGGTGAGGTCGTTGGGGCACACATGAAGACATCTTCAAAACATCACGTCAGCTTTCTCTGTCAGCAACCACTGCCTGTGCGTCTTCTGGTCGGAGATTAGTCCATTTTTTTATATTGTCCTCCCACCTCTTTTTGGGACGACCTCTTCGTCGTCTGCCTTGCACCTTTCCGTGAAGGATCGTATTTGCAAGACCATTTGATCTCGATATGTGACCGTACGAAGCAAGTTTCCTTCTTTTGACAGTTGCCAAGAGGTCTTCAAAAGGCCTTATTATTGTTGTAATTCTATCTCGTATTTCCTCATTTGTAACTCATTTGTACGTGACGTTTAAACGTCTTCGGAAACATCTCATCTCCAAGGCCTGTATCCATCGCTGAAGGTCAGCTGTAATTGTCCATGTCTCACAAGCATAGAGGAATTTTGACACAACCAGTGTACACATCAAGAGAAATAGTACACTGGAAATCCGTTGCAGCCGAATGCAGGAGATGGCACATGAACTGAACTGTACAAGCTGGATGTTAGTTTGAGCAACAGAAAAGAAAGACTGTTAGGGAAAAAAGTCTTCTTCATTTTTCCAATGGTCAATGAAATCACACGGAAAGAAGATACGACTCATCATCATCATCATCATGTAACGTGTCCTTTGCTTAACGGCGCTCTTATCACAGCCTGTGTGTATGTATCGCTATCGTCGCTAGCATTCCCGTCTGCTCTATTGCCATAATCACCATTTCCTTGACGTTTTGTATCCATAATTGTCTTGGTCGGGCCCTGTCGTGTTCTATGAGCCCTGTCCTCCAAAACTGTTAATTCCAGTCCGTTATGAGGTTTAAAGTCGACGAATAACTTCACTTTTCGAAAAATTACAATTTTTAAAAGACAGTTATTGTCTACATTCCCTGCCGAAGTGGTTAAGCCGTCTGTCTCGTGACCAGGTGGTGTGGATTCGACTCCGTGCTCCGCCGTCTTTTTCACGGGTGCTTGATGCGGAGTCCCCTGCATCTCATAGTCGCCCCATAAGTCGTCTTGTCCTTGACTTGCCACTGGGGTCGGGCGGCACGAGACGAGAGAGTGAGGATAAAAAGTATCGCAGTTAATCCTTTCTAAAAATAGCGCTTGCAAAATTAATTATGCCATTATCGTCTACGATGGACGGCGGCCTTTGCCTTTGCCTTTTGTCTACATTTAGATCCGTCTTGCAGGCAAACTTTTCTTTCTTTCTTTGTCCACATATTCAGTATTCTTCTATATAATTGGGCTATATATTTTGGGTTTAATAGCTCTGATTTTCTTTCTTAGTACCTGTGGGAAAATACACAGAGACAAGAAGAAACAAGTTTTGAAAATAAATACAACAGTTATATAATGTTTTTGAGAGACACTTACGTTCAGAATGTGGAATCTTTCCTATATCTTTGTAGCAAATGCAATGTTAGGTATGATAAAAAGAAATGTTAAACATAAGAACAAGGAAGTGATAGTAAAACTGTATAAAGCTTTAGTTAGACCTAGATTGGAGTACTGTGTACATGTGTGGAGTCCTTATCCTATAGGGGATATAAACATGCTGGAAAGAATACAAAAAAGAGCGACAAAGCTGATAGTGGGATTCCAGAATTACAGTTATCAGGATAAACAGAGCTACAGTGTCTAGAAGAGAGACGAATTCCTGGTAACTTAATACAGGTTTATATGATGATCAGAGGAATGGATCAATTAGACTATAACACGTTTTTTTTAAAATAGAGCCACCCACAAAAACAAGAGGGCATAGCTACAAGTTGACTAAAAAAAGGTCCAGATTAGAGATTAGGAAATACTTTTTTAGTCAGAGAGTGGTCACTGCTTCGAATGCTTTGCCACATGAGCTAATGGAGGCAAGGACAGTTAATGCATTTAAGAATACATTGGATGCGAATAGCTTTTTGAGCAAGGTGATGTAAATGAAACTGGTTGTATACAGGCTCTGCAGAGTCTTCTAAACCAGTATAAAGACATTAGGTTAAGTTAAGCTAATATAGACATAGTTGTAAGCACATAAGACATTTCCAGTTAAGTTAAGCTAATATAGACATAGTTGTAAGCACATAAGACATTTCCAGTTAAGTTAAGCTAATATAGACATAGTTGTAAGCACATAAGACATTTCCAGTTAAGTTAAGCTAATATAGACATAGTTGTAAGTACCTAAGACATTTCCAGTTAAGTTAAAAATTCAGCATGGGAGAACAGCTTCCATTACATTGGAGACCTTGTGGAAATAAAAAAGAAATAAAAATCACCACCACACTAAAATTATTCAACTATAATGTAAAGTTTGTTCTGTTGGTGAGCTCTGAAATGGGAACGACAACAAAAGCGCCTACGAACAAGGCACTGACTTTCGTAAATGGTTTCATGAACAGAATACGTGGGTGGAAATGGTACGAAAAGGTCAGCAACATAGAACTTTTGAAAAGATTTGGTTAAGTTCCAATGAAGCAAGAAATACGGAGTCGGTAATGTCGATGATTATGCTACACATTACGAAAACCAGTGCATAACATTACAAGAAGGTCTCTATTCTAGAATACACTGTGCAGAAGAAATCGAGGAAGATGAAGACTCACATGAATTGTGTAAGCTGAATGCAAAAGTCAAGGTATCAGGCGAGACACATAATTGTTTCAGATGACTCGTGAACGAAGACTAAGCTGGTATGTCCTTGACATATGCTACGCGGGAGTATTCAGGTCCTTGATTGATTGAACTAAATTTTAGGTAATAATCCTTAACCCATTTGTTTATCGAAGGTTGCCAAAAAAAACGGATAACAGAACGATCCTCAAAAATCGAGAAACATAAACGCTGATAAAAAAGACAGAACAGAGCGATTCTCAATAACGGGTAACTGAACGTGGCTTAAATACCGAATAACAAAGCGTTGCTCCAATGTGGTGTTTGCCAAAAACTGAGGGTCAATCGCATATATTCCTGCTATGGCGCCTTAGGGCTGTTCTACACCGGTACGCCGCAAGCAGAATACCCTTCGAGTTCTTAGCAACGATACTGCCAGGACTATGCCACAAGCTGACCACTTTTTGAGTCCTTAGCAACGATACTGCCCGCATAAATGACAATGTCAGGATTTTTCGAATTTCTTTTTTTAATGTTTTCATTTGAAAGTGCTTCATATTAGGTTTCGTCACGATGTGACGTATTGGGTGACTTGTACTTTACTTTTCCAAATGTGAGACTAATTCCTGTGTTTCATTATTGTTGTTTTTGATTTTATTGAAAATACTGTGATCTGTCGTGCATTTACTAACCAGATAATTAACGTTCTAACTATGCAACATTGCAACGTTTATAAACTGCAGGAGAAAGAAAACAACATTCAATGTTTGCTCCAAATTTTCAAGAGTATCTTTTGGAGTTCTAAACTGAAGATCACAGGAAACTGCAAGTGATGACTGGAAAGCGATATAGATTGATTCGTGAAATTTCCATTATTTCCTGTTGTTTTATATGCTGGGATAGACTCAAACGTTGCGTGGGAACAGACAGGTATGTTTGTGCGTGTCAAGTAAGTATATATTTATGTTTTGAAGTGACGGATTGATCCACTCTGATTTTTCAATGCTGTCGTCATTTGTCGTATTATCTTGAGTTGTGCAGCTTAATGGTAATATATTTTGTTATTTGAAAACTAGAACAAGCATCACGACACTTCTGGCTAATCAATAGGTGTCACTCTGGGAAAAAAAGTGTAGGGTATCAATACTCAATCTTTGATACTCTCTCAGTAAACGGTAACATGTATCGGTACTCAGTCTCTCTCAGCAAACAGCAAAATGTATCGATAATAAATCTCTCAGCAAACAGCGAAATGATAATAAATCTCTCAGCAAACAGAGAAATGTATTGTTCTCTGTATCTCTCAGCACATAGCGAAATGTATCGATAATAAATCTCTCAGAAAATAGCGAAATATATCGAAAACAAATCTCTCAGCAAACAGCGAAATGTATCGATAATAAATCTCTAGGGCAAACAGCGAAATGTATCGATAATAAATCTCTCAGCAAACAGCGAAATGTATCGATAATAAATCTCTCAGCAAACAGCGAAATGTATTGTTCTCTGTATCTCTCAGCAAATAGCGAAATGTATCGATAATAAATCTCAGCAAACAGTGAAATGTATTGTTCTCTGTCTCTCTCAGCAAACAGCGAAATGTATTGTTCTCTGTCTCTCTCAGCAAACAGCGAAATGTATTGTACTCAGTCTCTCTCAGCAAACAGCGAAATGTATGGATAATAAATCTTTCAGCAAACAGCGAAATGTATTGTTCTCAGTCTCTCTAAGCAAAAGGTGAAATGTATCCTACTCATTTTCTGCCAACAAACGGCGAATTATCGATACTGATGATTTCCGTACCACGTTAGATGTACACACTCATGCTCCATCCTAACGGACACATCCAACAATATGGCAATAGTTACTTCTGTACCATGTGTATTCATGGCTTTGACAGCAACGTGATAACGAAGGCGAATATGTGGAAACTTCGAGGCAGCGAGTTGGAAACAAAGAATGTTTGTACGTGACAACGATCACAAGACACGTATTTATATGCACTCGAGCAACACATATTTCGAACAACAGAAAAGAAAGTGAAGGAATTCGAACACGGGACCTCTAGATAACGGAGGCGCTTTACCTCATCAGAATATTGAGTTAAAGTATTAAACCAGCCAGACACCCTGACAAATGTGTCACAACTGGACTAGCCTTCCGCCATTCAACATTTGCAAATATAGAATCTAGGCCTAGTTCGATCTATGCAAATTACAGTAATAACAGGTGAATTCATTATCAAAACCAACCAAAGCAGCAATCTCATCACCGAGGCGGGGGTTTGTGATAGCTCATGTGCCTATCGTTATCCTTTCACAATGGTCATCCAGAGCGTCTGTGACATTCCTCGTTATGTGCTCCATTTTAAAACTCCCTCAGCTACAACACAACTGTTGGAGGGACCCACAAGCGTCCCTACACTGCCTTTTCACTCTTCCATGAATCTCTACTGATCCTCACCTTCACTACTAGAAATACGAATGGCTGCAGGCGTCTCCTTTCTAGAGCATGTTTTCAATGAGGCAGCCATTTTGGCACGGTTTGCTGACGTCAAATTTCGTAACAAGACGACAGGCCTGCCCGCACTGGTACCTTAAGGGTAGGACATCTAATGCGTGTAGCAAAACGGCCTGCAAAGTAATTTTGGCTTTTAATTTCCATTGTGTGGTTATTTATGTAATTGATTTTGTATTAATTGGTTCTCATAATAATATAGGGGCTTTAATTATTGGTTGTACATATTGAATGCATATAATAATAGCTGTCCATCGTTGTCGATGAGGAACGCCGACATTCTCCTTGCCACAGATTTCCCTGTTGGGTGTGGCTCGGCTGCATAAAGGGAACACGAGGTCTGTAGAAGGTGATGGGATTCCCGCTGCTCGTGATTTCCGGGTCTCGCGTCTGCTCTGGTCTTCTACAACACGGTGGTCTTCGCTGGTAGCTACACCCGCTTTGACTGCGCCTCTCCAGTCCGGATCTTTTTTTCGCAAGACATTTCCAGGTGGTGATATATATCTGAGAACTTTTCAGTGAATCCTTCAGACTGTTTTTAAAACATTTCTTTGGGCGTTCTTTCTCGCCCCATCCCTCTCTCAGCTCGCCGTAGAGTAGCTTCTTTGGCAGCCGTTCGTCTGACATTCGGACGAGGTATTCGGCCTATCGTAGTTGTGCTTTTTCTAGCAGTGCATGGATGCCTGGCATGTCATCCCTCGAGAGAACTTCGATGTCAGTGACACGCTCTTGCCATCGGATGTGGAAGATTCGTCTCAGGTAACCTGTGTGGACGTGATTTAACCCCCTTGCATGTCCAGAGCATATGGTCCAGCTTTCGCAGGCGTAGAATAGGGTTGGAATGAAGGTGGCACCGTAGACTTTGAGTTTGGTCTTGACGCTAATACCACGACGTTCGGAAACCACCGAGCACATTCTACCAAACAATATGCATTCATAGCTATGCATACAGCGTTCTTTAGCTTACAGTGTCGTCAATAATAAAAGAACTCCTCTCCTACCTATCGTCTTCATCTTTATCGTGTGAGCAATAGGAAGTTCAGCGGTTGGAAGAGCGGCTGACATAAAAGTTATCCATCCAAGGTCATGCGATTGCACATCGCTTGGAACTTGATACATGTTCCTGTCGAGATTGAAATATATCAGTTTTTATACTGAGCGGTCACTGTCGCTACAAGCAGCCTATATTCCTTATCGTCGCCTTAAGATTATATTTTCATTACTGGGGTAGTCGAGGGGTGTTAAGGCAAAGAACTATAGGCTGCTTGATCACTGCGTTCGTTACGTCGTGTGCAGATAGTATTTGCTCATTTTCCTCTAACACAAAAAAACATCTGTCTTACCGAGGATTCGATCCAATGCTCTCCTGTCAGCAGGCAAACATCAAAGCCATTCGGCCTCACAGTCTCCTCCAATATCCTCAGCTACTATGAATCCTCCCCCCCCCCTCTTTGGACCCTACCTTTGGGAGAAAGGTTGGAATGATCATGGTAGGCGACTATAATTTATTAATTTGCTTGGTTTGTCAAAAGGAGGAAATACTATCCGACCGGAAGAAAGACTATGCCATAACAGTGTCCTAGAGGGGCAATCTACAGCAATGTACAAACTATATAATTATTTATACTATTTAAATGTGCAGCAAAGATGGCTCCGTTCCAGGTTGCGGGTCTACGTTGCTCTGCTGTCTTATTTTATTATGGATGCCGACAACGATGGATTTGCCTGGAATTCACACTAGTCGACGACTTACACTTGTGTTCAAGGAAACGTGTTGTTATTTGCCATTTGCATTTGGTTAATTCGCTCGATTTTGAATTTTCTTCCGCCCTATTATTCTGGTCTGTGCATCGGCTATATGAAAAGCACTACGCTTAAACCTGAGTCGTAAATCAAAGTCTAGTTATATGGCTGGGATTGGCGCCTTTCGCCCTAGCTGTCAACAGTGTCGGTTTTGGTGTGTGAAATTTAGACACGACTATAATGAACTAGCACACAATCTGAGAGAGATGCCCAAGTCACTCATACTCTGAGTGATGTCCCTACGACCTTTTTTCGGTTATGGGAACGGCACGACACACCGTGATTGGTGTCTTCAAAAAACCGCTGGTTTACCAGATATCTGTGTACGGAAAAGGCTTTGGGAGTAAACCCTGGGGAAAAATCTGCATCCTGTGATATCTCCAGTCATCTCGATAAAATCGTGCCACTGGCCAAGGGTAGCTCAAGACCAGAGAGTGAGGTTGACAAAAGGCGCAGTTTCTTCCTCACTTTAATCCAAATCACCGCTCAAGTCATACATTTCAGCGGACACAGCAAGAGACAAGACTGTCCACGTGGCTGAACAATGAGAGTGGTCTTCATCACATGAGATGGATGAACATCATATTATTATCATGGACTTACTTACTTTCCATGTCCGATAGCCACACAAAGTATTAGACCAGAAATCAGCTGTCATGGAAGCAGTTTATTTGCTACGATCAAATCCACGAAATACCTGGTTCTTGCATTATTGGCCAATTACACAGGTGTTTGGGGATTTAGATGGCTCTGCTTTGCGTAGACGTCGTCCGAATATCGCTTTTTTTAAGTTTGATCTACACCTGGAAACGCACTTTCAAAATCTGTTCAGGGATCTCCACAAAGGGAACGACATACTATACCCTGTTGCAAGTTCTTCTTTGATCTTTATCCATCTCTCACCTTATCTTTGAAGGAATATTTTTTTCCATTCGGTTATGTTTAGGTTGCTTGTCTGTTATCTGTACTGTTTGAAGGACACTTTAACAAAAATGTCAGTCTTCCTCTTCTGGATTTCATCCAAAAAGTGTCTTTGATCACAGGACTGCTTTTTCTTTTAAATTAAATTACATATTATGTCAAAGAGGAATAATGTTGATATCAGTGCCAGGGATCATGTTTGAAAGATCTAAGGATGTAATTGACACATATTTCAGAGAAGAACAATCAAGCTTTTGAGCACGCATGGCATGTCATGGCCAGATAGTTACTCTGAGAAAAAGGGTAGAACTATGTCAGAAATGTATTACACTGCTACTGGATGGCTTCATAAACAATGAAAAGGTCGTTTGTAACACTGTGTCATAGTTTACAGCGAGGCTGCGATATCTGCGCCTTTCTGCCTGATGAATGAGATTTCAGGACGGCAATTTTGTAACCGGATTTGCCTTTCGTCTTCAATCCGAAATCGATATGTCAGACTACATTGTTGCAGTCTGTTTCCCAGTCCTCTAATTGAGTGTGGAATAGGGTCATGGTTAGTTATGGGCCACTTACAAGTGCTGTAAATCGACCCTTATAATGCTTTATTATGACCCTCGATATAGTATGTGCAAGTCTATATGCTTTTTAATTCCTCATTTCCAGGTACTTTATTGTCACTTTCATAAAGTAATAAAGGAATTTTGTTAAAACTCTTTTTACGTCAATATATCTTGTTTTCTAATATTGTTCTAGAACATTTTATTTTTGTTATTTCCATAAATGTTTTCATGGTCTTCTTCTCTTCTTTCTACTACATCTTCTGGCATTGTTTTATTTGGCGAAGTATACAATTGTTCTAATATTTTTCTCAATCTATTTCGTTTTATTATTTGCATGTATATCGACTTCTTTCTTTTGTTTTTGTATTGTTTGCCTTTTACTTTGTTGATGAATAAATTGTAATCTTCCATATTTGCATTCTTCCCTATTTTTGTATTCTCCTTCTTCGTCTTCGGAAATCAACACTTCTTGTCGAATTAATCTTTTATACTGCTATTCCATTTTGTTGGTATGTGCTTTATCTTCAACCTCTTGTTATTCTTTTTCTGCGATTTTAAATCTGATTGTCGTTTCATTGAATAACTTCTTTGTCGTTTGAAACCTTTTCTTTAATTTTCCTCTGTTCATTATCTTTACAATCGTCATCATGTCTTCTTCCACCCATCCCCATCTCCCTTCACATTGCGTTATTTCTTGTCTTCTGTTTCATGTTTTTTTTGTTCTTCCTCTTCTCTTCTTCTTCTGCAAATGCTGTCTAATTAGAACGGAATTCCGGATTAATCAATACAGCGTAAGTTTCTCCTCTAATGTAGTTGGCGTGGAATCTCCAAAGATCTGTGTGATGGAGGCAGTCATAAGTATTTGAGTTGCTGTCATGTTTGCCAAAACGCAGTAACATATGCTGCTACATGTCTTGAATTTGATGTGATGGTGGTGTCTCATTCTGTTTTGACTTGGGAGACGACGTATGATAACTTCGTCTTCTGTGGACAGTTGGTATTATTCGTACTCTGCTTGGTGTTTGACGTGTTTCAACTGTCACTTTGGAACCACGCATGTAGATAGAAAAAAAAGGTAAACTACTGGAACAGACACATATGTTCTCCTATATAAGACAAATAGTAACGGAAAAAGGAAGCTAGGAAAAATTAATAAGAAAGATAATATTTATGGTCAAGATGGTATTCATCAACATGCGACACATACTGACATTCAAACAGGTAAATCATAAATTTAAAATGAGAATTGTCGGGTGTTATGTATACTTTTCACTACTTTATGTCGAATAAACATGGACATTGAATAACAATTTGGAAAAGAGTGTTGAAGCCTTTGAAATGTGGATATATATAAGATTGGGTCGCATTTCATGGAAAGAGAATAACACAAATTTGGAAGTTTTGGAAATGTTGGGGGTGAAACGATAATTAATGACCAAAATCAGGGTTACTTAGTTCAGATATTTTGGATATATAACAAGACATACCTTCTTGTTGAAGATCATCCTGCAAAGTAGAGTTAAAGGCACTCGTCCAATAGGCAGACAACGTTATTAACTGGCGGTAATCATCAGGAGATAGGCTGGAAAAAAGGCTGCCAGATTGCAAAATTACAGGAAGAGATGCACTGGAGATTTATTGCAACCGAGCTTCGATGAGGAGATGACACTTGAACTGAACCGAAGTTTCGCCACTTTACATGGTATTACTCTTTTATTATGTCCTTCGCTTCTTCATAGTTGACCCAAGTATTCTTCATGTATCAGCTCCGATCGTTTTTTGGCTAGACTGTGGGACTCTTTGTTTTCTTTGATGTTACAGTGTTTTAATATCATTCCTCTATTTTACCACTCTACTTCATCTGCATCTTGCTCACTTTGTTTAAATTGCCGATGCACATCTTGATCTATATTGTTCGTTTTTTAATTCCTTCTTTTCCTAATTGTCTTTGTGTAACTATTCCTTCGTCTTTGTTTTCTATTTTCTTCCTGTTGTTGTTTCTCGTTGTCTTCCTAGTCTCGTTCTTCATTTTCTTCAATAATGGTCCCTACTACTTTCATTTTCTTTATTTCAATCTTCTGCATTCTTGCATTTCCTCATTTCTCACTTCGTTACCTTTCTCTGTCCTTCTTGATCATCCTCATCTTCCAAACCTATCTCACTTCTGCCATAACCACTTTTCACTTCACGTTCAAACTTCATATTTTTTTCTCCATCGTTTGCCTGTCAATCGAATTCATTTTCTTCCCTATCTTTATCTACTTACATTGCCTAGCTAGTTATTCAACCTTTATTAATACTTGGTGTGTACTTCTGTTCCTCATTATTTTCAAAACCTACAAACACGTCTAATCTGTTTCCTCTTTTGCCCTTATCTTTTGTGTTTCGTCTTGACGTTTCTAGGAAACATCGACTGATTTTAGATATATCATCTATTTTTTCATCGTGGAGGCAGAGGAGAGTAAAGTCTGGTCACGCAAAACACACTTATTGGACGATGTTAGGTTCAACTAAAACACCCCATTTCCAAGCAGTTCGCCCCGGAAAAAGACTGCTTCATGACAGCCTGACTAACGAAGTAGGGGTTAAAAGTGGGGGGTGGGGAGTGGATCGACTTAATGGAATAAACTGGTTGTATACATACTCTGTAGATCCTTCTAAACAAGTATAATGAAGTTAAATTACGTTAATACCACTAGTGGTGAGTGACACGTAGATCGAACCATGCACATCACAATCCGCCTGGAAGACCCCAGTCCACATTCATCAGCACGCTCTGGATGTGAAGAAAGCTACTGCAACCTGTCACCTAACGTACTTTTTAGTGCTCATGAAATAGTAAAGTTATTCGTTTTGAACATAAACAACAACAACAACACCTTCTTTCTCATCGAGCAGATCTTCTATTTCTGTCTTTTCTTATGCATGCTTTTCTCTCCTTCCATATTCTTTCTTTGCATTTTTCTTCCCTGTCTCTTCTTCTCCTCTTCATTGATTTCTTTTCGGTCGTTTTCTTATTATTATTCGTCATTTTAATCTTACGTAATTCGTTCTTCCGTCATACAACCAACTTAATTTCCTTTTTCTTATTCCATATCGCTATTTTTAATACGACCACTTTTCCAACTCATCTCTCATCCCATTATTTTCAATTTCTTTTTCCTCTTTCTGCCCCTCTGGCGTCCTTCTCTTCATAACATTCAATCCACTTGTTTTCTCAACTATTCTTCATTATGAATTCCTCCCACCCTCTTCCAACTTGATCCACCTCCCACAAACCCTGCTCCAAGCCTATTTTCTGGCCGTGTCGTCCATCAAATTCGTCCTGAAAACAAGACCTCGCCACATCTGGAACTAACAGGGACATTTCGCTTGACTGTCCTCGCACCCATATCGATCTATACCCATTAGCCCGTGTGCCGCTGTAACAGTCACCTACCGCCCTCTGATCGTGACGGCGCTACCAGGGACCGCTATTTCTGACAACATCACAGCCTTAAAAGCACAACTTTTCATCAACAGATGTGCGCGTCTTGAAATATTTTCTTCGCAAAGTTGAATGGATAATGTATTAGATATGTGCTTGTTAAATTAGATCTGCGTTTCGCAAAAGGTTTTTATCGAAATATGTCACAAAGCGTATAGTAAATTTACTATACAAAGAATATTTTCGTTTTTAAATAACATAAAACTAAATAAAAATGTGTTACTTCCGATAAATTTGCACTGTTTATCTCAAAATGTCGCCAATATGATGTTTAACAATTCGCCTTTTCGCTCCAAATGAAGCATAGGCGACCAGTACAGCTGGCTTTTTATCCGGGAGACTGTATCCAATTAGTTGCTGTTTCATCGTAATATTTTTACTTGATAAGGCTGCTAGTCCCAAACACGACTCTCGTTAGTTGTCATTTACCGTATGCTTTGTACGTTTCAGTTGTCCTATTCTGTTCAACCCATGCACTTACTGTGGGAGATCTCATCACACATCTGAAATATTTGCATTGAGAGTATTTTTTGTTTATTTGCACCCAATATGAAACACCATTGATAGTTTCTTTTATTGTTTCACGCGTTGTCTTCTTCTTCTTCTTCTTCTTCTTCTTCTTGTTCTTCTTCTTCTTCTTCTTCTTCTTCTTCTTCTTCTTCTGCATTCGTTCTCAATCTCCCACTACCTAGGCCTGAAAAAGGATGTGCAAGTAGCAGAATGTAGTCCGGAGAACGAATTGCGTTATGTCGTCGTTTACAGCTTGACTGCGAAACCAGTCCGACACATCCGACTTCAGCAGGCATCTGTGAGACCTGGATACCTTCCCTCTTCGGTCGCTTCTACGTAGCAAGTCTGCACTATTGCAGTCTGTTATCCAGGGCCACCGCCCCGAGGTATAGAAGGCTCTTGGCAGTTCTAAGTCCGTAGATATATGTGCGTATGTGCGCGCGCGCACGCGTGTGTGTGTGTATGTGTGTGTATATATATGGGGTTATGTGTGCGCGTAAACTGTATGTATATGTGTGTGTGTGTGTGTTTGTGTCTGAGCAGTAAACTATTTGTTTTCAACGGCAAAAGTACCGTGTTCGATCCAGCTGTAAACTAGTACCTGGTTTTGTGTTAGAAAATAATTGACATAAAATGATGTACATTGATCGGCTAAAGATTTGGGTTCGGTCCTCAAGTAGTTCGGGGTTTCTTTTCCGATCGCAAAACGGCTCTCGACGTCGAGCCATGCGCATGGCTTTTAGAGCATAGTGACATAAATGAAACCGGGTGTATACAGACTCTGCAGAGTCTTCTAAATCAGTATAAAGACGTTGAGTTAAGTTAAGCATGGGTCACCTGAAGCGTGCCGGTACCGAAAGTGGAACCATATACATCTGCCGTAACAAGCGAGTATTCTACCACAATGTTAAATGAAAGGGGGGGGGGGGGGGGGAGTACTAAAGTCAGCTAAAGGTCGGCTACTCGAGGATAACTCTTCAATCGTTGAAATAGCAATCTACAAATTGCGCTAGTTTCCCATCCGGCGTGTGCAGAGCAGAAATCGTGTCAGGAAATTAGATCAGGACTGAACAAACACAACCAGTAAATCTCCATCATCATGAATGGCCCCCACTCCTATCGGGACATAGGTCATTCATTCACAACCCTCTTCCAGCAAGTGCGATCTTGAGCTGTTGTTTCTTGCGCTGTCTAGTTGAGGTCCAGGGAACGAAGTTTATTTTATGTCTCTTCTCTATGTGTTTATTGATCTATCTCTCATTATCTGTGTATTACTAAGAAAAAATAAAGCGATTTAAAATTAAAAATTTGGTTTAGGTAAATACCGCACCGAGACGAAAACATAAACGAAACGTACGTTCCGATCAAAAGGCCGTCATCAGGAATAATAACAAGATAAACTAAGGAATCACAGAAGAAGGGAAGAATACATAAATGAGAGATGTCAATAAGAAAGGAGAAGATAGTGTACCTGTAGAAGAAATCATCACATCACTTCTTCCACAGTCAGATGTCGAATACCAAGCGAGAGACAAAAGAGATGAAGTAGCAATTTGGGCATAGCACTGGGAAACAGCCAGTTATTAAGTCAGCAGCGACCAAATACGGAAACGATCAAATGGTGATAAAGGTAGAGGGAACAGAGGAAGACAAATGGAGCCAGTATGAGATAAGAAATTTGGATAAGGTATGGAAGATAGTAATGCAACAGATGCTGGGCATCAGTCTGTTCTGAAGGTCGAATCGATGAAGGAAACTAAGCCTGTGTATTCCAGTTCTGGTCACGCTTGATTGTTATGCTCTTCGCGTGTGTCCTATCCAACCTCATTTCCTTCAATTGATTGTGTTGCTTCAGTGGTTGTTGTTATTGGCCCCTTGCTCATAGGTTTTCGTTTCTCACTATGTCATGTCAGCCGAACCCATTTATCCTCTGTAGATATGTATTAGCGAAGATGTAAGCACTTTGAACATTCATATGTAGTCGGCTTTTAGAATGTAGTTTCAAAGTTGCGAGAGTTATATTCTTACCTGTATGGGAATTGCATCTAATCGTATTTAGTATCTAATGAACGTATTTACTTGTTATGAAGGTTACTCTACCTTTCTAAGCGTTGATTTATGTCGATATTCTTCATTCTTTGTGGAAGTCTTAACATTTCTCCATTTAATATAGGTATTTCACCAACCTCTTTTTACGTAAGTCATAATACTTCTCCGTTTAATATAGGTATTCACTAATCGTCTTTTACATAAGTCTTATAATTTCTTCATTTAATATAGGTATTCACCAATCTCCTTTTAAGTAAGTCTTAACATTGTTCCATTCAGTATGTATTATTCTCTGCTTATTTAATGATTAACATTTCTCTTTTTCATCTCTGTATTCACCAATTGCCGTGCATACCATTATTCATTATCTCCGTTTATCTCAGAATCCACCCATTTTAACAAAAACTTACCTCCGTAATAATTCATCTTCGTGTAAATATGAATTCATCAACCACTGTTTATCTCAAAACATAAATCACTGCTATCTCATAATTGATAAATCACTGCTTGTCTCATAATCATAAATTACTGTTTATCTCATAATTGATCAATCACTGCTTTCTCAGAATTGATCAATCACTGTTGATTTCATAATTGATGAATCACTGTTTTTCTTGTAATTCATAAATCACTGTTATTTCATAAATCATCAATCACTGATATATCATAATTAAACAATTAATGTTTATTTCAGTACTCAATACATCAAACACAGTATTAATAAAACCTCACTTATCTCAGTATTTACCAATGTTTTTAAAAAGGTGTATTCATCGATCGTTCGTTATCTCAGTTAACCAATCTCATTTTACCTAACTATTCACTAATCCATGCATATCTCATTATTTGCAAATCGCTGTTTATTTCAGTATCCAGCAGTGGTTGCTAGTCTCAGTATTCATCAATCTCTGTTTGTTTCACTAAATGCACCAATCTCTGTTTGTTTCACTAAATGCACCAATCTCTGTTTGTTTCACTAAATGCATCAATCTCTGTTTGTTTCACTAAATGCATCAATCTCTGTTTGTTTCACTAAATGCATCAATCTCTGTTTGTTTCACTAAATGCATCAATCTCTGTTTGTTTCACTAAATTCATCAATCTCTGTTTATTTTAGTTTTCTTGAAGCTCGTTTAATCTCCAGTGTATGTGTACTTTATTCATTGAACGTTCAGCATATCTCCGTACTTCTCAGTATGCATACATCTTCATTGTTCTCAGTATTACTAGGCGTGTTCAAATGAAACCTGACCTAAGTACACCAAGTGAACATACGTACAATGCGCTTACTTAGGTCAGGTTTCACTTCTGATGTAAACAGCACATACCAACCATCAAGTTTGCAAAATGTCATTCTCAGACCCATAGTTTCCTCAGCAGACCATTGAAAACATGGCGGGTGTGATACGGAATCCGTCCAGAGTTGATCAGCGAGCGGTGATTCGGTTTCTAACACCTGAAAGACGTCCAGTTGACCTTTATCGCAGAGTTCAGACAGTGTATGGTGACAAAAGTGTGTCGAAGACAACAGTGAGGAACTGGACAACAATGTTTAAAGAAGAACCTGAGTTAACGAAAGATCATTTGAGACCACCTCAGGAGCCTATTATTGCGTCAGAAGATGTCATCGCCAAAATGGATGGAGCAATTCGGGTGGACCGTCGGCGGAGCTTACGTTCGCCACACTTTTGTCACCATACACTGCCTGCATTCTGCGATGAATGTCAACTGGTCGACATCCTTCAGCTGTTAGAAACTCAACCACCACTCGCTGATCAACTCTGGACGGATTCCGTATCACACTCAGCATATTTTCAACGGTCTGCCGAGGATAATGACATTTTGCAAACTTTTCGGCTGGTATGTACCACAAGTGTCGTCATCATGGGAATCGTATGTATGTTCAATAGGTGCAGTTATGTCCGGTTTCATTTGAACACGTCTCGTCTTCAAGCTTCATTTATCCCAGTCCTCATTTACATAGTTACAAGCATCATATCGTTCACCTTTCCCGTAATGGCGGCCGGTGTAATGTGCTGTGTGCTTTGGGTCATCAAATAATATGGTCCTAACGCCATATTTCTCGTACGCCGCACGACATTAAACGGGATCTGTCTATTTACTTGACATGTCGTTATTCTCCGTTTGTTTTATAGAATTTGTGTAATCTATGTTACTTTTGTGACTGTCCTCTTGTTATCGCTGTATTCATTCACATACACACCAGACATTATGACATTGTCCTCGTCGTTAGCCCGCCAGATGTGCTGTATGCGAGGAAGCCAACTGTATTATGTATGCGTTCCGATCTATTCCAATGCTGTAATATTGTGATTCTAGCTCTTCGGTCAGTTCATCCCGGCTTGACAGAGGTGGATGTGTATAGTCATAGGGCCACCAAAACGTTGTTCTACGTGTCTATCTATTGCCAGAGATGCGCACCACATGTCCAGTCCAGCGATGTTCGCGTGTTATAACTGCTTCCACAATGTCTCGAAAGAAACTTTGATGACGAATTACTTCCTTTCAGATCGTTTACAGGATCGAAATTTGTAGTACGCACGTCTCATTACTCTCTGAGGTTCTCAGCTTTTGCCCAAGCTCCACACTCAGCTTTTACCCAAGCTCCACACTCAGTTTTTGCCCAAGCTCCACACTCAGATTTTGCCCAAGCTCCATACTCAGCATCTGTTTTTCCCAAGCTCCACACTCAGCTTTTTCCCAACCTCCACACTCAGCTTTTGCCCAAGCTCCACACTCAGCATCTGTTTTTCCCAAGCTCCACACTCAGCATCTGTTTTTCCCAAGCTCCACACTCAGCATCTGTTTTTTCCAAGCTCCACACTCAGCTTTTGCCCAAGCTCCACACTCAGCATCTGTTTGCCCAAGCTCCACACTCAGCTTTTGCCCAAGCTCCACACTCAGCATCTGTTTTTCCCAAGCTCCACACTCAGCTTTTTCCCAAGCTCCACACTCAGCATCTGTTTTTCCCAAGCTCCACACTCAGCTTTTTCCCAAGCTCCACACTCAGCATCTGTTTTTCCCAAGCTCCACACTCAGCTTTTGCCCAAGCTCCACACTCAGCATCTGTTTTTCCCAAGCTCCACACTCAGCTTTTGCCCAAGCTCCACACTCAGCATCTGTTTGCCCAAGCTCCACACTCAGCATCTGTTTTTCCCAAGCTCCACAGTCAGCATCTGTTTGCCCAAGCTCCACACTCCCACTTTTGCCCAAGCTCCACACTCAGCATCTGTTTGCCCAAGCTCCACACTCAGCTTTTGCCCAAGCTCTACACTCAGCATCTGTTTGCCCAAGCTCCACACTCAGCATCTGTTTTCCCAAGCTCCACACTTAGCATCTGTTTTGCCCAAGCTCCACACTCAGCTTTTGCCCAAGCTCCACACTCAGCTTTTGCCCAAGCTCCACACTCAGCTTTTGCCCAAGCTCCACACTCAGCATCTGTTTGCCCAAGCTCCACACTCAGCATCTGTTTTCCCAAGCTCCACACTCAGCATCTGTTTGCACAAGCTCCCCACTCAGCATCTGTTTTCCCAAGCTCCACACTTAGCATCTGTTTTGCCCAAGCTCCACACTTAGCATCCGTTAACTATTGCTGGATTGGCCATGGGATTGATAGTGTGTGCTCTTGCTGTGGTGGCTTTCATCTCTTAGAGTATTCGCTTCATGGAGTTAATGAATACCAAGCTGATTTTTGTTGTCTAGAGATGTCCTGGTCGATTTTGTGGTTGGTGTTTATATCTTGACTTTGGTAGATACAGAGTTGACATCCTCGATGGTTTCCTCTCGCAGCCTAATGTCCTGCGTTGGGCAGTGATGGTTTCTGAGGCATTGTGTTTGACTTTTATCTTGAGACCAACAGCTCTGCTGACCCCATTTAGGTTCAAGGATTGTTGGGCTTCCTCGATTGTATGACTGATGGCTACGACGGCATCTTTAAATGGGTGAGGGCCATCATTAATTGACACATCTTTTGATTAAATGTAACTTTTGGAAATTCTCTTCGAGAGTCGCTGTAAATAGCCTTAGAAAGATGGTGTCGGACTCTTCGTCATATCGGGACATAGACTGCACTGAGGTATAGCTTGATGGTTGTATAATAGTCATTATTAGTTTTCTAAATGAGTCTGACATAGATTTATAGATGTACTTGTTCATCAGGGCATTTATCAAAACATCGGTATCGACACTGTCTAAGGCTTTCTCGTCATCGATAAATACAAGGCACAAGATATAAAGGTATACTGTGTATCAGTATGCACTAATCTCTATTTACCACAATATTCACTAATCTCTATATATCACATCATTCACTCATCTCTATTTATCAAAGTATTCCATAATCTCTATTTAACAGTATTCACTAATCTATATTGAAATCAGTATTCACCAATATCTGTGTATTGTGCAACTTACTTCAAATAGTCTTGTCATTTCAGCGTGTCTATTTAATTGTATTAATCTAAATGTTTCCGAATCGTCGTTTAAATCGGAATTAATGCAGTTTCAGTCTGTATCGATAGCCATAAACATTTTCTAAAACAAATGAGGATCATTACCAGCTACGTCCACTCAGTTGTGTTTGCAGATTACTTTCAATAATCAATAAAAATCGATTTTATTTTTTAAATATGTAGAAGTTACAGTAATCACATGCATACATCACAACGTGCTTTTATCTTTCAAAGACTATAGTTTTTACCGCAAAATTGCACACAACGTCCCATGCTGGAACCGTTACTGTAAAACTAATTTAAAACCAGGTGGTGTCGTCACGATGAATTATTAGAAACTTGACAATTCGAGGCTTAAGGTACCAGCACCTCTGAGACCACATGGCAGCTTTCTTTCATCGCTGAAAACTCTTCATCTCGTACACATTTTGGTGCCTATTTGCAGTTCAGTATACTGAAGCGTATATATTTGCGAACGTACTTTGTTAAATTGACCTTAAGAACCAAGCATGTGTAAACAATTATGCACCTCTGAGGCACATCAACAGATGTTGCGATTTACGGTCGTATTGTGAGAATCACTGTGACACTACTGAAAAGGTTGTGTGTGTATGGTGACGCGATTTCCGACACACGCTAGATGTGGTTATCTGTCGGCATCTACATCTAACATTCACCTACACATTGTGAGAATCGCTGTGACATTTCAGTTCAGGTCCCGTTTTTTCACTAACACAGCGTCCGACTTACCTTTGATAAGATTATCAAAAGTCAACAACACGTGGTATCAATTACCGACGTTTTGTGAGAACCTCTGTGACAGATTTCGTACCTGGTTATTTTCTTTCGAGGATACAACATGTAAGTCCTTATTTTTGTATGTTACCAACCCTTAGATACATACAAACATTCACTGTTGAAAACATTATTCCAGCCACAGAGCCGTTACCACCACGTAACATCCGCTGGTTGTCATGGCAATATGCTTACCTTTAGATGTTTATTGCCTCATTGTCTTGTTTTAAATACTGATTGAGAGCTAGATAAATCTGAATGAAGCTTTACTTGGCTTTAGAAAATAAATGATTACCAGTAAAATCTAAGGGAGTGATAAATCTTGATTACTTATAATAAGGTTATACACTTCGGCCATTTCCTACATCAAACTGTTTTCTCCTTGCGTTAGAACATTGCTTCATTGGAGTAGATACATTAAGCCAAACATATCGTGTTCTTTGAAGAACTGTTTTGACAAGAATGAGTATTTGAATGTGTGAGTATTTTTGGTGGCAGCTATAACAGAGTTGAGGGGAGCGTGCAGCCAAGTCGACAGTGAGCTGACTTCCTAGACTGAGATTAAAGGATTAGAATGCAGGTACGGACAGACATACAATCCTGGCCGTGGTGCTTGCCTAGTACGACTGCTCCGTCAGTCGACCCGGCTGTTAAAGGGTATCTGACAAATGAGTTGGGGAGGTAAAAAACAGCAAGAAAGGGAACTGACCACCCCAGTTCATATAGGCTGCGACTTCGTTAATGAAGCGTTATCTTCATCACCGACGCAGTTGTTGCCAAATGACTTAAATGAGATGAGACATCAGAACGGGAAGGTGTTCGCCTCACAGGAAACGAATGAAAGCCTCCCATTATCGTTATTCGAATCATGAAAGATTTACAAAGCTTCCGGTTTCTAGGGAGGTGGTATCGGGTGGTTAATCTCGGAGACGAACGATACTCCCGTGTTACTAAAATCGAGTTTGACAGAACCACTGCCCCCATTCGAGTATGGCGTAACAGTTTAAGCAAGAGTTCGGTTCGCTTGCTCCAACCTTTGAACTGAGAAGCAGTAGTAAAACACCGATACTCACTCGAATGATCCATTTAAATGCTAAACCACGGACGACAGGGCACACAATGGCTGAGAAATCCTGATGTAAACAAAACGACTCTGTCAGAATTTAAAGGTAGTGGGTCTTTGCAGACAGAAAGGTAAACCTTTCCCCCAAGGTGTGCTAGTGGCTGGCAGCCTCACAATGTCAAACCGTTGCTTGTGAATAATAATATCATTCGCCTAGGCATCTAAGGCTCTTTGCCCCTACCATACCTCCATCCGGCGGGTGGGGGACCGTTGTTATACTTAGCTGACTTGGACATTATCTGGTGCTCCGGAACGTCACGGTCTAGTCGAAACACGTGATAAAACACAGATATGCATCGGCGGACCAGAGTGTCCGAGATGGAGGGTAGATTGGTTCTTCGAGATTACGGACGAGATCGAACCCCTGGATACCGAGGTTGCGTCGCTGGTTGCGAATATGAAAGGCTACGAGTCTTGATATGTCCTGTTTAAGTAAGGTCCAAGTCTCTGAACCATACATGGCGAAAGAAATCACACACGTCTGATAAATACGAATTTTTGGTCCGAGAGAGAGTCTGTCATTTTTCCACACCCGGTGAAGGTCGTTCATAGCGGAAGCAGCAAGCACGATCCACCTTAACATGTCAGGCTCACTACGTCCATCGGATGAAAAAGAACTCCCCAAGTATGTTAATTAATTGGTGCACTCAACCTTGTGACTTAAGTCAACAATGCTGTAAAGACCAGTGTCGGAGTCAAGGTTTTGAATTGTTATCTTGGCCCAAGATATTGTTCGGCCCAGGTTTGATATCTCAAGATTAAGTTTATCGAGAGACTGCTGCAGAGCCTCATTGGGTGGGCCGACTATGAAATACCACCGCAAATGCTCGGGAAAAGGCTTCCTGCAAACACAAATCAGCTCCAGTGGTCGTCATTTGTTGCACGTGGAACGAAAACTATCCACATAGCCGGTGCATTGTTATTTCCCTCTCCAGCTTCTCAGAACTGAACCAAAATTAACTAGCATTACATCATTCATGAGAACAGAATCCATACATGATCAAAAATCAATATATAAATCATGATTATTTAACAATGGCCAAATAGGAATTCCCAATTCATAAGAAACTGGTAAATATCAGATATAACTCCACATAATACGTTATAATTTCACAGAACCAGTCAACTATCAGATACAATTTCTTACCTACACAGACCCAACCCACTTTCAAGCTATACTGCATTTCCCTAGATTCACAGACCCAACCCATTTTCAAGCTATACTGCATTTCCGTAGCTCCAGAGACCCAACCCACTGCAAACTATAATTTCTTAGCTCCCCAGACAATCCACTCCATCTATATTTCCTTTACTCCACAAACCCAGTGCAATGACAGATATAATTTCGCAGCTCCACAGACGCACTGCCAGATATAATTTCGCAGCTCCACAGACGCACTGCCAGATATAATTTTGCAGCTCCACAGACCCAGCCCAACTGCTACATTTTGTCAGTTTAACTCTCGTCTCCTTTTTCACAGTTTAGTTAGTAGTTGAACCCTGTTATCTCCCTTGCCCAGTGTTATTATTTATTGAACTCATATTTCCTTTTTCACAATTCTATTCTGAGTTAAATTCTGATCAATTTCATAGTGGTATTAATAGTTGAACTTTAATATAATTTTTCACTTCTGTGTTATCAGTTAAACCCGGATATATTCGAACACTTGTTGTTAGTAAACTGTTTCTCCATCTCCAATACCGCTGGCTTGAAATGATCGTATGCCTCCTTATGTTGTTATCTGTAGTTCTTTCCATGACTTAGCCATCTCAACATTCTCTTATTTTCGTTTCAGTTTTCCGAAGCAACGGTTGTTATCGAATATCAAACACGTATTATCAAGTTTTGGTTTCTCGTTGTATCTGAACATTTCACCGGATGTATGTAATTAGGACATCTGTTGGCGAATGCCTGCCGTCTGGATTACTCACTTAGAAACACGTCATGTTTCAGAGACGGACGATTACACCAGAACTGTTTCTATGTTAGTGGGTTTCAGGAACAGCCGAGTTAATCATAGTGCGTCTGTCACTAGGTGGGTGGCTGTGACTTTCACTCTGTGACAACACGTTGTTAATCCCTTGAATATTGTTTGGTACTTACAGTTTCCTGGGCCATTTGTTATGAACATAAAGATTTAGTTCTGGTCATGCTACATTCGCAACCTGTTGGAAGTCAGTAATAAGTCTTTTTCTACCGGAAAAGTGTTTACGGAAAAGACTTCGAGAGTAAACGATGATAAAAAATTTGCATCCTGTGCTATCTCCAGTCTTCTTGGTTATGTCTTTCTACTGGTCAAACGCAGCACAGCACGAGAAAGCGAAGTAGACATATTGCGCAATATTTATCATGGTAATCCAATTCACCGCGCAAGTCACATATTTCAGCGGATACAGCAACAGAAAAGGATTGCCAACACGTCTAAACCATGACAGCGGTCTTCATCATACGGACATCATCTTGGAACATCATCATACGGACATCATCTTGGAACATCATCATACGGACATCATCTTGGAACATCATCATACGGACATCATCTTGGAACATCATCATACGGACATCATCTTGGAACATCATCATACGGATATCATCTTGGAACATCATCTTGGAACATCATCTTGGAACATCATCTTGGAACATCTTACAATTGTTTCTCTGAGAAAGTTGGCATTGTGATGAGAGCGTTACAAGCAAATTGCTCACTTTTGATCGTTGAGAATCGAGCAGTTATGACACGAGGTTATTGACCAAAGAGACACCGAATTCCAAGCCCGGAAAATGTGGTACGCAAAATTACACGTGTATGTCAATATATCTTAAGCAAATACGTACTCCCCGACACTGCTATCAGAGGAAAAGTCAAAAGTTCCATTAAATAGATCGTCTCCCTCTACGATATAGAAGGAAATCTAGCTGTAGGTAGACAATCAATGTGTGGAGGAGCTTCCACAGAAACAGACCTGAGCATTACGTTTAATGAAGTAAAGGCCCTAAAAGCAGTCAGGGTTATTGTGAAACGGGCTGATCAACACCCTCACTTCAAAGAAAAAGATATAAACTAGGGGTGTTCATAAAGTAAAGAACCTCATTGTTTTTCTCAGCTAACAATTCAAATAGAAGAATGACATTTTGCGAAATTTAAATATGATATATGTCGAATGTGTGTAACAAAATATCACCACACTCGACCAAATAATATGACTGCACTAAACCGTTGAAATTTGGCATGTTAGCAACTTGCGTTATAAGCAGCGAGTTGTGATAGAACTTCTTCTTGCAGAGAAGGAAACGGTTATAAACATTCACATGTCTCTATGTGATGTGTACGGAAGATTTGTAGTCGATAGTAGTAGTTAGTTTTTGGGATCAAAGAATCAGGAAGTGTAGATACTTAGCTGCTTGATCAGCTGCGCAATGGACGCCCTGTCACAGCTTTACAACATGATGGAGATTGGAACATGTGACACGTGTTCAAGTAGGGAGCATACTAGATCCACCGAAAGCATAATTCAAAGCGGCACTTTCACACAGGATGAAAGAGACAATACTGAGCACGCGTTAGCAATACTGGTCTCGCCCGAACAATACTGAGCTCGCGTTAACAATACTGGTCTCGCGTTAACAATTCTGGCCTCGCCCGAACAATACTGGCCTCGCGTTCACAATACTGTCCTCTCCCTAACAATACTGGCCTCGCCCGAACAATACTGGCCTCGCGTTAACAATACTAGCCTCGCGTTACCAATACTGGCCTCGCCCGAAAAATACTGAGCTCGCGTTAACAATACTGGCCTCGACCGAACAATACTGGCCTCGCGTTAACAATACTGGCCTCGCGTTAACAATACTGGCCTCGCGTTAACAATACTGGTCTCGCGTTAACAATACTGGCCTCGCGTTAACAATACTGGCCTCGCGTTAACAATACTGGCCTCGCGTTAACAATACTGTCCTCGCGTTAACAATACTGGCCTCGCCCGAACAATACTGGCCTCGCGTTAACAATACTGGCCTCGCCCGACAATACTGACCTCGCGTTAACAATACTGGCCTCTCCCGAACAATACTGGCCTCGCGTTAACAATGCTGGCCTTGCCCGAACAATATATGCCTCGCGTTAACAATACTGGCCTCACGTTAAAAATACTGTCCTCGCGTTAACAATACTGAGCTCGCGTTAACAATACTGGCCTCGCGTTAATAATACTGGTCTCGCCCGAACAATACTGGCCTCGCCCGAACAATACTGGCCTCGCCCGAACAAGTCAAAAACAGGAAGACGAGCTGATTAGTAGCATAGCAAAGGCAAGTGAAGGGAAATTATTATTAATGGGAGATTTCATCTTTCCAGAAATCAAATGGGATATGGCAGAAGCACTTGCAGAGTCAAAACCTTTTGTTAAGTGTATAACTGACAATTGTTTAATTCAACATGTAGAAGCACCCACCAGAGGCAAAAACATACTCGACCTAGTTTTTAACTACAGAGGAAAATATGATTGAAAACGTTACCGTTGGGGAACTGTTTGGCTCAAGTGACCGTCAAATCATCCGTTGGGATCTTATTCCAGGGAAAGAAGTAAAAATAAACACGATAACATACGACTACTCTAAGGCAGATGTTAAGAGGATGAAAGAGCCAGCAAACCACATAATCTGGAAAGATATTGTCGTAGGAACAGATGTTGAACAGGAGTGAGGTAGTTTTAAAACAGTTCTAGAAACGCTAAAAGAGGAATGTGTTCCATGTCGGGAGGTAAACCCCAAGCGTAAAAAGTGGATAACTAGGGTCAGGTCAGGTCAGGTCATCCCGTAACCTGTGAGGTCGTTGGGGCACACATGAAGACATCCTTACAACTCCACGCCATCCCTCTCTGTCAGATGCCGCTGCCTGTGACTCTTCTGGTCGGAGACTGGTCCATTCTTTTATGTTGTCCTCCCATCTCTTTTTGGGCCGGCCTCTTCGTCGTCTGCCATGCACCTTCCCGTGGAGGATTGTGTTTGCAAGACCATTTGATCTCGATATGTGACCGTATCAAGTGAGTTTCTTTCTTTTGAGATCTTCGAAATGCCCTATTGCCGTTATAATTCTATTTCCGATTTCCTCGTTTGTAACTCGATCTTTGTACGTGACGTTTAAAAGTTTTCGGAAACATCTCATCTCCAAGGCCTGTATCCTGCGTTGAAGGTCAGCTGTAACTGTCCATGCCTCACACGCATAGAGAAATATTGACAGGACCAGTGTACGCATTAATGTGATTTTCGTGCGTAGTGCTAACCGTTTATCTTGCCATATTTTGTTAACTCGTGCAAGCGCCGCTATTGTCTGCGCTATTCTGGCCAATACTTCACATTTTGATCCTTTATCACTGACAATCGACCAAAGATATTTAAAACGGTCAACTACTTCGAGTTCTTGACCGTTAGCTTTTATCTTGCTATTGAAGCCCGTAGCGTTGTTTGTCATTAGTTTTGTCTTTCCAGCGTTTATCTCCATACCATAGTCAAGAGCTGTTTCATCGAGCCTTCTGACCCATTCCTGGAGTTCTGCTTCTGAACCCGCCAACCCGTCAATATCATCTGCAAAACGAAGGTTGGTAATCGTTCGGCCCCCTATCTTGACAGTACCCACGTGACATCCAAGTGCCTCACTCATAATTTCTTCCAGGAATATATTGAAAAGAGTTGGAGAGAGTGTACACCCCTGTCTCACACCAACTGATGTGCGAAACCAGTCTCCTCGTCTCCCATTCACAAGAACTGCAGTAGACGCCTTGTTATACAGGTGTTCAAGGACCGTTATAATATTTCCGTTGATATTATACATCCTCATGGTTGCCCAAAGCGCTTTATGCCATACCCTATCAAACGCCTTCTTAAAATCCACAAACACATGATACAGTATTTGCTGCTGTTCTAGATATTTCTCGCTTAGCAGCCTTAAATTAAATATCTGTTCTGTAGTACTTCTTCCCTGTCTGAACCCTGCTTGATCCTCGGCAATAATGTTCTCTGCTTGGGGTTTCAATCGGTCTAGGATTAATCTAAGCATGACCTTGCTAGGGTGGCTGATGAGGCTTATTGTTCTGTAATTTTGGCATAACTTTAGGTTTCCAGACTTATGTAGCGGTATAACTCTTGATTTCGTCCATAAGTTCGACCAGTTTCCTGTCGCCCATATTTTGTTACAGATGTGTGTCAGGCCTTACACCACTACCTCTCCACCTGCTTGTAAGAGCTCTGCTGGTATATTGTCCACGCCGGCCGCCTTCCCTCTTCTCAATGTCTTTACCGCTGCAATTACCTCTTCCTTCGTTATCAGTTGGATATCCTCTATATTTGTTGGAGATGGGGGAATGTTTTCTCAGGTTTATTTCGCCCTTCATAGTTGTATAGCTTGGAACAGTACTCTGTCCATCTTGCCAGTACATCATTTCCCTCAATGAGACACTTGTCGTTTTTATCATGAATCATAAGGTTCCTGCTTTGTCTTGGTGTTACCAGTTCTTTGACAACCTTGTATGCTCCTTTAGCATCCTTTCTATTTAGTCTCTCTTCGATGTTTGCGCATTGCTCACATATCCACGCTTTTTTCGCCTCTCTCATCTTTTGTTGTATGGCTTTCTTGACCTCTTTATAACTGCCGACCTCCTCCGGTGGGTGATTGTGTTTTTTCAGTGACCTTCTTTTATCACACAGGTCTAGAATGTCTTTTATCACCCATAGCTTCTTTTTTGTTTGGTGGCATCCCATGATCTCTGTTGCAGTATCTATGAGAGCTGCGTTTAGAGAATATGTAACTGTATCTGTATCCAGTTCCTCTCTGAGAGCCAACAGTAGAGCAAATCTCCCTCCTACCGTTGCTTGGAACACTTCGGTGATTTTTGGGTCCATTAGTTTGTCCATGTCAAACTTTAGCCTGGTCACTTCCTTCTTTGCGACTCCCTTCAATCGCAGACGCATGGTCATCATAACCAGATCGTGGTCACTTCCTTCTTTGCGACTCCCTTCAATCGCAGACGCATGGTCATCATAACCAGATCGTGGTCGCTTCCTATGTCAGCTCCGGGGAAACTTCTTGTTTTGTCGGTGTTGATGCTCGATCGGAACCTCCTCTGGACCAGTATATAGTCGATCTGGCTATGCACTTCATTGCTTGGGTTATGCCATGTCCAGCGTCTCGACGGCTTGTTTAACCCAAACGTATTTGCCACCAACAGCTGGTTGCATCTTGCAAATTCTAGGAGTCTGAGGCCCCGGTCATTGGTTTTTTATTTCCGTATGGTCCACATGTTCCCCTCCAGTCGTCGACTGCATTTTCTCAAATTTTTGCATTCCAATCACCCTGGACTACCAATATGTCATTTTTTGGCGTTTCGGGTATCAGACTTTGAAGTTGATCATAGAATGCCTGTATGTCACAATCTTCGTAGTCTGCAGTGGGTGCGTAGCACTGTATTATGGTAATATTAAACGGTGCTGCCTTTAGCCGTAAGGTGATAAAACGGCTGGATATTGAGCGGCAACCCAATATGCATCTGGCTGTGTCTTTATGCACCAGTATCCCTACTCCGTGTAGATGTTTGTCTTCCCTGCCACTGAAGTAGAACTTGTGGCCGTCCTCCGTGGTAAACTCTCCAAAGCTTTTCCATCGAGCCTCACATATACCAAGGATGTTTCACCGGTAGCTCTTCATCTCGTGTGTTAGCTCATTGATTTTACCACATGGGTTCAGTGTACTAACATTCCACGTACCTATTGTGAGCTTGTCTTTCCTCAGTTTGAAGGTTCCACCAGTAGCACACTTATCGCCTCCGACCTGGTGTGGGACGGCAGGCGCGGTCATTGTTAACCCGGGCTGCGACCGAGCCGGTATGTTTGATTGTGGTTGTGTCCTCATGTGTGAATCTTGGGCGGTTTTCTCTTGGCGGAGCCCATGTCCTCTCCAAGCCGGTGCGGGCCAACATCTGCATCAGACCTGGAGGAGCCCATCTCCCCAGGCGAGCCATTGCCTCGTTTGCCTACAGCCTCGCGGCCATAGTTTCCCAGTGTGCACCACTTGGAGGTGAGGTTGACTTGTGTGTTCGCTTTATCGGCAGGCTACTCATTTCACTTTTTGCCCCTCAGAAGAAGGACTAGCCGACCCCGACATCGCTGGTTTGCGATGCCGAGCGCAAAATACACCATATACAGACTCTGCAGGGTCTTCTAAACCAGTATAAAGACGTTAAGTTAAGTTAAGTGAACCTTTCACAGAATCCTGCCCTGAAACCAACTGCAAACCCATCTTTGTTTCCCGAAGACGCTATTATAGTTGCACTGATAGTTGACACATGCAAGTTTCGTTATTTAATCAGCCGTAAAATGTGACGTTTCAAAGGGATTTCACCGTCCGTCCGAAGGCCTGTGTCTACAGTAGTCTGTGAAAAAAAAGAAACATGGTTTCTGTAAAAGAAGCCAGGACCTTCATCTGATGATCAATGAACAAATTGCAGAAGAAGAAGATAAAGGAAAGGTAGAAGGATACAACAATAACGATACATTATATACACTGGGAGTCCACTGTTGTGTCACACGGTATTTATTTCTTTGCCCGATAACATGTCTGGTAGTCTCGAGCAATGAAACAAGCACAGAAGTTATACTTTCTTTAAAAATCATGGCTTTAACATTTCAATGTGTGCCTCAACCTTTGCTGATGTTATTTCCCATATTGGCAGCAACTTCTTCGTACCATCATTCTGCGTGCTGTCTTCGTTGTTTGCTAAGTAGTCTCCCTTGTCGGGTTCTTTAAACAAAGACATAATTAATAGTGTATTCCCTTTATTAAGGAACACCTGGACGATTGAAAGCACGGATGAATAAACGACATTTACATCTGTAGTCCTCGTGTGGTGCACAGGGTAAGTTTATATTTGACCTGCAAAAGAAATAAAACATATGCTTTATAAAGGTTTTGAACCCATTTTCTGTGTGTCGGGAGACTTCTTTTTAATCCACTTCAGCGTCAGTGGCATGAAGATCCGTTAACGTCATTCGGGGTCTATTCAGTTTTCATAAGTGACACTGACATCTCTGGAGAATATTTGTTCTGATAAAGTGACAAGTCCGCTTAATGGTCCTTTCTAGTTTTATCAGCGCGACTTGGTTGAGTAGAGAAAAATATATTGTATTCACAGCATCTGGGAAGATATTTGGAATGGTATTCTCAGACTTATGCAACTGTCAGTCTAACTGCTGAATATCGTCACTTATGTATAGTATTGTTTGTTTGGGAATATGTAGCGGGTTCTGTTTCTGCTTCTGTTTCTAAGAATCGACTTTACTGCACTCCGTGCATATCCATAGGTAGTCTCTCTCGGCAAATGGCGCAGGGTCTTGATGCTAATGGACCCTGTTCTTCTCTGGCTTTACACTCTCCTGCTCCGTCCTCTCATGCGCCGCACTCCGCTCAAACCTCGTTTGACGTCGTCACGTTGCAGTCTGTGAATTGCTTATTCATCTATTTCGGTGTCCTCACCCAACAGACGGTCGTTCATTGATTTCAAAATGTCACTCTTATATCCATCACTGACGTGTCCATGATGAAAGCTTGAAAAGCCAATATGTCAGCTCTTTCGTTACCATGGATCCCATCACGACCAGGACAGTAGATCTATGTCAAGCCCTGGAGGTTTCAGGCATCAACAGTTGCTATCCACTCGTATCTCAACCATCCCTTCAGTACCTTCTGAAGTACGGCTTGCGCGTCAGTCACGATGACTGCCCTTGTTAAAGATGTCTCAGATAACCGTCTTAACGCTGAGATCACTGCTTCCATCTCCATTCCAAAACTGGAGGTTATTGACGTGTATGCCCCACTCCACTCAGCAACAACATGTCTTCTTAATCTTGCGGACTTTCGCTGTAACATTGCATAGTGTAACTACATACTTACCTTCCTTGACCATTGCACCACACCGTACGGAAGATGAACAGTGTTCAGCCACATTGACTGACGTATTCTTTCCATCGAGCAGATCTTCCATCGAATTTCCGTGTGTTTTTGGCTTATCATAAAGTAGCTCAGTAGCTCAGCTTTGGCAGTTAAAAAACACAATGAAAAAACATTAAATTAAATTGGTAGTGTCAGACACCTCACCGAGACGAAAGCACGAACGAAACCAACATTACGACCAAAAAGCCTTCATCAGGGATAACGAATAACAATAAAAATGTATTAAAAAGAGAGGTTAATACATACATTTGGGGGGGGGGGGGAGGGCGGGGGTGAGGGGGAACGGATGACAATACATAAAGGTGAAAAAAAGTTTTGCTAAACTGAGAAAAAGATCACTCTCTTCTAGACGGGGAGATCAATCTCTTCTTATCAGAGAGATCACTCTCTTCTAGACGGAGAGATCACACTCTTCTAGACGGGGGCAGAAACCCAAATGAACGACACAAGCGGGAAGAAGTGGCCAAGAGGGCGTAAGAAGTGGAAAAAGGCCGGGCTAGCCAGAAACGGCCAGATACTGAAAGATCAAAAAGTATTCGCAATTATATTCGTTGCTTTATCCCCATCTCATCAGGTGTAACCTACATCAAGTGAAACCTACATCAGGTGTAACCTACATCAGATGTAACCTACATCAGGTGTAACCTACATCAGGTCTAACCTACATCAGGTGTAACCTACATCAGATGTAAGCTACATGAGGTGTAACCTACATCAGGTGTAACCTACATGAGGTATAACCTACATGAGGTGTAACCTACATGAGGTATAACCTACATGAGGTGTAACCTACATCAGGTCACCCTCGGCCGAAGTCTGGTGAAGGTTCTCTATATTAGAAATAATAGGTGTTCTCCTGGCAGCAACCACCTCCTGCAGTTGTATCCACGAAGACCGTAGTTTGTCCTGCCATTCCTCGATGTATCGCTTTTCGGGACTTGCTTGGAGACTTGGAAAGGAAACTCCTTCTAGACGCTACTCATTTTCTGAAGTTGGTGGTCGCACGTTAGGTGTCTTGAATCGTTGGTCCATTTCTCTCTCTCATCTTCTGCTACCACGCTTCGTCTGCTCCAGGTGGCGGGGAGGAGGAAAGGGGTGGGGGGGGGGGAATATACTAATTAGATTGTCAATAATGTTTTGCAGCATTTGTTCAAGATTTTGAAATGAAAAATATTTTTAACTGCTCCGACTGCCAATGATGTTCACAGTGTATCTTCGTGGTTTTAAGGCGACAAATATGTATAACTGCTCAGACAGCAATTATTTTTACTTGATTACATGTTGACCCGTTACTCAACGGCAGTTGACTTCTGTTGATCTAAACATCGTCTTTAAACGATCTTTACCGAGGGCTATGGAAGTCTAGAGGGTAACAAGCTTTCCTTCTGGATTATGACGAATTCGGTTCCTAAATACGAAACTAGTATTCAATTCCAAAAGAATAGTTCATGATCTGGGCTTTTTTTAGACTTGGTTCTTTTTTCTCCTAGCCGCAAGCAATTGCATGTATAATAAATAAAGCTACAGAATAGTCATTAATATTTGGTCTGAGGATACACAGAGAAACAGCCCCAATTATGTCAATAGAAGCAACTGATGACAATCATATTATACTGGGGAACATACGTTTTGGTAGTAATATATACATAAGGTCCAAGGTACATATAGATAGATATATCAAACTAAGAATACAAAAAGTGAGAGGGACTTTTATTGCTGTATGGATTTTTTTTAAATGGAAAGAAATTCTAAGTCCATCACAAAAATACAGACCTTCAACCCCGATGTCAGTTAGTTATATTGCTTGGCTCTGTGACGTAAAAAACAAGACAAGTACAACCAAAAATGTCTGAACTTTCATCAGTGGATTATTGCTACGAATTGAAGAAATAAATTAGTGTAAATAAAATGTCTAGATTAGACAGCATAAACTATTTTTTGGTGAATTAGAGAGTAGTTAATGCTTGAAATGCATTACCACGGGAAATAGTGGAGGCAGTGTCAAATAATGATTTCAAGAGTAGATTGGAATCGCGTAGATATTTTTAGATTAAATGGAGTAAAAGAAGATGTTTGTATACAGACTGTACAGAGTCTTCTAACTCAGCATACATATGTTAAGTTTCTGTCACTAATATAGAACTGTGGGAAAGAACCAGGCAGATGCCAGTAGGACTTGCGAGGTTTTTAAAGATGGGCAGGACACACACATCTAAGTTCGTAGTTTACCTGTACTTCTACAGGAGCGAATTTTTTTTTTTTTTTGGCGTTTGTCTTATTTCTCTAATCCCCAAGGCGGTGTGCGTTGCACTGCGTTTTTATGTTGCGCCTGTCGGCCCTTTATGTAAGGGTCTGCTTCCTCCTGCATTTTCTAAGGGTTTGCTTCCCCGGGGTAACGGCCGGTGCTGTGATGGGGATCGAACCCAGCACCTTCTGGTTGTGAGCCGTGTCACTTAACCACTAGGCCACGTCGTCCCCTACAGGAGCGAATGACCAGCTCTAGTATCATCTGGATGTAACAAGTTAAAAGGATTTACTGTTTAGCGGGATTTCCTTGAGCAGCTTATTATTCCGCTGCGCTGGTACTAATGCCGCGAAGGGTGGTTAACTGATGTGCGAATTCATCTTAATAGACTCAAACACTAGAGCAAATAAGACACGCCACCTGTTAGGCGCCATCTATGCTGCTTCAAACAAACCATCTAACCACGACCGCTGTTATGCCAAGTGACACAGTTAGTTGCCTCTTTCGACATACTCTCTATAGGACACACACATTGAAAGGATTACCAGGCAGTCACTATTCTTAATTTCTCAGGGCACGAGAAGTATGGACAGACCTAAACAGTCATGAAGAATGGAAGCCGACACAAACCGAACAACGGCACTAACACGATGGGAGATCTGGAACTGGACATAATGACGCATGAATGCATACCGGGGGAGTATTTGACGAAGACCTATGCTCCACAGGGAGTTAAAGAACTTTGATTGATATGATTGATTAAAAAAACACAGCACCAATCTGTAAACCAATCATCGCTACGCGACACTGGGATTGGATCAGCGGTCTTCTGCGAATCTAGTTGCGAGACAAACTAGGATATGCACAGGCCAGGTCATCCCATAACCGGTGACGTCGTTGGGGGGAACACATAAAGCCATCCTCGTAACTCCAGACTACCCTTCTCTGTCAGCGGCCGTTGCCTGTTCTTGTTTTGGTGGAGATTGGTCCATTCTTCTATGTTGTCCTCCCACCTCTTTTTGGAATCTCCTCATCGTCGTCTGCCTTGCTCCTTTCCGTTCGTTATCGTATTTCCTAAACCATTTGATCTCGATATGTGACCGTACCAAGCGAGTGTCATTCTTTTCACAGCTGTGCAGAGGTCTTCAAACGGCTCTATTGCTGTTGTAATATTATCTCGTATTTCCTCATTTTAAACTCGATTTTTGTACGTGACGTTTTAAAGTCTTCGGAAACATCTCATCTCCAAGGCCTGTATCCTTCGCTGAAGGTCAGCTGTAACTATCCATGTCTCACAAGCATAGATGAATATTGACAGGGCCAGTGTACGCATTAATCTGATTTTCGTGCAAAGTGCTAACCGTTTATCTTGCCAGATTTTGTTAAGCCGAGCTAGCGCCACAACTGTCTATGCTTTTCTGGCTATGCACCACCCTCCGTCGTTTAGAAAGCATTGAAATGGCACAGCATTTCGTCCCATTCCCAATTGTTTTGAAACAATTATGTATGTGTACAATTGCAAAACCAATGGGTTTACATGATAATCTTGCCTGTCTTATGTACAACCCTCTTCTTCGATCATCTGATGCTATTCTTCTAGCCCAGTGAGTGTTTTACGTAAGGAACTGCGGGTTTCAGGTCTTCGCCCGTCCCCCACAGTTTTCCGAGCATGGTTGGCTAGCCTGCTTCTCTTTGATCTGTATTAGTGGAACACTCCTGCTGGTATTTGCTTGGGTGCTCCTGAATATAAAATGTCGGTTTCTCTGAGACCCATTCCGTGGAGATAGGCCATGAGTCTGCAATGTCCCGTCCTGAGTCTCAAGATGTTTGTCTGCCCATTTATGTCAAGTTTGTTTATCCTGTCATTATCTGGTTTGTATTCTTTGGGCTCATGCGCACACCCTATTTATGTTACATGTTACTACACTCCTAGGTGACAGGGCTGCCGGTAATTAAGTTCATGGCGTTGTGTTGTTGCTAATGCACAAGATGTAGGTACTCTTAACAACTTTCTTAGGTAGCGGGTTACAGTGGCTCTCTTTTACATCCCAAGACTTTCTTCAGATTGTTAGCCGTAGTTCTCCTGGCTGTAGCGCAATGTCAGGCTTCTCAGTAAGCTGATAATTGTGTGGTTAAAAGTGTCAGTCACACCTCGTTAGCCAACTTGCCACGAAACAGCCTGTTTCCTGGAAGAACTGCTTGCAAAAGAGGAGAGGTCTAGATAAATACGTTTCCTCAGACCCTAGCATAGTCTTATCAGATGTTTTGCCTGACCAAACATTCGTCTCCCCTCCACCCGGGGAATAATATAAAGGGATGGACCGAAAAAGTATATCCGGTTGTATATCCAGGTAGGATATAGTGGAAAGAGAGATTTATTACACCCGACCGTCTAGTTAGAGATAAGGACATCTTATCTAGATGGCTTCACTTTCTATATTTGAGAACCCTTGCAGCGCCAATGCCCACAATCTGTTAACGATGGAAATTAAGAATGAGCTGTTCCAGAAATAGATCAGCAAATTGGTGAAGTGTCACTCTCAATTGGTTGGTGAAGGGAGATATTATGCATTTACCCAGGGATTCTAAACATTCAAGAAACCACACCACGGTAACACAGTCAATGTGATAGATGGAGAGCCAAAGGGTAACTCATTAAGCCTTAATGTGTTCATTTAATAATTTAATAATTTGTCCCCATCTTACTGTGGTCTGAAAGGGGAACAAAGACAATAGAGACTGTAACCTCCTAGCAATAGAAGGAAGACTGCAACCTCTTTACAGTAGTGGTAATCCGCCTAGGACCAGTCGGATCAACCGACTGTGTGCACGGTGGATAGATGTGGTCCAGGCTGCATGCAGTGAGGGTAAAGTCAATCCTATTTGGTCGAGCCAGGAGTTGTGATCGTGTAGGAAAGGGCAGCTCGCCACCTCTTATAACCTGGAGAGCCTGACCATCATAGGTAATTCGGCACACTTGACCAAATAGGTAAAAGGTGAAGGTAAAGGTCAGTCCCATTGCAACAATTACGGTCGGAGATGAAGATAACTCTACATGCACCAAGCCGTGAGGTGGGGTGGCCAGTTCCCATCCTTAATGTGTTTTACTCATACCTCAGGTACCCATTTACAGCTGGGTTGATAAGCGGCGTTCTCGATGCGAATCACGACACGGATAGTTGTTCTACCTGTCTGTGAACTCGAACCCTGGCACGCTCTAATCCCGGTATAGTAAGCCAGCTCAATGTCGACTAGGCTACACGCTACAAATAAGGACAGACGGCGATTGTGCAGGGTGGTGTAAATGCGTGTTCGTCGTGTGACTGTAATGTTTGCAACTCGATTTAACCACTGAATGCCGAGAAAGCGGCTCTGAGCTGCGCATGTGGAAAGCTTAGATTCCATTCTGGTCATGCTGCAGGATAGTGCGGATCTCCGAGCTATACAACAGGATTCGGATGTCACGTGTGTAGTAGATGCGCAGCTTAGGTTGCCAGTAAGACCCTCCGCTGGATTCAGACTTGGTACATGACATTTATTGATGCGGCGGTCAGGGCTGTTCTTCTCATAATGCCTTGTTTTGGCTGCTGTCCTGGATCTTGTTATTTTTTGTCCACAATGAGTAAATTTACTCTTTTGTGCGCCCTGAAATGGGCTTTTTTATAATAGGCGTATTCAAATGAAACCGGACCAAACTGCAACAAGTGAACACACATCAGATGCACATGATGACGTCACTTATGACGTAAACAGCACATACTGACCGTCAAGTTTGCAAAATTTCATTATCCTCCTGCTCATAGTTTCCTCAGCAAACCGTTGAAAATATGGCACGTGTAATACGGAATCCGTCCAGAGTTAATCAGCGAGCTGTGATTAGTTTTATAACAGCAGCATCGCATAATGCAGGCAGTGTATGGTTACAAAAGTGTGACGAACGTAAGCTCCGGCGACTGCCCACGCTAATTGCTGCATCAATTTTGGCGATGACAACTTCTGACGTACCTATTTGCGCCTGACCTGCTCTCTGAAGATCTTTCGTTAACTCGCGTCCTTCATTAAACATCGTTGTCCAGTTCTTCATTGTTGTTTTCGACCCACTTTTGTTACCATACACTGCCTGCATTCTGTGATGAACGTCAACTGGTCAACATTCTTCAGCTGTTAGGAACCGAATCAGCTCTCGCTGATCAATTCTAGACGGATTCCGTGTCCCACCCGACATGTTTTCAATGGTCTGCTGAGGAAACTATGTATCGAGGATAATGACATTTAGCAAACTTGGCGGTTGGTATGTGCTATTTACACCAGAAGTGATGTCATACGTTTTTTACTTGGTGCAGTTAGGTCCGGTTTCATTTGAACACGCCTCGTAGCTTTCCTCATATCCCAAGCGTGCTGATGAAGGTAGACCACGGTTTTTCAGTAGGTTATACAATGCTTGGCTTCAGATACATGGCGTTAACTACTACATGGATCACGTTGATCCACATTGATGCTGCGATGGGGATCGAACCAAGCACCTTCGGGTTGTGAGCCGTGCCACTTAACCACTAGGCCACGCCGTCCCCATATGAGATGGGATGGCCATGTGGTACGCATGTCGAATCAACGTCTACCAAAAGAGCTGTTCTATGGTAAACAGCAAAATGGCAAGAGCGCAAGCGGTGGTCAGAGGAAACGGTACAAGGAAACTCTTAAGAAATCACTGACCCAGTGCAGTAATAACCATGACGACTGGAAAAGAATCGCCACCAAAAGCATAGACTGGCGCATCACTATTTCGGGGGTGTTCATGAATGAGGCAATCCAGAGACGATGACGATCGTTCCGCAAGTCTGCTGACATGAACCCTTTGTCCTACTCGGTGCAATGTGCTAAACTATTTCCCTGTGATAAGTCACAATGATAATTCCAGGCCTCGATTTGATTATCCAGCCATCTTTGAACTCGTGCTAATAGTGAATGTTTACAATGTGGTACACATCGATTACAATGGACGAACAACAACCTTTCTGATGTTGATGTTCAGTACCACTCGGGCTTTGCCATACTAACGGTGTTCTACGTCCTCGAATAGTGTACAATTGGCGCAATGGTAGAGCACTCGCTTTTCATGGTTAAAGTCCAGGTCTCCAATCCCGGAGTCGGTACACTTCACTAGATACAGCATGTATGTAACGCATATGGGACCAACCTTGACTTGATATACTCAAGTCGCTAGAAACTTCATTTCCCGACAGGTGTATAACATATGGGACAAACCTTGACTTGATATACTCAAGTCGCTAGAAACTTCATTTCCCGGCAGGTGTATAACTGATATGGGACAAACCTTGACTTAATATACAGAAGGCGCTAACAATTTCATTTCCAGACAAGTGTGTAATTTGTTCTCTCTCTTTTTGTTGCGTTCCCCTTATTTCTCTATTCCTTACGGTGAAGTGCGTTGCACTGTGGTTATATTTTTGCGCCTGTCGACGACGTGCGTTCGACTTCAGTATCCATTTTATGTAAGGTTCTGCTTCCTCCTGCATGTTCTAGGGATTTGCTTCCTCGGGGTAACGACCAGTGCTGTGATGGGGATCGAACCCAGCACATTCACTTAACCACAATCCCACGTCGTCCCCACAGGTGTGTAATTAATATGGGACATACCATTTACTGTCATACATACATCACAATAAATCAATTGTCTCCATTCTGACACGGTCTGATCAGAGCAACAATGAGTATTTATGGCGCCGCACGGATCACATCGGGTGGGGAGGGGGAAGCTGGTACGACATATAGAGAAGCAGGTGACATTAGCTGGGCTATACTCTACTGAGGCAGTATAGCAAAACATGCCGTGTTTTGGAACCCTTGTGGTAAACGTAATATCATTTAGCGTAGATATTTATATATACAGTCATCCACATGAGTAGATCGATTATGGAATATAATTACAGAATGGAGAGAACTATATTAGAAAGATAGATAAGGAAAGGGACCTAGGGGTTATAATAGAGCATACAGGTAAAGTGAGTGAGCAAGTTCAGATAGCAGTGAAAAAGGGAAATGCAATGTTAGGTATGATAAAAAGAAATATTAAACATAGGAGCAAGGAAGTGATAGTCAAACTGTATAAAGCATTAGTTAGAACTAAATTGGAGTACTGTGTACATGTGTGGAGTCCTTATCACAAAGGGGATATAAACATGCTGGAAAGAATCCAAAAAAGAGGGACAAAGCTGATAGTGGGATTCCAGAATTACAGTTATGTGGAAAGACTCAGTAAAAACCAACCTACATTGTCTAGAAAAGAGAAGAATTTGAGGTGACTTAATTCAGGTTTATAAGATGATCGGAGGAATGCATAAATTTGACTATGAGAAGTTTTTTTTTTAAAATACAGCCACCCACAAGAACAAGAGGGCGTAGCTACAAATTAACTAAAGAGAGGTCTAGAATAGATCTTAAGAAATATTTTTTAGTCAGAGTTTTGAATTCTTGGAATGCATTGCCACGGGAGGTAGTGGAGGCAAGCACAGTTAATGCATTTAAGAATAAATTGGATGCGCATAGCTTTTAGAGCAAGGTAATGTAAATGTAACTGGTTGTATACAGACTCTGCAGAGCCTTCTAACCCAGTATAAAGAAGTTAAGTTAAGTTGAAGACAAATGAACACATCTAAACGTAAATAGTTTATCGGTGGACTAGTTGGAAGAGTTGCCTTGACGAACGGCCTTGATGATTACGTGTTGGGGAACTATGCTCTGCTGTAAGTGAACACAGTTTTAATTGATTGATTCATATGGTTTGAGTATAGAATCTGATGGGATGTGTCAGATCGAATGGCGCAGATATTGCAGCCTGTTTGTTCACTAGGACACAATGAGGCAGGGCGCTTATTTCTAGACGAGGGAGAACGATAGGGGAGGGGGTGGGAGGGGATGTTGTCCGGGGCGGGAGGGGGGAGAGAAGAGAAGAAATAAAATAACGGAGATGATGAAGAAGGTTGATGAAGAAAAAAGGAGGAGAAAGAGAAGAAGAATGCGCAGAAGAAGAAGGGTGGAAACGGGTTTGGGGGAGAGTAACGAAGACATAGAAAAAAAAAGAGATGAACAAGGAATTGAAGCAGAAGAAGAAGAAGAAGAAGAGGAAGAAGAAGAAGAAGAAGAAGAAGTATAAAAAGAACAAGAGGAACAATAACTAGAATAAGAATAAGACAAACATGAAGAATAATACGATGAAAAAAAGTCGATGAAGAAGAAGAAGAAGGAGAAGAAGAAGAACAAGAAGGAGCAGGAGGAGGAGGAGGAGGAGGAGAAGGGGAGGATGAGGAGAAGATGAAGAAGAAGAAGAAGAAGGCAGAAGTAAGATGGAAGAAAGAAGAAAGAAGACGGATAAGCGATGACAAGGCGTCAATGTCAGCAACTGCAAGCCTCACGTTAGAAGATATTGAGATCAGGTCCTTCCAACTCTGATCACCCTCGTACGTCGACACCTTCTGATATGCGACCAATCAGGCAACATTGCAGAAGATGATAATGACAATAATGATTAGAACTATAATAATAATTATTTAAGAACCTCTGCCTGAGAGGGAGATGCATGGCCTCTGAGTAATCGATATGAACCCCTTAAAACCTCATGATCATCACTCCCTCCGTCCTTCTGGAAGTGATCGATAAACCTTCATTATGTTCACAACATTCCTTTTATGGAATCCCCTTGCCCAGTTTGTCTGTGTTGTTGTGTCTGGGAACAGAGCGGACGGACTGTAGAGTTGAGTTAGTGAGTAGGATAGAAATCAGTATTGACTTCTATTTACTTCTACGTGACTTAAATGTATGTCATGGAATTGAAGAAATAACTCGCATCTAACAATTCCCCAGCCTAAAGATGGTTTTCCCTCACGATATTTCTCTTAGCGTTGTTTATGATAAGAATGTTTAACTCTACGATATTTCCATTAACGGTAAATCAACTTAACGAAATTTCTTATTACGATATTTTTGCACAGCCCTTTCATTGAACTCAATTTTTTTCAGAAAATATTTCTTCTGTTTGTTCTTCTGTTTCTTCTGAGTTCGTTCTCATTCTGTCGCTCCCAAGCCCTGAACAAGGCTTTTCAAATAGCAGGATGTAGCCTGAGAACGGAATTCGTTGTGTCGCTAGTTACAGCTTGACTGCGATTATTGCACATACAGTTTTTATGACATTTATTGCAAATAAATGGTGATGGGGTGTGCCACTGGTTAAGTGACATGGCTCACAACACGATGCTGCTCGGTTCGATCCCTATCACAGCACCGGCCGTTACCCCGGGGAAGCAAACCCTTAGAAAATGCAGTATGAAGCAGAACCTTACATACAATGAATGCCGAAGTCGGATGCATTGTGCCGACAGGCGCAAAATAAAAACCACAGTGCAACGCACACCGCCTTGGGGATTAGAGAAATAAGGTGAACACAAAAATAAAGTGAAAAAAAAACAAACAAATACAATAAAATTTTGCAGAACTATATTTGAATGAAAGGGTCACTTTCATTAAGTTATTATGCTGCTCCTAAAGGTCCCACTTTGGTAAATGATGTGTTAAACAGTACATACTGAACATTTGTTAACGTGGCAAATCTAGTCAGCATTTTCATCAGTAATTTTGTGCCAGAACAATGGCCGCGTGTATTCATTTTATTCTCTAACAAAAGTGTGTCAAAGACAACATTGAAGAACTGGACAACGATGTTTGAAGAAGGACTTGTGTTAACGCAACAATATGCGTCTGACCTGGACTTGGAAGATCTTTCGTTAACTCATTTCCTTCTTTAAACATCGTTGTCCAGTGTTGTCTTCGAAACACTCTTGTCACCATACACTGCCGGCATTCTGCGATGAATGGCAACTGGTCGATATCCTTCAGCTGTTAGAAACTGAATCACTGGCTGCTGATAAACTCTGAACGGATTCCATTTCACACCTGCGATATTTTCAACGGGATGCTGAGGAAACTATGAGTCGGAGGATAATGTCCTTTTTTTCAAACTTGACGTTTGGCATGTACTGTTTACGTCATCATGCACATCGCACGAATGCTCATTTGTTGCTGTTTTGTCCGGTTTCATTTGAACACGCCTCGTACACGCGAAGTCTTGATATACTGTGGTACTATTTTTAATACATGCAAATACTATTGTAGACCCCCGGAAAATGTATTAATGTTTAGTCTGCATGAAAGAGAACCAAAATATCATTTCAATCAAAAAGATGGTAAACCGGACGAAATGTGAACGATTGCAGGAATTCAAGTACTTGGACAGTATTTTCACACAGTCTAGACAGATAAATTGAGATCATGTGCCAAAAAGCAGATGGAATTGGATACCAAGCGTTGTCATTAATGAAACACTCTACCTTAACATGTCCATAAAAGAAATGCTGATCAATAGTATGTTAATGCCCACGCCATGTAGTCAGTGCCAAACGTGGACTCTAACAAAATCTCTACATAAAAAGAGATCAGGACATATGAAAAGAGATTCATCTGGAAAACATCCAACGTAACTAGGATATACAGTATGCGCAATGAAGAAGTGAGACCAAAACAATTGAATCATGACCCTTCACCAATTAAGTTAAGTAGTACGGGCACATAACGAGAACGCAACCTTAGCAACTACCCTATTTAACGCACATCTATTGGGTTTTCGCAACCGCGGCAGACCGAGAACTAGATGGATAGGAGATGTTGCGGAGATTCTAACTCGTCATGGAATGACGACTACTTCAGCGACGTGTTGGCCATGGACATAGAACTACGGCTTCCCACGACTCCTCACGGCACAAGTGGATAAGACAAGACAAAACAAGACAAGACAAGTAAAAGGTCAAGGTTGGCCCCATGCAACAATTGCAGTCGAGAATGAAGTTTAAATCTTCTGGGACTAAGCCTCAGCCACAATCTTAACAGACCACTAAGCGACATCTTACAGTAGTCCATGATCTTAACAGACCACTAAGCGACATCTAACAGTAGTCCATGATCTTAACAGACCACTAAGCGACATCTAACAGTAGTCCATGATCTTAACAGACCACTAAGCGACATCTAACAGTAGTCCATGATCTTAACAGGCCACTAAGCGACATCTAACAGTAGTCCATGATCTTAACAGACCACTAAGCGACATCTAACAGTAGTCCATGATCTTAACAGACCACTAAGCGACATCTAACAGTAGTCCATGATCTTAACAGACCACTAAGCGACATCTAACAGTAGTCCATGATCTTAACAGACCACTAAGCGACATCTAACAGTAGTCCATGATCTTAACAGACCACTAAGCGACATCTAACAGTAGTCCATGATCTTAACAGACCACTAAGCGACATCTAACAGTAGTCCATGATCTTAACAGACCACTAAGCGACATCTAACACTGGTCCATGATCTTAACAGACCACTAAGCGACATCTAACAGTAGTCCATGATCTTAACAGACCCCTAAGCGACATCTAACAGTAGTCCATGATCTTAACAGACCACTAAGCGACATCTAACAGTAGTCCATGATCTTAACAGACCACTAAGCGACATCTAACAGTAGTCCATGATCTTAACAGACCACTAAGCGACATCTAACAGTAGTCCATGATCTTAACAGACCACTAAGCGACATCTAACAGTAGTCCATGATCTTAACAGACCACTAAGCGACATCTAACAGTAGTCCATGATCTCAACATACCACTAAGCGACATCTAACAGTAGTCCATGATCTTAACAGACCACTAAGCGACATCTAACAGTAGTCCATGATCTTAACAGACCACTAAGCGACATCTAACAGTAGTCCATGATCTTAACAGACCACTAAGCGACATCTAACAGTAGTCCATGATCTTAACAGACCACTAAGCGACATCTAGCAGTAGTCCATGATCTTAACAGACCACTAAGCGACATCTAACAGTAGTCCATGATCTTAACAGACCACTAAGCGACATCTAACAGTAGTCCATGATCTTAACAGACCACTAAGCGACATCTAACAGTAGTCCATGATCTTAACAGACCACTAAGCGACATCTAACATTAGTCCATGATCTTAACAGACCACTAAGCGACATCTAACAGTAGTCCATGATCTTAACAGACCACTAAGCGACATCTAACAGTAGTCCATGATCTTAACAGACCACTAAGCGACATCTAACAGTAGTCCATGATCTTAACAGACCACTAAGCGACATCTAACAGTAGTCCATGATCTTAACAGACCACTAAGCGACATCTAACAGTAGTCCATGATCTTAACAGACCACTAAGCGACATCTAACAGTAGTCCATGATCTTAACAGACCACTAAGCGACATCTAACAGTAGTCCATGATCTTAACAGACCATTTAGCGACATCTAACAATAGTCCATTATCTCAGCAACCAGTTAGCGACATTTAACAACATTACATAATCTCAGTAGACCAGTTAGCAATATTTAACAACATTACCAAATCTCAGCAGACCACTTAGCAACATTTGACAACATTAAATAATCTCAGCAGATCAGTTAGCGACATTTATCAACAGTCCTTAATTTCAGCAGATCATCTGACGGATGGACATTCTACAGCCACTCTAAAACCCGCACTGTTGGCAAGCAGTGCAAAGGGAATCAATCTCGTGAAGTTTAGCTGTGTGCACTGGACCGTGAAAATACGACACAGGGTAACCGAGATGATATTTCAAATATTTGATGACCAGGCACAGATAATCGAGGGAAAAACACGCCTTAATGAACGAACATGAGTGACATGTTTGAATTCTAGTCAAATGCAGGATGGACTTAAACACAAGAACAAATTTAGAATCATGGCCTGTTAGGGACCACCTTTGCTGCTCGTGTCGTCACTTGGAAGGAAAAGGTGACTAATTGGTCATTCACAGAATTTAGCGTCCCAACCTGAACTCCACGACCTTGGAATTAGCCATTAAAAACACCATTGCAAACAATGGCTTTATTGCACAACAAAAAAGCGTTTATTTGACGTCAGCGGTATCTCATAGATTTTATTTGAAAATCGATGCGTTTAATTATTCAGATTGTAACTTGCCTTGTTTTCATTGAAAGTGCAGGGGCTGCATCTGGGACAATCAGTCAACCTCGTGTGATTATAATAGGCTTAGAAATCCAGCTTCATCAGACTTTTAGAATTCAAGAACGTTGTTTCCAATGTTATTTTTCCAATTTTCGTCTTGTTTCGTAATTTGGAATGCTGTGAATTATTTTTTGCCCACAATGGCCAACTACATCCGATTTCAGAATGAATTGATAATGTGATTCTATAGGGGCACGAACTGACTATGTGATTCAAGTTGGATTTGTGAGCTGTTTCACTAACCGCTTCGTCACGTCGCCCCAGTGTCTCCTTTTCGCTCCATTCGACTAGCAAGGCATGACTCTTCGGTTAGATGCTTAAAGAAAATCTGCAATAACCCATTGACCTGCATTGTTGCAGTGATGGTTTTTGTAGTAGTGCATTTTACAACCATGATGATGCTAAAACATGTTGATAACCCAAATATATACCTGACTATAAGTAAACCCGAAATAATGAGCAGACAATACAAAGACCAAACCTAAAGTTATTCTAGAACAACAGGAAACAGGAAACAGAAAGGTTTGAATACCTCGGCTCAGTTATAAGCAACAATGGAGATTGCCTGAAGGAATCAGACATAGCATGGCTATGACAATGCAGAGGTTGAATAAAATTAGAAACTTATGGCAGAAGACTAATAAACTCACGAACATAAACATTCAGCGAACTTGCATCTTCCCGGTGGCAACGTACAGAAGTGAAACGTGGACCACCACACATTAAAAGTTAAGAAAAGTTTTGAATCTTTTGAACTAAAATGCTACAGAAGGATGCTCAAACTACTATAGATTAATAGTTGTCCATCACAAGTGATGAAGACCACTCTCTTTATTCAGCCGTGTGGACAGTCGTATCTCTTGCTGTGTCCGCTGAAATGGGTGACTTGCGCGGTTATTTCAACCTCACTAACAGAGCGTAAGCTACCTTTTGCCAGTGACAAGACATTCATCGAGACGACTGGAGATAGCATAGGATGCAGATTTTGCCTCAGGGTTACCACCGAAGCCTTTTAGTAAACATGTAACCCGCAGGGTAGAAAGGTGGGATGGCATCTAACGCAGTTTGTCGTTCCTTTTCAATAACTACAAGAGGTCGTATGGACAACACTCAGCGTGTGAGTGAGTCTGGTATCTCTCCCCAATTGTATTCAGCTCATCATAGTAGCATCTAAAATTCCCACACGCCAACTTCGTGAAGGTGAACCGGCAGAACTAACCCGTGAAATACGACACAAGTATAAGCGTAGTGCCATTCAGCCGGCGTCCAGACCAGGATAAACGGATGGAAGAAATCACACAAAAAAAAGAACGAAATAACAAGTCCAGACGGAAAACAACACCACGTTTCCGTGAACACAAGTGTAAGTCGTCGACTAGTGTGAATTCCAGGCAAAACCGTTTAAAGATAGCGAAAAGGAAAACGGCAGACATACCAGAAGGCAGACATACCAGAAGAACTGGGTGGCGATGGAAATTGGTTAGTAAACAATATCTTGTCCGGAAAGCTAAACTATTTTGACCACAAAAAAACGCCATAATGGTCTGGAGATAACGATTCTGAAGGGTTGGGTGCCTGGAAATCGAAGTTAAGGCAGACCGAGGAGAAGATGGACATAAATCATCAGGGAGGTTCATGAGAATGACAGCGACAGAGACGGGAGTTCTGGCTAGAGACCGGGAGTCTTACAGTTGAGCTGTTGTAAGAAAAACGTTCTGCAAACGACATGGTACGTGATGATGATGCTAATGATAATATTGATCATATTAACAATGATGATATTTATGATAGCCCAAGTCACAGTTGCTCACCTTTCATTACATGATCACCTTATTTTTCTTCGTCTTCTTATTAATTAATTTCTAGGGCGATAGTTCTTCCATCCCAGTGTCCTTCCGGGTCGAATGCCAAGAAGGCTGCTGATCTGAATCGCTCCTGAATCGTGGATGTTGTTCTGTGATATTTGGGTTTACAGTTGCAGTGTTACAGACTCCTCTTAGATAACGTGTTTAAGTTGCGTTTTTCCAATTTGACTTGTGCCTGTTCAAGCGCCGAGATGTATTTCAATCGACATATAGGATATACTACAAGAATAATGAAACAATAAGTTGAAAACAAAACGCGGTTAGAAAAAGATTACGGAAAGGCATAACCTTCAGAGTGAACCTGTGACGTCATGCTTGGGAAGACAGGGAAATCAGAGAAAAATTCATAATGTTGAGGAACACGTTGCCTGGAGAGGGGTGGGCTCTGCTAGGTGCAAAGCGGCCTAAGACACGCCGATATTGTAGAAAACATTGATACAAATTAGAAATATGCCAGTAGTTTCAATACACAACAACAACAATCATACCACTGAGGTTAACTCGTACGGACTGAAGATTCGATATCATGGCACAAAACCGAGTGGAGGGGAGGGAACTGGTCCAACAAGCTGCAGTATTGGAGCCCGAATGACCTTTCATGTTACAGGACTAATGATGATGATGATCATGAACGATTAGCTCTTATGGATTATAGTTAATAGTGCAGGGTGGTTCCGTTGCTTTTCTTCTCACCCTCCACATAATCCAGAATTGTGTGTCTCCTTCTCGACCGGAATTGGAGCGTGATGCACTCAACACTGTGACATGTCGAGTACCGACCAAATCAGTTCTGAGGAGTTCTGGCAGGCTTACCATCCCCACTGGGGCACTGAGAGGAGTGCGGTATCCATCAGTTCTCCGTATTTCAGTTTTACAATAGGGCAATGAAAACGTTTCTCTGAGCGCAATGTGGACTAGGGCCCTCTCATGGTGATGCAATGCTGAGTTGTTTTCACCCGACGCAGTGTGTTCTCGAACTGATACCCGAGCTCTGTCAGACTATCTCCTGTCCCAACCCAGACCCTGAGATAGCCCTGTATCGTTACTGTGTTTCAGTTTTTTAAGAAGCTGGGACAATAGCAAAGCTATTCTGTGTTGGATGCACTCAGCTATGTGCAATGTTCAGCGAAATACACTCAGCTCTGTGCAATGTTCGGCAAAATACACTCAGTTCTGTGCAATGTTCAGCGTATAAACTGCACTATTTGATTGACCATGTTTCTCACTCTGCGATGAGAACTATGTCGTCGACAAATCAAAGATGAGTTTTCTGTCCCCAATATGGATGCCAAAGGTATTTCACTCATATAGGATGATAACTGATTCCCAACATGTGGAGAACATGTTCACTGATACAGGATCTCACTGGTGGACCCCTTCTGAACTGGAACCACAATTGGTCGTTGGAAGAGACGAAATGTTGTTGTCAGTTCGAATGACTGTTTGCAAGTATTCTGTTGTAACCACGATCGATATATTGTTCCAACAGTGAACGCCAGACAAAATGTGGTTCTAACGATTGAAAACCTTCTTTGTTGTAGTTGAAGGTGAATGTCAAGAGAGTCTTGCAGACAAACTAGCCAGCCAACTTGACACTATCAATTTTGACAGTATAGAGTTGATATAAAGGAAAGCTGGGCCAGATTTAGGCAAATGTTATACTTCACCTCCGCTAACACAATTAGCACTTCATCACGCAATCATCAGGACTTGTTTGATTGAAACTTCGAAGATATACAGCGTCTGCTATAGGACAAGAGTAAACGTCATCGTGCATTTAGAAATGATCTGAAATCATTTGCAAAGAAGGATTCGTTTTTCAGGGTTCGCCAAACGAAGACTCCGTGAGATGCAAAATTCATGGACATGCAAGAAAGCTGATCAGTTAAAGGCGTTTGCAGATACACATGATCTCATAAACTTGTACAGTGGTCGTTTTAGAGAATGCCACGGACGACAATCAATAACAGAGTTGGTGAACGACACACGTGATAGAAGCTGGTGGAGGTCCATGATCGTCAGTGCCAACCGGCAGGGTACCTAATGATGATGACCTTACTGCTTACCAGCACGGTTATCTATCTAATTTCCAACCTACAAAGTCTATGTGCACTACAACCAGTAGACGCTAAAACGCCTGCAATCTCTACACCGAGGTTCACACAATTCAACCAACTAAAATAAATCCAGTGAGACACAGCGGAAGAAAAAACAAAGCTTTGACAAAGTGCTGAAAGTCGAAAAATTGAATCAAATTTAATAAAAAATACATTAAGTTCCTTTTTAAATGTTTTTCCTGCCCTGCGCTCGTGAGATGCGTGGGAAGATGTAGTTTCATGTCTAATGGAGAACGTGTGCTTTTGATAGCACCAGGTCATTTTTAAAACTAAAAATGTCAATTGGTTTTATTTCTGGATTTCGATAATCAGTTCTAGCGCCAATCACTCGCAGCTATTTTTATCTAGCTTGTCAATGTTCTTGGGCTTTAATCTTGCCATGATTGTTGATTGATCTCAGTGTTGCTCTTTTTCATGTTCCAATTTGTCTTCTTGAAGAAATTGTGTCCACAACTGCACATGGTTTCAACAGAAACTGGTCGTTCCTGAAGAAATAGCCCCAACCAGAATATGATTCAATAGTTGGATGTGAGACGTAAGAAATAATAATGACACCTTCTGTAGACTATTTTGTTGACGTTTCGAACTCATATCCCTACCTCAAGTGGCTTCAATGAGAACTCCCGATTAGCTTCCGTAAATTAATAATGGTCTACCATAGACAGCACTTGAATTTGCCCGATAAGTTTTCATTCCACTGAGATGTTTTTCGTGGACACAAGACTTTTTCATCGCCCAAAGACGTTCAGCGACCAACATGGGATTCTCGAGTATTTTCAGTTTCTTACCGGGACGTTTTCATTTGTAGTGGCCTACCAAGATATTTTCATATTTCACCAAGACGTTCACCAAGACATCTGCAATGTAAGTGCTTCACAAAGACGTTTCCATATTTCACCAAAACGTTCACAAAGACGTTTAAATAGTTCACACAGACGCTCAGCAAGACGTTTTCATTGTTAGTGGTTCACAAAGACGTTATCATATTTCACTATAACGTTCACAAATACGTTTTAATATTTCACCAAAACTTTCACGAAGACGTTTTCATATTTCACTAGAACGTTCGCCAAGACGTTTTCATACTTCACCGAAACGTTCACCAAGACGTTTGCATATTTCACCAAGACGTTTACCAAGACGATTTCATGGGCTGCCCGAGTATTGTTATTGACTTACTTGACGTATATTAATGTCAGTGACTCCAAATACGTTTTTATGTGTGGTGGCTTATCAACACGTTTGTATTTGTGGTGGCTCATTTTGAGTGATTCACTAAGATGCTTTCAATGGCTCCCTGAAAATTGTTATGGACTCACTGAGGCCTAATTTTATTTTTAGTGGCTGCAAAATGTTGTCATTGTAACTGAATTACCAAGACTTTTTAATTTTTACTGAATTACCAAGACATCTTTATGTTTAGTGACTTTCTAAGACGTTTTCATTTACAGCGGCTAACCAAGACGTCTTAATTTGTAGGTACTTACCGAAACGTCTTCATTATAGTGGCTTACCAAAACGTCTTATGTTTAGTGACTTACTGAGACTTGTTCATGGTCTCCCCCATTAGCTTTAATAGCCTATCATGACGTTTTTATTTGAGTGCCTCATGAAGACTTCATCATGTACGTTTAGTTGGCTCATACATATTTTCACAGCCTTACGGTGTACTATTAAATGATCCATCAAGAGAATTTCATGGACTCTACTGAGGTTTCTTTATATGGATCCCCTAGATTTGGAGTATGGGTTCTTGGATCCATTTTAGTGGCAAAGACATTTCTTTTTATTGGGCTTTCTGAGTTTGCTTTTAATGGTTCACTAAGACCTATTCGCGATCTGCTCGGGATACATTAGTGGACTACACAATGTCTCTTGATGTGAACTCCAAAATCTATAAAAGACTTCCTGGAGACTTTATCAATGCAGTCCATAGACCTTTATGTGGCTTTTCCGCGGCACTTTCATTAACTCATTGGAACATGTTCATTGTCTCTGGGATATTTTCATTAACTCTCTGTGATATTTTTATTGACTGGGATATTTTCATTGATTCTTTGTGACATTTTCATTAAACTCTGGTACATTTTCAATAACTCTCGAGGACATTGTCACGGCCGTTAAGGGACAGATTCTTTGACTCTCTAGGACATTGTCACGGCCGTTAAGGGACATATTCCTTGACTCTCTGGGACATTGTCACAGCCGTTAAGTGACATATTCATTGACTCTCTGGGACAATGTCACGGCAGTTAAGGGACATATTCCTTGACTCTCTGGGACACTGTCGCGGTCGTTAAGGGACAGATTCCTTGACTCTCTGTGACATTGTCACGGCCGTTAAGGGACATATTCCTTGACTCTCTGGGACATTGTTACAGCCGTTAAGGGACAGATTCATTGACTCTCTGGGACATTGTCACGGCCGTTAAGGGACATATTCCTTGACTCTCTGGGACATTGTCACGGCCGTTAAGGGACAGATTCATTACTACTGGGACATTGCCACATCCGTTGATGGGCAGATTCCTTGACTCTCTGGGACATTGTTACGACTGTTAAGGGAGAGATTCCTTGACTCTCTGGGACATTGTCACGGCCGTTAAGGGACAGATTCATTGACTCTCTGGGACATTGTCACGGCCGTTAAGGTGAAGATTCCTTTACTCTCTGGGACATTGTCACGGCCGTTAAGGCACCGATTCCTTGACTCTCTGGGACATTGTCACGGCCGTTAAGGGACCGATTCCTTGACTCTCTGGGACATTGTAAGGGCCGTTAAGGGACAGATTCCTTGACTATCTTTGACATATTTGTTGACGCTGGTGCATTTTCATGAACTCTGTGGGACATTTTCACGAATTCTCAGAGACATTTACACGACATCTCATGGATAGATTAAATGACTTCCTGGAACTCTAATAACCTGCCTGAGGCAATTGCATGTTCTAACTATCGTATGGGGTTGGGGGGGGGGGGGGGGGAAGATTGTCGTCTACTCAAGCAAAATAAACGGATCAGACATGTTAATCAGGGTCAGGCAAAACATACTGGCCAAGACCCTCACCTCAACTTCCTAGTAGCCCTTTCTGGAAACGGGCTGTTTTAATAAAAACCGGGCTAATGGGGTGAGCAATCGACGTGATCCCCGTAGTAGTGAGTGACACACATATGAAACCAAGCATAGCCCAACCGCCTGGAAGACCCCGGCCCACATTCATCAGTACGCTCGGGATGTGAGGAAAACTACTGCAACTCGCCACTTAACATCCTTTTCATGGCGAACAGAACCTACTCATTATGAGCATTTGCGAACAACAGCAACTATCGTATGATGCTACCGTCAGCCACTTTAGGGACTCCCCAACACCACTTCTATAATTTTTAGGGAACATTATTTAATGAAATGACCATGCCATTGCTCTCTCATTTTTGCTCTCTACAACAAGATCGCAACTGTTACAGGCTGATTTCAGGAAACCTGCTGAATAAACTTCATAATAAGGCATGACCACGACTGCTCTGTGGGTATACAGTGTACTACGGCCAGGGGTGGAATGGGCACGCCTCTGCCAGTAGATACTAGTGAGGGAAACACGTAAAAGAAAAAAAATGCGCAATGAGTAAACTTACCCTTTTTGTGCTTACTGAAAAGGACGTTTAGTGGCGGGTTGTAGTAACTTTCCTTACATCGCGAGCATGCTGATGGAGGCAAACCACTGACTTCCAGGCGGTTATGATATGCTTAGTTTCATCTGCGTGGCGCTCACTACTACCGGGATCACATCTATCCACATCTCGTCATCTAGGCTGCTTTGAAAACAGGGAAAGGCTACAGGGAAGATATATTTTGGTCTTCTACAGGGTATTGTGCCTGACTCTGACGCGACATTCTGGTCAGTATGTTGTGCCTGACTCTGATGCGACGTTCTGGTCAGTATGTTGTGCCTGACTCTGACCCTGACGTCCTGGTCAGTATGTTGGGCCTGGCTCTAACGCAGGGTCCTGGTCAGTATGCTGTGCCTGACTCTGACGCGACGTCCTGGTCAGTATGTTGTGCCTGACTCTGACGCGACGTCCTGGTGAGTATGTTGGGCCTGACTCTAACGCGACGTCCTGGTCATTATGTTGTGCCAGTCTCTGACGCGACGTCCTGGTCAGTATATTGGGCCTGTCTCTGACGCGACGTCCTGGTCAGTATGTTGTGTCTGTCTCTGACACGACGTCCTGGTCAGTATGTTGTGCCAGTCTCTGACGCGACATCCTGGTCAGTATGTTGTGCCTGACTCTGACGCCACGTCCTGGTCAGTATGTTGTGCTTGACCCTGACGCGACGTCCTGGTAGGTATGTTGGGCCTGACTGGACCAACGTTCCAGTTTCCCTGATATAAAGTGTAAAAGAACATGGAGTGAAATAAAATATAAATAGGTATCGTCAGTTATCGCACTGAGACCAAAACAAAAACGAAAACAAAAATGCGCAAACGCAAACACCCACATACACACACAAACGAGCGCGTACTCATTCACCCTCATGGTAAATCACACACACTCACACACACGTGCAAACACACACACACGTGCAAACACACACAAACACACACACGTGCAGACACACACACATGTGCACGCACGCACGAACCTCACATACACACACATACACACACATGCAATCATACACACACATATATACACACATACACAAACACACGTAAATATACACACAAAACAAAGATACAATCATACTTACGCAAATTTACACACCCAAACTCGCCCGTACGCACTGACACGCACACACAAACACAAACACACATACACGCGCGATTGTTTGTCTACCGCTACCATGGGAGAAAACTCTTGAGCAAGGGGAAACAAACGGATTAATTCACCACTTGACGCCCACGTCGATGCCTTGAAAATTGTTTTAAAGCAGCCTGACCAACGAAGTGGGGGATCGACGCTGTGGTCCCCGTTGTGTTGAACTCACTAAAAAACCATAGCATTGCACTAAAGCAAGGATGGCCAGGACCACCTTCTTCAACAAGCTATGTGAATGTATATGAGGAGCCGCGGTAACTGTCACCAAAGAAACGTTGCAAATAGTTAACTCAACATGGGTAACTTCCAACAGCCAAATGTTGTTAAGGGCTCCTCACCATATTTTGAGAGTGTAAAAGACCCCGACGACCTTACGATTTATAAACCGCTGAGTCTGTATTAACTGTCCCATGGGCAGGTAATTTGACTGGCTGAGACGTGATGAATCGGTAGAGTTTGATTACGTCCCTTGAGGAGGTAATGAATGTCCCATGGCTGGATAATGACTTGAAAGGCCCTGTTCTGTTCTTACTCCATATTTGTCAATCTCTTTCTCTCTCTCTCTCTCTCTCTCTCTCTCTCTTTATCTCTCTCTCTCTCTCTCTCTCTCTCTCTCTCTCTCTCTCTCTCTCTCTATTTATCTGCCATAATTTCTACGTCTCGTTGTGTGTTCTGTCCGGTAATCCTACAAAATGACCGTTGTGTTCCATCCTCTCTTTGTTTCTGCAAGAATATTTCCTGCTGTGTGAAGTCAATTGAGGAAGAAATGCAAACATAGTTGAACAGAATAACTCTCAAGCATCGATCTTCATACCACGATAGATCGAGAGAGAGAGAGAGAGAGAGAGAGAGAGAGAGAGAGCGACAGAGAGACAGAAAGAGAGAGAGAGAAAGAGAGAGAGAGCGAGTGAGAGAAACACACAAACACTCACACACGTATATACACACACGCCTCGTCAGGTTGAGGCCCTTCTTTTGCACTTTGGTTAAGTTTTGGCAACGGAGATCGAGGGTTCGAATCACGGTGAAGACCGGGATTTTTTTCACGTGGATCTTCAGGTAAAAATTCCCTTGATTTATGTGTATTGAGATCTAACTCCCGTGTACAGTGTCGAGCACGTTAAAAAATCACTTTGGAAACCAAAAAGAGTATGCTTGACGGTCACTGCACGGACAAAATTCAAGTTAAAATACTACCCAAGTTGTGTATACCTTTCCCCGGGTAGTTTGTTAAGAGCAGCTACATATGGCGTCTAAATGGCTGCGGGTCTACTTAGCTCTAGTGTTTTCGCCTATTACGATTGGCTTGCTCATCGGTTAAACCACCCTCCAAGAAAACTATTTGTATACAGAGAGTAGAGTCTTCTAAGCCAGTAAAAAATCTGATAATATATGTTTGTCGAGCGGGTACCGCGTGTTACTCCATCTTTATTCTTGTCTTCTAGCAATGTGTCCAGCCCAGCGGTGTTTTGAATGGTTTACGTGATGTAAGGCATCTTTGATGTGTGACATTTTCCGGATGTCGCTATTGTGTAGTTCGTTTTGCCGCCGTTGTCTGAGAGTTATGCCCACGAGGCGTAAATCAAGAGATGCGTGTGCTGTTCTCAGTTGGGTCTCTGCTGCTTTAGTTAGAAACAAGGAATTGCTACCATAGGAACGAGCTGGCAGGACTACCGAGTCAAAGATGTCCGCACGTAGTCTGCTGTATTTTGTCGCGTCTGCTGCTGTCATGATGGAGTTAAAAGCTGACCAGCCTCCCCCCCCCGCCCCCCCCCCCTGTTTTCGTTTGACGATCTCAGGTGGTATGTCGTTCTCCGTGTTAAGGAGCCTTCCCAAATAGACATATTCGTCGGCGTCTTCTATAGGCGCTCCACTCAAGAATATGGAGTTCAGCTCTGTTAAATGTTGCACATAGTTCGTGGTGGTGTTCGTGGTGGTGGTTGTGGTGGTGTTTGTGGTGGTGTTTGTGGTGGTGTTTGTGGTGGTGTTTGTGGTGGTGTTTGTGGTGGGGTTCGTGGTGGTGTTCGTGGTGGTGTTCGTGGTGGTGTTTGTGGTGGTGGTTGTGGTGGTGGTTGTGGTGGTCTTTGTGGTGGTGTTTGTGTGTGTGTTTCTCGGTGGTGTTCGTGGTGGTGTTCATGGTGGTGTTTGTGTGTTTCTGGGTGGTGTTCGTGGTGGTGTTTCTAGGTGGTTTTCGTGGTGGTGTTCGTAGTGGTGTTCGTAGTGGTGTTCGTAGTGGTGTTTCTGAGTGGTGTTCGTGGTGGTTTTTCTGGGTGGTGTTCGTGGTGATGTTCGTGGTGATGTTCGTGGTGGTGTTCGTGATGGTGCACGGTGGTGATCGTGGTGGTGTTTCTGAGTGGTGATCGTGGTGGTGTTTCTGTGAGGTGGTTGTGGTGGTATTCGTGGATGTGTTTGTGGTGATGTTTCTGGGTGGTGTTCGTGGTAATGTTCGTGGTGGTGTGTGTGGTGGCGTTTGTTGTAGTGTTTGTGGTGGTGTGTGTGTGGTGGTGTTTGTGGTAGTGTTTGTGGTGGTGTTTGGGGTGGTGTTTGTGGTGATCTTTGTGGTCGTGTTCGCGGTGGTGTTTGTGGTGGTGTTTGTGGTCGTATTCGTGGTGGTGTTTGGGGTGGTGTTCGTGGTGGTGTTCGTGGTGGTGTTTGTGGTGGTGTTTAAGTGGTGTTCGTGGTTGTGTTTTGTGGTGGTGTTCGTGGTGGTGTTTGTGGTGGTGTTTGTGGTGGTGTTTGTGGTGGTGTTTGAGGTTGTGTTTGTGGTTGTGTTCGTTGTGGTGTTTGTGGTCGTGTTCGTTGTGGTGTTCGCCAATCGGACTGACCTGCGTCCACCGTTTTTGTCGATGCTTTGCTGATAAGTTATTCCCGTGAAAGAGGTGATGGGTCTCGCACAGAGTAGTTAGTCTATCGCTTGCATCATTCTCTAGCGGAGTGTGGATTGACATATTTTTCTCCATATTTTTCTGGGCCCAGCGCAGACATTGAAGTCACACTTTTGTCACCATACACTTCCTGCATTCTGCGATGAATGTAAACTGGTCGACATCTTCAGCTGTTAGAAACCGAATCACTGCTCGCTGATCAACACCGGACAGATTTCGTGTCATCCCCGCCATGTTTTCAACTGTCTGCTGAGGAAACTTAGAGTCAGAGGATATTGCAACTTGCAAACTTGACGGTTGGTATGGGCTATTTACATCAGAAGTGACGTCATCATGCGCATCGTACGTATGTTTAATTGGTGCAGTTAGGTCCTGTTTGATTTGAACACGCCTCGTATGATCTGACCACCTTTGGGGATGCTAGCGCACCATGTGAATCTATTCTGTCGGAGGAGCCTCCAGAATGTGAAATCAATGTGGATGCTTTTCAGAGACACATTCAAAGAGTCTCTTTTCTGTTTATTATCCAACTGGAAAGCATCCGCCTGTTTTGTGATAACCGTACAACATAAGCTTGAGGACGCGCTCATCCGGCAAGCGAACAAAATGTCCTGTCCATCTTATATGGGTTTTCTGCAGTAGCGAATGCATACTGGGCATGTTAGTCTGGCTTAGACATTCAGAGTAAAACACTTTGTCTTGCCACCCGATCCCAAGCAGCCTTTGAAAAAATCTCAATGGAAAACGATTTAGCTGTCTGTCATTTCTGCTCTACACTGTCCATGTTCACAGTAAGGCGCCAGAGTGATTACCACTACAGGACGAAACACTTTTACTTTAGTGGCGATGGTTATACCATTTTAGCTACAGCTTGCAGCCTTCCAAACACAGAGCTTGCCCTTGTAGTCCTGCTGTTAACCTTAAAGTTGACTTTCGTCTCTCTGGTGAGGGTACTGCCTAGGTATGTGAAGCTATCACTTGCCTGAAGGAGTTTGTTCTGTGCAGTATTGCAGTATATGAACACACTTCCGAGATGCACTGGAATATTAGTCTGTGTAATAAGGCGTTTACCCCTCAGATTGACAGACACTGCTGATGCTATGTGTTGATTTTACCTCAGATTTAACCAAAACAAAATAACTCACCTACGTCTTACACAAATATTGAACATGTATTCCATTGGTGACAAGAACGATACCAAAACCGCTTGGCTACAGTTCATTACTGCAACAAAAATGAAATCATGAATCCATACAGAGATGATTGACAGATTCAATCATTTTTGTTATTTGATCTTTTCAATGGGAACCGAGTGGTTTTGAGGTAAAGTGTTCGCATCGGGTGCTGAAAGTCGCGAGTTCAGACCACGGTGGAGACATGTTTTTTTTTTTCACGTGGATCAACTAGTACAATTTATTTCCTCCATCTCCCAGTAGTGAGATGAGACACTCGCGTGCACGTGCGCACGTTAATAAACCCATTGATAGAAATTGAAAAGAGTAGGCTTAATGGCTGCTGCCCAGGCAAATTTCAAGTTAAAAATCTACTTAACTTATTTTAAGGATTCTCTTCCAACAGAGAATACGTCGACAAAAAAAATGGGGGACTGTGGGATTATAACATCAGGTCTTGGTTATGTAGTTAGTGGAACTGCAAAGATGGCGTCTGACAGGCTATGGATCTACCTTTTTCTAATTCACACTTTCACCTTCACGAGTCCCAAAGTGACGATCGAATATTCCAGGGGCAACAAACCTACCGGTTGTTAACATATACTCGGATTGACCTGCCAATTCACCAGCGGATCTTCACCTGCCATAAAAAAATACAAAACATGTGAAATAAATGAGGACACACCTCCCGCACGACGCCTAACGATATATATTGACTTAAGATATATTTATAGAAAGATCTTTTCGATCTGGGAACTTCCAATGTTAATAACATTAGTTCGAACACTTAGTTCAACCACTATGACTTGTCTGCCCCTTTGGGACGTTCAAATGAGAATATAATAGCTCCGTGTCTCACCTTCCAGAGACAGTTGAACCTAACATCCGTGGCTGAACCCTGTGGAATAAACACTATACAGGAACCCAGACTTGTTACTTGTTTTTTGTAAACATTTACTGTTCAGCGCCTTTGCTGTTAAGTTCTTCATATTAAGAATTAATTCAATGAACATTCGTGACTTGAACAGTCATTTCAAAATAATTGTTTACTCTCAAAAACCATATCTATTTTCCTCACACATTTGGTAGGCTGTTCCAATCTTCACCCGTCGCTAGAAAATTATCGAATCTATTTTCTCTTATAAATGTGGAGGTCATTTTCAATCTTCTATCGAGGCTAGACAGTTTATCCAGAGAATAATCGCAACTATTTTCTCTAATAAGTGTGGCTGTATGTATTAGTCTTCACCGGTCTCAAGACAATTTATCCACAGAATAATCGCAACTATTTTCTCTAATAGATGTGTAAGTCTATTTCAACCTGTTCTCGTTGCTAGAGTTTTACGCAACAATTTTCTAAGATAAATTTGATGGGATTCTTATTTTCTTATACATATGAAAAGCCGTTAAAATATTATCTCAGGTAGCTCAGGACAAGAAAGTGAGATTGACAAATTGTGCAAATCTTCCTCACTTTAATCCAAATTACCACGCAAGTCACTCTTTCACCCATGTCAGCATACAGAGCAAAAGGACAAGATTTTCCAAACGGCTGATCATCGATAGTGGCCGTCATCACCCGTGATAGACGAACGAGAACATCATAATCATCTTCTCAATTATTTGCATTAGGGTCTTCCGTTTCATCCTTTCAATTTGTTATTTCTGAGTATTCATGTCACAAGAGCAGGTCTTATGTTTATCTAATAGTGGCTTTGGAGTGGCTCGTTCCTTAAAAAATGGGAAATTATTGTATTTGGAACCTAAGACAGAAAAAACAATCCTAACGTTATATTAAATAGAATTTCGACATCGTTAGAACTACAAGAAAGCTGACAATTAAATAACTGTTAGAGAATAAGCATCACTTCTACAAGAAAAATGACATCACTATACAAATATGCAACACTTCAACTAAAAAAAATTTGGTAACACTAGAACTGTCGGATAATAGGTAACACTAGAACTGTCGGATAATAGGTAACACTAGAACTGTCGGATAATAGGTAACACTAGAACTGTCGGATAATAGGTAACACTAGAACTGTCAGATAATAGGTAACACTAGAACTGTCAGATAATAGGTAACACTAGAACTTTCAGATAATAGGTAACACTAGAACTGTCAGATAATAGGTAACACTAGAGATGTCATATAATAGGTAACACTAGAACTATAGGATAATAGGTAACACTAGAACTGTCAGATAATAGGTAACACTAGAGATGTCATATAATAGGTAACACTAGAACTGTAGGATAATAGGTAACACTAGAGCTGTCAGATAATAAGTAACACTAGAACTATCTGAGAATAGCCAACCCGAAAACTACAAGAAATGTGTCAACAATAGAACTGTCGAAGAATAGCCAACCCGACAACTACAAGAAATGTGTCAACACTAGAACTGTCGAAGAATAGCCAAACAGAGAACTACAAGAAATGTGTCAACACTAGAATTGCCAGAGAATACCCCACCCGAGAACTACAAGAAATGTGTCAACACTAGAACCTGTATCGCTAATTAGGAAATCCTGCTCCCAGCTATATCCTGCTCACTCTAGACCTGGAACCTGCACATGGCATCCGCCACTGTAGAAATACACATCGACTAAGACTAGGACAGTAAAACTGTACGAAAAGGGGGAACACTAGAACATCAACAGCATGGACAATTGTAGATTTGCAAGAAAATAGGCAACATTGCAATTTTAATAAATTGGTAACAAAAGATCTGTAATAAATGGGCAACATTACACTATTTAGACATTATGGACAATATACAAATGAGTAAGATTAGAATTGTCTGAAAGTTGGTAATAGTAGTTCTGAAAACGGTAGCATTTGAGTAATGAGAAACGTGATAACACTAGAACTGTAAATACATAGGAAACATTAGAACCGTGGGGAAATAGACAACAGCAGAACACAAAGAAAATGGTCAATGCTAGATTGGTGTGAAATTTGGCAATATTAGAATTATACAGAAGTGAGAAATATTATAATAGTTAGAAGATAGACCGTGGTGGAATTTTAAGAAATCTGGATTAGCAGAATGCAAGAAATGAGATTGTATTTGAGATAAAAATGACGGTGATCCATATCAATAACAAAGGAGGAAGCAATACGGAAATCTAGCAATAAATACAACGAATCTGGAAGAAATTTTGAAATCAGACAAGGGACGTCATTAATGTGATTAAACCTAGAGGCAGCGTCTTTGAGCAGAAAAACAAACTTGATTAAGACCGAACTTGATTTCCATATCTTAGAAAACGGAAATTCCAGAACAGCAAACTCTGGGCGAGTTGTTTCATTTTAATTGTGCTTGCTTGCAGGCCAAAATTATCACAGTCCCAGGCTCGTAAACACGTGACAGGCATTAAGTTTAAGCCGCACAGGAAATGGAATTTTCAAGGATGGAATAAGTCGGGAATGAGTATCATGCAAAGATTGTTCTGTGTGAACAGTTGTTTTTCTATATTAGCTGGTTCTCACCGTAGAGCCGATATATCGGTTTTGCAAGCTGTCTTTCAATGCTGCAGAGCCGATCTATTGGCTTGGAATATTATTGCAATTTTTATATTTGAAAGTTTCTCAACAGCAAACTTTTATTGATTGTTATTGCTTGTCTTTCTACCGCCGCCTTACATTTCAAACGTTAATGTGTCCTGAAGTTAATGTATCCTGAAGTAAATGTGTCCGGAAGTTAATTTGTCCTGAAGATAAATGAGTCCTAAGCTAATGTGTCCTCAATAAAATGTTTCCCCAACAAAATGTTTCTTGAATAAAATATGTAAAGAAATAAATATCTTCCGAAATTAATGTGGTCTGAAATAAATGTCTCCAGAAGTGAATGTCTCCAGAAATAAATGTCTCCAGAAGTAAATGTGTCCAGAAGTAAATGTCTCCAGAAATAAATGTCTCCAGAAATAAATGTCTCCAGAAGTAAATGTATCCAGAAGTAAATGTCTCCAGAAATAAATGTCTCCAGAAATAAATGTCTCCAGAAGTAAATGTATCCAGAAGTAAATGTCTCCAGAAATAAATGTCTCTAGAAGTAAATATCTCCAGAAATAAATGTCTCCAGAAGTAAATGTCCTGAAATAATTGAGTCCAGAAATAAATGAGTCCAGAAATAATTGAGTCCAGAAATAAATGTGTCCCGTTATAAATGTGTCCCGTTATAAATGTGTCCCGTTATAAATGAGTTCAGAAGTCCACATATTCGGGAATGAATTAGTTAATTTTAAATATAAAATCACTCTAAAACAAGAAGACATGATTTGAGAAATGATTTACAGAATTCAACAGCTTAGGAGCATCACTTTCTAAAGTCACTATAGCTGAAAGGCATGAAACGAACGAAGAAAATTGCTTACCCGTTGGTATTCGAATCAATCACCATTCAAGCATATTCTGGACTCAAGGGTGTTAGGTGGGGTACATATTCCTGTTGGAGACGGACGATAAACTTGGAGGTCACTTGGTACACCTTGTGTACATAATAGCGCCCTTAGTAGTTGGACATCGGAAGAGTAAGCCTGTGCCCCTATGTCGGACAAACATACTACAAGGCAAGGACAACATACCCGACAATGACCTGCATGCATGCAGAAAGAAGGAGGCACAACTTTCATTCAAAGAAAGGACAGAACAGTCGACTGTCTCTCTGCATACTCGATTGCATGCATATACATAAGCAGTTCTAACCCCCAGCCCTCCCCTCCAAAGCGAAGTAGAGGAGCAGCTAAACGAAGAATATAGGTAAATAGTTCGGATACAGTTGAAGATGCAAAGCAACATATATTTGACATTGTAAGTAACACAAACAGGCATTATGTATTATGCTGAAGTAATTCTGACATCTACTGGTAATAGTCCCTCTACGCGAGCGAAGATGACGACAGCATCAGGAATGCTGCAAGATGTGTTCTCATATGACTACAGAGACCAATCCTGACACGGCAGACTTTGTGGCAAGTCGGCTTTGGAGTCGTCTTCCGTTCTGCTTTTTCCGGGGGACATGCATTCTTTCAGACTACGCTATGCAGTTTCGGCTTTGGGTTTTGAGCACCTTTGGTGATACATTCGCGTCAGGTACAACGCTTCTGTGACTCCAATTCGGTGATTTCAATGTTGAAGCTTTTCAGAGACCCTTTCAAGAAGTCTCTGTAGCGTTTCTTCTGTTACACTGTTGAGAGTGGGTTCAGAGTTCACCATGCAGCAGCTGCTTGGGGAGGTGTTCATTGGACATGCGACAAGCGTTTTTGCAGAAACGTATGAATACCCATGGTGTAAGTCGTCCTAAGATTTTCAGAGTTAGGGAGAAATTCAGAGCGTGCAAAAACTACGGAGCTTGTGCGCTGTCGTTTGGGATTTTTAGCAGAGAAAGGTATTGAACACACCTGGTAGCACACAGGTACAATGACGTCGTACATATATAACCATTTTAAATTTTCAAGCAATTTAGTTTTCATTCAGAGTACTCTTCATTGTTACTTGATTTTTTTTTAAAAAATGAAACGTTTTTGATCCTGCTCCACATACGAGATGTGTTCAAAAAGTATCCGACCTTAATTTTGTTTTCAGCGGAAACAAACGAGGCGTGGGTGTTGTCCTCGGGCAGGGCGATATAAGAAACCGTCATGCGTGAATTTATTCCCGCTGATTGCGTTATTCGCTGTCAGTCATACTTTTAGTATGTCGAAGACTGATGTGTCGGACCGAAATGTGCAAATATCGCAGTCAAACTGTGAACTTGCCACTAAACGCATTCCGTTTTCTAGACTTCACCCTGCTACTCGCAAAGCCCTGTTCATGCCTTGGTAGCAAGAGATTGAGAACAAACGCAAAAGAAGAAGAAGAAGAAGAAGACTTTCAGTGGTGAGTATAGCGAGCACTCTTCGGCTTTTATTCACCACGAAAAGACGGAAAGAATTGATCAGCGGTATGCATCAAATTGTGCCAAATTCTTGGCGATACCCAAGTGGAAACCATTCAGAATATTCAACAGGCTATTGGTGACGATGCATTTAGCATGATACAGATTAACGCTTCAAAGATGACCGCACATCGGAGGAGACCGGATCGTGTTACAGTAAGCCCTCAACAAGCCAACTTGAAAAAGTCATTGACCAAGTACGGACCTTGACCTTACAGAATTATGTGTCTGCATCAGATAACTTGCAGATGAGGTGGAGATAAGCAGTGGTTCGATACGCTTCATTTTGATTGAGGATGGGCTTGCTGGGAGTGATAGTGAAACTCATTCCGAAGTTGTTAACGATGTAGCAGAAGCAACTCCATCTGGACGTCTTACAGGACTTGATTTACTATGCAAACGGCAACCCAGACTTCCTGAACACTGTGTTCACTGGTAAGTAGTCGTGGGTTTATGGGTGCAACCCAGAAACCATGCTGCAGTCGTCACAGACATTCATCATAGCCGAGGCCGAAAAATAGTGTGGTAGGTGCGCAGCAGTGTCAAAGTCATGTTGACCGTTTTCTTTGACTCACGTGGGTCTGTGCATCACGAGTACTCAGCACAAGCTCAAAACTTTATCAATGAGCACTACCTGGAGGTAATCCGTGGCTCTCGTGATCCTGTTCGACACAAACGACGGGATCTGTGGACAACGGGAACTTGGCAGCTCCACCATGACCCCGCACCTGCTGAATCTTTGCATCTGATTCAGAATATCTATGCCAAAGACAAGATTCATCTCGTTCGACAAACACAAGATTCCTCTCGTTCGACAAACACACGATTCATCTCGTTCGACAAACACAAGATTCTTCTCGTTCCACAAGCACAAGATTCCTCTCGTTCCACAAACACAAGATTCATCTCGTTCGACAAACACAAGATTCTTCTCGTTCCACAAACACAAGATTCCTCTCGTTCCACAAACACAAGATTCCTCTAGTTCGACAAACACAAGATTCCTCTCGTTCCACAAACACAAGATTCTTCTCGTTTGACAAACACAAGATTCCTCTCGTTCCACAAACACAAGATTCTTCTCGTTCGACAAACATAAGATTCCTCTCGTTCGACAAAGACAAGATTCCTCTCGTTAGACATATTCCTTTTTCTCCTGAGATAGCTGTTCCCCTAATTCCGCTAAAAAATGACCCGATTTGAGTCAAGGGAAGACATAATGCGGAATGCGACGAGCCAGATGCACTCCATTCTCAGTAAAGCCTTACTGGAGTGCTTCCAACAATGGTGGGAAGACTGAAAGAACTACGTCATTTTTTTGATATTTTTTCATAGTTTGGGGTCCCTTGTACGTGATTGTTTCCTCTTTTCTTTCAAAATTGTCTACATATTTAGGAAGAGCTGCTTACTCTACATGTCTTTTGTGAGTTGATAGTTGTTTTCATTCGTTCCTTCCTCCCTGACTACCCTAGGGTAGATGTTCTGTTTTTGTCAAGGTCGGTCACTGCGGTATTGTCTGTATATGTTTTTATCTTTACCGCGAGTCCCGCTTTGCAGATTCAATTGATTTGTTTGCTCTCACGACACTTGTCCATTTTTGGAACCCTCTTTCTAAATACATTTATGTTGTTGCTTGCTGGAATCTCGTGTCTGGTGTTTGTGTGCCAACCACAAGTATACTGACGAAGATAATCTAATTATTAAGATGCCACAGAAGACACTCGTTGTGGGAAAAGTTTTCTCAAATGTGCCTGAACCATTAAAATTCTTAATAGAATTTAACCATAAATACTCACGCCAGAAACCTATCTTCTAGCCAAATCAACCTACCCGACATTTCTAACTGAATTAATCTATGACGCTAACCTTTTCTTATCGTCTCGCAAAGACAGGATCGACATAATTAGAGCTCACGTCAGGGGAGACCATAGCAGTGTCTTTCAATCTCATATTTTGTGAGTCTTCCATGATCAGCGGAAACCTAACGGAGCTCAAGTTTAATTACATAACGGTTCAGTTACGTGTCTAAAAACGGCATCCATTGTTCTAAAATGGCGAGACAAACTTTGCAACGTATTGTTTTCGTGGTGGGTTTTTGACCAGGGGGTCTTAACCAGGGTGTCTCAGCCAATGGTCTGAGCCTGAGTTTCATGATCATGAGTTCTTGATCAGGGGGTCTTATGGGTTCATAATTGAGGTGTCCTAATCACGGAGTCCTAACAGAGAGTCTAAAATCATGTAGTCTTAATCAAGAAATATTAATCGTAGAGTTTTAATCAGCGGATCATAATAAGAGGGTCTTATTTGTGGAGTTTTTTAAAGAGTTTTTGCTCATATAGTCTTAATCAGGGTTTCTTAATTATGGTGTCTTAATCAAAGAGCTTTCATCATGGAATCTTAATCAGCCTTCCTTAATGAGCCTGCCTTAACCAGCCTTCCTTAATGAGCCTGCCTTAATGAGCCTTCCTTAATAAGCCTTCCTTAATGAGCCTTCCTTAATGAGCCTGCCTTAATGAGCCTGCCTTAATGAGCCTGCCTTAATGAGCCTGCCTTAATGAGCCTGCCTTAATGAGCCTGCCTTAATGAGCCTGCCTTAATGAGCCTGCCTTAATCAGCCTGCCTTAATCAGCCTGCCTTAATCAGCCTTCCTTAATCAGCCTTCCTTAATGAGCCTGCCTTAATGAGCCTTCCTTAATGAGCCTTCCTTAATGAGCCTGCCTTAATGAGCCTTCCTTAATCAGCCTTCCTTAATCAGCCTTCCTTAATGAGCCTTCCTTAATGAGCCTTCCTTAATGAGCCTTCCTTAATGAGCCTGCCTTAATGAGCCTTCCTTAATGAGCCTGCCTTAATGAGCCTTCCTTAATGAGCCTGCCTTAATGAGCCTTCCTTAATCAGCCTGCCTTAATGAGCCTTCCTTAATGAGCCTTCCTTAATCAGCCTGCCTTAATCAGCCTTCCTTAATCAGCCTTCCTTAATGATAGAGTTTCAATCAGGGGGTATTAGCCTTAATATTGATCCTAATGACCCTTTCCTCAGCATAGATGTGGGTCTCAAATTCGTCTCCAACGGACTCTTTTGGGCCACGAAAGTCCAGTGCGGGGTAAGTACTCCTCTAGAGGCATCTTGGATGTTGACTCTGTGATAAGCACTTTGCCATCGGCAAATCGAAGGTGATTGAAGTGCCTGCCATAAATAAGAATGCCAAAAAGTGTCCCAGTTTCTGACGACTGATTCCAAACATGCTGAGAAGAGGTTCAGTGAGATAGGGTCCCCCTGGCTGACACCCTTCTGAATTGGTACCACCATTCAACGTTGGAAGGGACGAAATGTGCTAGTGTGGATCGTATAATTGTAGGGGAGAATTATGATGCAACCAGGATCCAAACCTAGTTCCAACATTGAACTGACAAAATATGGTTCTACCGAATCAACAGTTTTTGTTTATAGTCGATAAAGATGAATATCAAAAGCGTCTGGATTTCTCGGGCTGCCTCAATAAGCGGCAACAGGTTGAAATATGGTCCATTGTGCTGTACGAACGACGGAAGCCGGTCTGTTTGACTCGTTGCAATTATTCGAGAGGGGATTGAACTGTGGCAAAGGATGCAATTTGTAAACAGCTTGTTAGTGACTGAGTAACTCACCGAAAGTTTCCGAGATCCTATTTGTCTCCCTTCTTGTACAATAGAGTGTTGTCCTCGAGTTGTGCCAGGCGGCAGAGGTGTTGTCCTCGAGTTTTGCCGGGCGGCAGAGGTGTTGTCCTCGTGTTGTGCCAGGCAGCAAGTGTTCCTCCCGAATGAAGCTAACGTGTAAAACGTCAGGCTATGGCTCGGTAAAGGGGTAGACCGCAAGCCTGGATGATCTAATCACTGATGCAGCTTCACCTGGTGATTTTCCAGATGGCATTGACTCGACAGCATGGCGAATTTCTAAGGGCAGGTAGGCTAAGCGACTAATTCAAGTTACAAGCCTATTCAAATTATCGACCCACAGAGAACATGTCGCCCAACAGTGAATATTTCACTCCACAGAGAATAGGTCGAAAACAAAACAGTGTCAATATAATATCAGGTATTGATTATTGATAGTCCATCTTTGAATTCATAAGCAAAATTCGAAGCAATTTTCTATTAAACTGCATGTCAGATCCGAATGATTTTTCGCATGCAGTCTTATGACGGCAAAATAATGACCCTTTACAAGAAAAAGGGTGACGGGGGAGACTGCAATAATTCCGCGGGAATATCGCTCTTGAACACCGTAGGCAAAGTGTATGCTCACATCATCCTGAGCAGGCTGCGGACACTGGCCGACAGGGTGTACCTGGAGTTTCAGTGTGGTTTTCGCACAGAAAGGTCCACCGTTGATCTGGTCTTTTCACTGAGTCAATTACATGAATAATGCAGAGAACAACACAGACTACTAGTTCTTGCCTACATGGACCTCACCATGTCATTCGATCTGGTGAAAAGAGAGGGTCTTTTCAAAGTATTGTCTAAAGTTGGCTGCCAACCTAAACTACTTTGCATGATTAGATCTTTGATGTGGGCACGAAAGGTACAGTGCTGCATGATGGCCAGGAACCTAAAATCCTTCGACTTTAAAATAGGAGTTAAACAAGGTTATGTATTGGCTCCGATTCTATTCAGCATTTTCTTTGCCATAATGCTTAAACATGCCTTTGGAACTGTCACAAAGAGTGTATTACTGCAAATTAGATCAGATGGAGGACTATTCGATTGAACCAGACTGCGTGGCCTAGTGGTTAAGTGGCACGGCTCACAACCAGAAGGTGCTGGGTTCGATCCCATCACAGCACCGGCCGTTACCCCGGGGAAGCAAACCCTTAGAAAATGCAGGAGGAAGCAGACCCTTACATAAAATGCATGCTGAAGTCGGATGCACTGGGCCGACAGGCGCAAAATAAAAACCACAGTGTAACGCACACACGCCTTGGGGAATAGATAAATAAGGCGAACGCAAAAAAAAAAAAAAAAAAAAAAACCAGACTGCGAGCAAAAAGTAAGGGAAGGGAGCCTGTCTTTCGGGATATGCTCTTCGCAGACGATGCTGACCTGGTCACCTACACGGAAACCGAGTTACAGATCCTCATTAATAGATTGGCAAAATCGTGATCTGTTGAGACTCACAATCAGCGTACAAAAATAACAAAAGTAATGGCTCAGGGTGCAGATTCCCCAGACATTGTCTTAAAAAATAAAAATCTGGAAGTAGTAAATCCCTTTAACTACCTCAGATCTTTCATCACGGACAACCTTTCACTGGACGCGGAGCTGCATAAGCGATTAGGAATGGCCTCATCAGCACTTGTCAGGCTCTGACAGAGAGTGTGGAATAATATCATGATGATTATCTCCACAAAGTTCGCTGTGTACAGATCATGTGTTATTAGTACCCTGCTCTATGGCAGAGAAACGTGGACTGTACGTCTCTCATGAAAAAAGGCTAAATTATTTTCATATGCGCTGCCTGAGACGCATACTTGGAATTTCACGTAGTGACAGAGTGACTAACAGCGACGTGTTAGACCTTGCAAAGATTGCCTGTTTAGTTACGATCCTCCGCAAGCGCCGCTTGCGGTGGTTTGGTCATGTGTGCGGAATGGATGATGGGCTAAAACTAAACGATATCCTGTACGAGAGCTGACCACAGGCAAACGTAAAATATGAAGAGCCTTCCTCCGCTATAAAGATGTTTGCAGGCGTGACCTGAAGGCGTTGAATTTAAACACCTGCAGCTGTGAGGAACTTACATAAAACAGACTTGGCTGAAGGCAGGTTTTGTGTGTAGGTCTGTAGGCATGGGAAGACAAGATGCGCCAAGATGCAGAATCTAAGCGGGTGCAACAAAAGCAAAAGCAACAACTGACTCCCTCGAGACTGGCAAGATGCCAATCAACACACATTAATAGTTTGAGGTATGGTTATTGTAGCATATAGTTGCCCTTTCAAAACTTACATTGATATCAATTTCAAAATGAGTTTGAAGGGTACAGTTATAACAATGCAGAGGGCTGCCGTTTTACCAGAAAGGTTTTTCCGCAGGGAATCTAAGATGACCGAAAGAAACGAACGCAATTGGCGTTTGGTATGGATAGATCATCCTTTTACCGTTGGACTGGACATGACAAGTGCACGTCTATCAAGCAAGGAAGGAAAAGGAAATTGACGATTTCGACAGCGATGTCATAAAACTGGAGATATTGAAACTGTTCAAAAAACAATCAACTTGTTACTCTCCGGCAGATATTAGGAAATATTTTTTTAGTCAGAGAGTGGTGTCTGCTTGGAATGCATTGCCAGGGGAGGTAGTGCAGGCAGGGACAGTTAATGCATGTAAGAATAAACTTGATGCGCAGAGTTTTTAGAGCAAGGTGATGTGAAACTGGTTGTATACAGACTCTGCAGGCTCTTCTAAACCAGTATAAAGACGTTTAGTTAAGCTAGGAAACTAAAACAAAATTCGAGCTTGTCTGGGCTAAAGTTAAAGGACAAGTTGCCGAATGTTGTGATGTAGAAGTGAGTATCTTCAAAAACAAACATTCAGTTCTGGAAGAAGTGTGCTGAACACGTGCTCCAGGAAGAACAACAATACTGGCAACGAGATGGATTACAATTTGTGCAGCCAGTAACAATTGTCATCTTCTTTGAATCGACAGATTCGGATGATTAATATAATCTTTTGTGGGCATAATGATTAGCAGACTTGAATGAATTAGAGTATCTTTATCAGAACAATTAGGTGTACATACAATAGCAACATATACATTGCATTATTCAAATGCGTTACACAACATAAAATTAGCTGCGCAGTTGATACAACCTTGGGGGTCTAAGGGTGACCGAAGGGCTGTACTAACTGTTGCATATTGGTACCATTTTTACGATTGTACATAAAGGGCAAAACAAACAATCAATTGATCTATCAAGACATTAAGGAGATACGCCAATGAACAAAATGTTGAGAAATTCAGCTGCTTACGGTAAAATCTTAAATTGAATGTCATTTCTTTGCAATGGTTCTGAAAAGATCAAAAGAATTCGTAGATGTACAAAGGTCTAACATCTATGGACTAAATAATTCATTTTTTTAGCGTCATGGATATTCTAAGGCTGCATGCGAAAAATCATTTGGAACTGACATGCAGTTTAGTAGAAATTTCCATCGGACCACGTTCATGAATTAAAAGACGATCTATAGTTAGCTGAGTGGCATAGGTAGCGTTTCACCTTCTATTATCTAATTTACGCTTCCAGTACCACCAATGCCAAAAATAGGTTATCCCCTGGGGCTACCAACCTAACGGTTGGTAACAGATACTAGGACTGACCTGATAAATCACCAGCGGATGTTCGTCTGCCCAAAAAAATATGAAACAAAGGAGGTCACACCTTCCGACTACGTCTAACGACACAAGTGGACCGAAGATAAATATATGTATATTAACACTGATACAATGTTTGAACATCCTGCTATTCTTCACCCGTTCACGTATTGTTAGAGCCAAGGTGCCCGGAGGGATACACTATTTAATTTTGAGATTGCAAGCCGGATATTTTCAGCGGACGAGCCGTAGCCTGTCAACCCCAAGTCTCTGTGATGCCCAAGGGAGTCGTGCATTTGTCGTTAGTTCGTGTGAAATCAATTTCTAACACAGAAGGGTCTTGCTTTTCATCGTTTCTAATATTTGTGGCATACTTTTTCTGTTCTGCACATACATTTGGCCTGCATTCTAATGACGCGTTCAGAAACTAACCTTTCGCAATACTAAAAATGTACAAATTATTATTTGTATCCATCTGAAGAACATTGTTTCCACTGTTATCCCAGTATATACGAGGTGTACATTGAACCGTATCTAAAATATCTTAATGAAGCCGTTGACAGCTTGGCATGAGGCAGGCAGTATACCAGACATCAACGGGATCCCACCTGGTTTGATCAAACCATGACAAGGGTGCATTCTTGGAATTGCTGCAGACGGTGCTGTACTAGTGCTAGAAAGAAGACATTATACTCCAAGATAGTGGTGCAGATATTGTCAGATCATACACAGATAAATGTGATAAGTGACTGTAAAAACTATCGGGATGTCTCTCTGATGTCAATCTAATGTCTTTCTGATGTCTCTCCGTCACTCTGATGTCTTTCGGATGTCTTTCTGATGCATCTCTGATGTTTCTCGGATGTCTGTCTTTCTGATATCTGTCTCTCTGATGTCTCTCTGTCTCTCTGAAGTCTCTCTGATGTATCTCTGATGTCTCTGTGATATCTTTCTGATGTATCTCTGATGTCTTTCTGATGTATCTTTGATGTCTCTCTGATGTATCTCTGATGTCTCTCTGATGTATCTCTGATGTCTCTCTGATGTATCTCTGATGTCTTTCTGATGTCTCTATGATGTCTTTCTGATGTCTGATGTCTTTCTGATGTATCTCTGATGTATCTCTGATGTCTTTCTGATGTCTGTCTCTCTGATGTCTCTCTGATGTCTCTCTGATGTCTCTCTGATGTCTCTCTGATGTCTCTCTGATCAGTGCTGCAGATAAATCCTTTGCCCTAATAATCTTAGTAAGATTACATAAATTGGCTGACTATGTGTATCCGAAGTCACAATATGGATTCAGGTCTGGAAGATCCAGGATCGACATGATTTTCTTTTATCGGGAAGTTCAGAAAAAGTCGCGCGAGTAGATTCAACTCTTTTATATCGTCTTCATTGAATCGACAAGGACATTTGATTTGGTTAGTCGGGATGGACTTCAAGATCATTTCTAGAACAGGCTGTGGAGCTTGTTAGCCTAGTCAGCTGTGAGCTGGTGTACATGACTGGGATTAAAGGGTTTCGAACTCACGGACGAACATCAACAAAAACTGGCTCGTGATTCGTACCTAGTATAACCGCACCTCTAGTCGACCCAGCTGTAAATGAGCACTTGCCGTATGAGTTGGGGAAGATAAAAACAACAAGGAAGGGAACTGGTCAACCAACCTCATATAGACTGCGGCTTAGTACATGAAGAGTTAACGGGCTACCCGACAGCAATTGTTGCCTTGGGATTGACCTTTACCTTGACATAGAATAGGCTTCCCTAGCAAACTGCTACGACTAATAAAATCGTTCGATGATTGCATAACAGGAACAGTTCACGCTGATGGTAGCATTTCACAACCATCTGGCAGTTATGTTAAGCAGGGCTGCATCCTAACCCTGACATTGTTCATAAACTTCTTTGCTCTGTATTACTGAAGCAAGCATTTGGTAACGCGAATGAAGGAATCTGCCTTCACTCTAGGTCGAATGGTTGGCCATTTAATCTTGTCAGACTCAAGGTCAAAATATGGATATCATCATTAGGGAATAGCTTTTCGTTGATGATTCTACAATTGTCATCCACATTCAGCAGGAACTTCAAAACTGGATAGATCGCTTCTTCTATGCTTGCTAAGATTATGATCTCACGATAAGTTTCAACAAAGCAAATGTGCTGGGACAGGAAGTAGATTCCACACCAACTCTTAATATCGATAATTATGATCTAGCAGTTGTAGCCCAATTCACATACCCGGTCTCCCTCATCAACAACAAACTCTCTCTAAACCCAGAAATAGACATGTTAAACCTGCTTCTGTATGTACTCGACTGACACCGCGTGTTTGAGAAAACCAGAAACTCACAATTAAAACCAAGCCATGGTTTACAACGCGTGTTTTAGAAAACTAGAAACTCACAATTAAAACCAAGCGATGGCTTACAACGCATTTTTTAGAAAACCAGAAACTCACAATTAAAACTAAGGCCATGATTTACAATGCGTGTTTGAGAAAATCAGAAACTCACAATGAAAACTAAGGCCATGGCTTACAGCTCGTGTTTGAGAAAACCAGAAACTCACAATTAAAACTAAGGCAATGATTTACAATGCGTGTTTAAGAAAACCAGAAACTCACAATTAAAACTAAGGCCATGATTTACAATGCGTGTTTGAGAAAACCAGAAACTCACAATTAAAACTAAGGCCATGATTTACAATGCGTGTTTAAGAAAACCAGAAACTCACAATGAAAAATAAGGCCATGGCTTACAGCGCGTGTTTGAGAAAACCGGAAACTCACAATTAAAACTAAGGCCATGATTTACAATGCGTGTTTGAGAAAACCAGAAACTCACAATTAAAACTAAGGCCATGATTTACAATGCTTGTTTGAGAAAACCAGAAACTCACAATTAAAACTAAGGCCATCATTTACAATGCGTGTTTGAGAAAACCAGAAACTCACAATTAAAACTAAGGCCATGATTTACAATGCTATTTTGAGAAAACCAGAAACTCACAATTAAAACTAAGGCCATGGTTTACAATGCGAGTTTGATAAAACCAGAAACTCACAATTAAAACTAAGGCCATGATTTACAATGCGTGTTTGAGAAAACCAGAAACTCACAATTAAAACTAAGGCCATGATTTACAATGCGTGTTTGAGAAAACCAGAAACTCACAATTAAAACTAAGGCCATGGTTTACAATGCGTGTTTGAGAAAACCAGAAACTCACAATTAAAACTAAGGCCATGATTTACAATGCGTGTTTGAGAAAACCAGAAACTCACAATTAAAACTAAGGCCATGATTTACAATGCTTGTTTGTGAAAACCAGAAACTCACAATTAAAACTAAGGCCATCATTTACAATGCATGTTTGAGAAAACCAGAAACTCACAATTAAAACTAAGGCCATGATTTACAATGCTATTTTGAGAAAACCAGAAACTCACAATTAAAACTAAGGCCATGGTTTACAATGCGAGTTTGATAAAACCAGCAACTCACAATTAAAACTAAGGCCATGATTTACAATGCGTGTTTGAGAAAACCAGAAACTCACAATTAAAACTAAGGCCATGATTTACAATGCGTGTTTAAGAAAACCAGAAACTCACAATTAAAACTAAGGCCATGGTTTACAATGCGTGTTTGAGAAAACCAGAAACTCACAATTAAAACTAAGGCCATGATTTACAATGCGTGTTTGAGAAAACCAGAAACTCACAATAAAAACTAAGCCATGGTTTACAATGCGTGTTTGAGAAAACCAGAAACTCACAATTAAAACCAAGCCATGGTTTACAATGCGTGTTTGAGAAAACCAGAAACTCACAATTAAAACCAAGCCATGGTTTACAATGCGTGTTTGAGAAAACCAGAAACTCACAATTCAAACCAAGCCATGGTTTACAATGCGTGTTTGAGAAAACCAGAAACTTACAATTAAAACCAAGCCATGGTTTACAATGCGTGTTTGAGAAAACCAGAAACTCACAATTAAAACCAAGCCATGGTTTACAATGCGTGTTTGAGAAAACCAGAAACTCACAATTAAAACCAAGCCATGGTTTACAATGCGTGTTTGAGAAAACCAGAAACTCACAATTAAAACCAAGCCATGGTTTACAATGCGTGTTTGAGAAAACCAGAAACTCACAATTAAATCCAAGCCATGGTTTACAATGCGTGTTTGAGAAAACCAGAAACTCACAATTAAAACCAAGCCATGGTTTACAATGCGTGTTTGAGAAAACTATAAACTCACAATTAAAACCAAGCCATGGTTTACAATGCGTGTTTGAGAAAACCAGAAACTCACAATTAAAACCAAGCCATGGTTTACAATGCGTGTTTGAGAAAACCAGAAACTCACAATTAAAACCAAGCCATGGTTTACAATGCGTGTTTGAGAAAACCAGAAACTCACAATTAAAACCAAGCCATGGTTTACAATGCGTGTTTGAGAAAACCAGAAACTCACAATTAAAACCAAGCCATGGTTTACAATGCGTGTTTGAGAAAACCAGAAACTCACAATTAAAACCAAGCCATGGTTTACAATGCGTGTTTGAGAAAACCAGAAACTCACAATTAAAACCAAGCCATAGTTTACAATGCGTGTTTGAGAAAACCAGAAACTCACAATTAAAACCAAGCCATGGTTTACAATGCGTGTTTGAGAAAACCAGAAACTCACAATTAAAACCAAGCCATGGTTTACAATGCGTGTTTGAGAAAACCAGAAACTCACAATTAAAACCAAGCCATGGTTTACAATGCGTGTTTGAGAAAACCAGAAACTCACAATTAAAACCAAGCCATGGTTTACAATGCGTGTTTGAGAAAACCAGAAACTCACAATTAAAACCAAGCCATGGTTTACAATGCGTGTTTGATAAAACCAGAAACTCACAATTAAAACTAAGGCCATGATTTACAATGCGTGTTTGAAAAAAACAGAAACTCACAATTAAAACTAAGGCCATGATTTACAATGCGTGTTTGAGAAAACTAGAAACTCACAATTAAAACTAAGGCCATGGTTTACAATGCGTGTTTGAGAAAACCAGAAACTCACAATTAAAACTAAGGCCATCATTTACAATGCGTGTTTGGGAAAACCAGAAACTCACAATTAAAACTAAGGCCATGATTTACAATGCTATTTTGAGAAAACCAGAAACTCACAATTAAAACTAAGGCCATGGTTTGCAATGCGAGTTTGATAAAACCAGAAACTCACAATTAAAACTAAGGCCATGATTTACAATGCGTGTTTGAGAAAACCAGAAACTCACAATTAAAACTAAGGCCATGATTTACAATGCGTGTTTAAGTAAACCAGAAACTCACAATTAAAACTAAGGCCATGGTTTACAATGCGTGTTTGAGAAAACCAGAAACTCTCAATTAAAACTAAGGCCATGATTTACAATGCGTGTTTGAGAAAACCAGAAACTCACAATTAAAACTAAGCCATGGTTTACAATGCGTGTTTGAGAAAACCAGAAACTCACAATTAAAACCAAGCCATGGTTTACAATGCGTGTTTTAGAAAACCAGAAACTCACAATTAAAACCAAGCCATGGTTTACAATGCGTGTTTGAGAAAACCAGAAACTCACAATTAAAACCAAGCCATGGTTTACAATGCGTGTTTGAGAAAACCAGAAACTTACAATTAAAACCAAGCCATGGTTTACAATGCGTGTTTGAGAAAACCAGAAACTCACAATTAAAACCAAGCCATGGTTTACAATGCGTGTTTGAGAAAACCAGAAACTCACAATTAAAACCAAGCCATGGTTTACAATGCGTGTTTGAGAAAACCAGAAACTCACAATTAAAACCAAGCCATGGTTTACAATGCGTGTTTGAGAAAACCAGAAACTCACAATTAAATCCAAGCCATGGTTTACAATGCGTGTTTGAGAAAACCAGAAACTCACAATTAAAACCAAGCCATGGTTTACAATGCGTGTTTGAGAAAACTAGAAACTCACAATTAAAACCAAGCCATGGTTTACAATGCGTGTTTGAGAAAACCAGAAACTCACAATTAAAACCAAGCCATGGTTTACAATGCGTGTTTGAGAAAACCAGAAACTCACAATTAAAACCAAGCCATGGTTTACAATGCGTGTTTGAGAAAACCAGAAACTCACAATTAAAACCAAGCCATGGTTTACAATGCGTGTTTGAGAAAACCAGAAACTCACAATTAAAACCAAGCCATGGTTTACAATGCGTGTTTGAGAAAACCACAAACTCACAATTAAAACCAAGCCATGGTTTACAATGCGTGTTTGAGAAAACCAGAAACTCACAATTAAAACCAAGCCATGGTTTACAATGCGTGTTTGAGAAAACCAGAAACTCACAATTAAAACCAAGCCATGGTTTACAATGCGTGTTTGAGAAAACCAGAAACTCACAATTAAAACCAAGCCATGGTTTACAATGCGTGTTTGAGAAAACCAGAAACTCACAATTAAAACCAAGCCATGGTTTACAATGCGTGTTTGAGAAAACCAGAAACTCACAATTAAAACCAAGCCATGGTTTACAATGCGTGTTTGAGAAAACCAGAAACTCACAATTAAAACCAAGCCATGGTTTACAATGCGTGTTTGATAAAACCAGAAACTCACAATTAAAACTAAGGCCATGATTTACAATGCGTGTTTGAAAAAAACAGAAACTCACAATTAAAACTAAGGCCATGATTTACAATGCGTGTTTGAGAAAACTAGAAACTCACAATTAAAACTAAGGCCATGGTTTACAATGCGTGTTTGAGAAAACCAGAAACTCACAATTAAAACTAAGGCCATCATTTACAATGCGTGTTTGGGAAAACCAGAAACTCACAATTAAAACTAAGGCCATGATTTACAATGCTATTTTGAGAAAAACAGAAACTCACAATTAAAACTAAGGCCATGGTTTACAATGCGAGTTTGATAAAACCAGAAACTCACAATTAAAACTAAGGCCATGATTTACAATGCGTGTTTGAGAAAACCAGAAACTCACAATTAAAACTAAGGCCATGATTTACAATGCGTGTTTAAGAAAACCAGAAACTCACAATTAAAACTAAGGCCATGGTTTACAATGCGTGTTTGAGAAAACCAGAAACTCACAATTAAAACTAAGGCCATGATTTACAATGCGTGTTTGAGAAAACCAGAAACTCACAATTAAAACTAAGCCATGGTTTACAATGCGTGTTTGAGAAAACCAGAAACTCACAATTAAAACCAAGCCATGGTTTACAATGCGTGTTTGAGAAAACCAGAAACTCACAATTAAAACCAAGCCATGGTTTACAATGCGTGTTTGAGAAAACCAGAAACTCACAATTAAAACCAAGCCATGGTTTACAATGCGTGTTTGAGAAAACCAGAAACTTACAATTAAAACCAAGCCATGGTTTACAATGCGTGTTTGAGAAAACCAGAAACTCACAATTAAAACCAAGCCATGGTTTACAATGCGTGTTTGAGAAAACCAGAAACTCACAATTAAAACCAAGCCATGGTTTACAATGCGTGTTTGAGAAAACCAGAAACTCACAATTAAAACCAAGCCATGGTTTACAATGCGTGTTTGAGAAAACCAGAAACTCACAATTAAATCCAAGCCATGGTTTACAATGCGTGTTTGAGAAAACCAGAAACTCACAATTAAAACCAAGCCATGGTTTACAATGCGTGTTTGAGAAAACCAGAAACTCACAATTAAAACCAAGCCATGGTTTACAATGCGTGTTTGAGAAAACCAGAAACTCACAATTAAAACCAAGCCATGGTTCACAATGCGTGTTTGAGAAAACCAGAAACTCACAATTAAAACCAAGCCATGGTTCACAATGCGTGTTTGAGAAAACCAGAAACTCACAATTAAAACCAAGCCATGGTTTACAATGCTTATGTCGCAGCTCACTCTTATATTGTAGCGGGACTTGGTATACATTTACCAAACAAGATCAGCTCCCATCAACCCATTCTTAGAATTGAAGGTGGACGACAAATGCAATTGTGCCCCTGTCTCCCAGGCGATGACGACGATGGAATGGCCATATTCGTAGCAAAGATGATTTGCTGCATTCCCAAAGAATGTCGATGACAGTTGACGGATGGTTAGAGAACAGCCGGCCTACAACATCTTAACTTCAAAGATAACTGTAAACTTCATATGACGACTTTGGAAATGAATCTGACATCCTGGGAATTTGAAGCTGTAGACCGACCCAAGTAGACATGTACCCGAAAGAGCCCTCGTGTTTGGCGGAAAAAAGATCGTGTACTACGGAGAAATGAGACGACAACTCTGCAAAGAGGAGAAAAAAAAATGCTAATGAGAGAGTTACCCCTCCGAGGTTTTATCATCATGTAGTCAATCTTGAATAAAAGGGAATATGATGTTAGCGTCGTATTGTTATTGACTGACGGCAAAAAACAGCGGATTTACTTTTCCAAATTATTAAGATACCCAATTTTTAAGGCTGGGTGGACCTCATAAGCCGTTTATCGATCGAAACAAATAACGCACCAACTGAGATCCGAACCCCGATCGATTGGTTTGGAAAGCAATGCGCTAACCATGTTCAAACTCAGCTTACTAAGTTTATAACCTACCACATATACATTTTGCTATGTCCCTAAATATGGATCCAGAATCAATATCCGTTTCATAGTACAAGAAAACAATAATTAATAATTCGTTTTATCTTAGTGATAAACACAAGAACTGCTTGATTTTACAAATTGCAATTCTCTGTCTACATTAACCTGGGTGTGAACGGTTCAGGAAATTGTTGAAGTAGGAGCACGAGCTGATAGGCGTATATAGCTGAGCTTGCTGAGCTGTTGAATCTACGAGATGTAAGGGCGAAGCGAAAATGGTACGCATTTAAAGATGTTTTGGGCGGAACTTTTGATTGTGAAGTGATACAAATAATTTCAGTAGGAAGGCTTATCGATACAGTCTAGCCTATGCAGCTGTAAATTGGTACTTGATTTATTGTCCGGGAAGACAAGTAGTAGAGGTTGAGAACTGGCTTTAGCACCTATGGGAGCCTATTAGAATTCAAGAGAAGATTAGGTGAATAGGTTCCAGCTACACTGGCAGTTCACAAGAATAAAGTAATATTTGTGTTTATCGGAACTCTGAGACTGATACAACTATGTGTGCACTTGTTGTGCTGAGACCACATCAGCTCTGACCTATGAGATTGATACATCCATATGTACACTGGTTGTACTGGGACCACAACAGATCTGAACTATGAGATTGGCACAGTAATATGTACACTGGTTGTACTGGGACCACAACAGATCTGAACTATGCGATTGGCACAGTAATATGTACACTGGTTGTACTGGGACCACAACAGATCTGAACTATGAGATTGGCACAGTAATATGTACACTGGTTGTACTGGGACCACAACAGATCTGAACTATGAGATTGGCACAGTAATATGTACACTGGTTGTACTGGGACCACAACAGATCTGAACTATGAGATTGGCACAGTAATATGTACACTGGTTGTACTGGGACCACAACAGATCTGAACTATGAGATTGGCACAGTAATATGTACACTGGTTGTACTGGGACCACAACAGATCTGAACTATGAGATTGGCACAGTAATATGTACACTGGTTGTACTGGGACCACAACAGATCTGAACTATGAGATTGGCACAGTAATATGTACACTGGTTGTACTGGGACCACAACAGATCTGAACTATGAGATTGGCACAGTAATATGTACACTGGTTGTACTGGGACCACAACAGATCTGAACTATGAGATTGGCACAGTAATATGTGCACTTGTGGCCCTTCTTCTTCTGCGTTCGTTCTCAATCTCCCTCTACCAAACCCTGACAGGGCTTAAGTAGCAGAATGTAGTCCAGAGAACGGTATGCCTTGTGTCGTAGTTTACAGTTTGAATGCGATATTTGCACCTTTCGGTCCAACACATCCGACTTCATCAATCATTTTTTGGGCACTGGTTTAGCATTTTCTCTTCGATCCCTTCTCCTTAGCCAATCTGCCCTGCTGCAGCCTGTTATCCAGGATCACCGCGTGGAGGTGTAGAAGGGTCGTGGCAGCTCTGCTTTGCTGGCCCTGACGCAAGCAGTCATCTATGGGTCGCTGACCACTGTAGCTCATGCGCTGCTCAGCGTCTTGATCCCACTTGAGGCCCTTAATTCACGTCAACACTGGCCTCAGCGATTGATTCAGCGGTATGTGTACTTGTGAAACTGGGCACCAAACTGTGAGACTGACAGAGTGATCTTTGCACTTGCGACAGCGGACCCATGTCAAACGGGACATGCAGATTGACGCAGTGGATATATGCCCCTGTGGCATCTGACTTAAATCACAAAGGTGAGATCGGCACAGTAGATCTGGGTACTTGTGTTATGGGCCTAGCGGTAGACCAGAATTTAAGATTGACATTGAGAATATGTAACCTGCAGGTACCGATTCTACATTTGTTCCAGGCCGGTATTTTATACATCGGATCTGTTCACTTTAGCCAACCCCATCTTCGAATTGTGCAATTTGTATAGCTGATTTGGGCATCCAAACGCACGTCATCCCCCAAACTGTAAGACTAACACATCGGATATGTCGACTTGTGTCCACAACATCCTCGAACTATGAGATTGGTACAGCGTGTCTGTACACTTGTTGCTTCAAAGCCCAGGTCAGTTCAATATCATTTAGTGAAAATACCGAAACAGGATACCAAATGTACACCTGGATAAGAAGATGTACAGCAATATCAGGGACGTTGTATCAATATCTCCTTTTGTTCAAGTCATGAATGTGAATGACATACAACGAACAACGGCAGAAGAAGCACTTTACATCACCAAAGGTGAGACCCAGCTAAGCTGCTCATTATTAAATACGTCATTTAATATGACGATTTGTGAAGAGGACATATCTGAGTCCTGACACAGTGAAATTGTGTCAAGCAGGCAATGCATGGCAAGACTGTCACCTGACCTGCAACTAAAAATGATTTGACATGTGAATAGGGGACGATGGGGCTAACGTATGGTCAGGCAAAACACACTGATCAGACAATGTTAGCCAGGGTCAGGAGAAAAATATTGGCCAAGACCCTCACCTGAACCTCCTCGATGGTCGTCCTGGAAACGGGCTGTTGTCGAGAACAACAGTCCGGCTAACAAGCTGAGGTTCGACGTGATCCCCGTAGTAGTGAGCGACACGCAGATAAAGCCAAGCATAGCACAACCACCTGGAGGGTCCCGGTCCACCTTCACCAGCATGCCCGGGGATGCATCTGAGGAAAGCTACGGCAACCCGCCACTTTACGCGTTTTTTAGGGCGCAGAAAAGAGTAACCTACTCATTGTGGGCATTCGCAAACAAGAACAACGACAGGTGACTAACTATCCAATCATGATGCTGCTGAGCGAAGGTACTCGTGCTGGGTTGATCTCACTCTTCGTTCTTGACGATTTGCCCTTGGTAGAAGGTTGCAGTTGCTCGTCTTGTATTCCGAGGAGTACTTGAGAAGATGAACTGGGGTTATCCTTGCTGTAGTGCATAGAGATGATCATTTGGTGTTGCTGTGTTGTTGTGTTGTTGTTGTGGTGATGTTGTTGTGTTGTTGAACGCCCGCAATGCGTGAGTTTATTTTTTGTTGCACCCAGAAAAGGACATTAAGTGGCGAGTTGCAGTAGCTATCCTCACATCCGGAGCATGCTGATGAAGGAGGACGTGGGTCCTCCAGGCGATTGTTCTATGCTTGGCTTCATCTGCGTTTTGCTCACTACTACGGGGATCACATCGATCCCCCTCGTCGTTAGCCAGGCTGCAAAGATGCTGAGCAGCACATGAGCTGCAGTGGTCAGCGACCCATAGCTGACTGCTAGCGTCATGGCCAGCGAACCAAAGCTGCCAAGACTTTTCTACACCTCCACGCGGTGATCGTGGATAACAGGCTGCAGCAGGGCAGACTGGCTAAGGAGAAGGGATCGGAGAGGGAATGCTAACCCGGTACTCAAAAAATGCTTGCTGAAGTCGGAGTATTGGACCGAAAGGTGCAAATATCGCAGCCACGCTGTAAACTACGACACAACGCATTCCGTTCTCTGGACTACATTCTGCTACTTACCCTTCAGGGTTTGGTAGTGGGAGATTGAGAACGAATGAAGAAGAAAAAGAATAAGAAGTTAGTCTTCCTCTGCGAAGATCCTTTGTAAGCTTACCACTATTACCACAGTTACGATCCCCGCCTCGCTTCCCTGGCTGCTGCAACTTTGAGAAAGAAAACACATTTAAATCATATTATAGAAGATTAAATACATAGTCAAGTCAAAGCGAACGACGACTCGGAAACAAAACAACTCACAAATTAGAATGAACATTATACATGCACTACAGTTTTTCAAGAGTTGGCAAGCGACAACTAAGCCTTAACCTTTCACCTTTTCTGACCTACTGGTGAACATAGACTTCTCAAAGATAAAACAGTCAGGGTACGCATGGACAAATACGAACGCACAGGAAGGCACAGAAAATGAGCATAGGTCGTGAGTACTGATTGTCTATGTTAGATGTCCTAATGAAGCTGATCCCGTTCAAAAGAGGATATTGTAGGTGGTTGAACTCATTTATTGTCACCAGACTTTGAACCGTCATGCAATATCACATAATCGATTGATTGAATGATTGGGACTAATATTACATCTGGCTTGTTTTTTTGTTCTTGTTTATTTATGTGTATCTAATAAATTTCAGTGTCTGTTCAATAGTTGTGTTTTGTTTTTAAGAATCGACGGGACTGCATTCTAGGCATACCCTTAGGTGCCCAGTCTCTCAGCAAATGGTACAGGGTCTGGGTTGCTGATGGTCCCTGTAGCTCACTGGTTGTACATTCTCTTGCTCAGTCTTCTCATGCAGCCCACTCCGCTCGAACCTCGACTGATGTCGACACTTTTCAGTCCTTGGATTCGGTGTTGTTATCCAGCAGACGGCCGTTGATTGATTTCAAAAGGTCACTCCTATCCATCACAAAAGTGTCCATGATGGGAGATTGTGGAACCAAGATGGCAGGTCTTTCGTTGCCCTGGACCCTAGCATGACCAGGCCACTAGATCTATATTAACGCCTGGATGGTTGAGGCCTCAACAGTTGATATCCATTCGTACCTTAACCATATCACATGTACCTTCTGAATCAATAGCACTGATTTGACGTAATGAAGTATATAGCTCCTTGCATAAAGATCAATAGCTGACATTTTGCGTCATGATTGAGAGGAAACATGTATTACATTCATTTAATCCCGGTACCACTACAATAGCAAATTTACTTCGCGAACAGTTAGTTGTGGCAGTTTGGCATAGACCAAATCCTGCTTGCGAATAGCCGAACGAGGTGGGTGATCGAGGTGATCGCTGTAGTAGTGAGAGCATAGCACAACCGCATAGGAACCCTGGTCCATCTTCAATAGCGCGCTCGGGATCTGAGGAAAGTTACCGTAACCCGCCACTTAACGTCCTTTTTAGGGCACACCTAAGAGTAATTATGGGCATTTTGCAACAACAACAACAACATGCTTCGTCCGGAAGTCTTTCTGTTCTGTCCTCCTCATCAACATAATGGTACAGTAAACTAAAGCAGTTTTAACCACGACATCTCCCCCCTTCCTTTCTCTTTCTCTCTCCATTTCTCTTCCATCAATCAATCAATCACAAAAACGGGATCCAATTAACACGCCAGTGTGGCATAATGTGTATTTGATATCAGACCGCTTAATTCTTAACCAACGGCACACGACGGGTGATATGCTCAACATCACGCCGGCCGTCTTTATTTTCCTAAATTAATCTGGCAACCAGTTATTTGAGACTGTGTCGACCCCAGGAACCGTTTTGCCATCTGAAAAATTATGAACCAAATAGGGACCGAATCCTGATCGCTCAGCTGGGAAGTCAGTGCACTAACCACTGTGCTACCTCAGCCCACGGCTCCCAATCAATCACTCAGTCAATCAATCAATCAATCAACTCTTTGCCGAGCACAGGTCTTCAACAACTACTCGTTAGTCTTCCTCCTTGCACCACATTTGGCAGTTACACCCACATTTTTTCTGCCGTTAAATGTTTTCCTCGAATTAACTTCTACGTGAGTGCTTACGCGTACCCTCACTCCTGTTGCCATTAGGACTCAAAGCGTACACAAACCACGAGCTCCGTAGCTCCAGCGATGAACCCGCGTATCCCCACCTGCCGAGAGCATCGCACAAACCACGAACTCCAGCAATGAACCCAGGCAAACGGCTTGACCCCTTTGGTAATAACGAAGACCTTCCTCCAACATTTCATTTCACACGTCGCTGTGCTGCTCTCGCGCGCCCTGAATAGATGTTCTGCATGGCACTGGTAACACAGGGGTGGCATGGATATACTGTATACCAGCTGAGGTGGCATGGATATACTGTATACCAGCTGAAGTAGCATGGATATACTGTATACCAGCTGAGGTGGCATGGATATACTGTATACCAGCTGAGGTGGCATGGATATACTGTATACCAGCTGAGGTGGCATGGATATACTGTATACCAGCTGCTGCTTTGTTGTCGAACTAATACTCGGGTGTCTAAGTAGTGACAGCTGGTAAGCTACTGCGCATGTTATATGATACCTAGTCTCGATTTCCCTGTCGATCCTGCCATCTGCCGAATAAAATACTACCTGTTGAAGCACATTTACACGTTGTTGCCTATGTGGTCTATTGATCATTTTATTTGCTGTTTTATTCTCGTTAATTCGCTTATAGAGATGCACAATTTAAAATACAAAAGGCGAGAAGGGCCTTTACTGCATTAGGGGGTTTGTGAAAACCGAAGGAAATTAAGTCTACGACAAAAATACACATCTTCAACTCCAATATTAAGTGCTCACCTGTAATTGCCAATTGTCTTACGGCTTTATTCCCATTGCTGATGTTGTCGAGAGGTCTTTAGACAGAGTATTGCATGCCGCTTAGTCGCCACTGTCGGCATGTCATGTGCTGGTTATGTGTGCACAATTCACACCAAACAGGAAAACAAGATTTGCCTTACCAGAGATTAGAACCGCTGTCTCTTTGTTAGGAGAAATCATTGAAACCATTCAGTTATTTTTGTCTGTCAACCTCCCTGCATGTCCATATGCCAATGTCAATACTCACTCACATTTGTGTCTGTTCACCTCTGTACCTTTCTTCCTGTCCGTCTGCCTGTCTACTTATATGTGTCTACCTGCCTACTTACGTGACTTTCTGTCTGCCTGCCTGTCTGTCTGCATATTTCTGGATCAATTGGCACGCCTTTCCTTCAGTCTGTCTATGTCCCTGCACGTCACTTTGTCTGTTTGCCTGGCAGCCGGCCTGCCTGCGAGCTTGCTTGCTTATCTGTTTCACCAGCAACCTCTAATATAGATAGAACCGCTTACGTCCCCTTGTCATTAATTTAATGATAAGGTCTCAGACAATAAAGACATCACATTTCGTGCCGTAAATTAAGTGGCTCTCATGTGTTGCCACCACCATGGACCAGCATACAAATGACCATCTTTCACATCATCTTCGCGTACTGCGTTAACATAAGCTCAGCCCTGTCACTCACTAGGGGTAATGCCAAGAACTTCTCGAAGGCTGATGATTATGTTCCTTTTTCAGATTTCCGTCAAATAGGATTGGCATGATTTCTTGCATACTAAACCATAATTCATGGTACTGGAACGAAATAATTTGATGATCGAGAAGTTGATGATGGCTTGGCTTTTTTTTTCATAATCGTAAACAACAAAATGTAAAATGAAATAAGTATTCTTGATAAGGTCAGGTCAGATCAGGTCATCCCGTAACCGGTGAGGTCGTTGGGGCACACATGAAGACATCCTCACAACCCCACGCCACCCCTCTCTGTCAGATGTCGCTGCCTGTGACTCTTCTGGTCGGAGACTGATCCATTCTTGTATGTTGTCCTCCCATCTCTTTTTGGGCCGGCCTCTTCGTCGTCTGTCATGCACCTTTCCGTGGAGGATTGTATTTGCAAGACCATTTTATCTCGATATTTGACCGTACCAAGTGAGTTTCCTTCTTTTGACAGTTGCCAAGAGATCTTCGAAAGGCCCTATTGCTGTTGTAATTCTATCTCGTATTTCCTCATTTGTAACTGGATCTTTGTACGTGACGTTTAAAAGTTTTCGGAAACATCTCATCTCCAAGGCCTGTATCCTTCGTTGAAGGTCAGCTGTAACTGTCCATATCTCACACGCATAGAAAAATATTGACAGGACCAGTGTACGCATTAATCTGATTTTCGTGCGTAGTGCTAACCGTTTATCTTGCCAGATTTTGTTGAGCCGTGCAAGCGCCGCTATTGTCTGTGCCATTCTGACCAACACTTCACATTTTGATCCTTCATCACCGACAATCGACCCAATATATTTAAAACGGTCAACCACTTCGAGTTCCTGACCGTTAGCTTATATCCTGCTGTTGAAGCCCGTGGCGTTGTTGGTCATTAATTGTGTCTTTCCAGCGTTTATCTCCATACCATAGTCAAGAGCTGTTTCATCGAGCCTTCTGACCCATTCCGGGAGTTCTGCTTCTGAACCCGCCAACCCGTCAATATCTTGATAAGAGGGATTAACAATAGTCAAGGGATATGAAATAACATTTACGACATGAATATTAGTGCATCAAAAACAAAGGCAATGAATATAGGGGGAAAGCACACCACACTTGATATTCATGGGCATGAAACAACAATAAAGCAGGTACACAAATGTATGCTTTTGGGAGCTGTTTTTACTGAGGACGGCAGACACGATAGAGGGATGGCAGATGGCAAACACTGTCACATGCCAGCTGTCTCCACTACTAAGACACCACAAGATTTCCCACCAACCAAAAAAGCAGATCATAAATAGTATCTTCATCCAAACCTTGTGCTATCAATGCCGGACATATCCATTGAATAGGGCCCAGTATAGAACGTTAGCTACTTGCGAAAAGCTGTGACTACGAAAGGTCACTAACAACACCAGAAGAGACATAATCACCAATTTGAGTATTCGGAAGGAAGTTGGAACAATTCCCTGCCTACAGTACATTGAGCAACAGAGAAGGAATTGGTTTGACCCGGTTGTTAGATGCAAACAGACCACATTTTTCATGCAACCTTCTACAGGAGAACATCAGAAAGACGAGTCCAAGAGGTACACCGATAAAATGAGGATAGACAGTGTAACCGAGACCTGCTGTAAAATGGGGAAAAAGTTAGTCGAACCAGGAGAGAAGCGAAATCCAAAAACATACCACGACACTGGGCTACAACCCGGTAGAAAGTGAGACGACATTGGGATACTAGCCAGTAGAAAGTGAGACGACACTGGGCTACAACCCGGTAGAAATTGAGACGACACTGGGCTACAGCCCAGTAGGAAGTGAGGCGACACTGGGGTACAACCCGGTAGAAAGTGAGGCGACACTGGGGTACAACCCGGTAGAAAGTGAGGCGACACTGGGGTACAACCCGGTAGAAAGTGAGACGACATTGGGATACTAGCCAGTAGAAAGTGAGACGACACTGGGCTACAACCCGGTAGAAATTGAGACGACACTGGGCTACAGCCCAGTATTAAGTGAGGCGACACTGGGGTACACCCCGGTAGAAAGTGAGGCGACACTGGGGTACAACCCGGTAGAAAGTGAGGCGACACTGGGGCACAACCCGGTAGAAAGTGAGGCGACACTGGGGTACAACCTGGTAGAAAGTGAGGCGACACTGGGGTACAACCCGGTAGAAAGTGAGGCGACACTGGGGTACAACCCGGTAGAAAGTGAGGCGACACTGGGGTACAACCCGGTAGAAAGTGAGACGACATTGGGATACTAGCCAGTAGAAAGTGAGACGACACTGGGCTACAACCCGGTAGAAATTGAGACGACACTGGGCTACAGCCCAGTATTAAGTGAGGCGACACTGGGGTACACCCCGGTAGAAAGTGAGGCGACACTGGGGTACAACCCGGTAGAAAGTGAGGCGACACTGGGGCACAACCCGGTAGAAAGTGAGGCGACACTGGGGCACAACCCGGTAGAAAGTGAGGCGACACTGGGGTACAACCCGGTAGAAAGTGAGGCGACACTGGGGTACAACCCGGTAGAAAGTGAGGCAACACTGGGGTACAACCCGGTAGAAAGTGAGGCGACACTGGGGTACAACCCGGTAGAAAGTGAGGCGACACTGGGGTAAAACCTGGTAGAAAGTGAGGCGACACTGGGGTACAACCCGGTAGAAAGTGAGGCGACACTGGGGTACAACCCGGTAGAAAGTGAGGCGACACTGGGGTACAACCCGGTAGAAAGTGAGGCTACACTGGGGTACAACCCGGTAGAAAGTGAGGCGACACTGGGGTACAACCCGGTAGAAAGTGAGGCGACACTGGGGTACAACCCGGTAGAAAGTGAGGCGACACTGGGGTACAACCCGGTAGAAAGTGAGGCGACACTGGGGTACAACCCGGTAGAAAGTGAGGCGACACTGGGGTACAACCCGGTAGAAAGTGAGGCGACACTGGGGTACAACCCGGTAGAAAGTGAGGCGACACTGGGGTACAACCCGGTAGAAAGTGAGGCGACACTGGGGTACAACCCGGTAGAAAGTGAGGCGACACTGGGGTACAACCCGGTAGAAAGTGAGGCGACACTGGGGTACAACCCGGTAGAAAGTGAGGCGACACTGGGGTACAACCCGGTAGAAAGTGAGGCGACACTGGGGTACAACCCGGTAGAAAGTGAGGCGACACTGGGGTACAACCCGGTAGAAAGTGAGGCGACACTGGGGTACAACCCGGTAGAAAGTGAGGCGACACTGGGGTACAACCCGGTAGAAAGTGAGGCGACACTGGGGTGCAACCCGGTAGAAAGTGAGGCGAAACTGGGGTACAACCCGGTAGAAAATCAAATGACAAAGAACAGGAAAATGATGAGAATTGTTATCTTCGGCGTCCTGCAAAGAGACGTTCTCGCATCGTGTCGTAGTTTCCAGCGAGGCTGCGATATTTGCGTCTTTCGCCCGACACATCCAATTTCAGAGATGGGTGTCGTGTTTGCCTTCCTGCAACGATCCCTATTCTCTAAGCCAGACAACATGATAATACCCTGGGTCAACCTGTTTCCAGGGCCGACGCCTGTAGGTAGAATAAGTCCTGCCCAGCTCTGGTTCACTGACTTTGATGTAAACAGGCAGCGAAGAGTCGCTGGCTGATGTCAGCCCATTCACTTTTCAGCATCATCTTCCACAGATGTTCAGAAAATATGGAACTAACGACGACCATATGACAAGGCAGAGGGACTAGCAACAACTAGACAAACTGTCAAAGCGCCCATAAAGAAAGAAGGAAAAAGAAACTTACCCGAACAAATGGACAAAGGGAAACACACGGAAAGAGGTCTATATACATTTGGCAAGCTCCAATCCAAATAACTCACAAGAAAGAATCAAAGCAGCCGGCTGAAACCACAACCTATTCCACTTCACAAGCACCAGAACATAATCCAGCTACAAGACACTTCAGAGTTGTTTTTTGTTGTTGCTGCTAAAGTGTTTGCATCTTTGTATTCTACTGGCGTAGGCACGACGTCTGCCACTCGGACCGCAGCCTTTTAGGTCGTATCAGGATGAATTACCCAATGCTTGGATGCGCGTGTGCGTGGTAGTTAGGGCGCTTGCAGAGGTCCATCAAACTAAAGTTCAATGAAAGGGCCTCACCCTGAGGGCGCGTATGAAAGTTGTGTAAGAGTGTGATTGTTGGACAGAGTTGTGTCAGAGTGTGATTGTTGGACAGAGTTGTGTAAGAGTGTGATTGTTGGACAGAGGTGTGTCAGAGTGTGATTGTTGGACAGAATTGTGTAAAAGTGTGATTGTTGGACAGAGTTGTGTAAAAGTGTGATTGTTGGACAGAGTTGTGTAAAAGTGTGATTGTTGGACAGAGTTGTGTAAAAGTGTGATTGTTGGACAGAGTTGTGTAAGAGTGTGATTGTTGGACAGAGTTGTGTCAGAGTGTGATTGTTGGACAGAGTTGTGTAAAAGTGTGATTGTTGGACAGAGTTGTGTAAAAGTGTGATTGTTGGACAGAGTTGTGCAAAAGTGTGATTGTTGGACAGAGTTGTGTAAAAGTGTGATTGTTGGACAGAGTTGTGTAAAAGTGTGATTGTTGGACAGAGTTGTGTAAAAGTGTGATTGTTGGACAGAGTTGTGTAAAAGTGTGATTGTTGGACAGAGTTGTGTAAAAGTGTGATTGTTGGACAGAGTTGTGTAAAAGTGTGATTGTTGGACAGAGTTGTGTAAAAGTGTGATTGTTGGACAGAGTTGTGTAAAAGTGTGATTGTTGGACAGAGTTGTGTAAGAGTGTGATTGTTGGACAGAGTTGTGTCAGAGTGTGATTGTTGGACAGAGTTGTGTAAAAGTGTGATTGTTGGACAGAGTTGTGTCAGAGTGTGATTGTTGGACAGAGTAGAATTAGTGCGAGGTAAGAAGAGGAGAGAATTGGAGTATCCAGGTGGTGTCAGATATTACGTTACTCCAGATTGTCAGCTGATTATAGACGCATACGAAGCTGTTGATCATCATCTCTGTGTGTGCTCGCTGCTCGAAGCTCAACGTTAGGAAACGGTTCTTCCTCCACCGTCAGATAATTGAAACGAGGATGAACATCACTAAACAACAACTTACAAAGGCAAAGGCCACCGTCCATTGTAGTCAATGATGACATCATTTATTTTGCTTGCGCTATTTTTAGCAAGGATTAACTGCGCTACTTATTATCCTCACTCTCTTGTCTTGTGCCGCCCGAACGCAGTGGCAAGTCAAGGACAAGTAGATTAAGGGGCAACTACGAGATGCAGAGGACTCCGCATCAAGCACCCGTGAAAAAGACGGCGGAGTCTGGTGTCGAACCCACACCACCTGATCACGAGGCCGACGGCTTAACCACTTAGCCACGGAATCCCCAACTGACAACCACGTACATATACCATTACATGGTATTGGGCTGAATGACAAGAGCCCGGATACCGCTGTAACCGTAACAACAGCAACTGAATTGTGTTTGTGAAGCACAATGCAAAATGTGGAATCTTTCATTTATCTTGGTAGCAATGTAGACAAAGACGGAGGCACTAATAAAGATGTAAACATAATAATATAGGTGTCATTAGGTGTATTCAGCTGGGAAGTTTAAAATTAAAAACAAATTAAGCACAAGGCATAACCAAAACAATTTTCGAACCATGAAGGACAACAAAAAATAACCCAAAAAAAGTTGCGGACTTGCATCAAAGGGCGTATACGCAGAGCAGTGAGACTGGAATGGAATATGATCGCTAATAAAGCGCATCTGGGCAGTCACAGACAACTATCAGTTCAATTCGAGGTGATGGGACGGCCTTGGATAGATCACACATCAAAGAAACTAGGCTAAAGCACGAATTTTGTGTCTGGAAATTCACTATGCACAAGGCTTTGTGTCGACCATACTTCGAATGTTTTCGTTTCACATTTTGTCTTTAATTTAACGTCTTTGTAGTGGTTTAGAAAACTCTACAGTATCAGTATATAACCAGTTTCTTGGAGGGTGGTTTTAACAGATGTGCGAGTCCATCGTAATAGACTCAAACTCTAGAGCTAAGTAGACCCGCAGCCACTTAAGCGACATCTATAGCTGCTCTTAACAAACCAAATAGGGAAAGTTTCAAATAACCTAGATGTTTAAGGGATTAAGGGTAGATTATTTATTAGAATTTTGTCCGGGCAGCAGCTATTAAGTCTACTCTTTTCGATTTCCAACCGTCAAGGAATTTTAACGTGCTCCACACTGACACGGGAGTCCGATCTCACTAACCAGAGACCAGGGGAATTACCAGAAGATCCACGGAAAAACAATCCCGGTCTCCACCGTGATTCGAACACGCGACCTCCGGTACCCGAGACGGACACCTTTACCTCGAGACCACTAAGTCCTCATCGAGACCACTAAGTCCTCATCGAGACCACTGAGTCCTCATCGAGACCACTGAGTCCTCATCGAGACCACTGAGTCCTATTTCCTGGTAACATTGATGACCTTTCTTAAACACGTCAGTTCACACGTTGAATATCTGCTACCACGCGCCCTGGACAGAGGCCGTGGTTGGCACTGGTTAGCGCAGAGTCGGCATACATATGCTATTTATCAGATGTTTGCGTTCATGTTTGCTCAGATGCCGAAGCAGTGGTGACAGCAGAAAAGTCACAGCAGATGCTTTGTGACATGTTTTCTCGATTTCTCTGCCGAACTTACCGTTTGCTGAAAAAATGCGGCCCAAATTCGAGGTGACTTAATACAAGTTTTTATAAGATAATCAACACAATAGATCAATAAGACTATAACAATTGTGTTTCCTTCTCAATGCAATCATTTACAAGAACAAGAAGGCACAGCTACAAATTAACTAAATAAGGGTCCAGATCAGATATTAGCAAACCATTTTTTTAGTCCGAGAGTGGTGAATGCGTGGAATGCATTGTCATAGGAAGTAGTGGAGGCAGGGATAGTTTAAAGCATTAAATAATAGATTGCAATCAACATTATGATTTACTGTTATGTTGAGTGACCCAGGTGCTCAGCGGGTCTTTGTAGTTTCTAATGTTTTCTCATTTATTGTTTTTGGAACAGGTACTCAAAATCACGTTCATGTGCATTTAGATTTTATGTTCATCGTCTTCCAATTGTACGATTAAATACGAAGATTACCTGGAACTCTTGAAATAATTTCGCACACACCCTCCTCCCAGCTGCCGACCCTCACCACACACCCTCCCGCTATCCGCGTCGATCCACCCTATTCAATTCTATTCCACCTGGTTCGCCTAGCTCTATGGCACACTTGTTTCTGTGATCTATGCCGCGACCAGGCAAATCAAGATATGTAAATTGACCTTCCTATTTTGGGCTCTCTGTGGGCGCATTCTTGGCCTTCACCATGCGATCTCTTCACGAAAGATTAAACAACGGTATTTTCACAAGCGCCCGGCTAGAGAGCTACAAGTTTACATACCCTATGTTTATCTCTACCGGTTGTAGGTACCCGCCATTTTCATGTTATGTCTGGCTGGATGAATATAGGTAAGTATTTGCCATTGTTTTTGTGGTCATTCTGTTTTCGCTGTCCACTGTTGCTGTTGTTGTTAAATGTGAATAATAAGTAGGTTTACTCATTTGTGCCCCCTGAAAAAAGCGTTAGGTGTCGGCTTGCGGTAGCTTTTCTCGCATCCTGAGCGTGCCACTGAAGGTGGAATTTGGGCTCCTCTGGGCAGTTTTGCTATGCTTGGCTTCATCTTCGTGTCGCTCACTACTACGGGAATCACGCCGATCCCCACCTTGTTCGCCAGGCTGCCACAAAAAAAGCCCGCTTCCAGGGTGGACAACGAGGAAGTCGAGGTGTGGGGTCTTTGTCAGTATACATTGCGGAACCATGACTAATATGCCTGATCAGTATGTTTTGCCTGACCCTGACTAACATGTCTGATCAGTATATTTTGCCTGGCATTGACTAACATGCCTGATCAGTATATTTTGCCTGACCCTGACTAACATGTCTGATCAGTATGTTTTGCCTGGCATTGACTAACATTGCCTGATCAGTATGTTTTGCCTGGCATTGACTAACATGCCTGATCAGTATGTTTTGCCTGGCCAGACGTTAGTTTTCCTCATCTCACTATCCATTGTACTGTTCGCTTCTGTTCCCGTGTCCTTTCCAACAAAGCAGTATGTTCATATTTTTGTTCTGTTAAGAATTGACGTCATCGCGCTCAAGGCAGACGCATAGGTTTTCAATTCCTATCAGGAAATCACGAAGAGTGTAGATACTGACGCAGCTCGCTAGTTGCACCCATTCTAGCTCCGTCTTATATGACGCCTTTCTCTCTGCTGGACCTGCTTATCATTTCAACATCTTAAAATCTGTATATCGCTGTTTCCCCAACTGCTCTGTTTTCATACAAAAAGCGATCATTGATAAACTTCAAAATGCCACCTCTATCCCTTGCAAATGCCCCCACGTCGGGAGCCCATGCGGGCATGATGCCAGCTCTTTCATTCCCGCAATCCCCAGCATGACGACGGCAGTAGATCCACACAAGTTCACGTCTCTGCCTCTATTATGCACTGACTATTCCACATCCAGCCCTTAAGTGCATTCCGAAATATGAATTGAGAGTCGGACAATCGCATCCCTACTGAAAGAGGTCTCAAAACAGAAGTCACTGCCTCGATCCCCATTATGGTCTGAAACTAGACGTTGCTATCAATTATGCTATGTCCCTCTCTGCAACGACCCTGACTCTCACTCAAAAGAGAAGCCCTAACCGACTTTCTAACTACGAGGTATGTTCAAATGAAACCGGACCTAACTGCACCAAGTGAACATACATACGATGCGTATGATGACGTCACTTCAAGTATTACCAGCACATACCAACCATCAAGTTTGCACAATTAAATTTCAGACGCCCTTGTTCAGTGTCGCACTTGTTAAAAATCCCTCGGCAGTTGGAACTCGAAAATATTAGGCTTAACGGCTTAAAGGCCCGGGCAAAATGCAAAATGATTTGAAAAATGTACCTCAATCTATTCCTCGCCGGAGCTACGGAGTTTGTGTATTGTGCTGAGATATGGAGACGAACAGAGCACTTATGGGTTAAACCTTTGCAATGGCGTTGATTCCTCGACTAAATGAACTAAACTATATATAAATATAGACTAATATTAACATTAGCTCAGACAATATATAGGAGCAGATCATAAACTGTTCCGCTTGATAAAGATATTTAAACTTCATAGAACAATTATTATGTATATTAGGTACGAGTGGATAGCTGCTGTTGAGACCACAAACCTCCAAGCGTTGACCTGGATCTCTCTGTCCTGCTCGTGCCGGGGTTCAAGGCAATGAAAGAGCTGACATCATGGCTTCACAAGCTTCCATCATGGGCAAATTAGTGATGGATTGAAGTGATATTTTGAAATCAATCAATGACAGCCTGCTGGATGAGGACACCGCAATAGATAAAGCTGCAATCTACAGGCTGCAACATTTCGACATTAAACGAGGTTCGAGTGGGGCGCATAAGCGGACGGCGCAGGAGAGTGTACAACCATCGAGCTACATGGACCATCAGCATCCATACCTTACGCCATTTGATGAGAGAAACTGAGCACCTATTGGTATTCCAGGAGTGCAGTGACGTCGATTCTTAGAAACAGAAATAGTATATTCTGACAATAGGGGACTAGCTGTCTTCTTAGTTTCCTCGCCTAAACAATAAATCAGGTTCCCATTTACAGCACGGTTGACCACAGCGTGATGAAACCCGGGATTTCGCACGGTGTATTTGCGTGTAAATCCAGCGATCTAAGCGTGTCTGCTGAGACCGTTATCTAACTGCAGTTTTAAGACAGGAACCAGTGTCACCAGCTGGTTTTAATTTGTAGCATTCACTGTCAATATGTCCCCTCTGCTTGCACTTCATTGAGACGCCATATTTCAATTTGGAAGGTAAGTAATTGTCTGCGCTACTTATAGATTTTGTTAGGCGTCCGCTGTTGTATTTCTCACTTCTGCATATATTGCTTCTTATTCTCTCTTTTATTCTTTTTCTTCCTCTGCTGCTTCTTTTTCTTCTTCTTTTTCAACTTTAGTTTATTTGTTCTTATTCTTTTCTTTATTTTCTTTTTTTCATCACTATCTTCTTCTCCTTTATGTTCTTTTTATTCTTCTTCTTGGGCTTTTTTCATCATCTTCTTCTTTTTCTTCTTCATCGTCTTCTTCTGCATCATTCTTCTTTTTTTTTCTTCTTCTTGTCTTCTTCTTCTTCTTCTTCTTCTTCTTATTCTTCTTCTTCTTCTGTGTGTTCTTCTTATTCTTTTTCTTCTTCTGCTTTATCCTCTTCTTCTTCTTCTTTGTCTTCTTCTGCTTCTTCCTCTTCTTCTTTTTCTTTTTCTTTTTCTTCTTCCTCTTCCTCTTCTTCTTCAGCTTCTCCTTGTTCTTCTTTTCTTCTTTATCTTTTTCTCATTCTTCTTTATCTTATTGGGCTTATTTGTTCCAAATCTTTTTTCCTCTTTCTTCTTCTTTCTCGTCTTCTTCTTCGCCATTTCTTATGTGTCCTCTTCTTTTATTTCTTCTTAAAAATGACGCTGTGACGTTGTAGTGTCGTAGTTCACAGCAAATCTGCTAGGATGTGATATATGTGACTTCGGTCATCCGACTTCATCTGTATTGTTAGTTGTTGTTAGGTACCCGTTCTGCCATCCCATCGACACATGTAGACTACTAACAGTATATCATCTAAACTATGCCTTTGCCTGTGCTGATAACCGCTAAGCTGTCACTGTGTTACCGAATAATCGTTATTATCAGACGCGCTGTCGATTAGGTGTTTGCGATCATGGACCCCTCTCAACCACTTCTATCACGCGTGTCGTTTACCAACTCTGTTGTTGCTTTTCGTCCATGCCATTCTTTCAGGCTGTCCAACATATTCTCTCTCTGCCTTTCTCTGTATTTCAGGCTCTCTAACATATTATCTCTCTGCCTTTCTCTGTCTCTCAGGCTGTCCAACATATTCTCTCTCAGCCTTCCTCTGTCTCTCAGGCTGTCCAACATATTCTCTCTCTGCCTTCCTCTGTCTTTCAGGCTCTCTAACATATTATCTCTCTGCCTTCCTCTGTCTCTCAGGCTGTCCAACATATTCTCTCTCTGCCTTCCTCTGTCTCTCTCTCTGTCTCGCTATCTTCCCCGTTGTCACAGTATGCTCCAAACGGCTTCTTTTGATAACATGCCAGAACAAGTATTACTGCCGTGTTTTGATCGTTGCTTTGAGTTGTCTTTGTGTTTGTGCTTCTTTGAGTACTGTGTTGTTAGTCTTTCTTGTAGTCAATAGGATCCGTAGCATTCTTCTGTAAATTCACTTCTCCGTTGCTTTCGCAGATCTATCCTCTTGCTTTGCTGATTGTCCATGATTCACTGCCATATGCCAGTACTGGTTTCACGTAGTATTCAAGGGCTCTCTTTCACAGTTCCAGCGACAAAGTTTAGTTTGCACAATATCCCTTTCATGTTCTGGGAAATTGATTTTTCTTGGACTCTTCTGCATTTTATTTCAAAATAGCATCTTCCATCTGATGTTTTGTATGTGCCCATGTATTTCAACGTGTTAACTTGTCTCAATGCATTCCTCTGCTTTGTCGCAGCATTTTGGAGAGTGCGGTGTCTTAGTCACTACCATCACCTCCGATTTCTTTTTGCTTAAGCTGTTATTTTCACTATGCTGAACAACCTTGTTTACTATTTCCTGCAAGCTGTTTTCTTTCTGGGCTATCAATACAATATCATCAGAACATTGAAACATATCGGATCATAAAACAGCTCTCTTGTTGATGTAGACCAACATCGATGATCTGCCCAAACCTTCTGGAAACATGCAATATGGATGACATGTTGAGGGGGGAAAGGGAGGGGGGGGGATAACAAGGCAATCCAGATGGCTGAACATTGGATATATGGCGCAGGGGAAGTAAGTAAGAATAGTGGCAGTCCATCGCACGTGATGATAACAACAGCAGTCAGACATATTGTGTTGCACCTCATCGGTGAGTCTGGAGGTGACTGTGAAGTCCAATTCTGGTACGGAAACCCGTTCTACACATGCAGTATTTCTGGTCAGAATTGGACAGGTGCGTTTCAGTTGTTTTGTCTATTCGCAAAGTGCGTTTTATCTATGTTTCGTAGGTTCGGAGTTTTCTCAGTAATGGAAGTGTCTCTTATGGTGATTCCACGCCATGCCTTGCGGTCTTGTGCGAGGCATTCCCATGAGTTTACATTGATATTGAAGCGTTTTTGAGAGAGTCTTTGAAGCGCTTTTTTTGGTCACCGACCAGACGCAGGCGCTCTTTCAGCTCACCAAACATTAGTTGTTTGTGGATGCGGTTGTCTGACAGGCGCACGACGTGGGCGGCCCACCTAATCTGGGTCTTTTGCAATAATGTGTGGATAATCTGCATTTTTGCCTTCATGTAGATTTCAATGTCTGTAACCCCGTCTTGCCACTGTATTTTGAACAATCTACGGAGTCAGCTTGTATGGATGTGATTTATTTTCCTAGTATGCCTGCTGTAGACAGTCCCCGACTCACTGGCATACAGAAGAGTGGGGAGTACTACGGCTTGATAGCCTTTGAGTTTCGTACCAAGACTTAAACCCCTAAGATTCTAAACGTTATTGCGCAGCCTCCCAAAAACTGCACTGACCTTGGATATTGTGTTTACTGATCTCAGAGTCAATTATAGTTTCCCTGGAAAGAGAGCTGCCAAGGTAAGTGAAGCTGTCTACTGATTGGAGGCTATCGTTCTAGACTCTGATATCTGGATCGCGATATACATCACTTGAGGCAGGCTGAAACATGACTTCTATTTTTGTTTAGTATTAATTGTAAAGCCGAACATGTCACGGGTTGTAGACAACATGTCCAGATATATCTGCATGTTTCTTTCGGTGCTGGCAGCGAGGGCACAGTCTGCAGCGAAAAGCAAGTTTGAGAAAAGTAAGTAGGTAAGCTGTCATTGTGTGAGGTCTTGTTGTATGGACGATTCCACTCACCACCCGTAGAAGGTATGTCTACATCATTAACATGGCCTCCTAACTATAACTGCAACATACCACTACGCATCTCCGCAACTGGATAACATATACCGGACCTCACATGTCTGCTGGTTTCGAGCGTGAGACCCCTTCTCCAACATTTCTCTCGTTAGACTTTTAACAGACTGCATGTCGCCCGTCGTCTTTAGTAAATCTGTTATTACTTCAAGTCGCCTAAACCCAAACATACAGCGTAGACATCTGGTAACGCAGGTCAGAATCATGGACATTCTAATCTCAGCGAAACCCTGCTGTCTGTAACCATCCTGTAAACAATATAGGCGAGCAGAGTGTCTGCAAGGTGTATCTAGTTACAGCTAAGCACCGGTTGGGAATGGAGCTTAGCCCGTAACGACGAAATCCTTCTTTGTTCCCATCAGACAAGAGGATGGGGGCCACCGCAGCGTTTCGGCGTCTTGCAGGAAGCCTGTCGTAAACAAAGTATCTGCGTTAGCAGTGATGGTTTCTGATGTTATATGCCTCGTACGGTAAAGATAGTGGAATAACTCTCTCCATATTAAGCTTTTGTTCCAACTGCACCATTTGGGTTTTTGTTTATATTTCTTTGCCTTCTTCAGTCCTCATCTTTACTTCCTATTTCTTCTTCTCATTCGTCTTCTTTTTCTTCTTATTCTTTTTCGTATTCTTCCTTTTCTTCTTGTTCTTTTTCTTCTTCTTTTTCTTCTTCATCTTCTTCTTTTACTTTGTCGTTCTTCTTCTTTAATATAATTGTTTAAGCATTTTACTTCTTCCCTTCATTCTGCTTATTCTTCTAGCAACATTACAGCTTTTTTAGTTTTGGTTAATCAATCTTCATTCATTTTAAACATCCATTTTTCTTACACATTTCATCAGATCTGCAGCACCACAATAAAATAGTGTCCTTGGAAATGTTATTTTATTTCAAATTGTTTGAAATATTTTACTTTTTTTTGGTTTAGATATCAACGATAATAATTTACAGAACATAATCTTCTCTGAAATCTTCAAGATCTCTATTTTTCACATACAGACACATTTGATTGTCCTTGATTGGTATTTTGTGATAGAAACATACTTTCAACTGATTGCTTTGATTTTTGTTGTTGTTTCATGCCCGCAGTGAGAATGTTTACTCGTTTGTGCTCCTTGATAAGGGCATTAAGTGTGCTGATGAAAGTGGACTGGCGTCTTCCAGACGATTATGCTATGCGTGGCTTCATTTCGGCATCGCTCACTACTACAGGGATTACATCGATCACCATTTCGTCATCGAGACTGCGTTAAAGACATGTTTCAAGGGAACACTACAAGGAAGAGAGATTTGCAGTTCTGATCATTTTGCTATGATTGACGCTAACGAGACGATTTTTGTCAGTATGCTTGTCTGACCTGTCTATCGTCTCAGTTCCCTTTTTTAACTAATAAAAATAAATCATTCAGTCATTCAAAATCTAGCAGTTGCCTACTGAACATAGCCCCACCCCCCTCCACCGTCCCTAGAAATATGAACAAACCTTTCCTATCCTGAGCCATCCACGCCAGCTCTGTCCATTTTTTTCCTGATGTCTTTATGTTTGTCGAATTTTTCTCCATGAGTGTTCAAGTCTGCTTGTAATTCTCTTGCACTGTTGGTTCCAAAACAGAGCACATCTTGTAGTGATACCAGCTTTATTCAATGACTTACTTCACATTTGAGTTTATGCATTGTCGGTGCTGTCAGATTATATTGTTAAGACGGAAACAAAACTGAAACCTACGCAAAAAATAACAATTTCCATCAGGGACAAATATAAATAAGCTAACAAATCCAAAAGGAACGAATGCATACAGAAATGTGTTATAGAAACTCATAGATGAGTTAGGAAAGTATTTAGTGGGACCTCGTCGTTTCTTTCATCTCCTTCTTGTGCCAGGTCCATCTAAACATCTTGTCCTGCTCATGAATGTGTTCATTACTCTATTTTATGTTTTCGTCCTTTCCTCTATGATCTGTTAGGTCCATTTCTTTGCGGCTTGTTAGTCCTGATAATTCCATTTCGGTTGTAACGTAGGTTTCGTTTCAGTTTATGTTGCAGCGCGGTATCAGACAATACCTATAAATTGTATTGTGTTTCACTTTATTTTAATTCTTGGCAAATCCACCTCCGCCCTATGTTATCAGAAAGGAGGTAGACACACCTATCACCTGTCTGGTTCTGGCCTAGGTTGGCAGGAATGCCGCGGTAAAAGTAAGCCACACCCCACCCCCACCCCAACAGCGCTATTAATTACTTTAGATTGCACAAGAGCTAATTGCTTAGAAAGGGCTGAATATTGAAAAGAGAAAATAACAAAGAAGAAGAATCAACAGTACCGCCGCATGCTCGCTTTATTTTTTAAAATTCTAAGATCTGTGTACTGCGCGTAAATTTGTCTTTATTTCTAGACATTTCCTGACGCAATGAAAGCTATTCTCGCGATTGATATGATAAATTTAACCTATTCTTAACTTAACATCTTTATACTGGTTTAGAAGACTCTGTAGATTATGTATACACACATTTTCTTAGAGAGCGGTTAACCAATGTTGCGAGCTCATTTTAATAGACTCATACACTAGAGCAAAGTAGATCCGCAGCCTGTTAGGCGCCATATATTCTGCGGTTCGCAGATGTTGGGACCTACATTAACTTATGTGTGTCCTTTCTTTTTTCCCTCTTTAATTTCTAAAGATGTTTTGAAGCTTTCTTTCCCTAGACAATCACCTGAGGTGCACATAACAGAAATGTCCTGACAAAAACCATCCCCTTGATCTCCATTCAACTGACACACAATTATTACACCTCACATATAAATTTATTCAGAACACTGAGGTTCACAAGAATAAAACAATTCAAAGGATCGTCAGATACATCAAGATTTGTGTAATCTATAGTGATCTTTTTGATAGAAGCACTTAACACAGTTGGCTCAGGAAGCCTAATGCTTACATTTTCAGAAAAAGACAGATCTACATCTGCTGCAGGTTTACTGAACAACTTTTTACTTGTAAGCGTATTGCCACAAAACCTTCGTTTTCATTTCCTACTTACACTCTGTTTGTTCGCCATTGTATATGAGAGCTAATATTGCTTTTACGTTGGTCTTAATATTGAAAATATACTGACAATTTTGTTTTTCTTCAGATTTATCTATAGCTGTTTCAAATTGTTTTATCTCGTGTCAAATTAATCTAAGAATATAGAGTGATTTCCCTTCACTAAGACTTTATGTAAATGTTCAGTGAATGAAAACTTCGCATTTTAGGCTTAGTCAGAGAATTAATTTCTTTGCTTTAGCACCCCCACCCCCCCCCCCCCCACCCCACCCCCCCCCCCAAAAAAAAAGTGTTCACAACATTGTTTATATCCGTTGCTATGATAAACAAACAATACTTCATTTTGTTGAAAAAAACAATGTATCAATCTTTTGGATGTAATTTGTGCATAGTTTTTGGGTAGATAAATGATTGTAGAAACCTATTAATAAGAAAATGAAACTTTGATATTTTGGTCGATTTTCTTGCTTTCCAACCTACAACCTACCTTAATAACAAACCACCTAGCCATGGTCGGTGTTATACCATTTCATACAGTTAGTCGCGTCTTATTACATGCTCTCTGTGAGCCAGTGCTGCTATTCTTACCGTTGTCGTTCACAATGGACCACACTGGGTTTCTATATCTCTATATGTCCCTTTTTCTTTGTCGATATTGTTATCAAGATACATGATTAAACCTCCCCCTTCCACCTCAGTAGCGCAGTGTCACTGAAGATATAGCGCTTGTCGCTAGAGGCTGTCATTGTCTTTATCTTTGTATTTTCGCAGTGCATCATCAGTCAATATGTCTGTGATCGTTGAACAAGTACATATATTTTATTGTGTATCTCTTTGAAGTTTTGAGGCAGAAAAAAGAAAAGAAATACAAATTCGAAATGAGAAATGAAAAGCAGTTTCTGGATTGACATATGTCATCTGAAATGGAACGTTACACTGCTGTATTATTACTCATCAGAGACCACTAATGACAAAAAAACTAATATTTTGACATGTGAAAACGTATACTTATTTTTGCCATTAAAAATAAATTATAAAAGTGGAAACAATGAAAGTAAAATTGCTGTTTCTGAAATTTATAGTTGATGTAAATTTGAAGGACGGACGTTTCAAATTTACTTGCATCACTGATCTTCTTCGTTTGAAAACGGAAGCACTTTATTCTCTCTGACGTAGTTTCGCAATTATTTATATTAAAATTTATTCAATGCCTAACGGGGAACTGGAAATATGAATTTAAACAATAAAAATACACGTCAGACGAAAGTAAAGTGCAGAAAAAAGTACATTTTTTTACTTTAATAAGGGGTGGGGGGGGGGGGGGGGGGGGGGGGGGGGGGAAAGAGTTATCAAAGTGCATAAAGGTTGTTTTTTTTTTAATTTTGAAATTATTGTTCCGAATTTTCCAAAAAATTATTTTAAATATTTCTAACCACCCCATTCCCCTTTCCCCTTTCCTCCCCCCCCCCCCCCCCGCTACACTCCGTCTAATAAAGTCCTATTATTAATTACAATAATAATACAAATGTTAATAAAAATAATAATGATAATACGTTTTCACCGTGGAGTACGTGAAGAAGATAACATTTCTCTAAACTGAAAGTCGTAAAGACGAGGAGAGTGTCTTCCCAGTACCCATACATCAACAACCAACAGTGTGGCTGACTACCAATGAGATAGAGAGAGGACCTGCAGCACGCCCTTGGACAATCATGGCAACTCAAGGGTGAAGGACAGACACGGATTCAACCAACTTTTGACTATCTGGCAATTGACAACTTTGCATGATTGAATACCAGGACTGACTTTCTCAAGAAATATACTAACAACAATATTATAAAACCAGGACTGACTTTCTCAAGTAACTATATTAATAACAATGTTATAAAACCAGGACTGAATTTCTTAAGTAATTATACTAATAAAATGTTTTAAAACCAGGACTGAATTTCTCAAGTAAATATAGTAATAAAATGTTATTAAACTAGGACTGAATTTTTCAAGTAATTATAGTAATAAAATGTTATAAAACTAGGACTGAATTTTTCAAGTAATTATAGTAATAAAATGTTTTAAACCAGAACTGAATTTCCCAAGCAATTATACTAATAACAATGTTATAAAACAAGGACTGAATTTATCAAGTAATTATACTAATAACAATGTTATAATGAAACTAGATGCTTTTTCATGCCGTTGTCTGCGCTTTGGAAATCGCTTGTCTGCACTGAACACACACACAGTGAAAGTAATCTAGACATTTCGTTTTACTTGGATCAGTTTTGTTTACAATACAAGTGGGAATGCCATGCATGTATCATAGTGTCAATACCGTCCACGTGACGTGGTGTCCTTGGCTTACACATATCGTAGGCGTAATGTCGTTGTCTGCTACATAACGCAGTGTCGTTGTCTTCCATGTAAAATTAAAAAGCAAAGGCGGGAAAGCCATCAAAGTCATTTTTAATTAAGAAACGTCCAAATCAGGAGCAGATAGCGGAAGTGAACAAAGAGCACTCTCTACTGGAGTTTAATGTAGATAAACGTTCAGTCATCGATATAGGTAGATCCAATATGGAACATAATTACATAATGAGAGTGAACAATATTAGAATGATAGAAAAGGAGAGGGACATATCGGTTATAATAGATCATACATGTAATTAGTACACATGGATATATCGGTTATAATAGATCATACAGGTAATTAGTACACATGGACATATCGGTTATAATAGATCATACATGTAATTAGTACACATGGATATATCGGTTATAATAGATCATACAGGTAATTAGTACACATGGATATATCGGTTATAATAGATCATACAGGTAATTAGTACACATGGATATATCGGTTATAATAGATCATACAGGTAATTAGTACACATGGATATATCGGTTATAATAGATCATACAGGTAATTAGTACACATGGATATTTCCTCTCTTTCCAGGAGTGGTATTAGAACATGTGAATATGTATGCTGTTCATGTCGTTTCGTTATCCGTCAATTCGTTACACGTCGCTCATCTAGATAACCAATTAACGGCGTATAACGAGGTATAACTGTGTAAGCAGGCGATCAAGAACAAGATGGAATAAACAACTACTGTAAGGACCTAAAAAGTAGTTGCCACTGTAAACATGTTGTCTCATGGCAGTCTAGTGATCCATATAAGGGTGAGTTTACTGAGTTTGCATTACATCCAGGTGAACTCTGTCCACCATCTCAAGTACATTTTGAGTTTTGAGGTTGTTGTTGTTGTTATAATTATTGTTTTGAATGCTCTCACAAAGAGAACGATTTATTGTTTTGTGAGCCATGAAAAGGGCGAAAGTGGTGGGTTGCGGTAACTTTTATCACATCAGGAGGGGTGCTAATAAAGATCGAAACCGGTCCTCCAGATGGCTGTGCCATGCAAAGACTCAGCTACGTGTCGCACACTACTGCTGAAATCAACTCAGTTCACTACCTCGGTAACCAGGCTGCTATGTGAATAGACCTCTCCAAGTGGTACGAGTGTGGAAGTGAGGTTATGGTCTTGGCCAGTATATTTTACCTGACCCAATTGCACATGTCCAATCAGTTTGTTATGCCTAACGAGACGTTAATGGTCTCTCCCCATGATGTGAGGAGAGTCATTGTGAGTAAGTAAGTTGCCCATCGCAAGCGAAGATGGCGACATCATCAGACTGTCACTCGCCCTGAAGGTGTAACTTGCACTGAATTTGGATTGTAGTGAGATAGAAGCTGCGCTGGACATCAATCTCACTCTCTCGTCCAGTGGCAATACATACAATCAAGACGACTGGAAGTAGCTCAAGATGCAGACATTCAGGTCGTACAATCCGTGAGACCAGGGGTCGCTTGAAACTTGTGGGAGTCGATCGTCCACCATTTCCTTGACGATTTGAGAGGCGAAAGTCGTACCTCTCGACAGCAGCAGCCCCCACACGTAGACTAGAAGACGTACTGCTGACCAGTGTCCACATCTGTAGGTCTTGGTAAGGGGCCATTAACCCATGGCTGAAGAGAGATTCCGGTCGTGGCATGCAATGAAAATGGACTCTTATCCGAGTAGGTCGTGCACACCAACAAATGACGATGCGCAATCTGTAGTGACGTCCTATCCAACAACGTGTATTCTATTACACACGAAGAACAGATCGTGTTTCTCCCAATTACGAGGAAAATTACACACACAGGCTTCCTGTGAATAGCGTAGGACGTGCTAGCAGATGATCGCCACACAACACTACGCCCCATACATTAATTGGACCGAACAAACCACACAGAAATCGCAGACCATGAGAGCAGCTGTTGCTTGGTCGCCATCTTACCGGAACCAATAACCAGAGAGTCATTGTAACCCATTAACAAAGACATTTGTCAGGAGTAGCTAATTCAAGCACATGTGGCAAAAACTGCAACAACAACAGAAACAACAACCTTACAGTACATTATGGTTACTTCACTCGTTATGTCTGTTTTGTTAACATGTGTATCACCTTAATCTCCCGCTGTATTGACTTCTCTCGCGGTATTTCCAACAGAGTTGTGCCTGTTATTACATCTGGTCATCAGATACGAAGTTAGTGCTTGAGATTTCTGTGAGATTCCACATTTGTAGACCGTTCTCCCGGCTGTGTATATTAGAGTCAAAACCAGAGATTCTCAAACCGTAGTTCGTGTCATTTCGTTAGCTTCTTCTTCTTCTTCTTATTCTTCGTTTTCTTCGTTCTTTCGATCTCAATCTCTCGCTACCGTCCCCAAAAAGGAATTTGCAACTAGCAGAATGTAGTCCAGAGAGCGGAATGCGTTGTGTTGTAATTTACAGCTTTACTGCGATATTTGCACCTTTCCGTCTAAAATATCCGACTTCAGCAGGCATATTTGGAGTACAGAGTTGCCTTCCCTCTTCAATCCCTTCTCCTCAGCCAGTCTGCCCGGTTGAGCCTGTTATCAAAGATAACTTCGTGGAGGTGTACAAGGGTCTGGACAGCTAAGGGTCGCTCATCGCTGCAGTGCATGCCCAACTCGGCGGCTTGATCCCGTTTCATTACCTTGAATAGAATACAACCCGGAAAATGACAGCATTTACACACATTGCAGAGATGGACATTTAAATATATATTTTCAGACACAGAACGGGACAATGTAGACTCAAGGACCACCTCCACAATACAGGTTTTAGAGACACTACCAAATGCAAACCACCCAAGCAAACACCAAAACATATCTTGCAAGATTACACCACATATGCAGATCAAAGGGAGGCAGTCTAGCCTAGGGAAGCTTGATAAGCTGTGGGAGACTGCCGAAGACCTCAAACGCACATTCTCCCTCGTGAGCCTTACAGCGCTAGAAGTACAGCATAAGTTGATCGAAGAAGAAGAAGAAGAAGAAGATGAGGAAGAAGAAGAAGAAGAAGAAGAAGAAGAAGAAGAAGAAGAAGAAGAAGAAGAAGAAGAAGAAAAAGAAGAAGAAGAGAAGTCGATTGGCTTGAATGAGAGAATGAGCATTGTTTTATTATTTTCTAAAGCTTTATTGTACCGGTCATTTCTGAAATGTGTTTCGTACATATAATTAACATGGAAATTACATACTTGCATATATGGAAACGAAATGGAAAATAGTCCGTGAAACCGACTTCACCTGGGGCGTCCTCAAATGCGATCGTCTTCTTTCGTTGATGTAAGTGTCGACAACAGATCACGATCTCAATAGTCCCCGATGCAGCTCTGATAATTACTTCTGACTTTGTTAGGTATCAATTTACAGATGGGTGATGCCAGAATAATAACCATTGACACGTTTCGACAGATATAGCAAAGTGTGCCATGCATTTTATGAGAAAGGGCGAATTTGCCAAATATGTCAAATGTATATTCTGTCAGACATGTCAAAAGGAGGTTTTGTCAAAGAACCTTAGAGTGAAAATATCTACTGAGTTTTTGGTTTTCTTTTTCCTTTGCTGTGTCGTCGTTTCGCTTAACCGTGTTGCAAACGCTTCTTTTCAGCCGGCACAAGGTGGCTTTTCTGGGTACATCTCCACTTGGATTGGTATAATCAAGACTACTACGGGAGATTCATGCGTATGACCAAACCGCAAGACGGTATAAACGCTTAACCATCCGCTTAACCATATGCCTAACCACCAACTTAACCACCCATTTAACCACCCGCTTAACCATCCGCCTAACCACCAACTTAACAACCCATTTAACCACCCGTTTAACCATCTGCCTAACCACCAACTTAACCAAACATTTAACCCCCGTTTAACCATCCGCCTAACCACCAACTTAACCACCCATTTAACCACCAACGTAACCACCCGCCTAACCACCAACTTAACCACGCATTTAACCACCCGCTTAACAACCAGCTTAACCACACTATCAAGGAGACCCAGACATAAAAATGAGGTCCATGTCACACAAACGTTTGAGAACCTCTGCTGCATTAACGAGGTAAATGATGACACTCTGTCCCAAACTCAGAACAAATGAGTTACCGTCTGGGCCTGGGATTTTGTCTGCAACTATTGCGACTGTGTTCTGTATTATTGTCCTCTGTAACTACCGCGTGGAAAGTTAACTGCCAACTGAAATGTGTATACCGCGTCGCTAAGGTTACACAGTTTAGAGTCACACGATTGCTAACTGGTGTTGTTGGGTGGTTCGGTTCCTATAAATGTCGGTATAGATTCTAAATATAAATATTTATAGCCAGGTGATTTCTGGTGGAAATAAGAAGTCACTGGTTGTGTACTCGTAGGCATGGCGGTATCGACAGAGCAGAGAGGTTTACGGATTATAGGGAGCATTTTAGTTTTCGTTGGCATTTTTTCACGAATATGGAGTTCTTTTCCCTATCTTTAATCATTGCTTATATATCTTAAATTCTTTATTTCATTTAATCTTTCTCTGTTATTGTTCTCTTTATATATATATATTAATATATATTTCGCTTTATACTGTTACGCTTTTTAGTGTCAGATTATTAAGAGATCTCTAGACCGAGCCAGACTGTGTGCCTGATGCACTGTAGCATTCACCGTCTAAGATATTTATTTAAGCCACATTTTTCGGGGTCTACTTTTCGCTTTGAATCCGTTCTATCTTAATAGCATTGCTGGTTGGGGGGTGATGATGTGTGGTAGTATTCTTGTTATGGCCAAACTATTTTAGTTGATGTCTTCTGATGTAGTCTAATACTGGTGATGTTTCCACTAGTCTCCTGATGTCACCGTTCCTGATCATGTCTCTCCTTGTTACGCCCAATATTATTCACAGGAATTTCATTTTTACTGTTCCAATGTGTCGTTTTTCATTTGATGTTCGTGTCCAGTTTTGACATTTTTGGCATAGTGCCGGGTGGAAAATAGTGTTACATAAAGCCATTAAGGTATGTATTGTCACGTGATTGCAATTAAGTATAGATGGTAATTGCCCATTGATCTGATTAGCCTTGTTGCATCTTTATTGGATTTTTGCTGTGATTCTTCCGTCTGTTGATAACGTGCAAACTAAATTGTTCACATGTTTGATTTACTGTTTTTCAAAGAAGATCTTGATGTCTCCGACTATTCTAGATATGTTCATATATCCTTCATTCGTTCGCTTATATGTCCTTTATTTTGTTCTTTTTTTTCTGCCGTGTCTCTCTATTTCATTTATTTCTTTTACTTAATGTTTTTTTCTGTCCTTTCCTTTTTTGTTTCTATTCGTTTTCTATTGAGCTGTTCTGCACAGATCTGGACTCAAGTCCGTCCATCCTCCTGGCCCTCAACTTTCACCACTCCTATACATAATCCTGCACACATTCAACCAAACTTGTAGTGTTAGACCTACCCTATTCCGACTCCCGCAAATTCTCGAGCGTTGTCAGCCATTCACTCTGGCACCAGAAGCCTGGATACCATGCGAGCAGTCAGTTAACGGGTACAGCGGCAAGTACCACCCATTCCACTAAAGTGCCTGACAGTACACACATGTTACTGTGGATTTCCTGTTATTATTTGTAGCAGACGACGGGCAGACTTACTGAGTAATTTTCAAAGACGTGAAACCCTCGTTCGCAATGGATATACACTTGTTATTTCTCCGTTATTTCTACTACCGATTCTAATACTGCTGGTAATTTTGTGTATGTTTCATTTGCCCGAATAAAGTGTTGATATGTGGATTAATTATTAAGCTAAAAACTGTGTTTTGCTTACGCGGATCCCAAGAAACTATAATGAGTCGCTAATTTGGGGTTCTATACTTAGCGTTCTACGGGGGTGATCGTTATTTATGGATCACATATCAAAGAAACGATTTAAAACAAATATAGACTTCTAATCTCATATATATATATATATATATACAAGGGCTTGTTATACGTCTTTACCCTGACCATGAAGTAGTAGGAGGTGAATGTTGAAATTTGGCACAGTGCTTATTCCTTCTCAATGTAGCCACTTGAATTTAAACATTTCTGCCATCTCTACGTGACCTTGAAAAGACCTTCACAATAAAATAACCTATTCTTTCGAACTAAACCAGTTATCACAAGCCAGTATGACATCTTCGTCACTGTCAAAATGATTTTCTTTCAACTGTTTTTTAAGTTTTGGGAAAAGAAAAAAGTCTGATGGAGCTAAATCCGGAGAATATATGGGTGTGGAAGAATTTTAATATTCAAATCGTTGGCTGTTTGCAGCACAAGCCTTGTTTTATGGGAGGGCGCGTTAGGGTAAAGACTTATGACAAGCCCCTTGTATATATATATTTGTTCAGTTTTTATATATATGTTCAGTTCAGTTCAAGAAGACTAACGTCTGGTCAAGTGACACATACTGATCAGACAAACTATACGGATCAGACATGTTAGTAAGGTCCAGGCAAAATATACTGGCCAGGACCTTCACCTTGTCTTCCCCATAGTTTTCTCTGGGAACAAAAATGTTATACGGCTTTTTCCCAATTGCTGAGGTAGTCGAGAAGTTTTAAAGGTCGAGGATTACAGGTCACTTCGCTACTGCTGTCACCACGTCGTGTGCTGGCAATGTTTGTTTACATCACCCCGAACAGAAAAACAATATATGCTATACCTTCGGATTAGAATAGCTGCCCTCCTTGTCGACAGGCCTGCATGGAAACCTTCAGCCACCCGCTGTTTTCCTAGCAGCATAGCAACCGAGGTGAGGGATCGACGTGATCCCCGAGGTAGTGAGCGACACGCAGATGGAGCCACGAGTTGCACAACCGCCCTGCAACACACCGGTCTATCAGCAACAGCAGGCTCGGGATGTGAGGAAAGCTACAACAACCCGTCACTTAACGTCCTTTTCAAGGCTCACAAAATCATACTTTTTGTAGGCATTCCACAACAACAACAACATCTCAGCATCAAACGTCAGCTGCAATGGATCGCCAGTGTATCTGCAAATACCAACACACATATGCACATGACAACATATATACACAAATCCACATATGTGTACAAATATCGACATATGTGTTTACATTCTCATTCGTGTGTATACATACACGAATCGATTCGTTCAGACGCATTATCTTCTTTTACCCAATCCGATCAACATCCAGACACTCTGAACAACATCCAGATACTCCAAACAACTTCCAAATACTCCAAACAACATCCAGACACTCTGAACAACATCCAGACACTCCAAACAACATCCAGATACTCCAAACAAAAACCAGACACTCCAAACAACATCCAGATACTCCAAACAACATCCAGATACTCCAAACAACATCCAGATACTCCAAACAACATCCAGACATTCCAAACAACATCCAGACACTCCAAACAACATCCATACACTCCAAACAACATCCAGACACTCCAAACAACATACAGACACTCCAAACAACATCCAGACACTCCGAACAACATCTAGACACTCCAAAGAACATCTAGACACTCCAAACAACATCCAGATACTCCATAAACATTCAGCGCTTTGTAATGCCGGGGGTTCAATTAAACCTATCTAGGGGGATCCGGTGCATTTATCATTTCCACTATTAATAAAGCTGTAACCTTGAACGAGAAGATCAATAGTTGACTGAACAATCCAAGACCTATTCAAAGTTTATGAATATACTGAGGTGGTCTCGCCAACAAGACTTCTGATCATTCGATAAATGAATATTACAATATATACAGGTCCTTACAAAAGCGCTCGTCAGCTCGTCTGTGACGAGTAGAAATGTTTGCTTGACGAGTTAAAAAAAGTGTGTTTTTAATCGTTCATTATGTTATAATTCGTTACTGCATAACGACTGTCGCATGATTATTAATAATATTACGGTTGCAATAGATTGTACATAAGCTGGTTTATGATGGTGAATCTAAATGGAACGTCACAATTTAAACCTACTAAGGCCATCGATAAATGATACTACAGTGCTAAAACTACCAAGCATGTTCAAGGACACACATCATGCCTCTGACAATAGTGTAATTTTACTTAAGAAGAAATATATTAATGCTGTGTAAGTAATACAATATATTTGAGTTTGGCATGCATTGTTATGAAGAAATAATGGTGAATTCGTGCCTAGTTTAAATTTAACATAAATTGCATGACTGTAGTCCGACCATGCTGTCTTATGAAATTTTTTACTGACTAGTTAGCCACCCTAAAATTTGTCAAGACCTGAATATATATATTGGTTTGTTATATGTAAATTAAGCTGCATCAATATGCAATATTTTGTGGGCCTTATAAACCATGTTAGCTTACCTCAGTAAATGGTAACAAGAAATTCATTAATGATACGACGAGTATCTGGATAGCGGAATGGTATACTACTTGTTTATCACATTATTGGGAACTGGTTCCGTTAAAGTTATAGACACGTTCTGCTTAACCCAGCTTTAAATGGTTACATGTTAATGTTCAGAAAATAAAAGCAACGAAGGCAAGAACTGGATACCACACTTAATAACACAATTGAGGTCTAGTACATCGTCGTTTCTCTAACACTTCATCCTTGATTGTCTGTTGTGGGACTTCTTTTATGGTTACCTTGAATAATATTACAAATTTAGTTTTTCTTATCTCGGTTTCTCCTACAGATTAGAGAAGTCATGGAATTGGCATGCTTCAAGTATTTGGAATTATATTGCGGATTTATTGGAGCACGAACAATTGAAATATTAAATAAATAGCGGGTCTCTTCACAAAAAACAAAAAAACTATAAATAGAAAAAGAAAAAGAAAAGAAAAAGTGACTTTACCCAATTGGGAAATCGATGTTTTTTTCAAAGCCTCGATTCTACAGGTCGTTTCACCACTGCTGTCACCGAGTCGTGTGCTGGATGCTTTTGTTTATTTTACCCCACAGTAAAATTAAGCCAACTAATTAGGGACGCGCACTAATTAGCAAATGATAAATTGATGAATGTATTGGCAGCATGATTTTGTCTTTAAAATGACAGGATGAAACATGCTTTTTGATCTGAGTAATGACAGAATGATAATGATATATTATTGGTGTGAAATGTATTTTAAATGGTAAAAAGTACGGCTATCTGACGATAGCAGAAAAGAAAGAGAGACAGGTATCAATGTTGGTGCCTCGAGTGTAAATAGTATCACCTGTCCAACTATAGTTAAAATGGGTATTGTGTATGAGAGAGAGAGAGAGTGAGAGAGAGAGAGAGAGAGAGAGAGAGAGAGGCGATGTGGAGTTGGAGATCTGTTAGCAATTAGATGATCAAGATCTTAGTCTCTTAAATGCCTTTCTTGAATACTCAGGCAAAACATACTGGCCAAGACCCTCACCTCGGCTTCCTAGTAGCCGTCACCGGAAACGGGCTGTTTTCATAGCAACCTGGCCAGCGAGGTGAAGGAGTGACGTGATCCCCGTAGTAGAGAGATAAATGAATCCAAGCATAGCACAACCGCATCGAAGACTGCGGTCCACTTTCATCAGAACGCTCGGGATGTGAGGAAAGCTACTTCAACCAGCCCCTTAACGCCCTTTTCAGGCCCTAAAATAGAGTAACCTACTGATTGTGGGCATTCGCAAATAACAACAACCTTCTTGAGGGCCACATAAACAAGGCAAGCCGTGATCGGGTTGGCAAATTTACTTGCTTATAAACTATTTCCTAAAATAGACGCATCACAATTATCGAAACATGGTTCAGAGGATTAAGCTGAGTATTTTCATTCAAATGTGGTGTTGGGACAAATGCTCCACCAATCAGGGTAAGGTCCAAGTATGTATGCCTGTTTGAAAAGGAGAACTGTAAGGCGTTCGCTACAAAGGTCTATAACCGAACTCTTAGACTTGTCTAGACATTATCACATAACAGGTAAACAAAGGCTTGCCGCCGGGCGGTCCCACCAGGTGGAAAATACATTTTGCCTTGACGTAAAAGGGGAGTAGAAAAATAATGAAAGTCTGAGCTATGTGCCTACTAATTAAGTAGTTGTTGACCTAGAATAGAAAAGAAAAAACAGATTGTGCTCCAAGTTAATTTAACAACAATAACATTGTGATAAATAAAGAACACGTTATACCGTTGAATAAAACATTATCATTGTATTATGTTGGAACAGACAATTCTTTTTTTTTTTGCAAATAAAAAAAGTATACAGGACAACGCTCTGAAATGCGCATTTCTGTATCTGCAAAAAGTATAAACTTCTCTCATCACTCCAAATATGTCAACAAATCTATTTGAGCTTCAATGCGTTTGATGTTTATACATTCTAATGGGTGTCTCTTCCGCTAGCCATTGCAACAATGTCAGTGATTCGTGTGTCTATTTTACTAGCCTTTGGAATACAGACAGTGGCTCTTGTGTCTCTTCATCTAGCCACTGGAACACAGACAGTGGCTCTTGTGTCTCTTCATCTAGCCATTGGAACACAGACAGTGGCTCTTGTGTCTCTTCATCTAGCCATTGGAACACAGACAGTGACTCTTGTGTCTCTTCATCTAGCCATTGGAACACAGACAGTGGCTCTTGTGTCTCTTCATCTAGCCATTGGAACACAGACAGTGGCTCTTGTGTCTCTTCATCTAGCCATTGGAACACGGACAGTGGCTCTTGTGTCTCTTCATCTAGCCATTGGAACACGGACAGTGGCTCTTGTGTCTCTTCATCTAGCCATTGGAACACGGACAGTGGCTCTTGTGTCTCTTCACCTAGCCATTGCAACACAGACAGTGGCTCTTGTGTCTCTTCATCTAGCCATTGGAACACAGACAGTGGCTCTTGTGTCTCTTCATCTAGCCTTTAGAACACAGACAGTGTTTGTTTCAAAATTTGATTTTACTCATTTTATTTTTTGGTGGTTAGCAAGACACTGCGGTTTCAGAAGGTGTTTACAACGGGAATCGGTACTTTAGTTTCTTGCTAAACACTATTTGAACTGTCCCTAGCGACACATCGAATTTCTCTGCTAGCAAACGTTAGCTCCGGCGACAGTCCACCCGAATTGCTCCATTAACTTAAACGATGACATCTACTGACGTAGCTATATGCGCCTGACCTTGTCTCGGAAGATCTTTCGTTATCTCACGTCCTTCATTAAATATCATTGCCCTGTTCTTCACTGTTGTCTTCAACACACTTTTGTCCCCATACACTTCCTGCCTTCTGTGATCAATGTCAACTAGTTGACATCCTTCAGCTGTTAGAAACCATATCACCGATCGCTGATCAACTTTGAGCGAATTCCGTATCACATCCATCATGTTTTCAACGGTCTGCTTAGGAAACTATGAGTCGGAGGATAATGAAAGTTTGCAAATTTAACGATTGCTATGTGATGTTTACACCAGAAGTAACGTCATCATGCGCATTGTACAAATGTGCGTTGGTGCAGTTACGTCTGGTTGCATTTGAACACGCCTCATAGAATGCTCTTTATAGAACCTCGATTTTGCAAGTTCGAACCTATTTGGCTGTTTTTCGATTCTTAGTAGGGAACGATTGATTCCTGTACGCGTAGAAGCGATCGTGCCACGAAAAACTCCGTATCTATCAAACTGGACACATCATGATATGTACGCAGAGAGATGGTATTGTGAAAACCATGCGAGTTTCACCCGTAGGCCAAGCTACTTATGCTGCGGAATTATTAACAGAGCTAGATCCGGAAGCTCTCAACCGAATGCGGCAAGGTATAGCTAAAAGGTCGCGAATAATACTGTCGAATAGAATAGCGAATCTGAATAACACTGGCCTTGGTTTAAAGGTGCCAGAGATGGTGGAATGTATGGCTACGTCTGAGATGGGAATTCCTGGGACGTCAGGTACGCGGAGAACACCAGCGAAGTTTTTGACGGGTGCGGTTTGATGTGTGGTCCTGTCAAAACGTCAAAGAAAGGTCTAGACATGGTGTGGAATTTCTGATTCATCTTTAGAAAGCTGAGTTCTTTATCAACTCTTGAATACATCAGTAAAAGACAATGGTCCTTCTTCTTCATGTGTCGTCTCCCTTTCTATCGTCTTGTAGCCCCGTGCCGTGGTATGTATTTGTCTCTCACCTCCCTCGTGGCCCGAGTAACATTTTTCCCCACTTTACGGCAGGTCTCGTTTATGCTGTCTATCCATCATTTTCTCGGTCTACGTCTCGCCCTTCTTCCTGCTGTTCTCATGCAGAAGGTTGCATGAACAATATAGTATGGCTGCATTCTCACAATGTGGTCCGGTTGCATTCTCACAATGTGGTCTGGTTGCATTCTCACAATGTGGTCTGGTTGCATTCTCACAATGTGGTATGGTTGCATTCTCACAATGTGGTATGGCTGCATTCTCACAATGTGGTCTGGTTGCATTCTCACAATGTGGTCTGGTTGCATTCTCACAATGTGGTATGGTTGCATTCTCACAATGTGGTCTGGTTGCATTCTCACAATGTGGTCTGGTTGCATTCTCACAATGTGGTCTGGTTGCATTCTCACAATGTGGTCTGGTTGCATTCTCACAATGTGGTCTGGTTGCATTCTCACAATGTGGTCTGGTTGCATTCTCACAATGTGGTCTGGTTGCATTCTCACAATGTGGTCTGGTTGCATTCTCATAATGTGGTCTGGTTGCATTCTCACAATGTGGTCTGGTTGCATTCTCACAATGTGGTCTGGTTGCATTCTCACAATGTGGTCTGGTTGCATTCTCACAATGTGGTCTGGTTGCATTCTCACAATGTGGTCTGGTTGCATTCTCACAATGTGGTCTGGTTGCATTCTCACAATGTGGTCTGGTTGCATTCTCACAATGTGGTCTGGTTGCATTCTCACAATGTGGTCTGGTTGCATTCTCACAATGTGGCAAAACCAATTCATTCTCTGTTGCTCGTTGTATTGTAGGCAGAGAATAGTTCTAATTTTATCGCGGAAACTCATATTTGTGATTCTGTCTATTCTGGTGTTCTGTAGACACCTCGTAGGTGGCTAACTTTCGTTCATGTGCCCTATTCATTGCTTATGTCTGGCATTGATAGCACAAGGTTGGGATGACGATACTATTTATCATCCTGTTTTTTGCTTGGAGTTAAATCTCGGGGTGTCTTATTAGTGGAGACAGCTGGTAGGTGACAGCGTTTGCCCTCTGCGCTCTCGTCTCTGTCTCTCTATCGAGTCTGCCGTCCTCGGTAAGAACAGTTTAACAAATAACTAAATTCTTGTACCTGTTTTAAATTTGTTTCATTCTCATGAATATTAAGTGAGGTGTGATTTCTATCTATATTCATTGTCACTGTTGTTGATGTGTTGATATTCGTGTCGTACTTTAGGTAGAGGAAGTCAAAATGTCTTTGTAGGTTATGTTCATTGGAGTGTATCAAATATTGGTCGTCTGCAAAGAGAAATCCGTTGGTAAATTCCAAGTGGGAAATCCATTACGTTGATCCAGACCACCATTCCTTCCTGTCAAGGATTTCAACAGTACGTAGACAAGAGGAACCTCCTTTCAGAGTCTGGGGCTTGCATTTCAGTTGGTGAGAACGATAAATCAGGAGTACGCGAAGGATGTGTGCTATCCCATTAGTTGTTCATTACATTTGCAAATAGCCAACCCAAATGAAGGTGGCACCATTGGTAAACTCTTAAATGACCTTCTTCTCGCTGACGATCAAGCACTCACATTAACTTCATAAATACCTTTGCGACAATATATGCATAAACTAAATACAACATGTAAAGAATACATAATGAAAATAAATGTAGAAAAAAACTGTGGTCGTGAAAATATATAGAATACTCGAAGACATCAATTTTTTTCTTGAAAAAAAGCAAATGAAACAGGTGAAATATTCCACATACTTAGGGAGCATGTTATCAGCAGACGGAAGAATTGCAGCAAAAATACAACAATTAATTGTAACACTTAATAGCAAGCACGTAACAATACCTACCAAAAAATGTGTATGAAACACGATTTTCGTCCCGACACGTTGCTACCAATGCCAAAACTGGACACTAACATCAAATGATACACGACATGTCGTAACAACAGAAGCGAAATGCCTACGAAACAATGTTGGGTGCAACAAGGACAGATATGATCAGACGACATCAGGAGACTAGTAGGAACACCAGTGATGGACTACATAAAAAGAAAAACAGAAACTAAAATGGTTTGGCCACGTAATTAGACTACAACGACACAGCAACACCCCCCACCTATAACGGATTCAAGGTCAACGGCAGACCGCAAACACGTGACTTAATAGAAATATGTGAGGCAGTAAATGTCACTGCTTACGAGGCACACCAGACAGGCTTGTTCTAAAGATTTCTTCATAACCTGACGATGAGAGCCATACACGAAGACTGATGATTTGATTGTTGTTGGTGACGTCAAGGGAAGAACATGGCAAGTACAGATCACGCACGCGCTGTCTGAGGATTTACCGTGATATTTCTCTAGACAGAAGCAATAACGGTGAGGTGTTTATTAACTTATGTGTTGAGTAAAGGCTAGCAGTTACTAGTAACATATATCAGCAGCGACGACGTCACATCAAGATGCGGGACAGAGGAAACAACACAGAAATAGAATCACAAAATAATTTCATTTTCAAGACACTGGCAAAGAAGACAAGTAACAGGTACTACGATTACTGCTAGCATATGTGTAGACACTGAAGACAAGCCAGTCGTCTTGACACAAAAATGTCCATTCTGTGCGACCCTAGAGACTGGCAAGCCTGATTAGGTAACACATTTTCACAGATTTAGGGAGAAAACTGTCAGGATTGATGTATATCGTGAGAGACAAAGGTCTTTATGTCACTTCATAGAAAAACTAGAGACAAAAAAGGGAATGCCCCTTCATTGAAACAGACCTGGTGACTGGATTACGTATGTGCTGTGGAATAAATAATCAACAGCACAATAGGGGATCAAGGTGATAAGCAATCACTGCTAGCATCAGAGTCAGCGACACATAGGTGACTGCTTACATCAGAGTCAGCGACACATAGCTAACTGCTTACATCAGGGCCAGCTACACATAACTGACTGCTTACATCAGGGCCAGTGACACATAGCTGACTGCTTACATCAGGGCCAGTGACACATAGCTGACTGCTTACATCAGGGCCAGTGACACATAGCTGACTGCTTACATCAGGGCCAGTGACACATAGCTGACTGCTTACATCAGAGTCAGTGACACATAGCTGACTGCTTACATCAGGGCCAGCGACACATAGCTGACTGCTTACATCAGGGCCAGTGACACATAGCTGACTGCTTACATCAAGGCCAGTGACACATAGCTGACTGCTTACATCAGGGCCAGTGACACATAGCTGACTGCTTACATCAGGGCCAGTGACACATAGCTGACTGCTTACATCAGGGCCAGCGACTCAGAGCTGCCTTCTTACATCAGGGCCAGCGACTCAGAGCTGCCTCCTTACATCAGGGCCAGCGACTCAGAGCTGCCTCCTTACATCAGGGCCAGCGACTCAGAGCTGCCTCCTTACATCAGGGCCAGAGACTCAGAGCTGCCTCCTTACATCAGGGCCAGCGACTTAGAGCTGCCAAGAACCTTCTTCACTTCCATGCGGTGATCCTGGACAACAATAGCAGAGCCGACTGACTCAGGAGAAAGGCTCGAAGAGGAAATGTTGACCCGGTACTCAAAAATGCCTTCTGAAGTCGGATGTGTTGGACCGAAATGTGCAAATATCGCAGTCAAGATTTAAACTACGACACAACGCATTCTGAACTACATCCTGCTACCTGCAAAGTGTTTTTGATGGCTTGGTAGTGGTAGATTGAGAACGAGCGAGGAAGAAGAAGAAAAAAAGACACCATAAAGCAAAGAAACACACATATTGGTGAAGTAAAATGAATAAGAAGTCTATGCAGTCGAAAAAAAAGCTTGGAAATTTGGTTTGTATCCCAATGAGCATCTCTTACCAAACAGTGCGATGATATACCAATATACGCAGTAATCAAGAACGCTAGAAGTGCATCTTTGAAGAAAAACAGCGAGCACCTATCATCAATATGTCAACAATGTTATGGAGAAATCTTTTAAAGTAATAAGGCGACACCATTAAGAGATGAGAGCTTCAATCCTGTCTCGATCGTTAATGGCACACGTTGTTTCTTATATGTAATGAACACATCAGAAGAAACCAATAGAGCGAAAACTTATACAACATTTTTAACACAACAGATATCCAGGCTGAGTCAGTATTTCTACCAAAAAACTCGTATCATCTCGAAACGGATAAGTTTATTCCATAAATAGGAAGCATTATGAATAACCGTCCCCCCAAAAAGTTAACGCTTTTGACGGTATAACGATGGTAGCTTTTCTTGATTGCTGGAAAATGGGTTTGAAATGGATTAAAATATTCTTCAAAACGTGTATCAGGTGTCGTGCACCAGACGACTGGTGACAAGCTAAATAGTTTAAATTTCGAAGAAAAAAACCAATGGAAGTAGTTTGTGATACGTTCAGATATCGATACTCATTCATGCAGGGAAGATGTATGCGAAAATACTTGCACGGAGAATGAGGCCTATTTTTGAAACACCGTATTTAACAATTCCATCTGGATTACACAGCGGCATGCCAGCACAGATGTCGTATTCACTCATATTCACAAGGCAAAGAGGTGAACAGAGAACAGGGCTCGGTTTTGGGACCAATTTTGTTCTTGATATATATAAATGATTTGGACATTGATATGGGATCCATGATTGCAAAATTTGCTGATGACATAAAACTATGCAGTAGTGTCTCATCTAAAGCGGAAGTGGATATATTGAAGTCGGATTTAGATAACATTCGAGAATGGTCTGTAAGCTGGCAAATGGAGTTTAATGTATATACATGTACAGTCATCCACATGGGTAGATCCAATATGGAACATAATTACAGAATGGGAGAAAAAATATTAGAAAGATAGATAAGGAAAGGGACCTAGGGGTTATTATAATAGATCATACAGGAAAGGTGAGTGAGCAAGTTAGGGTAGCAGTGAAAATGGCAAATGCAATGTTAGGTATGATAAAAAGAAATATTAAATATAGGAGCAAGGAAGTGATCGTCAAACTGTATAAAGCTTTAGTTAGACCTAGATTGGAGTACTGTGTACAGGTCTGGAGTCCTTATCATAGAGGGGATATAAACATGCTGGAAAGAATACAAAAAAGAGCGACAAAGATGATAGTGGGATTCCAAAAATTACAGTTATGAGGAACGACTCAGAAAAACCGTCCTACAGTATCTCGAAGAGAGAAGAATTCGTGGTGACTTAATACAGGTTTATAAGATGATCAGAGGAATAGATAAATTAGACTATAACAAGTTTTTTAAAATACAGCCACCCACAATAACACGAGGGCATAGCTACAAGCTGACTAAAGAGAGGTCCATATTAGATATTAGGAAATATCTTTTTAGTCAGAGAGTGGTGTCTGCTTGGAATGCATTGCCAGGGGAGGTAGTGGAGGCAGGGACAGTTAATGCATTTAAGAATAAACTGGATGCGCATAGCTTTTAGAGCAAGGTGATGTAAATGTAACTGGTTGTATACAGACTCTGCAGGGTCTTCTAAACCAGTATAAAGACGTTAAGTTAAGTTAATATAATGTGAGAAAGACTGTTATATTACTTTCACTCACCAGGAAAAGTATGTTGACAGAGATTAAACTTTGGACGATACTAACAAATTACAGAGCACAAGGATTTACGAGGTCTGTATCGTAAGAATGAAAACGTAGTTAGAACGATGATGGTATTATAAACGCTTTTGGAAACTCCGTTGCTGTGTCAGACGCGTGTACTTTCCCTGCTACGGTTCGACATCTACATGGACAAAGTCCCAACAAATGCAAACCAAATAACTTTATTAGAAGCTTAAGAAAATTCAACACACGAACTGAACTTTGTTGATGACCAGTAACTGAAAAACAATGATGGAAGTAAATTTAAAATGCACATGAAAAATGTTGCCAAATCTTGTCGTTAGTTCGCTCTGTTCGCTATTTGTCCTGCTTGTGCCTTTCAGCGACATTATATGACGAGGTTTCTTGACCCAGCCTTAGTATGTGGATGGTAAATTTGGAGATTTCCTGCTTCTAGTATTTATGCTATCCATCTTGTGCGTGGTTGACTCTTTGGTCGGTATCTATATTGTATATGTATAGCATTATTTTCCGAGGGATACTATCTGGCGTTTGACGCGTCACGTAGCCGAACCATTTGGTTGGCTGTCTCTTGATGAGGTCTAGCTCTAGTGTTGTACCTACTTGTCTCCTAATATCTTCGTTTCTGATTCTACCCATAAATGTTACTCCAAACATTCTGAGCCGACATGTCGTCTCTGTAGCTGTTATTGTTGTTGTTTGCAAATGCCCACAATGTTAGTGAATGTCCAATTCTATCACTGATATCACTATGTCGATATAAATACTGAATTGTATAGCATTATTTTTTTATCCATTGTCAAAGTCTGTTATAAATACAATATTTGGGAAACAGCAATACGTAAACAGAAACGGCGAGGATTAACTGAACAATCTAGTTCACTTCTACAGCATGTCCAGTGCACAAGACTGAAATCTAGACAAATTATATTTCAGTCAACACAGCCCCCGCAGACTACTCCCGGAAAACGATGAATGGAGAAATTTTATCTATCTATCTATCTATCTATCTATCTATCTATCTATCTATCTATCTATCTATCTATCTATCTATCTATCTATCTATCTATCTATCTATCTATCTATCTATCTATCTATCTATCTATCTATCTATCTATCTATCTATCTATCTATCTATCTATCTATCTATCTGTCTGTCTGTCTGTCTGTCTGTCTGTCTGTCTGTCTGTCTGTCTGTCTGTCTGTCTGTCTGTCTGTCTGTCTGTCTGTCTGTCTGTCTGTCTGTCTGTCTGTCTGTCTGTCTGTCTGTCTGTCTGTCTGTCTGTCTGTCTGTCTGTCTGTCTGTCTGTCTGTCTGTCTGTCTGTCTGTCTGTCTGTCTGTCTGTCTGTCTGTCTGTCTGTCTGTCTGTCTGTCTGTCTGTCTGTCTGTCTGTCTGTCTGTCTGTCTGTCTGTCTGTCTGTCTGTCTGTCTGTCTGTCTGTCTGTCTGTCTGTCTGTCTGTCTGTCTGTCTGTCTGTCTGTCTGTCTGTCTGTCTGTCTGTCTGTCTGTCTGTCTGTCTGTCTGTCTGTCTGTCTGTCTGTCTGTCTGTCTGTCTGTCTGTCTGTCTGTCTGTCTGTCTGTCTGTCTGTCTGTCTGTCTGTCTGTCTGTCTGTCTGTCTGTCTGTCTGTCTGTCTGTCTGTCTGTCTGTCTGTCTGTCTGTCTGTCTGTCTGTCTGTCTGTCTGTCTGTCTGTCTGTCTGTCTGTCTGTCTGTCTGTCTGTCTGTCTGTCTGTCTGTCTGTCTGTCTGTCTGTCTGTCTGTCTGTCTGTCTGTCTGTCTGTCTGTCTGTCTGTCTGTCTGTCTGTCTGTCTGTCTGTCTGTCTGTCTGTCTGTCTGTCTGTCTGTCTGTCTGTCTGTCTGTCTGTCTGTCTGTCTGTCTGTCTGTCTGTCTGTCTGTCTGTCTGTCTGTCTGTCTGTCTGTCTGTCTGTCTGTCTGTCTGTCTGTCTGTCTATTAATCTATCTATCTATTATTCTATCTATCTATTAATCTATCTATCTATTAATCTATCTGTCTGTCTGTCTGTCTGTCTGTCTGTCTGTCTGTCTGTCTGTCTGTCTGGATCAAACTGCGTTAGGAACTTGTGCCTGGACACCGTCTTCCTTACGCAAAATGTAGAAACCATTACACAGACTCTGAACTGGTGCACCACGATGCAGGAAGAACTTACATAAATAGGGATTCGGTGATGATGTGACATGCTGATGTAGACCAACTCAAGAATAAAACCACCTGATGATCTACCCAAATCTTCAGGAAATATGCAATGTGGATGATTCGTTGAGGGGGAATGGTGTGCCAATCCACGTGACTGAACATTGGAGACATGATGATTGACGTGGAGAGAATGGATACAGAACGTAAGTATGTAGTATTAATGATATTGGTCTTCGTCAGGGCCAAGAGCTGACGTATCTAGGCACTATTTTTGGTCTTCGTCAGGGCCAAGAGATGATGTATCTTGGCACTATATTTTCAACATTGGTAGTTTTGCTAGAGAGAAGAATGCTCGGCGCCATGAGACTTGTGATATGACATTCCAGCAGCGTCTACTGCTTCTACATTCTGGCATCAATTTGACGACAATGTCACAGTTCATAAACAATACATTTAAGCCGACTTTGTGCTATCAGTGCCAGACATGATCGGTAAGAAAGGCGTAGTAGCATAGAATGGCGGATTGTGAGATGGGATGATACAATTTATAGATGTTACGAGACGAGATAAGTTACGGAGTGAGGAATTTCGAAAAATGGTGGACATTACACCATGAACAGAGACATTTTCAAGAGAGCAGCACAAAAATAGTTAGGTAATTTTATCATAAAGCGCACTGGTCAGATTCCTCTGGAGGCTCGCTCTGCTGGTAGCGTTGAGTACAGGGACAAGTATAGAATGTGGGTGAATAGATGATATTAGGGTGGTCTTGCAACGAGAAGAGCTCACGATAATGAATGTAACCCAGGTTAGTAGATTGGATAACCGCTTGGAGGACAACTATACGTCATGCCAATCGTCCATGAAAACAATAAGTGACTGAGTCACAGGCTGCAGGAGATGAACATGATGTCTTTCTCATTTGACCTAACACGTTGGTGTGGACGGCTACATCAGGGGCTATGATGCAGAGCGTCGTTTCCCATCATTGATGTCCGTGGCCTGCTTCAAGAGGTGATGATCAGTGACGTCATCAATTTGGCGAGCCCCATGTCCAAATAAGTCAACGACGGTTCAGCTTGGTGAATGCGCTTTCGTCTGGTCGCTTCGTCGTCTGAAACTCGACAGTACCAATAGACCGCAAGGATGCGATTCTCGCTCAGTAGATAGAAGGCTTTAGTTTGCTCCTGATCATTCTACTGAATAGTCCAGTTTCCAGAACAAAGCAGACGACATACTCTGACCACGGCTCTCAACAGCATATGTAAAAGTAAAAACGAATTAACAAGCAATTATGTTTTGATGAAATAGTTTATTGATGTTTCTATTTTATTTCATATATCTATTATTTTCAGTCCACTTGTGTCGTCAGCAGTGGTGAGGAAGTATGGCCTCCTTTGGTTCTTATATTGTCGCAGGCGAACATCCGCTGGTGACATGCCAGGTCAATCCCAATAGCTGTGACGCTTGGGATATACGATAACCTATTGTTGGAACCATTTGTGGGGGAAGGGTAAATTTGAGCAAGGTAGACCTGCAGCCTGTCAGGCGCCATCTATGTATAACCAGGAACTGATGTTTTAGCCGCAGTCCCCTTATTGCGACATTTACTCTCTGTCGAGCAAGAATCCCTAGAATGATTTGAGTAGATTTTCAACTTGAATTTAGTCTGAGCAGTGCCCGCTAAATCTCCTTTTTTTCGATTTCCAAATACCAAGGGAATTTACAAGTGCGTGACACTGCCTACGGGTATCTGATCTCACTTCTGAGAGATCAGGGGAAACTTTTTACCTGATGATCCACTTGAAAAAATCCCAGTCGCCATGGTGATTTGAACCCACGTCCCTAAGCACACGAGGCGAACACCTTATCTTGAGACCACTGGGTCTCGCGTTCTATCGCATCGTACAATCGTTAAGAGGTCTCCAAAATCGCATGCTTGTGTCTTTAAAGCTTTTCCCTGCTCTAATCGACTTCCCATTTTTAGAACTTAACATCCCCCCCTCCCCTCCTCCAATGATGTTAAATCAAGTTCCACATCATCCATTCCCTCCACCGTTTTCTATCCCTCGTCCTTCCACCTCAGCCCACTCCGTCGTTTTTACTGTTCGATCGAATCTCTTGATCACCTGGCCTGTTACATCACAAAGGGATATGGAGAGGTGACCGGAGAGAGGATGTTGATTGTTATTGGAAGTTTAATGGCGCCCTGATTCAATGATGGCGCACGCACGCCTCGATAGTGCAAGGCTAGAGCAGAGCTCGACACGAAAGCTCTTTGTGAAATTTGTAACGGTGCGACAATTTTAGAGCGGGTGTTTGTGCTTGTGCATTATCTCTGTATTGTATTTGAGGAAGCCAGGAAGAAATAACGAGTATAAGATAGAAGGATTTGTTTGGTTTTGTTTAATATTTAGGATATTGCCTTTGGGGTGACAGTGATTGTAATCCAATCAGAGGTAGGAACATGTCATGTTAATGTATTGATTATGTCTGAGTGATAAAACTTTGTATATGCATCAACCTAAGTTTTGTTTTTGAAAATGTTAATTTATCCTCAAACTGTATTTTCATTTATTGTTTAATAATTTGTAATGAAGGGTGCACACAAATTCCAGTCACGTGCGATGACTTTTGTTAAAGTGGACTAGGTTGGAGGAAACCTTTTATTATTGGGTTACAGAGGAATACTATCCCTTGAATATGCAATATGAAGCTTATCATTAACCCTTTTACAGGTCACAGTTCACGCAGTTCAGCTTACTTCAACCAATGCACAATATTTAGAAATGGAAAAAGCAAACAAATATATTATATTATATATATAATAGCTATCCATCGTTGTCGATGATAACCGCCAACATCACCCTTGTCACAGCTTATCCTGTTGGGCGTGGTACGCCTGTGGCTGAACAGGTAAATACGGGCACGAAAACACCTGCTGCATAACGGGCACATGGTGTTCCCGCTCTTCGTCATTTCCTGGTCTCGCGTCTACTCTGGGCTTTCTCAACACGTTGGTCTTCGCTGGTAGCTACATCCGCTTTGACTGCGCTTCTCCAGTCAGATCTGTTTTGCACACAACATTTTCAGGTGGTGATATTTATGTGGCATCTTCTCAGTGAGTCCCTCAGACTGTCTTTAAAACGTTTCTGTGTGCGCCCTTTCTCGCTCCATCCCTCTCTCATCTCGCCGTACAATAGCTTCTTTGGGAGCTGATCGCCTGACATACGGACGAGGTTTCCAGCCCATCCTAGGTTTGCTTTTTCTAACAGTGCATGGGTACTGGGCATGTCAGCTCTCTAGAGAACTTCGATGTCAGTGACACGATCTTGCCATCGAATGTTGAATATTCGCCTCAGGCAACCTGTGTGGAAGTGGTTTAACCTCGTTGCATGTCTAGAGTAAACAGTCCAGCTTTCGCAAGCGTAGAGTAGGGTTGGAATGATGATAGCACAGGAGACTTTGAGTTTCGTTTTGACGCTAACACAAAGACGTTCTCCTATCATCAAACATATTCTCTCAAAGTCTATGCTGGCTCTTGTTATTCTGCTTGCCACCTCATCATCGAAGCTGACAGATTTCCACAGCGTGCTGCCCAGATACGTGAATTTATCTGCGATATTCAGCTTCTGCCCGCTGATTGTAGTCTTTGGTTTTGTGTACGTCATGCCTGGTGCTGGTTGGTACATGCACTTTGTTTTCATGGCATTTATGGGGAGACCAGAACTTTCGCAACACAGCACCAGTCTATTCCCAGTTGCATGTTCTGTTCTGAGTTGCTATTCAGAGCCCAGTCGTCAGCAAATACAAATTATCTGATTATGTCGCCAGCCACTTTGGTTATGGCCTTCATTCTTCTGGGATTGAGTAGCTGGCCATCCGTGCGGTACTTTATGGGTATGCCAAGCTCCAGCGATCTGAAGGCGTCTGTCATCGGGGTCACGAACATCATGCCGAACAGGGGCGAGTTCACATCCTTGTTTTACTCCGTTTGTTATTTGAAAAGTTTTAGAGGTTTCTTCGCTGTCCATTACACGAGCACACATGCCTTCGTGTAGCTGTTTCACCATAAGTATGAACTTGTTCGGGCAGCCAAACTTGGACACAATCATCCACAGCCCTCCTCTGTTTACTGTATCAAATGCCTTTATCAAATCAATAAATGTGGTGTAATGGATTTGTTCCCGACACTGCTCTTGTACTTGGCGAGCGGCAAAGATCATGTCCACTGTTCCTCTTCCGGCTCTGAATCCACATTGGCTTTCTGTGAGGTGGTGGCTTTGTTCAAGGTGTTTGCTAGGCCAGTTGAGCAATAAGCGCTCTAGGATCCTGACTGCTACGGAGAGTAGCGATATTCCACGGTGATTGTCGCATTCCTGCCGTTTGCCGTTTCTCTTGTATATATGAACTATCGAGGCGTCCTTCAAATCCTGTGGAGTTACTCTGGACAGCTTTGCCAGCAGTATTCAAGGCTGTCGTTGCTGAGCCATGAGTCTTGCATCTCTCTAAGCCTGGTTTGGACAGCTTTGCCAGCAGTATTCAAGGCCTTTGGTATTCTCTGTGCACTTCCTGTTTTGCATCGAGGAGGCTCTGGATTTCCAGATCATTTTCACCAAACCAGTCATTATGCTTGCACGTGAGGGGGCCAGTGTTTAACTGCTGTCTTGTAGGGGGTGTTTCTCAGGGATGCCAAATTCTGTTCGATGTCGTTCTTTACAAACCGGAGCTCAGTTAGTCTGCCCTCAACCTTTTTTTGGAAGTTGCCTCTTGTGGGTTCGCTTTTCAGCTGAGCGATATTTAGCCTCATCGGTGGTTTTTTCTCTGGGAGCGCATCTTTGGCTGGATCTTGAAGTTTAGCTTGACAATGACAAGTCGATGGTCAGTCCAACATTCTGCACCACACATACTGCTCGTTATCTTAGCATCCGCGCGATCCCTACGTCTAAAAATAATGTAGTCAATGAGGTGCCAGTGGCGGGACCTTGTGTGCATCAATGTGGTCTATTTCGGACAGAAGTTGGAATGCTGTGTTTGTAATGAATAGTTCATTTGCTTCACATGTCTTCAGAAGAAGCAGTCCGTTACAATTGCATTTTCCGATAAGGTGTCTGCCATTGGCCCCTTCTCAGGCTGTATGGTCTGTGCCAACCCTAGCGTTAAAATCACCGAGGATGACCAATTTGTCAGATTTGGGGACTGTAGCGATGACCGCCTCAAGGTCCTCATAAAACTTATCTATGGTCTCGGCGGGGATGTCATTGTGGGTAGATGTCATTGTGGGTACGAATGCACTGATAAATGTGACATGTTGCAATTCTACTAGAAGGAACGCAGTGTAATGAGACGGTCATTGATTGCCTTTGGCATGCATGTGAGCTTGTCTACCATGTTCGTCTTGATGGCAAAGCCAACTCCAGCTTCACGGCGTTCTTTTTTGCTTAGGCCGCTACAGAAGAAAGTTTACCCATCGCATTTCTCTGTAATCTGCTCTTCCTCGCTCAAGGCAGCTATGCAGATGTTGTATCAAGCCAGTTCCCTGGCGATCAGTGCTGTTCGTAGTTTAGGTATGATCCCATTGGCGTTGTCTAGTAGCGTCGGGACATTCCATGTTGCAAACATTATGGGTAGTTTTCATGATTGTTTTTGTGCCCGTTCCGCCGCTGTAGTTTGGCATCCCTGCCAGTTCCGCCGCCGCAGTTTAGGATCACTGCCCGTTCCGTCGCTGCAGTTTGGGATCCCTGCCGGCCACAATTTGCTAGTCAGGGTGTGGTCTGTAGGGTGATAATGTTATTTGTGTAATGTAATGTGTTAATAGTGAGTGTGATGTGCGCATGATCTTCGTGACTCCCTCGGCCAGACTCAACGTGTTCTAGAGCAAGACATTGGCAAGACTTCTAGTCAAAGGTTCGGATGCAGACAGTAGGGTGTCAGTGTGTGCCACATTTTCTCGGTTGCTCTTCTCCTCTCTGTTATGGCTGGGATGGGGGTGTGGAGGTATTTGTTTTCGTGTGTATTTGTTTGTGTTTTCTTCTTCCACCTCTCTTTCCTCTGGTATGCGAATTGACTGTTTACTTGTGAGTTCCTCAGTTAAGTGTATTCTCAGCTCCTGTAACCGATGTAGATCTGAGTTTAGAGGGATGTAGTGTAGGGTGTGGGATGTAGAGTGGGATGTAGAGTGGGATGTAGAGTGGCATGTAGAGTGGGATGTAGAGGGGGATGTAGTGTGGTATGTAGAGTGGGATGCAGAGTGGGATGTACAGTGGGATGTAGTATGGTATGTAGAGTGGGATGTAGAGTGGGATGTAGAGTGGGATGTAGTGTGGGATGTAGAGTGGGATGTTGAGTGGGATGTTGAGTGGGATGTAGTGTGGGATGTAGAGTCGGATGTAGTGTGGGATGTAGAGTGGGATGTAGTGTGGGATGTAGAGTGGGATGTTGAGTGGGATGTTGAGTGGGATGTAGTGTGGGATGTAGAGTGGAATGTAGAGTGGGATGTAGTGTAGGATGTGGGATGTAGTGTGGGATGTAGAGTGGGATGTGGGATGTAGTGTGGGATGTAGTGTGCGATGTGGAATGTAGTGTGGGATGTGGGATGTCGAGTGGGATGTGGGATGTAGTGTGAGATGTAGAGTGCGATGTCGAGTGGGATGTAGAGTAGGATTGGGATGTAGTGTGAGATGTGGTGTGGGATGTAGAGTGGGATGTGGGATATAGTATGGGATGTGGGATGTAGTGTGGTATGTAGAGTGGGATGTAGAGTGGGATGTGGTATGGGATGTAGAGTGGGATGTAGAGTGGGATGTCGAGTGGGATGTAGTGCAGTGTGGGATGTAGTGTGGGATGTAGAGTGGGGTGTAGTGTAGTGTGGGATGTAGAGTGGGATGAAGTGTGGTATGTAGAGTGTAATGTAGTGTGGGATGTAGTGTGGGATGTAGAGTGGGGTGTAGTGAAGTGCGGGATGTAGAGTGGGATGTAGAGTGGGATGTAGTCTGGGATGTAGTGTGGGATGTAGTGTGGGATGTAGAGTGGGATGTAGTGTGGGATGTAGAGTGGGGTGTAGTGTAGTGTGGAATGTAGTGTGGGATGTAGAGTGGGATGTAGTGTGGTATGTAGGGTGGGTTATAGTGTGGGATGTAGAGTGGGATGTAGTGTGGGGTGTAGTGTGGGGTGTAGTGTGGGGTGTAGTGTAGTGTGGTATGTAGAGTGGGGTGTAGTGTGGTATGTAGAGTGGGGTGTAGTGTGGGGTGTAGTGTGGTATGTAGAGTGGGGTGTAGTGTAGTGTGGTATGTAGAGTGGGGTGTAGTGTAGAGTGGGATGTAGAGTGGGGTGTAGTGTAGAGTGGGTTGTAGAGTGGGGTGTAGTGTCGGGTGTAGTGTAGTGCGGGATGTAGAGTGGGGTGTAGTGTGGGGTGTAGAGTGGGGTGTATAGTGGGTTGTAGTGTGGGGTGTAGTGTGGGGTGTAGTGTAGTGTGGTATGTAGAGTGGGATGTAGAGTGGGTTGTAGTGTAGAGTGGGATGTAGTGTGGGATGTATAGTGGGATGTAGAGTGGGATGTAGTCTGGGATGTAGTGTGGGAGGTAGTGTGGGATGTAGAGGGGGATGTAGTGTGGGATGTAGAGTGGGGTGTAGTGTAATGTGAAATTTAGTCTGGGATGTAGTGTGGGATGTAGAGTGGGATGTAGTGTGGGATATAGAGTGGAATGTAGTGTGGGGTGTAGTGTGGGGTGTAGTGTGGGGTGTAGTGTACTGTGGTATGTAGAGTGGGGTGTAGTGTGGTATGTAGAGTGGGGTGTAGTGAAGTGCGGGATGTAGAGTGGGATGTAGAGTGGGATGTAGAGTGGGATGTAGTGTGGGATGTAGTGTGGGATGTAGAGTGGAATGTAGAGTGGGATGTAGTGTGGTATGTAGAGTGGGGTGTAGTGTGGCATTTAGAGTGGGATGTAGTGTGGGGTGTAGTGTGGGGTGTAGTGTGGGGTGTAGTGTGGGGTGTAGTGTAGTGTGGTATGTAGAGTGGGGTGTAGTGGGGTATGTAGAGTGGGGTGTAGTGTGGGATGTAGAGTGGGGTGTAGTGTGGGGTGTAGTGTGGTATGTAGAGTGGGGTGTAGTGTAGTGTGGTATGTAGAGTGGGGTGTAGTGTAGGGTGGGATGTAGAGTGGGGTGTAGTGTAGAGTGGGGTGTAGAGTGGGGTGTAGTGTCGGGTGTAGTGTACTGTGGGATGTAGAGTGGGGTGTAGTGTGGGGTGTAGTGTAGTGTGGTATGTAGAGTGGGATGTAGAGTGGGGTGTAATGTAGAGTGGGATGTAGTGTGGGATGTATAGTTGGGTGTAGTGTAGTGTGGGATGTAGAGTGGGATATAGTGTGGGATGTAGAGTGGGGTGTAGTGTAGTGTGGGATGTAGAGTGGGATATAGTGTGGTATGTAGAGTGGGGTGTAGTGTAGTGTGGGATGTAGAGTGGAATGTAAAGTGGGATGTAGAGTGGGATGTAGTCTGGGATGTAGTGTGGGATGTAGAGTGGGATGTAGTGTGGGATGTAGAATGGGGTGTAGTGTAGTGTGAAATGTAGTCTGGGATGTAGTGTGGGATGTAGAGGGGGATGTAGTGTGGGATGTAGAGTGGGATGTAGTGTGGTATGTAGAGTAGGGTAGTGTGGGATGTAGTGGGGGGTGTAGTGTGGGGTGTAGTGTGGGGTGTAGTGTAGTGTGGTATGTAGAGTGGGGTGTAGTGTGGGATGTAGAGTCGGGTGTAGTGTGGTATGTAGAGTGGAGTGTAGTGTAGAGTGGGATGTAGAGTGGGGTGTAGTGTAGAGTGGGGTGTAGTGTGGGGTGTAGTGTAGTGTGGGATGTAGAGTGGGGTGTAGTGTGGGGTGTAGAGTGGGGTGTAGTGTGGGATGTAGTGTAGCGTGTGGTGTAGAGTGGGGTGTTGTGTGGGGTGTAGTGTAGTGTGGGATGTAGAGTGGGGTGTAGTGTGAGGTGTAGTGTAGTGTGGGATGTAGAGTGGAGTGTAGTGTGGGGAATAGAGTGGGGTGTAGAGTGGGGTGTAGTGTGGGGTGTAGTGTGGTATGTAGAGTGGGGTGTAGTGTAGTGTGGTATGTAGAGTGGGGTGTAGTGTAGTGTGGGGTGTAGAGTGGGGTGCAGTGTAGTGTGGTATGTAGAGTGGGGTGTAGTGTAGTGTGGGGTGTAGAGTGGGGTGTATTGTGGGGTGTAGTGTAATGTGGGATGTAGAGTGGGGTGTAGTGTAGAGTGGGGTGTAGTGTGGGTTGTAGTGTAGTGTGGGGTGTAGAGTGGGGTGTAGTGTAGTGTGGGATGTAGAGTGGGGTGTAGTGGGGGGTGTAGAGTAGGGTGTAGAGTGGGGTGTAGTGTGGGGTGTAGAGTGGGGTGTAGTGTAGTGTGAGATGTAGAGTGGGGTGTAGTGTAGTGTGGGATGTAGTGTAGTGTGGGATGTAGAGTGGGATGTAGTGTAGTGTGGGATGTAGTGTAGTTTGGGATGTAGAGTGGGATGTAGAGTGGGATGTAGTGTAGTGTGGAATGTAGAGTGGGGTGTAGTGTAGTGTGGAGTGTAGTGTAGTGTGGGATGTAGAGTGGGGTGTAGATTAGTGTGGGATGTAGAGTGGGGTGTATTGTAGTGTTGCATGGTTTGTAGTGTGGGAAATAGAGTGGGGTGTAGTGTAGTGTGGGATGTAGTGTAGTGTGGGATGTAGAGTGGGGTGTAGTGTGGGATGTAGAGTGGGGTGCAGTGTGGGATGTATAGTTGGGTGTAGTGTAGTGTGGGATGTATAGTGGGGTGTAGAGTAGTGTGGGATGTAGAGTGGAAGGTAGTGTGGGATGTAGAGTGGGATGTCGTGTGGTATGTAGAGTGCAGTGTAGTGTGAGATGTAGAGTGGGATGTAGTGTGGGGTGTAGTGTGGGGTGTAGTGTGGGGTGTAGTGTAGTGTGTTATGTAGAGTGGGGTGTAGTGTGGTATGTAGAGTCGGGTGTAGTGTAGTGTGGTATGAAGAATGGGGTGTAGTATAGAGTGGGATGTAGAGTGGTATGTAGTGTAGAGTGGGGTGTAGTGTCGGGTGTAGTGTAGTGTGGGATGTAGAGTGGGGTGTAGTGTAGTTTGGTATATAGAGTGGGATGTAGAGTGGGAAGTAGAGTGGGCTGTAGTGTAGAGTGGGATGTAGTGTGGGATGAAGAGTGGGGTGTAGTGTAGTGTGGGATGTAGAGTGGGATGTAGAGTGGGATGTAGTCTGAGATGTAGTGTGGGATGTAGTGTGGGATGTAGTGTGGGATGTAGAGTGGGGTGTAGTGTAGTGTGGGATATAGAGTGGGATGTAGAGTGGGATGTAGTCTGGGATGTAGTGTGGGATGTAGTATGCAATGTAGAGTGGGATGTAGTGTGGGATGTAGAGTGGGGTGTAGTGTAGTGGGGAATGTAGTCTGGGATGTAGTGTTGGATGTAGTGTGGGATGTAGAGTGGGATTTAGTGTGAGGTGTAGTGTGGGGTGTAGTGTGGGGTGTAGTGTAGTGTGGTATGTAGAGTGGGGTGTAGTGTGGTATGTAGAGTGGGGTGTAGTGTGGGATGTAGAGTGGGGTGTAGTGTGGGGTGTAGTGTGATATGTAGAGTGGGGTGTAGTGTAGTGTGGTATGTAGAGTAGTATGTAGAGTGGGGTGTAGTGTAGAGTGGGGTGTAGAGTGGGGTGTAGTGTGGGGTGTAGTGTGGTGTGGGATGTAGAGTGGGGTGTAGTGTGGGGTGTAGACTAGGGTGTAGAGTGGGGTGTAGTGTGGGGTGTAGAGTGGGGTGTAGTGTGGGGTGTAGTATAATGTGGGATGTAGAGTGGGTTGTAGTGTGGGGTGTAGTGTAGTGTGGGATGTAGACTGGGGTGTAGTGTGGGGTGTAGAGTGGCGTGTAGTGTTGGGTGTAGTGTAGTGTGATATGTAGAGTGGGGTGTAGTGTGGAATGTAGAGTGGGATGTAGAGTGGGGTGTAGTGTGGTATGTAGAGTGTGGTGTAGTGTAGTGTGGTATGTAGAGTTTGGTGTAGTGTAGTGTGGGATGTAGAGTGGGGTGTAGTGTAATGTGGTATGTAGAGTGGGGTGTAGTGTAGTGTGGGGTGTAGTGTGGTATGTAGAGTGGGGTGTAGTGTAGTGTGGGATGTAGAGTGGGGTGTAGTGTAGAGTGGGGTGTAGTGTGGGGTGTAGTGTAGTGTGGGGTGTAGAGTGGGGTGTAGTGTGGGGTGTAGTGTAGTGTGGGATGTAGAGTGGAGTGTAGTGTGGGGTGTAGTGTAGTGTGAGATGTAGAGTGGGGTGTAGTGTGGGGTGTAGAGTGGGGAGTAGAGTGGGGTGTAGTGTGGGGTGTAGTGTGGGGTGTAGAGTGGGGTGTAGTGTAGTGTGAAATGTAGTCTGGGATGTAGTGTGGGATGTAGAGGGGGATGTAGTGTGGGATGTAGAGTGGGATGTAGTGTGGTATGTAGAGTGGGGTGAAGTGTGGGATGTAGTGTGGGGTGTAGTGTGGGGTGTAGTGTAGTGTGGTATGTAGAGTGGGGTGTAGTGTGGGATGTAGAGTCGGGTGTAGTGTGGGGTGTAGTGTGGTATGTAGAGTGGGGTGTAGTGTAGTGTGGTATGTAGAGTGGGGTGTAGTGTAGAGTGGGATATAGAGTGGGGTGTAGTGTAGAGTGGGGTGTAGAGTAAGGTGTAGTGTGGGGTGTAGTGTAGTGTGGGATGTAGAGTTGGGTGTAGTGTGGGGTGTAGAGTGGGGTGTAGTGTGGGGTGTAGTGTGGGGTGTAGTGTAGTGTGGGATGTAGAGTGGGGTGTAGAGTAGGGTGTAGAGTGGGGTGTAGTGTGGGGTGTAGAGTGGGGTGTAGTGTAGTGTGAGATGTATAGTGAGGTGTAGTGTAGTGTGGGATGTAGTGTAGTGTGGGATGTAGAGTGGGGTGTAGTGTAGTGTGGGATGTAGTGTAGTTTGGGATGTAGAGTGGGGTGTAGAGTGGGATGTAGTGTAGTGTGGGATGTAGAGTGGGGTGTAGTGTAGTGTGGAGTGTAGTGTAGTGTGGGATGTAGAGTGGGGTGTAGATTAGTGTGGGATGTAGAATGGGGTGTAGTGTAGTGTTGCATGGTCTGTAGTGTGGGAAGTAGAGTGGGGTGTAGTGTAGTGTGGGATGTAGTGTAGTGTGGGATGTAGAGTGGGGTGCAGTGTGGGATGTATAGTTGGGTGTAGTGTAGTGTGGGATGTAGAGTGGGGTGTAGTGTGGGATGTATAGTGGGGTGTAGTGTGGGATGTATAGTGGGGTGTAGAGTAGTGTGGGATGTAGAGTGGAAGGTAGTGTGGGATGTAGAGTGGGATGTCGTGTGGTATGTAGAGTGCAGTGTAGTGTGAGATGTAGAGTGGGATGTAGTGTGGGGTGTAGTGTGGGGTGTAGTGTAGTGTGTTATGTAGAGTGGGGTGTAGTGTGGTATGTAGAGTCGGGTGTAGTGTAGTGTGGTATGTAGAATGGGGTGTAGTATAGAGTGGGATGTAGAGTGGTATGTAGTGTAGAGTGGGGTGTAGTTTCGGGTGTAGTGTAGTGTGGGATGTAGAGTGGGGTGTAGTGTGGGGTGTAGTGTAATTTGGTATGTAGAGTGGGATGTAGAGTGGGATGTAGAGTGGGGTGTAGTGTAGAGTGGGATGTAGTGTGGGATGTAGAGTGGGGTGTAGTGTAGTGTGGGATGTAGAGTGGGATGTAGAGTGAGATGTAGTCTGAGATGTAGTGTGGGATGTAGTGTGGAATGTAGTGTGGGATGTAGAGTGGGGTGTAGTGTAGTGTGGGATATATAGTGGGATGTAGAGTGGGATGTAGTCTGGGATGTAGTGTGGGATGTAGTATGCGATGTAGAGTGGGATGTAGTGTGGGATGTAGAGTGGGGTGTAGTGTAGTGTGGAATGTAGTCTGGGATGTAGTGTTGGATGTAGAGTGGGATGTAGTGTGGGATGTAGAGTGGGATTTAGTGTGAGGTGTAGTGTGGGGTGTAGTGTGGGGTGTAGTGTAGTGTGGTATGTAGAGTGGGGTGTAGTGTGGTATGTAGAGTGGGGTGTAGTGTGGGATGTAGAGTGGGGTGTAGTGTGGGGTGTAGTGTGATATGTAGAGTGGGGTGTAGTGTAGTGTGGTATGTAGAGTAGTATGTAGAGTGGGGTGTAGTGTAGATTGGGGTGTAGAGTGGGGTGTAGTGTGGGGTGTAGACTGGGGTGTAGAGTGGGGTGTAGTGTGGGGTGTAGAGTGGGGTGTAGTGTGGGGTGTAGTATAATGTGGGATGTAGAGTGGGTTGTAGTGTGGGGTGTAGTGTAGTGTTGGATGTAGACTGGGGTGTAGTGTGGGGTGTAGAGTGGCGTGTAGTGTTGGGTGTAGTGTAGTGTGATATGTAGAGTGGGGTATAGTGTGGGATGTAGAGTGGGATGTAGAGTGGGGTGTAGTGTAGTGTGGTATGTAGAGTTTGGTGTAGTGTAGTGTGGAATGTAGAGTGGGGTGTAGTGTAATGTGGTATGTAGAGTGGGTTGTAGTGTAGTGTGGGGTGTAGTTTGGTATGTAGAGTGGGGTGTAGTGTAGTGTGGGATGTAGAGTGGGGTGTAGTGTAGAGTGGGGTGTAGTGTGGGGTGTAGTGTAGTGTGGGGTGTATAGTGGGGTGTAGTGTGGGGTGTAGTGTAGTGTGGGATGTAGAGTGGAGTGTAGTGTGGGGTGTAGTGTAGTGTGAGATGTAGAGTGGGGTGTAGTGTGGGGTGTAGAGTGGGGAGTAGAGTGGGGTGTAGTGTGAGGTGTAGTGTGGGGTGTAGAGTGGGGTGTAGTGTAGTGTGAAATGTAGTCTGGGATGTAGTGTGGGATGTAGAGGGGGATGTAGTGTGGGATGTAGAGTGGGATGTAGTGTGGTATGTAGAGTGGGGTGTAGTGTGGGATGTAGTGTGGGGTGTAGTGTGGGGTGTAGTGTGGGGTGTAGTGTAGTGTGGTATGTAGAGTGGGGTGTAGTGTGGGATGTAGAGTCGGGTGTAGTGTGGTATGTAGAGTGGGGTGTAGTGTAGTGTGGTATGTAGAGTGGGGTGTAGTGTAGAGTGGGATGTAGAGTGGGGTGTAGTGTAGAGTGGGGTGTAGAGTAAGGTGTAGTGTGGGGTGTAGTGTAGTGTGGGGTGTAGTGTGGGGTGTAGAGTGGGGTGTAGTGTGGGATGTAGTGTAGTGTGGGGTGTAGAGTGGGGTGTTATGTAGTGTGGGATGTAGAGTGGGGTGTAGAGTGGGGTGTTGTGTAGTGTGGGATGTAGAGTGGGGTGTAGTGTGAGGTGTAGTGTAGTGTGGGATGTAGAGTGGGGTGTAGTGTGGGGTGTAGAGGGGGTGTAGAGTGGGGTGTAGTGTGGTATGTAGAGTGGGGTTTAGTGTAGTGTAGTATGTAGAGTGGGGTGTAGTGTAGTGTGGGGTGTAGAGTGGGGTGTAGTGTGGGGTGTAGTGTGGTATGTAGAGTGGGGTGTAGTGTAGTGTCGTATGTAGAGTGGGGTGTAGTGTAGTGTGGGGTGTAGAGTGGGGTGCAGTGTAGTGTGATATGTAGAGTGGGGTGTAGTGTAGTGTGGGATGTAGAGTAGGGTGTAGAGTGGGGTGTAGTGTGGTATGTAGAGTGGGATGGGATGTAGAGTGGGGTGTAGTGTAGAGTGGGGTGTAGTGTGGGGTGTAGTGGAGTGTAGAGTGGGGTGTAGTGTGGGGTGTAGTGTAGTGTGGGATGTAGAGTGGGGTGTAGAGTGGGGTGTAGAGTGGGGTGTAGAGTGGGGTGTAGTTTAGGGTGTAGAGTGGGGTGTAGAGTGGGGTGTAGTGTAATGTGAGATGTAGAGTGGTGTGTAGTGTAGTGTGGGATGTAGTGTAGTGTGGGATGTAGAGTGGGGTGTAGTGTAGTGTGGGGTGTAGTGTAGTGTGGGATGTAGAGTGGGGTGTAGAGTAGTGTGGTATGTAGAGTGGGGTGTAGTGTAGTGTTGCATGGTTTGTAGTGTGGGAAGTAGAGTGGGGTGTAGTGTAGTGTGGGATGTAGTGTAGTGTGGGATGTAGAGTGGGGTGTACTGTGGGATATATAGTGGGTTGCAGTGTGGGATGTAGAGTTGGGTGTAGTGTAGTGTGGGATGTAGAGTGGGGTGTAGTGTGGGATGTATAGTGGGGTGTAGTGTGGTATGTAGAGTGAAGTGTAGTGTGAGATGTAGAGTGGGATGTAGTGTGGGGTGTAGTGTGGGGTGTAGTGTAGTGTTTTCTGTAGAGTGGGGTGTAGTGTGGTATGTAGAGTGGGGTGTAGTGTGGGATGTAGAGTGGGGTGTAGTGTGGTATGTAGAGTGGGGTGTAGTGTAGAGTGGGATGTAGAGTGGTGTGCAGTGTAGAGTGGGGTGTAGTGTCAGGTGTAGTGTAGTGTGGGATGTAGAGTGGGGTGTAGTGTGGGGTGTAGTGTAGATTGGGATGTAGTGTGGGATGTAGAGTGGGGTTTGGTGTAGTCTGGGATGTAGAGTGGGATGTAAAGTGGGATGTAGTCTGAGATGTAGTGTGGGATGTAATGTGGGATGTAGAGTGGGGTGTAGTGTAGTGTGGTATGTAGTCTGGGATGTAGTGTGGGATGTAAAGTGGGATGTAGTGTGGGATGTAGAGTGGGATGTAGTGTGGTATGAAGATTTTGGTGTAGTGTGGGGTGTAGTGTGGGGTGTAGTGTGGGGATGTAGTGTAGTGTGGTATGTAGAGTGGGGTGTAGTGTGGTATGTAGAGTGGGGTGTAGTGTGGTATGTAGAGTGGGGTGTAGTGTGGGATGTAGAGTGGGGTGTAGTGTGGGGTGTAGTGTGATATGTAGAGTAGGGTGTAGTGTAGTGTGGTATGTAGAGTGGGGTGTAGTGTAGAGTAGGATGTAGAGTAGGGTGTAGTGTAGAGTGGGGTGTAGAGTGGGGTGTAGTGTGGGGTGTAGTGTGGGATGTAGAGTGGGGTGTAGTGTGGGGTGTAGAGTGGGGTGTAGTGTGGGGTGTAGTGTGGGGTGTAGAGTGGGGTGTAGTGTAGTGGAATGTAGAGTGGGGTGTAGTGTAGAGTGGGGTGTAGTGTGGGGTGTAGTGTAGTGTGGGGTGTAGAGTGGGGTGTAGTGTGGGGTGTAGTGTAGTGTGTGATGTAGAGTGGAGTGTAGTGTGGGGTGTTGTGTAGAGTGGGATGTAGAGTGGAGTGTAGTGTAGTGTGGGATGTAGAGTGGAGTGTAGTGTAGTGTGGGATGTAGAGTGGGGTGTAGTGTAGTGTGGGATGTAGTGTAGTTTGGGATGTAGAGTGGGGTGTAGTGTAGTGTGGGATGTAGTGTAGTGTGGGATGTAGAGTGGGGTGTAGTGTAGTGTGGGATGTAGAGTGGGATGTAGTGTGGGATGTAGAGTAGAGTGTAGTGTAGTGTGGGATGTAGTGTAGTGTGGGATGTAGAGTGGGGTGTAGAGTGGGATGTAGAGTGGGGTGTAGTATAGTGTGGGATGTAGAGTGGGGTGTAGTATAGTGTGGGATGTTGAGTGGGATGTAGAGTGGGATGTAGAGTGGGATGTAGTGTGGGATGTAGAGTGGGATGTACTGTAGTGTGGGGTGTAGAGTGGGGTGTAGAGTGGGGTGTAGAGTGGGATGTAGAGTGGGGTGTAGTGTAGTGTGGGATGTAGAGGGGGGTGTAGTGTAGTGTGGGATGTAGAGTTGGGTGTAGTGTAGTGTCGGATGTAGAGTGGGGTGTAGTGTGGGATGTAGAGTGGGTTTTAGTGTAGTGTGGGATGTAGTGTAGGATGTAGTGTAGTGTGGGATCTAGAGTGGGGTGTAGTGTAGTGTGGGATGTAGAGTGGGATGTAGAGTGCGGTGTAGTGTAGTGTGGGATGTAGAGTGGGATGTAGTGTGGGGTGTTGTGTAGTGTGGGAAGTAGAGTGGGGTGTAGTGTAGTGTGGGATGTAGAGTGGGATGTAGAGTGGGATGTAGAGTGGGGTGTAGTGAGGTGTGGGATGTAGAGTGGGATGTAGAGTGGGGTGTAGTGTAGTGTGGTATGTAGAGTGGGATGTAGAGTGGGATGTAGAGTGGGATGTAGAGTGGGATGTAGAGTGGGGCTTGGAGTGGGATCTAGAGTGGGGTGTAGTGTTGTGTGGGATGTAGAGTGGGGTGTAGTGTAGTGTGGGATGTAGAGTGGGATGTAGATTGCGGTGTAGTGTGGTGTGGGATGTAGTGTGGGGTGTTGTGTAGTGTGGGATGTAGAGTGGGATGTAGAGTGGGGTGTAGTGTAGTGTGGAATGTAGAGTGGGATTTAGTGTGGGATGTGTAGTGTAGTGTGGGATGTAGTGTAGTGTGGGATGTAGAGTGGGGTGTAGTGTAGTGTGGGATGTAGAGTGGGGTGTAGTGTAGTGTGGAATGTAGAGTGGGATGTAGTCTGGAATGTAGTGTGGGATGTAGTCTGGGATGTAGTGTGGGATGTAGTCTAGGATGTAGTGTGGGATGTAGAGTGGGATGTAGATTGCGGTGTAGTGTAGTGTGGGATGTAGGGTGGGATGTAGAGTGGGGTGTAGTGTCGTGTGGGATGTAGAGTGGGGTGTAGTGTAGTGTGGGATGTAGAGTGGGGTGTAGTGTGGGATGTAGAGTGGGGTGTAGTGTAGTGTGGGATGTAGAGTGGGATGTAGTGTAGTGTGGGATGTAGAGTGGGGTGTAGTGTAATGTGGGATGTAGAGTGGGGTGTAGTGTGGGATGTAGAGTGGGGTGTAGTGTAGTGTGGGATGTAGAGTGAGATGTATTGTGGGGTGTTGTGTAGTATGGGATGTAGAATGGGATGTAGAGTGGGGTGTAGTGTAGTGTGGGATGTAGAGTGGGATGTAGAGTGAGATGTAGAGTGGGATGTAGAGTAGGGTGTAGTTTTGTGTGGGATGTAGAGTGGGATGTAGAGTGGGATGTAGAGTGGGGTGTAGTGTAGTGTGGGATGTAGAGTGGGATGTAAAGTGCGGTTTAGAGTGGGATGTAGAGTGGGGTGTAGTGTTGTGTGGAATGTAGAGTGGGGTGTAGTGTAGTGTGGGATGTAGAGTGGGGTGTAGTGTAGTGTGGGATGTAGAGTGGGATGTAGAGTGGGGTGTAGTGTAGTGTGGGATGTAGAGTGGGATGGAGAGTGGGGTGTAGTGTGGTATGTAGAGTGGGATGTAGAGTCGTGTGTAGCATGGGGTGTAGTGTGGTATGTAGAGTGGGGTGTTGAGTGGGGTGTAGTGTAGAGTGGGATGTAGAGTGGGGTATAGTGTAGAGTGGGGTGTAGTGTAGTGTGGTATGTAGAGTGAGGTGTAGTGTGGGGTGTAGAGTGGGGCGTAGTGTGGGATGTAGTGTAGTGTGGGGTGTAGAGTGGAGTGTAGTGTGGGGTGTAGCGTAGTGTGGGATGTAGAGTGGGGTGTGGAGTTGGGTGTAGAGTGGGGTGTAGTGTAGGGTGTAGTATGGGGTGTAGTGTGGTATGTAGAGTGGGGTGTAGTGTAGTGTGGTATGTAGAGTGGGGTGTAGTGTAGTGTAGGATTTAGAATAGGGTGTAGAGTGGGGTGTAGTTTGGGGTGTAGTGTGGTATGTAGAGTGGGGTGTAGTGTAGTGTGGGATGTAGAGTGGGGTGTAGTGTGGGATGTAGAGTGGGGTGCAGTGTAGTGTGGGATGTAGTGTGGGGTGTAGAGTTGGGTGTAGAGTGGGGTGTAGTGTGGGGTGTAGAGTGGGGTGTAGTGTAGTGTGGGATGTAGTGTAGTGTTGGATGTAGAGTGGGGTGTAGTGTAATGTTGGATATAGTGTAGTGTGGGATGTAGAGTGGGATGTAGTGTAGTGTGGGATGTAGAGTGGGGTGTAGTGTAGTGTGGGGTGTAGTGTAGTGTGGGATGTAGAGTGGGGTGTAGAGTAGTGTGGGATGTAGAGTGGGGTGTAGTGTAGTGTGGCATGGTTTGTAGTGTGGGAAGTAGAGTGGGGTGTAGTGTAGTGTGGGATGTAGTGTAGTGTGGAATGTAGAGTGGGGTTTAGTGTGGGATGTAGAGTGGGGTGCAGTGTGGGATGTAGAGTAGGATGTAGAGTAGGGTGTAGTGTAGAGTGGGGTGTAGAGTGGGGTGTAGTGTGGGGTGTAGTGTGGGATGTAGAGTGGGGTGTAGTGTGGGGTGTAGAGTGGGGTGTAGTGTGGGGTGTAGTATAATGTGGGATATAGAGTGGGTTGTAGTGTGGGGTGTAGTGTAGTGTGGGATGTAGAGTGGGGTGTAGTGTGGGGTGTAGAGTGGGGTGTAGTGTGGGGTGTAGTGTAGTGTGATATGTAGAGTGGGGTGTAGTGTGGGATGTAGAGTGGGGTGTAGTGTGGGGTGTAGTGTGGTATGTAGAGTGTGGTGTAGTGTAGTGTGGTATGTAGAGTTTGGTGTAGTGTAGAGTGGGGTGTAGTGTAGTGTGGTATGTAGAGTGGGGTGTAGTGTAGTGTGGGGTGTAGTGTGATATGTAGAGTGGGGTGTAGTGTAGTGCAATGTAGAGTGGGGTGTAGTGTAGTGTGGGATGTAGTGTAGTTTGGGATGTAGAGTGGGGTGTAGTGTAGTGTGGGATGTAGTGTAGTGTGGGATGTAGAGTGGGGTGTAGTGTAGTGTGGGATGTAGAGTGGGATGTAGTGTGGGATGTAGACTGGAGTGTAGTGTAGTGTGGGATGTAGTGTAGTGTGGGATGTAGAGTGGGGTGTAGAGTGGGATGTAGAGTGGGGTGTAGTATAGTGTGGGATGTAGAGTGGGGTGTAGTATAGTGTGGGATGTTGAGTGGGATGTAGAGTGGGATGTAGAGTGGGATGTAGTGTGGGATGTAGAGTGGGATGTACTGTAGTGTGGGGTGTAGAGTGGGGTGTAGAGTGGTGTGTAGAGTGGGATGTAGAGTGGGGTGTAGTGTAGTGTGGGATGTAGAGGGGGGTGTAGTGTAGTGTGGGATGTAGAGTTGGGTGTAGTGTAGTGTCGGATGTAGAGTGGGGTGTAGTGTGGGATGTAGAGTGGGTTTTAGTGTAGTGTGGGATGTAGTGTAGGACGTAGTGTAGTGTGGGATCTAGAGTGGGGTGTAGTGTAGTGTGGGATGTAGAGTGGGATGTAGAGTGCGGTGTAGTGTAGTGTGGGATGTAGAGTGGGATGTAGTGTGGGGTGTTGTGTAGTGTGGGAAGTAGAGTGGGGTGTAGTGTAGTGTGGGATGTAGAGTGGGATGTAGAGTGGGATGTAGAGTGGGGTGTAGTGAGGTGTGGGATGTAGAGTGGGATGTAGAGTGGGGTGTAGTGTAGTGTGGTATGTAGAGTGGGATGTAGAGTGGGATGTAGAGTGGGATGTAGAGTGGGATGTAGAGTGGGGCTTGGAGTGGGATCTAGAGTGGGGTGTAGTGTTGTGTGGGATGTAGAGTGGGGTGTAGTGTAGTGTGGGATGTAGAGTGGGATGTAGATTGCGGTGTAGTGTGGTGTGGGATGTAGTGTGGGTGTTGTGTAGTGTGGGATGTAGAGTGGGATGTAGAGTGGGGTGTAGTGTAGTGTGGAATGTAGAGTGGGATGTAGTGTGGGATGTAGAGTGGAGTGTAGTGTAGTGTGGGATGTAGTGTAGTGTGGGATGTAGAGTGGGGTGTAGTGTAGTGTGGGATGTAGAGTGGGGTGTAGTGTAGTGTGGAATGTAGAGTGGGATGTAGTCTGGAATGTAGTGTGGGATGTAGTCTGGGATGTAGTGTGGGATGTAGTCTAGGATGTAGTGTGGGATGTAGAGTGGGATGTAGATTGCGGTGTAGTGTAGTGTGGGATGTAGGGTGGGATGTAGAGTGGGGTGTAGTGTCGTGTGGGATGTAGAGTGGGGTGTAGTGTAGTGTGGATGTAGAGAGTGGGGTGTAGTGTGGGATGTAGAGTGGGGTGTAGTGTAGTGTGGGATGTAGAGTGGGATGTAGTGTAGTGTGGGATGTAGAGTGGGGTGTAGTGTAATGTGGGATGTAGAGTGGGGTGTAGTGTGGGATGTAGAGTGGGGTGTAGTGTAGTGTGGGATGTAGAGTGAGATGTATTGTGGGGTGTTGTGTAGTATGGGATGTAGAATGGGATGTAGAGTGGGGTGTAGTGTAGTGTGGGATGTAGAGTGGGATGTAGAGTGAGATGTAGAGTGGGATGTAGAGTAGGGTGTAGTTTTGTGTGGGATGTAGAGTGGGATGTAGAGTGGGATGTAGAGTGGGGTGTAGTGTAGTGTGGGATGTAGAGTGGGATGTAGAGTGCGGTTTAGAGTGGGATGTAGAGTGGGGTGTAGTGTTGTGTGGAATGTAGAGTGGGGTGTAGTGTAGTGTGGGATGTAGAGTGGGGTGTAGTGTAGTGTGGGATGTAGAGTGGGATGTAGAGTGGGGTGTAGTGTAGTGTGGGATGTAGAGTGGGATGGAGAGTGGGGTGTAGTGTGGTATGTAGAGTGGGATGTTGAGTGGGGTGTAGTGTAGAGTGGGATGTAGAGTGGGGTATAGTGTAGAGTGGGGTGTAGTGTAGTGTGGTATGTAGAGTGAGGTGTAGTGTGGGGTGTAGAGTGGGGTGTAGAGTGGGGTGTAGTGTGGGATGTAGTGTAGTGTGGGGTGTAGAGTGGAGTGTAGTGTGGGGTGTAGCGTAGTGTGGGATGTAGAGTGGGGTGTGGAGTTGGGTGTAGAGTGGGGTGTAGTGTAGGGTGTAGTATGGGGTGTAGTGTGGTATGTAGAGTGGGGTGTAGTGTAGTGTGGTATGTAGAGTGGGGTGTAGTGTAGTGTAGGATTTAGAATAGGGTGTAGAGTGGGGTGTAGTTTGGGGTGTAGTGTGGTATGTAGAGTGGGGTGTAGTGTAGTGTGGGATGTAGAGTGGGGTGTAGTGTAGTGTGGGATGTAGAGTGGGGTGCAGTGTAGTGTGGGATGTAGTGTGGGGTGTAGAGTTGGGTGTAGAGTGGGGTGTAGTGTGGGGTGTAGAGTGGGGTGTAGTGTAGTGTGGGATGTAGTGTAGTGTTGGATGTAGAGTGGGGTGTAGTGTAATGTTGGATATAGTGTAGTGTGGGATGTAGAGTGGGGTGTAGAATGGGATGTAGAGTGGGATGTAGTGTAGTGTGGGATGTAGAGTGGGGTGTAGTGTAGTGTGGGGTGTAGTGTAGTGTGGGATGTAGAGTAGTGTGGGATGTAGAGTGGGGTGTAGTGTAGTGTGGCATGGTTTGTAGTGTGGGAAGTAGAGTGGGGTGTAGTGTAGTGTGGGATGTAGTGTAGTGTGGAATGTAGAGTGGGGTTTAGTGTGGGATGTAGAGTGGGGTGCAGTGTAGGATGTAGAGTGGGGTGTAGTGTAGTGTGGAATGTAAAGTGGGGTGTAGTGTGGGATGTATAGTGGGGTGTAGAGTAGTGTGAGATGTAGAGTGGGATGTAGTGTGGGATGTAGAGTGGGATGTAGTGTGGTATGTAGAGTGGGGTGTAGGGTGGGATGTAGAGTGGGATGTAGTTTGGGGTGTAGTGTAGTGTGGTATGTAGAGTGGGGTGTAGTGTGGTATGTAGAGTGGGGTGTAGTGTGGGATGAGAGTGGGGTGTAGTGTGGGGTGTAGTGTGGTATGTTGAGTGGGGTGTAGTGTAGTGTTGTATGTAGAGTGGGGTGTAGTGTAGAGTGGGATGTAGAGTGGTGTGTAATGTAGAGTGGGGTTTAGAGTGGGGTGTAGTGTCGGGTGTAGTGTAGTGTGAGATGTAGAGTGGGGTGTAGATTGGGGTGTAGAGTGGGGTGTAGTGTGGGGTGTAGTGTGGGGTGTAGTGTAGTGTGGGATGTAGAGTGGGATGTAGAGTGGGATGTAGTCTGAGATGTAGTGTGGGATGTAGTGTGGGATGTAGTGTGGGATGTAGTGTGGGATGTAGTGTGGGGTGTAGTGTAGTGTGGAATGTAGTCTGGGATGTAGTGTTGGATGTAGAGTTGGATGTAGTGTGGGATGTAGAGTGGGATGTAGTGTGGTATGTAGAGTGGGGTGTAGTGTGGGATGTAGAGTGGGATGTAGTGTGGGGTGTAGTGTGGGGTGTAGTGTAGTGTGGTATGTAGAGTGGGGTGTAGTGTGGTATGTAGAGTGGGGTGTAGTGTGGGATGTAGAGTGGGGTGTAGTGTGGGGTGTGGTGTGATATGTAGAGTGGGATGTAGTGTAGTGTGGTATGTAGAGTGGGGTGTAGTGTAGAGTGGGGTGTAGTGTAGAGTGGGGTGTAGTGTAGAGTGGGGTGTAGTGTAGAGTGGGGTGTAGTGTGGGGTGTAGTGTAGTGTGGGATGTAGAGTGGGGTGTAGTGTGGGGTGTAGAGTGCGGTGTAGAGTGGGGTATAGTATGGGGAGTAGTGTGGGGTGTAGTATAGTGTGGGGTGTAGTATAGTGTGGGATGTAGAGTGGGTTTTAGTGTGGGGTGTAGTGTAGTGTGGGATGTAGAGTGGGGTGTAGTGTGGAGTGTAGAGTGGGGTGTAGTGTGGGGTGTAGTGTAGTGTGATATGTAGAGTGAGGTGTAGTGTGGGATGTAGAGTGGGATGTAGAGTGGGGTGTAGTGTGGGGTGTAGTGTGGTATGTAGAGTGTGGTGTAGCGTAGTGTGGTATGTAGAGTGGGGTGTAATGTAGTGTGGGGTGTAGAGTGGGGTGTAGTGTAGTGTGGCATGTAGAGGGGGGTGTAGTGTAGTGTGGGATGTAGAGTGGGGTGTAGTGTAGTGTGGGATGTAGAGTGGGGTGTAGTGTAGAGTGGGGTGTAGTTTGGGGTGTAGTGTGGGGTGTAGTGTAGTGTGGGATGTAGAGTGGAGTGTAGTGTGGGATGTAGAGTGGGGTGTAATGTGGGGTGTAGAGTGGGGAGTAGAGTGGGGTGTAGTGTGGGGTGTACAGTGGGATATAGTGTAGTGTGGGATGTAGAGTGGGGTGTAGTGTAGTGTGGGATGTAGTGTAGTGTGGGATGTAGAGTGGGGTGTAGTGTAGTGTGGGATGTAGTGTAGTGTGGGATGTAGAGTGGGATGTAGTGTAGTGTGGGATGTAGAGTGGGGTGCAGTGTAGTGTGGGATGTAGTGTGGGGTGTAGAGTTGGGTGTAGAGTGGGGTGTAGTGTGGGGTGTAGAGTGGGGTGTAGTGTAGTGTGGGATGTAGTGTAGTGTTGGATGTAGAGTGGGGTGTAGTGTAATGTTGGATATAGTGTAGTGTGGGATGTAGAGTGGGGTGTAGAATGGGATGTAGAGTGGGATGTAGTGTAGTGTGGGATGTAGAGTGGGGTGTAGTGTAGTGTGGGGTGTAGTGTAGTGTGGGATGTAGAGTGGGGTGTAGAGTAGTGTGGGATGTAGAGTGGGGTGTAGTGTAGTGTGGCATGGTTTGTAGTGTGGGAAGTAGAGTGGGGTGTAGTGTAGTGTGGGATGTAGTGTAGTGTGGAATGTAGAGTGGGGTTTAGTGTGGGATGTAGAGTGGGGTGCAGTGTGGGATGTAGAGTGGGGTGTAGTGTAGTGTGGAATGTAAAGTGGGGTGTAGTGTGGGATGTATAGTGGGGTGTAGAGTAGTGTGAGATGTAGAGTGGGATGTAGTGTGGGATGTAGAGTGGGATGTAGTGTGGTATGTAGAGTGGGGTGTAGAGTGGGATGTAGAGTGGGATGTAGTTTGGGGTGTAGTGTAGTGTGGTATGTAGAGTGGGGTGTAGTGTGGTATGTAGAGTGGGGTGTAGTGTGGGATGAGAGTGGGGTGTAGTGTGGGGTGTAGTGTGGTATGTAGAGTGGGGTGTAGTGTAGTGTTGTATGTAGAGTGGGGTGTAGTGTAGAGTGGGATGTAGAGTGGTGTGTAGTGTAGAGTGGGGTTTAGAGTGGGGTGTAGTGTCGGGTGTAGTGTAGTGTGAGATGTAGAGTGGGGTGTAGTGTGGGGTGTAGATTGGGGTGTAGAGTGGGGTTTAGTGTGGGGTGTAGTGTGGGGTGTAGTGTAGTGTGGGATGTAGAGTGGGATGTAGAGTGGGATGTAGTCTGAGATGTAGTGTGGGATGTAGTGTGGGATGTAGTGTGGGATGTAGTGTGGGATGTAGTGTGGGGTGTAGTGTAGTGTGGAATGTAGTCTGGGATGTAGTGTTGGATGTAGAGTTGGATGTAGTGTGGGATGTAGAGTGGGATGTAGTGTGGTATGTAGAGTGGGGTGTAGTGTGGGATGTAGAGTGGGATGTAGTGTGGGGTGTAGTGTGGGGTGTAGTGTGGGGTGTAGTGTAGTGTGGTATGTAGAGTGGGGTGTAGCGTGGTATGTAGAGTGGGGTGTAGTGTTGGATGTAGAGTGGGGTGTAGTGTGGGGTGTGGTGTGATATGTAGAGTGGGATGTAGTGTAGTGTGGTATGTAGAGTGGGGTGTAGTGTAGAGTGGGGTGTAGTGTAGAGTGGGGTGTAGTGTAGAGTGGGGTGTAGTGTAGAGTGGGGTGTAGTGTGGGGTGTAGTGTAGTGTGGGATGTAGAGTGGGGTGTAGTGTGGGGTGTAGAGTGCGGTGTAGAGTGGGGTATAGTATGGGGAGTAGTGTGGGGTGTAGTATAGTGTGGGGTGTAGTATAGTGTGGGATGTAGAGTGGGGTGTAGTGTAGTGTGGGATGTAGAGAGGGGTGTAGTGTGGGGTGTAGTGTGGAGTGTAGAGTGGGGTGTAGTGTGGGGTGTAGTGTAGTGTGATATGTAGAGTGAGGTGTAGTGTGGGATGTAGAGTGGGATGTAGAGTGGGGTGTAGTGTGGGGTGTAGTGTGGTATGTAGAGTGTGGTGTAGTGTATTGTGGTATGTAGAGTGGGGTGTAATGTAGTGTGGGGTGTAGAGTGGGGTGTAGTGTAGTGTGGCATGTAGAGGGGGGTGTAGTGTAGTGTGGGATGTAGAGTGGGGTGTAGTGTAGTGTGGGATGTAGAGTGGGGTGTAGTGTAGAGTGGGGTGTAGTTTGGGGTGTAGTGTGGGGTGTAGTGTAGTGTGGGATGTAGAGTGGAGTGTAGTGTGGGGTGTAAAGTAGTGTGGGATGTAGAGTGGGGTGTAATGTGGGGTGTAGAGTGGGGAGTAGAGTAGGGTGTAGTGTGGGGTGTAGAGTGGGATATAGTGTAGTGTGGGATGTAGAGTGGGGTGTAGTGTAGTGTGGGATGTAGTGTAGTGTGGGATGTAGAGTGGGGTGTAGTGTAGTGTGGGATGTAGTGTAGTGTGGGATGTACAGTGGGATGTAGTGCAGTGTGGAATGTAGAGTTGGGTGTGGTGTAGTGTGGGGTGTAATGTAGTGTGGGATGTAGAGTGGAGTGTAATGTAGTGTAGTGTGGGATGTGGAGTGGGGTGTAGTGTAGTGTGGGATGTAGTGTAGTGTGGGATGTAGAGTGGGGTGTAGTGTAGTGTGGCATGTAGTGTAGTGTGGGATGTAGAGTGGAGTGTAGTGTAGTGTGGGATTTAGAGTGGGATGTAGTGTGGGATGTAGAATAGAGTGTAGTGTGGGATGTAGTGTAGTGTGGGATCTAGAGTGGGGTGTAGAGTTGGATGTAGAGTGGGGTGTAGTGTAGAGTGGGGTGTAGTGTAGTGTGGGATGTTGAGTGGGATGTAGAGTGGGATGTAGTCTGGGATGTAGTGTGGTATGTAGTGTGGAATGTAGAGTGGGATGTACTGTAGTGTGGGGTGTAGAGTGGGGTGTAGAGTGGGATGTAGAGTGGGGTGTAGTGTAGTGTGGGAAGTAGAGTGGGGTGTAGTGTAGTGTGGGATGTAGAGTAGGGTGTAGTGTAGTGTGGGATGTAGAGTGGGGTGTGGTGTAGTGTGGGATGTAGAGTGGGGTGTAGTGTGGGATATAGAGGGGGGTGTAGTGTAGTGTGGGATATAGAGTGGGATGTAGTGTAGTGTGGGATGTAGAGTGGGGTGTAGTGTAGTGTGGGGTGAAGAGTGGGGTGTAGTGTGGAATGTAGAGTGGGGTGTAGTGTAGTGTGGTATGTCGAGTGGGAAGTAGAGTGGGGTGTAGTGTGGGGTGTTGTATAGAGTGGGATGTAGAGTAGGGTGTAGTGTGGGATGTAGAGTGGGATGTAGAGTGGGATGTAGAATGGGGTATAGTGTGGGATGTAGAGTGGGGTGTAGTGTATTGTGGGATGTAGTGTGGGGTGTTGTGTAGTGTGGGATGTAGAGTGGGATGTAGAGTGGGGTGTAGTGTAGTGTGGGATGTAGAGTGGGATGTAGTGTGGGATGTAGAGTGGAGTGTAGTGTAGTGTGGGATGTAGTGTAGTGTGGGATGTAGAGTGGGGTGTAGTGTAGTGTGGGATGTAGAGTGGGGTGTAGGGTAGTGTGGGATGTAGAGTGGGATGTAGAGTGGGATATAGAGTGGGATGTAGTCTGGGATGTAATCTGGGAAGTAGTCTGGGATGTAGTGTGGGATGTAGTCTGGGATGTAGTGTGGGATGTAGTGTGGGATGTAGAGTGGGATGTAGATTGCGGTGTAGTGTAGTGTGGGATGTAGGGTGGGATGTAGATTGGGGTGTATTGTCGTGTGGGATGTAGAGTGGGGTGTAGTGTAGTGTGGGATGTAGAGTGGGATGTAGAGTGGGGTGTAGTGTAGTGTGGGATGTAGAGTGGGATGTAGTGTAGTGTGGGATGTAGAGTGGGGTGTAGTGTGGTGTGGGATGTAGAGTGGGGTGTAGTGTGGGATGTAAAGTGGGGTGTAGTGTAGTGTGGGATGTAGAGTGGGATGTATTGTGGGGTGTTGTGTACTGTGGGATGTAGAATGGGATGTAGAGTGGGATGTAGAGTGGGATGTAGTCTGGGATGTAGTCTGGGATGTAGTCTGGGATGTAGTGTGGGATGTAGTCTGGGATGTAGTGTGGGATGTATAGTGGGATGTAGATTGCGGTGTAGTGTATTGTGGGATGTAGAGTGGGGTGTAGTGTCGTGTGGGATGTAGAGTGGGGTGTAGTGTAGTGTGGGATGTAGAGTGGGGTGTAGTGTGGGATGTAGAGTGGGGTGTAGTGTAGTGTGGGATATAGAGTGGGATGTAGTGTAGTGTGGGATGTAGAGTGGGATGTATTGTGGGGTGTTGTGTAGTGTGGGATGTAGAATGGGATGTAGAGTGGGGTGTAGTGTAGTGTGGGATGTAGAGTGGGATGTAGAGTGGGATGTAGAGTGGGGTGTAGTGTAGTGTGAGATGTAGAGTGGGATGTAGAGTGGGATGTAGAGTGGGGTGTAGTGTAGTGTGGGATGTAGAGTGGGATGTAGAGTGGGGTTTAGAGTGGGATGTAGAGTGGGGTGTAGTGTTGTGTGGGATGTAGAGTGGGGTATAGTGTAGTGTGGGATGTAGAGTGGGGTGTAGTGTAGTGTGGGATGTAGAGTGGGATGTAATGTGGGGTGTAGTGTAGTGTGGGATGTAGAGTGGGGTGTAGTGTGGTATGTAGAGAGGGGTGTAGTGTGGGATGTAGAGTCGGGTGTAGTGTGGGGTGTAGTGTGGTATGTAGAGTTGGGTGTAGTGTAGTGTGGTACGTTGAGTGGAGTGTAGTGTAGAGTGGGGTATAGTGTAGAGTGGGGTGTAGTGTAGTGTGGGATGTAGAGTGAGGTGTAGTGTGGGGTGTAGAGTGGGGTGTAGAGTGGGGTGTAGTGCGGGATGTAGTGTAGTGTGGGGTGTAGAGTGGAGTGTAGTGTGGGGTGTAGTGTAGTGTGGGATGTAGAGTGGGGTGTAGTGTGGAGTTGGGTGTAGAGTGGGGTGTAGTATGGGGTGTAGTGTGGTATGTAGAGTGGGGTGTAGTGTAGTGTGGTATGTAGAGTGGGGTGTAGTGTAGTGTTGGGTGTAGAGTGGGGTGCAGTGTAGTGTGGTATGTAGAGTGGGGTGTAGTGTAGTGTAGGATTTAGAATGGGGTGTAGAGTGGGGTGTAGTTTGGGGTGTAGTGTGGTATGTAGAGTGAGGTGTAGTGTAGTGTGGGATGTAGAGTGGGGTGTAGTGTAGTGGGGGATGTAGAGTGGGGTGTAGTGTAGTGTGGGATGTAGTGTGGGGTGTAGAGTTGGGTGTAGAGTGGGGTGTAGTGTGGGGTGTAGTGTAGTGTGGGATGTAGTGTAGTGTTGGATGTAGAGTGGGGGGTAGTGTAGTGTTGGATATAGTGTAGTGTGGGATGTAGAGTGGGGTGTAGAGTGGGATGTAGTGTAGTGTGGGATGTAGAGTGGGGTGTAGTGTAGAGTGGGGTGTAGTTTGGGGTGTAGTGTGGGGTGTAGTGTAGTGTGGGATGTAGAGTGGAGTGTAGTGTGGAGTGTAGTGTAGTGTGGGATGTAGAGTGGGGTGTAATGTGGGGTGTAGAGTTGGTTGTAATGTGGGGTGTAGAGTGGGGAGTAGAGTGGGGTGTAGAGTGGGGTGTAGAGTGGGGTGTAATGTGGGATGTAGAGTGGGTGTAGTGTAGTGTGGGATGTAGTGTAGTGTGGGATGTAGAGTGGGGTGTAGTGTAGTGCGGGATGTAGTGTAGTGTGGGATGTAGAGTGGGGTGTAGAGTGGGATGTACAGTGGGATGTAGTGCAGTGTGAGATGTAGAGTTGGGTGTGGTGTAGTGTGGGGTGTAATGTAGTGTGGGATGTAGAGTGGAGTGTAGTGTAGAGTAGTGTGGGATGTAGAGTGGGGTGTAGGGAAGTGTGGGATGTAGTGTAGTGTGGGATGTAGAGTGGGGTGTAGTGTAGTGTGGGATGTAGAATGGAGTGTAGTGTGGGATGTAGTGTAGTGTGGGATGTAGAGTGGGGTGTAGAGTGGGATGTAGAGTGGGGTGTAGTGTAGAGTGGGGTGTAGTGTAGTTTGGGATGTTGAGTGGGATGTAGAGTGGGATGTAGTCTGGGATGTAGTGTGGTATGTAGTGTGGGATGTAGAGTGGGATGTACTGTAGTGTGGGGTGTAGAGTGGGATGTAGAGTGGGGTGTAGTGTAGTGTGGGAAGTAGAGTGGGGTGTAGTGTAGTGTGGGATGTAGAGTAGGGTGTAGTGTAGTGTGGGATGTAGAGTGGGGTGTGGTGTAGTGTGGGATGTAGAGTGGGGTGTAGTGTGGGATATAGAGGGGGGTGTAGTGTAGTGTGGGATGTAGAGTGGGATGTAGTGTAGTGTGGGATGTAGAGTGGGGTGTAGTGTAGTGTGGGGTGAAGAGTGGGGTGTAGTGTGGGATGTAGAGTGGGGTGTAGTGTAGTGTGGGATGTAGAGTAGGGTGTAGTGTAGTGTGGGATGTAGAGTGGGATGTAGAGTGTGGGATGTAGAGTGGGGTGTAGTGTATTGTGAGATGTAGTGTGGGATGTAGTGTGGGATGTAGTGTGGGGTGTTGTGTAGTGTGGGATGTAGAGTGGGATGTAGAGTGGGTTGTAGTGTAGTGTGGGATGTAGAGTGGGATGTAGTGTGGGATGTAGAGTGGAGTGTAGTGTAGTGTGGGATGTAGTGTAGTGTGGGATGTAGAGTGGGGTGTAGTGTAGTGTGGGAAGTAGAGTGGGGTGTAGTGTAGTGTGGGATGTAGAGTGGGATGTAGAGTGGGATGTAGTCTGGGATGTAGTGTGGGATGTAGTCTGGGATGTAGTGTGGGATGTAGTCTGGGATGTAGTGTGGGATGTAGTGTGGGATGTAGAGTGGGATGTAGATTGCGGTGTAGTGTAGGGTGGGATGTAGAGTGGGGTGTAGTGTCGTGTGGGATGTAGAGTGGGGTGTAGTGTAGTGTGGGATGTAGAGTGGGGTGTAGTGTGGGATGTAGAGTGGGGTGTAATGTAGTGTGGGATGTAGAGTGGGATGTAGTGTAGTGTGGGATGTAGAGTGGGGTGTAGTGTAGTGTGGGGTGTAGTGTGGGATGTAGAGTGGGGTGTAGTGTAGTGTGGGATGTAGAGTGGGATGTATTGTGGGGTGTTGTGTAGTGTGGGATGTAGAATGGGATGTAGAGTGGGGTGTAGTGTAGTGTGGGATGTACAGTGGGATGTAGAGTGGGATGTAGAGTGGGATGTAGAGTGGTGTGTAGTGTAGTGTGAGATGTAGAGTGGGATGTAGAGTGGGATGTAGAGTGGGGTGTAGTGTAGTGTGGGATGTAGAGTGGGATGTAGAGTGGGGTTTAGAGTGGGATGTAGAGTGGGGTGTAGTGTTGTGTGGGATGTAGAGTGGGGTATAGTGTAGTGTGGGATGTAGAGTGGGGTGTAGTGTAGTGTGGGATGTAGAGTGGGGTGTAGTGTAGTGTGGGGTGTAATGTGGGATGTAGAGTGGGGTGTAGTGTAGTGTGGGATGAAGAGTGGGATGTATTGTGGAGTGTTGTGTAGTGTGGGATGTAGAATGGGATGTAGAGTGGAGTGTAGTGTAGTGTGGGATGTAGAATGGGATGTAGAGTGGGATGTAGAGTGGGATGTAGTATAGTGTGGGATGTAGAGTGGGATGTAGATTGGGGTGTAGTGTAGTGTGGGATGTAGAGTGGGATGTAGAGTGGGGTTTAGAGTGGGATGTAGAGTGGGGTGTAGTGTTGTGTGGGATGTAGAGTGGGGTATAGTGTAGTGTGGGATGTAGAGTGGGGTGTAGTGTAGTGTGGGATGTAGAGTGGGATGTAGAGTGGGGTGTAGTGTAGTGTGGGATGTAGAGTGGGATGTAGAGTGGGGTGTAGTGTGGTATGTAGAGTGGGGTGTAGTGTGGGATGTAGAGTCGGGTGTAGTGTGGGGTGTAGTGTGGTATGTAGAGTGGGTTGTAGTGTAGTGTGGTATGTTGAGTGGGGTGTAGTGTAGAGTGGGATGTAGAGTGGGGTATAGTGTAGAGTGGGGTGTAGTGTAGTGTGGGATGTAGAGTGAGGTGTAGTGTGGGGTGTAGAGTGGGGTGTAGAGTGGGGTGTCGTGTGGGATGTAGTGTAGTGTGGGGTGTAGAGTGGAGTGTAGTGTGGGGTGTAGTGTAGTGTGGGATGTAGAGTGGGGTGTAGTGTGGGGTGTGGAGTTGGGTGTAGAGTGGGGTGTAGTATGGGGTGTAGTGTGGTATGTAGAGTGGGGTGTAGTGTAGTGTGGTATGTAGAGTGGGGTGTAGTGTAGTGTGGGGTGTAGAGTGGGGTGCAGTGTAGTGTGGTATGTAGAGTGGGGTGTAGTGTAGTGTAGGATTTAGAATGGGGTGTAGAGTGGGGTGTAGTTTGGGGTGTAGTGTGGTATGTAGAGTGGGGTGTAGTGTAGTGTGGGATGTAGAGTGGGGTGTAGTGTAGTGGGGGATGTAGAGTGGGGTGTAGTGTAGTGTGGGATGTAGTTTGGGGTGTAGTGTTGGGTGTAGAGTGGGGTGTAGTGTGGGGTGTAGTGTAGTGTGGGATGTAGTGTAGTGTTGGATGTAGAGTGGGGGGTAGTGTAGTGTTGGATATAGTGTAGTGTGGGATGTAGAGTGGGGTGTAGAGTGGGATGTAGTGTAGTGTGGGATGTAGAGTGGGGTGTAGTGTAGAGTGGGGTGTAGTTTGGGGTGTAGTGTGGGGTGTAGTGTAGTGTGGGATGTAGAGTGGAGTGTAGTGTGGGGTGTAGTGTAGTGTGGGATGTAGAGTGGGGTGTAATGTGCGGTGTAGAGTGGGGAGTAGAGTAGGGTGTAGAGTGGGGTGTAGAGTGGGGTGTAGTGTAGTGTGGGATGTAGTGTAGTGTGGGATGTAGAGTGGGGTGTAGTGTAGTGTGGGATGTAGTGTAGTGTGGGAAGTAGAGTGGGGTGTAGAGTGGGATGTACAGTGGGATGTAGTGCAGTGTGAGATGTAGAGTTGGGTGTGGTGTAGTGTGGGGTGTAATGTAGTGTGGGATGTAGAGTGGAGTGTAGTGTAGTGTAGTGTGGGATGTAGAGTGGGGTGTAGTGTAGTGTGGGATGTAGTGTAGTGTGGGATGTAGAGTGGGGTGTAGTGTAGTGTGGCATGTAGTGTAGTGTGGGATGTAGAGTGGGGTGTAGTGTAGTGTGGGATGTAGAATGGAGTGTAGTGTGGGATGTAGTGTAGTGTGGGATGTAGAGTGGGGTGTAGTGTAGAGTGGGGTGTAGTGTAGAGTGGGGTGTAGTGTAGTGTGGGATGTTGAGTGGGATGTAGAGTGGGATGTAGAGTGGGATGTAGTCTGGGATGTAGTGTGGTATGTAGTGTGGGATGTAGAGTGGGATGTACTGTAGTGTGGGGTGTAGAGTGGGGTGTAGAGTGGGATGTAGAGTGGGGTGTAGTGTAGTGTGGGAAGTAGAGTGGGGTGTAGTGTAGTGTGGGATGTAGAGTAGGGTGTAGTGTAGTGTGGGATGTAGAGTGGGGTGTGGTGTAGTGTGGGATGTAGAGTGGGGTGTAGTGTGGGATATAGAGGGGGGTGTAGTGTAGTGTGGGATGTAGAGTGGGATGTAGTGTAGTGTGGGATGTAGAGTGGGGTGTAGTGTAGTGTGGGGTGAAGAGTGGGGTGTAGTGTGGGATGTAGAGTGGGGTGTAGTGTAGTGGGGGATGTAGAGTGGGATGTAGAGTGGGGTGTAGTGTGGGGTGTTGTGTAGTGTGGGATATAGAGGGGGGTGTAGTGTAGTGTGGGATATAGAGTGGGATGTAGTGTAGTGTGGGATGTAGAGTAGGGTGTAGTGTAGTGTGGGATGTAGAGTGGGGTGTGGTGTAGTGTGGGATGTAGAGTGGGGTGTAGTGTGGGATATAGAGGGGGGTGTAGTGTAGTGTGGGATATAGAGTGGGATGTAGTGTAGTGTGGGATGTAGAGTGGGGTGTAGTGTAGTGTGGGGTGAAGAGTGGGGTGTAGTGTGGAATGTAGAGTGGGGTGTAGTGTAGTGTGGTATGTCGAGTGGGAAGTAGAGTGGGGTGTAGTGTGGGGTGTTGTATAGAGTGGGATGTAGAGTAGGGTGTAGTGTGGGATGTAGAGTGGGATGTAGAGTGGGATGTAGAATGGGGTATAGTGTGGGATGTAGAGTGGGGTGTAGTGTATTGTGGGATGTAGTGTGGGGTGTTGTGTAGTGTGGGATGTAGAGTGGGATGTAGAGTGGGGTGTAGTGTAGTGTGGGATGTAGAGTGGGATGTAGTGTGGGATGTAGAGTGGAGTGTAGTGTAGTGTGGGATGTAGTGTAGTGTGGGATGTAGAGTGGGGTGTAGTGTAGTGTGGGATGTAGAGTGGGGTGTAGGGTAGTGTGGGATGTAGAGTGGGATGTAGAGTGGGATATAGAGTGGGATGTAGTCTGGGATGTAATCTGGGAAGTAGTCTGGGATGTAGTGTGGGATGTAGTCTGGGATGTAGTGTGGGATGTAGTGTGGGATGTAGAGTGGGATGTAGATTGCGGTGTAGTGTAGTGTGGGATGTAGGGTGGGATGTAGATTGGGGTGTATTGTCGTGTGGGATGTAGAGTGGGGTGTAGTGTAGTGTGGGATGTAGAGTGGGATGTAGAGTGGGGTGTAGTGTAGTGTGGGATGTAGAGTGGGATGTAGTGTAGTGTGGGATGTAGAGTGGGGTGTAGTGTGGTGTGGGATGTAGAGTGGGGTGTAGTGTGGGATGTAAAGTGGGGTGTAGTGTAGTGTGGGATGTAGAGTGGGATGTATTGTGGGGTGTTGTGTACTGTGGGATGTAGAATGGGATGTAGAGTGGGATGTAGAGTGGGATGTAGTCTGGGATGTAGTCTGGGATGTAGTCTGGGATGTAGTGTGGGATGTAGTCTGGGATGTAGTGTGGGATGTATAGTGGGATGTAGATTGCGGTGTAGTGTATTGTGGGATGTAGAGTGGGGTGTAGTGTCGTGTGGGATGTAGAGTGGGGTGTAGTGTAGTGTGGGATGTAGAGTGGGGTGTAGTGTGGGATGTAGAGTGGGGTGTAGTGTAGTGTGGGATATAGAGTGGGATGTAGTGTAGTGTGGGATGTAGAGTGGGATGTATTGTGGGGTGTTGTGTAGTGTGGGATGTAGAATGGGATGTAGAGTGGGGTGTAGTGTAGTGTGGGATGTAGAGTGGGATGTAGAGTGGGATGTAGAGTGGGGTGTAGTGTAGTGTGAGATGTAGAGTGGGATGTAGAGTGGGATGTAGAGTGGGGTGTAGTGTAGTGTGGGATGTAGAGTGGGATGTAGAGTGGGGTTTAGAGTGGGATGTAGAGTGGGGTGTAGTGTTGTGTGGGATGTAGAGTGGGGTATAGTGTAGTGTGGGATGTAGAGTGGGGTGTAGTGTAGTGTGGGATGTAGAGTGGGATGTAATGTGGGGTGTAGTGTAGTGTGGGATGTAGAGTGGGGTGTAGTGTGGTATGTAGAGAGGGGTGTAGTGTGGGATGTAGAGTCGGGTGTAGTGTGGGGTGTAGTGTGGTATGTAGAGTTGGGTGTAGTGTAGTGTGGTACGTTGAGTGGAGTGTAGTGTAGAGTGGGGTATAGTGTAGAGTGGGGTGTAGTGTAGTGTGGGATGTAGAGTGAGGTGTAGTGTGGGGTGTAGAGTGGGGTGTAGAGTGGGGTGTAGTGCGGGATGTAGTGTAGTGTGGGGTGTAGAGTGGAGTGTAGTGTGGGGTGTAGTGTAGTGTGGGATGTAGAGTGGGGTGTAGTGTGGAGTTGGGTGTAGAGTGGGGTGTAGTATGGGGTGTAGTGTGGTATGTAGAGTGGGGTGTAGTGTAGTGTGGTATGTAGAGTGGGGTGTAGTGTAGTGTTGGGTGTAGAGTGGGGTGCAGTGTAGTGTGGTATGTAGAGTGGGGTGTAGTGTAGTGTAGGATTTAGAATGGGGTGTAGAGTGGGGTGTAGTTTGGGGTGTAGTGTGGTATGTAGAGTGAGGTGTAGTGTAGTGTGGGATGTAGAGTGGGGTGTAGTGTAGTGGGGGATGTAGAGTGGGGTGTAGTGTAGTGTGGGATGTAGTGTGGGGTGTAGAGTTGGGTGTAGAGTGGGGTGTAGTGTGGGGTGTAGTGTAGTGTGGGATGTAGTGTAGTGTTGGATGTAGAGTGGGGGGTAGTGTAGTGTTGGATATAGTGTAGTGTGGGATGTAGAGTGGGGTGTAGAGTGGGATGTAGTGTAGTGTGGGATGTAGAGTGGGGTGTAGTGTAGAGTGGGGTGTAGTTTGGGGTGTAGTGTGGGGTGTAGTGTAGTGTGGGATGTAGAGTGGAGTGTAGTGTGGAGTGTAGTGTAGTGTGGGATGTAGAGTGGGGTGTAATGTGGGGTGTAGAGTTGGTTGTAATGTGGGGTGTAGAGTGGGGAGTAGAGTGGGGTGTAGAGTGGGGTGTAGAGTGGGGTGTAATGTGGGATGTAGAGTGGGTGTAGTGTAGTGTGGGATGTAGTGTAGTGTGGGATGTAGAGTGGGGTGTAGTGTAGTGCGGGATGTAGTGTAGTGTGGGATGTAGAGTGGGGTGTAGAGTGGGATGTACAGTGGGATGTAGTGCAGTGTGAGATGTAGAGTTGGGTGTGGTGTAGTGTGGGGTGTAATGTAGTGTGGGATGTAGAGTGGAGTGTAGTGTAGAGTAGTGTGGGATGTAGAGTGGGGTGTAGGGAAGTGTGGGATGTAGTGTAGTGTGGGATGTAGAGTGGGGTGTAGTGTAGTGTGGGATGTAGAATGGAGTGTAGTGTGGGATGTAGTGTAGTGTGGGATGTAGAGTGGGGTGTAGAGTGGGATGTAGAGTGGGGTGTAGTGTAGAGTGGGGTGTAGTGTAGTTTGGGATGTTGAGTGGGATGTAGAGTGGGATGTAGTCTGGGATGTAGTGTGGTATGTAGTGTGGGATGTAGAGTGGGATGTACTGTAGTGTGGGGTGTAGAGTGGGATGTAGAGTGGGGTGTAGTGTAGTGTGGGAAGTAGAGTGGGGTGTAGTGTAGTGTGGGATGTAGAGTAGGGTGTAGTGTAGTGTGGGATGTAGAGTGGGGTGTGGTGTAGTGTGGGATGTAGAGTGGGGTGTAGTGTGGGATATAGAGGGGGGTGTAGTGTAGTGTGGGATGTAGAGTGGGATGTAGTGTAGTGTGGGATGTAGAGTGGGGTGTAGTGTAGTGTGGGGTGAAGAGTGGGGTGTAGTGTGGGATGTAGAGTGGGGTGTAGTGTAGTGTGGGATGTAGAGTAGGGTGTAGTGTAGTGTGGGATGTAGAGTGGGATGTAGAGTGTGGGATGTAGAGTGGGGTGTAGTGTATTGTGAGATGTAGTGTGGGATGTAGTGTGGGATGTAGTGTGGGGTGTTGTGTAGTGTGGGATGTAGAGTGGGATGTAGAGTGGGTTGTAGTGTAGTGTGGGATGTAGAGTGGGATGTAGTGTGGGATGTAGAGTGGAGTGTAGTGTAGTGTGGGATGTAGTGTAGTGTGGGATGTAGAGTGGGGTGTAGTGTAGTGTGGGAAGTAGAGTGGGGTGTAGTGTAGTGTGGGATGTAGAGTGGGATGTAGAGTGGGATGTAGTCTGGGATGTAGTGTGGGATGTAGTCTGGGATGTAGTGTGGGATGTAGTCTGGGATGTAGTGTGGGATGTAGTGTGGGATGTAGAGTGGGATGTAGATTGCGGTGTAGTGTAGGGTGGGATGTAGAGTGGGGTGTAGTGTCGTGTGGGATGTAGAGTGGGGTGTAGTGTAGTGTGGGATGTAGAGTGGGGTGTAGTGTGGGATGTAGAGTGGGGTGTAATGTAGTGTGGGATGTAGAGTGGGATGTAGTGTAGTGTGGGATGTAGAGTGGGGTGTAGTGTAGTGTGGGGTGTAGTGTGGGATGTAGAGTGGGGTGTAGTGTAGTGTGGGATGTAGAGTGGGATGTATTGTGGGGTGTTGTGTAGTGTGGGATGTAGAATGGGATGTAGAGTGGGGTGTAGTGTAGTGTGGGATGTACAGTGGGATGTAGAGTGGGATGTAGAGTGGGATGTAGAGTGGTGTGTAGTGTAGTGTGAGATGTAGAGTGGGATGTAGAGTGGGATGTAGAGTGGGGTGTAGTGTAGTGTGGGATGTAGAGTGGGATGTAGAGTGGGGTTTAGAGTGGGATGTAGAGTGGGGTGTAGTGTTGTGTGGGATGTAGAGTGGGGTATAGTGTAGTGTGGGATGTAGAGTGGGGTGTAGTGTAGTGTGGGATGTAGAGTGGGGTGTAGTGTAGTGTGGGGTGTAATGTGGGATGTAGAGTGGGGTGTAGTGTAGTGTGGGATGAAGAGTGGGATGTATTGTGGAGTGTTGTGTAGTGTGGGATGTAGAATGGGATGTAGAGTGGAGTGTAGTGTAGTGTGGGATGTAGAATGGGATGTAGAGTGGGATGTAGAGTGGGATGTAGTATAGTGTGGGATGTAGAGTGGGATGTAGATTGGGGTGTAGTGTAGTGTGGGATGTAGAGTGGGATGTAGAGTGGGGTTTAGAGTGGGATGTAGAGTGGGGTGTAGTGTTGTGTGGGATGTAGAGTGGGGTATAGTGTAGTGTGGGATGTAGAGTGGGGTGTAGTGTAGTGTGGGATGTAGAGTGGGATGTAGAGTGGGGTGTAGTGTAGTGTGGGATGTAGAGTGGGATGTAGAGTGGGGTGTAGTGTGGTATGTAGAGTGGGGTGTAGTGTGGGATGTAGAGTCGGGTGTAGTGTGGGGTGTAGTGTGGTATGTAGAGTGGGTTGTAGTGTAGTGTGGTATGTTGAGTGGGGTGTAGTGTAGAGTGGGATGTAGAGTGGGGTATAGTGTAGAGTGGGGTGTAGTGTAGTGTGGGATGTAGAGTGAGGTGTAGTGTGGGGTGTAGAGTGGGGTGTAGAGTGGGGTGTCGTGTGGGATGTAGTGTAGTGTGGGGTGTAGAGTGGAGTGTAGTGTGGGGTGTAGTGTAGTGTGGGATGTAGAGTGGGGTGTAGTGTGGGGTGTGGAGTTGGGTGTAGAGTGGGGTGTAGTATGGGGTGTAGTGTGGTATGTAGAGTGGGGTGTAGTGTAGTGTGGTATGTAGAGTGGGGTGTAGTGTAGTGTGGGGTGTAGAGTGGGGTGCAGTGTAGTGTGGTATGTAGAGTGGGGTGTAGTGTAGTGTAGGATTTAGAATGGGGTGTAGAGTGGGGTGTAGTTTGGGGTGTAGTGTGGTATGTAGAGTGGGGTGTAGTGTAGTGTGGGATGTAGAGTGGGGTGTAGTGTAGTGGGGGATGTAGAGTGGGGTGTAGTGTAGTGTGGGATGTAGTTTGGGGTGTAGTGTTGGGTGTAGAGTGGGGTGTAGTGTGGGGTGTAGTGTAGTGTGGGATGTAGTGTAGTGTTGGATGTAGAGTGGGGGGTAGTGTAGTGTTGGATATAGTGTAGTGTGGGATGTAGAGTGGGGTGTAGAGTGGGATGTAGTGTAGTGTGGGATGTAGAGTGGGGTGTAGTGTAGAGTGGGGTGTAGTTTGGGGTGTAGTGTGGGGTGTAGTGTAGTGTGGGATGTAGAGTGGAGTGTAGTGTGGGGTGTAGTGTAGTGTGGGATGTAGAGTGGGGTGTAATGTGCGGTGTAGAGTGGGGAGTAGAGTAGGGTGTAGAGTGGGGTGTAGAGTGGGGTGTAGTGTAGTGTGGGATGTAGTGTAGTGTGGGATGTAGAGTGGGGTGTAGTGTAGTGTGGGATGTAGTGTAGTGTGGGAAGTAGAGTGGGGTGTAGAGTGGGATGTACAGTGGGATGTAGTGCAGTGTGAGATGTAGAGTTGGGTGTGGTGTAGTGTGGGGTGTAATGTAGTGTGGGATGTAGAGTGGAGTGTAGTGTAGTGTAGTGTGGGATGTAGAGTGGGGTGTAGTGTAGTGTGGGATGTAGTGTAGTGTGGGATGTAGAGTGGGGTGTAGTGTAGTGTGGCATGTAGTGTAGTGTGGGATGTAGAGTGGGGTGTAGTGTAGTGTGGGATGTAGAATGGAGTGTAGTGTGGGATGTAGTGTAGTGTGGGATGTAGAGTGGGGTGTAGTGTAGAGTGGGGTGTAGTGTAGAGTGGGGTGTAGTGTAGTGTGGGATGTTGAGTGGGATGTAGAGTGGGATGTAGAGTGGGATGTAGTCTGGGATGTAGTGTGGTATGTAGTGTGGGATGTAGAGTGGGATGTACTGTAGTGTGGGGTGTAGAGTGGGGTGTAGAGTGGGATGTAGAGTGGGGTGTAGTGTAGTGTGGGAAGTAGAGTGGGGTGTAGTGTAGTGTGGGATGTAGAGTAGGGTGTAGTGTAGTGTGGGATGTAGAGTGGGGTGTGGTGTAGTGTGGGATGTAGAGTGGGGTGTAGTGTGGGATATAGAGGGGGGTGTAGTGTAGTGTGGGATGTAGAGTGGGATGTAGTGTAGTGTGGGATGTAGAGTGGGGTGTAGTGTAGTGTGGGGTGAAGAGTGGGGTGTAGTGTGGGATGTAGAGTGGGGTGTAGTGTAGTGGGGGATGTAGAGTGGGATGTAGAGTGGGGTGTAGTGTGGGGTGTTGTGTAGTGTGGGATAAAGAGTGGGATGTAGAGTAGGGTGTAGTGTAGTGTGGGATGTAGAGTGGGATGTAGAGTGGGATGTAGAGTGGGGTATAGTGTGGGATCTAGAGTGGGGTGTAGTGTATTGTGGAATATAGTGTGGGATGTAGTGTGGGATGTAGTGTGGGGTGTTGTGTAGTGTGGGATGTAGAGTGGAATGTAGAGTGGGGTGTAGTGTAGTGTGGGATGTAGAGTGGGATGTAGTGTGGGATGTAGAGTGGAGTGTAGTGTAGTGTGGGATGTAGTGTAGTGTGGGATGTAGAGTGGGGTGTAGTGTAGTGTGGGATGTAGAGTGGGATGTAGTGTAGTGTGGGATGTAAAGTGGGATGTAGTCTGGGATGTAGTGTGGGATGTAGTATGGGATGTAGTGTGGGATGTAGTCTGGGATGTAGTGTGGGATGTAGTGTGGGATGTAGAGTGGGATGTAGATTGCGGTGTAGTGTAGGGTGGGATATAGAGTGGGGTGTAGTGTCGTGTATGATGTAGAGTGGGGTGTAGTGTAGTGTGGGATGTAGAGTGGGGTGTAGTGTAGTGTGGGATGTAGAGTGGGATGTAGTGTAGTGTGGGATGTAGAGTGGGGTGTAGTGTAGTGTGGGGTGTAGTGTGGGATGTAGATTGGGGTGTAGTGTAGTGTGGGATGTAGAGTGGGATGTATTGTGGGGTGTTGTGTAGTGTGGGATGTAGAATGGGATGTAGAGTGGGGTGTAGTGTAGTGTGGGATGTAGAGTGGGATGTAGAGTGGGGTGTAGTGTAGTGTGAGACGTAGAGTGGGATGTAGAGTGGGATGTAGAGTGGGATGTATAGTGGGATGTAGAGTGGGGTGTAGTGTAGTGTGGGATGTAGAGTGGGATGTAGAGTGGGGTTTAGAGTGGGATGTAGAGTGGGGTGTAGTGTTGTGTGGGATGTAGAGTGGGGTATAGTGTAGTGTGGGATGTAGAGTGGGGTGTAGTGTAGTGTGGGATGTAGAGTGGGATGTAGAGTGGGGTGTAGTGTAGTGTGGGATGTAGAGTGGGATGTAGAGTGGGGTGTAGTGTGGTATGTAGAGTGGGGTGTAGTGTGGGATGTAGAGTCGGGTGTAGTGTGGGGTGTAGTGTGGTATGTAGAGTGGGGTGTAGTGTAGTGTGGTATGTTGAGTGGGGTGTAGTGTAGAGTGGGATGTAGAGTGGGGTATAGTGTAGAGTGGGGTGTAGTGTAGTGTGGGATGTAGAGTGAGGTGTAGTGTGGGGTGTAGAGTGGGGTGTAGAGTGGAGTGTAGTGTGGGATGTAGTGTAGTGTGGGGTGTAGAGTGGAGTGTAGTGTGGGGTGTAGTGTAGTGTGGGATGTAGAGTGGGGTGTAGTGTGAGGTGAAGCGTAGTGTGGGGTGTAGTGTGGGGTGTGGAGTTGGGTGTAGAGTGGGGTGTAGTATGGGGTGTAGTGTGGCATGTAGAGTGGGGTTTAGTGTAGTGTGGTATGTAGAGTGGGGTGTAGTGTAGTGTGGGGTGTAGAGTGGGGTGCAGTGTAGTGTGGTATGTAGAGTGGGGTGTAGTGTAGTGTAGGATTTAGAATGGGGTGTAGAGTGGGGTGTAGTTTGGGGTGTAGTGTGGTATGTAGAGTGGGGTGTAGTGTGGTGTGGGATGTAGAGCGGGGTGTAGTGTAGTGGGGGATGTAGAGTGGGGTGTAGTGTAGTGTGGGATGTAGTGTGGGGTGTAGAGTTGGGTGTAGAGTGAGGTGTAGTGTGGGGTGTAGTGTAGTGTGGGATGTAGTGTAGTGTTGGATGTAGAGTGGGGTGTAGTATAGTGTTGGATATAGTGTAGTGTGGGCTGTAGAGTGGGGTGTAGAGTGGGATGTAGTGTAGTGTGGGATGTAGAGTGGGGTGTAGTGTAGTGTGGGGTGTAGTGTAGTGTGGGATGTAGAGTGGGGTGTAGAGTAGTGTGGGATGTAGAGTGGGGTGTAGTGTAGTGTGGGATGTAGAATGGGGTGTAGTGTAGTGTGGGATGTAGTGTGGGGTGTAGAGTTGGGTGTAGAGTGGGGTGTAGTGTGGGGTGTAGAGTGGGGTGTAGTGTAGTGTGGGATGTAGTGTAGTGTTGGATGTAGAGTGGGGTGTAGTGTAGTGTTGGATATAGTGTAGTGTGGGATGTAGAGTGGGGTGTAGAGTGGGATGTAGTGTAGTGTGGGATGCAGAGTGGGGAGTAGTGTAGTGTGGGGTGTAGTGTAGTGTGGGAAGTAGAGTGGGGTGTAGAGTAGTGTGGGATGTAGAGTGGGGTGCAGTGTAGTGTGGGATGTAGAGTGGGTCGCAGTGTAGTGTGGCATGGTTTGTAGTGTGGGAAGTAGAGTGGGGTGTAGTGTAGTGTGGGATGTAGTGTAGTGTGGAATGTAGAGTGGGGTGTAGTGTGGGATGTAGAGTGGGGTGCAGTGTGGGATGTAGATTGGGGTGTAGTGTAGTGTGGGTTGTAGAGTGGGGTGTAGTGTGGGATGTATAGTGGGGTGTAGAGTAGTGTGAGATGTAGAGTGGGATGTAGTCTGGGATGTAGAGTGGGATGTAGTGTGGTATGTAGAGTGGGGTGTAGTGTGGGATGTAGAGTGGGATGTAGTTTGGGGTGTAGTGTAGTGTGGTATGTAGAGTGGGGTGTAGTGCGGGATGTAGAGTGGGGTGTAGTGTGGGGTGTAGTGTGGTAGGTAGAGTGGGGTTTAGTGTAGTGTGGTATGTAGAGTGGGGTGTAGTGTAGAGTGGGATGTAGAGTGGTGTGTAGTGTAGAGTGGGGTTTGGAGTGGGGTGTAGTGTCGGGTGTAGTGTAGTGTGGGGTGTAGATTAGGGTGTAGTGTGGGGTGTAGTGTAGTGTGGTATGTAGAGTGGGATGTAGAGTGGGATGTAGAGCTGGGTGTAGTGTAGAGTGGGATGTAGTGTGGGATGTAGAGTGGGGTGTAGTGTAGTGTGGGATGTAGAGTGGGATGTAGAGTGGTATGTAGTCTGAGATGTAGTGTGGGATGTAGTGTGGGATGTAGTATTGGATGTAGTCTGGGATGTAGTGTGGGATGTAGTGTGGGATGTAGAGTGGGATGTAGTGTGGGGTGTAGTGTAGTGTGGAATGTAGTCTGGGATGTAGTGTTGGATGTAGAGTGGGATGTAGTGTGGGATGTAGAGTGGTATGTAGTGTGGTATGTAGAGTGGGGTGTAGTCTGGGATGTAGAGTGGGATGTAGTGTGGGGTGTAGTGTGGGGTGTAGTGTAGTGTGGTATGTAGAGTGAGGTGTAGTGTGGGATGTAGAGTGGGGTGTAGTGGGGGGTGTAGTGTGATATGTAGAGTGGGGTGTAGTGTAGTGTGGTATGTAGAGTGGGGTGTAGTGTAGAGTAGGATGTAGAGTGGGGTGTAGAGTGGTGTGTAGAGTGGGGTGTAGAGTGGGGTGTAGTATGGGGTGTAGTGTGGGGTGTAGTGTAGTGTGGGGTGTAGTGTAGTGTGGGATGTAGAGTAGGTTGTAGTGTGGGGTGTAGTGTAGTGTGGGATGTAGAGTGGGGTGTAGTGTGGGGTGTAGTGTGGGGTGTAGAGTGGGGTGTAGTGTGGGGTGTAGTGTAGTGTGATATGTAGAGTGGGGTGTAGTGTGGGATGTAGAGTGGGGTGTAGTGTGGGGTGTAGTGTGGTATGTAGAGTGTGGTGTAGTGTAGTGTGGTATGTAGAGTGGGGTGTAATGTAGTGTGGGGTGTAGAGTGGGGTGTAGTGTAGTGTGGCATGTAGAGTGGGGTGTAGTGTAGTGTGGGGTGTAGTGTGGTATGTAGAGTGGGGTGTAGTGTAGTGTGGGATGTAGAGTGGGGTGTAGTTTGGGGTGTAGTGTGGGGTGTAGTGTAGTGTGGGATGTAGAGTGAAGTGTAATGTGGGGTGTAGTGTAGTGTGGGATGTAGAGTGGGGTGTAGTGTGGGGTGTAGAGTGGGGAATAGAGTGGGGTGTAGAGTGGGGTGTAGAGTGGGGTAATGTGGGGTGTAGAGTGGGGTGTAGTGTAGTGTGGGATGTAGAGTGGGGTGTAGTGTAGTGTGGGATGTAGTGTAGTGTGGGATGTAGAGTGGGGTGTAGTGTAGTGTGGGATGTAGTGTAGTGTGGGATGTAGAGTGGGGTGTAGAGTGGGATGTACAGTGGGATGTAGTGCAGTGTGGGATGTAGAGTTGGGTGTGGTGTAGTGTAGGGTGTAATGTAGTGTGGGATGTAGAGTGGAGTGTAGTGTAGTGTGGGATGTAGAGTGGGGTGTAGTGTAGTGTGGGATGTAGTGTAGTGTGGGATGTAGAGTGGGGTGTAGAGTAGTGTGGGATGTAGAGTGGGGTGTAGTGTAGTGTGGGATGTAGAATGGGGTGTAGTGTAGTGTGGGATGTAGTGTGGGGTGTAGAGTTGGGTGTAGAGTGGGGTGTAGTGTGGGGTGTAGAGTGGGGTGTAGTGTAATGTGGCATGTAGTGTAGTGCAGATGTAGAGTGGGGTGTAGTGTAGTGTTGGATATAGTGTAGTGTGGGATGTAGAGTGGGGTGTAGAGTGGGATGTAGAGTGGGATGTAGTGTAGTGTGGGATGTAGAGTGCGGTGTAGAGTAGTGTGGGGTGTAGTGTAGTGTGGCATGGTTTGTAGTGTGGGAAGTAGAGTGGGTTGTAGTGTAGTGTGGGATGTAGTGTAGTGTGGAATGTAGAGTGGGGTGTAGTGTGGGATGTAGAGTGGGGTGCAGTGTGGGATGTAGAGTGGGGTGTAGTGTAGTGTGGGATGTAGAGTGGGGTGTAGTGTGGGATGTATAGTGGGGTGTAGAGTAGTGTGAGATGTAGAGTGGGATGTAGTCTGGGATGTAGAGTGGGATGTAGTGTGGTATGTAGAGTGGGGTGTAGTGTGGGATGTAGAGTGGGGTGTAGTGTGGTATGTAGATTGGGGTGTAGTGTAGTGTGGTATGTAGAGTGGGGTGAAATGTAGAGTGGGATGTAGAGTGGTGTGTAGTGTAGAGTGGGGTTTAGAGTGGGGTGTAGTGTCGGGTGTAGTGTAGTGTGGGATGTAGAGTGGGGTGTAGTGTGGGGTGTAGATTGGGGTGTAGAGTGGGGTGTAGTGTGGGGTGTAGTGTGGGGTGTAGTGTAGTGTGGTATGTAGAGTGGGATGTAGAGTGGGATGTAGAGCTGGGTGTAGTGTAGAGTGGGATGTAGTGTGGGATGTAGAGTGGGATGTAGTCTGAGATGTAGTGTGGGATGTAGTGTGGGATGTAGTGTGGGATGTAGAGTGGTATGAAGTGTGGTATGTAGAGTGGGGTGTAGTGTGGGATGTAGAGTGGGATGTAGTGTGGGGTGTAGTGTGGGGTGTAGTGTGGGGTGTAGTGTAGTGTGGTATGTAGAGTGGGGTGTAGTGTGGTATGTAGAGTGGGGTGTAGTGTGGGATGTAGAGTGGGGTGTAGTGTGGGGTGTAGTGTGATATGTAGAGTGGGGTGTAGTGTAGTGTGGTATGTAGAGTGGGGTGTAGTGTAGAGTAGGATGTAGAGTGGGGTGTAGTATAGAGTGGGGTGTAGAGTGGGGTGTAGTGTGGGGTGTAGTGTAGTGTGATGTAGAGTGGGGTGTAGTGTGGGGTGTAGAGTGGGGTGTAGTATATGGTGTAGTGTGGGGTGTAGTGTAGTGTGGGGTGTAGTGTAGTGTAGAGTGGGTTGTAGTGTGGGGTGTAGTGTAGTGTGGGATGTAGAGTGGGGTGTAGTGTGGGGTGTAGAGTGGGGTGTAGTGTGGGGTGTAGTGTAGTGTGATATGTAGAGTGGGGTGTAGTGTGGGATGTAGAGTGGGATGTAGAGTGGGTTGTAGTGTGGGGTGTAGTGTGGTATGTAGAGTGTGGTGTAGTGTAGTGTGGTATGTAGAGTGGGGTGTAATGTAGTGTGGGTTGTAGAGTGGGGTGTAGTGTAGTGTGGCATGTAGAGTGGGGTGTAGTGTAGTGTGGGGTGTAGTGTGGTATGTAGAGTGGGGTGTAGTGTAGTGTGGAATGTAGAGTGGGGTGTAGTGTAGAGTGGGGTGTAGTTTGGGGTGTAGTGTGAGGTGTAGTGTAGTGTGGGATATAGAGTGGAGTGTAGTGTGGGGTGTAGTGTAGTGTGGGATGTAGAGTGGGGTGTAGTGTGGGGTGTAGAGTGGGGAGTAGAGTGGGGTGTAGAGTGGGGTGTAGAGTGGGGTGTAGTGTAGTGTGGGATGTAGAGTGGGGTGTAGTGTAGTGTGGGATGTAGAGTGGGGTGTAGTGTAGTGTGAGATGTAGTGTAGTGTGGGATGTAGAGTGGGATGTACAGTGGGATGTAGTGCAGTGTGGGATGTAGAGTTGGGTGTGGTGTAGTGTGGGGTGTAATGTAGTGTGGGATGTAGATTGGAGTGTAGTGTAGTGTGGGATGTAGAGTGGGGTGTAGTGTAGTGTGGGATGTAGTGTAGTGTGGGATGTAGAGTGAGGTGTAGTGTAGTGTGGCATGTAGTGTAGTGTGGGATGTAGAGTGGGGTGTCGTGTAGTGTGGGATGTAGAGTGGGATGTAGTGTGGGATGTAGAATGGAGTGTAGTGTGGGATGTAGTGTAGTGTGGGATGTAGAGTGGGGTGTAGAGTGGGATGTAGAGTAGGGTGTAGTGTAGAGTGGGGTGTAGTGTAGTGGGGGATGTTGAGTGGGATGTAGAGTGGGATGTAGAGTGGGATGTAGTCTGGGATGTAGAGTGGGATGTACTGTAGTGTGGGGTGTAGAGTGGGCTATAGTGTAGTGTGGGATGTAGAGTGGGGTGTAGTGTAGTGTGGGATGTAGTGTAGTGTGGGATATAGAGTGGGGTGTACTGTAGTGTGGGATGTAGTGTAGTGTGGGATGTATAGTGGGGTGTAGAGTGGGATGTACAGTGGGATGTAGTGCAGTGTGGGATGTAGAGTTGGGTGTGGTATAGTGTGGGGTGTAATGTAGTGTGGGATGTAGAGTGGAGTGTAGTGTAGTGTGGGATGTAGAGTGGGATGTAGAGTGGGGTGTAGTGTGGGGTGTTGTGTAGTGTGGGATGTAGAGTGCGATGTAGAGTAGGTTGTAGTGTAGTGTGGGATGTAGAGTGGGATGTAGAGTGGGGTGTAGTGTGGGATGTAGAGAGGGGTGTAGTGTATTGTGGGATGTAGTGTGGGATGTAGAGTGGGATGTAGTGTGGGGTGTTGTGTAGTGTGAGATGTAGAGTGGGATGTAGATTAGGGTGTAGTGTAGTGCTGGATGTAGAGTGGGATGTAGAGTGGGATGTAGAGTGGGGTGTAGTGTAGTGTGGGATGTAGAGTGGGATATAGAGTGGGGTGTTTTGGGTATTGTGGGATGTAGAGTGGGATGTAGAGTCGGATGTAGAGTGGGGTGTAGTGTAGTGTGTGATGTAGAGTGGGATGTAGAGTGGGGTTTAGATAGGGATGTAGAGTGGGGTGTAGTGTAGTGTGGGATGTAGAGTGGGGTGTAGTGCAATGTGGTATGTAGAGTTGGGTGTAGTGTAGTGTGGGATGTAGAGTAGGATGTAGAGTGGGGTGTAGTGTAGTGTGAGATGTAGAGTGGGATGTAGAGCGGGATGTAGAGTGGGATGTATAGTGGGGTGTAGTGTAGTGTGGGATGTAGTGTGGGATGAAGAGTGGGATGTAGTGTGGGGTGTAGTGTAGAGTGGGATGTAGTTTGGGATATAGAGTGGGATGTAGTGTTGGATGTAGAGTGGGATGTAGTGTTGGATGTAGAGTGGGATGTAGTGTGGGGTGTAGAGTGGGGTGTAATGTAGTGTTGGATGTAGTGTAGTGTGGGATGTAGAGTGGGATGTAGTGTGGGATGTAGAGTGGGATGTAGAGTTGGATGTAGAGTGAGATGTAGAGTGGAATGTAGTGTAGTGTGGGATGTAGAGTGGGGTGTAGTGTAGTGTGGGATGTAGAGTGGGGTGTAGTGTGGGATGTATAGTGGGGTGTAGAGTAGTGTGAGATGTAGAGTGGGATGTAGTATGGGATGTAGAGTGGGATGTAGTGTGGTATGTAGAGTGGGGTGTAGTGTGGGATGTAGAGTGGGATGTAGTGTGGGGTGTAGTGTAGTGTGGTATGTAGAGTGGGGTGTAGTGTGGGGTGTAGTGTGGTATGTAGAGTGGGGTGTAGTGTGGGATGTAGAGTGGGGTGTAGTGTGGGGTGTAGTGTGGTATGTAGAGTGGAGTGTAGTGTAGTGTGGTATGTAGAGTGGGGTGTAGTGTAGAGTGGGATGTAGAGTGGTGTGTAGTGTAGAGTGGGGTTTAGAGTGGGGTGTAGTGTCGGGTGTAGTGTAGTGTGAGATGTAGAGTGTTGTGTAGTGTGGGGTGTAGTGTGGGGTGTAGTGTAGTGTGGTATGTAGAGTGGGATGTAGAGTGGGATGTAGAGCTGGGTGTAGTGTAGAGTGGGATGTAGTGTGGGATGTAGAGTGGTTTGTAGTGTAGTGTGGGATGTAGAGTGGGATGTAGAGTGGGATGTAGTCTGGGATGTAGTGTGGGATGTAGTGTGGGATGTAGTGTGGGATGTAGAGTGGGGTGTAGTGTAGTCTGGGATGTAGTGTTGGATGTAGAGTGGGATGTAGTGTGGGATGTAGAGTGGGATGTAGTGTGGTATGTAGAGTGGGGTGTAGTGTAGTGTGGGATGTAGAGTGGGGTTTAGAGTGGGATGTAGAGTGGGGTGTAGCGTAGTGTGGGATGTAGAGTGGGGTGTAGTGTAGTGTGGGATGTAGAGTGGGGTGTAGTGTAGTGTTAGATGTAGAGTGGGATGTAGAGTGGTATGTAGAGTGGGATGTAGAGTGGGGTGTAGTGTAGTGTGGGATGTAGAGTGGGATGTAGTGCGGGATGTAGAGTGGGGTGTAGTGTAGTGTGGGATGTAGAGTGGGATGTAGAGTGGGGAGTAGTGTAGAGTGGGGTGTAGTGTAGTGTGGGATGTAGAGTGGGGTGTAGTGTAGTGTGGGATGTAGTGTAGTGTGGGATGTAGAGTGGGATGTACAGTGGGATGTAGTGCAGTGTGGGATGTAGAGTTGGGTGTGGTGTAGTGTGGGGTGTAATGTAGTGTGGGATGTAGAGTGGAGTGTAGTGTAGTGTGGGATGTAGAGTGGGGTGTAGTGTAGTGTGGGATGTAGTGTAGTGTGGGATGTAGAGTGGGATATACAGTGGGATGTAGTGCAGTGTGGGATGTAGAGTTGGGTGTGGTGTAGTGTGGGGTGTAATGTAGTGTGGGATGTAGAGTGGAGTGTAGTGTAGTGTGGGATGTAGAGTGGGGTGTAGTGTAGTGTGGGATGTAGTGTAGTGTGGGATGTAGAGTGGGGTGTAGTGTAGTGTGGCATGTAGTGTAGTGTGGGATGTAGAGTGGGGTGTCGTGTAGTGTGGGATGTAGAGTGGGATGTAGTGTGGGATGTAGAATGGAGTGTAGTGTGGGATGTAGTGTAGTGTGGGATGTAGAGTGGGGTGTAGAGTGGGATGTAGAGTGGGGTGTAGAGTGGGATGTAGAGTGGGGTGTAGTGTAGAGTGGGGTGTAGTGTAGTGTGGGATGTTGAGTGGGATGTAGAGTGGGATGTAGTCTGGGATGTAGAGTGGGATGTACTGTAGTGTGGGGTGTAGAGTGGGGTGTAGTGTAGTGTGGGATGTAGAGTGGGGTGTAGTGTAGTGTTGGATGTAGTGTAGTGTGGGATATAGAGTGGGGTGTACTGTAGTGTGGGATGTAGTGTAGTGTGGGATGTATAGTGGGGTGTAGAGTGGGATGTACAGTGGGATGTAGTGCAGTGTGGGATGTAGAGTTGGGTGTGGTATAGTGTGGGGTGTAATGTAGTGTGGGATGTAGAGTGGAGTGTAGTGTAGTGTGGGATGTAGAGTGGGATGTAGAGTGGGGTGTAGTGTGGGGTGTTGTGTAGTGTGGGATGTAGAGTGCGATGTAGAGTAGGTTGTAGTGTAGTGTGGGATGTAGAGTGGGATGTAGAGTGGGGTGTAGTGTGGGATGTAGAGTGGGGTGTAGTGTATTGTGGGATGTAGTGTGGGATGTAGAGTGGGATGTAGTGTGGGGTGTTGTGTAGTGTGAGATGTAGAGTGGGATGTAGATTAGGGTGTAGTGTAGTGTGGGATGTAGAGTGGGATGTAGAGTGGGGTGTAGTGTGGTATGTAGAGTGGGGTGTAGTGTGGGATGTAGAGTGGGGTGTAGTGTGGGGTGTAGTGTGGTATGTAGAGTGGAGTGTAGTGTAGTGTGGTATGTAGAGTGGGGTGTAGTGTAGAGTGGGATGTAGAGTGGTGTGTAGTGTAGAGTGGGGTTTAGAGTGGGGTGTAGTGTCGGGTGTAGTGTAGTGTGAGATGTAGAGTGTTGTGTAGTGTGGGGTGTAGTGTGGGGTGTAGTGTAGTGTGGTATGTAGAGTGGGATGTAGAGTGGGATGTAGAGCTGGGTGTAGTGTAGAGTTGGATGTAGTGTGGGATGTAGAGTGGTTTGTAGTGTAGTGTGGGATGTAGAGTGGGATGTAGAGTGGGATGTAGTCTGGGATGTAGTGTGGGATGTAGTGTGGGATGTAGTGTGGGATGTAGAGTGGGATGTAGTGTGGGATGTAGAGTGGGGTGTAGTGTAGTCTGGGATGTAGTGTTAGATGTAGAGTGGGATGTAGTGTGGGATGTAGAGTGGGATGTAGTGTGGTATGTAGAGTGGGGTGTAGTGTAGTGTGGGATGTAGAGTGGGGTTTAGAGTGGGATGTAGAGTGGGGTGTAGCGTAGAGTGGGGTGTAGTGTAGTGTGGGATGTAGAGTGGGGTGTAGTGTAGTGTTGGATGTAGAGTGGGATGTAGAGTGGTATGTAGAGTGGGATGTAGAGTGGGGTGTAGTTTAGTGTGGGATGTAGAGTGGATTGTAGTGCGGGATGTAGAGTGGGGTGTAATGTAGTGTGGGATGTAGAGTGGGATGTAGAGTGGGGTGTAGTGTAGTGTGAAATGTAGAGTGGGGTGTAGTGTAGTGTGGGATGTAGAGTGGGGTGTAGTGTAGTGTGGGATGTAGAGTGGGGTGTCGTGTAGTGTGGGATGTAGAGTGGGATGTAGTGCGGGATGTAGAGTGGGATGTAGAGTGGGGTGTAGTGTAGTGTGGGATGTAGTGTGGGATGTAGAGTGGGATGTAGTGTGGGGTGTAGTGTAGAGTGGGGTGTAGTGTGGGATATAGAGTGGAATGTAGTGTTGGATGTAGAGTGGGATGTAGAGTGGGGTGTAGAGTGGGGTGTAATGTAGTGTGGGATGTAGTGTAGTGTGGGATGTAGAGTGGGATGTAGTGTGGGATATAGAGTGGGATGTAGAGTGGGGTGTAGTGTAGTGTGGGATGTAGAGTGGGGTTAAGTGTAGTGTGGGATGTAGAGTGGCATGTAGTGTGGGATGTAGAGTGGGATGTAGTGTAGTTTGGGATGTAGAGTGGGTTGTAGAGTGGGATGTAGTGTAGTGTAGGATGTAGAGTGGGATATAGTGTGGGATGTAGAGTGGGATGTAGAGTGGGATGTAGTGTAGTGTGGGATGTAGAGTGGGATGTAGAGTGGGGTGTAGTATAGTGTGGGATGTAGAGTGGGATGTAGTGTAGTGTGGTATGTAGTGTGGGATATAGAGTTTGATGTAGTGTAGTGTGGGATGTAGAGTGGGATGTAGAGTATGGTGTAGTGTGGGATGTAGAGTGGGGTGTAGTGTGGGATGGAGAGTGGGATGTAGAGTGGGGTGTAGTGTAGTATGGGATGTAGAGTGGGGTGTAGTGTAGTGTGGGATGTAGAGTGGGATGTAGAGTGGGGTGTAGTGTAGAGTGGGGTGTAGTGTGGGATATAGAGTGGGGTGTAGTGTAGTGTGGGATGTAGTGTGGGGTGTAGTGTAGTGTGGGATGTAGAGTGGGATATAGTCTGAGATGTAGTGTGGGATGTAGTGTGGGATGTAGTGTGGGATGTAGAGTGGTTTGTAGTGTAGTGTGGGATGTAGAGTGGGATGTAGAGTGGGATGTAGTCTAGGATGTAGTGTGGGATGTAGTGTGGGATGTAGTGTGGGATGTAGAGTGGGATGTAGTGTGGGATGTAGAGTGGGGTGTAGTGTAGTCTGGGATGTAGTGTTGGATGTAGAGTGGGATGTAGTGTGGGATGTAGAGTGGGATGTAGTGTGGTATGTAGAGTGGGGTGTAGTGTAGTGTGGGATGTAGAGTGGGGTTTAGAGTGGGATGTAGAGTGGGGTGTAGCGTAGTGTGGGATGTAGAGTGGGGTGTAGTGTAGTGTGGGATATAGAGTGGGGTGTAGTGTAGTGTGGGATGTAGAGTGGGATGTAGTGTGGGATGGAGAGTGGGATGTAGAGTGGGGTGTAGTGTAGTATGGGATGTAGAGTGGGGTGTAGTGTAGTGTGGGATGTAGAGTGGGATGTAGAGTGGGGTGTAGTGTAGAGTGGGGTGTAGTGTGGGATATAGAGTGGGGTGCAGTGTAGTGTGGGATGTAGTGTGGGGTGGGATGTAGAGGGGGATGTAGAGTGGGATGTAGTCTGGGATGTAGTGTGGGATGTAGTGTGGGATGTAGTGTGGGATGTAGAGTGGGATGTAGTGTGGGATGTAGAGTGGGGTGTAGTGTAGTCTGGGATGTAGTGTTGGATGTAGAGTGGGATGTAGTGTGGGATGTAGAGTGGGATGTAGTGTGGTATGTAGAGTGGGGTGTAGTGTAGTGTGGGATGTAGAGTGGGGTTTAGAGTGGGATGTAGAGTGGGGTGTAGCGTAGTGTGGGATGTAGAGTGGGGTGTAGTGTAGTGTTGGATGTAGACTGGGGTGTAGTGTAGTGTGGGATGTAGAGTGGGATGTAGAGTGGGATCTAGAGTGGGATGTAGAGTGGGGTGTAGTGTATTGTGGGATGTAGAGTGGGATGTAGTGCGGGATGTAGAGTGGGGTGTAGTGTAGTGTGGGATGTAGAGTGGGATGTAGAGTGGGGTGTAGTGTAGTGTGGGATGTAGAGTGGGGTGTAGTGTAGTGTGGGATGTAGAGTGGGGTGTCGTGTAGTGTGGGATGTAGAGTGGGATGTAGTGCGGGATGTAGAGTGGGATGTAGAGTGGGGTGTAGTGTAGTGTGGGATGTAGTGTGGGATGTAGAGTGGGATGTAGTGTGGGGTGTAGTGTAGAGTGGGGTGTAGTGTGGGATATAGAGTGGAATGTAGTGTTGGATGTAGAGTGGGGTGTAGAGTGGGGTGTAATGTAGTGTGGGGTGTAGTGTAGTGTGGGATGTAGAGTGGGATGTAGTGTGGGTTGTAGAGTGGGATGTAGTGTAGTTTGGGATGTAGAGTGGGATGTAGAGTGGGATGTAGTGTAGTGTTGGATGTAGAGTGGGATGTAGAGTGGGATGTAGTGTAGTGTGGGATGTAGAGTGGGATGTAGAGTGGGGTGTAGTGTAGTGTGGGATGTTGAGTGGGATGTAGTGTAGTGTGGTATGTAGTGTGGGATATAGAGTTTGATGTAGTGTAGTGTGGGATGTAGAGTGGGATGTAGAGTATGGTGTAGTGTGGGATGTAGAGTGGGGTGTAGTGTGGGATGGAGAGTGGGGTGTAGTGTAGTATGGGATGTAGAGTGGGGTGTAGTGTAGTGTGGGATGTAGAGTGGGATGTAGTGTGGGATGGAGAGTGGGATGTAGAGTGGGGTGTAGTGTAGTATGGGATGTAGAGTGGGGTGTAGTGTAGTGTGGGATGTAGAGTGGGATGTAGAGTGGGGTGTAGTGTAGAGTGGGGTGTAGTGTGGGATATAGAGTGGGGTGTAGTGTAGTGTGGGATGTAGTGTGGGGTGTAGTGTAGTGTGGGATGTAGAGTGGGATATAGTCTGAGATGTAGTGTGGGATGTAGTGTGGGATGTAGTGTGGGATGTAGAGTGGTTTGTAGTGTAGTGTGGGATGTAGAGTGGGATGTAGAGTGGGATGTAGTCTAGGATGTAGTGTGGGATGTAGTGTGGGATGTAGTGTGGGATGTAGAGTGGGATGTAGTGTGGGATGTAGAGTGGGGTGTAGTGTAGTCTGGGATGTAGTGTTGGATGTAGAGTGGGATGTAGTGTGGGATGTAGAGTGGGATGTAGTGTGGTATGTAGAGTGGGGTGTAGTGTAGTGTGGGATGTAGAGTGGGGTTTAGAGTGGGATGTAGAGTGGGGTGTAGCGTAGTGTGGGATGTAGAGTGGGGTGTAGTGTAGTGTGGGATGTAGAGTGGGGTGTAGTGTAGTGTGGGATGTAGAGTGGGATGTAGTGTGGGATGGAGAGTGGGATGTAGAGTGGGGTGTAGTGTAGTATGGGATGTAGAGTGGGGTGTAGTGTAGTGTGGGATGTAGAGTGGGATGTAGAGTGGGGTGTAGTGTAGAGTGGGGTGTAGTGTGGGATATAGAGTGGGGTGCAGTGTAGTGTGGGATGTAGTGTGGGGTGGGATGTAGAGGGGGATGTAGAGTGGGATGTAGTCTGGGATGTAGTGTGGGATGTAGTGTGGGATGTAGTGTGGGATGTAGAGTGGGATGTAGTGTGGGATGTAGAGTGGGGTGTAGTGTAGTCTGGGATGTAGTGTTGGATGTAGAGTGGGATGTAGTGTGGGATGTAGAGTGGGATGTAGTGTGGTATGTAGAGTGGGGTGTAGTGTAGTGTGGGATGTAGAGTGGGGTTTAGAGTGGGATGTAGAGTGGGGTGTAGCGTAGTGTGGGATGTAGAGTGGGGTGTAGTGTAGTGTTGGATGTAGACTGGGGTGTAGTGTAGTGTGGGATGTAGAGTGGGATGTAGAGTGGGATCTAGAGTGGGATGTAGAGTGGGGTGTAGTGTAGTGTGGGATGTAGAGTGGGATGTAGTGCGGGATGTAGAGTGGGGTGTAGTGTAGTGTGGGATGTAGAGTGGGATGTAGAGTGGGGTGTAGTGTAGTGTGGGATGTAGAGTGGGGTGTAGTGTAGTGTGGGATGTAGAGTGGGGTGTCGTGTAGTGTGGGATGTAGAGTGGGATGTAGTGCGGGATGTAGAGTGGGATGTAGAGTGGGGTGTAGTGTAGTGTGGGATGTAGTGTGGGATGTAGAGTGGGATGTAGTGTGGGGTGTAGTGTAGAGTGGGGTGTAGTGTGGGATATAGAGTGGAATGTAGTGTTGGATGTAGAGTGGGGTGTAGAGTGGGGTGTAATGTAGTGTGGGGTGTAGTGTAGTGTGGGATGTAGAGTGGGATGTAGTGTGGGTTGTAGAGTGGGATGTAGTGTAGTTTGGGATGTAGAGTGGGATGTAGAGTGGGATGTAGTGTAGTGTTGGATGTAGAGTGGGATATAGTGTGGGATGTAGAGTGGGATGTAGAGTGGGATGTAGTGTAGTGTGGGATGTAGAGTGGGATGTAGAGTGGGGTGTAGTGTAGTGTGGGATGTTGAGTGGGATGTAGTGTAGTGTGGTATGTAGTGTGGGATATAGAGTTTGATGTAGTGTAGTGTGGGATGTAGAGTGGGATGTAGAGTATGGTGTAGTGTGGGATGTAGAGTGGGGCGTAGTGTGGGATGGAGAGTGGGATGTAGAGTGGGGTGTAGTGTAGTATGGGATGTAGAGTGGGGTGTAGTGTAGTGTGGGATGTAGAGTGGGATGTAGTGTGGGATGGAGAGTGGGATGTAGATGGGGTGTAGTATAGTATGGGATGTAGAGTGGGGTGTAGTGTAGTGTGGGATATAGAGTGGGATGTAGAGTGGGGTGTAGTGTAGAGTGGGGTGTAGTGTGGGATATAGAGTGGGGTGTAGTGTAGTGTGGGATGTAGTGTGGGGTGTAGTGTAGTGTGGGATGTAGAGTGGGATATAGTCTGAGATGTAGTGTGGGATGTAGTGTGGGATGTAGTGTGGGATGTAGAGTGGTTTGTAGTGTAGTGTGGGATGTAGAGTGGGATGTACAGTGGGATGTAGTCTGGGATGTAGTGTGGGATGTAGTGTGGGATGTAGAGTGGGGTGTAGTGTAGTCTGGGATGTAGTGTTGGATGTAGTGTGGGATGTAGAGTGGGATGTAGTGTGGTATGTAGAGTGGGGTGTAGTGTAGTGTGGGATGTAGAGTGGGGTTTAGAGTGGGATGTAGAGTGGGGTGTAGCGTAGTGTGGGATGTAGAGTGGGGTGTAGTGTAGTGTGGGATGTAGAGTGGGGTGTAGTGTAGTGTGGGATGTAGAGTGGGATGTAGAGTGGGGTGTAGTGTAGAGTGGGGTGTATTGTGGGATATAGAGTGGGGTGTAGTGTAGTGTGGGGTGTAGTGTAGTGTGGGATGTAGAGTGGGATATAGTCTGAGATGTAGTGTGGGATGTAGTGCGGGATGTAGTGTGGGATGTAGAGTGGTATGTAGTGTAGTGTGGGATGTAGAGTGGGATGTAGAGTGGGATGTAGTCTGGGATGTAGTGTGGGATGTAGTGTGGGATGTAGTGTGGGATGTAGAGTGGGATGTAGTGTGGGATGTAGAGTGGGGTGTAGTGTAGTCTGTGATGTAGTGTTGGATGTAGAGTGGGATGTAGTGTAGGATGTAGAGTGGGATGTAGTGTGGTATGTAGAGTGGGGTGTAGTGTAGTGTGGGATGTAGAGTGGGGTTTAGAGTGGGATGTAGAGTGGGGTGTAGCGTAGTGTGGGATGTAGAGTGGGATGTAGTGTAGTGTGGGATGTAGAGTGGGATGTAGAGTGGGATGTAGAGTGGGGTGTAGTGTAGTGTTGGATGTAGAGTGGGATGTAGTGCGGGATGTAGAGTGGGGTGTAGTGTAGTGTGGGATGTAGAGTGGGATGTAGAGTGGGGTGTAGTGTAGTGTGGGATGTAGAGTGGGGTGTAGTGTAGTGTGGGATGTAGAGTGGGGTGTAGTGTAGTGTGGGATGTAGAGTGGGGTGTCGTGTAGTGTGGGATGTATAGTGGGATGTAGTGCGGGATGTAGAGTGAGATGTAGAGTGGGGTGTAGTGTAGTGTGGGATGTAGTGTGGGATGTAGAGTGGGATGTAGTGTCGGGTGTAGTGTAGAGTGGGGTGTAGTGTGGGATATAGAGTGGAATGTAGAGTGGGATGTAGAGTGGGGTGTAAAGTGGGGTGTAATGTAGTGTGGGATGTAGTGTAGTGTGGGATGTAGAGTGGGATGTAGTGTGGGATATAGAGTGGGATGTAGAGTGGGGTGTAGTGTAGGGTGGGATGTAGAGTGGGGTTAAGTGTAGTGTGGGATGTAGAGTGGGATGTAGTGTGGGATGTAGAGTGGGATGTAGTGTAGTTTGGGATGTAGAGTGGGATGTAGAGTGGGATGTAGTGTAGTGTAGGATGTAGAGTGGGATATAGTGTGGGATGTAGAGTGGGATGTAGAGTGGGATGTAGTGTAGTGTGGGATGTAGAGTGGGATGTAGAGTGGGGTGTAGTGTAGTGTGGGATGTAGAGTGGGATGTAGTGTAGTGTGGTATGTAGTGTGGGATATAGAGTTTGATGTAGTGTAGTGTGGGATGTAGAGTGGGATGTAGAGTATGGTGTAGTGTGGGATGTAGAGTGGGGTGTAGTGTAAGATGGAGAGTGGGATGTAGAGTGGGGTGTAGTGTAGTATGGGATGTAGAGTTGGGTGTAGTGTAGTGTCGGATGTAGAGTGGGATGTAGTGTGGGATGGAGAGTTGGATGTAGAGTGGGGTTTAGTGTAGTATGGGATGTAGAGTGGGGTGTAGTGTAGTGTGGGATGTAGAGTGGGGTGTAGTGTAAAGTGGGGTGTAGTGTGGGATATAGAGTGGGGTGTAGTGTAGTTTGGGATGTAGTGTGGGGTGTAGTGTAGTGTGGGATGTAGAGTGGGATATAGTCTGAGATGTAGTGTGGGATGTAGTGTGGGATGTAGTGTGGGATGTAGAGTGGTTTTCTAGTGTAGTGTGGGATGTAGAGTGGGATGTAGAGTGGGATGTAGTCTGGGATGTAGTGTGGGATGTAGTGTGGGATGTAGTGTGGGATGTAGAGTGGGATGTAGTGTGGGATGTAGAGTGGGGTGTAGTGTAGTCTGGGATGTAGTGTTGGATGTAGAGTGGGATGTAGTGTGGGATGTAGAGTGGGATGTAGTGTGGTATGTAGAGTGGGGTGTAGTGTAGTGTGGGATGTAGAGTGGGGTTTAGAGTGGGATGTAGAGTGGGGTGTAGCGTAGTGTGGGATGTAGAGTGGGGTGTAGTGTAGTGTGGGATGTAGAGTGGGGTGTAGTGTAGTGTGGGATGTAGAGTGGGATGTAGAGTGGGATGTAGAGTGGGATGTAGAGTGGGGTGTAGTGTAGTGTGGGATGTGGAGTGGGATGTAGTGCGGGATGTAGAGTGGGGTGTAGTGTAGTGTGGGATGTAGAGTGGGATGTAGAGTGGGGTGTAGTGTAGTTTGGGAGGTAAAGTGGGGTGTAGTGTAGTGTGGGATGTAGAGTGGGGTGTAGTGTAGTGTGGGATGTAGAGTGGGGTGTCGTGTAGTGTCGGATGTAGAGTGGGATGTAGTGCAAGATGTAGAGTGGGATGTAGAGTGGGGTGTAGTGTAGTGTGGGATGTAGTGTGGGGTGTAGAGTGGGATGTAGTGTGGGGTGTAGTGTAGAGTGGGGTGTAGTGTGGGATATAGAGTGGAATGTAGTGTTGGATGTAGAGTGGGATGTAGAGTGGGGTGTAGAGTGGGGTGTAATGTAGTGTGGGATGTAGTGTAGTGTGGGATGTAGTGTGGGATATAGAGTGGGATGTAGAGTGGGGTGTAGTGTAGTGTGGGATGTAGAGTGGGGTTAAGTGTAGTGTGGGATGTAGAGTGGGATGTAGAGTGGGATGTAGTGTGGGATGTAGAGTGGGATGTAGTGTAGTTTGGGATGTAGAGTGGGATGTAGAGTGGGATGTAGTGTAGTGTAGGATGTAGAGTGGGATATAGTGTGGGATGTAGAGTGGGATGTAGAGTGGGATGTAGTGTAGTGTGGGATGTAGAGTGGGATGTAGAGTGGGGTGTAGTGTAGTTTGGGATGTAGAGTGGCATATAGAGTTTGATGTAGTGTAGTGTGGGATGTAGAGTGGGATGTAGAGTATGGTGTAGTGTGGGATGTAGAGTGGGGTGTAGTGTGGGATGGAGAGTGAGATGTAGAGTGGGGTGTAGTGTAGTATGGGATGTAGAGTGGGGTGTAGTGTAGTGTGGGATGTAGAGTGGGATGTAGTGTGGGATGTAGAGTGGGATGTAGTGTGGGGTGTAGTGTAGTATGGGATGTAGAGTGGGGTGTAGTGTAGTGTGGGATGTAGAGTGGGATGTAGAGTGGGGTGTAGTGTAGAGTGGGGTGTAGTGTGGGATATAGAGTGGGGTGTAGTGTAGTGTGGGATGTAGTGTGGGATGTAGTGTGGGATATAGTGTGGGATGTAGTGTAGTTTGGGATGTAGAGTGGGATGTAGAGTATGGTGTAGTGTGGGATGTAGAGTGGGGTGTAGTGTGGGATGTAGAGTGGGATGTAGTGTGGGAGGTAGAGTGGGGTGTAGTGTAGTGTGGGATGTAGAGTGGGGTGTAGTGTAGTGTGGGATGTAGAGTGGGATGTAGTGTGGGATGGAGAGTGGGATGTAGAGTGGAGTGTAGTGTAGTGTGGGATGTAGAGTGGGGTGTAGTGTAGAGTGGGATGTAGAATGGGGTGTAGTGTAGAGTGGGGTGTAGTGTAGTGTGGGATGTAGTGTGGGATGTAGAGTGTGGTGTAGTGTAGTGTGGGATGTAGAGTTCGATGTAGTGTGGGATGTAGTGTGGGATGTAGAGTGGGATGTAGAGTGGGGTGTAGTGTAGTGTGGGATGTAGTGTGGGATGTAGAGTGGGATGTAGAGTGGGGTGTAGTGTAGTATGGGATGTAGAGTGGGATGTAGTGTGGGATGTAGAGTGGGGTGTAGTGTGGGATGTAGAGTGGGGTGTGGGATGTAATGTGGGATGTGGGATGTAGTGTGGGATGTAGTGTGGGATGTAATGTGGGAGTTGGAATATAGTGTGGGATGTGGGATGTAGTGTAGTATGTAGTGTGCGATGTAAAGTGGGATGTAGAGTGGGATGTGGGATGTAATGGGGGATGTAGTGTGGGATGTAGTGTGAGATGTAGAGTGGGATTCTGGATGTAATGTGGGATGTGGGATGTAGAGTGGGATGTGGGATGTAGTGGAGATGTAGTGTGGGATGTGGGATGTAGTGTGGGATGTAGTGTGGGATGTGGGATGTAGTAGGGGATATAGTGTGGGATGTAGTGTGGGATGTAATGTGGGATGTGGGATGTAGTGTGGGATGTGGGATGTAGTGTGAGATGTAGAGTGGGATGTGGGATGTAGTGTGGGATGTGGGATGTAGTGTGAGATGTAGAGTGGGATGGGGGATGTAGTGTGGGATGTGGGATGTAGTGTGGGATGTAGTGTGCTGATCGAAACGTGATGAGCTGTGCGTTTTTGTGTAATGTCGAGATACCCGGGTCAGCATTATCTCTGTTTTATTGTTCATGCTTCGATATCTGTGTCTCCTTGAAAATATACTGTAATATGCTTAGGCGCGTCAATTGTTCACATTAGTATGGTTAATTCACATGTCAGCACATATATCCAGGAATTACGTTAGTAGTCCGAGGGTTGTCAAAAAAAAACACGAACGTTTTGTTCTTTGAGAATAAAATCGCTTGCTGCCATGACCGGCGCAATCTTGACCGTGAACTAGACCGTAAATACGACACAGGCTTAGGCGTAGTGCTAATTCATATAGCCGGTCTATCTGACGAATCCACATGTGGTAGGTACAGGGAAAATGACCGCTGAACATCTGCTGCAACATTGCCCAACATACGAGGACCAAAGAAAGCACATGTGGCCATCACCAGTGCGAACATTAGACAAGCTCAATGGCAGTGTCGACAGCCTCAGGATGACAGCTGCTTTCTTCGAACAAATTCAAGTTGACGTCTGACAGCCTATGAAGAAGAAGAAGACATATAGCCAGTCTTAACCAGGATAATCGAATTGAAGAAAACACAAAAAACTAGCGAATTAACTAATCCAAATGGAAAAGAACGACACGTTTAAATAGACACACATAGAAGTCGTCAACTAGTGTGAATTCCAGTCAGATCCATGGCCTGGCAATATCTATAATGAACTGAAACACCAGTGCAATATAAACCCGCAGCCGGTAGAAATCTTCGCCGCTCTTATTTTTGCATATAGAGCAAAGACGAATAAATAAGTACTGCCTTACGTCACATCAGTGTATTTGTTAATTGTCTGGATGTCAATAAATTGTTTCATGTTATTAAATTCGTGTTGTTTTGGGCCATTCCTATTCTCATCTTGACTTACATCACCAATCTTTCATCGTCCGGTATGCTTTGTTATGTACAGGCCACTATTTACCTTTGCCTGCATCTCTCCGTTTACCTTGCTGTTCACTGTTGTCGTCACATTTATGAGGGATCTAGACCACAGCACGGCCCCCACAATACTTGGGAGTAAAGATGGACCGCACGCTATCCTATGCCGCACATTGCCAGGAGACAAAATAGAAAATGCACGCGAGAAATAACATCATGAAAAATTTTACTGCACAACATGGGAAGCAAAGCAAGATGTCATCAGATCATAAGCACTCGCTCTGTGTTTCTCTAAAACTGAGGACGCCGCAACAGTCCAGAAGATCTCTGCAGGTGTCAAACATATAGATACAGAAATAAATGATACAGGCCGTATAGTTCGTTGATGCCGAAAACCTACACCAACTGAAAAAAGTATACACCATAATCGGCATAGCGCCACCAGAGATACGAAGAACTGTCGCGTCAGAGACAGAAAGAGAGAAACTGGTAAATGACCCAAGACACTTTATGTTCAGACATCAGGTGCAGCGCCCAAGATTAAAGTCAAGATGAAGGTTCTTAAAGTCAACCCAGTCCCTACAAATTAGTCCATGAAAACGACGCATCGAAAGCTGGAACAACTGACCACAAGTCCCCTTGATCGAGCTACGGAGGAACCTGCGCCTGGATATCTCCTACCCTACGCAACATGGAAGTCACTAAATAGACTTTGAACTGGTGTATCACGATGCAGGAAAAATCTGAAAAGATTAGGATACAGGGATGATGAAACATGCGAATGCGGAGTAACATAAGTCCAGCAACATCTGATAACCTGCCCCAATCTCCCGGAGACTTGTAGCATGGAAGACCTGCTGAGTGCCAGTGACAGGGCAATCCACGTGGCTGAATACTGGAAGAATGATGTGTGATGTAGTGCCTAGGACACGGAAAGTAAATAAGTTCATATTTGTATTTCTAATTATCAATGATTTTGTTTTCCTAAAATTAATGCCCCAACTATTATCCCTGCTTCTGTAATTGACTGTCTCTACCAGTTCTTACGACTCCTGCTCCCTTTCAGCCAACAACACATCATTATCAGCAAACGTATATTGCTAACTATCCTGCCGTTGATATTTAGTCCTGCAGTCTCCTCAATTTGCCAACAAATTCGTTCTATAACACACACCTTTATCTCACACCTCTCTTTATATCAATATCTGCTGAGTAATTTGTTCTCGGTCGTATTGTTGTCACCTGTTCGAAATATAGAGTAGTAGTTAATGTAATGTCTTTCCCATTTTGTCCATTCACTTGCATTCCTATTATCACAGTATCCTCGGGTTAAGTGCCGCAGATGTGCCGTATGTGACGAAGCCAACAATATTCTGTGCGCGTCCCGATCGTCTGCAACGCTGTACCAATGCGGGATTAAGTCTATGGTCAGTCCATCTCGCGTAGCAGTGCCTAAGTTTTGCTGATTAGATATTTGTCTACAGTGTTACAACATGTATTCACACCACGAAACGACTATACAATGTAAATAACACTGTAAACACTCTCCAGCAAAATGTGACATATTTAATAACAAAAATTAACGGAAACAATATTAGCAAAAAGAACAAAATACATCTGAACTAAACAATCCTAATATCTTAATTCTTCATACAACGGAGATTTCAAGCATTAGCGTTTGAATATTTCCTCCAATTAATAAAACCCAGTTCTTGCCATTACACTCCCCTCCCCTTATCTGCACACTCAACACTCACTCACAAACTGTCCTTCAAGATCGTATTATGTACTCTGTCGTTCTGTGCATTCACCCACACTCAGATCCCTTTACTCAGGAGAAATGTACATCCACATTATATCTATACACGTATACTCAATTATATGCTGTCACGTATAGTCGGAATCGCTTACTTACTTGTGGTCACACACTCAATCAATCTGTGCATACATATACTTCAGAACACACACCACTCACTCGATGTCCTGCACGTGTGACACACATTCAGATCTCTTCAAGGTATCCAACACACATACTTATAGAGCGAGTGGCCAAAAATAGAAGATATATATGCTGGTTCAGTCACCCTGCAAAATCATTCTATATCTCACAAACTCCTAGTCAGCCTGCTAGCTACTAGCAGCCTATCACTCGCTTTCATAGTGAACCTGCTAGCTAGCCTCTCAGTCTCTCTCTCTCTCTCTCTCTCTCTCTCTCTCTCTCTCCAGACTAGTCTGCTGAGTTCATCTTTGCTGACCATTTTATAGTCTTAAGCAACTTCATGGCTGTCCAGTGATCTTCTGTTGATTGTCTGACTAAGCCATCATTTTAATTTGGATCTACCTCCAACTAGTTATTGGACGAATAACTCAAAATCCATGTCTCTGTAAATTTCGTGGCTAAAACGCAGCGCCAGAGGAATCTGCTTATATCGCCAATTCGACAACGTCCCGAAACGAAGTTTGATGTCGAATTTCTTTGTTTCGGATCTTATGAAACATCCAATTTGTTTAACATGCTGTAATCTGTCTAATGTCTTACTGTAATGTATATGTGGATGATTGGTCTATAATATACACAATCCACAGACACAGATTGTTAGTCATTGCACTAGCTTTCCCTTGCTTCATTATTGTTATTAATTTTCGTTACTTCTGATTTGAGGATTTGTGGTTTATTATTTTGTATTTGTGGCTTGAAGTCTATTTTGTAAAGGAGTTCATTAGCCTGTTCTTCCAATCCCTGTGAAATGTCTGGCATCAAACAAAACTTCTCCACGCCCATTTTCTCATGCTGAGTCCTCTTGATACAAGTTTTTTTCCTCCTTTTTTGTTCAGTTCAGTTCAAGTGCCATCTCCGCATTGAAGGTAGACTGCAATGGATCTCCAGTGTACTCTATCTCTTGCCGTAATGGTGCAATATGAGAAGATCTCCTGATCCAGCCACTTCAAATGTTGTTTGCCCCTTGAACGACTGCCTTCCACTCTACTCTCCAGTATGGTCTTAAACAGGAAGGTATATCTTGTTATATGACCAAAGTAATGTAATAGGTCTAACCCAAATTTCGGTCATTAATTCACATTTCTTCCCTAACGTTTTCAATACCTCCAAATTTGTTTTCTTCTCTTTCCAAGAAATGCGACACAATCTACTATATACTCACATTTCGAAGGCTTAAATATTATTTTCGAATTTTTTTATTGATTGTCCATGTTTCCGAGTATACATAACACCTGACAATTCTCATATTCCAATTCTGATTGATCTATTTCGATGTCAGTATGTATCGCATTGTTGCTGAATACCATCGTGGCCATTCCTATTCTCTTTTTGATTTCTTTTTCACAACTGCCATCTTTCGTTTTTATATGAACTAAATAGTAGAAACGCTGTACTTGACAAACCTTGGCATCCCCTCTATCTGTTTTTGAATATTTATTTTCTGTAGATATTAAAAAGACAAGGAATAATACACATCCCATTTACAATGTAGCTTGGTCCTTCATGAATATTCTTGCGTTTGTGCTAAATTTCCATATCTTCTATTTCGCTGCATTTGTTATCAATCCATTCACTTTTTCACGTTTCACGCATCCTACTCGTCTCTTCTTCTATGTGTGCATATTCGGGGTGCAAATATCAGATACCATTACTATGAACCGTATAATCGCTGATCAATAATTCATAATCAAAAACTACAAAATCTGACTTGGAAAACAATATGTCATTACGCCGTTTTTTCGTATTGCTGAAGAATTTTTAAGATATAAGAATAAAGAGCGCTTGTCAAAGCAGTCGCCACGGACTGTATATTGCAAATATGTATGCCACATCGTGCTAGTAAACAATATTCTTGCGAGGTTTTGAACGAATGTCCTCACGGTCAGAAGGCAAACATATAAACAGCTTGACCAACCATACCTTACACGTGGAAATTGTTCGAAAAGTGAGGAGAATTTCCAGAACAAATTGCAATTCAAGATCACGAGATACATGCGTGTGGGTCAATTCATGGGTCATAAAGAGTAAACTAACTTCACATTAAAATGCATGTAGTAAAAAGAAACTATGGAAAGTTCTGAATGGGCTGGTTACTTCATCGTGCAAAATAAAACAGCAGTGCAGCAGAGAAGCCCAACAATAAAGGACATTGGTTTCTAACAAGAAAAATTGCTGTATTGATACACTAATTCTTCTACTGTAATGAGAATCTGGTTCTTAACTGTAATGGTGATCTAGTTCTTCTACTGTAATAGCGATCTAGTTCTTCTACTGTAATGGTGATCTAGTTCCTCTATTGTAATGGTGATCTAGCTTTTCTACTGTAATGGTGATCTAGTTCTTCTACTGTAATGAGAATCTGGTTCTTAACTGTAATGGTGATCTAGTACTTCTACTGTAATGGTGATTTAGTTCTTCTAATGTAAGGGTAATCTAGTTCTTCTACTGTAATGAGAATCTGGTTCTTCTACTGTAATGGTGATCTAGTTTTTCTACTGTAATGGTGATCTAATCTCCTACTGTAATGGTGATCTAGTTATCCTAAAGTAATGGTGATCTAATCTTCTACTGTAATGAAGATAAAATCTTCTACTGTAATGGTGATCTAATCTACTACTGTAATGGTGATCTAGTTATCCTACTGTAATGGTGATCTAATCTCCTACTGTAATGGTGATCTAATCTCCTGCTGTGATGGTGATCTAATCTCCTACTGTAATGAAGATATAATCTTCTACTGTAATGGTGATCTAATCTCCTACTGTAATCGTGATCTAATCTTCTACTGTAATGGTGATCTAATCTCCTACTGAAAGGAAGTTCTAATCTTCTACTGTAATGGTGATCTTGTTCTCCTACTGCAATGGTGATCTAGTTATCCTACTGTATTGGTGATCTAGTTATCCTACTGTAATTGTGATCTAATCTCCTACTGTAATGGTGATCTAATCTCCTACTGTAATGGTGATCTAATCTCCTACTGTAATGGTGATCTAATCTCCTACTGTAATGGCGATATAATCTTCTACTGTAATAGTGAGCCAGTTCTCCTACTGTAATTGTGAGCTAGTTCTCCTACTGTAATTGTGATCCAGTTCTCCTACTGTAATTGTGATCTAACCTCATGTTATATGGAGATTAATTTGAGATAACAGCTCCTGACTCGTTTGTTAGAAAATGGTTGGTTGAAAGTTTATACAACCAAAAGATGATAAGGGCGAAGAAGACGAGATAGACAGTATGTGGCTAATTCAAGTGAAGGTCATACGTGGATGAAAATGTTGAATCTACGAAGATGATCCAGATATTTAAAGGCAAAGACCATATTAACCGAACTGTGAATAATACAAGGTACTGAGAAGTGGCAAACGCAGTAATGATGGATAATTGCAAACCTAAAAATGGCAAATGTAAATGTCATTGAGAAACGATGTGAAACTGAATGAGCAAACAGTAATAAAAGCAGACCAGATAATTTTAACCGTACTGTACATGACACAGGACACATGACGAAAATAACAGAGAAAAAAATGTTGAGCATACAGTGATAATCGAAATCCATTTATTTCAAACTGCAAAAACCGAAGTGAGGCCTGACAGATTGTAGAAAGATAACTCCGAGAATACCAATCCCAGACAATTGCAAATCAAGAACACATTAACCGAATTGTTAATGCCACAGGGTGTTTTGACAAAATTAATAGAGATGACTTCGTAAATCGCTTAGGAAAGAACACTTTAACCGACCGACGGATCCTGCAAGGATACTTGAAGAAACAAATAGAAATTCCCAAATAATTGCAAGTCAAGAAAACATTAGCCAAACGGCAAATCCCACAGGGATATAACAAAAAACTATAGTGAATCCGAAAAAAACTCAATACACTTTAACTCACGTGTTTTGTCACGGGGATCCAGTTAAATAAACAATTTTAAGGTCGGGTTCTGACAACCGGAAAACAAAGACCACACGAACGTAATGGCTATTCCTGTGGGGATGTTCAGAACTAACTAACAAATAAAACTCAGATATAAGCAAGTAAGAATAACATTGACCAAACAGCACCAGACGAAGACGAGAAACACTAACTAAACAAATATTAAATCGTGATTACATAAGCGAGCTACACATGCTAGAAATACGCGAGAAGAAAATAACGAAGACAAAAAATATGTATTCTCAACTAAAGTGATATGAACAGAAACAAGAATCGTGTAAGGTTACGAAAAGAAACTATTAGAGAAAACGATTAACCGAGCTGAAATTTCTTTAGGAAGAGTAGAGGAAACCAACTTGGACATGTCATATCATAGCGAACCAACAGTAAATTAATAAAACCATAGGTCTTATAGGAAGAGCAGCATGAAATAATCGTGTAGCCACAAATAATAGCAAACAAAAATCCAAATTTACCGAACTAACAGTCAGTTAGAAAGAGATAGAACACTAACATTGAAACTCCCGATAATAGCGAGCGAAAAACCATCTATCTGAAATATAGGTCTTTCAGGAGCATAAGAAACTAACGATGAAACTTCATGTAATTGGAACCTAAAAACCACTGTACGAAAACCTACTTGGAGGCAGGATATATTTCCAGAGGTGGTAGAAAATATACCAGGTATTGCAAACAAAAACTGCCAGACCGAAAAAGAAAGGAGAGACACTACCTTAAGCTTCATAACGAAAAGATACCCAAGCATGGACTGGACCCATGCATACACCGACGGTTCTGTAACAAACACTACACAGAACGGAGGGGCAGGAGCATTCCTGAACCTACCAAATGGCAGAAAAATAACACTGTCATTCGCTACTGGTAAGTACACGAGCAATTTCAGAGCAGAGGCAGAGGCACTGAGGGCGGCAGTGGAAGAAATGGTAACACACAGTGAAAATGAGAGCCATATAGTCCTGCTGACAGATGCTCTCGAAGTAGTCACAGCGCTAAAAAGCCAGAAAAACACTGAGCTTAATGACTTAAGAGCAGCACTCTGCAAACTGTGCCAACAGTCCGCACCAAAAAGGGTAGTGGTACAGTGGGTTCCGTCACACTGCAACATCCAAGGCAACGAGGAAGCAGACAGACTGGCAAAAGAAGGTGCAAGGCTACCACAAATAGATACCAGAATGACGTACGAAGAGTCAAAACGGCTTATCAAAGCCAGGTACATGTCCAAATGGGAAACCGAACATACTGGTTACACCAAAAACGATGCCTATTACCAGTTGAACCGAAGAGAGCAGGTCGTTGTCTTCAGACTTCGCACTGGCCACAACAGACTGAGGTACCACCTCTTCAACAAATTGAAGATAGGGTGTACCGACGAATGCCCGTGCGGTACTGGTAAAATGACCACTGAACATCTGCTGCAGAACTGCCCGACATACGAGGATCAGAGAGAGCAGATGTGGCCATTGCCAGTGGAACTGCAAGACAAGCTCTATGGTAGTGGCGAGAGTCTCAGGATGACCGCCGCTTTTTTCGAGAAAATAATGGTTACTGTCTGACTGTGTACGCAGAAGAAGAAGAAGAAGGAACCTAAAAACCAATTAACCAAACTAAAAGTCAGTTAGGAAGAAACAAGACACTAACACCGAAACTCCAGATTATAGTAAACAACATCCCAATAAACCGACCTAAAAGTCAGTTAGGAAGAAACAAGACACTAACAGTGAAACGCCGCATAATAACAAACCAAAAACCAATTAACCGAACTAAAAGCCAGTTAGGAAGAAACAAGACACTAACACCGAAACTCCAGATTATAGCAAACAAAATCCCAGTAAACCGACCTAAAAGTCAGTTAGGAAGAAACAAGACACTAACAGTGAAACGCCGCATAATGGCAAACCAAAAACCAATTAAACGAACTAAAAGCCAGTTATGAAGAAGCAAGACACTAACAAGAAAACTCCTGATAACAACTAAAGACAAAGCCAATTAACCGAACCATTGTCTTTCATGGAGAGCAAAAGAAACGAATGATGAAGTTCCGGATAATTGCAAACCAAAAACAAATTAACCGAACTACAAGCACTCTGGAACAGAACAAACTCACAATGAAACCCCAAATAATATCAAACTGAATATACGACGTGTGTTCCAATGAAACCGGACCCAGTGCCTTTAATACAAACATGTTAAAGTTACATCCTCTGGTGTAACGTAATTAAATATAGCAAATGTTATGAAGCAAAAATGCTACAGGGTTAGCTAGAAAAAGTCGCCAAAGGCATTTAGACACGCATCTCACTGCTTGGGTAGACGGCGGATACCGTCCGAAAAAAAGGACTTTGGTTGCTCTTGAACCACTTGGTCACCGTGGCCACGACGTCTGCATCTTTGTCCGTTCAGAAAAGGTCCGAACAAATGGAAGTCACAAGGGGACAAATCGAGCTATATGATGGGTGTGACAGTACTTACCACCTTCTGTGCTAACGCTTTCTGAACAATGTTTGCGACATTTGGACGAGCATTGCCGTTCAACAGAATCACACCACACGAAAGCATGCCGGGTCGTTTATTCTTGATTGCTGTATGCAGCTTGTCTAGTGTGTCATTGTAGCGGATGGGATCGATGTTCACGTTAGGCTCTTTAAAGTATATCAACAAAAGTCACTCATTGTCAAAAACTTCGTCAGCATAACCTTACCAGTGGAAATGTGTGACTTGAATTTGGTTGGTTCTGGTGATCCGGGATGTTTCCATTGCATGCTCGCAGTTTTGCTGCTCGGCTCAAAATGGCGGCACCACGATTCATCACATTCCACTATGTGCAAAAGAAACGAATCTCCCTCCTCTTTCTTTGTAAGGCAGCAAGTGGTTCAAACTCCATCCCATGCGTTTTTTTTTCCTTATTGTGGTTGGTCAGCAGCCGAGGTACCCATTGTGAATATATCTTCCGTTACTTCAGTTTCTTGCTAACCACCATTTGAACTGTCCCTAGCGACACAGCAAATTCCTCTGCTAGCGAAAGTAAGCTCTGGCGATGGTCCACCCGTATTGCTGCATCAATTTTGGAGACGGCATATTCTGACGCAACAATATGCACCTGACCTGGTCTCGGTAGATCTTTCGTTAACTCGCGTTCTTCTTTCAACATCGTTGTCTAGTTCTTTACTGTTTTCTGCAGAAACCGAATCACCTCTCGCTGATCAACTCTGAACGGATTCCGTATAACACCCGCCAGGTTTTCAACGGTCTTCTGAGGAAACTATGAGTCGGAGGATAATACAATTTTGCAAACTTTACATTATTATGTGCTGTTTACACCAGACGCGGAGTTATCATGCGCATATCTTCACGTATTGCAGTTCGGTCCGGTTTCATTTGAATACGCCGCCTAATTTCAAACAGAGATCTTGGTTTTGATGACCCGTTTTTCAGCGATGCTACGGATTCAAACTTCGTCTCCAGCTGACCCTGTCTTTTACTAGGGAAGTCCAATGGGTTTCAAGCAGAGGCGTCTCGGATGTTGTTATGAGCAGCAATCAACTCTGGCCAACGCATTGGAGTTCTTTCCTGCGGTCTCTTTATGCCTCAGGAGTAACAGACTGCTATCGCTGTGCTCCATCGACCATCGTTTCGTCGCATCATGTGACCTGCCAATCTATATTCTTCCTTGTCTGCATAGATTACGTCATCATTCTCCAAAAACAATCGTATATCAAATTTTGCATGTGGTGATTGTGGAGAGCGTTTTCGACGATGCGTTTCTCGGGAGTGACCTGGGTCACTCTCAATTTCCCCTGCAGTGACTTTTTGTCAGTATCTTTATCTCTGCACCATAGTACATCACAGGAATCACATTGAAGTTGAAGAGAGAGGTGGGTAAGTTCTGATTTTGACAACCAAACAGACCCGTATTAATGGACGAGAAGGCTGCCCAACCGCATGACGAAGTCATGTCAGATCTAGTTTCAAAAAGATACACGAAAAAAAGAAAATAGCTAAACCCGACGATCCCAACCTAAACCCTTTAACAGAAGAATAAAACATGAAGGTAAACGATACTAACGTGGGAGCTGGAAATAAATTCAGAAGCAAGCAAACCAAGAACGCATTAAATGAGCTAGAAATCTCACTAATATTAGACATTTTCTAAACTTGCAAGCGGAATGCATGACAAGAATGCATTAACTAAACTAGAATTCTCACTACAAAACAAGAACGCATTAACTAAACTAGAATTCTCCCTACAAGACAAGAACGCATTAACTAGACTAGAATTCTCACTGCAAGACAAGAACGCATTAACTAAACTATAATTCTCTCTACACGACAAGAACGCATTAACTAAACTGGAATTCTCTCTACACGACAAGAACGTAATAACTAAACTAGAATTCCCACTACAAGACAAGAACGCATTAACTTAACTAAAATTCTCACTGCAAGACAAGAACACATTAACTGAACTAGAATGCTCACTACAAGACAAAAACGCATTAACTAAACTAGAATTCTCACTATAAGACAATAACGCATTAACTAAGCTAGAAATCTCCCTACAAGACAATAAAGCATTAACTAAGCTAGAAATCTCATTACAAGACAATAAAGCATTAACTAAGCTAGAAATCTCATTACAAGACAATAACGCATTAACTAAGCTAGAAATCTCACTATAAGACAATAAAGCATTAACTAAGCTAGAAATCTCATTACAAGACAATAAAGCATTAACTAAGCTAGAAATCTTATTACAAGACAATAACGCATTAACTAAGCTAGAAATCTCACTATAAGACAATAAAGCATTAACTAAGCTAGAAATCTCATTACAAGACAATAAAGCATTAACTAAGCTAGAAATCTTATTACAAGACAATAACGCATTAACTAAGCTAGAAATCTCACTATAAGACAATAAAGCATTAACTAAGCTAGAAATCTCATTACAAGACAATAACGCATTAACTAAGCTAGAAATCTTATTACAAGACAATAACGCATTAACTAAGCTAGAAATCTTATTACAAGACAATAACGCATTAACTAAGCTAGAAATCTCACTATAAGACAATAACGCATTAACTAAGCTAGAAATCTCATTACAAGACAATAACGCATTAACTAAGCTAGAAATCTCATTACAAGACAATAACGCATTAACTAAGCTAGAAATCTGATTGCAATACAAGAACACCACTATTCCTACTCTAGCAATCCTTCATCATGAAAGCCTTCTGATGTTGACTCACATTTATGAGTTGCTCCAACTTGATAGAAACAGATCATTAAAATCAAGAGGAAATGGCTGGGATTACTTTTCCTGTAAGAGTAATGCGATTTTCCCAGATCAAAGAATTGTGTCCTGTTAAAAAAATGAGAATTTTATTACTATTTTTAAAAATGTATAATACGATGGGGTTGTGTTATTGATTTTGTGAGAGAATTATTACTTCAAATTATTTATATTATTGCGGAAAGGAGTGTGTCGGTCTATTATCTTCCGGATTCTTCTTGGAGGCAGAAAATATGGTCGATGTTGCCAAAAGCATTGATGGACGTAAGAGTCGAGGTTGACATCGTCCGCCTGTGTTTTCATTCAGTGAGATGGACGATCTAAGGTAGAACAAAGTGGTGAGAGTTTGTTGTGGCCGTGATGATTCTTGAGTGTTTAACCAGTCATCGGTTAAGACGCCAAGGGAGTGATTTCTGTGAAGTATGTTTGTTTGACACAGTCAAGAATAAAGAACGATTCACATTCGAAATATCTTGTCTACTAACACTACATCACCTCCAAAAGTGTTTCTACTTCTGAAAGCAATACTGCTATGCATTTTTGCGAATCATGCGTGGGGTTGTCTGCTGAAATACATTTTCTTACTTTCATTAGTATTAAATCGTCGACTTTCAAGCTTGACTTTAATTTTAGAAAAAGAATAAAGTCTACTTGGATATATACATGTATTTGACTGACTAAACGCCATCGCCAACAGAAAGTTGCTGCCCAGAGAAATTTAAAAGACGAGCATAATCATAACCAGCAGACGCTAGAATTGAATAGGTCGTGCACACAGAGAATAACAAGATACCGACACCAGAACTGACCAGAACTGTGGATCCCAGCAGAAAGGCGAAAGAGTGTCCGTCTTAAGACAACTTGATGAAGAACCGTAGATGCTAAGATGGGAATTAGTATTTTTTTAAAAATTTTTTTTAATTTTTGCTTTCGCCTTATTCCTCGATTCCACGAGGTGGTGTGCTTTGTACTGTAGTTTTCATTTTGCCCCTGTCGGCCCAGTGCATCCGACTTCAACATGCACTTATATAAGAGTCTGCTTCCTCCTGCATTTTCTAAGGGTTTGCTTTCCCGGGGAAACGGCCGGTGCTGTGATGGGGATCGAACCCAGCACATTTGGGTTGTGAGCCGTGCAACTAAACTAATAGGCCACGCCGTCCCCTTAGATGAGAATTTTAAATCAACGTTAGAGCACCAAGCATTGGTTACAGACCGAATGAAGTGGACAAAGTGTATGACTGCTCGTATAACCGTCATCATGCGTGATGGTCACGTACCATTTTCTCAGTCCCTGACCAAGAGACTAAGAGAGAAGAGAGACATGAATATGATCACTTCCACTTTGAGAGCATGCCTGCGAGGGTTCAGCCCCTTGTATAGATGTCTAAAACTGTATATTTGAGTCCATCGATTAACAAAAAACTTTCCCTAACACACCACCTGCATGAAGGTAAGATTGACGTGGCATGTATCCAGGAAACGCACCTCAACAATAACCATAAATTCTCAATCAGAGGATACCAGACCTTCCGTCTAGATAGAGAAGGTCACAAAGGAGGGGTCCTGATACTGACCAGAAACAGCATACCGAGTAGCGCGGTACCTGTCAATCACACCGGACAAGCAGAAATTGTAGGAGTTGACATAATGGCTCTAGAGACGAAACTCCGCATTTTCAATCTGTACGGACCACCAAACAGAGACCTATCGCTCTCGAGTATGGAGGTCAGAGACTCCAACTGCATAGTAGTTGGAGATTTCAACAGCCACTCGGAGAGATGGGGATACTCTGACACAGACAGTAGAGGTGACGAAGTGGAAGATTGGGAGATAGATGCAAATCTCTCCCTAATCAATAGGCCGGAGGATAGCCCTAGCTTCTATTCAAGAACATGGCATACCACCTCGACTCCAGATTTGGCCTTCTCCACACAGGACATACACTATAAAATAGACCGCCAGGTGCTAAACCAACTGGCAGGTAGCGACCACAGGCCGATCAGGCTAACCATTGACATGGAAGTAGGCCCACAGGAAACAAAACCGCTCCCACGTTGGAATTACAAACGAGCCGACTGGGACAGATTTGCAATCCTGACAGATGGGCTGTGTGAAACCATCAACACACGAAACACCAAAATGAAGCCCATGGTAGAGAGCCTAAGCAAGGCAATAATGCAAGCCGCCACTGAAACCATCCCAAGAGGAGCTAGGAAAAACTATAAGCCCTACTGGAATGATGAGTTACAGAAAGTGGAAGATGCAGTAACTAATGCGAGGAACATGGCAGAACGAGAAAAATCCGTGGAGGCAAACATCGCCCTCAAAGCCGCCGCGGCGAAGTACAAACACACTCTCAAGCAAACAGCAAGAGAAAGTTGGAAAAATAAAACGGAAAGTTTAAACCTGGACAAAGAAGGGAACAAGCTATGGAAGCTAGTCAGAGCCATGAACGACGAAACCCCGTCAAATAAACAAATTACTATCAAGCAAGGCGAGAACTTGATCACAGGTAAGAAAGCCGCAAACGCCTTTGTCGATCACTATGCCAGAGCAAACCACATCGAGGTCCCTGCAGATAAGCATACAGACATTAGCGAAGAGCTAAAGGGGCACGAAAACATAAATACGGCTCCTGAAGAGCACATGATGGCCAAACTAACAATGCGCGAAATGGAAGAGGCTATGAGAACACTAAAGAGAAGGAAATCTCCCGGAAAAGACGGGATAACAAACGAAATGCTGATGGGGCTGGGCCAAACAGCGAAGGAAAAACTACTATCAGTCCTGAACCAAAGCTGGAAAAGGGGTATTGTACCCCAGGCATGGAAAGATGCAATACTGGTACCAGTACCAAAAACAGGAAAGGACAAAACAGATCCGAATGGATACAGGCCCATAAGCCTACTGAGCTGTGTCGGCAAGCTGATGGAACGGATGATAAACACCAGACTGATGTGGCATCTGGAAGAAAAACGAATACTAATTCCACAGCAAGCCGGCTTTAGACAGCACAGATCCACTGAGGACCAGGTCATCCTCATAGCCCAGGAGATAGAAGATGCCTACCAGGCACAGAAACACACAGTAGCTGTTTGGGTGGATCTGGAAAAGGCATTTGACAAAGTCTGGAAGGATGGACTTAGAGTCAAGCTAAGAAGAAGTGATGTTTGTGGGAAGATGTACAAGTGGATCAACCACTACCTCAAACAAAGAACGGCCAGAGTCCAAGTACAAGGGCAGATGAGCAAAAAGGTGACACTCGAGCAGGGAGTACCCCAAGGGGGAGTACTGTCACCCACACTCTTCCTGGTATATATAAACGATATTACAGAGAATATACCAAGAAGAGTCCATAGCTCAATGTTTGCAGACGATCTGGCTATGTGGACCTCTGAAAAGAATCTCACCATAGCAAGAAATCGGATGCAAACGGCCCTAACATCGCTGGAAGAGTGGGCGAACTCATGGCTGGTCAAAATAAACGAGGAGAAAACCACGTGCACAATATTCTCGCTCTCATTAAAACCCCAAAGTACCAAATTAAGCCTAAATGGCAAAATCCTGCAGCCAAACGACAACCCAACCTATCTGGGAGTCACATTTGATCGGCGCATGACATGGAAAAGTCAGATTGAGAGAAACCGAATGAAAGCCAGAGAAAGAATGGCGATCATGAGGAAACTTGCTGGCACAAGCTGGGGAGCAGACGAAGGCATACTAAAGAAACTGTACACTGGAAGAGTGAGACCAGTTCTCGAGTATGGCATCGCGGCATGGACAACAGCAGCGAAGGCGAACTTCGATAAAGTTAACAAACTTCAAAACCAAGCTATGAGAATCATAACTGGTGGAATGAAGTCAACGCCAATTGTAGAACTTGAAAAGATTACAAAACTGCAATCCATGACCGACAGAAGAGACTGCAGAGCCTAGCTGCAGTCAGAGAAACTCCGAAGACTGACGGACCATCCAATGTACCAGAGGCTAAACAATTTGGGAACTGGGAAACTAAAGCGGAGAAACTTTGCAGAAATAGCCAAAGCAAAGATGCACGAAGATCCCATAAACGCACTAACAACACCAAAACCCATCACTACTGTACGAAAACCTACTTGGAGGCAGGATATATTTCCAGAGGTGGTAGAAAATATACCAGGTATTGCAAACAAAAACTGCCAGACCGAAAAAGAAAGGAGAGACACTACCTTAAGCTTCATAACGAAAAGCTACCCAAGCATGGACTGGACCCATGCATACACCGACGGTTCTGTAACAAACACTACACAGAACGGAGGGGCAGGAGCATTCCTGAACCTACCAAATGGCAGAAAAATAACACTGTCATTCGCTACTGGTAAGTACACGAGCAATTTCAGAGCAGAGGCAGAGGCACTGAGGGCGGCAGTGGAAGAAATGGTAACACACAGTGAAAATGAGAGCCATATAGTCCTGCTGACAGATGCTCTCGAAGTAGTCACAGCGCTAAAAAGCCAGAAAAACACTGAGCTTAATGACTTAAGAGCAGCACTCTGCAAACTGTGCCAACAGTCCGCACCAAAAAGGGTAGTGGTACAGTGGGTTCCGTCACACTGCAACATCCAAGGCAACGAGGAAGCAGACAGACTGGCAAAAGAAGGTGCAAGGCTACCACAAATAGATACCAGAATGACGTACGAAGAGTCAAAACGGCTTATCAAAGCCAGGTACATGTCCAAATGGGAAACCGAACATACTGGTTACACCAAAAACGATGCCTATTACCAATTGAACCGAAGAGAGCAGGTCGTTGTCTTCAGACTTCGCACTGGCCACAACAGACTGAGGTACCACCTCTTCAACAAATTTAAGATAGGGTGTACCGACGAATGCCCGTGCGGTACTGGTAAAATGACCACTGAACATCTGCTGCAGAACTGCCCGACATACGAGGATCAGAGAGAGCAGATGTGGCCATTGCCAGTGGAACTGCAAGACAAGCTCTATGGTAGTGGCGAGAGTCTCAGGATGACCGCCGCTTTTTTCGAGAAAATAATGGTTACTGTCTGACTGTGTACGCAGAAGAAGAAGAAGAAGAGTCCATCGAACAGTTTCCGACCGGAACATGCGATTTCTTTGGCTTTTTGTTCTGTTGCGATGAGTGGTCTACAATCTATATATGAATACATAGACATTCGGTACCTTTACAGCTTTAATTATTTATAATTTTTGCATTGAAGACATAAAGTGATGACATTTCACACACCGCCATTGGCGAGTTTTAAATCTTGCTTAAGATTTATAAACAAGGATGCAATGTCCCATTCATGATACTGGGATAACAACAAAGAACAAGATTTCCGGCAATCAGATCATTTATAAAAAATATATCGTGCAATCCATACATCATCATCATGCAGCGTGCCCTTTATAGAACGTCGCTCCCATCACAGTCTGTGTTAAAAAAACTCGCTCCCTTGCCAAAACTACAGCCTCCGTCCAGTCATTACCAGGTATTCCTGGATATCTTGGTGCCATCGTCTTCTTGGTCTACCCCTTCCTCGTTTGTCTGGCACCATACCTTTCATCACTGTTCTGTCAAAACCGTTGTTCCTCTTAATGTGACCAAAGTATTTGCATTTTCTAGCCAAAATGGAATTGATAAACCAGTTCTCCTCTATGCTCAACTCTTGCTGAATTTGTCTTTTTCTCTGTACGGGATATTCTGGGATCTTTCTGTAACATTTTGACTCGAAGGATTCGATTCTTTGTCTATAAGTTTTTGTAATCGTCCATGATTCGCAGCCATATGTTGCCACAGGAAAAACACAGACTCTCAAGACTTTTACTTTTATCATTTTGTTGGTGCTCTGCCATAATTTCTTCAGGCGGATCAGTCTCTGCAGTTCAGTCTCTGCAGTTTTTGCAATTTTATGGATTGCTGCAGAGACTGAACAATCCATAAAATTGTAAAAATGGTGTGCGCGTACAGTTATCTAGTCCCCCACGTAAATACAATGACAACATAGCCAACCGATGTGGGGCTACGAATAATGCTTTGCCTCAAATTTGATCTAATGAGTCGTTATCGTGGCTACCCCTTAACTGTACTGCAAAACAGTAAATACATGCACATGTTTGTCCGTCTTGCAAAAACTCCGCAACAGTAAATCATAGATACGGGAAATTTGGAAAGCTCATTCATGTCTGGAATTTATAAGTCGATATAACTATCTCAAGCTCACTGCCCCATACTTTTTCGGGAGCTAATAACATTAAGAACATGTATGTGTATGTCTGTCTTATAAAATCGCTCCAACGGTGAGTTCTAACGAAATGAAATTTACTCGTCTTATTATGTCTAGATGTTCTAGGTCAATGCACTGTAACATACTTGTTGCGTCGTACGTAGGTGATGCTTGTTGCGTCTCTGTGACGTCAGAAAAGGAAATGTATTACATATAATTTCAGCGACCAACACGACGTAGTGATAATGATATGTCAAGAAATAAAAGTTATCTGATGTATGTAAAACATAATGGACAAGACCCTCACTTCGGCTTCCTAGTAGCCCTCTATGGAAAGAAGCTGTGTTTTTATAGCAGCCCGACTAATGACTTGAGGGATCGATATGATCCCAGAAGTAGGGTGTGATGGAGTCAAGCATAGCTCAACCGCCTGGAGGACCCTGATTTACCTTAATCAGCACGCTCGGGATGTGAGGAAAGCTACTGCAACCCGCTCATCAGCACGCTCGGGATGTGAGGAAAGCTACTGCAACCCGCTCATCAGCACGCTCGGGATGTGAGGAAAGCTACTGCAACCCGCTCATCAGCACGCTCGGGATGTGAGGAAAGCTACTGCAACTCGCTCATCAGCACGCTCGGGATGTGAGGAAAGCTACTGCAACCCGCCACTTAACGCCCTTGTCATCGCGGCACAAAAGAGTAACCTACTCATTGTGCGCATTCGTAAACAACAAAAACCATCACGGCACGAGACAGAGGTCTATGGTGATCTAACTCAACCGTCCTTCTGAATTGAGATGTATGGAGATCTGACTCAACTATCCTTCTGAATGGAGATCTTACTAGACTATCCTTCTGAATTGAGATGTATGGAGATCTGACTCAACTATCCTTCTGAATGGAGATGACAATTGACCTGAGATTTGTATTGGGGAGGGGGGGGGGGGGGCTTGATGGGTGTGTGAATTGACCCATTATGTTAATATCCTAACATTTATTTCAGGGGAGTCAAGCGGTCGTCCGGTCGACAAAATATAGTAATACACCGAAGCTGCCAGATTTTATTGATGAGTTATTGCCAGGGCGGTAGTGATGTAATGAATTTAGGGAATGACAGGGGAGTACTGAACGCATTTTACGTGTCACTTGCGTCATCATATTGTTAACGTAAAAAAAAAAAAAATATTTGTCTCGCGCAGCTCAGTAGCACAGTACTGTCTATTCAAGGTAAAGATAATGGGTTCTATCCCTGTGCTCGAGAGTATTTGGATTCATAGGTAGGGAAAGAAATACAGCAAGTAAGAGCCACCTTACTTCATTATAATTTCGGGGCTAAAGTAACACGTCCTCCGCGACAGCAGTCTTTTAAAGGACTCTTTTAGCTTGACCATCCTGTGGAGTAGCTCTTCTCGTACTTCTTTTCACAACCTCCTATTTCATTTTACTCTGTCCAACAATCACACTCTTGTTTCATTTGACTCTGTCCAACAATCACACTCTTGTTTCATTTGACTCTGTCCAACAATCACACTCTTGTTTCATTTGACTCTGTCCAACAATCACACTCTTGTTTCATTTGACTCTGTCCAACAATCACACTCTTGTTTCATTTGACTCTGTCCAACAATCACACTCTTGTTTCATTTGACTCTGTCCAACAATCACACTCTTGTTTCATTTGACTCTGTCCAACAATCACACTCTTGTTTCATTTTTCTCTGTCCAACAATCACACTCTTGTTTCACTTGACTCTGTCCAACAATCACACTCTTGTTTCACTTGACTCTGTCCAACAATCACACTCCTGTTTCATTTGACTCTGTCCAACAATCACACTCTTGTTTCATTTGACTCTGTCCAACAATCACACTCTTGTTTCATTTGACTCTGTCCAACAATCACACTCTTGTTTCATTTGACTCTGTCCAACAATCACACTCTTGTTTTATTTGACCCTGTCCAACAATCCCACTCTTGCACAGCTTTTACACGCGTCTTCAGGGTGAGGCCCTTCCATTGCACTTTTGGTTGGGCTGGCTTCTGAGAGCGCACAAACCTAGCATAGGATATACAGACGCACACATACATCCATGCACTGGTTTACGCGTTATAATATCGCCCAATTGACTACGGTCTAGGGTGAAATAGGTGCGCCTCCGCCAGTAGAAACTAGTGAGGCAAACACGTAAAATTAAAAAAATTAAATAAAACCATCCTGCTGTGATTCCTGCTCTCCTAAAAATGCGATTTGTGTTGCTGTTTGTATTGCTTTTTGTTGTTGTTGTAGATGTTGTTGTAAAGGTTGTTTAAAATGTTCTGGCATATACTGTTGTAGTGTAAGTAGCTATATATGCTGTCCTATAATGTGTTTTGTATGTTTTTGTATATATTGTATATGTTGTTGTATATATGTTGAATATGTTGTATCAGTTGTTGTATTTGTTGCCCTATGTTGTGTTTAGGTGTTGGTGTATATGTTGCTGTTGTACATAGTGTTTTAAATGTTGGTGTGTGTTGTTGTGTATGTTAATGTTCTTGTTGTTGTATGTTTTGTTGTATTTGGTGTATGTGTTGGTGTATGTGTTGTTTAATATGTTGTTGTATGTGTTGGTGTAAATGTTGTATATGTTGGTGTAGATGTTGTTACATGTACTGTATGCGTTGTACATGTTTTAGTATATGTTGTATGTGTTGTTGCGTGTGTTGTTTTATGTGCTGCATGTTCTGCCCTCTCGTCAACCAGTTTGTCGTGTAGTGATTTGTCCCTTTTCAATCAATTTACCATTTTCACACCTAAACATATGAACCAGTAGACACTTATTCTTTCGTCATAAAATCATAATTCATCAGCTTCCCTCCGTCTAGTCTGCGTTGAGGAACCAACGAGTTCTCAAAAGTAGTTTGGAAGCGTGCTCCTTTGTGTTCTATGGTACACCTTACTGGCTGCTTCTCGGCATGTGATCCCTGGTGTCTCTACTACACTTTAGGTACTCTTTGACATGGATAGTTTTGGTGTCGTTTCCAGCATGCCCAAGAACATGACCTGTGGAATTTACAACTGCGTTTCGACCAATATTCTCATTATTGCTGAAGTGCATTTACGGTCCCTTCCTCAGGCAACAAAGTGTAATGCCCATGACATTCACAATAGGAAAACAACCCTCCAGCTCTTTCTGTACTGCTTTGTGTTTCAGCCTTCAATGCCCCATCATGTTCTTCCTTATCCAACTAGTCTACACGTCACGGGGTACTTCTCCATCCCGATGACCAGCTCGTAGCTCGTGTCACAGCTTGGTCTACAGTGTCTGTCAATCTGTCAAGTTTCTCGTTTCTGAAGCCACTATACACTTCCTATGTTCTCTTAACACTATTCATTGGACGGTCTTGGCCTAATTCAACTTCAAGTGAATATTAAATCCCTACCAATTGTTTGCACCATTTAGATACTACAGCATGGGCGGATCTAATTCTACATCGAAGCTGAGCATATAACTACCAGGTTTAAGAGCAATCCCTCTGAATGACAACTTCTCACACCACTTTAACAACCGTCTTAGAGGAGTTAAATATTTAGAACTTTAGCACTATTAGATGAGCATCTAACCTTACCACGACACGATTCTTGGACAATGGAAATCCAGGCCGGCTTTGTTAGAAGAACAATGCCCAATGTAACTAACCTCTGCTAACCTCTGACTGAACTCTCCAACGGGAAGTGTCTTTCTCACCTGTGTGCCTTTTGTTCAGCTAAAATTAGCTGCCCTTCTTTTAAGTACCAGTATTTACTACATTCACCAAGGAGGTTCGGGGGCTTCCATCACAGAATCCCACTTATGCCCCACGACTGACACTGACACTGTCATATGTATGTTGTAAATGTTGCTGTATATAATAATAATAATAATTAATAATAATAATGTTCGCGTAGGCGTCAAAGGCCCGTTGCGTCGATTGACTACTACCATGTACAACTGGTGAGGATGTGTTCATGCGTAGTGTTTCGACCGAAATCCCTGCAGACTCCACATGTGGAGCTGATGAGGACAGCAAGGAGTGTATTAAACCAATGTTTGTGTCAAGCTTTTCGTGTCTGTCCGTGTCAAGCTTTTCGTGTCTGTCCGTGTCAAGCTTTTCATGTCTGTCCGTGTCAAGCTTTTCGTGTCTGTCCGTGTCAAGCTCCCTGTTTTTCCGTGTCCCGCCGCCGAGGCTTCTAATTGTGTCCACCTTTTTGTCAGCATGACTCTTGCTGTGCTGAGAATAAGAGGTTGGGAGAGGTATCGTGAAACCTCCGGTGGAGGGAGGGACGCAAAGGAGGAAGTCGGTTTCAGTCCGAGCAGAAGGTCCTTGAGTAGTGGTAACCTGGACTGGATTCTGGTGTGCAGTTAAGCGGAACGTTGCGAAATGCAGCATAACAAACAGGATAACCTATCGAAAGCACATCAGTTCCACAAAATAAAGTCCATGATACCACCTGGTGAAGGAGTTGTAAAATATAATCCGAACAGGAACCACCAAACATCGGAAAACGACAAAAACATCGGAGCGAGTTTAGCGCAGCTGTTAATGCGCGGCCATCTTACTTTGTCTGATATGTATGGTGTATATGTTGCTGTATATGGCGTTGCATTTGTTGTTTATTTCAGATTTTATTGTTTGTTCTTATATAGTACCTTCATTTTTATTTTATTTGTAGATTCTGTTCATTTTTTATGTTAAAATGTTTCGGTGGCTGTTTTGTTTGTTGTTTGGTTTTTGGTGTTCCATTTGTGGCTTTTGTTGTTCATGTTGTTCTTTTGTTATTGGTTTTTGTTAAATATGTTTTTAAAAATTGTTTTACAAGATTTAATTACTTTTTGCTTGTTTTATTTGTTAATGTTAATTAATGTTATTTATTGTTTACACGTTTAATTTTTGTTTGTAATTTGTCATTTGATGTGCTGTTTTGTCTGTTTGTGCGTTATGCTTTATTTGTTGTTGTTTTTGTTATGTCATGTACTATTTTAGTTTTTGTTTTATTTGTAATTAAATTTGATGTTTTTGTACGGCCTTATCCTGTTAAATAAAGGGTAGATGGCAGACAATGACTGTTACGTTGTGTGCGAAGGATTGTAGAGCGCTGGGTTCTCAGAGCAGACGTATTTGGGTCGGTCGACTTAATCAACATTCAGAAATGGAGTATAACCACGAAACAATATAATGCTGATGCGCTGTACAACAAAGGATGTGATACTTCATCCTGAAATAGTAATATCATGGTCTGGTGAGACATATTGATCAGGACCCAGGTCTCTAGGCCATGCTGCGCTCACTGAAACAGACAGCAGCGTGGATGTCCCGTCAGCAGAGTGCACATCGAAGCTGTAATTCCCAGAGTTACGAACGTATCTAGGAGTATCGCATTGCAATACAGCTAGGAAGATTTCGATCCACTATCTCAAGTGCTGATCGACATGAAAGACCAATTGTAGCCTGCCACGAAAAATTAACATACAATAATTCATCATCATTTACAAGTCACTCTAACTAGCGGAGTAATCATCTAAACGTTATTTGCTTAACATTAACCCGCTTTTTGCGTTATTTAATCCATTTGTTTCGCAGTGCGGTTTCGTTAGCAATGGCTAGATGTCTAGCTCACGCACATCCTCTTCCAGACATTTGATCCATTCTTGCTCTGAAAGAAACATATGCCATATTATGTGTAACTCGGGAACTGTTCTGGAGTTTGGGCGAACTATCTTAGAAATTCTCAGCGACATCTCAGAACAGGTGCTGGTCGTCTGCAAAGTGAACACAACTCACAGTGCAGTCTGGAGTCTCATCAGCTTACAAAGACCGTTCAATCACAAGTGCCGCTCTCAACTCTCTAAATTCGTAATAGTACGCATGAGACCGCCCTCGTATGATATGTTTTTTTGTGTGTCTGCAATGCATTTGTAAAGAATTTGGGATTCAAATTCCCCTGATCCGTACCAATACCGAGTTGATTGTTGAATGACATCCGACTCGGACAAAGCAAGTGAAAGTGCCACCGCATAGCTAGGGCAATTCAATGACAAGCTGAAACATGTTTCAGTCGTGGTTGACCTGTTTACTAACAGGTCAGAATTTGAACTGAGTGCCTTCCAACAACAACAACATCAACACCAACAACACCATAATTAACATCCACATTCCTGATAGCAGTGTCTGCTATGTAGCTGCAGTTTCTAAAACCCAAAAAGGCCAAGTGTTGAAGAATAACATTAAAAGGACGGTGCAGATAATCGATCTCATCAATCTATCAATCGCTGTCAGTCCGGCAGATGTGCCGTTTGCGAAGAACCAAACAATATGCTGTATGAGACCCGATCTTTTGCAACGATGTACTAATGCTGGCCCAGGTGATAGGTGGGCGACACCATGGACGTGTACAGGCATATGGTCACCAAAACGATGTTCTACGTGTACATCGTTGTCAGACATGTGTACCACATCTCCACCCTAACGATGGTTGAATGATATCGCCGCTTCCATAACTTCCCAAAACAAAATTTGATGTCGTAATTCTTCGTTTCGAATCTTATACCGTATCGAAACTTGTAGTTCACGCCGTCCCATTGCTCTCGGAGTGACTCTGAGCTCGTCTCAGCATCTGTTTTGCGTAAATTGGTTTCAAAATAAGATGGATGCATCCGCTATCGATCTTATTCATAATCTTAGCAACGATTCGTCGACTCTTTTAGCCAAGCGCTGCTGACAATCAACCACTATTAACCTGCAGCAACCAACATTATATACACACCATCATACTTAGTCGAAGTTTGAGCTGGATCTGTCATATCCTCAGAATTGAAATTAATAACGCGGCACTTGGGGACGCAGTTGTCTCGAGAAAAGGTGTTCGCCTCGGGTTCTAGATGTCACGGGTTTAGACCGGGATTTTTTCATGTGGACCATCCGTTAAATTGTTCTCCTGATATCTGAGTAGTAAGATCAGACACTCGTGTTCAGGGGTGCACACGTTAAAAATACCTTAGCAGTTAGAAATCGAAAATAGTTGGTCTAGCAGCCGCTGCTCGAGCAAAGTTCACGTTAAAAATCTATTCGAGGGATATTCGCCCCACAGAGAATGTGTCGCAAAAGAGGGGACTGTGTGGCTATAACTTCAGGTCTTAGTTATGTGGTTAGCGGAGCGGTATAGATCTCGCCTGACAGGCTGCGGGTCTATCTTGCTCTAATTTACGATTCCACCTCCACCAGTCTAAAAAAAATATACGATGGTATATTGCAGGGAGAAACAGATGGTGGGATTGACTTGGCAAACCACTAGTGGATTTTCACCTGCAAAATTTATGAAACAAAGGATGTCACACTTCCCAACAACGTCTAACGACAGAAGTGGACTGGAGATAAATAAATAGATAGATTTATAGAACGCCATCTTTCCAAAAGTGGAGAGAAAAAGTAGATTGGCTTAATCCATTTTGGTAACGATTCATATAAACCACAATAAGAACAATGAAAACTTGCAAAGAATGACCCCCGTACCGAATGGAGTGCAGGGAGTGTCTTGCTGTTATGAAAGAAGCAACTAGTTTTGATGGCAGCTGAAGAATTCTTCAGATTGCTATCTTTTTACGGGATCGACTTATCAATATTCATCAGTGAATTCCCTGTGTGTGCTGCCTCAAGCTGGTTAATTATAAATTGAAGCATGCCCTCAATGAGTTTCGTATTGATCTGCCAAATGACCTTACGCGGCATTGAACGATAACGTTGGTTTTGTAGAAGAAGTAGAACTATAGTAATCAAAATGTTGCAAGTCCCAGTTTTGCGAAAAAAATACAAGATACCACAGAAGGATGCAACTTTTTTTTTTCTTGCCTTCGCCTTATTTCTCTAATCCCCAAGGCTATGTGCGTTGCACTGTGGTTTTTATTTTGCGGCTGTCGGCCCAGTGCATCCGACTTCAGCATCCATTTTATGTAAGGGCATGCTTCCTCCTACATTTTCTAAGGGTTTGCTTCCCCGGGGTAACGGCCGGTGCTGTGTTGGGATCGGGAACCCAGCACTTGTTGTTGTGAGCCGTGTCACTTAACCACTAGCTAGCCACACCGTGCTCTGGATGAAACGTTTGCAGGAAGGGTTATTGTAGCTTTTAAATTGGCCCTCTGTCAACGCTCTATGCACAGTTTCCACGCCATATGTATCCTTTCTGTGAGATTTCTTGTGGAATTAGCATTACCTCTGTAGAAGCGCTCCTTATACACCGTAAGACAAAAAATACATATACCCGTTTGTTCGTCTTGATAAAAAGTCAGCTGCAGAAAGCTAAATCGGCGTGAATTTTCAGATGAACATACTTTTCTCTGCTTGCTGTGATAATTCTTTCCCCAGTCTGTGATGTAAGAAAAGGCAACTGCGTGGCCATAATGCTTTCTGCTTTCTCGAGGAAACACCCCAGTAAAAGTTATATGACGATGTGCTTCCTCATCGTGTAATCTAGAGTTTCCATTCTTCCCCTAGTAATTGTTCCCGCCTTTTGGAGAAGATCCCGTGCAAGGCCGGTAAGAAAAATTAACGAAGTGTATGCTCTTTCTGTGAAAGTTCTTGCGGGTTCTTCTTTTTCATCGATCAACTGATGCAATTCTTTCTAGTCCGGTGAGGTTCAAGAAGGAGACTGTGCGTTTTAGGTCTTCGCCGCCCCCCACCACCCCCCCCCCCCCCACAGCTTTTCGAGCATGGTCGCTTCCCCAGGCCAGACTGCCTCTCGTTGGTCTGCCTAGGTAGGGCAGTCCTGCAGAATATGTTCTGGTGTTTGCTTGTGTGCTCCACAATAGCACATGGCAGTGTATATGAGGTTCATTCTGTGGAGGTAGGCCTTGAGTCTAAAATGTCCCATTCTGAGTCTGAAGTTCTTGCGGCAATCAAATTGCTTCTCCAGTTACGTTTATTACATAATTTCATATCTTCTTCTGCTTCTTCTTTCGTCTTCAGACTTCTACTTCAATGAATCTAACAAAAGAAACATCCATCTAGAGACTAGCTTCACTGCCATCCAGTTTTCCTTTAGGGAAGCACACAGGTTGCTGTCCCTTGCTACATCGTGTATGAAAGACAAGCCAGCAACATATTTCTCGCTGTCATTGGCGCAGACCTACGGGTACACAGGTGCGTAGTATCACTCCTGAATTTACTATAAAGAGGACACTCCAGTCTGTGTTTGTTCTGTGCGCATTCGAAATATGATCGTATGATCTCGTCTGGAGAGTTGATGGTGAGAACCAATTCCTTTTTTGTCCTGTATGGTAGCTTTTCTTTTTTGATACGTAAAGCCCTGCTAATTGTTTGTGTATTGTTATATGTTGTTGCAGTGTCGCTTTGTTGAAGCACTCCTCCCTCCTTAGCAAGACTGTCTCCTTCTTCGTTGCCTATGATGTTGTAGAAGCTAGTAGCATTGGATTGTACTTCATTTATAGCACTGAGCCAAACGTTTGAGTGAATCTGCTAGGGCACCGAGCTCATTATTATGCTTGTTCCTGAAGAGAACAACCACAAGTTCTTCTGCCAGCTCCTAACACTTTATGAGTGTTTTAGCTGCATGGTACAGGGTGTTCGGCATTGAGCTTGTTGCAGTATCCCCTAGTGTTTTAGCTGCATGGTACAGGGTGTTCGGCATTGAGCTTGTTGCAGTATCCCCTAGTGTTTTAGCTGCATGGAACAGGGTGTTCGGCATTGCGCTTGTTGCAGTATCCCCTACTGGCAATTACTGTTGAGTAGACTTAGTTTCATTCTGTATTATATTATAACTCCTTTCTTTTGCAATTAGTATCTTGTCCAGCGTGGATTGCAAAACGTCTTTGTAGAGAAGAAAGAATTGATCCACCACTCCCTAGCATAACATCATGCTTCGGAGGGTTCTACGTTGGACTGGACAGGTCACAAAGCACTGAAGATATTAGTGCACGCGTTTAACCAGGATTCGCGTTAAATCAGGCTTCGCGTTAAACCAGGCTTCGCGTTAAACCAGGCTTCACACCCAAAAAGATTAGGAACTTGTTATGATCGCCTTGCTCATAACGTTAAAGGACTTCCCTCGCCTGGGTTGAAGCGCAGAAGATGCAGTTCCCGCACAGTCTGGCTTCGGCAGATAACAGCTGCCTCTCCGCTTTGTACGAGAACTTTAGCCGTGCCACCAGAGTGAGCGATGGGTGTGGTCGATCGACTTAGCGGGTCTCAAGCGCTTAAATTAACGTATTATTGTTATTATCATTATTGTTATTGTTATTATTATGCTCGAGGGAACTGAGACGCTAGTCCGGTCAGACATAACATAGTGACCAGGACGTCACGTCAGTGTCAGGCTCAATATACTGACCGAGACCACTATCTCTCTTCCATGCAGTGTTCCCTGGAAACATCTGCTTTCAAGGCAATCTGGCTGACGAGATATTGATCGACTTGATCCCCGTAGTAGTGAGTGTCACGTATATAAAGCTAAGCATATCATAACGCATATAGGAAATATATGGAAATTTGGTGACAGGAAATCTACAGCGTATTTAGACAAGTGATGTAACCAGTCCTCTATGTCACACAATGGTTGTGCGTTAATCTCGATTTGCTTCTAGGAAAGAGGGAACATACCATGACACGTATTTATTTTCCCGAAAACACTAGCTTTACTGATTACAACATCACATCACCAAAACCCTCACCTAACACCATCACACTAACTAATACCCACATCTACGAACACCCACACCCACAGTCACTAACACCCATGCCAAGCAACATCACACCCACAAACATATATTGCTGTGCCGTATCCACCTTCACACCATTATCATCATCATCATCAGTAACATAACTTAGAAGGTCTTTGAGGCCCCGTTATTGCAGTTTGTAGTAACCAGCTCTCGCCATACAACAATGGTGTGTCTTGGGCCGCTGCACACCTGACGGAGCCCATCTCTCTCCAGGTGGCAGTTCATTATAGTTGTGTCGAAATTTTATACCACGACGCTGATCTGTCTTCAGCTAGGGCAAGGGCGCTAATCTCGTGAAGTTCAGCCGTGTGAACTAAACCATGAAATATGTCATATGTTTAAACGTAGTGCTATTCATGTAGCCAATGTTCATTCCAGGATAATCGGACGGAAGAAAATACATAAAACAAACGAATAAACCAGACCAAATGGAAAACAACAACACGTTTCCGTGAACAGAAGTATAAGTCGTCGACTAGTGTGAATTCCCGGCAAATCCATGGTGTGGCTGCATCTATAATGAACTAAAACAGAAAAGCAATGTAGACCCGTAGCCGGTTATGGCGCCATCTTTGTTGCTCTTCACACTATAAGCATTCCATTTCCATGAAAGTCCGTTTGTGTAAGTATCCTCTAGAGTCCAGGCCGGAAAACAAAATTGTCAAAGGGCTTGAAGAGAAGTATTTAACCTGCTGATGGTCGACTCCTCCTTACTGTAACGTTGGATGAACGTGTGTGGCCAGTATTTGAAAACAGGAAATATCTTTGGCAAAAACGGGTGAAGAAGACATTGATAAACTATTTAAGAGTTCATTTCAAGTTGGCTATGACAACACCCACACACATCAACACCCACACACATCAACACTCACCTACATCAACATCCACACCCACACCCACACATATCAACACCTACACACATCAACACCCACACACATAAACACCCACACACATTATTTGAGTCGCAAGAAGACATTATGAAGAATTAAACTTCCCACCTCTCTCCACTCTCAAAGAGGTCGTCCTGAAATGCGTCCAGGAATGTTACGACCGCTTTGAAAAGTGTGTACAGTTCCCAGGAGATACAGATTTTAAGGGGGGATTAGGGCTTCAGACGTCCAAGTGAGTAATTACATTTTTCTCCGGGGATAGATCCGATACATTTTGAACAGCCTTTGTAAGTAACAGGAAACTAGACTTCTCCCATAATTTAAGTTCGAGTGTCATGTGTTGTTGTTCAATACGGTTTGTGCTCGGTCCATATTCCTGTTCATGGCGCTTCCATGGTAACGGGTTATGGTTGCTGTTCTTTTGCATGAAGCCGTGCTGTAGAAGGCTCCACTCGGTCCTTCTTGTTGTAGAGCAAATCGAGGATACACGGATACCCTCTTTGATTACCAGGCTGCTGTAACTGTCTGTTTCCAGAACTAATGCGTGAACGCGAGGTTGGTTTATTCAGCAGTATGTTTCACATGCTCCTGGCGCTAATCTTCTCTTACAAATCGAAGATCATCAATCACAAGCTTGCATGGGAACAACACACATTAGGGAACTGAAGGTCCTGGATGTTTGAGATTACTGTCTGAGATTAATCAAGATAGTCAGAGCGAGATCATTCTGAAGGTCCAGAGGGGATAGCTTTTTGTAAGAATGGGCGACTGGCTGTTGTTTGGGGTTGAAGTTTGCATAACCCAGTCTATCGCCACCCCTAATAGCTGATGAGGCAAAACGCAACCCTTCTTACAACATGTTTCAATCTTAAACTTAACTTAACGTCATTATAAGACTTTTCACAAGACTCTGCATAGTATGTATACAAACAATTTCTTTTTACATTCACTTGATATAAAATACCTTGGTGCATCGAATATGTTCTTGAATGCATTAATTGACAATGCCTCCGCTATTTCCAATGGCAATACATTCAAAGCATTCACTACTCTCTGACTAAAAAAGAGATTTCCTAAAATCTGATCTGGACCTTTCTTTAATTATTTTGTAATGGTCCCCTCTTATTCTTGTAGGTAGATGTATTTAGAAAAAAAATATAAACAACCGTTGAAGTCTAATTTAGCTTTTACGACAATGGGCCGCACACAGCACCGTGAGTTTATAGTGCTTTTATGATCCTTACAAATTTTCTTGGGAAGAGATAGGTGCTGAGAATGTTCCAAACGTTGGTCGGTGTAGACTATCGAATGCCTCTTGAAAATCGATGAAGTTGATGATAAGTGGTGATTGCATCTACGGACTCTTCCATAATTTCTCTGAGTGTGACGATCAGATAGATGCATCATCTGTCGGTCGAAACCAACTTGCTCCTACCGTAGTTGATCGTCTACTGCCTCTCTGAGTCTTCATATTGTCAAGCTTCAAAGTACTTTCCCTTTCATTGCTAGTAGATTCACACCACGCATATTCTTGCTGTCCAGTAGGTCTCCCTTCCTTCACAATCCTGCCATTGTTCTATTGATGTGGTCGATTCTCCTCCCTCCAAGCTTCGTTTATGATTGACAACATGTGTGTTTTACCTTAACTTAACGTCTTTATACTGGTTCAGAAGACTCTGCAGAGTCTGTATGCAACATATTTAATTTACATGTCCTTGCTCTAAAAGCTATCCACATCCAATATATTCTTAAATACATTAAGTGCCCTTAGCTCCACTACTTCCCGTGGCAATGCATTCAAAGCATTCACCACTCTCTGGCTAAAATAGTATTCCCTAATATCTAATCTGGAGCGTTTTTAGCTATGCTCTTTTGTTCTTGTAAATGGTTGCATTAAAAAAAAAATTGTTATAGTCTAATTTATCCGTTTCTTTGATTTTGTTATAAACCTGTATTGTAATCTCAAATTCTTATCTTTTCTAGACACTGTTTTCCGGTTTTTCTGAGTCTTTCCTCATAACTGGAATTGTGGAATCCCACTATCATCATTATCACTCTTTTTTGTATCTTTTCCATTATTTGTATACTCTTCTACGACACCTGTACTCCACACCTGTACACAGTTCTCCAATCCAGGTCTAACTAATGCTTTATACAGTTTGACTATCACTTCCTTGCTCCTATCTTAAATATTTCTTTTTATCATACCTAACATTGCATTTCCATTTTTCACTGCAACCTGCTCTTGCTCACTCACTTTACCTGTGTGATCTATTATAACCCCTAGATCCCTTTCCTTTACTATCATTCTGCTATTATTCTTCGCCCATTGTGTAATTATTTTACGTATATAATCTACCCACGAGGATTACATTACATTTATCAACATTAAACTTCATTTACCAGCTCACAGACCATTCTCGAATGTTATCTAAATCTGACCTCAATGCATCCCCTGGATATATCCAGTTGTGTCATCAACCATCTTAATTATCACGCCAGCAATTCCATCTTGGCAAGGTTTGTTTTGCAAGTTCTAAACAGGCCGATCAATCTATGCACGAGTAAAACCATCGCAGTTGTACGGCCACTGAAACCTACTTCACAATATTGTATTTTTGATTCGTCCCTGCATGATTTTGAGTAGTATATTGTTCGTTTGATTCGTCTTCTTGTTCAATAATCAATACAATCCACTGCGTGTGGATTTTAGGCAATGATATCTAGTCTTTGCGTATATACCATTTAATGTATAAGTTATTTCAAGGTCATGTAGTTATGCTTATGCCAAAGCTCTGTTATGAAGTTATGATTTATATGTAAATGTTGTATTAAGTTGTAGTTTTTCCCTTGTTTCATTATTTGTATTGTAAAGCTCAAACTACCTGGACATCCTAACAGACAGTTTTTATTTTTTTCCAGGCAGCGTCTATCGTTTTTTTTTAACTATTGTTTTTTTTCACCACTACCCTTTGTAAGACCTAACGACCTCTGGTGAAAGATTTTTTCAAAGTTAGTTACCCATAGCAAGCGACGATAGCGACATCACCAGACGATTTTGTCCCGATGATGTAACTTGCGCTGTATTTGGATCATATTGAGCAAGAGGCTACGCTGGTCATCAACCTCGCTCTCAGTGGCAAGACGACTGGAGATAATTCATGATCATGCATTCCTGATTGGGGCTCCACCGAATACCTATTGAAAAAGCTCAATGTAAAAGTGATATATTCTTCAATGTCTTCCTCTTTTTCTTATAATTCCTGTTTTCTTCTTCTTCTTCTTTCTTTTTCGCCTTCGTCTTCTTCTTCTACTGTTTCTTCTTCTTCATCATCTTCTTCTTCGTTCCTTCTCAATCTTCCGATGCAAGATTTGAGACAGATATGTCTTGAGAACTGGAACATATGAATAAATGCAAAGCAACAAAACATTAGAAAAACAGTTGTTACTGTCAATAGCAACTGTAACCTCACATGCTGTTACAGGATGGGTGTCTGGGGGTTTCCAGATCAAATACATCTTCCTAAAATTATGTTATGGTGTATTGGTTGTACAGCGTAGTGTGCGGTGTGAACTTTGTCAAGCATTCCCAATGCTGTTAGGGCCATTAGGGGACTTGAGACTGAACCTTTAATGCTAACAAATTGTTCTCGATGCTTACCGCTAAACATCCTCTGAAATGGCAAGCTTGCTCCTAGTTTTCTCAAAGTGACACCGTGCCTGCTCATAAACAGATAGAGTGAATATAGTGCACTGAAGATCAAGAATGGTTTATGTAGATGAAGCGTATAGCTAATCTGCGGTTTTTCAACTAGGAGAAAATCAAATTGCAGCTTTAAACCAATTGTTTTGTTAAAGAATATAGTTCCATTTTACAAATAAATCATAAAGTTCAGTTTTACAACTGAATAATATAGCTTCGTTTGGCAGATGAATCATAATGTTCGGTTTTACAGCTGAATAGTATAGTTCAGTTTCACAGATAAATAATTTAGTCCACCTCATTGGAACACCCACAATATTGAATTCAGTCTGACAACAAAATCGTATTGTTCAGTTTAACGCCTAAATCATATAGCTCAGTTCAATTCAGTTTCACAGCTAAATCATATAATTCAGTTCAATTCAGGATGACAACTAAATCCGATAGTTCAGCTCAGTTTAAAAGCTAAATCATATAGTTTTTTCAGTTTCACAGCCAAAGCAAATTCAGCTCAATTCAGGATGACAACTAAATCATATAGTTTATTTCAGTTTCACAAATAAATCATATAGTTCAGTTCAGTTCCACAGCTAAATCATATAGTCCAGATGAATCCAGTTTGACAGCTAAACCGTTTACTTCAGTTCGGAATGGCAGATAAATCATATGGTTCTATTCAATTTGACAACTAAATCATAAAGTACAGTTCAGTTTGACAGCTGAATCTTATAGTTCATTTCAGATTGACATATGAATCATTAAGTTCAGTTTAGATTGACAGCTAAATCATATAGTTCAGATGAATTCAGCTTGATAGCTAAATCATATATTTCAGTTCATATTGGTAGATAAATCATATATTTCAGTTCAGATTGACAGCTAAATCATTTAGTTCAGTATTTTGACAGCTAAATCATATAGTTCAGTTCAGATTTTGCAACTAATTCCAAAAGTTCAGTTAATTTAGACAGCTAAACCATGCGTGACAGGGTAAGGGAACCCAGGGCCAGGGATCACAATCAGTGGAAGTTAATTATGCAAGACGATGTGGAAGAAATAACAACTGATTCAGGGTTCAGACATATGTTAGATGAATTTGTTCTTTTTCTAACAAAGCCGGCCTAGGAAAATCATGTCAATGGAACGTTGGGCTTAGATAAAGGACATACTTACTATATGTCATCCCAATCACAGCCCGGCCGTTACCCCAGGGAAGGAAACCATTAGAAAAAGGAGGAGGAAACAGACCCTTACATAAAATGAGAGCTGAGGTCAGATGCACTGGGCCGACAGGCCCAAAATTAAAACCGCAATGCAACGCACACCGCACTGAGGAATAGAGAAATAAGGTGAACGCAAAAATAATTTTTTTTAAATTTTCTGTTATTATCGTCTTTTACTACTCATATTTGTTTACGTTTATTATAAACTTTAGACACCTGAACATGACATGTTAAACTTGGGGATGGTCCTAAGACATTTAGTTAGAATTTGGGGGGGGGGGGGAAGTCATAATTTGGAAGGATCGTGGGGAATAACCTACATGCTCAGACAAACATACATCCAGTGTTAGGACTATCAACCAAATGATACTATCGTTTCCCCACTATCCAAATGTTTTTTCGTGTGTTTTTTTTTGTTTTTTTGTTTTTGTTTTTTGCGTTTGCCTTATTTATCTATTTCTCCAAGGCAGTTTTTATTTAGCGCCTGTCGGCCCAGTGCATCCCACTTCAGCATGCATTTTATGTAAGGGTCTGTTTCCTCCTGCATTTTCTAAGGGTTTGCTTCCCGGGGGTAACGGCCGGTGATGTGATGGGGATCAAACCCAGCACCTTATGGTTGTTAACCGTGTCACTTAACCACTCTCCCACGCCCTTCCCAAATCCAAATGTTTTACTATGTATTCCCCAGTTCTCTAAAAGAACCCACAGTTTACCATGATTTACCACTCAGTCAAACGCTTACACAAACTGTCATATAATTTAGTTCGCACCTTTAAAACAGGCCAGTAAAAAAAGGAGAAAGTGATAAGACCGAAGGACGCATCAACAACGCCCAAATGAAAGTGCATAAAAAGGGATCATCAACACGCTGAGAAGGGCATGAGCTGCAGCGGTCATCGACCAATAATTGACTGCTAGCGTCATGGCCAGCGAACCAGAGCCTCCAAGACCCTTCTATATCTCCACGCAGTGATCCTGGATAACAGGCTGCAACAGAGCAGACTTGTTGAATAGAAGGAATCGAAGAGGGAAGGCAACCCGTTACCATAAACTACCTGCTGAAGTCGAATGTGTTGGGCCGAACGGTGCATATATCGCAGTCAAGCTGTAAATTACGACACAACGCATTCCGTTCTCAGGACTACATTTCTGCTATCTGTAAAGCCTTTTTAAGGGATTGTTTGCGGGAGATTAAGAACGAACGAACGAACAAGGAAAGGAAGTGCACAAATTACGTTTTTTAATTTCCCCCCAAAAAACCATTACAAAATAAAATAAAGAACAAGCCATAAAATAATGAACATTCTATCCCAATACGTCATCCGATAACAAGATGCACGTTGGAGACCAAAAAACATCCTTGGTAGGAGAGAATTTTTTGTAATTACAGACATAAAGTATACATGTATAGGGGCGTTAATAGTGAAAGATTAACATCATGATTTGAGGTGTCTGCAGACATGTCTGGAAATGTACAATCCTCGAGTATTGATTGATTTGTGGTCCTTTGGTGGCATTTGTTTCTAACTGCTTTGCCTTCATTCTCGTGTACGGAGTATTGATTGATTTGTTGTCCTTTGGTGGCATTTGTTTCTAACTGCTTTGCCTTCATTCTCGTGTACGGAGTATTGATTGATTTGTTGTCCTTTGGTGGCATTTGTTTCTAACTGCTTTGCCTTCATTCTCGTGTACGGAGTTAATACACCAATCGTGTAGCTTTCCTGGACATTTGTCCCAAACTCCACAGGATTAGTTAATGTTTAAAAGATCATGTTTCAAAAGCTGACAGTGGACCATTAAGTACTTTATTTTTGATTAAATATTCTTGTTTTGCTTCTTCTTTTTATTTTTCTTCTTTTTCATCTTCTTCTTCTTTTTCTTCTTCTTCTTCTTCTTCTTCTTCTTCTTCTTCTTCTTCTTCTCTTCTCTTCTTCTTCTTCTTCTTCTTCTTCTTCAACTTTTTCTTTTTCTTCTGCTTTTTTTTCATCTTCTTCTTCTGCTGCTTTTTCTTTTTCATCTTCTTCTTCATCTTCATCGTCATCTTCATCTTCTTCTTCATCTTCTCATTCTTATTCTTCTTCTTCGTTCTCAAACTCCCGCTATCAAGCCCTGAAAATAGGCTTGCTAGTTGTAGGATTTAGTCCGGAGAGCGGAATCCGTTGTGTCGTAGTTAGTTTGACCGCGATATTTGCCCAAAGTACCTTTCAGTCCGGCACATTGGATTTCAGCATGGCATGTTTGTGTACCGTGTTAGTCTTCCTTCTTCGATCCCTTCCCCGTAATCAGTCTGCACTGTTGCAGCATGTATGCGAGGAATACCACACGGAGAACGATCATGGCAGCTGTGGGTCCCTGGCTCTAACGCTAGCATTCAGCTGAGAGTCGCTGGCTCTAACGCTAGCATTCAGCTGTGGATCGCTGGCTCTAGCGCTAGCATTCAGCTGAGGGTCGCTGGCTCTAACGCTAGCATTCAGCTGTGGGTCGCTGGCTCTAACGCTAGCATTCAGCTGCGGATCGCTGGCTCTAACGCTAGCATTCAGCTGTGGGTCGCTGGCTCTAACGCTAGCATTCAGCTGTGGGTCGCTGGCTGCAATAGTTCACCCACTGTTCAGCATCTTTATTAAATCAATCTGACAGAACTCATGTTATAGAAGGTACCAAACAAAATCGTTGTTATATGATTTGATATCGCAGTTTGTAGTAATTAAGGACCTGTACTGCTATTTTCTTTATTGTAACCACTCAAATTAAAACAAAGACATGAATATCTCTCATGACACAAGCGGTCCATTTAAAGTTCTCTCAAATAACGACATAACATACATTGACTGTCAGAGAATTGTATCGTCTTCTTCTCCGTCGTTTATTCTCTAACTCCTGCTACCAGGACGTAGTAGTACCTTGAGAGGGAAAGCCTCTTTGCGTCACAGCAAGCAGGTTTTCGAAAATGCTTCTCTACTGAGGACTAAGCAACTTATCTTTCCCAAGAGATTGAGAATGGTTTCCAAGACAAGAAACTGGTACTAGCAGCATGGATAGACCTAATGAGCGTTTGGTAAGGTTTAGAAAGAAGAACTCTTAAATAAACTAAGAAACAATAAAGTAAAAGGTAGAATGTACAAATGGTTTAAAAGCATACTTGTATAATAGAAGAGCCAGAATACAACTAGATGGACTGAAGAGTAAGAGCATTTTACTACGCCATGGTGTACCGCAGGGTGGTGTGCTTTCTACCCCTCTTCCCGCACTTTTCATAGTCTACATTAACGAACTGCCAAGACCTGAAAAACGTTTCACAAGAAGCAAGATGTAGTCTGGGGAACTAAATGCGTTGTGTCGCAGTTTGCATCTTTCGGTCCGACACTTCCAAATTTGTTAATCTACTTACCTCACAAAACAGGTAGTCTGTCTAATGTTCACCTCAAGTAACCACATCTACTTCTTTCATGAAAGTGGTAGCCTCAGGCTCCCCTCAAATAACCACATATATTTCCCCCATACAATTGGTAGCCTCTCTCAAGTTTCCATCAAATAACCACATATATTTCCCCCATACAATTGGTAGCCATCTCAAGTTTCCTTCAAATAACCACATATATTTCACCCATACAATTGGTAGCCTGTCTCAAGTTTCCTTCAAATAACCACACATATTTCCCTCATACAATTGGTAGCCTGTCTCAAGTTTCCTTCAAATAACCACATATATTTCCCCTATACAATTGGTAGCCTGTCTCAAGTTTCCTTCAAATAACCACATACATTTCCCTCATACAATTGGTAGCATGTCTCAAGTTTCCTTCAAATAACCACATATATTTCCCCCATACAATTGGTAGCATGTCTTAAGTTTCCTTCAAATAACCACATACATTTCCCCCATACAATTGGTAGCCTGTCTCAAGTTTCCTTCAAATAACCACATATATTTCCCCCATACAATTGGTAGCCTGTCTCAAGTTTCCTTCAAATAACCACATATATTTCCCCCATACAATTGGTAGCCTGTCTCAAGTTTCCTTCAAATAACCACATATATTTCCCCCATACAATTGGTAGCCTGTCTCAAGTTTTCTTCAAATAACCATATGAGGGACGCGTTAACTTAGTTCATAGCGAGCAATTCGCTTTTATCTGTAGTAACAGCGTGCCTCGGTTCGAATCGAGTCCGGATACAAAAACATCTGGGTGAGGATTTTAATCACGTACCGTTTCTCGTCAACCCAGCTGTAAACGGGTACCTGACGAATGATTTAGGGAAAGTAGAAACAGCAAGGAAGGACACTGGCCATCCCACAGGCTGCGGATTTCCAACCAGCGGTTAATTCTGCTAATGTTCCACTTGACTTTTTTAATCACATAAATTGTCATCATGTTGCTGTTGCTGTTGTTGTTGTTGTGGATGCCCACAATGAGTATGTTTGTTGTGAGAAAGGTATGAAGTTGGGGGTTGTATTCGCTTTCATCACATACCGACATTTCTGATGAAGGTGGACTGACGTCACTAGACGGTACTGCTATAATTGGCTTCACCTGCGTGTAGCTCACTACTACGGGAATGAAATGGACCCCCCAGTTCGCTAGGGAGGATGCCATGCAATATGTATGTTTCCTGTGAGAACTGTATGCGAACTGGTCATGAACCCTATCCTCTTGCAGAGTGACATTATCGCTCTAACGACTCAGCCAATCGAGCGTGAAACAACTTGACATTATAATCGCTGTCTTCTAGTCAATCTCTGAAGGTCAAAGGTGTGTACAGTGTAGAACTGATGCCGGTCGACCGAGTTCGGGACATGTCTAACTCGGCTTGTGTGGTCTTACGTTTGAAGTGGATTTAAAGCAGACGTAGCCGCGTAGCGCAGTGGTTAACGAGCTGGCTTTGCATCTGAGTGGTCGTGGGTTCATCCCACCGCAACGGCGGCCGAGATGGCTATCGCCCTCCTATAGCCGAGCCTTTGAAATGTGAGATCGCTAACACCTCACACCCCTACAGCGGTAATGCTATAGTTTACTTTACTTTTACAAAGCACACATACACAGCTATTTTGTGGTCTCTTTCAGATGTGGCTGCAGTGACTTTTGGTCCGCAAAGCGTCCTGTTTGGTGCTATACGAAGAGTCCGGGTGGGTCTGCGTAACTTGGATGCACATAGCTATTTTTAGATCAGGATGAGCATTATTAAGTCACCTCGAATTATTATCTTTTCTAAACACCTGAGACCCGATTTTCGTAACTATAATTCCGGAATCACACTATCAGCTTTGTCGTTCTTCTTTTATCTTTTCTACGTTTGTACTACCTCTACGATAAGGACGCCACACCTGTACCCAGTACTCCAATATAGGTCTAACTTCTTCTTCTTCTTCTGCGTACACAGTCAGACAGTAACCATTATTTTTTCGAAAAAAGCGGCGGTCATCCTGAGACTCTCGCCACTGCCATAGAGCTTGTCTTGCAGTTCCACTGGCAATGGCCACATCTGCTCTCTCTGATCCTCGTATGTCGGGCAGTTCTGCAGCAGATGTTCAGTGGTCATTTTACCAGTACCGCACGGGCATTCGTCGGTACACCCTATCTTCAATTTGTTGAATAGGTGGTACCTCAGTCTGTTGTGGCCAGTGCGAAGTCTGAAGACAACGACCTGCTATCTTCGGTTCAACTGGTAATAGGCATCGTTTTTGGATAGGTCTAACTATTACTGTACAGTTTGATTATCACTTCCTTGCTCCTGTGTTTAATATATCTTTTGATCATTCCTAATATTGCATTTGCATCTTTTGCTGCTACTGGACTTACTATTGTACATGTATAATATATTATAAGCCCTAGGTCACTTTCCTGTTCTATCTTCTTAATATTGTTCTCTCCCATCTTGTAATTATCACCTATAATGGATCTACCCATGGGAAGGAAGACTGGTCAGGCAAAATATACAAATCAGACATGTTAGTCAGAGCCAGGAAAAACATACTGGCCAAGACCCTCGCCTCTGCTTCCTAGTAGCCCTACTGGGAAACGGGTTTTTTATCGTGGCAACCTGGCTAACGAGGTGACGGACTGACGTGATCCCTGTAGGTGTGTATGTCACTGAGTGACACGCAGATGAAGCCAAGCAAAGCACAACAGCCTGGAGGACCCCTATCCACCTTCATCAGCACACTCGAGATGTGAGGAAAGCTACTGCAATCCCCCACCTATCGTCATGTTCTGGGCCCACGAAAGAGTAACCTACCCATTGTGGGCACTCAACAATAGGAACTACTAATTGTCATGTTAAAATAGAATCCTGTATTGGGGACGGCGAGGGCTAGTGGTTAAAGTGACAAGTCTCACAACCAAATGTGCTGGGTTCGATCCCCATCACAGCACCGACCGTTACCCCGGGGAAGCAAACACTTAGAAAATGCAGGAGGAAGCAGGCCCTTACATAAAATATATGCTGAAGTCGGATTCACGGGTGCAACATAAAACCACAGCGAGAAGGCCAGCGACCATCAAAAACATCGCTTATTAATATTTAAATGCTCAAGGTTATATTCCAAAATTGAGCGTTGGTTTGTTTTGTTTTTTTGCACTTTTATTTTGCTTAGTTTGGCGACTAGGAAGGGAGAGAGATTGACAACGAAAAAGAGAGAAAGAGAGAGATAGAGAGAAAGAAAAGGAAAGAGAGAAACAGAGAAAAAAACGAGAGCAAGAAAGAGAAAGAAGAGAAAGAGTGATAGAGAAACAGAAAAAAAGAAGAAGAAAGAGTGAGAGGAAGAAAGGCGAGAGAGAGAGACAGAGAGAGAGAGAGAGGGAGAGAGAAAAAGGCAGGAATATAGATAGAGAAAGATAAATAGCTATAGTACGAGAGATAAATAGTGAAAGAGATAGAGAATGCAAGAGAGAGATAAAGATAAAGAATGAGAGATATAAAAGATCGAAAAATAAAGAAAGAGAGATAAAAAGAGACATAAATATAGAGATAGAGGGAGGGAAAGCACTTGAGACATAGTGCTAGAAAAAGAGAAACAGAGATAATAAAAAATGAGATATAGATAGAAAGAGAGATGGAAAGAGTGAGAAAAAGAGAGATAGGGAGAGAAAGAGAGAGACCGAAAAAAACTGGCGTGATTCGAACCCGGCTCGTTAGAATGGTTAAACGGACGTCTCACCTCTAAGCCCCGCTGCCAATGTGCAGATTGGATAACTCAAATATGAGTAGATGGTACCTGTATAGAGCGCTAAGCAACCGATGGCTGATGTGGATCTAATGCCCTGGTCAGACAACGATGCACGGCAGCGAAATGGTTTCACAAGCACCCAATGTGAACACAATGGAAGTGCCATTCTGAATTATATCAATGACTGAGTGATGATACATTAAATAGACGAATCAGCAATTCACACAACTACAGACCTGGAGATCAAGCGAGAGGCTCACAGGAGGACGTACCAGGCGCGTGTACAACCAACCTATTGATATGTTTGAGTGCACCGCAGTCGATTCTACAGAAAGACCAAAACAGGTGGAAACAAGAGAGAGTGTGAGAGTGAGAGAGAGAAAGAGATATATATATATAGTGAGAGAGAAATAAAGATTGGAGGTGGCGATAGGTGACATGGTATTCTATCATTAGTATTAGTGGATACAATAACTTATCCATGTCTGATTTCTTCATTCCGACCGAGCGTGGAGGAACGATGGAAGACAATCCATCATTTAAAATGGGAATGCGCGTCTGTGTTTGCTGCAAATCTGTTGTTGTTGTTCTTTATGGTGTTGGTATTGTTGTTGTTGTTAACTTTGCTGTTGTTGTTGTTATGGCTGATGTTAATGTTGTTGGTGCGATTGTTATTGAAAATGTTCTTGTTCTTCTTGTTGTTACTGTTGTATGTTGCTGTTGTTTTCCCTTGCTGTTCCTGATGTTGTTGTTGTTGCTGATGTGATGTTGCTAATGCTGTTTATTGTTGTTGTAAAATCGTCTCATGCCTAAATTCTTCACTTTTCTGTGGAATTGCATTTGCGTAGGATTTTCTGACACCCGGATGTACTGAGGACGGTGAAACATGGCCGTCATCGGTGTACTACACTGCGTCTCTTCATGATCATTAATCAGGCTATCAGTGCTTTTCCCCACTTTGATTCTAGATTGCTGTAACACCGACTGTCTACAGGTACGCAACATGGACAACATCTACTTCCAACAGACTAATCTTATTTTCCGAAGTTCTTGTTCTGCGCTCTATATTGTGTGATAAGAATTTGGAATAAATCTGATTTTGTTAATCCATTACACACTAACAAGCCCAATATTCATTTTAGGAAACCGACACTTGTATTCTGTCTAATGCAGTGCTACAGCATATTGAAATCTCTCTTGTAAAATATTGGTATATGTTGGATACGGAACGGGGTACCTCCTTGCTCTGATACACACATATATATATATAAATATATATAAATATATATAAATATATATAGCATTATCATCATCAGGTGCACTGTCGGTTGACGTTGGAGATGATATCATGGAGACATCTATCCATTTACATCAAGTGTGTCACTTACAAACTCGGTTGTTGAATGTCGTCGTTGCCATTCTCTCAGGCTGTCCAACATCTCCTTTCTCAGCCTTCCTCTGTCTCTTTCCTGTTATATTTCTGGCTGTCACGACGTGCTCCAAGCCTCCTCTTCTTTTATAACATGCCCTAAAACGGATGACTGTCTCGTTCCGATCCTCCAATAAGTTGTCTTTATGTTTGTGCCTCCTCGAGTACTGCGCTCCCAATGAGATCCGTAGCATTCTTCTCTAAAACTACATCTCCGATGCTTCCAAAGATTTAAGGGCTTGCTTGCTAATTGTCCATGATTCACTTCCATATGTCAGGACAGGTCCCACTTACCATCCAAGGACTCCTTTTCTCAGTTCTAGCGACAAGGTTGTGTTGCACAGTATTCCTTTTATGGTCTGGAAGACCGATGTTGCTTGGGCTACTCTGCATTTCATCGTGTAATTGTATCTTCCATTTGGCGGTATGTATGTGGCCAGATATTTAAACGTGCTAACTTGTCTCTCAATTCGGTTCCCTTCGCTTTGACGCAGCATTTTGGATAGTCCTATATCTAAATATGTGTGTATATTAATATACCAGTTTTTGATTCATGGCTTCGGGTGTAAATTGTTAAATCAGGCATTAAAGTATTGATCTATTCTTCATGTATAGTCTATTTCTATGTAGCCGTACCTAATTCAATCTTTAACTAAAGGATCATAATTTACATGTTATATCTGCTTATTCTGCTTTCTGCATATTTATATTTCACATTCAAGCTTTGATATGTACGACTCTAATAAATGTAGCAATCATCTCGAGGTTCAGAATACATAGGTTCTCGTTGAAGGTAACAGGTAGCTACCAAGTTTCGATCTCTTTCATCTAAGCATTACGGACATTTCACTAATAAGTTTCACTTGCCATGGAACGGTTCCACGTGAACGCAGATCTCATGGAACGGTTCCACGTGAACGCAGATCTCATGGAACGGTTCCACGTGAACGCAGATCTCAATTACAATGTATATGTAGTAGACATCAGTTGTGCCCTGTACGTTGTCTGAAGGCGTTCACTTGATCACGCCATCAATTTGATTCATAAGCGCCAATTTTATATATCAACAAATTTCATTCTTTTCCATTTAGTTTAGAATGTTTCTTTATTCATTGCTTTGGTCTGTTTATCCATTGCTCCTAAATTGGAATATTGTGTACATGTGCCTTATTGTAGAGGAGATATAAACATGTTGGAAAGAATACACAGAAGAGCGTCAAAGCTGATAGTGGGATTCCAGAATTATAGTTTTGAGGAAAGACTCAGAAAAACTGAACTACAGTGTCTAGAAAAGACAACTTTCTGGCCAAGGAAATGTAAATGAACCTGGTTATATATAGACTAAGCAGTGTCTTCATCCACCAATCCGTGCATTGCTGGTTCATCGACTGCAGTGTCTTCATCCAAAAGGAGGTCGTGCATCAACTTCAAAATATAGCCTCTATTCATTGTCTGTGTTCCTCTGCGCGTAGTCCTGAGAACAGAATGTCAGCTCTTTCTTTTCCAGTAGATCCACACAAGTTTCCGGATGTTCGGGGCCTCTATGTCCACTATCCACTCAGGACACAGTCAGCCCTTTTGCACTTTCTGAAGAAAGGATTGATAACCAGAGACGATTACTGCCATTGTTAAAGAGGTCCCAGATAACCAGCTCCAAGCCTAAGTCACTGCCTCGATCTTCATTATGATACAGTACGTTGTTTTCAAGTATGCACGGCCTCATCAACGACCCTGTTTCTCACTCTGGCAGAGACGCCCAAAACGTCTTTTATACCGCGTATCTATTTAAGAAGAAGTAACTGCGTCACACCTACTAGACGAACCACGCAATTTCCTTCCTACATTCATATAATTGGTTAACTGGGCTTCCGATGGACAACTGTTATCAAGATTAGATAGTAGTACAATTTCAGAACCATCTTTGAGCATGGCAGGTAGATTATAGTATGTACATTGTTGGTTCTCTTTTGGACCCCAGCTACATAATAATAATAATAACAATAATAATGTTCGCTTAAACGTCTGAAGCCCGTTGTGCTGGTTGGCTACATCCACGATCCACTGATATGGCATGGTTCCAGGCCTAGTCCAGGGCGGAAGAGGAGGTTCATATTTGTTTGAGCCATACTGTACTAGGACGGTCTCTTCTGCACCTCCAGCCGGTCGGGGAAAGACTTGATGCTGAGGAACGACTTGTGTAGTATCTTGTGGGCAGGGGTTTCCGCCGTACAACATGACCGAACGAAGAGACAGACGGCGTCGGTCAAGTGTGTCTGAGATTCGGTGGAGGTCTGTTTTAGGAGAGACCTCCACATTGTAGCCATGCTATCTACACCCTGAGTGAATACTCCTGATAGTTCAGTCGTTCTCAATCATGTCACAAATATATATCTTATAGTATGTTATAATAAATATGATTGCTTATGCGAGCTTCGTGTTTAGGAAACTCCATGCAAAGGTCTGGAACCGCCAAGGCATCAGTGTCGTAACCAAGATAATAGTTGTTCTTGCTGTGATACTATCACCTCTGCTGCATGGCTGTGAAACATGGACAGTGTAGCAGATATGCCAGAAAGCTCAATAGATTTCCCTTGAGTTGTCGGCGTAGGCTGCTCAGGATCAAGTGACAGGATAAAGTTCTCAACTCTCAAATTATTTGCAATACGAACATGTTGATCATCCAAACACTTCTGGATTTGGCTCAGCTACAATAGGAGAGACATGTTGATCATCCATACACTTCTGGAATTGGCTCAGCTACGATAGGCGTGACTTGTTTTGTTCACGTCTCAGATGAGCGCATCACCAGACAGCTGTTATAAGGTGAGCTCATAACAGACAGACGGTACCAGAACAGAAGAAACACTACAAATACTCATTGAATGTGTCTCTGAAATGCTTGGATATTGATGTCCCACCCTAGGAGATGCATGAACAAGACCGTACCACCTGCCAGCTAGTATCATGGCGCTTAGATTGGGGAGAGTTTAGCCATTGCATAGACTCAGCAAAAGCATTCTTCCCTGAAAAAATACATTACACGAAACGATTCCACAGCTGGCTCCCCGCATATGTGTCCTGAATATGGTAGAGTATGCCGTTCCAGGATTAGTCTTTACAGACATCAGAGAACATTTTTTGCAATAATAGTCTGAGGCTGTCGCCATCTTGCGATGGGGAACTATTACAGTGACGGTTTCTTTCGCTCACTGGTTGTACACAGTTGCATGCATAATCAAAGCTTTATTCGAAATTCAAGAATTCTCTGATTGCTGGTTCATAAAATTCAGTGTTATCATCTTACAAGCCATAATTGGGTTGAAAACATTGTTTACATATCAAACAGGGACTTCATACGCTAGTCGGGACAGGCACATCATGCTGACCAGGATGTCGCGACATGATCAGACGCAATATTATGTCAAAATAAAAGTAAAGATCCCGTCCCACCATGCGGCGCATAGGAAATATGGTGTTAGGCCCATATTATTTTCTAACCAACGGCACTTTGTGGTCGATGTGGTCAGTACCACGCCGGCGCCTTCACTTCACGGAATGAACCGGTACTCATTTAAGGATGGGTCGACCAGGGATACATTGCGGTCTGAAAAACCATTTCCACCTCAACTGGGGAATGAACCCAGGACGACTCAGCGCTAACCATTGCCCTACCCGTCAATATACTGACTAGGACGTCGTCACAAGGTCAGGCACAATATTTTGCAACAAGCGCAATAACAAGCGCAATATACTGACAAAGACCACTATCTCTTTTCCATGTAGCGTCCCCTCATGGCAGGCTGTTTTTAAGGCAGTCTGGCGTCATTCTCGTAGTAGTGAGCGTCATGCAGATGAAACATAGCACAACAGCCTGGACGACTGCCGTTCAAATTCATAAGCACGACCGAAATGGGAGGAAGGCTACTACAGCCCGCTACTTACCTCACTTAATTAGGGCGTTCGAAATAGTCAATTTACTCATCATGGGCCTTCAACAACATCAACAATAACATCAACAATAACAACAACAGCAACAACAACAGCAACAACAACAACAGCAACCACAAAAGCAATAACCACAACAGCAACAACAACAACAACAACAACAGCAACACCAGTAAAAAATGTCAACAACAACATCAACAATAACAACAACAACAGCAGCAACAACAGCAACAAAAAGAACAGCAACAACAACAGAAACAACAACAACTACAACCGCAGGTTCAAATCATATCTTGCTTAATTGAGCAGAGAGGGCTTGTTGGGACAGTTTTGTGGTACAACTGTTTACGTGGACAACTATTTCTCAAATTGAAACAACTTCTCCATAAGCTACTACAGAGCTAAAAGTTGGTACACATTCTCTATTAGTGTGATCTATCCAATTTTGACTGATCCCGGACAGGCAAATCAAAGGTTGTTTTTTTTCCCAGAAAAACGAAGTGTTTTAAAATATTTACTATTTTATATATACAGATACAGCAGTTTAAGAAGAAGAGGCTAAGCAGTGCATGAGCTGCAGTGTTCATCGGTTCATAGCTGACTGCTAGCGTCAGGGCCGGCGTTCCAAAGCTGACTGCAAGCGTCAGGGCTAGCGTCCCATAGCTGACTGCTAGCGTCAGTGCCAGCGTCCCATAGCTGACTGCTAGCGTCAGGGCCAGCGTCCCATAGCTGACTGCAAGCGTCAGGGTCAGCGTTCCATAGCTGATTGCTAGCGTCAGGGCCAGATGAATTGAAATTAGCAGACACATATTTTGCTGCTTTACTGAGAGATGAGTAGAAATTAGCAGACGATATTTCGTTTTCTTGAACCCCGATCATGGCCTGGCCATTAGAATCTAGCAAGTCCCTGATGGCATAACCCTTTTTGTGTCTTCTATCAACACTGTTTTTGACCATCTGCTTGTTCTAAATCTAGCATTGTTTAATGCCATCTGAGCGCCTTAGAGAGTAAGCCTCTTCCTCAATCACAGTTTGTTTGTTAAATGTGATTTCTATTTCAAATGTACACTACTCTACCTGGAACGAGCTAACATGTCACTCTAGCAAAGAAATCACATCCTGTTTACCTCATTACACAGCCGAGTCGTGGTACAGTAGGTCCCATCCCACTATAACATTCAAGGCAACGGGGAGCCAGACAGACTAACGAAATAAGGTGGAAGATTACTACACCCTGATTCAAGTGGGACCTACGAAGAATCCGAACGGTTTACTAAGACTAGATACGTGAACAATTGTAAACAGAGCATACTGGCTACACAAGAAATGATGCTTATTACCAGTTGAAAAGAAGAGAGCAGGTGGTGGTCTTCAGACTCCACACAGGCCACACCAAACTGAGTTGCAATCTATTCAATAAACTCAAGATAGGTGCTACTTATGAATGCACCTGTGGTACGGGCAAAATGACAGCTGAACATCTGCTGCAAAATTTTCTGATATACGAGGACCAAAGAAAGCACATGTGGCCATCACCAGTGCCAACACTAGACAAGCTCTGTATCAGTGACGACATGCCTCGGATGACCGATGCTTTATTTAAACAAATTCTCGCGCGAGTGCACCTCTGCATCTGTCAGACTGTCCTTCCATCAAACTCGATGAATGGATCGCAGATACCTGAGCATTTGAAAAATGTTGCAAAGTTTCGCTACCATATAGAAGCGTGTTACCGACACATGCATTGTATACTTCTTCTTCTTTGTTCATCCTCAGATCAAGGTTCCGGTTTCTCTTACAAAGGACACCGTTGTTTGTAAAGGCTGTTTCATCTCCATACAGCATTTGTCTTATATCTGTCTCACGAGGCCAGTATTGTTCTCTGTTTTCCTGCGTGAGCGTGCAGCCTTGCAGGATGTGTTCCACGGTCATGATATACTTCCCACATGGGCATCTGTCATCTGTCCCAATCCTCATTTTGTTGTAAAGATGACCCTTGAGTCTGGTATGCCCAGTTCTCAGACTATGACTTGCTCTTCTCTAGTTAAATTAAAGTAGCTGTCTTCTTTTCGGAAGTCGGGGTGTTGATCAGCCCATTTTATCCTTCCATCAAACTACATGAATGGATCGCAGGTGCCTGAGCTCTTGTTTGACAAATGTTGCAAAGTTTCGCTACCATATATAAGCGTGCTAACTTCACATGCACTGTATACCATGGCCTTATTTGTAATTGTCTGTTTCTGGTTTTACCAAACACGCGTTGGAAGGCGAGCAAATGTAGTAGCAGCTTTGTCAATGCCACTGTCTATTTCTGGGTCTAGAGAGAGTTTGTCATTTCATTGATGAGGGTCCCCAGATATGTGAATTGGTACACACCTGTGACTTCATAATTAAGGATGCGATTAGTTGGTGTGGTATCTACTTTCCGTCCCAGCTCATTTCTTCTCTCGAGACTTATTGTGCGAAAAGTAAAGTACATCATTTATATTTATCGGTGCTAACTTTGCAAATACGTCAACATGACGTAGACTCGTATGCTATGTAGTTTTGTGGATAGTATGTGTACGAGAACATTACAAGGATCATATGTGATCCCTACAACATAATCGGCCTAACCATCTCGAAACACCTGGTTTTCTAGAGCAACATGCCTTTACTTTCCAGTCGCGTGTTAGCTTGTATGTGTGTATGTATGATGTATGTATGTAAATAAGTGTGTGCGTGCGTGGGTGCGTGTGTGTGTGGGTGGGTGTGGGTGGGTGTGTGTGTGGTTGTGGGTGGGTGTGGGTAGGTGTGTAGGTGGGTGTGTGTGGGTGTGGGTAAAATTTTGGACTGGTGGGTGTGTGTTAGTGTGTGTGTGTCTGTCTACGTGTGTGTATGTGTACGTGTACGCATATGTTCCCCTGTATGTGTGTATTGTGTATGTGTGTATCTGCATGCGTGCATGCGCGTCTACCTGCCTGACTGTCTGCCTATTTGTCGATTGGTGGCTGGGTGTGTGGGTGTGGCTGTGGGTGTGGAGGTGAATGTGATAATATCTGCATGTATGTATACATATAAAAATCACCCACACACACGTACAAACCCACATACATATCAATATCATTAGAAGCATGTCATATCATCTGTTTAACCGTATGCCTCACCTATCATTGTCTACATCCTCTTTCAGCAGTGATAATGACTTTTGACAGAACACCCATTTTCTCGCCTCTCTTGAATCCATCTCCCAATTGATTATGGTTTCAACTGTAGTCACCTGTTGATTCACCCTTTACGCCTTCTCCATCCATGCCATGCCTTTGTTAATTCTCGTTTCCTATTGGGGGATACGTGTCACATTCCACCAGACACATCTGTCAGAAAATGCCTAGTCCCTGGCATTTATGTCACTGGTAACGAGCCCCGCCGGAAACAGATAATTTGAGACACTATTTGTGGAGCTTGGTGGAGTGTTAGATATGTTAGTGCAGGGAGTTTCAACCTAAGGGAAATGGGGAGACTGGGCTGAAGGAAGAAGGGATCTCAATCAGGGGATTTCAATCTGAGGTACGAGGCGTGTTCAAATAAAACCGACCAAACTGCAACAAGAGAACATACGTCCAATGCGCATGATGACGCCACTTCTGCTGTAAATAGCAAAATCCCACCTGTCAAGTTTGCAAAATTTCATTTTCCTCCCACTCATAGTTTTCTCAGCAGACCGTTGAAACAATGGCGGGTGTGATACGTAATCCGTCCAGAGTAGATCAGTGAGCGGTCATTCGGTTTTTAACAGCTAAAGGAGACCAGTTGACAGTCATTGCAGAATGCAAGCAGTGTATGGTTACAAATGTGTGTTGTTGAACTTGTGAATGAAGTTTTAAGAAGAATGTGAGTTCACGAAAAATCTTCCGAGACCAAGTCAGGCGCATATTGTTGCGTCAGAAGGTGCCATCGCTAAAATTGAAGCAGCAATTCGGATGTACCGTCGCGGGAGCTTACATTCGCCAAACTGTTTTCACCATACACTGCCTGCATACCGCGATGAATGACAACTGGTCGACATCCTTCAGCTGTTACAAACCGAATCACTACTCGCTGATCAACTCTGGACGGATTCTGTATCACACCCGACATGTTTCCAACGGGCTGCTGATGAAACTACGAGTCGGAGGATAAGGACATTTTTCGAACTTGACGGTTGGAATGTGCTGTTTGTACCAGACGTGACGTCATCATGTGCAACGTACGTACGTTTACTTTTTGCAGTTTGGTCCGGTTTCATTTGAACACGCCTCGTATTAGAGCATGTCAGTATTGCATACGATGGGATTGACACGAGCGGGTCTTAACCAAGATTATTAGGGCAGATGAATCAGGGGTGCGACAGGTCCCCAACCTGTGGTACGATAGGAACTCAAATTGGACTACTAGCGGTTGCTGGTAAGGGGTATGGAGGATCCTTACATAGGTTTTAAATTCAGATCCACCTGGGGATCCCAACTTGAAGTACGAGAGTATCCAAACCTGGACTAACAGATAGTACAGACAAGGGGAGATTATACCCTAACATCGGAGGACAGATTAACCTGGGGTACGAGATGATCCCAGCTTGGACTATCAGTGGATTCTGACAAGGGGATTGAGGAGATCCCAACCTAAGTTTTGAGGATTGATCAAACCAGGGAACGAGATGACCGCAAGTTGGAGTTAGAGAGGATTCAAACTTGGACTACGAGATTGATCCTGATAAAGTTTATGAAGGATTCACAACCTACTGTATGACGGAAGTTCAACCTGGACTGGAGTACCCGCTGACTCCAACCGGTAGAACGCGAGGACCCAAACTTGGAGTACGTTAAGAACCCAATCTTTACCACGAGCGGACCCCAACCTGCTTGTTTGCTGCCATCTAAAATCATCACTACCCACTACTTGTTTCAACTACATCACATCATTTTGTGATCTACTTTCTGACTTTCACCCGTACACAACTCCTTCATCTCATCCACGACTGTGAGCTAAATTATTATTGAAACCAGTATTTCCTAACCTTTTAACACTCGCGGACTGGAGAAAATAAGAAAAATTGTTCACGGACCAGTGAAAATAGAAACAAATTGTTAACGAACTAGTGAAAATGGAAATAATTGTTCATGGACCGGTGAAAATAGGAAAAAATTGTTTGCCAACCTGTGTAAATAGAAAAAGATTGTTCGCAGAGTGGTGAACATAGAAAAAATTGTTTACGGACCGGTCAAATACACAAAATTGTTCGTGGACCGGGGAAAAAAGGAACAATTTTTCGTGGCCGATTAGACAGAAAAAAAACAACAATCCATTTATTTACATAGCATTTTATATATACGTTGTTAAATCCAAAACTATACAATGACAATTCTATAGCTATTTAAAATAACCAGTATTCGAGCAGTAAATACACAAAGCCTTCAGCAGCAATTTTCTTTGTTCGCGGGCCGGCATGACATTTCCGTGGACTGGCATAGGTCCGTGGACTGGCGGTTGGGAAACGCTGATTTAAATACATCCTATTGTATTCAATCGCAATCTCTCGCGAAAGTCCTAGAGACCTGTAGCTTAACTTCGCGAAACCTTGAGTTAGAACCCCAAGCCCTATTTCGCTAGGTGTACACAAACATTTGCACATATGTATACTGCACACAAATATAGCTAGGTGTAGTGTTATAACTGAATTGTATATATACCCAGTGTAGCCACAAACCCTCAGCTATGTCTGTGTACGTCTCTGTAGCCTCGTGGGATAGCTATTGGATTCTAAATTGCGAGTCCGTGTTGTAGAAGGCAGGCACTGCCTCCCGGGAAAAGTGGACTGAATGTGACCTTCCAAACATGTTGGTGGTGTGTCGTGGCGGTCTAACATTAGCACGAATGGTTGTTCGTTTTTTCTGTGAGAATGGTACAAATTTCACGCAGCTACATCGTTAACATTGTCTTTGTGATCCGTAGCTTTTTCAAAGCGGTGTAAAGTAGCAATATCATCAGCATTGCATTCATCACCACCATTACCATCATCGGCAGTATCGTCCTCACCACCATTACCATCATCGACAGTATCGTCCTCACCACCATTACCATCATCGGCAGTATCGTCCTCACCACCATTACCATCATCGGCAGTATCGTCCTCACCATTGACATCAACTTACCATGGCCAACACCATTACATCGGTCGCTTTCACCATGTCATATCGCCAGTGCCATTCCAACTAACAAGCATAATTGTTGTTGTTGTCATTGCTGCTGATGTTGTTGTTGCTGCTATTGTTGTTAACGGGGTTGCTGTTGTTGTTTAATACACACAATAAGTACGATTAGTCTTTTGTGCATCATTATAATGATGTTAAGTAGTCGGTTGCAGTAGGTTTTCCTCATATTCCGAACGTCCTGGTGAAAGTGGGCCGGGGTCCTTCAGGCAGATGTAGAATGCTTGACCATTTGTGTGAACTTCATTCCCTAATTCGTTAGCCAGGCTGCCATGAAAACCAGCCTGTTTCCAGGAAGACCTGAGTGGATGGAAGATGGAGATCTTGCCCAGTATATTTTACCTGACCCTGACCAACATGTCCGATCAGTATATTTTATCTGACCATGGCTAACATGCCCGATCAGTATATATTATCTGACCCTGACTAACATGTACGATCAGTATATTCTACCTGACAATGGCTAACATGTCCGATTAGTATATTTTATCTAAGCATGACTATAATGTCCGATCAGTATATTTTACCTGACCATAACTAACATGTCTGATCAGTATATTTTACCTGACCATAACTAACATGTCCGATCAGTATATTTTACCTGACCATAACTAACATGTCCGATCAGTATATTTTACCTGACCATAACTAACATGTCCGATCAGTATATTTTACCTGACCATAACTAACATGTCCAATCAGTATATTTTACCTGACCATGACTATGACGTTCGATCAGTATGTCTTGCCTGACCAGACGTTGTCTCTTCTCCCCGACTTATGAGTAAGAAGAGGAAGAAAAATCCCTATATTTACGACATCTCAAACAACAGAAATGAACTCAATGGAATGCCGCCAATCGCTTTCTCCCACATCACACTTCAAATCCGTATCTAGGCGGTCTAGCATGTTCTATTGACGTTAAACCTGCACACCACTTTCTATTACTAATATCGCATTCCACTTGAAGACAATTGAGTTACTTATACTCAGAATAACGTACATAATTGGTCCAACAACATTGTTCTGTACGGGATGGGGGCGGGTGAATCGTGGGAACTCGTTTGTTTTTCCTGCATTCAGAGGCGAATCTCGGTCAAGGTAGGTAACTCTATATGAGGGCTACTCAAATGATAATACGTGCCGAGAGAGTAAAATATAATACAATAGTACATATTCATTAATTTATAATAGTATTCGTCATTCAAGCAAACGTGTTCAGCTCCCTGTGGAATAAAGGTTTTCTGCAAATACAGAGCACGTCATTAGTTATTAATCTGTCTACAGCCGTTGGAGTTTGTGTGGTTTTATATAACAAGAGGTTGCTGCTGTTGTTGATGGAGTTGATGTTGTTGTTTATGCTATAGTCGATCCCTCCGCAGCTGCCACTAGCACTTGATGGGTCTTGTTATTTCTTGTTCTTTTTGGTGTTCTTGTTCTTGTTATCAATTACTTATGTCTTGCATGTGATTGTTATGTATATCTATGATGTATCAGTTGTTTATATCTGTGATGTGTCAGTTGTTTCTATCTGTGATGTGTCAGTTGTTTCAATCTGTGATGTGTCAGTTGTTTCTATCTGTGATGTCTAAGTTGTTTTTTATATGTGATGTTTCACTTTTTTATATATCTGATGTGCCAGTTGTTTCTATCTGTGACGTGTCAGTTGTTTCTATCTGTGATGTGTCAGTTGTTTCTATCTGTGACGTTTCAGTTGTTTCTTTATGTGGTGTGTCAGTTGTTTCTATATGTGATGTGTCAGTTGTTTATATATGTGATGTGTCAGTTGTTTATATCTGTGATGTATCAGTTGGTTTTATCTGTGATGTGTCAGTTGTTTATATCTGTGATGTGTCAGTTGTTTATATCTGTGATGTGTCAGTTATTTCTATCTGTGTTGTGTCAGTTGTTTTTTTTATGTGATGTGTCAGTTGTTTAGGTATGTGATGTATCAGGTGTTTATACCTGTGAGATGTCAGTTGTTTTTTTCTGTGATGTTTCGGTTGTTTCTATCTGTGATGTGTCAGTTTTTTCTATCTGTGACGTGTCAGCTGTTTATATATGTGATGTGTCAGTTGTTTCAATCTGTGATGTCTCAGTTGTTTCTATCTGTGATGTGTCAGTTGCATCTGTCTGTGATGTGTCGGTTGTTTCTTTCTGCTGTGATGTGTCAGTTGCTTCTTTCTGTGATGTGTCAGGTGTTTATACCTGTGAGGTGTCAGTTGTATCTGTCTGTGATGTGTCAGTTGTTTCTATCTGTGACGTGTCAGTTGTTTATATATGTGATGTGCCATTTGTTTCTATATGTGATGTGTCAGTTGTTTATATCTGTGATGTGTCAGTTGTTTATATATGTGATGTGTCAGTTGTTTCTCTCTGTGATGTGTCAGTTGTTTCTATCTGTGATGTGTCAGTTGCATCTGTCTGTGATGTGTCATTTGTTTCTTTCTGTGATGTGTCAGTTGCTTCTGTCTGTGATGTGTCAGGTGTTTATACCTGTGAGGTGTCAGTTGTATCTATCTGTGATGGGTCAGTTCTTTCTGTCTGTGATGTGTCAGGTGTTTAAACGTGTGAAGTGTCAGTTGTATCTTTCTGTGATGTGTCAGTTGTTTCTATCTGTGATGTGTCAGTTGTTTATATCTGGGATCTGCCAGTTGTTTCTATCTGTTGTGTGTCAGTTGTTTATATATGTGATGTGTCAGTTGTTTCTATCTGTGATGTCTCATTTGTTCTATCAGTGATGTGTCAGTTGTTTTTGTCTGTGATGTTTCGGTTGTTTCTATCTGTGATGTGTCAGTTGTTTCTATCTGTGATGTGTCAGTTTGTTGATATCTGTGATATGCTAGTTATTTATATCTGTGATGTGCTAGTTATTTTTGTCTGTGATGTGTCAGTTGTTTCTTATATATGGTAGGCACATTCATTCTGCTATAAATCAATTCAACCTCCTGGATCAATTATCCAGGATTGCTCATATTTGGCCAGATTTTGAAATCAGATGTAGCTTGTTCTGTCACGCACTTGATGACACAAAACATACTTGTGTACCACCAGCGAGCTCCAGGAACGATCAATATACATAACCTCTACCTGTACCTTGATTTCGCTCAAATGACGTTTCTATGCGGAGAGGAGCATGTCGGGCCTAAATTAAACATATTATTTCGTAACTAATCATTATATTTTCACTGCCGAGACAGAACACCTGTGAGTCTACTAGCAGTACAATGATGGCGTTTCCACATTTTCTAACACAGCAGGTGCAGCAACATTGCATTCAGGAAGATATGCACTATTTGATTTGTTGAAAACGTGTTTGCTTCTCTAAAATACTGCATAGCCAAGTGTCTGAAAATAGATTTATCTCAGCTTTATATAGCTTAATTCTATCCCTAGATAGATCTATTTTCGCTTCCTTAATCGGACGGCTTTCTAAAAATAATTTATACCACCAGCATTTCACAATAGATTCATCACTGCCAGTCTATGCGAGGGTTCTCAAAAACTCATAAAGGTTTTATGTGGACAATGTCGAATGCGGTAGGGCAATGTGAAGTTAAAACCAAGGGCTTCAGCTCCGCGTAAAGATGGAAATTGTAGGTCATGTGGCAAACATGAAGAACGTGGTATCGCCTAAAAGTGCAAGTAATACAAAGTAAAGGACCTGCGTGTTAGATGGAGAAAAAGGGGAAAACAACAAAGTGGAGGACCCGAGTGTCAGATGGAGACATTTGGAAGGGCAGAAATGGGAAATAGACAAAGTGGAAGACCTGAGTGTCAGATGGAGACAATATGGAAGGACAAAAAGGGGAAAGAGACAAAGTGGAGGTCCCGAGTTTCAGATGGATATGTATATCGCTTTGGTACAGACTTCCATATGTAAATATAGACAGTATTAATCCTGCACTCTGTCAGAAGATTAAATCAGTGCGGCGCAGTGACACTGCAATCCCCTCCAATATGCGAAGTTGTGGGACAAACACATATCGGAACTTGGTCCTTGAAACTTTTTTAGCATCTAAGCAGATCGACTCAACACTCCTTCGTAAATAACAGCTGATTGATGGGACTAAACCTTCTTATTCACCAACAGATGCTTTCACTTACACAATAACTAACCACTGTTGACCTCCCCTTACGTGTATCTGATTTCTTTGCAGTGTTTTCTTAACATCGGCGCACAGAGTAAATACACCCTGTTTTTACAGCGAGAGAGGTTTACTTCAGTTTACTAAGGTGTTCCAATTATCAACTATTCGTTCAATTGTGATATTATAAAGTTGTCGATTTATAACTTTACTCAACTTAATTCAGTAAGTAATATTGCAAGTAGACAGTATACATTTTATATTATTCTAAAATGTCCTCTTTTTAACTTTCAGGCATTTTAAACTTATTTTGTTATAAATTAGATTGTTTGAAATATATATCCATTCAATTTTCATTTGCAATATTATTTTTAAAGTTGGTCAATAACAAAAGTATGCTATTATAAAGTGTCCAGTATATAATTATTGTTAAGACAATATCCTTATATGTTATCAAACATTTGTTTGAATATTTATGTTATTGCAAATTTATGACCGTTCCTTTATGTTATTGGGGTTTTTAATTTATATTATTGTAAAGTGAGAATATTACAATTTATGTTATTGTAAAGTGAGAATATTACAATTTATGTTATTGTAAAGTGAGAATATTACAATTTATGTTATTATAAAATGAGAGCTTCAATATTTAAATTTGTGAAAATTGGGAAAATTATAAATTATGTATGTAAAGTGAGAGCATTACAATGTATATTATTGTGAAGTGATTGACTTTTAACTTCTCCTACTCAATCGCCGTTTGTATAATAAAGTGCCCAGTTAATAGTTCCAATCAGGCAATGCACATCTGTAATGTTATTATAAAGGTGTAGGCTTATAATTGCACGATCACATATTCTCAAGTTGTTGTCATTTATTTGATTGTTTGAAAATGCCCACAATAAGTAAATTACTTTTTTGGGCGCCCTTAAAAGGACGTTAATTGGCGGGTTGCACTAGCTTTCCTAACATCCAAAGCGTGTTGATGAAGGTGGAGCGGGGTCCTCCAGGCAGTTGTGCTGCGCTTGGCTTCATTTGCGTGTCACTTACTACTACGAGAATTACATCGACCCCGTTAGCCAGGCTGCCATGAAAACATCCCGTTTCCAAGGAGGACTACTAGGAAGCCGAGATCAGGGTCGTGGCCAGTATGTTTTTCCTGACCCTGACTAACATGTCTGATCAGTATATTTTGCCTGACCAGACATTAGTCTTCCTCCACGTAGTCATGTATAATAAATCCGTAGAAAATGTGACTGTCCATGAAATCTTCATATGACCCACATCCGTCATTATATTGGATGACTCGTTTAGGCCAATCGAGAAAAAAAAATGTTAATGTTTATTTTCTGGTATAACGGACTTGTGTACCAAAGGCACAGCTTATCTGGAATTAGAAACTTTTCCTTTGGAAAGCTATACACGAAATCGTGGTAATTTCTATTCTATTGATTCGGATGTTGTGAAAGTTTACTGCTAAAATATAGTCTTTTGAAGATCATTGTATACGAAATTGCCAAATTGACGGTAAGTCTTTCTAGCTATTCTAGAAATTGATGAATTGATGGTCCTGCAGATTAAATATTGCAACACAGTGAATAAGCTGACACCTGCCAACAATGTATCTACGACTGCTTGCTTCGGAGTCAGCGAACCAGATCTGACCAAGACCCTATTGTGTCTCTAATTAGCGACTCTGGGAAGATGCTGCACTAGTGCAGTCTGACTGTGAGCATATGGATGGCAGAAGGAATGCAAACTCAGTACCCAAAAATGCCGGGATAAAGCTGGATGCGTATCGCCGAAAGTCCTATGTATCGGAGCCTCGCTGGAAACTACGACATAACGTCACAAGGTATTGTTTTGGAACGAACACCAAAGAAGAAGAAGATACTGTCAGTTTCTGGACATGTTCCAATTGCCCGTCCAAGTCTCTGTTCCATTCGGAACCTTCCTGGAAACCATATTATGTGTACGGAACTCAAATCACAGGCCGGTAGAGGACTACACCACCCATTACCCTTCAACAATCCACATGTGCTAAAATCCAAAACGTTTGAATAACAATAAAAAGTCTCAGTTGCGATACATGTACTCAATTGAGAATAACTAGTTTTTTCATAAGTTAGAAGAATATAAAGATGCGAGCGTACGAAAGACTAACTTTATATACACTTTCATTCTGAAACTGAGCATACTGGCTACACAAAAAATGATGCTTATTACCAGTTGAACAGAAGAGAGCAGGTCGTGGTCTTCAGACTCCGCACAGGCCACAACAGACTGAGGTACCATCTATTCAATAAACTGAAGATAGGTGGTACTGACGAATGCACCTCTGGTACAGGGAAAATGACCGCTGAACATCTGCTGTAAAATTGCCCGACATACGAGGACCAGAGAAAGCACATGTGGCCATCACCAGTGCCAACACTAGACAAGCTATATGGCAGTGTCGACAGCCTTAGGATGACTGCTGCTTTCTTCGAACAAACTCAAGTTGACGTCTGACAGCGCACGAAGAAGAAGAAGAAGAAGAACAAGAAGAAGAAGAAGATATAGACCTGCATTCGAAACTTCACAACACGACCTTACTCGGACTTGAATTCCGAGCTATGTTTTCTCTTCCTACCGTGTCACCAAATTGAGTTCACATAGAATCTGTTAGTTTCAAGCACAATCTGCGGTAATTCGCTGAAAAGATACGGTGCCTAGTTTATTCATACGTCTTTATCAGTTCATTGATATCCACGAGCTTTGCCAAGAATCTGTTGCAGCTTGAATGATTGCCGGTTATGTGAACGCCTGAATGGCGACTTTGGTCAGTCTGTTTCCGCAAGAGTTTCCGATGTCCTCTAAAATTGACGAATTCTCGCTATTCGTGCCTAGCTAAGCGTGACTAGTTGAATATCCGGGTTGAATGTGTATTCTTATTCTGGAGCAGAGTTCCTTCTTATTTTCGTTGAAGATGCATTCACTTTCTTCAATGTCTTCTCCTTGTTCTTTCTCTTCCTCTTCCTTTTGTTTTTCTCTTCTTCTTTCTCTCTGTTCTGCTCTTTTTTTCCTTCATTGACATATTCTTCTGATATGCTACTTAAATTCTTCGTGGTCTTTTTCTTCTTCTTCTTCTTATTTTTATTATTATTATTATTATTATTATTATGTTCTTATTTTCCTTCCACTACTTTTCCTTTTTTCCGTCTGCTTTCTTTTTCTTCTCCTTTTTTTCTTCTTATTTATTCTTTTTCTTCTTGTTATTTTCCTTCTCTTGTCCTCTTGTCTTCTTGGTCTTAGTATTGTGGTTGTTCCGGTTCATTTTTTATATTCATCTTTGTGTTCATCCTGTCCATCTGTTCGTTTTAGGGCTCACATAAGAGTAATCCTAGTCATTGTAGACATTCTACAACAACAACAACCCTAACCCTTCCCAAAACTGAATATTAACCATCTTTTCTGCACTTCTGCCATTAACTAGGACTTTACTTACTTATTGAAAATAACATTATTTCTACTTTCGGTTCTTGTGCGTTAATTCACCCATTCTGAGCTGTAGCGGTCATCGGCCCATATCTGACTGCTAGCGTCAGCGGACCAGAGCTGAGCAGTGCATATGCTGTAGCGGTCAGCGGCCCATATCTGATTGCTAGCGTCAGGGCCAGCTAAAGAGTTAGCGGCAGCGAACAAGAGCTGCCAAGATCGTTCTAAACCTCCAAACGGTAATCAGTGAGAACAGGCTGCGACAGCGCAGGCTGGTTAACGAGAAAGAGATATAAGATGGAATGCTAACCTGGTACTAAGAAAAAGGCTGCTGCAGAAGACCGATGTGTCGGACCGAAAGGTGTTAATATCGGAGTCAATATGTAAACTAGTGACACAAAGTACTCCGTTCTTTGGACTGCATCGTGCTACTTGCAAAGCTCTGTTCAGGACTTGGAGCGGGAGATTGACAACAAACCACGAAGAAAGAGATTAAGGAATATCCAAGACAAGAGATGTATAGGTAAACCAAAATAGACAAGGTACAGACAGGTTGTGACAAAAATAAATAATAATAATAATAATAATGATAATAATAATTATAAAACAAGAACTTGTCTATGGGGAATACAGTTAAATTACATGGACTTAAAGGCTGGAGTGCTGACCACTACTTCGGTACAACGGTTCGTAAGATCGTGATATGAATGATGCGCGTATTGATTTAGAATCACGGGAACAGGACACCATGGATCGTGTTAGATGGAGGGGCAGGATTAAGCATGGAATACAGGCAAGGTTATACCGATTGCAGATAGACTAATAACTCAGTATTTGCGAAGACATGCCACACTGTGGAAGACGCTTTCCTGCTCGGTTTAATCCTACCAGGCCCGTTCATTATCGTCATCAACTATCTATAGCTTCATCTTTTCTGCTGGAGGACCGCTCGGGCTAGTGGTTAATTGATACGGCTCACAACTAGCAGGTGCTGGGTTCAAACCCCATCACTGCACCGGTCGTTTCCTCGGGGAAAAAAAACCTTACAAAATGCAAGAGGAGGCAGATCCTTCAATAAAATGCATGCCGAATTCTGATGCACTCGGTCAAAAGGCGCAATATATAAATCATAGTTCAACGCACACCATTTTGGGGAATAGATAAAAAAGGCAAAAGCAAAAAAAGCAACAACAAAACTATACTGTTTGCTCAATCACAGCATGGTATTGTCTGACCAGACGGAAAGAGCCAATGATTGGGGCGTGTGTGTAGTGGTTAAAGGGATGGATGTGGAGATAATAATAGTTTCCCATCGCAAGCGATAATGACGACAGCATCAGATTTGTGCTGTGAAATGTGTTCTCTGATGGCTGTAAAGACTAATCCCGGAACGGCATACTCTGCCACATTCGGGGCACACATGTGGGTGAGCCTGCTGTGAAGTCGATGTGCGTGTTTTCTTTCTTCGGACAGCACCCTTTCACTGAACCTCCGGAATGGTTTTCTTTCTTCGGACTGAACGCTTTCACTGAGACTCCGGAATGGTTTTCTTTCTGTCATCTGATAACTTTCATCAATGTTGAAGATTTTCCGACACTTTCAATCAGTCTCTGTGGCGTTTCTTGCCCCCCCCCCCCCCCTCCTCCTCCCCGCCATTTAAGTAGACGTTGATCCGACATGCGTGCCACATGGCCAGTCACTCTCATAAGCCCTGCATATACCATGGTGTGTATACTTGGCATGCCTGATCGCACTAATACATCTATATTTGGAACCATGTCCTGCCATTTAATCTTAAGTAGTTCCCGCAGGCAGTGGGCGTGGAAGTAGTTTAATTTCCCGGCATTGCGAATATAGACGTTCCAGGTCTCACACGCAAAATAAGAGGCCTTGTAGAAGAACAACAGCATCGTAGACTTTCATTAATTCACAGTAAGGTCCTCAAGACAAGCCATCATTGACAAAGTGAATCTCGTCTGTGAAGCGTGTAGACTAGTTGACTGTGAGCTGGCTTGCGAGATTGGGATTACAGTGTGCAATTGTGAATTTATGGACAGAACAAAAAAAACGACACATGGTTCATGCCTGGAACGATTGCTCATACATTTGACCCAGCTGTAAATGGGTATTTGCCGTATAAGTTAGGGAAGGTAAAAACAGCAAGGAAGGGCCACGAGCCTCATCTAGGAAGGGAACTAGTCACCCAACCTTACATAGTCTGCGGTTTAGCTCGTAAAGAGTTAACTTCATCACCTCGCCAATTGTTTCCACAGAATTGGCATTTACTTCGTCTGTAATGGTTTGGAAACACCTGATTTTCCAGACTTTCTATCGACTGGATTATCTGTTCATTGATAAGCTGGCCTTTGCCAGAAACCAGTTTCTCCTTCAGTGACTGCCAGCTACTTTGGGTACCTGAAAGTCAAAGATGGTAAGGCCGGTTTCCGGGAAAGTTTCCGATCTGCACTCAAATTGGCGGGTCCTTGTCAGACGTGCCTAGCGTAGCGTAACTAGCTGAGAGCAGACGTAGAATGTTATTCTTAGGCTGTTCTAGAGTTAACTCTGCCTTTTCCTCGTTTTCTTCTTCATTTTCCTTTTTTTTCTTTTTCTTATACTTCCTCCTTTTCTCCTTCTTCTTCTTCTTCTCTTTCGTCTGTTTTTTTCTTTTTCGTAGTCGTACTTCCCTTTATATTCATTTTTACGTTATCGTCATGTTTTTCCATTTCACTTGCTTTTGATGTCTCATTCTTTTCTTTTGTGTTCATCGTCTCCTAATGTTTCATCCATTTCTTTTTAAACTTTGTATTCCTTTCCCCGCATTTTTCCAGAAATTGAAGTGCCGTGGCGAGGTAGTCACGTCGTTTGCCTCGTATTCAGACGGTCGTGGTTTGAATTCGAGACGCCACCGTCGGTCCATGACCGACAGCAATTTTTGTCCGGAGGTGCCACGGTTCATCGCTGGAGCTACGGAGTTCGTGCTTTGCGATGGTCTCGGCAGGCGGCATACCGTTCTTCAGAAAGAGGCTGAGCCATATGGATAAACACGGGTCGATGATGTCGAGTCCTCGACTGCAACCTTCCAGGTGGGGAGGAAGACTAACTTCTGGTCATGCACAATATACTGATCAGACATGTTAGTCAGGGTCAGGCAAAATATACTGATCAGACATGTTAGTCAGGGTCAGGAAAAATATACTGATCATACATGTTAGTCGGGGTCAGGAAAAATATACTGATCAGACATGTTAGTTAGGGTCAGGCAAAATATACTGGCCAAGACTCTCATCTCGGCTTCCTTGTAGCCGTCCCTAGGAGTGGGCTATTGTCATGGCAGCCTGGCTAACGTGGAGAGGGATCGACGTAATCCTTGTAGTAGTGAATGTCACCTAGATGAAGCCAAGAATAGGACAGCCGCCTGGAGGACATCGGTCTACCTTAATCAGCATGCTCGGAATGTGAAGAAAGCACATGCAACTCGCAACTTAACGTCCTTTTCAGGACGCACACATGAATAACCTACTCAGTGTGGGCATTCGCAAACAACAACAACAACCTACCAGAAATGGTGTTCTGAATCTATCAATCAATCATACAATTAAAACCCATTGTTTCCCTGCAGTGCTTCTCTGCTTGCGCCATGACTCCCAGATGTCCACATCTTCGCTGGCGCATAATGTTTATTTGCAAGCTCTCATTCCCACGTGTGTTTTGGTGTTTCTCTACTTCTCTTGCCTTTGGGATTCTAGAACAGAGACTGTCTTGACGTGCTACCAGCTGTTTCCTGTAATGTGTCAAACGTCACTGACTTCTCTTTACGTCAAGTTTCCCTGACCTGCCTATTCTTTCCCACAATTCCATATTAACAGCTTCACCATACCATTTTCGTTGGTCCGGACGAATAGGATGGAGAAAAAGATCAGTATTTTTGCGGTGGACTTAATTTCCTTCGATTTCTACAAATTCCCTAAAGCAATTAAATCTGCTCTCGTCCCTTTTATTCTTTTTTTTTTTGCATGCATGCAGTTAATCATCATCATCAGGTGCCAAGCCGGCTTGGCGTTGTCGATCATGGACCTCCATTTATTTCTGTCACGTGTGTCGTTTACCAACTCTGCTGTTGATTGTCTTACATGCCAATGTCTGGAGCTGTCCAGCACCTTTTATCTTTCCTTCTATCTTTCACATTGTCACGACGAGCTCTAAGCTGCCTTCTCTCATAACATGCCCAAAAAGGAAGACTAAAATGTCTTGTTCTGATCCTTGCAAATAATTTGTCTTTGTGTTTGTGCCTCTTCGAGTACTCTACCATTAATCGTCTGTGCAGTCCATCCGATCCGCAGCATTCTACTGTAAAACCACATCTCTGCTGCTTCCAATGATCTAAACGCTTGCTTGCTGATTGTATATGATTCACTGCCATTTGTCAGTACTGGTTCTACGTAGCATTCAAGGACTGCCTTTCTCAGTTTCAGCGACAAGATGTTGTTGTTTTTTTTTTGTGTTCAATATTCCTGTCATGGTCTGAAAGACCAATTTTGCTTGGGCTATTTTGCATTTTATATCGTAATTGCACCTTCCACCTGATGTAATATACAGTATATATGACTTGTATACCTTATACTTTGTCTGTATTGCCACCAAGATAAATGAATGTATCACCTTGTGTAGTATTATATCTCCAACGACAATCTGCTTGTTTGTGTGTGTGTGGATTATTCAATCCATCAATCAATCAATCGGTCTCGTCGTTTCTCCCGGTGGTCCGACATTTCACAGCATCCCTGCCAGCATGCACAGTCCTTGGCTTCTGTTTCTGCCTCTCTCCAGGTGTAATAATTTCATCTTATTGTTTTCTCACATTTTCTTCTCCAAGTAATTGTGGGTCTACATCTCTCTCTCTCTCTCTCTCTCTCTCTCTCTCTCTCTCTCTCTCTCTCTCTCTCTCTCTCTCTCTTTCTCTTCCAGTGATGATTCCATGTAAGAGAGTGTCTTTTTATGTTGAACTCTTCCGTGGCTGTTGTTGTTCTAATGGATGTTGTTGTTCTAGTGGCTGTTGTTGTTCTAATGGATGTTGTTGTTCTAATGGATGTTGTTGTTCTAGCGGCTGTTGTTGTTCTAGTGGCTGTTGTTGTTCTAATGGATGTTGTTGTTCTAGCGGCTGTTGTTGTTCTAGTGGCTGTTGTTGTTCTAATGGATGTTGTTGTTCTAGTGGCTGTTGTTGTTCTAGTGGCTGTTGTTGTTATAGTAGTTGTTGTTGTTCTAATGGCTGTTGTTGTTCTAGTGGCTGTTGTTGTTCTAGTGGCTGTTGTTGTTCTAGTGGCTGTTGTTGTTCTAGTGGCTGTTGTTGTTATAGTAGTTGTTGTTGTTCTAGTGGCTGTTGTTGTTCTAGTGGCTGTTGTTCTAATGGCTGTTGTTGTTCTAGTGGCTGTTGTTGTTATAGTAGTTGTTGTTGTTCTAGTGGCTGTTGTTGTTCTAGTGGCTGTTGTTGTTCTAGTGGCTGTTGTTGTTCTAGTGGCTGTTGTTGTTCTAGTGGCTGTTGTTGTTCTAGTGGCTGTTGTTGTTATAGTAGTTGTTGTTGTTCTAATGGCTGTTGTTGTTCTAGTGGCTGTTGTTGTTCTAGTGGCTGTTGTTGTTCTAGTGGCTGTTGTTGTTATAGTAGTTGTTGTTGTTCTAGTGGCTGTTGTTGTTCTAGTGGCTGTTGTTCTAATGGCTGTTGTTGTTCTAGTGGCTGTTGTTGTTATAGTAGTTGTTGTTGTTCTAGTGGCTGTTGTTGTTCTAGTGGCTTTTGTTCTAATGGCTGTTGTTGTTCTAGTGGCTGTTGTTGTTCTAGTGGCTGTTGTTGTTCTAGCGGCTGTTGTTGTTATAGTAGTTGTTGTTGTTCTAGTGGCTGTTGTTGTTCTAGTGGATGTTGTTGTTCTAGTGGCTGTTGTTGTTCTAGCGGCTGTTGTTGTTATAGTAGTTGTTGTTGTTCTAGTGGCTGTTGTTGTTCTAGTGGCTGTTGTTCTAATGGCTGTTGTTGTTCTAGTGGCTGTTGTGGTTCTAGTGGCTGTTGTTCTAATGGCTGTTGTTGTTCTAGTGGCTGTTGTGGTTCTAGTGGCTGTTGTTCTAATGGCTGTTGTTGTTCTAGTGGCTGTTGTTGTTCTAATGGATGTTGTTGTTATCGTAGTTGTTGTTGTTCTAGTGGCTGTTGTTGTTCTAGTGGCTGTTGTTGTTCTAGTGGCTGTTGTTGTTCTAGTGGCTGTTGTTGTTATCGTAGTTGTTGTTGTTCTAGTGGCTGTTGTGGTTCTAGTGGCTGTTGTTCTAATGGCTGTTGTTGTTCTAGTGGCTGTTGTTGTTCTAGTGGATGTTGTTGTTCTAGCGGCTGTTGTTGTTATAGTAGTTGTTGTTGTTCTAATGGCTGTTGTTGTTCTAGTGGCTGTTGTTGTTCTAATGGATGTTGTTGTTCTATTGGATGTTGTTCCAATGGCTGTTGTTGTTCCACTTTACGCCCATTATCCTACGAAGAGACCTGTTAACGAAGGACTGGACTATATGTTGCATGTCGTTGGCCGGTCTCCGTGTCTACGCTCCATACATCGACTTGTCACTGGTGTTCAATATTCTTATTTTAGGGTAAATCTTGATTTATCTGTTTCTTCACATGTTCTTTAGTGTCAGAAATGTCATTCTTGCCTATCCAATTGCGGTGATTGCGTCTTGTACCTTCTCATGTTTCAGTTGTGCTGACTAAATAAGTAAAAGGTATCCCCTTCTTCCATCTGCTCTCCTTCCAGCATGAGTGGTTATTTGCTGATAGTCTTGAGCTTAAGAAGCTTAGTTTTCTCCATGTTGATATTCAAGCTGCCCTTATTCGTCGGATATACTTATTTGATTTTTCCTCTCGTCACGAATAGGAGACCGCGGAGCAAACCCACAAGTAAAGTCCAGACCATTAAGTTGTTTTGAATAACGCTATTGAAATCCATTTTCGTATATAGAAGTCGTGTTCTTCATATTGCACTAGCAGAATCAGGAATGACGAAATGTAATAGTCCTGTCTCAATCCAGTTACTTTACTTTCCACTTATGTTGCTAAGCGTCGGGGGGGGGGGGGGGGGGGGGGGGGAGCGCTGAGGTCGTCTGTCCTACACCAAGTACGTTGCGTCAATCAATATGAGCCCGTGTCGTTGTACAATCACATTAGTGGCATATGTCTACCTGCTTCGCTGCCACCCCCTTGCCCTGTAGCCCTGTACACTAGACGTAGTGCCAACCATATTACGAATATCTTTGTTGTGCATTCTTTTTTTTCTGGTAACACCGATGACGTTCTTCAAACACTTCCTTTCACACGTCGACATCCTGTTCTCACGCGCCCTGGACAAAGATTATGTTTGTCACTGATAGCACATAGTCTTCATAAATGTATTATTTATCAGCTGCTGCTTTGTTGCCAAGCTAATTCGTAGGTGTCAAAACAGTGGTGACAGCTGATAAATCACCACACATGTTTCCTGACACCTAGTCTCGATTTCCATGTTGAGACTACTGCCTGAATAAAACAAAAACAACTGCCCAAATACTTGAACTCATCAGCCTTTTGAAGTATCGTTTACACTTCTGTAGAGTGGCCCAGGTGTTCTGCTCATCAGCCTAGTTTATGTTTTGTTCTGGCTAATTCGCGCATTGTACTCGTGTTTAGCACATAATGTCACAAGCGAGTTCATGGGATTTTACAATTTATGTTCATACTCAAAAGCTCAAAGCATCATAATCTTTACAGACTCATTATGTAGCCTTCAGGCTCTGGAAGATGGTGATCATTGTAAGTGTGAACATCACAATATTCTTATATACCAACCAACTTCTCATATTTCATGAAGGAAGAACAGTTATACGATGCATACATGTTCACTCAAAATCACCTGGAAATAACAAGGTAGACAGGCTGGCTAAGAAGCGATCAAGTCAATAACAACAATGCAGAACACCAACCCTACACACAGTCAAGCAACTACTGAAGACTGCAAACAAAGTGGTATGGCTGAATAGATGGGCAACGGGAAATAATGGGAAAGAAATCTTCAAACATATGGCCATCCCAAATCCCAAAGACAACATCAACCTTCTGAAAAGGAGAGACCAAAGCATGATTGTTCGACTTCGCACTCAGCACATAGAACTTAACAGTCACTTGAACATAATCCAACCAGAACATACTCCAGAACCTCAGCTTTGCACACATCGTACTGTAGAACATTTTTTCACATTCCTTTTTTTTGCAATTGGGCAAAACATTTTTCTCTTCTCATGCCCATTCCAACATCTTTACTGACTCAAATATACGAGGCGTGTTCAGATGAAACTGGACCAAACTGCAACAAGCGAACATACGTACGTTGCGCATGATGATATCACTTCTGGTGTAAACAGCACACACGGTATGGTGACAAAAAGGTGTCGAAGACAACAGTGATAAACTTGACAGCCATGTTTAAAGAAGGACGTGAGTTAACGGCAGATCGTCCGAGAAAAGATCAAGCGCATATTGGTGCGTCAGAAATGGCATCGCCAAAATTGGTGGAGCAATTCAGGTCACCACACACTGCCTGCATACTGCGATATATGTCAACTGGTCGACATCCTTCAGCTGTTAGAAACCGAACCACCTTTTTTGCAGCCTTGACGGTTGGTATGTGCAGTTTACATCACAATTGATGCCATCATGCGCATCGTACATATGTCCCCTTGGTGCAGTGAGGTCCGGTTTCAATTAAACACACCTCGTATATTTCCCGATCTGTTAACACTGGTATATATGGTTTTTCTGCTGTTCATATCTGTTTTCTTCATTGTTGTTAACTTTAGCTTCCTTAGCGTATCGGCTAGCATCATAAATAGAAAGAGAGAGAGAGAGAGAGAGAGAGAGAGAGAGAGAGAGCGCGAGAGAGTGTTGAAATAAATTGGTTGTGAAAAACGGACAATTTACTTTGTGTTGCATTTTCCGTTTCCCCATAATTGCTTCACAAGTCTCACTTCTCATATTTTGTAGTATCTGTCACGTGACTGGCCATGGCAGGTGAACCACCAAGCAGTAATGGGACACACGTGCCCTTAACTAATGATAGTAGTTCTAGCACGCTATAACCCTTTCAGGTAGAACTAGAACAAAAAGTTCCAGTTTGATTTGAACGACCCTCATACGATTGCTCTTAACATCTTAAACGGCCAATGACAACTTGAACAAATGCCACAACTTGTCGCCTATGTTCTCTTGTATATGGTCAATCAGCTTCCTTACTTGTCATGTGGTGTATATGCTGACATACCTGTTGGTCTCCTATATATTCCATATCTGTACGGACGTTTTTCTTTTTTAGTCTTATTCTTTATCCTCCTCTTCCTTCTTCTCCTCCTCCTCTTCCTGTTTTTCTTCTTTTTTCCTCTTCTTCTTCTTTTTCTTATTTATCTTCTTCTTCCTTGTATACTTTTCCTCCTCTTTTTATCTGTTGTCCTTTTTCGTTTCTTCTTCATTTTCATCATTTTTTTGGTTTGTTTTCTTCTTTTCCTTGTTTGTCTACTTCTCTCCTCTTTTGTCTTTCTTGACCTCTCATTCGTGTCTTCATAAGTTTTCTCTTTTTCTTCTTCTTCTTCTTCTTCTTCTTCTTCTTCTTCTTCTTCTTCTTCTTCTTCTTCTTATTTTTATTATTAAACTCCTTGATGAAGGTCTAATGTACATTCTCGATTCTGCATGTGCCGAACATTTATGTAGCAGATTTTGAATAGTCACTCTCAGTTCTACGTATACAAAATGGCGTTGCAAGATGATGTTGCTAGCTTAATAGACATACCCACGGTAATACGCTTTTGATTATTCGCTAGACGTTTTAGGAGGAAAGGGTAATAATGTGGGCTAAAAAGAGAGTTAGCTGATTGTGTACCTTTCGCACTGTCATTAGAGTGTATTGGCGGCTCTGTCTCCAAGGAATAATAGCGAGAGATAGAGAGAGAGAGAGATATTGAGAGAGGGAGACAGAAAGAGAGAGAGAGAGAGAGAGAGAATCAACGCAAAGCAAAAAATAATGAGATATGGAAAGTTAGAAGGAGAGACTGCAATGGGAATAGTGAAATAGAGAAAGGTAGACTGACACACACAAATAAACGGAATTAAATATAAATAAAGTTACACAGAATGAAATAGGAAAAGGAATAACAAAATAAGAGAGAACAGATAAATCCAGTAATGCAAAAATAAGAACAAGAATGATAGATGCAATATTGAAATGGGGAAAAAAGAATAATGAAAAGATACATAAACTGAGAGAAAGAGAGAGAGAGAGAGAGAGAGAGTGAGTTGAAAACGATTGATTGTGAAAAACGAACAATATATTTATATATGTATGGAGAGAGAAGGAGGAAAGAAAAGATATAGCGATAAAGAAGACCAAAGAGAGTGAGAAGGTAGAGAGAGAGAGAGAGAAAGAGAGAGAGAGAGAGAGAGAGAAAGTGGTTAAGAGATAATGAGAAAATGACAGTTAGAGAGAAAGACAAATATATTTAGAGATAGAGAAAGATAGAGATAGAGAGAGAGAGAGAGAGAGAGAGAGAGAGAGAGAGAGAGAAAACAAGTGATTAAAGATGGCCAAGAAGATAGAGAGTGTTACAGTGTAGCTTATTTAATATCCTGGTCACGTGGACCAATATTTATATGTAGCAAGGTCTGCTTTAGCTGAGTAGTTGTCTTAAGAGTTTACTGACTTACAACATAGACTGTAAGGCGTTACTCTTCAATAACAGAATACACTAAACTATCGTTAACCATTGAGACAAAATAATATCATTTATGTGCATGAATAAGTGTTACATAATTTCAACAAATGAACAGAACTTCTAAACAAAATAATAATAGCATATAAAAACCTAGCACAGAAGATTGAAGCAAGTGCTTTTGATGTTACTTCTATAACCTACATGCCCAGGTTCTAAGTCTCATTTGAAATAAACTAAATCCTAAAACTAGTGTAATTCAATAGTATTACAAATCAGTAGCTCTATCTAAGTTGTCTCCTGTCTTCTACGTTGATGATCATCTGCCGTTCCTTGTCAAGGTTGCTGCTTCAGGCTCTCAAGCATAAAAGCACGGTTTGACAAACGAGCTATGTTTCACATACAGCTGTTAGCAGTTCTCAAATGTTTAAGACATGACCTTTAGGTTCCCGTGTTACACCTGTATCGATCAATTTTGTTCTCTGAGGGTTCATCTGATCCACCTCTTTTTACGAACTCACGTAAAATTGGGATCGCTGTCCCTAGGATTCACAGAACCTTTAATCGAGCCATTTTGTCCAAGACACCTGGAACGCAGTTCCTAGGATTCGCTGAATCCTTAATCAAGCTACTGGCAACGCAGTCTGTCAGATTCACTGAATCCTTAATCGAACCACTGGGAACGCAGTCCTTCAAGGCTCTAGGTGTATGATCAGGTAACCACCCGGTAAACGCTCTCTCGCTCCAATCTAGTTTCCCTATACATTGTCTTTTATAGTTTATTTACTTAGCTCTAGAAACCCCCATGGCTGTCTTGTGGTCCTCCCCAGCTGGCTGGTTAGCCAGAACTCTAATTTTGTCCCACCGCATCTAGAATACCATTGGTTGCAATATCGATAAGTCTTTGTCACTTTAAATGTGACAGCCTGCTGCGTGCGCTCTTATCATCAATCTGACCACAATCCACTTGTCACTGCGACCAGAATGGTCATTCTGACCCCAATCCACTTATCTCTGGGACCAGAATGGTCAATTTGTCCCCAATCCACTTGTCTATTGAACTAGAATGGTCAATCTAACCCCAATCCACCTGTCTCTGTGACCAGCCAGAATGATCAATCTGACCCCACCATTAAGCTAGCCAAGCTCTCCTCCTATCATGAATATTTTCCTCTCGCTTCGGCCCGTGCAGTGACCGGGTTTGTAACTCTGCCCCGTTAACTACTGTTCAGGCAACTTTTGATTCTTAGTGAACACAGTCGCCAGCAAACGCCTCTGTGCTAAACGTATATGCTCTCTCCATGGGGAACTGGAACTGTCGCAAGCTGATGGTGACAAAACGGCGTTAATAGTATAGGGGAAAAGAAGGTAGTTACCAGTTATAGATAATAAGAAACAGGATTCGGGAGAGAGTGAGAAATCAGATAGAGAGAGTGAGGGAGAGAGTGCTTAAGAGTGAATGTGAAAATGACGAAGAAAAGATAGATATTCAGAGAAATGGAGATGCAAAGAAAGAAATGGAAAGAGAAACAGACATACCCAGAAAGAAAGTCAGAGTGAAGGGAGATAGATCCAAAGAGAGAAAGCAGAGAGAGAGAGTGTGTGTGCCACGGAGAGAGAGAAAGAGGGAGAGAAACAGACAGCCTAGATAGAGAAACAGAGAGAAATAGAAACCCATAGATAGAGAGAGATATAATAGAGAACGAGAGATATAGAGAGATAAACAAGGTTAGAGAAAAACAAAGAGAAAGAGAGAGAAAGTGTGAACGAGAGAGAAACAGAGCAAGAGAAAGAAAGAAATGTACAGAGAGATGGAAAAAGACGAGATAAAGAAAGGGAGAGAAAGAGGGGAGAGAGAGTGAGAGGGAGAAAGTGAGAGAGAGAGTGAGAGAGAGAGAGAGTGCAGTACATTGACACGAAACAATAATGCTCCAACAGGGGGTCGATATTGGCGAAGAGAAGAATAAATAGCAGCACAGGAAAAGATAAACAAAAGAGTACATTGTGCAGATTTGAAATATCCATTATGTTGCACCTACCTCCATCCTCTGCGTCCAGGCAACAGCGTGTTTCCATTCGTTCCGGTGTAACGGTTTTCATGCATTATCAAATCATCCGCCCCATCGTTATATGTCGCATCGCTTAGCATAGAGTACATCAATGCGTTATAAAGATATGGCTCTCTGAGAAATGGCGGAATCGATTGTTCACGTGAAATTTATCAACGATTAATCGGTTCTTCTTCGTCTTCGTCGTCGTCGTCTTCGTGTTCTGGAATGTCTCATTATTTTAATTTCTTTGATATCGTTTATTCTTCTATCATGGGAAACTGAGACGCTAGTTCCGTCAGATACAACATACTGACCAGGACGTCGGGTCAGGATCAGGCACAATATACTGACCAGGACGGCGCGTCAGGGTCAGGCACAATATACTGACCAGGACGGCTCGTCAGGGTCTGACACAACATACTGACACGGACGGCTCGTTAGGGTCCGACACAACATACTGACCAGGTCGGCGCGTCAGGGTCTGACACAATATACTGACCAGAACGGCGCGTCAGGGTCAGACACAATATACTGACCAGGACGGCTCGTCAGGGTCAGGCACAATATACTAACCAGGTCGGCGCGTCAGGGTCAGTCACAATATACTGACCAGGACGGCTCGTCAGGGTCTGGCACAATATACTGACCAGCACGTCGGGTCAGGGTCTGGCACAATATACTGACCAAGACCACCATCTTCTCTTCCATGTAGCGGTGCCTAGAAACAGCTGGTTTCAAGGCAGTCTAACTGACGAGATGTGGATCGACGTGATCACTGTAGTAGGAGATGAAGCAAAGCATAGCCCAACCGCTTTGAGGAGCACAATCGACCTTCATCAGTACACTCGGAATGTGAGAAAAGCTACTACAACCTGCCACTTAACGCCCTTTTCAGGGCGCACAAAGAAGCATACTTACTAATTGGGGCTGTTAGATAACTGCTTCTGTCTATCAAACGATCAATGTATCAATATATCAAACACATCTGTATTTCACCCGCAATCTCTCTTTCACCAGTAATCAATCTTTCACCCGCAATCTCTTGTTCACCCGCACTCTCTTTCACCCGCAATCTCTCTGTCACTCGCAATCTCTCTTTCCCCCGCAATCTCTCTGTCCCCCGCAATCTCTCTGTCCCCCGCAATCTCTCTTTCCCCCGCAATCTCTCTGTCACTCGCAATCTCTCTTTCCCCCGCAATCTCTCTGTCCCCCGCAATCTCTCTTTCCCCCGCAATCTCTCTTTCCCCCGCAATCTCTCTTTCTTTCACTCGCAATGTCTCTTTCACTCGCAATCTCCTTTTTACTTTAAATCGTCTCTTCTGGAAAACGGTCGCATCTTCAAAGATATTCTCTTCGGACAGTTGTTGCAAAAGAAGAGCAAGCAGAATACAGCTGAGACGAATGTGCGTTAACTTGGACGACAAAGCTACCTACCGATCCAAGTGGAAACGTAGCCTGAAGAGCTATTTCACACTTGGTGAAAATAAACTCATGTAGCACGGAGCAGAGAACGACATCTCCACAAGGAGAGATTTTCTTTCTGTTGTTGTTTTGTGTTGTTTATTTTGGCGTTCGCCTTATTTCTTTTATCCCCAAGGCAGTGTACATTGCACTATGGTTTTTATTTTGCGCTAGTCAGCCCAGTGCATCCGACTTCAGCATGCATTTTATGTAATGGTCAGCTTCCTCCTGTCTGGGTAACGGCCGGTGTTGTGATGGGGATCGAACCCAGCACCTTCGGACTGTGAGCCGTATCACTTATCCACTAGCCCACGCCGTCCGCACAAGGAGATATACAAACCATAAACTCAGCAGAGACTTACCTCTCCAAGGTCGCAGTCATCTTATAATCAGTTATGACTGAGAGGGACTTCTAAGTAGTGGTAATCTTATACTCCGGTGGGAGCGAAAAAAGGGACAATAGGAGGAATCCTCTAGTAGCCAAAAAGGTGCACCCTTCAAATACAGACAAATGTCTTTTCGCTGTTGTGTCAGTTCGTGCGAGCTGTTCGCACATACTGCATCGTTATTGTTATTTTGACCATAGTTAGTCAGTAAATAGGCCACATCTTGATATCAAAAAGGCTAAGACAAAGGCCGCCGTGCATCGCAGACGATGATGGCATAATATATTTGCTAGCGCTATTTTTAGTAAGGATTACCCTCACTACTTTTTATCCCCACTCTCTCGTCTCGAGGGGCAAGACAAGGACAATAGGACTTGGGGGCGGCTACGAGATGCAGGGAATTTTTCATCAAGCACTCGTGAAAAAGACGGCGGAGTCCGGAGTCGAACCCACACCACCTGATCATGACGCCGACGGCTTAACCACTTCGCCACGAAATCCACACATCTTGGTATAGGATAGCTGAAAAAGGTAGTCGAAAATATCTGAATGTATGTCAATTTGTGGAAGATACGACCAGTTTTGTGATTACTATAGAGAGATGACGTATGATGTGGTATAATACACGTGCAAAAATCTGATACAAAATGGCCACCATTCTCACAGAGTGTATAGTCAAGGAGAAGGGTGCTGTTGGGAGTTATTATGGATACCAACCCGAAGGTGCTGGGTTCGATCCCCATCACAGAACCGGCCGTTACCCCGGGGAAGCAAACCCTTAGAAAATGCAGGAGGAAGCAGACACTTACATAAAATGAATGCTGAAGTCGGATTCACTGGGCCGACAGGAGCAAAATTAAAACACAGTGCAACGCACATCGCCTTGGAGATTAGATAAAATAAGGCGAATGCAAAAAAAATTTAAAAATTAAAAAACAAACAAAAAACTACTTTCTTCAAAGGATATTCATAATGAAATACTTCATTATTACTGTGAGAAGTTGTTCCTACCTGTTTGGTACCTTAAATATTCACCTTACCGGAAGCATGACGAATAACAAAGATATTTAACTGAAATGCAAATGTTGTTGAGACATCAGGCAAACATTTCTTTGTTGAAAGTTTTGGTGTACGGATGAAGTCAAATAAAAAGTGCGTACATGTTAATGGAAATTCTGTTGAAAATAAGAGACAATATAAGTGTAACAATAAATTATTTTTTCATAAAGTAATGGACCAATCTATGACCAGAGTAGACACAGGCATTGACCGTTGATAGAGATGAGTGACGTGGTGTTTTCACATGTGCTCCAACGACATCAACAGTTACGGGATGACTTGACTTGACTTTAATTAACCCAAGTTATCTTTATCTTTTCCCGGATGGTTTGGTAAGATGGCGCCCACCTGGCTGTGGGTTTACTTAGCTCTAGTGTTCGAGTCTATTAAGACGGACTCACAAATCATAAAAACAACCAACCTCAATGTAACTGGTTGCATACATACTCTATAGAGTCTTCTAAAGCAGTATACAGACGTTAAGTTAAATTTAGTTAATTCGTTTCTCATTCAGTTTTTTTAGAGTTTTATTTTTATTGTAATACTCATTGTTGACATTTTTTCTGACTTGCCATCGTATATTAGTTCCTGTACGTCCCATTATTTCCCTTCTTATGAAATAAATAGAGAGAGAGAGAGAGAGAGAGAGAGAGAGAGAGAGAGAGAGAGAGAGAGAGAGAGAGAGAGAGAGAGAGAGAGAGAAGTGGGATCAAAGTCATTAACCCAAGGATAATAGCATACTCGCTACCAATATATTTCCCAACACGCAGTATCGAATTGTTTAGTCGAAGTATCGTTATTACGCCCGGTAATTGTCAATCAGTGAAACGATATATGATTAGTCTATCGATTTGTATTATAGTTAACTAGAATCGAGTGTTTACTTGTGTACCGAAGTCAGAACAAGTGATCTACACCCTGAATGTAATTTGTTAGAATAGATTAGTTGTCCACTGTTTACATATTTGCTTGGCGATCTGCTTAAACCTCTTATCGCATGATTTGTGGATTGAAACTGTGCGAGGAGGTAGAATTCTCAAACCAGGTTGCCACTTAAAATGCTTGGTTTTAAACAATCACAGCTATTATCCTAATAAACTTCGCCTTTCTTCATTTTTTTTACAAATTGTTGAATGTTTAAAAACAATAAATACGATTGGATGTAAATTAAGGAAACGAATCAATTCCAACATTAAAAACGTTTTCAGTTATTTAATGTATGTGACGGTGTTCCGGGGAAGTCAAATTTCTTATGGATTTGTAGATTCTTCATAGCAGTGGATTGATGCGTGGATAAGTGGATTAACTCACTTCGGGTGTAAATGCGTGAAACTGTGACGGATCGTTCATGAATCATTCGGATATTTACAAGCTGGCCTCAGTGTCTAACAGCAGGTGAGATGAGGTACTTTGTGTCATGTGGGCAAGCGAGTGAGGTTAGGGCGGGGGCTGAATGTTGCCAAGGGCGTTTTTTTTGTGGAGGAATGGCGGACGATTCGTTCCTGGAAAAGGTGGGAGTGAGGTAATTTGTATGGAGGGAGGAAAATGTGTTTCTTGGAAAGGGTGACTGTTGTTGTTGAATGCCCACAAAAAGTAGAATGACTTTTGTGTACGCCATGAAAAAGGACGTTATGTGGCGGGTTGTCCTAGCTTTCCTCACATCTCGATCGTGCTGATGAAGGTGGACCGGAGTGTTCTAGGCGGTTGTGCTGGGCTTGCCTCCATCTGTCTGTCGCTCCCTACTACGGGGATTATGTCAATCCCTCACCTCGTTAGCCAGGCTGCCATAAAAAGAGCCAGTTTCCAGGGAGGCTGCAAGGAAGCCGAGGTGAGGATCTTGGCCAGTATATTTTACCTTACTCTGACTAACATGTCTGATCTGTATGTTTTCTCTGACTAGACGTTAGTCTTCCTCCTATGGACAAGTTTGTAGGATAACGGTTGTTTGCGGGAGTGGGGGGGGGGGGGATGCTTACTTTAAAGTGGACTGTTGCTCTATATTAATGTGTGATTTATAGTGTGGAGGACAGAGGTAGTTTCTGTTTTGGGTGGATGTGGGATAGAGGGATGCGTCTGTGGAGAAAAAAAGCATGAAATATGTACCTGAACTAGGTACAATTACATAACAAATGGACGCCAGGGTCAAACTAAATATACTGGCCAAGACCCTCAACTTGACTTTCCCGCCTGGAGTACCCTGGTCCACCTTCACCAGCACTCTCATGATGTGAGGAAATAACGACAACCCACCACTTAATGTTCTTCATAGCGCGCACACAAGAGTATTCCTACTCAGTGTCAGCATTCAACAACAACATAATAAATCGAATCATTGTTTTGAAGCGAAAATCCCTGTATATTTTGTATGTTTGTTTTGACAGGTGGTTTTCTTTAGAATTCATTATAAACAACAGGTTGCCGAACAGAACAAACCTTATGTCGGGGTCGAAGAAGTGTCAATGTTATGATAGTGCTGTTGTTCTATTGTACTGATGATGTACTAATGTTGTATTAATGCTGTGTTCATGTTGTACTAAAGCTAAATTCATGTTGTACTAATGGTGTACTAATGTTGTATTCATGTTGTACTAATCTTAAATTCATGTTGTACTAATGTTGTATTCCTGTTGTACTAATCTTAAATTCATGTTGTACTAATGTTGTATTCATGTTGTACTAATCTTAAATTCATGTTGTACTAATGTTGTATTCCTGTTGTTCTAAAGTTAAATTCATGTTGTATTCATGTTGAATCCATGTTGTTAATGGTGTATTCACGTTGTGTTCATATTTCATTGCTCGAACTGTGGCATTGCACTTTTTGCTGCATTACTTCTGTTTTAATATTGTTGGGGGGGGGGGGGGGGGCGGGGGATGTGGGGGTGAGATCGATCGATTAACTCACTTAAAGCCCTTTGTTTACACTACATACTATTATTAGACTCCTCCAGTGGACCCTGTTGAAAATAGATATCTCTGTTAGCTCGATTAAGATACATCAAGGAACTGAGGATTGGAGCTGTTAACCCATTCTCCCAAATGTTGAGTTCTCGGACAGTGCAGACCAACACTCATCTATAGTGACTGCTACTAGGACGGCTCTGGTGAAACGAAGAATCGAACTAGTCATATGTGGACACGAACAAAGTATGGAATTTAGTCAGAGCCATGAATGACGAAACACCATAAAATAAACAAATTACCATCAAGCAGGGTAACAACATGCATACTGGAAAAACAGCAGCATACGCTTTCATAGAACATTATGCCAGTGCAAACCACATTGATGTCCTTACAGACAGGCATACAGACATTAGTGAAGAACAAAAGAGCCACGACAACAACAAGATGGCACCAGAGGAGCACATTATTGAAAAACTAACCATGAATGAAATGAATGAGGCCATGAGAACTTTAAAGAAAATAAATCGCCCGGAAAAGATGGGGTAACAAATGAAATGCTGATGTGGTTGGGCCAAACAGCAAAGAAGAAGTTACTGTCAGTTCTGAACCAAAGATGGAAAAGAGGAATTGAACCGCAGTCATGGAAAGATGCTGTACTTATAACCGTACCAAAGGAAGAAAAAGATAGAACAGATCCAAATGGATATAGGCCTATCAGTCTACTGAGCTGTCTAGGTAAACTTATGGAGCGTATGATAAACACCAGAATGATGTGGCACCTGGAAGAAAACACATACTAATTCCACAGCAAGCAGGTTTTAGACAACACAAATCCACTGAGGACCAGATGACTCTGATAGAACATGAAATAGAGGATGCTTACCAAGAGAAAAAGCATACAGCAGCGGTTTGGGTGGATCTATAGAAGGCATTTGACAAGGTGTGGAAAGAGGGACTTGAAGTCAAGCTACAAAAAAGTGAAGTATCTGGAAAAATGTACAGATGAATCAGCCACTACCTCGAAAACAAAACAGCCAGATTTCACGTGCATGGGCAGATGAGCAAAAAGGTGACACTGGAGCAAGGAGTACCCCAAGGGGGAGTACTATCACCGACACTTTTTATGGTGTATATAAACAACATCATAGAGAATATACCAAGAAGAGTCCACAGCTCAATGTTTGCAGACGATCTGGCTATGTGGACCTCTGAAAAAAATGTCACCGTAGCAAACAATCAAATGCAGCAGGCCCTAACATCGTTGGAGGAGTGGGTGAAATCATGGCTGGTCAAAATAACTGAAGAAAAAAAAGCATGTACGATATTCTCGCTTTCAAATAAACCACAGAACACCAAAATATGTCTTAACGGCAAATATCTGCGGCCAAACGACAACCCAAACTACTTGGGAGTCACATTTGATCGGCGCATGACATGGAAAAGTCAGAGCGAGAGAAACCGAATGAGAGCAAGACAAAGAATGGCAATCATGAAGAAATTTGCTGGCACAAGCTGGGGAGCAGACAAAAGAATACTAAAGAACATTTACATTGGAAGAGTGATACCAGTTCTCGAGTATGGCATTGCGGCATGGGAAATAGCAGCAAAGGCGAACTTTCATAAAATTAGCAAATTTCAAAACCAAGCCATGAGAGTTATAACAGGAGGCATGAAGTCAACGCCAATTGTAGAACTTGAAAAGATTACAAATCTGCAATCCATGACCGAAAGAAGGGACTGCAAAGCCCAGCAGCAAGCAGAGAAACTAAGAAGACTGACAGACCATCCAATGCATCATTTGGAAAAGGGAAACTAAAGCGGAGAAACTTTGCAGAAATAGCCACATCAAAAATGAGCGAAGACCCTATGAACACCATAATAACACCAAAGCCCTTCCCTACTGTACGCAAACCCACATGGAAGCAGCATATCATTCCGGAGGTGGTAGAAAATATACCAGGTATTGGAAACAAGAACAGCCAGACTGAAAAAGAAAGAAGAGACATAACCCTGAGGTACATAGCGGAAAACTACCCAAGCATGGACTGGACCCATGCATATCCGACGGTTCTGTAACAAACACAACACAGAACGGAGGGGCAGGGGTATTCCTGAGCCTAACAAATGGTAGAAAAATAACACTGTCAGTGGTAACTGGAAAATTCTCAAGCAATTTCAGAGCGGAGGCAGAGGCACTGAAGGCTGCAGTAAAAGCAATGCTGTCAGGCGAAAGCAATGAAAGCCATATAGTCCTGTTTACAGATGCCCTGGCCGTCGTTACAGCACTAAAAAGCCAGAAAAATACTGAACTTAATGATTTTAGAGCAGTACTCTGTCAACTATGCCAGCACTCCGCGCCAAAAAGAGTAGTGGTACAGTGGGTTCCACCCCACTGTAACATCCAAGGCAACGAGGAGGCAGACAAACTGGCAAAAGAAGGTGCAAGGCTACCACAACCAGATTCTAGTGTGACCTACGAAGATTCGAAAAGGATTATTAGAGCCAGACACATGACCAAGTGTGAAAAAGAACATGCTGGCTACACAAAAATTAATGCCTATTACCAGTTGAAAAGAAGAGAGCAGGTCGTGGTCTTCAGACTCCGCACAGGCCACAACAGACTGAGGTACCATCTATTCAATAAACAGAAGATAGGTGGCACTGATGAATGCACTTGTGGTACCGGGAAAGTGACCGCTGAACTTCTGCTGCAAAATTACCCGACATACGAGGACCAGAGAAAGCACATGTAGCCATTACCAGTGCCAACACTACACAAGCTCTATGGCAGCGTCGACAGCCTCAGGATGACAGCTGCTTTCTTCGAACAAATTTAATTTAACGTCTGACAGCGTACGAAGAAGAAAAAGAAGAATAAGATATGTGGACACAGCATCTGAGGTTTTCTATACATCGTCCTTAGCCACATTATCTGCTGTATTTTTAAAATATGAATTTTGAAAGTGTAAAGCTAGAATTCAGTGGTTTGGTCACGTACCTTAACAGCAACACAAGCAGCGAGTGTCGTCAGTCCAGTATAATGTGTCGTCAATCCAGAAAGATGTGATGTCAGTGCAGTAAGATGTAAAGTCCGTCCATAAAGATGTGATGTCAGTCCAGAAAGATGTGAAGTCAGTCTCACAGGATGTGTCATTTCATTAAGATCCACCAGTTATTTTTGCGAGGTATGTTTAAAAAAGTAACCCAACTTCCGCTTGGAAAAAAACAATTACTTACATTCATGTTTTGAAACACTAATCTCTTTCAAATTACTCTTCTTGGAACTTCACACACTTCTCCCAGTGGTTCCGCCATTGCTAGAAACATTTCAGGAACGCGTCTCTAGGAATGGAGTACTGCTGGGTGTCTCACATTCCACATGTCTTCACCAGACTCGAATTGGGTCCCTTTCAGTTGGACCTTCAGCTTGTAGAGCAGCCAAAAATCATATTGGGTTGTGTAACGACTAAATACCACAAGGTACCAAAGAGTATTACCTGGAAGTCATCCGCCGCCTTTGTTGTGCTGTTCGTTGCCAACCACCGAACCTGTGGGCAACTGGAGCTTGGCAATTCATCATGACAACGTACCCACCCATTCTTCGTCTCTGAATCTGGGCAATTTTATCATGACAACGTACCCACCCATTCTTAGTCTCTGAATCTGGGCAACTTTATCATGACAACGTACCCACCCATTCTTCGTCTCTGAATCAGACTTGGCAACTTCATCATGACAACGTACCCACCCATTCTTCGTCTCTGAATCTGACTTGGCAACTTTATCATGTCAACGTACCCACCCATTCTTCGTCTCTGAATCTGGGCAACTTTATCATGTCAACGTACCCACCCATTCTTCGTCTCTGAATCATTCCTGGCAATTGATCATCAACGTACCCACCCATTCTTCGTCTCTGAATCTGGGCAAATTCATCATGTCAACGTACCCACCCATTCTTCGTCTCTGAATCTGGGCAACTTTATCATGTCAACGTACCCACCCATTCTTCGTCTCTGAATCTGGGCAACTTTATCATGTCAACGTACCCACCCATTCTTTGCCTCTGAATCTGGGCAACTTTATCATGTCAACGTACCCACCCATTCTTCGTCTCTGAATCTGGGCAACTTTATCATGTCAACGTACCCATCCATTCTTCGTCTCTGAATCTGGGCAACTTTATCATGTCAACGTACCCACCCATTCTTCGTCTCTGAATCTGGGCAACTTTATCATGTCAACGTACCCACCCATTCTTCGTCTCTGAATCTGGGCAACTTTATCATGTCAACGTACCCACCCATTCTTCGTCTCTGAATCTGGGCAAACATTCCTCTCTCCCGACATAGCTCCTTGCGATCTGTGGCTGCTCCACAAGCCGAAAATGCTGCGGAAAGGGAATCTATGTGAGTTACGAGAAGACAAATGCAGAATGCAAACACTCAACTGTACTCCCTTCCCAAAGATTCTGTCCTGAAATGCTTCTAACAATGAAGGGATCGCTGGGACATGTATGTGGAATCATAAGGAGAAGTGGTTTAAATGGGGAGTGGGGTTTCAAACCTCCAGGTGCATAATTGTATTTTTTTTCTGGCCAGCAGTTGGATACATTTTGAACACTTCGTATATTTTCTTGACCAAAACTAATATTGTCAAGAATACGAAAATGGCCACAACTATTACAAGGATTGTGTATTTTTCTTGATTTTTATTTATTTACGTATATACCTTGTTTATTTACAGATGTGACACGCAGCTGACGCTGAAAAGCTACAGGTAGGTAAAATAATGACTGGGCAATTTGATGTTTGAACAGAGTACGTGAGTAGCAGAGCAGGTATGATTGAGAGGAAAAGATAGAAAGCGAGAGATCTCTCAGATTGAGAGGGAAAGATAGAAAGCGAGAGATCTCTCAGATTGAGAGTCAGAGGGTGAAATAAATAGAATGGCTGCTAGAAAAACGTACAGATTGAAAATGCAAACTAGTTAGTGTGTGAGACAGATACTTATTGAAGTTCTGTGTAAATAAATGAAATATAGCAACAACAAACAGACAAAACGGAACGAGAGATCCCGAAACATATAGAAATGTGAAGTATTCATGGGGAAGCAGCTAACTGAAACCTTTGTTTCGATGCATTTTCATGTTTATCTCCCTTATAATGTTTTAACTTTCTGAAGTGATTACCAATTATTTTCTTTCTTTACCAAAGCTCCAACAGAAAGTCCTTTTTATTCAATCTACTGGCAAGTAAAAATACTTACTGTTCAATCACGATTTATGTGAAGAGAGATCGGTGAACAATTCTAAGCAATTAATACAAAACAATAAATCAATCAAAAACCTTTCAGCTGCCTGTGGAGCATAGGTCCTCAACAAATACTCGCAAGGTTTTTCTATCATGAGCCATCTGATTCAATTCTGTCTACGTCGTGGTTGCTGCTTTTACATTTGCTTCCAGTTCCTTCTTCCATGAGTGTCTCAATCTCCCTCATTTCTCTTGCCCTTGATTCCAGAACAGAGCTTGACTGGCAATGTTATTCACTTGTTTCCGTAATGTGTGGCATATCCATCGCCATCACCTCCTCCGTCTCCCATGCTCCACTGGTATTTGTCCCGTTTTGCCCATCAATTCCACGTTACTGATCTTGTCCTACCATTTCCCTTCTTGTAATTTCCCGGAGCCAACCGTTTACCGAAAGTATGTACCTTTTTCGTAAGTACCTGTAATAGATGGCAATACATGTTTCAGGGCAATACAATAGAACGGATTGTACGTTGGAATTCAAACTTTTTATTTTGGTGGTGATTTAATTTTCTTTTGACTTCCATAAATTCATCAATGCATGAATGCTCTTCTCGCCTTTTGTATTCTTAACTGAACATCGTTTTCTGTACCTCCTACTATGTCTCTATTGCTGGAAAAGTATGGGAAAGACGAGACATTCTGAGGTTGGGTGGCTCCCAACCCAATTTCTTTAATTGGGATTTGCATTTATTTATCATAACCTGCGTTTTGTCTCTGTATGTGTAACCCCAATTGCAGTGACTTATCTTCAAGTATACGAATCTTATTTTATCTGAGGATATTGGTATGGGAAAGAAATACCAAATCATTGGCAAAGTCGAGATCTTCGAGGTGTCTTGTCGATGTCCATTTAATGTCTATATCGCTTGACGATAATGTAGTCAATGACCAGCAGGAAGAACAATGGGGCTAGTAGTCAGCCCTGCCGAAGCCCTGCTCTTATTTCAAGGGGTTCAGAAATCTGACGTTCATGTAATACTCGACATCTCGCTGGTTCATATGTTTTCTGGATTATAGTCGAGAACTTTGGGGGAACTCCATAATGTCTGAGCAACTTCCATACTGATATCCTGTCCAAGCTGTCAAGAGCTTTCTCGTAGTCCATACATCCTGTAATAAGCGATGATTTCCATTCGACACTTTGTTCAATGATTATTCTCAGTGTTTCTATCTGGGCTGTTCATGACCTGTTGTGTCGAAAGCTGGCCTGATTATCCGTCAACTGGTCATATATGGCCTTTTATAATCAATATGTATCTTGCAATATCTTTATTATTGATATCTCTACGCATTTTAGATGACACCAAATATGTGGTTTTACTCACCGTGAATATCTCATCACACAGGTCCCGTGTAATGGATGTAACGAAACTGGTCCATCTTATTTACTAGTTCCACAAAATGTATGGGCAATTGAAGACAAAGCACACATCACCTCACATTTGGGGTGCAAATAAAAACAGTTTCCTTGATGGCTTTTTAAAGGCTATATAGTGGAACATTTCACTGCAACATGTCAGTGGCGCTTAGAAACTGCAATAATCGTATAGGCGTCAAGAAGGATTGATTATTGTAACAAGCGTAAGGAATACTTATTAAATACCAAATAAACGTGAGTTAGCGAGTTAGATTTTCTTTAGAGTATCCGTACGCACTGACCGATCACTTTGATCATAGTAATTCATCGTCCAAACTTGTGTGGTCAATTTTAATATGCATTCCGATTTGTGTCGTTTTTCAAAGGTTGTTGTTTTGTTGTTGTTGTTGTTTTGTTGTTTGCGAATGCCCACCACGAGTAGGTTACTCTTTTGTTCGCCCTGATAGGACGTTAAAATGGCGAGTTGCAGTAACTTTCCTCACATTCCGAACATGCTGATGAAGGTGGACTTTGGTCCTCCATGCGGTTGTGCTATGCTTGGCTTTAGTTGCGTGTCACTCACTACTACGAGGAATCACATCGATCCCTCACGACGTTAGCCAGGCTGCTATGAAAACTGCCCGTTTCCAGGAAGGCCTATTAGGAAGCCGAGGTGAGGGTATTGTCCAGTACATTTTGCCTGACCAGACTTTAGTCTTCCTACCCTTATTCAAAGGTAGAATACTTTTACCCAATTTACCATGGTTAAGAAGATCTGACTTAGCCAATTGGGGTTTTATGAAACACTGTCTTAGCCAGTTAGAATATAGAAAGCACACCCATTGCTAGTTTATTAGAGGATACAATTAAACACCATAAACCTTATTTAACTATCACTATATATACATATATATATATATATATATATATATATATATATATATATATATATATATATATATATATATATATATATATATATACACTGAAACTCGCCAAGATAACTTAGCTCTTCTCGACTCTGAGCAACGAAAGCCTGCAATGATTGGCTCACATAAAACGAATGTCAAATACCCGCATTCCGAAGCAGTTACTCCTGGGTGAACTCATATCGGGTACCAGATGACAAGGAAGGCATAAATTAAGATTCAAGAACATTTGCAAAAGATCCATGAACGATTTCACGATCAATCCAAATACCTGGGAGAACATTGCAGAGGTTAGAGCTACATGGAGAGCGGCCTTGAGAACGGGTATCGAGGCATCAGAGCTGGTTCTCATTACAAAAATGGAAGACAAGCGACACAAACGAAAAGAGCCTACATCAGACCATTCGAACTCTTCCTGTTTACACTGCAGTCGTCCGTGTCAATCGAGAATCGACAAAATCAGCCACGAAAGTCGATGTCCCTCCAGGACAACAGATGCTACCACCGTCATCTCTACAACAGACTAGCATACTGACCGTCTGTCAAGACGAAATAGGCCATAACAAATATATACATATTTTATATAATCGACTCTATCCTAATTGTCAGACGCTAGTAAGTTGTGCTTTCAAAAAATGGATACAACTTCAATTCATGACGACTATTAAGACCCGTCCGGTGGGAAAGACTCTTCCACGATATTTTAAGAAAATAAGGGCCGTTTGCGGCATCGCATGGTGTGGCGTGCCTTCTTAAACGATGAGTTATTAGCCTACCCGCAATCAGTGTCTTCATGGTATATATCCCATGCTTTATTATGCCCATCTATGCAACACGATGCATGGCGTCATATTCCATGTTTCAAAACCAATGACCTGCATCATTCATATCCCGCTTGGATAACAGGATGTATGCAAACGGGATATCAATGATACATATACATGATCTGAGTAATTGATCCGATATTTCAATACTAGTAAAACGCTATACAACACACTATTTCTACCCAGTGCTAGCAGTGTCAACATTGGACATTAACAAAGAAAGATAAAAGGATACAAGATACATCATACCAAAAGAGATGAAATACCTGCGCGTTTGGAGGAATAACAATGGATAATCATAAACGAAGATAATAAGAGACAAGTAGGTACAGCACCAATTCTGGGATTCATCAAGACACATCAAACTAATTTATTCGGCCACATGACACGTTAAACACCAGATAGTGTCTCTCAAAAAATCAATGCTATACAGATACAATGGATACAAAGTCAATGCCTACTACGCAAAAGATGGATAGCAGAAATAACAGAAGCAAGAAAGCTACCAGTTTGCAAAACAAATACTAGGGTCAGGTCGAGAAACCTTTTCTTAACCTGGCGCCGAAAGGCACAGGCAGGATAAGACGTGGAAAGAATATTCTTCATTCAATGGTATGCGAAGGTCACCAACAGTCCTTTCAGCTGCCTACATGAGAGTAGCTGGTCTTTCAGCTGCCTACATGAGAGTAACTGGTCTTTCAGCTGTCTACATGAGAGTAACTGGTCTTTCAGCTGCCTAAATAAGAGTAACTGGTTATTTTACGAAATATTCATTGCCGTACGTTTGTTAATATTCTTTGTAACTCTGGCTTTCTTTCTGGGAGGAATTATCTGTCTTCATTGTCACTAACATTGTGGAGGAAATACTTTTGTTTTAATCTGCATTACGGTTGCTAATTTAATAACAACATGCATAAACAATACAAACTCAGACACGGCCATGGTAGTTAGGCAATTAAGTTTGACGCCAGCTAGTGCCTTGACTATGGGAGGATCTCAAGTCGTCCGTTCAGGCAAAGTGCATAACGTAGTTAGCTAACGTCTTTGTCTGGAACGATTTTAAATAGCATCAATAGATATGCTATGTATGTTTGTTGGTACCGAGTTTGCCTTCCAGTTGTGATCCCACTTCACTAGTGCAGCCTGTTTTCAGGGCCGCTAAATGGATTCGAAATACCGTCCTGTTCAGCTATGGTTCGCTGACCATAACACACACAGCTAGGGTTCGCTGACCATGACACACACAGCTAGGGTTCACTGACCATAACACACACAGCTAGGTTTCGCTGACCATAACACGCACAGCTAGGGTTCGCTGACCATGACACACACAGCTAGCGTTCGCTGACCATGACACACACAGCTAGGGTTCGCTGACCATAACACACACATCTAGGGTTCGCTGACCATAACACACACAGCTAGGGTTCTCTGACCATAACACACACAGCTAGGGTTCGCTGACCATGATACACACAGCTAGGGTTCTCTGACCATGACACACACAGCTATTGTTCGCTGACCATAACACACACAGCTAGGGTTCGCTGACCATAACACACACAGTTAGGGTTCGCTGACCATAACACACACAGAGAGGGTTCGCTGACCATAACACAAACAGCTAGGGTTCTCTGACCATCTTTATGATACACACAGCTAGGGTTCGCTGACCATGACACACACAGCTAGGGTTCTCTGACCATGACACACACAGCTAGGGTTCTCTGACCATGACACACACAGCTAGGGTTCGCTGACCATAACACACACAGCTAGGGTTCGCTGACCATAACACGCACAGCTAGGGTTCGCTGACCATGACACACACAGCTAAGGTTCGCTGACCATAACACACACATAGAGGGTTCGCTGACCATAACACACACAGCTAGGGTTCGCTGACCATAACACACACAGCTAGGGTTCGCTGACCATGATACACAAAGCTAGGGTTCGCTGACCATGACACACACAGCTAGGGTTCTCTGACCATGACACACACAGCTAGGGTTCTCTGACCATGACACACACAGCTAGGGTTCTCTGACTATAACACACACAGCTAGGGTTCGCTGACCATGACACACACAGCTAGGGTTCGCTGACCATAACACACACAGCTAGGGTTCGCTGACCATAACACGCACAGCTAGGGTTCGCTGACCATAACACACACAGCTAGGGTTCGCTGACCATAACACACACAGCTAGGGTTCGCTGGCTGCTGTCAGTCCTTGATCGTGCTGCGTCTTCGACCCCGGAAGTTCATCAGAGTAAATTATCATATGATTGCATTTCCTGCCTGTAGATGTACTCAGCGCAAGGTGTGGTCTCGGCCATAATTTCCAATGCCCTCATTCTGCAACCTATCTCTTCTGGTGACACTGATGACACTAAAACTCCGCATTTCGCACTTAGAAATTTGACTCCCACGAGCCTTGGTAAAGTATGACTAAATTTGGCACTGGCATCATAGGACCGGTATAAAAACATTTTTTGTAAGCTTGTATTTATCTTGCTTTGATCGTTATCCGCTTGCGAGGATATTTATTTTTTCAAATTTAACTAATGTCTCCGTAACTAAGAGAGACGCAATTGTGTACACAGCCTCTACTAGTGCTACATGTTGCTAAATATTTAAAAACTACTCGTAACATCGCAAATAGATCAATTCATCAATGACACAAAACCCTTTTTTTTAAATTGGTTATCTCTAGTCCGACAACAAAAAATATGTAAATATTAATATAGACAAAAACTTGTACATAAATTATTTTATTTTTTTTAAATGTATTATCAAGAGCAGCAAAAATGGCCCCATAACTGGCGGATGGTCTACATTGCTCTTCTGTTTTAGTTCATTATAGATGCCGCCAGACAATGAATTTTCTGGGAATTTAGACTAGTCGACGACTTTACTTCTGTTCACGGAAACGTGTTGTTGTTTTTCATTTGGACTGGTTAATTCGTTCGTTTTGTGTGTTTTCTTCCGTTCAATTATCCTGGAATGGACATCGGCTTAGCACGATTAAACATGTGCCATATTTCACGGCTTAGATCTGACAGCTAAACCTCACAAGATTGACGCGCTTCGCCCTAATACAACTATAATAAACTGCTACCTGGAAGGAGATGGGCTCCGTCAGGTGTGTTGCTGCCAAAGATACACCGTTGATGTATGTCAGGAGCAGGTACTACAAACTGCAATAACGGGGCCTCAACGAACTTCTAGGTTACAGGACTGATGATCATCATGTTCATTGTCAACTGTCTGTTTATCATCAAGTGGGCGTTAGGATGCGTAGTTCGTTGCAAAAACGTATCAAACAACTTGTCAAAGAATATGTTCAAACACGCATGAAACAACTTGTCAAAGAAGATATTCAAACACGCATGAAACAACTTGTCAAAGAAGATGTTCAAACACGCATGAAACAACTTGTCAAAGAAGATATTCAAACACGCATGAAACAACTTGTCAAAGAATATTTTCAAACACACATGAAACAACTTGTCAAAGAATATGCTCAAACACGCAGGAAACAACTTGTCAAAGAATATGTTCAAACACGCATGAAACAACTTGTCAAAGAATATACTCAAACACGCAGGAAACAACTTGTCAAAGAAGATATTCAAACACGCATGAAACAACTTGTCAAAGAATATGCTCAAACACGCAGGAAACAACTTGTCAAAGAATATGTTCAAACACGCATGAAACAACTTGTCAAAGAATATGCTCAAACACGCAGGAAACAACTTGTCAAAGAACGTGTACAAACACGTATCAAAGAACTTGTCAAACAACTTGTCCAAGCACGTGTCAAACAACTTGTCAAAGAACTTGTACAAACACATGTAAAACAACTTGTCAACGAACTTGTACAAACACATGTAAAACAACTTGTCAAAGAACTTGTACAAACACATGTAAAACAACTTGTCAAAGAACTTGTACAAACACATGTAAAACATCTTCCCCAAACGATTATCAAACAACTTGTCCTATCGCAACCTTTACAACAGCTGGGCCAATGAATCTTCGAATTGCAAAAGATATCGCGATAGAAATAAACAAATAAACCGAGAAAAGAATTGTTCGAGAAATAAGTCGAGCAGACGGTTCCAGACATTGTACGTTTGGAAATCATGTGCTTCCTGTGGAATGAAACTGTTCCTATTGATTTATCTGTTGAGTTTGAGAAGACATGACATCTAGACAGAGACCAGGTCATCCATCTTCAAATGGAACGATAACCGAGCATTGTGTCATTATAACACTTTATCACGCTATTGTAACATGATTTTTCAATAAAAACATAGACAAATGAACATCAGTCCAGCCCGGGCACAAAAGACAAACAACAGTAGCCTACCAGAACGTTATCAGAGAAAAGGAGGAGCGTGTGGCCGAATGGTTTCGAGTCCTGCCTGTCGACAAGGAGGGCAGCGGTTCGAATCCCCAGTATGGCATATGTTGTTTTTCTGTTGGGGTAAAATAAACAAACATATTGAGCACACAACGTGACAACAGCAGTGGTCAAGCGGTCTGTCGTCCTCAGTCTTCAAAACCTCTCGACTACCCCAGCAATGGGAAAAATGTCGTATGACAGTTGTGTTTTAAAAAAAAATATGGGCAGGGACAATCGCAACTTGAACACATTGGATGGGGAGAAAGAACAAATAAGTAAAATATACTCATCATATATGTTAGTTAGAGTCAGGCAAGACATACTGGCCAAGACCCTCACCTCGGCTTCCTAGTAGTCCTCCCTGGAAACGGGCTGTTTTTATGACAGCCTGGATAACGAGGGGAGGGAAAGACGTGATCCCCATAGTAGTTAGTGACACGTCGATGAAACTAAACATAGCACAACCGCCTGGAGGTTCCCGGTCACCTTCATCCGCACGTTCGTGATGTGAGAAAAGCTACTGCAACCCGCCATTTAACGTCCTTATCAACCCGCACAAAAGAGTAACCTACTCATTGTGGGCATTCGCAAACAGCAATAACACATTGGATTGTTGCGAGGAGAAATGATTTCATTTAATAAAACAAATGACGACTATATCCAAGAAGTTTGTGTACTGCTCAATATATAGAGTTATTGCCCAAGGCAAGCGATGCTGACCACAACATCAGACGGTTTTCTCTTAATAATGTCATGTGCGCTGTATGAGGATTATAGTGAGGAAGCCTATGCGCTGGTCATCAATCTCATTCTCTTGTCCCGAGTCACCTTGGATCAGTGGCAAGATTATTGGTCGAGACGACTGGAGGTAATTCTTGATGTAGGTACTCTGGTCTTACCTCCCGTTAGACCAGTGGTCGCTTGAAACTTGCGGGATTCGATCGCCCACCGATTCCGTTCATCACCATGAGAGGCGAGTGCCTTAACCTCATGACTACAGCGACCCCATATATATATATATAAGAATCTCATTTCACATAAAATGGTCGTCTTCCAAAACGTGTAATAAAGCAAGTCAAATCATTGGGCAGATGTCCTTGAAATTACAGTGTAAGTACGTGACAATGGATACAAAAAGATCGCTATATAACATAAAATGCCTGTCCACATTGCGATGTCAGAGTCAGAATTGGATATTAACAAGCAACGGTAGAAGACACTTCGTAATAACATATATGATATGCCTCCACAGGATACTTGGAGTAACAAGAATGCATAGAATCAGAAACAAAGACATGAGGAAACAAGAAGGTACAACACCAGTGACATGGTTCGGCCACACGACGCGACAAACACCAGATAGTATCCCTCAGAAAGCAATGCTATGCATATACTTTGGGCACAATTCCAAGGGCCGAATAAATAATAGATGAACAGGAGAAATAACAGAAGCAGTTTGTTTTGCTGTTATTGTTTTTTGTTATTTGTTTTTTGCATTCGCCTTATTTCTTTATTCCCCAAGGTAGTGTCCGTTGCACTGCTGTTTTTTTATTTCTGCCCATGTCAGCCCAGTGCATCCGACTTCGGCATGCATTCTATATAATGGTCTGCTTCCTCCGGCATTTTCTAAGGGATTGCGTCCCCGAGGTAACGCTGGTGCTGTGATTGGGATCGAAACCAGCAATCTTCGGGCTGTGAGCCTTGTCACTTAACCACTAGCCCAGGCCGTCCGCTTAACAGAAACAGTGAAGCTACCAATTTACGAAGCACATACAAGGGTCCGGTCAAGAAACCTCTTCATACCCTAACGCTGAAATTCACAAATACACACAAGGGTCCGGTCAAGAAACCGCTTCATAATCTAACGCTGAAAGGGGCAAGGAAGACAAAAACATGGCAGGAAATAAGAAAAAAGAAGGTTACCATCAACAATTAGCAATGAGAAGGCGAAAACTAGACCTAAAGTTATCCTAGAGAAATAGACATTTCAGAACGTCACGAGTATTAAATATCTCGGCTCAACTATAGACGAATAGCCAAATAGAAATACGAAGCAGAATAGAAGTTGCATAGTTTAATTAAATATAAAAAATAAAAACAGTGCACTAACAAAATGACAAAAATAAAAATTCTGAGCACTTGCATCTTCGCAGTGGCAATATACAGAGCCGGGGCATTGCTAACCCAACAAAACCCGCAGGAGATGATGAGGATGATGATGATGATGATGATGATGATGATGATGATGACTTTAACTGCGAGCTGGCAGCTCTTGACAGCCCAATGCTTTCCGAAAAAGCCCACGTACTCCACGAAGGCCGAGGCAACGTCCAATCTTGTACAAAAGTGTGTTGTTTTAGAGGGGGGTTTATGGACGCATCTTTCGCAGTCCCGTGTGTCGGTGTCCCATGGTCATCCCGTTCTTCCAGAGACATGTCATCTTCGTCTAATTCAGCATGTCGGTGTCCCAGGGTCGTCCCGTTCTTCCAGAGACATGTCATCTTCATCTGATTCAGCATGTCCGTGTCCCATTGTCGTCCCGTTCTTCCAGAGACATGTCATCTTCATCTGATTCAGCATGTCGGTGTCCCAGGGTCGTCCCGTTCTTCCAGAGACATGTCATCTTCATCTGATTCAGCATGTCGGTGTCCCAGGGTCGTTCCGTTCTTCCAGAGACATGTCATCTTCATCTGATTCAGCATGTCGGTGTCCCAGGGTCGTCCCGTTCTTCCAGAGACATGTCATCTTCATCTGATTCAGCTATCTCATCATCCTTCCTTTAGTTTTGCCAGCCCATCTGTAGTGAGGGTATGTGTGGCATTCCCCGCCACCTGGAAGGTCGTCACGTCCTGCCAGCCCATCTGTAGTGAGGGTATGTGTGGCATTCCCCGCCACCTGGAAGATCGTCACGTCCTGCCAGCCCATCTGTAGTGAGGGTATGTGTGGCTTTCCCCGCCACCTGGAAGGTCGTCACGTCCTGCCAGCCCATCTGTAGTGAGGGTATGTGTGGCATTCCCCGCCACCTGGAAGATCGTCACAAATTGGCAGAATTGTGATCGATGTCCACAGATTTCCATCCATTCGTCATCCATGGGAATAAATGATAGAGTACAAAAAGTGAAAAGCGAGACAAAATTGCATTTGACCCTTCCTGCGGACGAATATTGAATCATTGGAGTTAAAAGCTACAGTCGGCTGCTCAAATCTGATTGATATATCAAAAGTAAAACGCAGAAATCCGACAGGAGTTTAAATGGAACAAACATGGCTAGTAAACAACATTACGTCTAAGAAATTAACATATTTTTGACATCAAACGCCACAAATGCCTTGCAAGAACGATCCTAGTGGTATAGCGCCTGGTAAAAAGAACCAGAGACAGACCGAGATAAGATGGATAGTGGACATTATCGAGACTCATAGGTTGACAGTGGCATACGCGGGAGATCTGAATGGACATCGAGTGTTTGAGAGATCGGTTGTCAGGAGATGGAACCTCTGCAACTGCTATGTTACTATAATGATGATGTCATGATGATTCTAATATACATATATACTGAGTGGTCTCGGGGTAAGTCCTCGGCTTAGGGTGCTGAAGTAGCGGGTTCAAATCACGGTGGAGACCGGGAATTTTTGACTTGAACTTTCTGGTATTTTCCCGAATCTCTGTGTAGTAGAGATCGATCGCCCGTGAGCAGTGTCTCATACGTTAAAAATCCCTCTGGAGTTGGCAATCGATAAAAAGTAAGCTTAGCGGCCGCTGCCTGGACAAAATTCAAAATCATGTTAAAAAATCTATCCAATCTATTACAGGATCCTCGCCGGTGCTTCGGAGTTCGTGCATTGTGCTCAGATTCTCCAATACATACGACAAAGAACAGAGCACTTATCGGTTAAACCGTGTGCAAAGATGTTGAATATTCAACTAAACTAAACTAAACAAAATTAAACCATACTATATATTATATATATATGTATTTCGACGTTCGGTAGATAATACATTTAATAAGATTATACACGTTGCCATTACAACATCAAAGGGCGGCTGCATGTCTTTTGCGTTTTTCTGGTTATACAATTTGACACGTTTTTAGTTTGTTTTTTAATCTATCTAAGGATCATCTCAATAATAGCGTTGTCATTCATTGCAATGGTTTGTCATCAGCGCATTCATCCACATGAGACATTGACACCGTTCAATCTTACACAATGGTTTGTCATCAGCGCGTTCATCCACATGAGACATTGACACCGTTCAATCTTACAAAATGGTTTGTCATCAGCGCGTTCATCCACATGAGACATTGACACCGTTCAATCTTACAAAATGGTTTGTCATCAGCGCGTTCATCCACATGAGACATTGACACCGTTCAATCTTACAAAATGGTTTGTCATCAGCGCGTTCATCCACATGAGACATTGACACCGTTCAATCTTACAAAATGGTTTCTCATCAGCGCGTTCATCCACATGAGACATTGACACCGTTCAATCTTACAAAATGGTTTGTCATCAGCGCGTTCATCCACATGAGACATTGACACCGTTCAATCTTACAAAATGGTTTCTCATCAGCGCGTTCATCCACATGAGACATTGACACCGTTCAATCTTACAAAATGGTTTGTCATCAGCGCGTTCATCCACATGAGACATTGACACCGTTCAATCTTACAAAATGGTTTGTCATCAGCGCGTTCATCCACATGAGACATTGACACCGTTCAATCTTACAAAATGGTTTGTCATCAGCGCGTTCATCCACATGAGACATTGACACCGTTCAATCTTACAAAATGGTTTCTCATCAGCGCGTTCATCCACATGAGACATTGACACCGTTCAATCTTACAAAATGGTTTGTCATCAGCGCGTTCATCCACATGAGACATTGACACCGTTCAATCTTACAAAATGGTTTCTCATCAGCGCGTTCATCCACATGAGACATTGACACCGTTCAATCTTAAAAAATGGTTTGTCATCAGCGCGTTCATCCACATGAGACATTGACACCGTTCAATCTTACAAAATGGTTTCTCATCAGCGCGTTCATCCACATGAGACATTGACACCGTTCAATCTTACAAAATGGTTTGTCATCAGCGCGTTCATCCACATGAGACATTGACACCGTTCAATCTTACAAAATGGTTTCTCATCAGCGCGTTCATCCACATGAGACATTGACACCGTTCAATCTTACAAAATGGTTTGTCATCAGCGCGTTCATCCACATGAGACATTGACACCGTTCAATCTTACAAAGTATCGTATGTCCTTGTCATCGACAATCTACGCCAATGTGCTTGGTGGGCAAAGAAGAGTGGGCTGGCAAAGTAGAGTGGGCTGGCAAAGTGAAGTGGGCTGGCAAAGTGAAGTGGGCTGGCAAAGTGAAGTGGGCTGGCAAAGTGAAGTGGGCTGGCAAAGAAGAGTGGGCTGGCAGAGAAGAGTGGGCTGGCAAAGTGGAGTGGGCTGGCAAAGCGGAGTGGGCTGGCAAAGTGAAGTGTGTGAAACAAGAATATGAAGAGGGATGGCGGGGGGGGGGGGGGAGAGGTGAAACATAAGGAGCGGGTGGTACAGGAGGAGTGGGTGAAACAGGAGGAGTGGGTGAGGAGGAGTGGGTGAAACAGGAGGAGTGGGTGAAACTGGCGGAATGGGTGAAATTGGCGGAATGGGTGAACAGGAGGAAAGGGTGAAACATGGGGAGTGGGTGAAACAGGAGGAGTGGGTGAAACATGAAAGGTGAGTAAAACAGGAGGAGTGGGTGAAACATGAGGAGTGGGTGAAACATGAGGAGTGGGTGAAACATGAGGGGTGAGTAAAACAGTGCATGCATCTAAGTTCACTTCATTGGAGATCATTTTCACATTATGGTGACGTGACTCTTAGCACTGTTGTCATAGTTCTGGTTCTGGAGGGAAAACTTCTCAAATCGCTCTCGTATATAAATGTATGTTGTTGCTGTTGCTTTTGCTGCTATTGATTTTGCTGCTGTTAATTTTGATGTTTTTGTCTTTGCTGTTTTTGTTTTCGCTACTTTTGTTTTTGCTGCTCATGTTTTTGCTGTTGTTGTTTTAGTTATTGTTTGTGTTGCTGTTGTTTTTGCTGATGTTGATTTTGATGTTTTTGTTTTTGCAGTTTTTGATTTTGCTGTTTTTGTTCTTGCTGCTGTTACTTTTGTTGCTTTTGTCTTTGATGTTGTTGTATTTGTTGTTAATCCGTTGCTGTTGTTTTTTTTGTTTGTTTTTTTTTTTTTGGGGGGGGGGGGGGGGGGGGGGGGGGAGGGTTTTTGTGTTGTTGTTTTTGTCGTGTTTGTTTTTGCTGTGATTATTACCGCTGTTGATTTAATTGCTTCTACTTTGCTGTTAAATTTGCTGTATTTTTTGCTGTGTTTATTTTTCACTGCTGCTGTTTTTGCTGTTGTTGTTTTTCCTGGTATTATGTTTTTCCTGTATTTATTTTTACTGCTGTTATTTATGCTGTTTTTGTGTTTTTATTGTTGTTGTTTTTGCTGCTTTTTATTTTGCTGTTTTTGTTTTTCACAACTGTTGTTTTTGCTTCTGTTGTATTTGATGCGCATGTTTTTACTACTGTTGTTTTTTGCTGCTGTTCATTTGCTGTTGTTTTGTTTTTGCTGCTGTTCATTTGCTGTTATTTTATCTACTGTTGTTTTTGCTGTTGTTGTTTTTACTACTGTTGTTTGTACTACTGTTTTTTTTGCTGTTGTTTTACTACTGTTGTTTTTGCTGTTGTTGTTTTGTTTCTGTTAATGCCACTATAACACTCGTGCTTGAAGTAGCTACTTTCTAAGTAGGCGGGTCACAGTTGCTCCTTGTCATCCCAATATGTAGATGAGATCCTCCGGACGGTAGTGCAACGTAAGACTCCTCAGTAAGCTCACGGCTGTAGATATCACAGTTCTGATCCCAACCTTGTTATTCACACTGATCCAAAACAGGCTTTTTCTGGGACGAACTACCTGGAAGGAAGGCATGGGTCTGGATCAGTTTATTTTGCTCAATAAGATATTAGCATTCGATATCCATATATACATATACAAAGAACCAACTCATCACAACATACATTTTCCCAATCGTGACATATGGTTGTAAGACACGGACATTAAGAAAATCAATTTCTAAAAAGATCACAACTTTTCAAATGAAGTGGTGTAGAAGGATGTTAAAACATCAGAGACAGAAAAAAAAATAATTTTGCAATCTCTACATTTTACAGAAAATTATTTCTAATACAATATCGCGAGGAACAAAACGCGTAGATATTTCGGTCACGTGAGAAAACGGTCTCGAGGGAGTGATAATGGAGGGCATGGAAGGAGGAACAGAGGTCGACCAGGATGAAGTTGGCATCAGGACATAATGCCTTTGTATTACGGAGGTCGACTCGCAATAAACGGAAATGCAAACAGAACTGCCTGGCTGAGACTAACGTTGTGGAAAGAATGTGTGGCATGATGATTACGTTATATGTACATATATGTATGCTGGGGACCCAGTGGCCTCTCGGTGAGGTGTTCGCCTAGGAGGCTAGAGGTCACAGGTATAAATCACGGTGGAGAAACGAATGAATTTTTTTTTTCCTGTGAATAAGTCGGTAAAAATATCCTCTGATCTCCGAGTAGTGAGATCAGACACCTGTATTCAGTTTCGCGCACATTAAAAGTCCATTGGCAGTTTCTTCTTCTTCTTCTTCGTACGCAGTCAGACAGTAACCATTATTTTTTCGAAAAAAGTGGCGGTCATCCTGAGGCTGTCGACACTGCCATAGAGCTTGTCTTGCAATTCCACTGGTGATGGCCACATCTGCTCTCTCTGATCCTCGTATGTCGGGCAGTTCTGCAGCAAATGTTCAGCGGTCATTTTAACGGTACCGCACGGGCATTCGTCGGTACCACCTATCTTCAATTTGTTGAATAGGTTGTACCTCAGTCTATTGTGGCCAGTGCGAAGTCTGAAGACCACGACCTGCTCTTTTCTGTTCAACTGGTAATAGGCATCGTTTTTGGTGTAGCCAGTATGTTCGGTTTCCCATTTGGTCATGTATCTGGCTTTGATAAGCCGTTTTGACTCTTCGTACGTCATACTAGTATCTGTTTGTGGTAGTCTTGCACCTTCTTTTGCCAGTCTGTCTGCCTCCTCGTTGCCTTGGATGTTGCAGTGTGATGGGACCCACTGTACCACTACCCTTTTTGGTGCGGACTGCTGGCACAGTTTGCAGAGTGCTGCTCTTAAGTCTTTAAGCTCAGTGTTTTTCTGGCTTTTTAGCGCTGTGACTCCGGCGAGAGCATCTGTAAGCAGAACTATATGGCTTTCATTTTCTTTGTGTGTCACCATTTCTTCCACTGCCGCCCTCAGTGCCTCTGCCTCCGCTCTGAAATTGATTGTGTACTTACCAGTAGCGAATGACAGTGTTATTTTTCTGCCATTTGGTAGGTTCAGGAATGCCCCTGCCCCTCCGTTCTGTGTAGTGTTTGTTACAGAACCGTCGGTGTATGCATGGGTCCAGTCCATGCTTGGGTAGTTTTTCGATATAAAGCTTAGGGTAGTATCTCTCCTTTCTTTTTCAGTCTGACAGTTTTTGTTTCCAATACCTGGTACATTTTCTACCACCTCTGGAAATATATCCTGCCTCCAGGTAGGTTTTCGTACAGTAGTGATGGGTTTTGGTGTTGTTAGTGCGTTTATGGGATCTTCGTGCATCTTTGCTTTGGCTATTTCTGCAAAGTTTCTCCGCTTTAGTTTCCCATTTCCCAAATTGTTTAGTCTCTGGTGCATTGGATGGTCAGTCAGTCTTCGGAGTTTCTCTGACTGCAGCTGGGCTCTGCAATCTCTTCTATCGGTCATGGATTGCAGTTTTGTAATCTTTTCAAGTTCTGCAATTGGCGTTGACTTCATGCCTCCTGTTATAACTCCCATGGCTTGGTTTTGAAGTTTACTAACTTTATCGAAGTATGCCTTTGCTGCTGTTGTCCATGCCGCAATGCCATACTCGAGAACTGGTCTCACTCTTCCAGTGTACAGTTTCTTTAGTATGCTTTCGTCTGCTCCCCAGCTTGTGCCAGCAAGTTTCCTCATGATTGTCATTCTTTCTCTGGCTTTCATTCGGTTTCTCTCGATCTGACTTTTCCATGTCACGCGCAGATCAAATGTGACTCCCAGATAGTTTGGGTTGTCGTTTGGCTGCAGGAATTTGCCATTTAAACTTAATTTTCTATTTTGGGGTTTGATTGAAAGCGAGAATATTGTGCATGTGGTTTTCTCCTCGTTTATTTTGACCAGCCATGAGTTCGCCCACTCTTCCAGCGATGTTAGGGCCAGCTGCATCCGATTTTTTGCTATGGTGAGATTCTTTTCAGAGGTTCACATAGCCAGATATTCTGTAAACATTGAGCTATGGACTCTTCTTGGTATATTCTCTGTAATGTCGTTTATATACACCAGGAAGAGTGTGGGTGACAGTACTCCCCCTTGGGGTACTCCCTGCTCGCGTGTCACCTTTTTGCTCATCTGCCCTTGTACTTGGACTCTGGCCGTTCTGTTTTTGAGGTAGTGGTTGATCCACTTGTACATTTTCCCACAAACATCACTTCTTCTTAGCTTGACTCTAAGTCCATCTTTCCAGACTTTGTCAAATGCCTTATCCAGGTCCACCCAAACAGCTACTGTGTGTTTCTGTGCCTGGTAGGCATCTTCTATTTCCTGGGCTATGAGGATGACCTGGTCCTCAGTGGATCTGTGCTGTTTAAAGCCGGCTTGCTGTGGAATTAGTATTCGTTTTTCTTCCAGATGCCACATCAGTCTGGTGTTTATCATACGTTCCATCAGTTTGCCGACACAGCTCAGTAGGCTGATAGACCTGTATCCATTTGGATCTGTTTTGTCCTTTCCTTTTTTTGGTACTGGTACAAGTACTGCGTCTTTCCATGCCTGGGGTACAATACCCCTTTTCCAGCTTTGGTTCAGGACCGATAGCAGTTTCCTCTTCGCTGTTTGGGCCCAGCCCCATCAGCATTTCGTTTGTTATCCCATCTTTTCCGGGAGATTTCCTTTTCTTTAATGTTCTCATGGCCTCTTCCATTTCACTCATTGTTAATTTGGCCATCATATGCTCTGCAGGTACCGTATTGATGTTGTCGTGCCCCTTTTGCTCTTCACTAATGTCTGTATGCCTATCTGCAGGGACCTCGATGTGGTTTGCTTTGGCATAGTGATCGACAAAAGCGTTTGCAGCTTTTTTACCAGTGAGCAAGTTTTCGCCCTGCTTGATGGTAATTTGTTTGTTTGACGGGGTTTCGTCATTCATGGCTCTGACTAGCTTCCATAGCTTGTTCCCTTCTTTGTCCAGGTTTAGGCTTTCCGTTTTGTTTTTCCAGCTCTCTCTTGCTGTTTGCTTGAGAGTATATTTGTATTTCGCCGTGGCGGCTTTGAGGGCGATGTTTGCCTCCATAGATTGTTCTTGCTCTGCCATGTTCCTAGCATTTGTTACTGCATCTTCCGCTTTCTGCAACTCATCATTCCAATAGGGCATATAGTTTTTCCTAACCCCTCTTGGGATTGTTTCTTGGGATGGTTGCCTTGCTTAGGCTTTCCACCATGGGCTTCATTTTCTTGTTTCGTGTGTTGATGGTTTCACACAGCTCATCTGTCAGGATTGCAAATCTGTCCCAGTAAGCTCGTTTGTAATTCCAACGTGGGAGCGGTTTTGTTTCCTGTGGGCCTACTTCCATATCAATGTCTAGCGTGATCGGCCTGTGGTCGCTACCTGCCAGTTGGTTTAGCACCTGGCGGTCTATTTTATGGTGTATGTCCTGTGTGGAGAAGGCCAAATCTGGAGTTGAGGTGGTACGCCATGTTCTAAAATAGAAACTAGGGCTATCCTCCGGCCTATTGATTAGGGAGAGATTTGTATCTATCTCCCAATCTTCCACTTCGTCACCTCTGCTGTCTGTGTCAGAGTATCCCCATCTCTCTGAGTGGCTGTTGAAATCTCCAACTACTATGCAGTTGGAGTCTTTGACTTCCATACTCGACAGCGATAGGTCTTCATTTGGTGGTCCGTACAGATTGAAAATGCGGAGCTTCGTGTCTTGAGCCATTATGTCAACTCCTTCAATTTCTGCTTGTCCGGTGTGACTGACAGGTACCGCGCTACTCGGTATGCAATTTCTGGTCAGTATCAGGACCCCTCCTTTGTGACCTTCTCTATCGAGACGGAAGGTCTGGTATCCTCTGATTGAGAATTTATGATTATTGTTGAGGTGCGTTTCCTGGATACATGCCACGTCAATCTTACTTTCATGCAGGTGATGTGTTAGGGAAAGTTTTTTGTTAATGACTCCCTGTGCATTCCACTGTAGTATTTTGAGGGTCTTGAGTTTTTGGTCAATGGAAATTGCCCCATAGCCATGTGCCTTGACTCCACAAGATATGGGTGGGTGACCACCAGTAGTCAAGGGTGGGCCTCTTCGAGGCGTGAGGCCCGGCACTCTCGCTGCCTGGCGGGATTCCGCAGGATGAGCGCCATACGTTTTTCTGATTGGTTGTACTGTCATGATACTGCGATTTACGTTGCACTGTTTTGTTAGGCTTGTGGCCCCGTGCATCCGATTTCAACAGGCGTTTCTGTAGGGATGCCCTCCTTAGCCTTTGGCTGTCCCCAGCTTATCTGCAAGGCAGCTGTTGTTTGTGATCAGAGTTGTCTCTAATATGGAAGTTGTCCTACAAGACTGACGAGTCTTCACTACTCGTGTCTATAGGATGCGGTAATGATATATGAGGTGATATATGATATGGACTATGTACTGGTTTGTACTAACCCAGAAGAGAGGCAGTCCAGTGTGTCTGTATCCCAGGATCGTCACGTCCTGCCAGAAACGTATCATGTGCATGTGGGCGGGGTACCTCTTTGCTCCCTTTATTTTCTCGGCACATCTTCAGTGATGGTACGCCTAGCATTCCCCGCCACCTGGGAGGTTGACACATTAGGGCAGATGTGCAATGTCCGCTAGTCTGCATCTCTTCTGCGTCCATTGGTATGGCTGATAGCGTACAGAGGTAGAGATCGAGGCAGGAGTGCATTTAACCAGGGGACAAGCCTGGTAATGTCACGGAGATGTTGTTCGCCTAGTGTGCGGACAGATCTCATGGTCATTGGTTGAGTCTCGACAGTTCACAGTGAGGTGGCTGCTCTACTGTTTTCGACACCCCGACCAGGAACTAAGTCTTTTGTTGGTGGTTTCGCACTCCATCGCTGTATAAGGTGAATATCAAGCAGCTGTCCGCCTGCTTTGATCGGCGGACGCAGAGTCCTCTTTCTGCGGCTCTACCGGATAGGGCTGGGGCGCGAGCCCCAGGTCCCGAACATGTAGAAGCCTCCCATTGCAGTGGTGCTGAGATTTTGGGCGGGATTCCGGCTTACAGGGGTTCGGCCGTAATCCTTCACATGGTAGCCTCGCGCTATTGGCTTATTAGCCTGGTACGTGAACCAAAGTGTCTGCGGCTCCTCTCGAATTGAGCTGGATTTCCGTAGCAACGCCCTGTCATTAGTAGGGTAAAACTGACCTGTCTTCAGATGGTCTATTTCCAGCACCCGTTCACTATTTGACCAGACAAATTAATTGAGGGCTTTTGTTTGTCAATGACCAGGTATTTGAAATCTGCGGTTTCTGCGGGGTTAAACACGATTTCCGTAGCGTTCTTTCATTAGAATGTTAAAGAGCTAACTTGTCTTCCGTGAGTCTAATACCAGCACACGTTCATTATTAGACCCAACGGAAGTGCTCTCGATTTGTCAGTCGTTCTACAGTATTGGCGTGTTCAGTCAAATTAAGCCGCAGGTTCCACTCCTGGTGGTGCCCTTCCTTCAATTCCTTTAGCGAACACTAGATGCGAGACAATCAAGTTACCGAGAGGATAGCCCCAGATTTTCGAGGGTCTAATTCCAGCACCCGTTCCATATTAGACCCCACGAATGTGCTCTCGGCCTGTCAATCATGTCAGTGTTTGGCCGTGTTGAGTCAAATCATTGGCAGTTTGAAAAGGAAAAGAGTAGAATTAACGGCTGCTGCCGGGGCAAAATTCAAGTTTAAAATCTACTCAAATTATTCAAGAGATACTTATCTCACAAAGAATGTGTCGCAAAAAGGGAACTGTGTTGCTATAACATCATATATTGGTTATGTGGTTAACGGGGCGGCATAGAGGGCGCCTGACAGGCTGCATGTGCACCTTGCTCTAATTTACGATTCTACCAATCACCAGATACCCAAAATAGACAATCGAATATTCCAGGTGCTACAAACCTAACTGTTGGTAACAGATAGAGGGATTCACCTGGCAAGTATCCAGCAAATTTCCGCCAGCCAAAAAATAATTTGAAACAAAGGAGGTCACACCTCCCCACGACGTGAACTAAAGATATATATATATATATATATGTATATACCACAGCCATGCTAGGTTTGAACGAAAGTTTGTTATCCATTGGACCGCTATAGTATAGGAGAGAGGATGTGTCGATAAAGGAAGTGACGTTTTTTTTTTTTTTTTTTAAACTTCTTGAATGCTGTCGTCACTCTCGAGACTAGGACCTTTATTTTTTGGAAGATGGATCATCCCGCCACTTCCATCGTAACGCAGGAGCACATCCTGCAAAAAATGAGCTCAATTGAAGGATTGAGCGAAGAGGTAGCATTGAAAATCCTTTTCGTTGAGATGACGTCACGCCATTAGGCTATTTCTTATGCGGGATGCCTTAAAAATAATGTGTATCGCTCGTAACTGGCAATAATCGATGACCCGAAAGCGGCCATTGACAGAGAACGCGTCCATATCCTTAATGACCAGTTTCATGAGACTGTCATCAGCGTCTGGGCCAGAAAAGCTGCCAGTGTGGACAGAGATAGTAGGCCAAAATAATAACTGAAATACAATCTTGATTTCCTTAATTTAAACAGTAATAGTTACATATTCGAAGTTTGGGTAGGGTGGGTGGGTGTGTGTGTGTACGGGTGGGTTGGCGGGCGGGCATGTATGTGTGTGTGTATGTATGCATGCATAAATCAATGAATATATGTATGTATCAATGTATGTATGTATGAGTTACCTCCAGTCGTCTCGACCAATAGTCTTGCCACTGATCCAAGGTAACTCAGGACAAAAGAGTGAAATTGATGACCAGCGCATTTATCCCTCGTATAATCATACAGCGCACATCACATTATTAACTCAAAACCGTCTGATGTTGTGACTATCAATGCTTGCAATTGGCATTTACTTAACTATCTATGTATATATGTATATATGTTTGTTTGCAAATATGTACATATGTCTGATGTAAACAGCACATACCAAGTCTGATGTAAACAGCACATACCAAGTCTGATGTAAACAGCACATACCAAGTCTGATGTAAACAACACATACCAAGTCTGATGTAAACAGCACATACCAAGTCTGATGTAAACAGCACATACCAAGTCTGATGTAAACAACACATACCAAGTCTGATGTAAACAGCACATACCAAGTCTGATGTAAACAGCACATACCAAGTCTGATGTAAACAACACATACCAAGTCTGATGTAAACAGCACATACCAAGTCTGATGTAAACAGCACATACCAAGTCTGATGTAAACAACACATACCAAGTCTGATGTAAACAGCACATACCAAGTCTGATGTAAACAACACATACCAAGTCTGATGTAAACAGCACATACAAAGTCTGATGTAAACAGCACATACCAAGTCTGATGTAAACAGCACATACCAAGTCTGATGTAAACAGCACATACCAAGTCTGATGTAAACAGCACATACCAAGTCTGATGTAAACAACACATACCAAGTCTGATGTAAACAACACATACCAAGTCTGATGTAAACAGCACATACCAAGTCTGATATAAACAGCACATACCAAGTCTGATGTAAACAGCACATACCAAGTCTGATGTAAACAGCACATACCAAGTCTGATGTAAACAGCACATACAAAGTCAGATGTAAACAGCACATACCAAGTCTGATGTAAACAACACATACCAAGTCTGATGTAAACAACACATACCAAGTCTGATGTAAACAGCACATACCAAGTCTGATGTAAACAGCACATACCAAGTCTGATGTAAACAGCACATACCAAGTCTGATGTAAACAGCACATACCAAGTCTGATGTAAACAGCACATACAAAGTCTGATGTAAACAGCACATACCAAGTCTGATGTAAACAGCACATACCAAGTCTGATGTAAACAGCACATACCAAGTCTGATGTAAACAACACATACCAAGTCTGATGTAAACAGCACATACAAAGTCTGATGTAAACAGCACATACCAAGTCTGATGTAAACAGCACATACCAAGTCTGATGTAAACAGCACATACCAAGTCTGATGTAAACAGCACATACCAAGTCTGATGTAAACAACACATACCAAGTCTGATGTAAACAACACATACCAAGTCTGATGTAAACAGCACATACCAAGTCTGATGTAAACAGCACATACCAAGTCTGATGTAAACAGCACATACCAAGTCTGATGTAAACAGCACATACCAAGTCTGATGTAAACAGCACATACAAAGTCAGATGTAAACAGCACATACCAAGTCTGATGTAAACAACACATACCAAGTCTGATGTAAACAACACATACCAAGTCTGATGTAAACAGCACATACCAAGTCTGATGTAAACAGCACATACCAAGTCTGATGTAAACAGCACATACCAAGTCTGATGTAAACAGCACATACCAAGTCTGATGTAAACAGCACATACCAAGTCTGATGTAAACAGCACATACCAAGTCTGATGTAAACAGCACATACCAACCGTTGTTTGCAAAATGTCATTATCCTCCTGCTCATATTTTTTTCTTCTGACCTTTGAAAACATGGCGGGTGTGATACGGAATCCGTAAAGAGTTGATCAGCGAACTGTGAATCGATTTCTAACTGCTGAAGTATGTCGACCATTTGACATTCATCGCAAAATGCAGACAATGTATGGGGATAAAAGTGTGTCGAAGACAACAGGGAAGAACTGGACAACAATGTTTGAAAAAGGACGTGAGTTGACGAAAGATCTTGCGAGACCAGGTCAGGCGCATATTGTACATCATAACAATAACACTGAAAAGCACAAGCAAGACAAAATCAAAAATTGACACCTCGTGGGGTGGGGGATGTGAAGGGGTATTTGCGATTTGGGGGGGGGGGTGTTAGCGGGGGAAGAGGGTTGGTATCTAGCAAGATGGTTTTTTTATCGCACGGGTACCACTGAGTCGTTGCTATGCTCCAGTGTACGTCTTTCTTTCTGACTACCTGGCTAGCTCAGCGGTTTTTGGATTAGTTAACATGCTGTACGACATCCCTGATCTGTGACACGATGCGATATGTCACCGTTATGTAGGCTCATCTGGCTCTGTTTCTTAAGTGAAAGGCCTGTGTTGTCCTTAACTGGTTCTTCGCGGTTGTTGTCAACGACCCAGGTTTCACTTCCTTAACATAGCGAGGTATCACTGAGCCTAATATGGTTATGAGGAGAGCCACATTACCGCCTGGTCATGGGTTCATTCTCCAGTTGAGGCGGTAATGTTTTTTCAGACCGCAATGGCTCCCGGGTCGACCCAGCCTTAAATGGGTACCGGTTCAGTCCGGGAAGTAAAAGCGACGAGGGAGAGGAGATGGCTACCGCCCTCATATAGCCGAGCCTTTGAAATGTGAGATCGCTAACACCTTCCACCCCTCCGGCAGTAATGCTATGGGATACTTTACTTTACTTTTACTGTAATCCGCCACCGAAGAAAGTCGTCCAGAGTGCATAACTCAAGTACGAGGTCCATTATCGAACGCCGAAGAATTAGAATATGAAGAAGAAGAAGAAGAAGAAGAAGAAGAAAAAGAACAAGAAGAAGAAGAATGAGATAGAAAAAAAATTGAAGAACAAATGAAAAAGAGAAAAGAAGAGAAAAAGAGAAAGATCATAGAAAAAGAAGAATAGATAAAGGAAATTATAAAAAGATAAATATTTTTAAAATATTTTTTTTTTAAAGTACGAAAATAGAGAAATAAGAAGTAGATGAAGTAGTGTATATTATAGACCTATATTTTGCGATTTTGTTTTCCTTAATTAAGGGTTATATTAAGGAGTTCTCATGCATAGAGTTTGAAGTTAGAAAAACCGCATCCATAAAGTGAGAATTAAAGTCATATAAATTTTTGTCGGAATAAGCACTTCTTCAACTTCAGAAGATGAAGACATGAAAGTGTAGCTTAAGAAAAGCACTGCTCCTCATTTTCCAAATAACTGAAGCCCAGCGATTGCCGAGTATGGATTTCATAGAGACAGATTGTCCAACAAGGGTCGGATCGAAGCCAGCAGACAGAACGTCAAATGCGAAAGCCAAGCCTTGTAGTGCTGAAAACTGATGGAAAGAGAAGAGCGCTCACGTCTGTGTGCGTGCGCGCGCTCATGTGTGTGTGTGTGTGTGTGTTTTATTTCTCCGGCCTCAAATCGAAGATGGGATAGCCACTTGCAGCCCTTATGGAAAGACCGAGTATGGGAGATATATGATCAATGAGGGAGAAACAATGCTGGGATGGTCGGTCATCCTTAGGGTGGGCGGGCGGGCATTCTGGCTGCTTGTGTTAGAAAAAGATTTGGATATGTCTGCCAAGAAAGCAGTGTCGGATATTTGTTCTCCGGGTGCGCGGGGCCCTGTTTAAGGTTGATGCGCACAATTCTAAAATGATGCATATTGAGGTTTTGGTTTAATCATCCAAGTGTTTTAATCACCTGGGTATTATCACGTTCATTGAAAATAAATGTGACAAGTAGATTACAATAAAAATTATATATATATATATATAATATAACTATAGTTATAGATATATATTTAGTAGTTATACTGCTGTCTTGGAATGTAGTTGTTAGAGACCGTAGTATACTAAGCCACACCTTGAGTAAGGTAGGGTGTCCAGTTCCTTTCCTCGCTGTCTTTGACTTCTCTAGATGTGTGCCAGGTACCCATTTACAGCTTGTTTGACTAGACCGATCTGATAGCAGAATTCGTACTACGTTCCTGAATATTGTTTCCAATCTCCCGCTACCAATCCCCGAAAAGTGATTTGCATGTAGCAGGATGAAGTCCGAACGTAATGCGTCGTGTCGTAGTTTACAACTTGATTTGCGATATGTGCACCTTTCGGTCCGACACATCCGACTTCAGCAGGCATTTTTGAGTACCGGGTAAGCCATTCCTCTTTGATCCTTGCTACTTAGCCAGTCTGCTCTGCTGCACCCTGTTATCCAGTATCACCGCTTGGAGGTGTAGATGGGTCTTGGCAGCTCTAGACCGTTGGCCCTGATGCTAGCTGTCAGCTATGGGTCGCTGCCCACTGCAGCTCATGCGTCCATTTAAATAACAACTGTAGCAGAAGCGAGGATGCAGCACAGTGACTGAGTTAGCAGCAGCCAGGAACTCATAGCTTGCTACTTGCATAAATAATCAACGCACCAGAACTGACCAAGACCATATCCCGTCTCCTAGTGTCGGAACTGGAATCTGGCTGCGCTACTGTAGTCTAGCTAGGACAAAAGGAATCGCAGTGAGAAGGCAAAATTGGTAACCAAAAAAAAACAACCCAACTGGAATCGGATGTTCCAAGTCGAAAGGACCAGATATCATGGTCAAGATATAGACTGCGACACAACGTCACAATGTGCTTTTCAAAACGAAAGCCAAGAAGGAAGTAAACAACTGTAACCTACAAAACATGTGGCCGTTGTCATTTTCAGAACCTACTTACCTTGTGATTTTAACCCGTGATGAAATTTATTTGGTAGCTGATTACAGTGGCTCTTCTTCTCGACGCGTACTGAAGAAGGTGGGGATCTGAGCTATCCTGTCTACAGTGTAAATCAAGACTTCTCAATAGCTTCCCTGCTTTGGGGTCATCGTATCTAACCACGCCTCAATGAAAAGAAAACTGTAGGATTGCTTGTTTTCAGGAGAACAGTCTTGACGTGTGGTGACGACCGTTTCAGTATGTGTTGTCTGACTCTCACATTGGTCGTATCGACTAAACAGGAGTGTTCATGAGGCTAGCTATATTATCTTGTAAAACTATTTCTTTTCAAACCTCCACTGCTATTTGTCATTTGCTCTCATCGTGGCGAACATGTTAATGAGAAGCTTAGGTTAGGAATCACTTTTTTGAAGGAATCAATCATTCAATAGATCAACAGTTGAATGGTCCATGTGGAACAAAATCAACCAATCAATGCCCGTCGCTTATTTCAGGGCATATGTCATAGACAACCCTTCCCAGCAAGTTCGATTTTGAGCTGCCGTTTCGCCTTTCTCCAGTTAAGTCCAGGGACCGAAGTTCATTTTCACGGACTCTTTCCCGGCTGGTTGCTTAGTCTACCTGTCTTCCTCTTTCAATGTGTGTTTCATGTCAGGGCCTGTCTGGCCACATTCCGTGGTGCTTCCCGTAACGCGTGTCCAATCCAGCCTATGTTCTTCCTTTTCAAATGTTGCTTTACTGGCTATTGCTGACTCCATTCCGATAGGTCTTTATTCCTCACCGTGTCTTATCAACCATTATCCTCCTTGGACATTTATTGGCGAACGACTGGAGTGTCTTCTGTATTGTCTTTGCCGTTCTCCAAGTGAATTGAAATTGGAATGAAACAATCTTAATTTGATGTTAGTTTTTATTTCCATGGATTTCAAAATATGATTTTGTTACAAGAAAGATGTCCTTTCAATTGGTGAAGCATATGTGCCGGAGGTCGCGTGTTCGAATCTCGGTCGAGACTGGGTTTTTTTTTTACGTGGATCTTCTGGAAAAATTCACCTAATCTGTGGATAGTGAGATCGGGCTCCTGTGTTCAGTGTCGAGCACATTTAAAATCTCTTGGCAGCTAGAAATCGAAAAGAAAAGACTTAACGGCCGCTGCCTGGACAAAATTCAAATAAAAATATATCCAAGATATTTGTATCTTCCCCCAGACCTAGTAAGCCACATGGGGTTCTAAAATACCTTCTACATATAGCCGATACTTTTGGCTACCTGGCAACAGACATTGAACATGCCTGTTTGAATACCATGACTCAAGTATTCCTAGTATGTTTTCATCGTCTCGTATCCAAATACTTCTGTCCTGGGACATTCCGTCCAGCTTTGTCCATATTATCTCTGTTTCCTTTATACTGTAGTATGAATATTTTGTCATCTCCTTTTTCAATATGTGATTTCCACTGCCGCTGTTTTTCAAGCAGTGGGGAATCCAGAACAGAGAAAGTTTTGTAATGCTATCAACTGTCTTTCTTAGTGTATGTCCAATTCAACGCATGTACCTTTTTTCTCACGTTATGTTCCACTTCTGTATGTCTTAGTCTTGCAACACTTCCGTATTAGTGCTCTTAAAAACACTACCAGATTAACTAACCAGCTTTGCACTGGATTTAGATGTCCTCCACTTGCGTGAACTACAATTGAGGCATTCAGCCAAAAAGTGAACTAGCTCAGCATACAGTTTCTCTTGAGATAGCATTTATTGTCACGACTTGCTTGTTCTGACGTCACATATTCGGTAAGAGAGCGATGCAGCGAATTGAAAATAGGACGTCGGCGTGGAAATTTCATAGAGAATGAAATGAGTAAATTGCTTTCTTGTTGTTGTTGTTGTTCGTTGTTGTGGAATGTTCACAGTGAGTATGTTTACTCAATTGCGCGCCCTGAAAAGGTCGGAAAGCGGCCGATTGTAGAAGCTTTCCTCACATTCTGAGAATGAAAGTGAACTGCGGTTCTCTAGGCGGTTGTCCTATACTTGGTCTCATCTGCGCGACGCTCACTACTAGGGTGATCACGTAGAACCACATCTTGTTAGCTCAGACTGCCTTTGAAAACAACCACAGGAAACGGTACATGAAAGAGTGACAGTGATCTTAGTTAGTAAAGTGTGCCTGACCCAGATGCGACGCCCTGCTCAATATATTGTGACTGACCCTGACGCGATGTTCTTGTCAGTACATTGTGCCTCAGCCAGACGCGACGCCCTGCTCAATATATTGTGACTGACCCTGATGCGACGCCCTGCTCAATATATTGTGACTGACCCTGACGCGACGTTCTGGTCAGTATATTGTTCCTCACCCTGACGCGACGTTCTGGTCAGTATATTGTTCCTCATCCTGACGCGACGTTCTGGTCAGTATATTGTTCCTCACCCTGACGCGACGTTCTGGTCAGTATATTGTTCCTCACCCTGACGCATAGTCCTAGTCAGTATGTTGTGCATGGCCGAACTAATGTCTCAGCTCCCAATGTTTCTGAGGTGAAATGGCGTACTGGCGTGTTTTATGTGTGTTTTTGCATTCGATTATCAGTCAAAAATTGATAGATTAACAGATCAAGCTACTAGCGACTGTGTACAAGGCTTGAGCTCTGTCGGCTATGGGAAGTTGGTAAACATACGAGACATAGAAGTCCACGCAAATAAAGTTCAGTTTAATAAACGCCTAGTAAAGATGTCTGCCATTTGTTTTATCAACAGATAGCTGGGATTTAGTACGAAAATAAAATTAATAGAAAGGTTGATTTTTTATTTTTTGTTTTTTGTTTGTTTTGTGTTCGCTTTATTTTTCTAATCCCCAAGGCAGTGTGCGTTGCACTGTGTTTTTTGTTTTTGCCCCAGTCGGCATAGTGCATCCGACTTCAGCATGCATTTTATGTAAGGGTCTGTTCCCTCCTGCATTTTTAAAGGGTTTTCTTCCCCGGGGTAACGGCCGGTGCTGTGATGGGGATCGAACCCAGCACCTTCTGGTTGTGAGCCGTGTCACTTAACCACTAGCCAACGCCTTCCCCCTCCCCTGAAAGGTTGATTAATTATGCTACAGAAGTGTTACAGGGGCTTGGATGATAAAGAAGTGTTACAGGGTCTTGGATGATAAAGAAGTGTTACAGGGGCTTGGATGATAAAGAAGTGTTACAGGGGCTTTAATGATAAAGAAATGTTACAGGGGCTTGGATGATAAAGAAGTGTTACAGGGGCTTTAATGATAAAGAAGTGTTACAGGGGCTTGGATGATAAAGACGTGTTACAGGGGATTGGATGATAGACGTGTTACAGGGGCTTGGATGCTAAAGAAGTGTTAAAGGCGCTTGGATGATAAAGAAGTGTTACAGGGGCTTGGATGATAGACGTGTTACAGGGGCTTGGATGATAGACGTGTTACAGGGGCTTGGATGATAAAGATGTGTTACAGGGGCTTGGATGCTAAAGAAGTGTTACAGGGACTTGGATGATAGACGTGTTACAGGGGCGTGGATGCTAAAGAAGTGTTAAAGGCGCTTGGATGCTAAAGAAGTCTTACAGGGGCTTGGATACTAAAGAAGTGTTACAGGGGCTTGGATGCTAAAGAAGTGTTACAGGGGCTTGGATGCTAAAGAAGTGTTACAGGGGCTTGGATGCTAAAGAAGACTTACAGGGGGTTGGATGGAAAACGTGGTCGTTCTCTCAGATAGAACACGAATAATCCATGTGCATCTACATTCGATATCTGATATCCACAGAGGTTAACTTTAATTTACTGACTGTAGATGTTCCCAGTTGTCCTCCCAGCTGTTCTAAAACCCTTGACCAGAAGGAGATTGTCGAGCTCATGAGTTGTTGCTTGTTTTTTGTCTCAAATGCTCTTTGACTTCTCTTCGACGTTTCTCTTTTAACAGGTTATATTGAAACGTAACGCACCACGATACGAACGTCAGAATGTCACTGGGATTCTTCTGGCTGTAGTGCAGTGCAATTCTTCACAAGAAGTTGACCTCTATGGGGATGACAATATCGATCTCTACCTCATTTGACAGACTAAGACACAGTCTGTTTCGAGGAACACAATCTCCTCTTGTAACGCCCTAATACAGCCGTTGGATCAACGTGTTTACATTGATAAATTTAGTATTGCATATTTGTTAATTATTGTTAAAAGCTCACCCACGAGTAATGTGAATACATAAACTATTCACACATACAGGGTAAACAACATTTTTCTTCGTCTTATTATTTTTTGCGTTCGGTTTCGTATGTACGTTTTATGCCACCAGATGGGCTGTCTCCATGAAGTGACACGTCAGTCGCAGGTCCTCAATGGTTCCCCATAGTTTGTCTTGTATGTTTATTTCCTCGGGCCAGGTGTCTTCTAGTGGGAGCCTTGGTGCAGTGGACATTTTTGCAGGATGTGTTCTGCATTATGGGGTCCTCTCCGACATGTGCATTGTGCAGTCTGTGCTGCTTTCATTTTATGCATCAGTTTTTTTTATAATCAGTTTTCAAAACCAACATTTTGAACGATATCGAGCTAAGAGGGCGTTCTTCTTCTTCTTCTTCATCGTACGCAGTCAGACATCAACCTTTATTTTTTTCGAAAAAGGCAGCGGTTATCGACACTGCCATAGAGCTTGTCTAGTGTTGGCACTGGTGATGGCCATATCTGCTCTCTCTGATCCTCGTATGTCGGGCAGTTTTGCAGCAAATGCTCAGCAGTCATTTTTCCGGAACCACACGGGCATTCGTCAGTGCCACCTATCTTCAATTTGTTGAATAGGTGGTACCTCAGTCTATTGTGGCCAGTGCGAAGTCTGAAGACCACGACCTGCTCTCTTCTGTTCAACTGGTAATAGACATCTTTTTTTTGTGTAGCCAGTATGTTCGGTTTCCCATTTGGTCATGTATCAAGCTCTAATAAGCCGTTTTGACTCTTCGTATGTCACACTAGTATCTGGTTGTGGTAGTTTTGCATCTGCTTTTGCCAGTCTGTCTGCCTCCTCGTTGCCTTGGATGTTGCAGTGGGATGGAACCCACTGTACCACTACCCTTTTTGGTGCGGACTGCTGACATTGTTGACAGAGTATTGCTGTTAAATCACTAAGTTCAGTATTTTTATGGTTTTTAGTGCTGTAACTACGGCCAAGGCATCTGTAAGCAGGACTATATGGCTTTCATTCCTTTTACCTGTCACCATTTCTTCCACTGCCGCCCTCAGTGCCTCTGCCTCCGCTCTGAAATTGCTTGTGTATTTTCCAGTAGCGAGTGACAGTGTTATTTTTCTGCCATTTGGTAGGTTCAGAAATGCTCCTGCCCCTCCATTCTGTGTTGTGTTTGTTACAGAACCGTCGGTGAATGCATGGGTCCAGTCCATGCTTGGGTAGTTTTTCGTTATGTAGCTCAGGGTAGTATCTTTTCTTTCTTTTCCAGTCTGGCAGTTTTTGTTTCCAATACCTGGTATATTTTCTACCACCTCTGGAAATATATCCTGCCTCCAGGTAGGTTTTAGTACAGTAGGGATACGCTTTGGTGTTGTTAGTGCGTTCATGGGGTCTTCGTGCATCTTTGCTTTGGCTATTTCTGCAAAGTTTCTCCGCTTTAGTTTCCCATTTCCCAAATTGTTTAGTCTCTGGTGCATTGGGTGGTCAGTCAGTCTTCTGCGTTTCTCTGACTGCAGCTGGGCTCTGCAGTCTCTTCTATCGGTCATGGGTTGCGGCTTTGTAATCTTTTCAAGTTCTACAATTGGCGTTGACTTCATGCCTCCTGTTATATCTCTCATTGCTTGGTTTTGGAGTTTGCTAATGTTATCGAAGTTCGCCTCTGCTGCTGTTGTCCATGCCGCAATGCCATACTCGAGAACTGGTCTCACTCTTCCAGTGTACAGTTTCTTTAGAATACTTTCGTCTGCTCCCCAGCTTGTGCCAGCAAGTTTCCTCATGATTGCCATTCTTTCTCTGGCTCTCATTCGGTTTCTCTCGATCTGACTTTTCCATGTCATGCGCCCATCAAATGTGACTACCAGGTAGTTTGGGTTGTCGTTTGGCTGCAGGTACTTGCCAGTAAGACTTAATTTGTTGTTTTGGGTTTTGTTTGATAGCGAGAATATTGTAAATGTCGTTTTTATCCTTTTTTATTTTGACCAGCCATGAGTTCGCCCACTCTTCCAGCGATGTTAGGGCCTGCTGCATCCGATTTCTTGCTATGGTGAGATTCTTTTAAGAGGTCCACATAGCCAGATCGTCTGCAAACATTGAGCTATGTTCTCTTTTTGGTATATTCTCTGTTATGTTATTTATATACACCAGAAAGAGTGTGGGTGACAGTACTCTCCCTTGGGGTACTCCCTGCTCAAGTGTCACCGTTTTGCTCATCTGCCCTTGTACTTGAACTCTGGCCGTTCTGTTTTTGAGGTAGTGACTGATCCATTTGTACATTTTCCCACAAACTTCACTTCTTCTTAGCTTGACTCTAAGTCCCTCTTTCCAGACTTTGTCAAATGCCTTTTATAGGTCCACCCAAACCGCTACTGTGTGTTTTTTGCTCCTGGTAGGCATCTTCTATTTTCTGGGCTATGAGGATGACCTGATCCTCAGTGGATCTGTGCTGTCTAAAGCCTGCTTGATGTGGAATTAGTATGTGTTTTTCTTCCAGATGCCACATCAGTCTGGCGTTTATCATACGTTCCATCAGCTTGCCTACGCAGCTCAGTAGGCTGAAAGGCCTGTATCCATTTGGATCTGTTTTGTCTTTTCCTTTCTTTGGTACTGGTACAAGTACTGCGTCTTTCTATGCCTGGGGTCCAATACCCCTTTTCCAGCTTTGGTTCAGGACCGATAGTAGTTTCCTCTTTGCTGTTTGGCCCAGCCCCATCAGCATTTCGTTTGTTATCCCGTCTTTTCCGGGAGATTTCCTTTTCTTTAATGTTCTCATGGCCTCTTGCATTTCATTCATTGTTAATTTTGAGAGGGCTTTCATGTCAAACAGAGACGTATTTATGAAAACATGCTGGAACGCTTCTGGAAGGAGTTAGATTACCGCATTGTCATTTCTAGAGAAACAAAAGGTGCTCATATCAGACATTAGGTAACTTCCGTATAACTATTGACAACTGAACTCGGACAGCTACATTATATATGTGTGAAATTGTATCTAAATTTTGCAATTTATTAATAAATGTTAGCAACCTGAAGACCTTCCAATTATTTTTATATTCCCAGTATTATTATTATTAGAGATGCACCAATGATTTTAACTGTCAGCCTAATTCAACCTTATATTCGTCCGGACACACAAATGAAATTTGAGTTCACCAGTTTCACCGTTAAAAAATGTAATACTCGTCAGGTATTTCTTTTATTTATAAATTTATGAACACAAAATTACATATTAAAGTGCAATATCGTTTTTAAAAGAATTGGACAACTATCGTCAAACTCTTGGGGCAGATATAAAGGCAAGAATTGGAATGGTAAGACAGATTCTTAACATCCAGAACATAGCTGCAAGGAAAACGGTCAATCTTAACAGACTCCAGGAGTGTACTCGAAGTTATCTCAAGTCCCAAACAAGATACTCTCACAGAATATAAAATTGAACATTTGATTGCTGTCTCGGAAAACAGATTTAGTCCTATAGTGGATTTCGGCCCATTGTGGGATCCCTGAAAACGAAAAAGCAGATGAGCTCGCAAAAACTGGAAATGGCGGTAGAGTTTCCCCATCTACAGAGCTATAAAGAAGCAAAGACACTCATCAAACGATACATGATGACAGAATGAAGAGACCGGCACAATTAATACAAAACAGAAAATAACAGCATATACAAACTAGACAGAGAGGAGCAGACAAAGATATTTAGTATCAGAACGGGACATTGTCGACTCAAGGCCGACCTCCACAGATTGAGTCTCAGAGACACTGCCACGTGCGATTTTGGAGCACCCAAGCACCAGAGCATTTTCTGCAGGACTGCCTGACCTATGCACACCAAAGAGAGGCAGTCTGGCATGGAGTGGGAGAGGGGCCGACCATGCTCGAATAGCTCATAAAGAAGAAGGATAGGCAAGAACAGCATTTCTTTTACTGAATAATATATGGAGATCGAGGAACATTAAGACTGATGCAAAGATATGATTGTTTAGTTCCAATGTCAAGCTGGTACTCCTGTATGGGCCAGACACTCAGAGAACGACACAGATAATACAGAGGAAACTCCAGTCTCTCGTCAATAAATTTTAATGGGAAATAGCGTGTATAAGCTTGCAAGGCATGGTGATGGATGAAGATCTATGAAGAATGAGCCAATACCAACCGGTGTAGCAACAGATCAGACATAGTACATGAGGTTGGATAGGACACTTGCTAGGGAAATCACCCTCACACGTGTCGAGACAGTCCGGTGCATGGAACCAACAGGGGAGATTAAGAGAGGTAAGCCAAGAAACACATGGAGAAGAGATTATGAAAATGACCGTTCGTTCCTGGACCTCACATAGAGTTTGAAATGGCATTTCAAGATCTAACTTGCCGATGCGGGTTGTCAGTGTCATATGCCACGGAATGCGCTACTGGCATTGATTGATCGATTGTGATGTTAAAGCCAACCAATCACTAATCAGTGTGTAACCATATTGCAACCATATTGCAACCATATCATCCTCACCATTATCATTATCACCACCATCATATTCATCACCATCATCATTATCACCACAACCACCATCATATTCATCATTATCATCATCATCATCCTCATCATCATCGCTAGCTTGTCCTTAACAACAAGTCGCTCTCATAGCAGCCGACCCATAAGCCTCTCGATTGTTGACTATCCACCGACTCAGTCACTGTTATCCATTTTTCTCCTCGGTATTCATCTGCCTCGCTTCAATTCAGTCCAGTTCAACTGCCATCTCCGCATGGAAGGCAGCTGCAATTGATCTCCAGCGTACTCTATCTCTTTCCGTAATGGTGCAATCTGAGAGGCTTTTTTCAGTCCATCTACTGATGTTATCCACCGACTTAAAACATTGTCTGCCTCTTGAACGACTGCTTTCCACCCTACCCTCTAGTATGGTCTTTAACAAGGAGATATGTTTTGTTATAGGACCAAAATAACGTAACTGTCTAACCCTGATTTCGGTCATTAATTCTCTTTTTACCACCAACTTTTTCAATACCTCCAAATTTGTTTTCTTCTCTTTCCAAGAAATGCGACCTTATCTTCTATATACCAACATTTTGAAGTCTTCAATACTCTTTTCCAACTTGTTATTCGTTGTCAATGTTTCTGCGCCATAGAGTAGTAATGAGTTTACATAACACCTGCCAATTCTCATTTTCAAATTATGATTTATCTGTTTGGATGTCAGTATGTGTCGCGTGTTGCCGAACACCTCTTGACCATACCTATTCTCTTTCTGATTCTTTTTCACAGCTGGCTTCTTCCTTTATTATATAGACCTAGATTGGAGAAATAATGTACATGTTAAAGTAGTGGATCATCTTTTTGTATCTGCATACATGGTTTCTTGTCACTTTGCCCAATTATCATAGTCTTTGTTTCCTGTATGTTTATATCCAATCCAAACTCTTGACTTATTGTGTATTTTGTTGTCACAGGCTCCTGTAAATCTTGCTCACTTTCTGCCATCAAAACTGTATCATCCGCATATATAAGATTATACATTACCATTCCTCCAATGACAAACCCTGACAATGCCTCGCTTACCAGATACCATTCCCCACAGAATCGTTTTCATATGTTTTTTCTAGAACATTGTGGCGCTTGATGTGGTCAACGTATTTTAGTTTCTGAGATGCATTGTTGTTAAGTTGCCAATCTGTTTCTATGTCTTACTCTTTTAATGATGTCTGTGTTTTTCTTTAACTTAGCCTCTTTGTGCTGGTTTAGAAGACTGCACAGTCTGTATACAATCGGTTTCTTTTACATTCACTTGATCTAAAAGTAACTATGTGCAACCAGTCTATTCTTGAATGCATGTATTGTCTCTCCCTCCACCATCCCCCATGGCAATGCATTGCAAGCATTCACCACTCTCTGGCTGAAAATATATTTCAATTAACTAATTTGAACCTTTCTTTAATTAATTTGTGGCTGTGCAATCTTGTTCTTGTAGGCGGCTATACTTTGAGATGCTTTTTATAGTTTAATTTATCTATTCCGTTAATTATCGTATACACCTGCATTAGATCACCTAGATTTCTTCTCTATTCTAGATACAGTTGACTGATTTTTCTGAGTCTTTCCACATTACTATAATTCTGGAATCCAACTATCAGTTTTGCCGCTCTTGTATGTATCCTTTCCAGCATGTGTATATCCCCTCTACGAAATGGACCCGACACTGGAACACAGTACTCCAATCTAGGAATAACATGATTTATACAGTTTGACTGTCCCTTTTATGGTTCTTTGTTTATTATCCATCCTTTTGTAAGCACTTTCTTGAAGCCTTTTAGCTCAACTTGTTCAATCTTTTTTTTTTGAGTGTTTGTGTAATTGCCCATGTCTCACGCTGCATCTGGGAATATGCAAATTCTCAGCATCTTCTTGTGTTGTCATTGTTGGTGTTCTGCCATACGTTGTTGAGTGTTTGTGTAATTGCATATGTCTCACGCTGCATCTGGGAATATGCAAGTTCTCAGCATCTTCTTGTGTTGTCATTGTTGGTGTTCTGCCATACGTTGTTGAGTGTTTGTGTAATTGCCCATGTCTCACGCTGCATCTGGGAATATGCAAATTCTCAGCATCTTCTTGTGTTGTCATTGTTGGTGTTCTGCCATACGTTGTTGAGTGTTTGTGTAATTGCCCATGTCTCACGCTGCATCTGGGAATATGCAAATTCTCAGCATCTTCTTGTGTTGTCATTGGTGGTGTTCTGCCATACGTTTTTCACTTTAGTTAATCTCTGCAATAGCATGGCCGTTCTTCATTTACTTTATTTTTAAATTGTATAATCTCCATCTCTGCTTGTAACCTTGCCGAGATATTGAAAATGTGTTACTTTTGTAACTTTCCCTTCTCTTGGATAGCTTTATTTCTGGTTTTTGCTTTATTAGTGCTCATTATCTTAGTCTTGTGGGGAGGAAGACTAACGTCTGGTTGGACCAACATACTGATCAGAGATGTTAGTCAGGGTCAGGCAAAACATACTGACCAAGACTCCCTGAAAACGGGCTGTTTTTATGGCAGCCTTGCTAAAGAGGTGAGGAATCGATGTGATCCCCATAGTAGTGAGCGACACGCAGATGAAGCCAAGCACAACCGCCTGGAGGACCCGTCCACTGAAACCCGCCACTTAACGTTCTTTTCAGGGCGCACAAAAGGGTAACCTCTACCTCATTGTGAGCATTCGCGAACGCAAAAACAAAATCTTGGTCTTGTTGATGTTCAGGTATAGATTTTGTTCATCGCGTTGTTGTTTAACCGACATAATCATATGTTGCACTATTTCGATAGGACTAGGTTTTTAAAAACAATTAAATATCTCCATTTCGGGATTCCGTTGCGAAGTGGTTAAGCCGTCGGCCTTGCGATCAGGTGGTGTGTACTCGACTCCGGATTCCGCCGTCTTTTTCACGGGTGCCCGATGCGGAGTCCCCCGAATCTCCTAGTCGTTTTGTCCTTGACTTGCCACTGAGGCCGGGCGGCACGAGACGAGAGAGTGAGGATAAAAAGTAGCGCAGTTAATCCGTATTAAAAATAGCAAAATAAATTATGACATCATCGTCTACGATGGACAGCGGCCTTTGCCTTGCAAATATCTTCGTTTACACTTCGAATTACACTTCGTATACTTCAGGGTCAGGAACAATATACTGATCGAGACCACTATCTTTACTCCATGTAGAGTTCCCTGGGAAAAGTCTGCCTGACGAGATGTAGAACGACGTAATCTTCGTAGTAGTAAGCCTCACGCAGATGAAGCCAAGCATGGCACAATTGCTTGGAGGATCGCGATCCACCTTCATCAGTACCCTCGGGATGTGAGGAAAGCTACTGCAACCTGTCACTTGACGCCTTTTTCAGGGCGTACAAAGAGTAAACTTACTCCTTGTGTGCATTGAACAGTTACAATTAGCTGTCCATCTCAAGCTATGGCTGCGACATTATCAGACGGTTTGATCCTGGTGGTGTCACTTGCGATATATTTGGATTGTAGTGAGGAAGAAAGAGGCTGCGCTGGTCATCAACCTCACTCTCTGGTCCCGAGCTACCTTCGGCCAGTGACAAGACTTAACTTAACTTAACGTCTTTATAATTGTTTAGAAGACTCTGCAGTCTGTATAGAACCAGTTTAATTTACATTACCTTGCTCTAAAAGCTATGCGAATCCAATTTATTCTTAAATGCATTAATTGTCCCTGCCTCCACTATCTCCCGTGGCATTCCAAGCATTCACCACTCTCTGACTAAAAAATATTTCTAATATCAAACCTGGACCTTTCTTTAGTTAATTAGTAGTTATGCCTTCTTATTCTTGTGGGTGGCTTTATTTTGAAAAAAACTTGGTATAGTCTAATGTTTCCGTTCCTCTGATCATCGTATGAACCTGTATTGTCACCTCGAATTCTTCTCTCTTCTAGATACTATAGATTGTCTTTCCTCATAACTAATTCTGGAATCCCACTTTCAGCTTTTTCGCTCTTTTTTGTATTCTTTCCAGTATGTTTATATCCCCTCTATGATAAGGACTTCACACCTGCCAAGACGACTGGAGGTAATTCAGGATGCAGGCACTCTGGTCCCACTTCCTTTGAGACTATGGGCTTCTTGAAATCAGCAGGACTCGAACCCACGCCGCCTCTGTTCATCCATTTTACAGACGAGTGGCATACCTGTCGACTACGCGATCAAACAACAACAACGTCGTGTTGAAAGTGTGGTGTGTGGCCCATATTTATACTAAACGTTAATTGCTGAGCCCCCTTATATCTTTTGTTTGCCTCAACGCCTCTGCGAGTTCTGTCCTGAGCAACGCTGCGATCAGGGAAGCTTTGCTATGTACAAGTTTTGTGGGCGGTGGTGAGGGAGGGGAGATGGGAAGGGCGTTTGAGAAAATGGATTTGGATTTAGGAGATCGACGAGGAGTAGCCCTATGAGCTCAGAGGGAGTATCTTATCGATTGCGGGTGTGGATAGACACGGTTTCCTCGTGAAGGCATGAAGAGGGTTGTGGGTAGCGGGGAGAGTAGCAGAACGGGGGTTACTGAAATTGGAAGAGAGTACAGTGAAAAGAGGAGGCAGTTGTTGGTTTTGTGTGGAGAAGAATGGAATTGCATGAAGTGGATTGAAATGTGCAAAGTAAATTAGATGTCGAGATAGAGCGAAAGATGTAGAATGAGAAGACGTTTGAGTGGAATGGATGGACTGATAGGAAGTTGTAATGTTGGATTAAAGTGTATATCATTAATACAAAGAGAAGAAGTTGGATTGATTGAGAGGAAGTCTGAGATGTAATTGTTTACAAGAGGAATGAAACATGCTTAACAAGTATATAACGAGAGGGGAAGTGAAACAAGCATGTATAGTCTAGAATGAAAAGTGAAATGAAACAGACTTAACAAGTATATAACGAGAGGGGAAGTGAAACAAGCATGTATAGTCTAGAATGAAAAGTGAAATGAAACAGACTTAAAGGAAATAGAATGGGTAGTGAAATGAAGCAAATAATATAGAATGGGAAGTGAAATGGAGCAAGCTTAAATAGTATGAAGAGCAATGAAGCGAAGCGGGTTTAAATAGTATGAAGAGCAATGAAGTGAAGCGGGTTTAAATAGTATGAAGAGCAATGAAATGAAGCAGGTTTAATAGTATAGAATGAGAAGTGAAATGGAGCAGGCTGTAATAGTAAAGAATGAACAAGACAGAGGATTAAATAGTATAGAAGTGTATGTGCAGTGAAAAAGGATGCACACAAATTGTTGATGACGCGCGACCTGGTCGTCCAGATTAGATTCCATCAGATTCCATCTGATTCCAACAGATTCCATCAGATTCCAACAGAAGCCTAAGTGATACGGGTGTATGAGATGATTCGAGCTAACAGGCATTATATCAGCTGAAATATGGTGTTCACAATGTTTAGCTTACAGCATATTGCATTATCAATTGAATGTTTAGAAAGTCACGGTGGGAGCCCAGACGGCTGAGTGAGGAACATAAAAGGAACAGAATGGGCTTGTCTTTGAAGTATCTCTGTCAGCACGCAGATGAACGAGAAAACAAGGTAAACACGATTGTTGCTATGGGTGAATCACCTTGAATCGAAATCAAGAAATGCGTCGATGCAGTAGAAACTTACTTCTTCAACTTCTGCCAAGAATCTCAAGGTTACGCCATCAACAGGGACGCTGAGGTCTACTGTTTTGGAATTCTCATGAGGGGCTAGGAAATAATTTCCAGAATTAAGGTGAGAGGGGGAAAGCCAGCCCATCATACGATTAAGTTTTAGTAATGATTTGGAATAGAATTAGAAGAATACATCCAGATTAGAGAAGTACTCTGTCGAAGACGGATGTGTCGGAAAAATGGTGCTAATATCGCAGTCAAGCTGTCAACTAGCGGCACAACGCATTCCGTTCTCCGGACAACATCCTGCTACTTGCAAAGCCCTGTTCAGGACTTGGTAGCTGGAAATCGAGAACGAACACAGAAGAAGAAGAAGAAGAAAAAGAGAAGTACTGTTCTATCTTGACAATGCCAGATCACATACGACATGATTAACCCAGGAGAAAATTGACCAACTAAGGTGGCCTCTTCAGCATTCACATTACAGCCCCGACTTGGCTCGGAGCAATTCCCACCTGTTTTATCTATTTTCAGTCCACTTGTGTCGTTAGACGTCGTGGAGAGGTGTGACCTCCCCTTTGTTTAATTTTTTTATTGGCAGGCTTAAAGTCCCCTGGTGACATGCCAGGAATCTGTTACCAACCGTTCGGTTGGTAGCCTATGGTACCTCTGGAATATACGATCGCCTATTTGGAGGACTGGTGGTCGGGGAAGCCATCTATGTCGCTCCACATAACCAAGACCGGATGTTATAGGAACGCAGTTCCCTTTTTGAGACACACTCTGTGTGGTGAGAATCCATCGAATAATTTGAGTAGATTTTTAACTAGTATTTTTCTCGAGCAGTAGCTAAACATACTCTTTTCGATTTCCAACTCCCTAGGGATTTTTAACGTGTGCGTCACTCAACACATGTGTCTGATCTCACTACTCAGAGATCATGGAACGTTTTTTGTAGGATGATCCAAGTGAAAAAATACCGATCTGCACCGTGATTATAACCCGTGACTTCCAGCACCCGAGGCGAAAACAATATTACGAGACCAATGGCTATCCTTTGTTGCACCTGTTTAGTGGACTAAAACCCACATTGTCGAGTGACCTTTGTTGAAAGACGTTCATGTTGAACGAGAAGTACAAATATGGCTGAGAAAGCAAACCAAAGGCTTATATGTTGCAGGTTTTGGTGCACTGATAAAGCGATGGTGCAAATTATGTTGAGAAATAAGGGACATTCCATGTGTAATAATTAATAATGTAAGTCGGTATCCCAATTAGAATATGCATTAACAGTCTACGCTGATGACGCTAGGAGGCTAAATCATGTCTACATACATCGTACGAGACGAATACTGGAGAATTACTGTCAGTACAATATCACAGTCTTACCCTGAACCAACGTGACAAGTATTCGTGCACTTTTGCAAAAATCCCAACTTGTTCGAATGTCAAGTGAAAAGTTTCCAAACAGTGGTCCGATGGGTTCTTTATGTATGACAAAGACAAAAATAGCACCACTGCCCCACAGAGAGCATATCCTAAGAGGCGACTAACAGTGTGACATGGCATAACATAGGCCTTCGATAGGTGGTTTTTTCAGAACAGCATAAACGGCGTCTAACAGGCTGCGATTTTTACTTTCTTCTGGTATTTGAGTTCATTAAGTTCATTAAGTTAAAACCCTCAAAAAAATGATTGTATATAAGATTCTGCAGAGTCCTCTAGACCTGTATAAAGACGTTAAATTTAGTTAAGAGATTGCTGTATGGCGAACGGGGTAAAGGAAAACGATCAACAAAAATAGCATTTCAAGGACGGTTTGAAGTTATCCCTTTAGTGGTGTCAGATAGACATTTAAACCTGAAACAACCTGGCTCAGAATATTTAAGACTAGAAGTTGGTGTTTATAAACTTCGTTGAAATCAACAAGGATCTCCATGTTCAGGTAGCCCCGGACATCCGCGCCATTAGGAAGTCTATAACAGAGGGAATACCATAGGCAGTCGCGGACTACGTTTGCCAGTTCTGTCAATTGTTCAGCTCGATTTGTACATTGGTGTGTTTGCGCTCCTGATCGTACCCAGCGATGTCGGAGTCAGCTAGCTCTTCTTCTGAAAGGCGGAAAGTGAACTGAGTAGCCTGCCGATAAAGCGAACACACAAGTCAACCTCACCTCCAAGGTGGTGCACACTGAGAAACTATGGCCGCGAGGCTGTAGGCATACAAGACCATGGCTCGCCTGAGGAGACGGGCTGCTCCAGGTCAGATGCAGATGTTGGCCCGCACCGGCTAGATGGGCTTCGCCAAGAGACAACCGCCGAAGATTCACCCATGAAGATACAATCACAATCAACTATCAAAAGAAGGAAACTCGCTTGGTACGGTCACATATCGAGATCAAATAGTCTTGCAAATACGATCCTCCACGGAAAGGTGCAAGGCAGACAACGAAGAGGCCGTACCAAAAAGAGGTGGGAGGACAACATAAAAGAAAACACCAATCTCGGACCAGATTCTCTCAAGCAAACAGCAAGAGAAAGTTGGAAAAATAAAACGGAAAGTTTAAACCTGGACAAAGAAGGGAACAAGCTATGGAAGCTAGTCAGAGCCATGAACGACGAAACCCCGTCAAATAAACAAATTACTATCAAGCAGGGCGAGAACTTGATCACAGGTAAGAAAGCCGCAAACGCCTTTGTCGATCACTATGCCAGAGCAAACCACATCGAGGTCCCTGCAGATAAGCATACAGACATTAGCGAAGAGCTAAAGGGAAACGAAAACATAAATACGGCTCCTAAAGAGCACATGATGGCCAAACTAACAATGCGCGAAATGGAAGAGGCTATGAGAACACTAAAGAAAAGGAAATCTCCCGGAAAAGACGGGATAACAAACGAAATGCTGATGGGGCTGGGCCAAACAGCGAAGAAAAAACTACTATCAGTCCTGAACCAAAGCTGGAAAAGGGGTATTGTACCCCAGGCATGGAAAGATGCAATACTGGTACCAGTACCAAAAACAGGAAAGGACAAAACTGATCCAAATGGATACAGGCCCATAAGCCTACTGAGCTGTGTCGGCAAGCTGATGGAACGGATGATAAACACCAGACTGATGTGGCATCTGGAAGAAAAACGAATACTAATTCCACAGCAAGCCGGCTTTAGACAGCACAGATCCACTGAGGACCAGGTCATCCTCATAGCCCAGGAGATAGAAGATGCCTACCAGGCACAGAAACACACAGTAGCTGTTTGGGTGGATCTGGAAAAGGCATTTGACAAAGTCTGGAAGGATGGACTTAGAGTCAAGCTAAGAAGAAGTGATGTCTGTGGGAAGATGTACAAGTGGATCAACCACTACCTCAAACAAAGAACGGCCAGAGTCCAAGTACAAGGGCAGATGAGCAAAAAGGTGACACTCGAGCAGGGAGTACCCCAAGGGGGAGTATTGTCACCCACACTCTTCCTGGTATATATAAACGATATTACAGAGAATATACCAAGAAGAGTCCATAGCTCAATGTTTGCAGACGATCTGGCTATGTGGACCTCTGAAAAGAATCTCACCATAGCAAGAAATCGGATGCAGACGGCCCTAACATCGCTGGAAGAATGGGCAAACTCATGGCTGGTCAAAATAAACGAGGAGAAAACCACGTGCACAATATTCTCGCTCTCATTAAAACCCCAAAGTACCAAATTAAGGCTAAATGGCAAAATCCTGCAGCCAAACGACAACCCAACCTATCTGGGAGTCACATTTGATCGGCGCATGACATGGAAAAGTCAGATTGAGAGAAACCGAATGAAAGCCAGAGAAAGAATGGCGATCATGAGGAAACTTGCTGGCACAAGCTGGGGAGCAGACGAAGGCATACTAAAAAAACTGTACACTGGAAGAGTGAGACCAGTTCTCGAGTATGGCATTGCGGCATGGACAACCGCAGCGAAGGCGAACTTCGATAAAGTTAACAAACTTCAAAACCAAGCCATGAGAATTATAACAGGTGGCATGAAGTAAACGCCAATTGTAGAATATGAAAAGATTACAAAACTGCAATCCATGACCGATAGAAGAGACTGCAGAGCCCAGCTGCAGTCAGAGAAACTCAGAAGACTGACGGACCATCCAATGTACCAGAGACTAAACAATTTGGGAAATGGGAAACTAAAGCGGAGAAACTTTGCAGAAATAGCCAAAGCAAAGATGCACGAAGATCCCATAAACGCACTAACAACACCAAAACCCATCACTACTGTACGAAAACCTACTTGGAGGCAGGATATATTTCCAGAGGTGGTAGAAAATATACCAGGTATTGCAAACAAAAACTGCCAGAGTGAAAAAGAAAGGAGAGACACTACCCTAAGCTTCATAACGAAAAGCTACCCAAGCATGGACTGGACCCCTGCATACACCGACGGTTCTGTAACAAACACTACACAGAACGGAGGGGCAGGAGCATTCCTGAACCTACCAAATGGCAGAAAAATAACACTGTCATTCGCTACTGGTAAGTACACAAGCAATTTCAGAGCAGAGGCAGAGGCACTGAGGGCGGCAGTGGAAGAAATGGTAACACACAGTGAAAATGAGAGCCATATAGTCCTGCTGACAGATGCTCTCGAAGTAGTCACAGCTCTAAAAAGCCAGAAAAACACTGAGCTTAATGACTTAAGAGCAGCACTCTGCAAACTGTGCCAGCAGTCCGCACCAAAAAGGGTAGTGGTACAGTGGGTTCCGTCACACTGCAACATCCAAGGCAACGAGGAGGCAGACAGACTGGCAAAAGAAGGTGCAAGACTACCACAAACAGATACCAGTATGACGTACGAAGAGTCAAAACGGCTTATCAAAGCCAGATACATGACCAAATGGGAAACCGAACATACTGGTTACACCAAAAACGATGCCTATTACCAGTTGAACCGAAGAGAGCAGGTCGTTGTCTTCAGACTTCGCACTGGCCACAACAGACTGAGGTACCACCTATTCAACAAATTGAAGATAGGGTGTACCGACGAATGCCCGTGCGGTACTGGTAAAATGACCACTGAACATCTGCTGCAGATCTGCCCGACATACGAGGATCAGAGAGAGCAGATGTGGCCATTGCCAGTGGAACTGCAAGACAAGCTCTATGGTAGTGGCGAGAGTCTCAGGATGACCGCCGCTTTTTTCGAGAAAATAATGGTTACTGTCTGACTGTGTACGCAGAAGAAGAAGAAGAAGAAGGACCAGATTAGGTAAAGGGAGCGATCGCTGATAGAAAAGGATGGCGTGGGGTTGTGAGGATGTCTTCATGTGTGCTCCAACGATTTCACTGGTTACAGGATGGCCTGATCTGACCTTATTGGCTTGATCAGTCAAGGTCGCATTCACATACTCAATCGTGCAGTATCACATAGGGTCATATTAGCGGTCCCTATAGACGACGATGGACGAAATAGTATTATCTTATTTAGTTTCATTTTGCAAATCAGCTACGCTTGACCTATTTGCTGACTTTCCCCATCGTATATGTACCCGGACTCCGAGCAATCACTAACACCATCAAAGGTTCCACTCATCAGCTATAGAACACCTGCAAAATTACTTAACGTGGCAGTTGTTTTTATTTACATATACATACACACACATATATACACACATACATACACACACACACACACACATACACATATAAATATATGTAAAAGAGCCGCACAGAAGGTGTCTAGCAGGTCGTGACTAATTTGTTTGCGTGTTTGAGTCAATCATGATGGCCTCCAGGCCATGGTTTTGACTGAAATTCAGACTAATCGAGGACTTACATTTGTGTCCACGTAAACGCGACCTAGTTTTCGATTTGCATTAGTTAGTGTATTCATGTGTTTACTGGTGGTGTTCTCCCGAGAATACTATCAAGGTCATCATCAGCCATTTGAAATAATATTTCCATGAACCTGTGTAGTATTTCATTAGTTCATGTAACACAGCCAGACTTTACGAGATTGGCGCTTCTTCCGTCTGTTTGCTGACAATGCCAATTTTGGTGTGATTAGGAAATATTCACATGGGCCGCCGATGGACCAACACATCACCCGGGAGAATATTCAGCCCTACCTGATTAGCAACACGGATAAGACGCATCGCTCACATGCTGAATGATACTCATACGACCTATTTCGGTTACTATAAAGACGTGACGAGAGATACATATAAACCTATTCTATAGCTCACGGGGAGTCCTGTACACCTGGAATGTGATCACGCCACTGCACGAAAAAAAGTGCACAGAAAAGAAAAATATAAGATCAGATCAGCTGAAATATTTCAGGAAATTTGATCCACCTTTGCAAGACAAAAGCTCAGATAAATGAGCACTTTTGTTTCGGGATATTTTGTTCCAATTCTTCTCACGAGAGATACCAGTTTTTAAGAGAAATAACGAAGGTCAAAGGATGTAGAGTTTTCCATTTTAATCTACTTGTTTCTTCCGTTCTCCTTCTCTGTTCTTCTTATTTGTGTTGTTGTTGATGTTCTTCTGCTTGGCTTTATCCATGTCGCTCTTCCGTTGCTTTTTTTTCTATTTAAATGTCTCATCGACTATTTTTCTTCTCTGTCTATTTTGTGATCTACTTTTCCTTGATCTTCTTCTTCTTCATGTTGTTCTTCTCCGTGATCTTCTTCTTTTTCCTCTTGTTCTATTTCTCCTTGATCGTCTTCATTGTCCTCTTGTTCTATTTCTCCTTACTCTTGTTCTTCTTTCTCTTGTTCTTCTTCCTCTTGTTCGACTTCTCTTTGATCTCTTTCTTCTTCATCTTGTTCTATTTCTCCTTGATCTTCATTTTCCTCTTGTTCTATTTCTCCGTATCTTCAACATCTTCGTCTTTTTGTTCTACTTCTCTTTGATCTCCTTCTCCTTGATCCCCTTTGCCTCCCCACTGTTCTCCTTCTCCTTGATCTCCTTCTCCTTGATCCCCTTTGCCTCCCCACTGTTCTCCTTCTCCTTGATCCCCTTTGCCTCCCCACTGTTCTCCTTCTCCTTGATCCCCTTTGCCTCCCCACTGTTCTCCTTCTCCTTGATCCCCTTTGCCTCCCCACTGTTCTCCTTCTCCTTGATCCCCTTTGCCTCCCCACTGTTCTCCTTCTCCTTGATCCCCTTTGCCTCCCCACTGTTCTCCTTCTCCTTGATCCCCTTTGCCTCCCCACTGTTCTACTTCTCCTTGATCCCCTTTGCCTCCCCACTGTTCTCCTTCTCCTTGATCTCCTTCTCCTTGATCCCCTTTGCCTCCCCACTGTTCTCCTTCTCCTTGATCTCCTTCTCCTTGATCCACTTTGCCTCCCGACTGTTCTCCTTCTCTTTGATCCCCTTTGCCTCCCCACTGTTCTACCTCTGATCTTGATTATCTCCTCCCTGGTCTCCTCCTACTTGATTTCAATTTTAGTGTTCTTCTTTTCTTTCTTCTCTCTTACGCTTTCCTTCTCCTTTTTCAACTTGTTTATTCTTGTTTCCTTTCTTGTATCCCGTGTTCTTCTTCTATTGTTCTTCCGCTCCCTGTTCTTCGTTTTCCTTATCTTCCTCTTATTGATGCTCCTGTCTCTGTTTCTATCATCCTTGTTCTTCCCATTCTGGTTCTTCCTCTTTCTCCTCTTTCTGTTCTTCCTCTTCTTCCTCTCGTTGTTCTTCTTCTCCATTCTCTTACTCGTATTATTTCTTCAGTCTCTGTTCCTGTCATCCATGTTTTTCCTATCCCAATTATTCCTCTATCATTGTTCGTCCTCTCATTGTTCTTCCTCTACCTGCTCTTCCTCTCATTGTTCTTCCTCCTATTGTTCTTCCTCTCATTGTAGTTCCTATTTCTGTTCTTCCCATCGGTTTTTTTCGTCTCATTGTGCTTCCTCTCTCTGTTCTTTCTCTTCCTCTTCCTCTTCCTGTTCTTCCCCTTCTGCATCTTGTTTTGCCTTTCCCTTTTCTTCCTCTCCCTATTTTTCCTATCCCTGTTCTTGCTCTCCCTGCTCCTCCTCTCCCTGTTTTTCCTCTCCATGTTCTTCCTCTCCCTGTTCTTCCTCTGCCTGTTCTTCCTCTACCTGCTCTTCCTCTCCCTGTTCCTCCTCTGCTTGTTCATCCTCTGCCTGTTCTTTCTCTCCCTGTTTTTCCTCTCCCTGTTTTTCCTCTCCCTGTTTTTCCTCTCCCTGTTCTTCCTTTCCTGTTTCTCCTCTACCTGCTCTTCCTCTCCCTGTTTCTCCTCTCCCTGTTCCTCCTTTCCCTGCTCTTCCTCTCACTGTTTCTCCTCTCCCTGTTCCTCCTCTGCCTGCTCTTCCTCTCCCTGTTTCTCCTCTCCCTGTTCCTCCTCTACCTGCTCTTCCTCTCCCTGTTCCTCCTCTGCCTGTTCTTTCTCTCCCTGTTCTTCCTCTCCCTGTTTTTCCTCTCCCTGTTCTTCCTCTCCCTGTTTTCCTCTCCATGTTCTTCCTCTCCCTGTTTCTCCTCTCCCTGTTCCTCCTCTGCCTGCTCTTCCTCTCCCTGCTCTTCCTCTCCCTGTTCCTCCTCTGCCTGCTCTTCCTCTCCCTGCTCTTCCTCTCCCTGTTCCTCCTCTGCCTGCTTTTCCTCTCCCTGTTCCTCCTCTGCCTGCTCTTCCTCTCCCTGCTCTTCCTCTCCCTGTTCCTCCTCTGCCTGCTCTTCCTCTCCCTGCTCTTCCTCTCCCTGTTCCTCCTCTACCTGCTCTGCTTCTCCCTGCTCTTCCTCTTCCTGTTCCTCCTCTACCTGCTCTTCCTCTCCCTGCTCTTCCTCTCCCTGTTCCTCCTCTGCCTGCTCTTCCTCTCCCTGCTCTTCCTCTCCCTGTTCCTCCTCTACCTGCTCTTCCTCTCCCTGTTTCTCCTCTCCCTGTTCCTCTTCTACCTGCTCTTCCTCTACCTGCTCTTCCTCTCCCTGTTCCTCCTCTACCTGCTCTTCCTCTCCCTGTTTCTCCTCTCCCTGTTCCTTCTCTACCTGCTCTTCCTCTCCCTGTTTCTCCTCTCCCTGTTCCTCTTCTACCTGCTCTTCCTCTCCCTGCTCTTCCTCTCCCTGTTTCTCCTCTCCCTGTTCCTCTTCTACCTGCTCTTCCTCTCCCTGCTCTTCCTCTCCCTGTTCCTCCTCTACCTGCTCTTCCTCTCCCTGTTCCTCCTCTCCCTGTTCCTCCTCTGCCTGTTCTTCCTCTCCCTGTTCCTCCTCTACCTGCTCTTCCTCTCCCTGCTCTTCCTCTCCCTGTTCCTCCTCTACCTGCTCTTCCTCTCCCTGTTCCTCCTCTACCTGCTCTTCCTCTCCCTGTTCCTCCTCTCCCTGTTACTCCTCTGCCTGTTCCTCCTCTCCCTGCTCTTTCTCTCCCTGTTCTCCCTCATCGTGTTCTTCCTCTTTCTGGTCACCTTCTTTAATCGTTTCTGGTTCTTCTTCTACTTGTTCTTCTTCATCTGTTTGTTCTTTTCCTGCTTCTACTTCTTGTCTTTCTTCATCTTTGTCTTTTTCGTCCAATTTTCATTTTTCTTCTTCTTTTTACTAATACATTAGTCCTTCCATTTCTTAATCTTCTTCTGTCTTCTCTTTGCTGTCTTCCGTTTTTTTTTCTTCACCTGGTTTGTCCTCATTGATCTTCCATTTTTGATCCACCAGAAGTCATGTTATTCTCTCTTGTTCTTCCACTCATCATACACAGGAATTGTTTAATGAGCCTTCCTGGCAACCGAAGTGCCAGTATTGAACGAGTTACAGAAAACATGCAAATTAAGTCGCGTCAAGAAAGCCAGAATCATAAATCTAACGCACAGATTCCCAACATGTAAAAAGAATAACAATGAGAAGAGGGAGGAAAGCCCACAGCCAGTGCAAGAAACATAAACACAAATAATCAAATGCGCCGAACTACAATTCTCATGTTTTATTCCCCTCAATGATAGAGGTGTTTAACTTGCAGAAACGCCATGAGACAGCCTCAAAGACAGAACCTTCGCCTCTTTTCTGTAGGCCAGTTGGGACGGTTCGGCCGGACCGTGAGCTTTTGTGCGTGGGTGATAGGCTAGTAGAGAAGACCGGTGTTGGCTAAGATCTGTAGACCTGAATAATTTATCCCAGAGGATGAGTCATCTATGGCGCATGTGTGGGTCCGCTGCGTGTACTCGTGTAGTGACTTCCATCGGTGATAATGTTTGTGATTATGACATTAACTTTATCTGCTACTTTTTCTTTTGTGATAGTTAACAGAACAATTACTTTTAATTTGTATTATTCAGCGAGTGTGCGCGTTTGATACGATTATCAATGGTTGTAAATTAGAATTTTATCTGCATTTTATTACAGCTTTTTTTTTCTGGTGTTTTTTTTTTTAATTTTAGAAAACATATTACATCGGAGTTTGTTCCCTTTACTGGAAGGATTTGTAGGGTAGAAGAATAAAGGTCGCTTGTCTCTACAGTTCCGAGAAAGGGTTAGTCAAATAAAACCAATGTACAAATCCAAGTATTTTGTATAAGTCGAGTGAGAATGTATGTGCATGGGACTAGCAGCCTCATCATGCAAAACAATCGCAATCGATACGTCTTCTGCACCGTTACAGGCTTTATGTACGAGGCATGTTCAAATGAAACCCCGGACCAGACTGAAACAACTGAACATACGTATGATGCGCATGATCACGTCACTTATGGAGTAAACAGCACATACCAACAGTCAAGTTTGCAGAATTGCATTATCCTCCGATGCAAAGTTTCCTCAGCCAATCGCTGAAAACATGCCGGGTGTGATACGGAATTTGTCAAGAGTTGGTCAGCGCGCAGTGATTCGATTTCTAACAGCTGATTGATGTCGACCAGTTGACATTTAATGCAAAATTCAGGCGAAGACAACAGTGAAGAACTGGCCAACGGTGTTTAAAAAAGGACGTGAGTTGATCCAACAATATGCGCCACAACTGGTATCGGAAGATCTTTAAACATCGTTGTCCAGTTCTTCATTGTTATCTACGAAACACTTTTGTCACTATACACTGTCTGCATTCTGCGATGAATGTCAACTTTTCGACATCCTTCAGCTGTTAGAAACCGAATCACAGCTCTCCGATCAACTCTGGACGTATTCCATATCACACCCGCCATGTTTTCAACGGTCTGCTGAGAAAACTATGAGTCAGAGGATAATGAGATGTTGCAAACTTGACGCTGATATGTGCTGTTTACACCAGAATTAACGTCATCATGCGCATCGGACGTATGCTCAATTTTTGCAGTTTGGTCTGGTTTCATTTGAACACGCCTCGTAAAGAGAACATATGCAGCAGTTGCACTAAATTTAGTATTAGCGAAATGGTGAATGCTTACATATAATAAATTACTTACCGCGTCTAGAGTCACGTTTTAATAGCAGATGGCTTTCCTACACTCAGCGAGCTTTACGTCTTTGAATGGGGAGTTTTCAAATGTAGTAAGGTTATAGCGACTTCTACTAAGAGTGTAATCTCGCACTTCACCTATGAAAGACATGCTCAGTGTGGAAGAGTTCCTATTAACGTCGGTGTCATATATGTAGCTCTCACATACACCAACCTGGTTAGTTTTCTACACTAGAAAGGTTAGACCATGATGATATGTGGCTCTTGCGACATGATTTCAGTGTGGCAGTGATGTTATTATCGTATATGCCCGACACATAGCCATCACATACACCAGTCTGATTGACTTTATAATCTAGAAATGTCAGACTGCGCTGATTATTGGCTCAAAGGACATATCATATGGTCGTATATTCTTCCCTGTTTGCCACAAAAGGCACTCTCATACACCGATCTGGTTAGTTCTCTACCTTGAAATATCAGACTCCACCGATTACTAGTTCCAAGAACATGGCATCGGAGTGGAGTTGTTGTGTTCTAGTCTGTCTCTCTAATAGAGTCTTACCGGAAACACACGGGAGAACGGGCAGATTAAATAATAATTGCATGACGTCATTGTCTTATATTTCACGGCAACTAATGTCTCGTTTTTCGCTTGAAGTTTTTGTTGCTGTTATTGTTAACTTCCGTTTTTTTTCCAGCAAATAAAAGTAAGATTGATTGACGAATTTGTGATTTTTTTACATGATCTGTAAAGTCATTTTGCCCGATCATGATTTTGCGAAATGTAAAAGTAACATTGGTTGATACTTTTGTAATATTCTGACCTGTACCTGTGTGGGTATTTGGAATTTTTCTGTTATTTTGCAAGTTAAAATTAAGAGTATATTTGTATTTTTGTGTGAATTTGCAACGGTTACATGGAGATTATTTGTTACTATTTTGATTTTGCAATAGTTAAGTGGAGATTTATTGTACCTTTCTCATTTTGGAACAATTAAATAGAGATGTTTTGGTACTTTTGTGATTTTGCAACAGTTAAATTAAGGTTTCTTGGTTATTTTGTGATTTTGGAACTGTTAAATGGAGAATAATTGATACTTTTGAGATTTTATGACAGCTAATTGTAAATATTATTTTATACTTTTGTGATTTTGGAACAGTTAAATGGAGATTACTTGTTACTTTTTGTGATTTTGAAACAGTTAAATGGAGAATAATTGGTACTTTTTTGTGATTTTATGACAGCTAATTGTAAATATTATTTTATACTTTTGGGATTTTGTGACATTTAAGAGCATGATTAAATCATACTAATGATTTGCGACCCTTAAGATTAGTGCCCCTTTTGACCCTTTCTTGTTATCTCCTGTTTGCTGCATCTGACAAAAACCAGGTTTGGTTATAAAGTGACATTCATAGGCGTTTCAGTCTCTGGAGACCATGCGTGGCACCCTGTGAGTAGCCTCTCAGGGCGCAAGCCTGGGCGCTAAATATAGATACCCCGGGCTCCCGAAACTGCAGGATCCCCATCTCGACTTTGCTGGTATAATCCAAAGGAATGTAAAGCATGACAATTTGGTACCAGGTCAGCTGCAGGAGCTGCCGGAATGAGTTCGAAATTTTGAAACCATCCGCCTTAGGTGCTGTCTGGGTTTACTCCCGTAGCTCTACCCTCTCTCGAGTTTTCCACAAGGCAGTGGAGTCGTTGCTCGCAGATGCTAATTCCTCGAGACATCTGATGATACTCTCATCGTCCCAAGACTAGCCAGCACTCTCTGGGACTTGTGTGTTTAAAATCAGAGTTCCTCCTCTCCTAGGCGAACTGTCTGAACAGGCTAACGAGCTACGTCTACCTAAGGTTTAGAGTCAGAGTATACATTCTCTTGTATAGGCTGCCAACCAAGGCAAATGAGCCCAATCTACCCGCCCAGTTATACCGCCGGCTAATCGGTCGCGCCCCACAACAGACTCTGTGAGAAACAGGGGCCCCTCATGAAGGTGCTGCTGGGGACACAATATTGTAGGAGAGGCCATTGGCATGGAAACTCCTGAATGAAAAGCCGAAAAGCGAATCCAGCGGCGATCTCTACACCTGGAAAGGAGAGGCTATATCAGACACTTCACTTTTCTTCAACGAGAGGGACGTCCAGCGCAGACCTCGCTAACCCCCCCCCCCCCCCCCCCTCCCCCGTCCAGAGTTACACCGTACATATATATATGTATATGTCTAACACATTACTAAATATATTATAATTGCATCATATAGCAATGTTTCACGATAGAGTTTCGTCTTATTGATATATTCTAAAACAACGGTTTATGTTAGAGCTGCATCTTATGACTGCATCAAAAGACAATGTTTTATTTTAGATTTCCGTCATTTTTTACAAACAAAAGGAGCCTCTATAGAGTGGAAGGTATGATCATTGGAAAGCGAGTCATAGGCCGAACAAGAAGACGCTGGATTTGACCTTGGAGCAGGCCGGTAAACTTGTAGAATATAGTTTCATACAGACAGGCTGTCGTCAGAGCGACGTTCTGCAAAGGTCATGCTACATGATGATGCATACTGACTACCAAAACAGTGGTTGTTATTAGAATTGCGTCAAATTGACTACCAAAACAATAGTTTTTATTATAGCTGTAGTTTTTAGCTGCACCAAGAGGACATTTTCTACATAAGAATCTCGTCATTTTCCGTACCAAAATGAACCTCTATATTAGAGTTGCGACATATTGCTTTACCAAAACGATGCTATTTATTTGAGTTGCTTCTAATCAAATACCACAACGAGGCTTTAAATTAAAGTTCACTTATAATGAATACCAATACCAGGCTTTGGATTTTAGTTTAATCATATTGAATACCAGAACGAGACTTTAGAATTGAGGTATAATGAATACCAAATCGAGGCTTTAAATTAGAGTTGATTCATTTTGCCATATACCAATACAATCTTCTATATTACCAATGGGTGTTAATTATATATTTAGAAGCAAAGGTGTAAATTAAGGTTGTGTCTTATTACAAGTCGCAAAACACGAGTTAGAAGACGTGGCATCTCGTTTCGTCCGCCTCGAAAAAAAGTTTAATATGGGTAGGCCTTAGAAAACATTTATTAGTGCAATGTTAAACTGCCACTCAGAATTACAAGCACATTCATATTATGGGAACTTGGTATTAAGAAACGTATATATAGCATGTGTATTGCAATTGTTCGAGCCAACATATCAGCTTTATGACATTGTAAGAACGTTTGAGAGCCGATATATCGGTTCTACGGAGTGAAACTATTAACTTGAACATAATCGTGCCATTATTCCTCGTGTAATTCTAGATTTCTTACTGCTAGATCTATCTGCGCTTTAAGCACGGAAGATCAGAATGCAGATGGGGCCATAATACTGAACATCGTCTTGCGCAATCGAGCCTCATTCGCCAACCGTGTACCCTTCCTATAAATGTATGGAATAGCTGAGTCCTTCAGCCCAGATGGAAATGCCATCTTGGTTTCGCCACCAGCGTAGCTGTGCTGTCCCTCAATGTATAGACACAATGGCCCTGAATGTGGAATAAGGAATAGGTTGACCGAATTGTATATGTATGTCCTTAATGAATAAAGTGGATTTGGGTGGCGTTCCAACCTCCTTATGTAATATAATATGATTGATGGATCATCACTGCGGAATATCACATAAATATTGCTGGTTTCACTGTCAGGAGATCAAATGAAGTTGTGAACTAATGTTTTATCTTGGAACATAAAAGGATGATGGTATTTGTATTCAATATCTTACTCGGCTCATTCTGAAATGTGGGCAGGCCGTATAATTCTGTTAGTCCATGTGCTTTGTATGTATGTATGTATGTATGTATGTATGTATGTATGTATGTATGTATGTATGTATGTATGTATGTATGTATGTATGTATGTATGTATGTATGTATGTATGTATGTATGTATGTATGTATGTATGTATGTATGTATGTATGTATGTATGTATGTATGTATGTATGTATGTATGTATGTATGTATGTATGTATGTATGTATGTATGTATGTATGTATGTATGTATGTATGTATGTATGTATGTATGTATGTATGTATGTATGTATGTATGTATGTATGTATGTGTGTGTGTGTGTGTGTGTGTGTGTGTGTGTGTGTGTGTGTGTGTGTGTGTGTGTGTGTGTGTGTGTGTGTGTGTGTGTGTGTGTGTGTGTGTGTGTGTGTGTGTGTGTGTGTGTGTGTGTGTGTGTGTGTGTGTGTGTGTGTGTGTGTGTGTGTGTGTGTGTGTGTGTGTGTGTGTGTGTGTGTGTGTGTGTGTGTGTGTGTGTGTGTGTGTGTGTGTGTGTGTGTGTGTGTGTGTGTGTGTGTGTGTGTGTGTGTGTGTGTGTGTGTGTGTGTGTGTGTGTGTGTGCGTGCGTGCGTGCGTGCGTGCGTGCGTGCGTGCGTGCGTGCGTGCGTGCGTGCGTGCGTGCGTGCGTGCGTGCGTGCGTGCGTGCGTGCGTGCGTGCGTGCGTGCGTGCGTGCGTGCGTGCGTGCGTGCGTGCGTGCGTGCGTGCGTGCGTGCGTGCGTGCGTGCGTGCGTGCGTGCGTGCGTGCGTGCGTGCGTGCGTGCGTGCGTGCGTGCGTGCGTGCGTGCGTGCGTGCGTGCGTGCGTGCGTGCGTGCGTGCGTGCGTGCGTGCGTGCGTGCGTGCGTGCGTGCGTGCGTGCGTGCGTGCGTGCGTGCGTGCGTGCGTGCGTGCGTGCGTGCGTGCGTGCGTGCGTGCGTGCGTGCGTGCGTGCGTGCGTGCGTGCGTGCGTGCGTGCGTGCGTGCGTGCGTGCGTGCGTGCGTGCGTGCGTGCGTGCGTGCGTGCGTGCGTGCGTGCGTGCGTGCGTGCGTGCGTGCGTGCGTGCGTGCGTGCGTGCGTGCGTGCGTGCGTGCGTGCGTGCGTGCGTGCGTGCGTGCGTGCGTGCGTGCGTGCGTGCGTGCGTGCGTGCGTGCGTGCGTGCGTGCGTGCGTGCGTGCGTGCGTGCGTGCGTGCGTGCGTGCGTGCGTGCGTGCGTGCGTGCGTGCGTGCGTGCGTGAATGAATGAATGTATATAAAGATATATATTTATATATATACATACATGCACATACATACATACACATACACACACGCACGCACACACACACATACACATTCACACACACACACATACACATTCACACACACACACATACACATACACACACACACACACACACGGACTCGTATAATAATTTTGATTTATTTTTAAAAAATATTTTATGGTGCGGGCGGGGAGGGGGGGGGGGGGATGTGTGGTAGAATGTAGAATGTAGACTTTTATAGTTGGAATCCTTTCATCTCATACTGTCATTATATCTTATCGGTTACATTCCAATGGTGTCCTGATCCATTGTATAGAACGGGTGTGACCTGTGGATTCCATGTTTAAAGGAGCCGATTTACAATGAATCTATCAGAAGTGATCCACAGAGTTCCACATTCATGCCAAATTATTTCATAGATTCGATGATTGTATGTATGATTCCCATAACCCGGTTGAATGGCTGCGAGAGAGTCGTACTCACAGGCCAATATTGGTGAATAAGCTCGTCATACATGTGATTCATTATGTTGGGATGGCATCTGGACAGTATGAGAACTTTGAGCTTTTGTGTTTGTACCATTCTTGCAAGAAATGACCATCGAATGTTGTGTATGGGCCTGGCAACATCATCATGTTGATGATGGTATCTCTGGACAACACCAATGCTTTGAGATTGTGCTTCAATACTGGTTTTGTAAGAACTGACCAAAGAGTGCTGTTCATGGGCCTGGCAACATCATCATGTTGATGGTGGCTTCTCTGGACAACACCAGTGCTTTGAGATTGTGCTTCAATACTGGTTTTGTAAGAACTGACCAAAGAATGCTGTTCATGGGCCTGGCAACATCATCATGTTGATGGTGGCATCTCTGGACAACACCAGTGCTTTGAGATTGTGCTTCAATACTGGTTTTGTAAGAACTGACCAAAGAATGCTATTCATGGGCCTGGCAACATCATCATGTTGATGATGGCATCTCTGGACAACACCAGTGCTTTGAGATTGTGCTTCTATACTGGTTTTGTAAGAACTGACCAAAGAATGCTGTTCATGGGCCTGGCAACATCATCATGTTGATGGTGGCATCTCTGGACAACACCAGTGCTTTGAGATTGTGCTTCAATACTGGTTTTGTAAGAACTGACCAAAGAATGCTATTCATGGGCCTGGCAACATCATCATGTTGATGATGGCATCTCTGGACAACACCAGTGCTTTGAGATTGTGCTTCAATACTGGTTTTGTAAGAACTGACCAAAGAATGCTGTTCATGGGCCTGGCAACCTCAAGATGTAATAACCGTTGTTTCGAAACCGTACTGGAAATGACTAGAATCACGTTGCTTCAACAAATGACTGAAGTCAGGTGTCCTTACAAGTTGGTTAGAGTAAGGCAAAGGCAATGTTGGATCAACACATGACGTGAGTCAGCTTTCATTACAAGTTTGTTAGAGTAAGTCAATGCAGTGCTGAACCAACAAATGGCAGAAATCAGCTTTCATTACAAGGTGGTTAGAATAAGGCAATGCAGTGCTGAATCAACAAATGGCAGAAATCAGCTTTCATTACAAGTTGGCTAGAGTAAGTCAATGCAGTGATTGACCAACAAATGACAGAAGTCAGCTGACCTTGCTAGCTGGTTAGAATAACCAAAGCAGTGTTAGACATGTGCTTCTACAAAGTACTGAATGAAGCTTTCCTTGACAAATATCTGGAGTCAGATTTTCTTAGACTCTGGTTAGAGTAAGCCAAAAGCACTGTTGAACTTGTGCTTCCAACACCTGGGACAAAAGGGCATGTCTATACAATATTTGTTAGTTATCATTCAGAGTTGTGAAGATTTTGGTTGACCGGCTAAGATATGTATAACATTCAGCAAAACCATCTAGACGCGTTCTTCTTCTTTTGATCCTCTGGAAGGAAAAAAATAGTCAATCAATCTATCGAGATCTGTCAGTTCTCGGAGGACACATGTTTTCGTCAAATGCATGTCAAACCGCTTTCACTTAAAACTATCTGTTACAGCTGTGTCCACCTCTTCAATTTCTCCTCATTTATGTTAATATCTAGCATTTGTCTCATTGTCTGATTTAGGACCGTTATCTACCTCTGAAAGAAGTCGAGCCAGGTATTACAATTCCGATATCTTGGTCAAACCATAACAGAAGATGAACGATGCTATAGAGAAATACGATCTAGAAGTGCAATGGCAAAGATAGTGTTTAGAGAGACACAAAGAATACTTCTATCCAATAACATTTGTATGTCTCTAAGGAAAAGAATATTTTTTAAATGTGTTTAGACGGTGGCAATGTATGGCTCATAAACATGGAGTAAAACAAAAAATAGAGAGGCAAAATACTTTATGCTTTTGAGATATGGTGTTACCGAAAGATGGAAAGAGTGAGCTGCACCGAGAAGAAATTAAATAAAAAGGTATTTGCGGAGATGGGAGAAGAGAGAAAGTTGAAACGGGAGATACAAAGCAATCGACTTAGCTGGTTGGGACATAATCTGCGGAGAGAGGGCCCAGTAAAAAATGTCTTGGAGGACATTATGCAGGGAAGGAGAGGGAGGGGACGACCTAGAAATATCTTTTGGTCTCAAGCTTGCAAAGATATGGCTGTGAAGACATATGCTGAGCTAAAGACGGCTGCAGAGGATATGCAGAAATGGAAGGACAAGATTTGTGAGCTTGTTGACCAGTCCTAGGACTGAATGACCTGATGATGATATTTACCTCTCGTATATTGACGATTCAAGAATAACAATTGCTTTCTAAGACTATACATGGTTTCCGTGTACCGTACGGTCTCCCGTACAAACCGCACTGTTGTACAATACACATGTTTAATTTAACCCAACGTATTCTGGTAAAATGATAATTCGTAAAATATCAAATATAGTTTATAAAATAATACGCCCGCTGATTGTTGCTGCCCGATAATAGCTCTTCGACGAATTAAAAAATCTTGTCTCTTCGTAAAACAAACTGCCCATCCATATGAGGTATTAAATGATGCTGCGCCTGTCCGAGATTGTTGTTAATCTTCCAAAGCTTTAAGCTGGATTTCAATGCATAAGCCTACGATGCCTCGTTGCCCTTTACCTACTACCCAATACAATAATGTGTTTTCCAGGTATGGTAGATCCGGTGACGACCAATGATTTGCCTTTTTCTTACTAGACGTCTCTTTGGTTTTTGTTTTTAATGTTTTACATCATAATCGTCTGTTGTATTTGTTATTGAAAAAATGTAATACTCCAGTTTGATTTCTATTGATTTTTCATAGTCTATCAATAAGAAGATGTCTGATGGAGTATTACGTGTTTCTCGAATTCATTTTTGGATCTGAAAATAATAAAATAACAGATTTCACGTTCAAACAAGAAATGAAAAACCAAGAGTGCTAAATACGTTTTGTTGCAATAACCAATATACAAGAAAAGACATGCACTTTCAATTTCGCGTCATTTTCACTGCGAGATTGTGACAAAACATTCCAATACCGGTTCTTCTATTATCGAGAATGACGTGTCTCTAGTACTCGCGCATAATACGGACTAGAGTTTTTTACTGGCCAAAATTAATAACAAAAGGTGCTTATCATTCGCGAAATTTTACGGTAGAATATCTTATTCTTAGTCTGAGTCTTAATCTTATTCTTAGTCTTAGTTTTAATCTTATTCTTAGTCTTAGCCTTAGCCTTATTCTTAGTCTTAGCCTTAGTCTGAGCCTAAGTCTTAGTCTTTGCCTTAGCCTCAATCGTAGTGTCAGTCTTAGTCTTAGTCTCAGTCTTAGCCTTAGTCTTAATCTTAGTCTTAATCTCAGTCTCAGTCTAGGGGACGGCGTGGCCTAGTGGTTAAGTGGCACGGCTCACAATCCAAAGGTGCTAGGTTTGATCCCTATCACAGCACAGGCCGTTACCCCGGAGAAGTCAACCCTTAGAAAAAGCAGGAGAAAGCAGACCTTTACATAAATGCTTGCTAAAGTCGTATGCACTGGGCCGACAGGCGCAAAATAAAAACCACAGTGCAACGCACACGGCCTTTGGGGATTAAAGAAATAAGGCGAACGAAAAAAAAAGGCCAGTCTCAGTCTCAGTCTTAGTCTTAGTCTTAGCCTTAGCCGTAGACTCAGTCTCATTTTCAGTCGTAGTCTTAGTCTTAGTCGACCTGCACTTATACAGGGACAGATGCACCTGTGCAGGTCCCAGCTCTGGCGTAAGCTAAATGGAGTCGGTGGAAGATTTCCTGCTTAGCAGGCTAGGCTCGAGCAACTTATTACTCCGCTGCGTTGGGACAAGTGCCGCTGAGGGTGGTAACCGAAAGCGAGTCCATTTTAATAGATTCAAACCCTTAGAGCGAAGTAGACCCGCAAACTGCTAGGCGCCATCTATGCTGCTATTAACAAACCAACTAATTATGACCAGTGTTATGCATGGGACACAGGGACTGAGTGGTCTCGAGGTAAGACGTCGGCCTCTGATGCTGGAGGTCGTGATGCAGACCGGGATTTTTTCTCGTGGATTTTATGTTATTTTACCAGATCTCTGGGTAGTAGAGATCGCACGCTCGTGTCCATAGTCGAGCACGATAAAAATCACTCTGCAGTTAGAAATCGAAAAGAATAGGATTTTCCCAGGATATTTATATATATCCACGAACTCGCACACACGCACACTCACTCACTCACACATACTCACTCTCACGCACGCAGGCACACACACACACACACATACAGACAAACAGCCCGACACATCGATCGACAGACAGACACATGTGCACAGACACATACACACACATACACGCACACACACACTCACAGTCGCGCTCGCACAGTCTACTTTACACTTTGCTATGATACATTTTTGTCATTCATTGTTACAAATAAATGTTAGCCTGTCAGTTGTTTCTGCATCTGGTCGTGACGTTTGCCAATATTTATTCTGAAGTCATCGCTTATTTAGAACTACATTGTTATAGCTGTCCCAAACTTGGCAGTATACTATGATTAGGGTGTACCATGTTCTATTTTAAAGTTAGAACACAGTGAACTAAAGAATGCGGGGCCTCTCTTGAGGGCCCAGTATGTGGGGGCAGATGATACGCCAGCCAGGTGGCATAAGAATTGTTAGCTCAGCTCTCCACGTTGGACGCTGTCGACAGCATCACGCTTACCCTGTTATTGGGCAGGAACCAGATACACTCTGGCTTCTACCCATGGTGGGAAAGCAAGCCACTGAACCCTCAGCCATTATCTAGAATACCAGAAGAAAAGGAAGACGAAGAAGTAGAAGAGAAAGGGGAGATGGAGAAGAACTAGAAGACATTGTTGTTGTAGAATGTTCAAGAAGATGAGCTTTTCTTTCTTGGGTGCCATTAAAAGGGATTAGGCAGGCAGGTTGTAAGTAGCTTTCATCACACATCCCATGCATGATGATGATCGTGGACTGGGGTCTTCCATGCGGTTGGGGTATGCTTGGTTTTATCTCGGTGACGATCAGTACTACGGGGATCACGTCGATCCCGCATCTCGTTGTTATGAAGCAGTCTGTTTCCAGATAGAACTACATGGACGTGAGGTTTGGTCTTGGTTAGTATGTTCTAGTTTAGACGCTGAATCAACGTTATTGCACACGGTTTAACCCATAAGTGCACTGTTCAACATATTTTTGGAGAATCTCAATACAGTTCACGAACTCAGTAGCACCAGCAAGAATCCCATAATAGATTGGGTAGATATTTAGCAGTTTTGAATTTTGTCCAGACAGCGGCCGTTAAGCCTACTCATTTCGATTTCCAACTGTTGTGGGATTTTAAACTTGCGCGTCTCTGAACATGGGTGTCCGATCCTTAATCCCCAGAAATGGAGATTTGGTTTTACAGATGAATGCTGCGGATTCTATAGACTGCAAAGAGGACTAACGATAAAGTACTCGAGAAGGTACGAACACAAAGACAACTTATTGCAAGAATCAGAGCAAAACAGTCATCCTTTTTTGGGCATGTTGTGAGAAGAGAAGGTATAGAGCACGTTTTGACAACGGGAAAGATAGCAGGAAAGAGAGCCAGAGGACGGCCGAGAGAGAAAATGCTGGACAGCGTGAGAGAATGTCATGGTCGACAATCAACAACAGAGCTGGTAAACGACACACGTGACAGAACTGGATGAAGATCCATGATCGCCAACGCCGACCGACAGAGCACCTGATGATGATGATCGTACCAATTGAAGCTGTTCATGAATCACTACACAGACAATGAGAAAGACTTATTTTACCATGAGGCCAATCTACCGGCACACCTTTCATGATATTCTGACACTTAAAGCCGGATCTACGGAAGTCATGATGTTCTGACACTTAAGGCCGGATCTACGGAAGTCATGATATTCTGACACTTAAAGCCGGATCTACGGAAGTCATGATGTTCTGACACTTAAAGCCGGATCTACGGAAGTCATGATGTTCTGACACTTAAAGCCGGATCTACGGAAGTCATGATATTCTGACACTTAAAGCCGGATCTACGGAAGTCATGATGTTCTGACACTTAAAGCCGGATCTACGGAAGTCATGATATTCTGACACTTAAAGCCGGATCTACGGAAGTCATGATGTTCTGACACTTAAAGCCGGATCTACGGAAGTCATGATTTTCTGACACTTAAAGCCGGATCTACGGAAGTCATGATGTTCTGTCCTCAACCACTTTCAGCAATCTCAACCACGTATGGGGGCGTCGAGATGAAGTGAAGTCGATTCTTTGAGCTATTTCCCATTGTCTTTCACTTATATAAAATTCTGAGCTGTTATTGCAGCAAAAATATACGTTTGCCAACGTTTCGCAACATTTATGAAATTCTATATGAGGCATGCTAAAAAAAAATGGAAAAACAGAAAACAGCAATTTGTCAGCAAAAATATCGACCTCCAGTTCTAGTTTTTGTTAGGGATAAAACAAATATTTTACAAATTTCTTTCATGTGTTTGTTTTAAAACCATTTATAATAAGTATATTTTTTAAATGTAAAAACACATCGGAACTATTGCTATCAGTGTATATTAGAACATGTAATTTAAAAAATAACTTGTTAACACGCATCAGTCTAGAATTTATAAGATATTTGTAAACATTATATAACGATTTCTTTTTACGAAGTTTCATTTAACGAATGAATTTTAAAGCGCTTAACCTCGTTGAAAACCTAAGATTACAATCTGTTTGCATATGGGGGTAGATTGTCGAATAGCGGACACTGCAGTTGGGGACGAAGTGTTAGACACGTGATTGTAATAAGTCTCAGCGTTTTAAGATTTGGGATGATCAGTCCGTGTCCCTGTTGTCTGTTTTTCCATTAGCGTAATTCAGGTACCCATCTACAACTTGATTAACCGGGATTAAACACGCTCCATTACTATGAGAAACGAACGATGCATCTACTTTTCAGATGCCCAATTATAATTTTTGTATTCTTTAGTCTTGATGACCCGTTCGTCAGCGTAACTGCTAGTTCCAACTTGATCTCCAGGGGACCCTATCTTGGGTCGCGGCAGTCCAGTTGGTGGTAAGCACTCCACCAGAGGCGTCTCGGTTGTTGTTGCGGATATCAATGAAGTCTGAAAAAACGCATTGGAGGTCTTCCCGCGATCTATTTTTACCTCGGGGGTTCCAGGCTACTGTCACCGTGCTCCATCGACCATCATTTCGTCGCAACATGTGACCCATCCATCTATGTTTTGACTTCTCTGCAAAGATTACCGCATCATTGACCAAGAACGAAAGCCGTATGACAGATTTCGGGAGATTTTCATGAGTGTGACTCCGCCCAAGCGTCTCTCAAGCGAAGCGTGGGTCACTCGCAATTTGTCATCTAGTGATTGTGTCAGTGCCCATGTCGCTCCCGCCTAGCCCCGCGCATGATTGTGATTAATGGACAAAAATACGTCAATAACTCATTTTTCAACAAAGGATATAATTAATAAGAAAAATTAAGTCAACAAAAGTTCTTGTCTATTCATATCATACAAGTGCCGTCACGGACTACAGTCAGCCTGCCGGGCTGAATGTAAGGGGTTGCAAGAGTTAAAGGTTGGCATGCACATTGCAAACAAAAGAATTGACCTGCCCTTTATCGAACTATTAATTTTTACCGTGAAAAGCGAGTGATCGACTTATCGGGACATACTGTGTGTGTTTGTGTGTGTATGTATGTGTTTGTGAGTGTGCGTGTGTGTGTGTGTTAGACTGTCTGTGTGTCTTTATTGTTTGTGTGTGTTTATTGTGTGTGCGTGTTATTATGTTGTGTGTATGTAAGTGTGTTTGAGTGTGTGTGTTTGTGTGTATGAATGTGCGTGTGTATGTAAGAGTGAATATGTATGAGAAAGGGTGTACTTGTGTGTGTTTGTGTTTCTGTGTGTGTTGGTGTATGTGTGTGTGTGTGTGTGTATGTGTGAGTGAGACAGAGAGAGAAAGAGAGCCTCTGTGTGAGAGATAGTGTATGTGTATGAGAGACAGAGAGATGGAATTTGCGTGGGTTTTTATGTGTGTAAAAGAGTGACAGAATGAAGGTGTTGGTCTGTATATGTGTGTTATAGAGAGTGTGTATAAGAGAGAACCAGCAGAGAATGTGAGTGTGTTCGTGCGTCTGAATGTTTTGTTTGTGTGTGTAAATGTGTGTATGTGAGTGTGTGTGTGGGAGAGAGATACAGTGTGAATGTGTTTTACGGAAAGTGTGTATGCATGAGAAACACAGAGAGAGAGAGAGAGAGAGAGAGAGAGAGAGAGAGAGAGTGGTGTGTGTGTTTGTGTGAGTATATGTGTGAGTGAACATATGTGTGTGTCTGTGTGTGAGTGTGTGTTAACAAGTATGTGTGAGTGTGTGAGTAGGCTTGTGTGTTTATGTGTGAGTTTTTGTGTTAGTGTGCGTGTGTGTGTGCGTGCGTCTTTTTCTATTTAAGGTCCGTCCTGTTTTCTCTGTAATTCTTCTTGAATTCATACTTGTAAAAAATCAAACTAGCTATTAACCCGCTTTGTCTGTGCGTGGTGGAGATGCTGATTTCCGTATGGTCTCCACATATGTCTGCTAATGTCTCCGTCCGGCTATTTAGTACTCACAGCTACCCTATAAACTAGGTGCCAGTACAGCAATGCACAACCCTGTTAGGGCGCCTGTGTGTATATATATATATATATATATATATATATATATATATTGTGTGTTATGTGCGTGTGTGTGTGCGTTCGTGCGTGCGTGTGTGTCTGTATATCTGTGTGTGTGTCTGTATGTGCGTCTGTGTGTATGTGTTTGTATATATATGTATATATCGTTGAACGTGAATATGGCGGATCAAAGGAGCACTCTAAAATATTAAACAATGTCGGGGATCAAGATGCTGATCAGCGTATGAGCCACAGTGGTCAGCGACCCATATCTGACTGCTAGCGTCTGGGCCAGCGAACCAGATCTGCCAAGACCCTTCTACACCTCCACGCGATGATCCTGGATAACAGGCTGCAGCAGAGCAGACTGGCTAAGGAGAAGGGATCGAAGAGGGAATGCTAACCCGGTACTAAAAATGCTTTCTGAAGTCGGATGTGTTGGACCGAAAATTGCAAATATCACAGTCAAGCTGTAAACTACGACACAACGCATTCCGTTCTCTGGACTACATTCTGCTACTTAAGCCCAATTCAGGGTTTGGTAGCGGGAGATTGAGAACGAACGAAGCCAGCCAAGTTAAACAATGTCAACAGCACCATCACCCCGCTAACAAAGTGATAGATAAATCGACCCTATTTATTATCGACATTCAACAACAACAACAACAACATAGCAAACCAAGAGTTTACGTATACCTCCTCTCTCCAACGCCGCAAGGCTATAGCAATAGAACAACAGAAACATAATCTGAAGCACAGACCTCCACTGTATCCAGCCGCTTAATGGGAAGCCTGTAACCTGCGCTTTCAAAGTGATCGATCATAAGTGTAGTAGTGTGTCGCATAATGGGGCTACCAGCCCAACGCATAGTCCTCTTTAGTCATCGTTACCGGCATACTTGGAAGGTGACAATGGCTATATTATATTCTCCAGGGCACCACACAGGACTGCTTGTTCCTGAACTCTTAATAATAACCACCGGATCGAGTCAAGTCAAGTCATCTCGTAACTGGTGAGGTACTTCGGGCACACATGAAGACACCCCTACAACACTACACCACCCTTCTCTGTCAGTGGCCGCTGACTGTGCACACTCTCGACGGAGATTCGTCTATTCTTTTACGTTGTCCTGCAATCACTTTTTGGGACGACCTCGTCGGCCTCTTGCATTTTCCCGTGCAGGATCGTATTTGCAAGACTGTTTGATCTCGATATGTAGCCGAACCAAGTGCGTTTCCGACATATGACAACCGGACCGCTCAATGAAAAGCCCTTACTTCTGAATCAAATAAGAATAAATGCCACTAGACCCGTTTACCAACAACCCGTACTTCTAAGCCAGATACGAATAATAGCCACGCTATCAGTTTACGAAAAGCCGATACTTCTTAGCCAGATAAGAATAATAGCCACCCGGCCCGTTTACCAACAACATATTTCTAAGCCAGAAACGAATAATAGCCACCTGATCAGTTTACTAAAAGCCCTTCATTCTTAGCAATGTAAGAATAATAGCCACGCTATCAGTTTACTAAAAGCCCTTACTTCTTAGCCAGGTAAGAATAATAGCCACCGAATCCTTTTACTACAAGCCCTTACTTAGGAGCCAGATAAGAATAATAGCCGCCAAATCCGTTTACTGAAAGCCCTCATTTATATGCCAGAAAGGAGTAATAACTACCGAATTCGTCTACTGAAAACCATCCCTTATTAGCCAAATAAGAATATAACGATTGTTGTTGAACACTGTCGGTGCTTAGTTAATCTAAATTTCCTTGCTGTCGCGTGCAAAATGGTGAATCTCAGGAGATATCCCAGTGGTACTTCACATGATGAAAAAGCGCTGGCCTTGCGTCGTGCAAAATATAGAGACCCCGACTTGATACAATTACCATGCAGTCTCTGTTCTGGAATCCACCTTACAGAAGATGTAGGGGCGGACCTAGGCATAGAAAAGTGAGCTTGGAGAGAACTTGAAAGGAAATGAAAAATGTGCATATCATATGCAGGCGTAACTTGAACGACATGCTCACTCTGGATCCTAGCGGATATAATTGATTGATTGTAACCGAGAGGTTGCAGGGAGAGTTTGAATACCAATTGGTCAACATTATGAATCCACCAGCGAACCCAATCCACGATGCTTCTTCGTCGTCCTTTACGACATGAATGAAAAGTTCCAGATGTCGTAATCTCATCAATCCAGGAATTACTGGAATGTCACGGCACATTAGATCCGTGAACTGATAAAGCCTGTCTCTTGGTTAACTTCTCCAGTAATCCACAGCTCGTGGAATTATTCGTGTTATTGCCCTTGTCAGACCTGTAAAATAGCGGGCACATTGTTCTATTTTTGTAGAACTCCAGCAAAGCAGGGCACAGATGGTTCTTCTTTTTCTTCTTCTTCTTTTTCTTCATCTTCTTCTTCTTGTTCTTCTACTTCATGTTGTTGTTCTTCTTCTTCTTCCTCTTCTTCTTCTTGTCATACTTCTTCTTAATCTTCTTATTTTTCTTCTTCCTTCTTCTTCTTCTTCTATTTTTTATTTTTATTTTTATTCGTCATCTTCTTCTTCGTCATCTTCTTCTTCTTTAGTTGTCATCTTCTTCCTTGTTTTTTTTCTTCTTCTTCATCATCTTCTTCTTTTTCTTCTTCTACATAATCTTCTTCTTCTTCTTCTTCTTGTTCTACTTCTTGTTCTTCTCCTTCTTTCTTATTCTTTTTCCTTCTTCTTCTTCTATTTTTTCTTTTTTCTTTTTCTCCGTCATCTTCTTCTTCTTTTGTTTTCCTCTTCTTCCTTCTTCTTGTTTTCTTCATCTTCTTCTTCTTCATCTTCTTTTCTTTTTCTTCTTCTCCATTTTCTTGTTCTCCTTATGTTCTTCTCCTTCTAAATCTTCTTATTCTTTTTCTTCTTCCTTCTTCTTCTATTTTTTCGTTTTCTTTTTCTTTATCATCATCTTTTTCTTCTTTTTGTTTTCCTCTTCTTTCTTCTACTTTTTTTTTCTTCTTCTTCTACATCTTCTTCTTCTTCTCTTGTTGTCTCACTTTGTACCGGGTTGTAACCCAGTGTCGTGGTATGTATTTATCTTTCGTTTAGTGGCGCGAGAGACATTTTGTCCACATTTTACGACAGGCCTCGTTCCCTATGTCTATCCACCTTCTCCTCGGTTTACCTTTTGCACTTCTTGCTGATGTCCTCGTGTAGACGGTTGTATGTGCAATGTGATCTGGTTGCGTTCTCACAATGTGGCTAAACCAATCCATTCCCTATTGCTCGATGTACTGTAGGCAGGGAATTGTTCCAACCTTCCCTCGGATACTCAGATTTATGATTCTGTCTCTTCTGATGTTGTAAGTGATATTTCCTAGACACCTCATTTCGCAGGTACCTGGCTAATTTTCATTTCTGAGCCCTATTCAATGCCCGTGTCTGGCATTCGTAGCACAGGTTTGGGATGAAGATTCTATTTAACATCTGCTTTTCTGCCTGTATGGAAACATTGGTGTGTCTTAGTAGTAGATGCTTTCGGTGTCCAACAAGGCTAGGACAGTGGACGAAGAGAATTGAGTCCTTCGATTCGAAATGTTGTAGAAACGTTCTCAGAATACCATTTTCAATAAGAATTTGGCATAGAGGAGAACTAGTTCAAACATCATGAACAAGTAATTGCCATAGGAAGTAGTGGAAGCAGGGGCAATTCATGCATTTAGGAATAGATTGGATGTGCATAACTTTTAGAGCAGGGTAATGTAAATGAGATTGGTTGTCTACAGACTTTAAACCAGTATAAATACGTTAATTTGAGTTAAGACGTTAAGTTAAGTTATAATTCTGTTATACCCAACGAAGACCGTGTTACTTTTCGTCCACCATAATCGATGATGACCACTTTGTTCAGCATTCACTGGTCTAAAGATTTCGAAGATGGCTAAATAAGACAATCTGAGCCTTGAATTGTCTGTTGCACTTATTACAGGAAAATAAGAAACCGCCGTTCACTGGGGTTGAAGACGGATTGATGTGAGCTGACTTGCAGAGCGATCGTCTCTGGGTAGCCTCCTCTATTCTTGATGCCTCATATCTCTGAACACCCTCTGCAATAGTGCTGCGTCAGTCTGTGCGATTGGTATCGATTCTTTCCCAGTCATCGTGGTTAATACCGCACTGGATCAGTGATCTCTTTAGTGTGTCCTTGTACCTTATCATCTGCCCATCGCTTGCTCTCTTTGCCACATTAGAGTTTACCATAGAGCAGCTCTTTTGATAGAGATTCATCCGAAATACCTCTACTTGAGCGATCTAATCGAACCAGCTGTAAATGGATGCCTGGTATACAAGGAAAGAAGGTTAGCGAGAAAAGGAACTGGCCATCCGACTTCAAATACAATGTGTCTTTGTATACTGAGAGAGTGTGTGGGTGAGCGTATGTGTGTAAAAAGTGTGTGAGTGTTTGTTTGTATGAGAGTATGAGTGTAAATGGGTGTGTTTCTCTATATATGTGTGTATGCGTGGGCGCACATTCTTACCAGATGTTAACCACTTATTACATTATTCAATTATGCATTTACGTTCGTCGGTAGTTCATGTCTCCAAATTGTATGAAATAGCACTTGTTTGTTTACCTAGTTTTGATCCAGTAGCCATTACTTCTCTAACTGAATGAAAGACCACTTGTTCTGTTTTTGACATATTTTCGATCCAAAAGCCTTGACTTTTCCAACTCAATGACAGACTACTTGTTTTTTGACATTTTTTAATCCACAAACCGGTAGTTTTCTAACTGTAAGAATGACCACTTGTTTTTTGACATTTTTGAATTCACAAGCCGATAATTCTCTAACTGTAGGAATGACCACTTGTTTTTTTGTTTGACATATTTCTGATCCAGAAGCGAATGTTAAACCAGTTTAGTGAAATCATACCCGACTTTCTCAATCCATTGGCCACTATCGTAGAGCAGCTAACGAAATCAGAAAGAAATTGTTCAAGTCTCTGTCAGCCTTATCGTATATTCCCAGAAATGCCATTGCGATTTCTATATTTAGATATTAAATTAGATAACACAGTAGTTGGATTTTATCCGCCATGCGTTATTGATTGGATTTTGGGGTATTTCATTCTGAGCCCGGTATTGATTTGGTATAAAAACGCGTATTTGGCCATTCACTTTGATTGTTGTCGCGTTTAGCTATGGTTTATTTGCGGTGTTTCTGATGTTCGGATATGTTAGTTTCTTGGTACCATGCCGTTTTTGGTTTTCTTTTTGTTTTGCTTTGTATTACATGCTCGGTTGGCAGAGTTGCTAGGATAAAGGGAGTCTAATCAGAATGACAGTTGTTTGAACCTCGGTAAAGATATGTTTTTCTATCCGGTGTGAATCAGAACATGGATAGTTCTTCAAGGAAGAGGATGTAGTCCTTCGAGTTAAAATGTCGAAAGGTCTTCAGAATACCATTGACAGAAAAAAATGAAGATTTCAGACGTTCGACATGAGCGACATATATTATAAGAACTGGTTCATAAATGCCATCATATAAAGAAAATGTTAATACTTTGGCCACATCAACAGACACAAAGGACTTGAGAAAATTGATGGAAAGGATGATACCACACAAGAGAAGCAGGGGCAGACTATGAAGGTGATTACACCTAGATGTCAAGGAATAAATATGACTCTGAAGCAGACTGGAGATGTGGCAAGAGATCTTGTTTCTTTCGGACTGCATTTGATTGGAGCGACGTATCTTTCTCAGCCTAATAAATTCCTCAACTCCCAGTGCGCCGTACAAATTGGAGCATAGGTAGTTATGTAAGAGCGATTATTGTCTGGGATGAAGTGTAGACTATATTTTACCAGCCCTCAGCGTTTCATGAGGGGGGAGGGGGGCAGCTCCAATCCTTGCTGTTTGTTTTTTTCACTAACATAAAAGCATGAATCAATTTACATGTGGGTCGATTAGAGCGTATTGATAACCGTTATCGATCAAGATACAATTGAGATGAACAAATTTTAAAAAACTTGACAATTCTCCTATTCAGACGCTCCAGCGTGTCATGGCAATATGATACGTGCCGTATTGTTAGCTACTCATCATCAGTATCCGGTTGATCAGTCATAAGACAGGTTGTAAGGTTGTCTGAGCAATTCTCTCCATTTTACCCTATCCTCTGGTTGATCAGCTCTAAGACTGGTTGTCTGAGTATGTCTATCTGTTGGACCATAGCCTCTACAGTGCTCTTCCTTTCAGTATACGCCAGCATGTTAATGTCTCTCGATGCCTAACATGTGAAGGTGAGAATTGGTTGCCAACTTCCTATTTTCCCTAGGATCGTGTCCTTCAATATATTCTATAAAAGACTTGCATGTCTCATATTGTGTTCCAGCCAACTCAATTATTATTATTGTTATTATTCTGCGTTCGTCTTGGCAAGGACGTTGTGCGTAGTTTACAGCGAGGCTACGATATCTTTGGTTTTTGGACCGACACATTCCGTTTGAACTGGCTTTTTAGATAACTATTTTTTCGTCCCACTGCCATCCCTATTCTCTTAGACGGACTACACTAGCCAGCCTGTTTCCAGGGCCGACTCTTGAAGCCGACGGAATTATGTCTTAGTAAATGGCAGTATACATTTTTTACATATGAAAAACACGGAAGTAGACCTATTCTCCGCTATTCGTGAACTATACTGAAGTTGGTTGGTTGCTAATGCCCACAATGGGTTGGTAACCCTTTTGTGCGTCCTGAAAAGAACGGAACTTGTGGCAGATTGCAGTAGCTTTCCTGACATCCCAGGCATGCTGATCAAGTGGCCCGGGGTCCTCCAGGCGGTAGTGCAATGCTTGGCTTCATCTGCGTGTCACTCACTACTACGACGATCACTCCGAACCTCACCTTGTCATCCAGACAGTTGCCCTCGACAACAGCCCGTTTCCAGGACGACCAACGAGGAGGTCAGGTGAGGGTCTTAGCCAGTATATATCTCCTGAATCTGACTAACGTTATCTGATCAGTGTGTGTGGCTGACCAGACGTTAGCCTCATCGTCCCTACTGAAATGATGCATTCGGTGTACGCGATAAAGAAACCGACATTGTTTCTCGAAAGAGAAAAACTTCTGACGCCGGATTACCACCTGTTCCGACGTCTAGAATGTCGTACCACTATTTTAACTTATCTCATGATCTTAGTCTTAGTCGACCTGTACTTCTAAAGGGGCATATCTCATTGTCCCAGCTCTGTCGTGAGCTGTATATAGCCAGGGAAGGATTTCCTGCTAGCGGGCTAGGGTCGAGTAGCTTATCAATCCCCTAAGTTGAGACAACTGCCGCAGAGGGTGGTTAATCATTGTGCTAATCCATCTTAATAGACCCCAAACACTAGAACAACGTAGACTCGCTGCCTATTAGGCGCCATCTAAGCTGCTCTTAACAAACCACATAACCATGGCCGATGGTATGCCATATCACACAGTTAGTCGCCTCCTATGACATGTTCTCTGTGGGGCAGTAGTGATATTCTTGTCCTTGTCATACGCAGAGACCCCGACAGAGCACTCATGGTAGCCGTATTAACTACCATTTAAGATGTGCATTTGCTACCGTCTTTGGATTCATGCCCTATGTTTAGGGTGTCTATCACGCGGCTTGACACATTTCTCATGTGGCCCATAAAGAAAATGGTTTCACATTGAGCGGGAATAACTATCAAACGGTAGTTTGTTTGCAGACACTGCTGTCAAAGAGAAAGTGTGACATAGAATATTGATTTATGATCTCATATTTTGGTAAAGCTTTGTGACCAGCTGTCTTCTTCGTTATCTTGCGTTGACTTACATTAATTGGCATAACCATTTACAGCTGGATATACGTGTGCTTGAGCTTCGGGAATCCACTTTTTTATCAGAACCAATCTTAAATGACTGTGTCACTCAATTATTTCCTTCCAAACATTTTAGGTGGATTATAAATTTGTGTTGTGTCAAAACCTTCAAATAAATATGTGAATAAAGAAATGCTTTATTTCTGATCTGAAAATCTTCAATTAAAGTATGTTAATAAAATGGTATGGTATTTTTGTATTAAAATCGTTTAATTTATTATTTTGATAAATTAATGTGACTTTAGCCTTCAATTATTTCAGTTGATAAATTCATATTTAACCAATGGGTTTGAAACGCCCATTTAACTTTGCAGATAGATTGATGCAATTTTTCTAAAACTTCAAAATACTTATGTTGATAGATCAATGCCTCATTATTAATAAGATTCACTTAATTATGTTGATAAATCAGTAGTGCATTACTAAAATATATTGATTAATTATGTTGAAAAATCAGTAGTGCATTATTGAAAACATTCAATTAATTATGTTGGTAAATCTGTGTTATTTTATTGATAAGAATAAATTACTTATGTTTTTTTTCTTCAAATCAGTGTTGTATTGTTGATAAGGTTTTATTAATTCTTTTGATAAATCAATGGAGTATAAAGATTCAGTTAATTATGCTGATGATAGTTCATTGCAATATTATTGATAAGATTCAATTCATTATGTTGATAAATCAGGGATGTAGTATTTAAATGATTCAATTAATTATCGTGTTTATATTATCAAACAGTTATTTTATTGATAAAACAGCTATTAATAAAAACTTTCAATTCATTGTGATGATAAATCAGTGCTCAAATATTTCATTTTTTCAATTAATTATGTTGATAAATCAGGGATCTGTTTTTGAAATCATATAATTCATAATGTTAATAAATCAGCTTTCTATTACCGATAACATCCACATATTTATGTTAATTATTGTTTTATTACTGGACATATCCGACTTTTTAAGTGGCTAATTCACATTTGATTACTGACAGCGTTCAATTATTATTGGATAATTTATGTTTTGTTTCTGAGACCCTAAACATTATAAGTGGATAAATTCAGTTTTGATTACTGAACTTATACTCTGTACCTGGATGAAATAACGTCGCAGTCACACACTTAAACTTCTTTAAAGAAAGTGTAGAAGACTGCTTGTGTGCGTTTTACAAGTGGATATCATCAGCACCTTAACTATGAAGAAAATTAGACACGACGGAGCATACCTCAAGGACATTGTCGCCTCCCAGAGCTGCAGGAACTTTCGAGAAACTAACGATCAACCCGACCTAAGGTTCATCCAGTTTGAGAAAACAAAGAAATGGACTTCCTGCATTACCTTTGGACACAAACGGAGTCGTTTGACCAGGTTTGTTTTGTTGTTCGCTGTTAAATCAATCAAAAACATTATTACATCATGCGGATAATGTGTCTTCAATGATCACACACCTTTGCTTTTATCTCCAGCATCTTCCACGTACACTCTGGGAGCGTTATGGTTTTAGCTAGCTGTCTTCGCCTCTACGTCTTTTGCCGTTCAGTTTCCAGGATGCGACTGTCTTGTCATACAACTGTCTCATTTACTATATGCTTAGGGGAGGAAGACTAAAATATGGTCAGACCAAACATACCGGTCAGACATGTTAGTCAGGGTCAGGCAAAACATACTGATCATATATGTTAGTCAGGGTCAGACAGAACATACTGATCAGACATGTTAAGCAGAGTCAGGCAAAACATTTTGGTCTAGACCCTCACCTCTGCTTCATAGTAGCTCTCCCTGGAAACGTTCTGTTTTTGTGGCAGCCTGGCTAACGAGGTGAAGGATCGAGGTTATCACCGTAGTAGTGAGTGACACGCAGATAAAGATAAGCATAGCACAGCCGCCTGAAGGACACCTGTCCACCTTCATCAGCACGCTCGGGATGTGAGGAAAACTACTGCAACCCACTACTCAACTTCCTTTTCAGGGGGGATTAGCAACAACTATATTCTTAACTTTCACACACCTTCGTTTTCATCGCCAGCATCTACCACCCCCATCCTGCGTGCGTTATGGTTTTATATAGCTCTCTTAACTTAACTTAACGTTTTTATACTGGTTTAGAGGACTCATCAGATTCTGTAGAAAACCAGTAACATCTGCATTACCCTTGCTCTAAAAACTATGCACATCCAATCTATTCTTAAATGCAAAAAATGTCTCTGCCCTCCACCACCTCCTTGGGTAATGCATTCAAGCATTCACCACTCTCTGACTAAAAAAATTGTTCCTAATATCTAATCTGACCATCTTTAGTTTATTTGTATGACCTTTTGGTCTCGTTGGTAGTTATATTTTGTTTTAAAAACTTGTTATAGTCTAATTTGGCCTTTCCTGTGATAATCTTATAATCCTGTATTAAGTTACATCGAATTCTTCTCTTTTCTAGGCACTGTAGACCGGTTTTTCTGAGTCTGTCCTCGTAACTGTAATTATGGAATCCCACTATCAGCTGTGTCGCTCTTCTTGGTATCCTTTCCAGCATGTTTATATCTCCTGTACGATAAGGCCTCCACACATGTACACAGTACTCCAATCTAGGTCTAACTAAAGGACTCCACACATGTACACAGTACTCCAATCTAGGTCTAACTAAAGGCCTCCACACATGTACACAGTACTCCAATCTAGGTCTAAATAATGCTTTATACAGTTTGACAATCACTAATATGTTTAATATTTCTTTTTATCATAACTAACATTGCATTTGCCTTATTCACTGCTTGCTGGACTTGCTCATTCATTTTTCCTATATGCTCTTTTATAATCCGTAGGTCCTTTTCCTTATCTGTCATTCTAATATTGTTCTCGCCCATTCTGTAATTATGTTCCATATGGAATCTACCAATGTGGATGGATGACTGTGCATGTATCTATATTAAACTCCATTTGCCATTTCACAGACCAGTCTCGAATTTTATCTAAATCCGTCCTCAGTATAGCCACTTCTGCTATAGATGAGTCACTTCTACATAGTTTTGTGTCTTGCAAATTTGTCATTCACGGATACTATATCAATATCCAAATCGTTGATATATATCTTGGCAAAGTGTGTCTTGGACCAGCTTGTAAATCTTTTGCATTTGGGGTTCCTGGATGGCAACTGTCTCGCGATATAATTATCTACTTTACTACATGCTCAACTGTCACGCACTTTCGTTATATCTAAAATATCAGCTACGTTCGTCATGCGTACTTCATTGTCTTATCTTGCTCCTTTCGACAAGTATGTGATGGACTTCCTTTATGTTTTTTTACCGTTCGGTTTCCAGGATGGTAATTGTCTCGCGATAAAATTATCTCCTGTATATATTCTATACACCTCAAATGCCTTATTCACGCCTAAAATCATCACAGTAGTACTGGCGTGTGTGTGGTCGAATTGTTTCGGTGTCTACCTTTTGACAAGTAGGGCAGCAGATCGAATCATAAGTGCGGCATATGTTGTATTTTTCCTGTTAAAGATTAAATAAACAAACATAGCCAGCACACCACGCGGTGACAGCAATGGCGAAGCGGCCTGTAGTCCTCAACCTTTAAAACCACCCGACTACCCTAGCAATGGAAATAAAGTCGTACGACAGTTTTTTTTTTAAAAGAGACATTATCATCATCATCATCAAGTGCCTTCTGGTACACGCAGTTAAACTGTGTCCCGACCACATCTTGATGCTGTCTGTCAATCTGTACATATGTTGCCCTTTATTTTTCTTGCCCTTTACTCTGCCCTCCAAATAACTTTTACCAGACTGTCATGGCACTTGACATGACCAAAATATTTTATTTTTCTGCTTTTTATTTCCTTCAGAAGTATATGTTCCATTTGGAGATGTTCCATAATCTCACAATTGATTTTCATATCGTTCCAAGAAACTTGTCCAAGTCTTCTTCTTCTTCTTCTGCTTCTTCTTTGATCGCTCTCAACCTCCCGGTACCAAGCACTGAAAATGAGTATGCAAGTAGAAGGATGTTGTCCCGAGAAGGGAATGCGCTGCGTCGTAGAATACAGCTTGACTGCGATATTTGCCCGTTACGGTCCGACACATTCGACACTTCCTGGCCAGCCAGATGTCAGCCTTCCCTCATCGATCCCTTCTTCTTAGTCAATCTGCCCTTTTGCAGCCTATTATGCAGGATCACCACGTGGTGGCGTAGAAGTGTCTTGGTAGCTCTGGTTTACTGACCATGATGCTAGCAGTCAGTTATGGTTCGCTGATCACTGCAGCTCATGCATTACTCCGCATCTTCATCTCGTCCAATTCTTCTGAATACCCACATTTCAAAGGTCTCAATACGCTTCTCCATTTTCTTTGTCAGGGACCAGGTTTCTACTCCACACAATAAAACTGAATGCACATGGCATTTAATTGTTCTCATTTTTAAGATCTGAGATAATTGCTTTGACAGAAGTGTATCTCCCTAAGATATGAGATAGTTGCTTTGACAGAAGTGTATCTCCCTAAGATAGGAGATAATTGCTTTGACAGAAGTGTATCTCTCTAAGATATGAGATAATTGCTTTGACAGAAGTGTATCTCTCTAAGATATGAGATAATTGCTTTGACAGAAGTGTATCTCTCTAAGATCTGAGATAATTGCTTTGACAGAAGTGTATCTCTGATGCTGCTAAATGTATACTTGGCCACTACAATACTATTAATGATCTCACTTCCGCATCAGCTGAAATAATTTGGCCAATGTATACATAACTTGACACTAGTTCCTGAATTTCTCCATTAATGCGGAGGAAATCCTTTGGACTTTCTTTCTATCTGGTGAGCACGTTAACACGAGAGATCAAAATGATGATAATTGTCATAGCCTTAGTCTTGGCCGACCTGTACTTCTACAGGGGCAGACGCCCCTGTGCAGGTCCCAGCCCTGGTGTGAACTGAATGTAGCCTGGATGAAGATTTCCTGCTGGCTATGCTCGAACAGCTTATTACTCCGCTATGTTGGGACAAGTACCACATAGGGTGGTTAACCGATGGACGTGCGAGACCATCTTAATAGACTCAAGCACTAGAGGAAAATAGACGCACAACCTGTTAGCCACCAACTATGCTGCTGTCAACAGACCATGTAACCATGGCCGGTGTTATGTCATGTCTGTTAGCCACCAACTATGCTGCTGTCAACAGACCACGTAACCATGGCCGGTGTTATGTCATGTCACACTGTTAGTCACCTCTAACGACATGCTCTCTGTGGGGCAGTGGTGCTATTCTTGTCTGTGTTATACACAAAGACACCGACAGGCCACTCGATCATTGTATCTTAATCTAGCCATTTGTATTGTTAGCCTTTTATCATGCTCTGTACATCTCACAGTAACTATGACATTTACCAAATGTGTAGATGAGTTCACTTCCTGTACGGCAGCGTCCCCAACTCAATGAGAATGACGTCAAAATTATCGATAATCCAAATCTTAGTTTTGTCTTAATGAATTCTCATCTCAACATTTCTGAGACCACATTTCTTGTCTTTCGAATTTAATTTGCATTACGCACACAAACGCATTACCACGAAAGCACAATATATATATATATATATATATATATATGATACATACCCATTAAATCACACATGACAAGAAGAACACCGACAAACACAGGCTAAAAACAGTTGTTTTTTTTAATGCATGCATACACGACCACAAACAAAAAACTAGACACACAAAAATACATGCACAAGTAAACACCCACACACAAAAACACACACAAAAAGCACACACAGAGACAAGAACAAAAACACAAAATAAAGACAAAAAAGAGTAAATAGATCTTATACAAGTAACATACCTTGAAATATAACTATAGACATTTGGTAATGTCAAGACTTCCAGGGATAAGCAGAACTGAACGATCATCTCTGATGACAGTAGTCACGTCCAAATCTAAACATTTGCTAAGTTTAAGTGCAGGGAATTGACTACACTAGAAGTCCACACAACATGAATCTTCTCCAGTACATGAGTCATTTGGGATCGTATGTGTTATGAGGGAGAGAGAGAGAGAGAGAGAGAGAGAGAGAGAGAGCGAGAGAGAGAGAGAGAGAGAAGAGATAAGATGAGCTAAATATATTTAAGGATGTATATATTGAGAGTGATTTAGATAGAGGCATTTAGAGAAAGATACAGAATAATGATAGTGATAGTAGAGAATTAGTTATATATATATATAAACATAGAGAGACAAATAGAGAAATATAGAGCTAGAGCGTAACAGATGGAGTCTTAAAGACAGCTTTAGAGAATTAGAGAGAGTTAAATAGATGAAAGTGAGAGAGTGTGTGTGTGTGTGTATACAGAGAGAAAGAGAGAGAGAGAGAGAGGGAGAGAAAGAGAGATAGAAATACTGTGTATATAACAAGCCACAGGTCACCAGAAAGCCAAAGAGAAAGAGAAAGTTGTAATCTGTGTCATTGTATTGCGAACACAATTGATCAAATTGCATTTGGTAAATATTAATTTGAAGGTTCTACGTTTTAGAGAAAGAAAGAATTTGTAAATTACAATAATAATAAAAATAACAGTAAAAAAAAATAACGAAGAAGAAGAAGAAAGGTAAAAAGAATTACGAGCAAATATAATGTGTAAAATTAGATGATTGTGGAACGGGACCAGGGCCGTTAGAAGTGCAACTGAAAATAGGTCAAATGTCTTTCATGTTAAACGACAGACATGGTTAAATGAGTTTGTAATTTGACACGAGTGACTCCAAATATATCCGTGGTAAAAACCTTCAAGGTAAAACAACATGGCATAGGAGCAAGAGAAAGAAAAATATCAGATGGATTGGCGGTGTAAAATAAACAGAAAAAAGGTATGCATTTAGGCTAACACTATCCCCATATGTGGCGCACAAAACGCATTTGCACCTCCCCATAATGTGTAGAATCAGTATAGGCAGTTCAGATACGATTAATTATGTGTACAAATATTGCAGGAACAGATCTATTTCAAAGGCCTTAGACTCATCGATCCCTACATCAGTTCAGTTCAATGGCACTTTTCGTATCGAAGTCCGCTGCAATGGATCTCCACTGTACTCTATCTCTTGTCATAATGGTGCAATCTGACAAGCTTTTCTAGTCCATCTGCCAATGCTATCCACCCACTTATAACGTTGTCTGCCTCTTGAACAACTGCTTTTCACCCTACCATCTAGAATGGTTTAAAACAAGGTGTGTCCTGTTATACAGCCAACATACCTTTACTACCTAACCCTCATTTCGGTCATTAATTCTCTTTTCACCTCCATCTTTTTCAGTACCTCCACATTTGTTTTCTTCTCTTTCCAAGAAATCGGACCGATTCTTCTGTATACCCACATTTCGAAGGCTTCAATAATCGTTTCCAACTTGTTATTCACTGTCCATGTTTTTGCGCCGTAAAGTAGTCTTGACAAATTCAATTTTCAAATTGTGATTTATCTGTTTGGATGTCAGTATATGTCGCATGTTGCTGAATATCATCTTGGCTATACCTATTCTTTTTCTGATTCTTTTCCCCAGCTGCCTTCTTCCGTTATTATATGACCTAGACAGGAGAAACTGCGTACCTGTTCCGTTAGTTGATCTTTTTCTTATATCTCTATCCACCTTCAGAATACTGGGCAATTTACTTCTCGATGGCGCAATAGTTAGTTCATTGGCACCCAGGGCAAACGATGTATGTCTTGGATTTCTTTTCTGTCACAAACGGCATCCATGGTCGACCCAGTCTCAAAAGCTGTGTACCAGAGCAAGCTTAATATCACTCTAACACACACACACCCTTGAGTCTCAACTTTTCTCGGCTGACTCTTCTTTTGACATTCTCTTTATAGGATATTTTTGAGAATTCGAGCATTTTCCATGTGATTCGACGAACATGGCCAAGACATCATAGTCGCCACTGCCTAAGAACATTGTGTGCATACTTGGGAGACTGGTGCGAGAATACGCCGCTGCGTTCGTCACTCTGTCCATCCTTGTAATTCTAAGAACGGATCACAGGAACCGTAGTAGGAAGGTGTTAGGCACATGCTCTTATTTGGCATAGGTTGACCAAGTTTCGCTATCCTATAGGCACATGCTTCAATCTATCGCTCCATTTATAGCATGCCTTCAATATTTCACTCCATTTATACAATTCCTTTAATATTTCACTCCAATTTTAGTATATCTTCCATATTTCAATCCCTTTATAAAATTCCTTCAATATTTCACTCAATCTATATACTTCCTTCAATATTTCACTCCAAGTTTATTATACCTTAAATATTTCACTCCAAATTTAGTAGACCTTCAATATTTCACTCCATTTATATAATCTCTTCAATATTTCACTCCAATTTTATCATATTGTCAGTTCGTCACTTTGTTCGTAACACACATTAAATCTAGCACTCACGTAAAACAGAAATGTATTCTAACTTAATTGTTGTCAGAGCGTTATTGCCTCACCCAATTAATTTACTAGTAAAAATAAATTCGCTATATGGTGATATCTTCATTCCCTACCTCCATGCTGACATGTCACAACCTACTCTATAACCATTGCTTTAAGACCTTAATTGTCGTTTCTATAATCGTCGTCCCCATCATCGCCCCCATCATCGTCCCCATCGTCCCCATCATCGTTTCAATCATCGTCCTCATCATCGTCCCAGCCATCCCATCATCGTCCCCATCATCGTCTCCATTATCGTCCTCATCGTTCCCATCATCGTCTCCATCATCGTCCCCATCATCTTCCCCATCATCTTCCCCATCATCTTCCCCATCATCCTCCCCATCATCTTCCCCATCATCTTCCCCATCATCCTCCCCATCATCTTCCCCATCATCCTCCCCATCATCTTCCCCATCATCTTCCCCATCATTCTTCCCATCATCTTCCCCATCATCTTCCCCATCATCCTCCCCATCATCTTCCCCATCATCTTCCCCATCATCCTCCCCATCATCTTCCCCATCATCCTCCCCATCATCTTCCCCATCATCTTCCCCATCATCTTCCCCATCATCTTCCCCATCATCGTCCCCATCATCGTCCCCATCATCCTCCCCATCATCTTCCCCATCATCTTCCACATCATCGTCCTTATCATCGTCCCCATCATCTTCCACATCATCGTCCCCATCATCTTCCCCATCATCTTCCCCATCATCTTCCACATCATCGTCCTTATCATCGTCCCCATCATCTTCCCTATCATCTTCCCCATCATCTTCCCCATCATCTTCCCCATCATCGTCCTCATCGTTCCCATCATCATCCCCATCATCGTCCCCACCAGCGTCCCATCAACTAGACCACACAATCCTCCATCAACAACATCATTATCGTCCATCATTTTCTGCATCATTGTCATTACCACCACAATCACATTCACCGCGCCAACATTAACCATATCATCCCAACTGCCGTTGTCTTCCAAATTAAATTACTACAACCAGTGCAGCAACCCCCAGCACCACTCCACAACCACCTTACCGCTGTTAGAAACACAATAAAATAGCCGTATCGTTAAGGTGGACTCAAACCGCATCAATACATCTACCAGGTTCAGGGCACCTGCCAATTTGCTGCTATAAACATGGCTCTAACAATAATTTATTTGGGCTCTTAAAGACGCTCGCGTGACATTAATTGTCGGGCTAAAGCACGAGTCTGCTGGCGTCATTGATCGATACGTGTCTGATATCGATTTCATCCGATTATCGTAAACCGAGTCGCATTCTCTCAGGCTCTGTCTCAATATTTTTACCTTGCAAACCGTTGTTGTAATATCCCGATTATCTCAATCTGCTCAATCTATTGTGCCATTCACTTGGCATTTTCTCAATCGGTTTAACGCTGTTGAATTGTTCTTCCACTTAATTAGTGTTATTTTGTTGTAGTCTCAGTATCTCTAAATCTCTAAATCTATTTATTAAACCAGGCACGTGTGTAGACAACAAATAGTCTCACTCGTTTGGTGTTATTTTGCCATAGTCTTACTGGTCTGGTGTTATTGTGTCATAGTATCTCATGACTGGTATTATTTTGTCATAGGCTCACTCGTCTGGTGTTATTTTGTCCTAGTTTCACACGTCTGGTGTTATTTTATCATGGGCTCACTCGTCTGGTATCATTTTGTCATAGTTTCACTCGTCTAGTGTTATTTTGTCATATTCTCACTCGTCTGGTGCTATTTTATTACTATCTCACTGGTGTTATTTTGTCATAGTCTCATTCAGCTAGTGTTATTTTGTCATAGTCGCACTAGATTGGTGTTGTTTTGTCATAGTCTCTCACATCTGTTGTTAGTTTGTCATAGTCACACTTGTCTGGTGTTATATTGTCATAATCTCAAACTTCTGGTTTTATTGTGTCATAGTCAATCACATATGGTGTCATTTTGTCATAAGCTCACTCATTTTGTGTTATTTTGTCATGGACTCGCTTTTCTAGTGTTATTTTTCCATATTCTCACTTTACTGAATTTATTTGGTAATTCTCTCATTTTAATTATGTTATTTTATCATTCTCTAATTTGGATGATATTTTATCGTTACCTAATTTGGCTGTTATTTTATCATTCTATAATTTGGCTGATATTTTATCGTTACCTAATTTGGATGATGTTATTTTATCATTCTATAATTTTGCTGATATTTTATCGTTACCTAATTTGGCTGATGTTATTTTATCCTTCTATTATTTGACTGATATTTTTTTTATCATTCTCTAATTTTACTGATGCTATTTTATCATTTCCTATTGACTTTTATGAAATATTGTCATTCTTCCTCTCTATTGTCTTTATGTCACTCTATTGATGCTGTTGCATCTTGCTTCCGCTAATTATTGTCATTTTGTAATAGTCTCCGTCTCTTTAAATCTCAAATTACTAGTATTCAATCAGACACGTATGTCTGATGCCAGTTAGCAAGCAAAAAGGGTCAATCGGCTTGTGCTATTTTGACATTGTCTCACTCGCCTGATGTTACTACGTCATTCTCTTCAGCTGGTGTTGTTTTCGCTATTGGAGTATAAGCTTGCGTCTGGACACCACTTGTCTTACGCAACATGGATGTAACTAAACATTCTCCTAAGGAGGATGCAGGGAGAACTTAAGGGGATGGGTGCACAGGGATGATGAGATTTGCCACTGTGGAGAAACACAAGGCCCAGGCCACCTGATGATCTGCCCAAACCATTTGCAATCATGCAATATGGATGACATGTTGTTGATGGGGAATGACAAGTCCGTTGACGGGGTTGAACATTGGAATAACTATGTCTGAGGTCTAAAAAGGACAAGGAATGCAAGTAAGTGCAACCCTGTTCAGCCACATGCGCACCCACACCCAACAGGGAAATCTGTTGATGATGTCGGCGGTCCTCATCGACAACGATGGACAGCTATTATTATTATCAGTTCGCACCACCATGGCAATCAAGATCATCACAATTACTGTAACTATCAGCAAAATTACTCCACGAGCACATAATTAATATTTCTTCCTCTTCTGCTTCCCATCTTTTCTTCTTCCATTTCTTCTTATAGTTCGTTATGAAAAGCAAGGACGGTATGTCGTGGTTTACCGAGAATCTGCAATACATTTGCCTTTCAGCCAGAAACATCCGATTTCAGCTAGCTTTTTTTAGTATCGGGTTTGCCTTACAACTGCCATCTCTTTTCTCTCAGCCAGACAACTCGAGTACAGCTTGTTTCAAGGGTCGTCGCTTTGAATCAGAATAGTGTCTTGGTTCGTTCTTGTTCGCTGACTTTGATGCAAGAAGACATAAAAGAGTCGTTGGCTGCTGTCAGTTCATTCATTGTGCTGCCTCCTCAGTATCGCAGTTCTCAAGGACACCACAACGGTATCTACCCAGCCCTGTCTTTGACGTGTTGATGCGGCATTTCTGGTTACCTGGCAATAGGGTCCCTGGCAATTGGCTAGTGTCAACATGACTATTACCGTAGTCTGTTTGGGCTGTTAAAGCTGCACTGTCTGACGGTAATTACCGATTTGATTTCGCATCTGCTGGCACCATGAGGTCGATAAGCGTCTAATTTTGATTTCATCTCATTTTCATCTTTTTTTAATTTTTTAATTTTTTTTTGCTTTCTCTGAATTCGTCTTATCTTTCATTGTTTGTTTGTTTTTTGTTTTTTTGTTTTTTTTAGGGGGGGGGGGGGGGGGGGTGTGTATCTTTTCAGGTCGCTGAATCCATTTTGGTCACATTCAATCACACATTTGTTGTTATAGGACAAATCTCTATGGGGTTGAGGTAGCGCAGTGGTTATTGCACTGGCTTTACAGCCGAGCGATCGAGATTCGGAACTCAGCTAGTGTGGGATTTTTCAGATTGTAAAACGGTTTTGGGGGTCGACCCTGCCTCAAAATGTTGTATCAGAATAATGTGGAAAAGTAAAGGTGGCCGGTTGGATGTTGACCACTTCACTCCTAGTCTGCCGTTGGTCAAGACAAATATTGGCCAGACGCCATATTCTGAATATGCCACGTTGACGTGTAACTGGGATATTTACGTTCTTTTACTTACGAACCTCTGACATTATGATGTCATCCCTTAATTATGTTCCCTGGGAGGTTGTCACAATAGGGCGGAGGTGCAATGTCCGCTGGTCTGCATCTCTTCTGCGTCCATTGGGATGACTGATAGCAGACAGAGGTAAAGAGCGAGGCAGGAGTGCATTTAACAAGGGGACAAGCCTGGTCATGGCACGGAGATGTTGTTCGCCTGATGTGTGGACATATCTCATGGTCAAGGGCTGAGTCTCAACAGCAGTGAGGTGGCTGCTCTACTGCTTACGACACACCGACCGAGAACTAAGTCTTCTACTAGTGGTGTCACACCTCAACGCCGTGTGGCGTGAATATCGGGAAGCTCCCCGCCCGCTTTGATCGGCGGGACGGCAGAGACCTCTTTTTGCGGCTCGACCGCGTCGAGCTGAGACGCGAGCCCCAGGTCCCAACCATATCGTTGCCTCCCGAGATCTGACATGCATCAACAATCTCCCTCCACTTATGACATGTCTGCATTCTCTCACATCATTCGTCACATACCTGCATTCTCTCTCAGTATTCGTGACATACCTCAATTCTCTCACATCATTCGTCACATACCTCCATTCTCTCACCTCACTCCTCACATGCCTCTATTCTCTCACATCACTCCTGACGCCTCCATTGTCTCACCTCACTTCTGACAGGCCTCCATGCTCTCTCCTCTCCTTGGATGATTCCATTCACTCACCTCACTCCTGACAGGCCTCCATTCTCTCACCTCACTCCTGACATGTCTCCATTCTCACGCCTCACTTCTGACATCCCTCCGTTTCATCACCTCACTCCTGACATGCCTCCAAGCTCTCACCTCACCTCTGACATGCCTCCATTCTCTCACCTCACTCCTGACGCCTTCATTTACTCACCTCACTCCTGACATGCCCCCATTCTGTCACCTCACTCCTGACATGCCTCCATTTTCTTACCTCACTCCGGAAATGCCTCTCTTCTCTCACCTCATTGATAACATACTCCCCCTCCTTCCCCCGTCTTCCTCTCCAAACGCTCAACTCTTCCACGAAACCATGAAAAAATGCCCTAATAAAATTTTTACATTTCTTAAATATCTCTTCATCGTATTCGTTCCTTGCGTTCCTCAAACCTTAAATCCGTTTTGTCCTAATATCTCCCAATCTCTGCTCTTTGCCAGATATCCTCCCCTCCCCCCTCCCTTCTCCGTTACAGCCCCAATCTGCAAATCTCCCAGAGAAGAGAATCGATGACGTAATGCCAAGATGGCTGTCCCGTGCACGCCGCCACGCGGGGCTGTATGTATCTGCAAGTGCTCGCCTGTGTGAGTGAGATGATTATGTACGCAAGCCTTGCATGCGGAAAATTGGGTTGAGCGGAGTGGAGGAAGTGAACGGAATGTAAAGACATCAAAAGAATGTGTTGTCCGTGGAATATCGATGCAAACCTGTGGTCTTAAATGCGGGATTGACAGAAGAAGGTAGTGCGAATAGTGAAGAGAGGACAACGAAATTTAGGAACATTTTTGATGGAACAATTACATCTCTTTCTTTCTCTCAGTTATATTGAACGAATGAACCATCGACCCCACCCCATCAGCAACCCAAATAATAATAAAACCGAACCATCTTTACTATTTCTACATCTGTCTTTTATACTCAATATGAATCTCTCTTCTTTTCTCTGTTTCCCTTTTCCTGCATCTGTAATGTACTCCCTCCCGCTTTCCTGTTTAACTCTCATTTTGTTTCACATTCTTCTTCTTTCACATTCTTTTCGCTTTGTTTTCTCTCTTCTACTTATTCTTTTCCTTCTTCTTCATCGTATTCTCTTTCTCACTCTGTGTGTGTCTGTCACTCTCTCTCTCTCTATGTCATTTTTCTTCTTTCTTTATCTTTCTCTCTCTCACTTGTTAGTGTTTTTCCAGTCTCTGAGTCTTCACCCACAAGCTGTTTGTGTGTATGTGTGTGTGTGTGTGGGTGTTTTTGTGTGTGTATGTGTGTGTGTATGTGTGTGTATGTGTGTGTATGTGCGTATGTGTGTGTATGTGTGTTTATGTGTATGAGTGTATATGTGTGTATGCGTGTGTATGTGTATGTATGTGTGTGTGTGTAAGTGTGTGTGTGTGTGTGTATATATATATATAAGGGAACTGAGACGCTAGTCCGGACAGGCACAGCATGCTGACCCTGCCGTCGCCTCAGGTTCGTGTAAGGCTCTCTGGGAAAAGGCTATTCTCAAGGCAATCTTACTGGCGAGATGAGGATCGACGTGATCCTCGTAGAAGTGAGCGTCACGCATATGTAGCCAAGCATAGCACTACCGCCTGGAGTACCGCGGCCTACCTTTGTCAGCGCACTCGGGGAATGAGCAAAGCTACCAGAACACTTAAGGTTCTTTGCAGGGCCCACAAATATTAAACACCAATTGGGGGCAATAAACAACAACATAAATATATATGTGGGGACAGCGTGGGCTAGGGGTTTAGTGACATGGCTCACAACCAGAAAGTGCTGGGTTCTTCTTCTTTTTCTTCTTCTTCTTCTTCTTCTTCTTCTTCGTTCGTTCTCAATCTCCATCTACCAAACCGTGAAAGGGTAAGTAGCAGAATGAAGTCCAAAGAACGGAATGCGTTGTGTCGTAGTTTACAGCTTGACTGCGATATTTGCACCTTTCGGTCCAACACTCTGACTTCCGCAAACATTTTTTGAGTACCGGGTTAGCATTCCCTCTTCGATCCCTTCTCCTTAGCCAGTCTGCCCTGCTGCAGCCTGTTATCCAGGATCACCGCGTGGAGGTGTATAAGGGTCTTGGCAGCTTTGGTTCGCTGGCCCTGACGCTAGCAGTCAGCTATGGGTCGCTGACCACTGCAGCTCATGCGCTGCTCAGCGTCTTGATCCCGGTGCTGGGCTTGATCTCCATCACAGCACCAGCCGTTACTCCGGGGAAGCAAACATTTAGAAAATGCACGAGGACGCAGACCCTTACATAAAAAGTATGCTGAAGTCGGGTGCACTGGGTCGACAGGCGCAAAATAAAACCACATAAAGCCTCGAGTGCTGGAGATCGCGGGTTCAAATCCCGGTGGAGAAACCGGGTTGTGTTCACGTGGATCATCCGGTAAACATTTCCCCTGATCTCTGAGTAGTGAGATCAGATACCCGTATGCAGTGGCGCGCACGTTAAAAATACCTTAGCAGTTTGAAATCGAAAAGAGTAGGCCTAACGGCCGCTGCTCGAGCAAAATTCAAGCTAAAAATCAACTCAAATTATTCTATGGATTCTCACCTGACAGAGAATATGTCGCAAAAAAAGGGCATTGTGTGGCCATAACAACATATCATGTTTATGTGGTCAGCTTAGATGGCGTTTGACAGGCTACGAGTCTACCTTGCTCTAATTTGAGCTTCCACCTCCACCAGTATCAAAGATAGGCGATCATACATCCCAGGGGCTAACAGATGATTGACCTGGCAAGTCACCAGTGGATTTTCACCTGCCAAAAAATTTGAAACAAAGGAGGTCGCACCTCCCCATGACGTCTAACGACATAAGTGGACTGATGATAGATAGAATATAATATATGTATGGACAATCTGCAGACAAGTACATGGATCATTGGATGCCACAAAAAATGTACTTATTCAGGACAATTTTGAAAATTCCACGAACTATAAAGAATGCTAAAAACGTGTTTCTTGAGAAGTTACAGAGACAGCTTATGGCAAATGATGGGACAAAGGCAGTTATCCCTTTTTTAGAGCATGTCGTGAGAAGAGGCGGGTTCGGATACACAGTAACAACGGGCAGAATCGTAGGGAGGGGGGAGGGCAGAGAGAGGCAAAGAGAAAAACGTATGGTCAGCTGAAATACATGGCAAGTTTTTGTTATAAGGGGGGAAAGGTGAGGGGGGGGGGGGACTGATACACGTCAAGTAATAGGAAAAAGTAGTTTCATGATCGTCAATGCAAAACGGCATGGCACTTAATATTGATGTTGAAGCTTCGACTTCCTCTTCTTCTTCTCCTTCTTCTTCTTCTTCTTCGTCTTCTTCTCCGTCTTCTTCTCCGTCTCTTCTTTTTCTTCTACTTCTTCTTCTTCTTCTTCTTCTTGTTCGTCCTCTTCTTCTTATTCTTCCATTAAATATATTCGTCTTCTTTTTCTTCTTCTTTTCCTTGTATTTCTTTGTTTCTCTCGGAATATACATATATGTGGTGTCTCTGTGTGTGTGTACGTGCGTGCGTGCGTGCGTGCGTGCGTGTGTGTGCGTGTGTATGAGATAGAAAGGGTGTGTGTGTGTGAATTTGTAAATGACCTTACCACTTCTTTAAAATCCTATTTTTAATACGCTTATCTCATCCACCCACTTACCTTCTCTCTTTCTTCCTCTCTCTTTCTCTCTCGCGCTCTCTTTCTCTCCTATCATCGATTGCACGCAGCATAGCATAGTTTTTCTCCACCATTTCCTAGCAACGCCTCACATTGGTTACCTTGATGGAAGCGAAGCATAATCTGGGTCAGGTGAAACAGACTGAACCCAGACCCCTCTTTATATTCTCGTTCGTGCTGCTGGTATAAGGCTGTGCCAAACAGTCTGACACTCGAATCCCCCTGGTGGTGAGGAACATTACATCCGCTGGAAGCCATTTCTTTAGTGCGAGTCGGGTTGTATGAAGAGCCACTGTAACCGCTCCTTAAAGGCAGCATAAAGTTAACTCAATTAAATACCAGTAGCTTCAAATAACAACAGCCGATTGCCTATTATTATAAAATAATTTTTTGTCCAAGTCACTTTGTCTCTCGTTATTTACTTGGAATGCGGGTATTAAAACATGTATGTTAATGTCTATTGCCAGGTAGCCGACGGCTTCGACTATACCTCGTAGATATTTTAAAACGTCATGTTGCGTACTAGGCCTGAGGGAAAGTACAAATAATGTGGATAGATTTTTAAGTAATTTTTTAAATATTGTCAGGACAGCGGCCGTTAACCCTACTCTTTTCGATTTCAGCCAAGATATTTTTTACATGCTCGACACTGTACACGAGTGTCCGATCTCGCTACCCAGAGATATGGGCAATTTTTGCTAGAAGATCTACGTGAGAAAATCTTGGTCTTCACCGTGATTCGAACCTCCGACCTCCGGCACCCGAGACGGACACCTTACCTCAAGACAACTTATCACCCCCTCCCCCCTCCCCCCTCTCCTGTTATATAATTCTCTCAATTCAGAATAATCGTTCTCTGTTTATATTATTATCTCAATCCAAGTCACGTTGTCTCTCATTCTCCCACTAATCTGTCTCTGCAAGCTGCTATTACTCAATAATCCCTTAATCTCCACTGTCACGCTTTGTGAAGGATGCAGCCTTCTACAGCTGATCCACAGCCTTCTACAGCTGATCCACAGCCTTCTACAGCTGATCCACATCCTTCTACAGCTGATCCACAGCCTTCTACAGCTGATCCACAGCCTTCTACAGCTGATCCACAGCATTCTACAGCTGATCTACAGCCTTCTACAGCTGATCCACAGCCTTCTACAGCTGATCCACAGCCTAATACAGCTGATCCACAGCCTTCAACAGCTGATCTACAGCCTTCTACAGCTGATCTACAGCCTTCTACAGCTGATCTACAGCCTTTTACAGCTGATCCACAGCCTAATACAGCTGATCCACAGCCTAATACAGCTTATCCACAGCCTTTTAAAGCTGGTCCACAGCCTTCTAAAGCTGATCCACGGCCTATTACAGCTACAGATCATGTGACTCACGTGGGAATCCCTTTGAAATGTTACATTCACTGGCTGACTAAATAACAGATTTTACATTGTACCTGGGTTTATAATCAGTTCATTATCCGCACAGAGAGAAAAAAACTAATTCACAGTACAAAACACAACACATCACTGTAGAGAGTAATTATTTCACTCGATCCTGTCCTGAAACCAATTGCATATCCATCTTTTTTTTCCCAAACACCCTTTTAAAGTAGGCACATGCACGCTCCTTTTTTTTAGTCGGCCAATGAATGTGACGCATCACATGGATTTGCCGAATGAGTCAGACGGTCCATCTAAGATACACCATGGCTGATCCTTCCACTTGTTGCAGCCATTTCAATTTCATTGTTTTCACATGATTGTGTTGCTAGGCACATGCACAGCCCTCTGTTATTGCCTAAGCAGCAGAATCTCCTCCCCATCACAGAATCAAATCCTTTTAGCAGTATCGCCTCCCCACAGTAGACTCACCTCCCCACAGTAGACTCACCTTCCTACATTAGCCTCACATTTTCACAATAGCCTCACCTCCCCACAATAGCCTTACCTCCCCAAAATTAGCCTCAATTCTCTACAATAGCTTCACCTCCCCACAATAGCCTCACATCCCCACAATAGCCTCACCTCCCCACAATAGACTCACCTCACCATATAATATTGCAATGATAACCAACCTATAACGGTGGCTCTCAATCAATACAATTCAATTTCTGTCATTGTAAGGATCTCCTGTTTCGTTAGGTTGTGTATCCACTTCCCGTCCTTAATGATTAGGCATCTCTTAATTTTAAAATGGTGCAGGTAACATTTTTATCCCTGGGAGACTGAAGCTCTCTGCCACTCGGAAATATGTCCTAGCGTATTTTTGCACTGAAACAGAAACATAACGAAGGATACTAATTATTTATTGGCATGTCGTGCCGAAGACATTTATGGCCATTCTCTGCCGATCACGTCTGCCGCCTGTCCGCTGTATCGTCTGTCATGTCCGCTCTTCTTGTTTATGGTTTGATTTATTAGGGTTTTTCGTTTGTACTTTGTTTCTGACGAAGACCTTTTGGTCCAAGCGTGAGCTTCGTTTTATGTATGTCCCGGGGAGGTATCTGATTATGTATTTATATTTGTTTGAATGAAGAATTTGTCTTGGTAATACGATGTGTGTTATAAAAATACCAAACTTTTTGGGCCGGAATAATACCATTACTCACCTGTAGGTTTGAAACCCTAATCCCCTTCCAAGTACTCTCCTGGTACTCTACACACTTCTCCCAGCGATCCTGCCATTGTTGGAAGCATTTCAGGAAAACCTGGTTGGGAATGGAGTAGAGCTGGATCTTCGCATTCCGCACGATGTCTTCTCGTGACTCAAATCTGGTCCCTTACAGAGGAATTTTTATCCTGGGGAACAGCCAAAAATGGCAAGGTGCCATGTCGGGAAAATTGGTGGCCAGATGAAGGATATGTATGGCCAAGAAAGTATGCATCACGTGCAGAGAGCGGACCAGCGCGTTGTCATGGTGGAGCTATCAAAGTCTCGTTATCGACAGGTTAGGGCGTTTGCGCAGAAGAACATCATACAGGCGATAGATGAAACTACAGGTAGAACTGTGGTAATGTTTTGACCATGTGATGTTTATTCGTGATGCACGACCCCGCGAGAGTAAAAGAAAACGGTCAACATGACTCAATTCTTTACGTCATTTCGTAGTGAATGAAAATCCGACGGCTGCTCACTACACTCAACACTGAAACGCTGACTGACAACGACTGACGTAATCTGCTGCCGGGAAAAAATTCACCCATGTGCATGACGGTCTCCTATACCTCCCTGCCGAAGGACAACACCCATGCATCATTTATTTCCCCAGAAATAAATTACGGCCTGATACTTTTCAAACACAGCTTCTATTATGTGCCATGCATGTATTGTATTGTACCCTAGAAACAGTTTACTTATGGCTGAAGTTTGGAATTTATTTTTGGGAGACATTTCACTTTTTGTGTGCGCTAATATTGTTGATATCCCATACTTGTTGAGCAAGCCTGTTCTTGGCAGCCCAATGCCATTCTTACATAAATACAGGACTTTTTCCGTTTTTCCACTCACCTGAACAGCGTATTCACACTTGTCGACGGTGCATGTAAAAATATTTTCATTACGTCGGAAAGCACTTTGCATAAAACAAGTTCGATGTCTAACTGTTTCTTCGGGGTGATAGCAATGCCTGCACGAGGGCCATGTCTGAGGGTTGATAGCAGTGCCTGCACGAGGGCCATGTCTGAGGGTTGATAGCAGTGCCTGCACGAGGGCCATGTCTGAGAGTTGATTGCAGTGCCTGCACGAGGGCCATGTCTGAGGGTTGATAGCAGTGCCTGCACGAGGGCCATGTCTGAGGGTTGATTGCAGTGCCTGCACGAGGGCCATGTCTGAGGGTTGATAGCAGTGCTTGCACGAGGGCCTTGTCTGAGGGTTGATAGCAGTGCCTGCACGAGGGCCATGTCTGAGGGTTGATAGCAGTGCCTGCACGAGGGCCATGTCTGCGGGGTTGATAGCAGTGCCTGCACGAGGGCCACGTCTGAGGGTTGATAGCAGTGCCTGCACGAGGGCCATGTCTGAGGGTTGATAGCAGTGCCTGCACGAGGGCCTTGTCTGAGGGTTGATAGCAGTGCCTGCACGAGGGGCATGTCTGAGGGTTGATAGCAGTGCCTGCACGAGGGCCTTGTCTGAGGGTTGATAGCAGTGCCTGCACGAGGGCCATGTCTGAGGGTTGATTACAGTGCCTGCACGAGGGCCATGTCTGAGGGTTGATAGCAGTGCTTGCACGAGGGCCTTGTCTGAGGGTTGATAGCAGTGCCTGGACGAGGGCCATGTCTGAGGGTTGATAGCAGTGCCTGCACGAGGGCCGTCTGAGGGTTGATAGCAGTGCCTGCACGAGGGCCATGTCTGAGGGTTGATAGCAGTGCCTGCACGAGGGCCATGTCTGAGGGTTGATTACAGTGCCTGCACGAGGGCCATGTCTGAGGGTCGATAGCAGTGCTTGCACGAGGGCCTTGTCTGAGGGTTGATAGCAGTGCCTGCACGAGGGCCATGTCTGAGGGTGGATAGCAGTGCCTGCACGAGGGCCATGTCTGAGGGTTGATAGCAGTGCCTGCACGAGGGCCATGTCTGAGGGTTGATAGCAGTGCCTGCACGAGGGTCATGTCTGAGGGTTGATGGCGTTTAAGGGACTGTTGACTCTAGTGTGTCCTTTTCGAAACTGAAAAATGAGACTTTTATATTTGGAGTCTGTTGATGCTGTCATTCTTTTTTGTTTGTGATATTTCGCTAAATACACTAGGATCTTCTTGTTCTTGTTCTTATTTTTGTTCTTGTTCTAGTTATTATTATTATTATTATCATTATTAATCTTCTTATTTTTCTTCTTCTTGTAAAGGACGTTGTGTCGTAGTTTGTAGTGAGTCTGTGACGTATGTACCTTTTTCGGGTGACACATCCGTTTTCAGCAAACTCGGTATTGGTACCCGGTTTTCCTTCCAATTGCAGCTCCTTTTCTCTTAGCCAGACTGCACTGGTACATCCTGTTTGTAGGACCGCCGATTTGAGGCACAATAGGGTTTTGGTCGGCTCTTGGCCAGTTGGCTGCTATCAGCACAATCACTGCACTTTCGGCCCTAGTCTCTAGCCAAACCTGACAAGTTCGGATTCTGGAAAGAGGAAGATCGTTATCCCTATAGGAAGTTGATTCTTTACAAAATGTTAACTAAAGTTGGTTGACATGGTTCATTATGGGCAAAATACAACACAAACGGCCTTACAATATGGCAAGTGAAAGTATTTTTTTATAAATTAAAGTCAAATCACAGTCCAATATCAGATATTGCTGTCAGGGATGAAGTGTTGAAAAATTAATTATACGAGTCCACAGCGTGTATATGCCGTGAGGTTACCAGTTCCCTTCCTCGATGCTCATTCTTTCCTAACAGAAGTAAGCCAGGTACCAATTTACAGATGGGTCGCACAAACAAGCAAAGCTGAACCATATCTGTTTGCCGTGAAAATCGAGTTATTTACCAATAACAAATCAGAAAGCCATCCGCAACAGATTGGTAGATGGGTAGATCCAATATGGAACATAATTACAGAATGGGAGAAAACAATATTAGAAAGATAGATAAGGAAAGGGACCTAGGGGTTATAATAGATCATACAGGAAAGGTGAGTGAGCAAGTTAAGGTAGCAGTGAAAAAGGCAAATGCAATGTTATGTATGATAAAAAGAAATATTAAACATAGGAGCAAGGAAGTGATCGTCAAACTGTATAAAGCTTTTAGTTAGACCTAGATTGGAGTACTGTATACAGGTGTGGAGTCCTTATCATAGAGGGGACATAAACATGCTAGAAAGAATACAAAAAAGAGCGACAAAGGTGATAGTGGGATTCCAGAATTACAGTTATGAGGAACGACTCAGAAAAACCGGCCTACAGTGTCTCAAAGAGAGAAGAATTCGTGGTGACTTTATACAGGTTTATAAGATGATCAGAGGAATCGATAAATTAGACTATAACAAGTTTTTTAAAATACAGCCACCTACAATAACACGAGGGCATAGCTACAAGCTGACTAAAGAGAGGTCCAGGTTAGATATTAGGAAATATTTTTTTAGTCAGAGAGTGGTGTTTGCTTGGAATGCATTGCCAGGGGAGGTAGTGGAGGCAGGGACAGTTAATGCATTTAAGAATAAACTGGATGCGCATAGCTTTTAGAGCAAGGGGATGTAAATGTAACTGGTTGTATACAGACTCTGCAGGGTCTTCTAAACCAGTATAAAGACGTTAAGTTAAGTTAAAATAGTCTATATGTCGAAACGTGGGACACATAAACACGCACACACATAAACACACACACATAAACATAAACACACACACAAATATAAACATACACACAAACATAAACGCACACATAAACACACACACACACACAAAGAAACACACAGATACATAAACACACATTAACACGCACGGACTCATGCACACACACACGCACACTCACAAAAACCTACAAACACTCACAAACACAATCACACACAAACATATTCAAACACACACACACACACACCCACAAACACAAACACACTTACAAACGCACACACAGACACATGCACAGACAACACACGCACACATACACACACATCCACCACACACACTCATAAATATACACACACGCACACACATAAACACACACACATCAACACACACACACACATACACTCTCAAACACACACAATCAAACACACACACACAGAATCACACTCACACGCATAAACACCCACAAACACACACAAACACACTTTCGAACACACACGCAAATACTCACACACACACATGCCCACATAAATACGCACACATACACAAACAAACACACACATAATCGCATATACATATACACAAACGAAAACACACACAAAGAGTGCGAGATAGACAGTGATAGAGAGAGAGAAAAGAGAGAGCGAGAGAGAGAAAGAGAAAGATATTGCAACATCTTAAATTCGTCCGAAAACCGAATGTGCGTGTTGTTCACTAATATATTCACACATCATTTATGCGTATAGTTTCTAGATCTTTCTATCAAACACCGAAGACTACTCCACACTCACGCTTGACTGGTGTAAATTACAGTTAAAGCGTCCCATAGGTTGGAGATTCTTCTACCGTATATATATATATATATATATATATATATATATATATATATATATATATTATTCTACACGTAAACAATCTAGCTTCGCTGACCATCTTATCAGCTCTATTAATATCTCCAAGCCGTCTCAATGGGTCACACAAGTATTCTGGTACTCGACAGATGTTTCACAGCCTACGCCTTCTAAATTATTACCGTGTAAGAATTACAACTCTGGGGCAGTGTTCTCAAACAGCTAACCACTCTGAAGCTCTCGTCATATGTAGTGCAATAAGGTGGGATACAAGAACATAATTGTTAGACAAGAACGTGAAAGTATTTCAACCAGAAATATCGACTGAAAACATTGACATGTGGATGTAGTGGTGACTAGACAAGTGCTCTTTTACCTGTACAGCGTGTGCAAGGATTCTCCCAAGTTTTAAGTTCATCTCCAATACGACCAGGTGCTTGTCTCACTTCGCTTGAGACAAGTGGTCGTTTGAAACTTGCGGGATTCGAACCTCAACGTTTCGCGTTTTCGTTACATGACAGGCACGCATCTTACTTTCAGATACAGCGACTCCTATTGCAGATGAAATTCAAAAGAGAAGGATGTTAGCCACTGTCCGTGTAATAGTCTAAGAGTAATGAAGTTATAATTCATTACGCAACCTATTTCTCCCCTCCTCACACTCTGCTCAGGCCAGCGAGCCACAGCAAAACAAGAAAGCATTACAGACAAAATTTGCCTACATGGCAGCAGACATACACTTGCATGTTTAGATACCAGGATATTGGATTGGCTTCGTTAGTTCTCAATCTCCCGCTACCAAACCCTGAAAGGGCTTATGTAGCAGAATGTAGTCCAGATAACTGAATGCGTTGTTTCATAGTTTACAGCTTGACTGTGATATTTGCACCTTTCGGTCCAACACATCCGACTTCAGCAAACATTTTTTGAGTACCAGTTTAGCATTCCCTCTTCGATCCCTTCTCCTTAGCCAGTCTGCCCTGCTGCAGTCTGTTATCCAGGATCACCGCGTGAAGGTGTAGAAGGGTTTTGGCAGCTCTGGTTCGCTGGCCCTGACGCTAGCAGTCAGTTATGGGTCGCTGACCACTGCAGCTCATGCGCTGCTCAGCATCTTGATCTCGGTTGGTCGGTTAGATACGTTGAGAGAAATAAATGCATCAAAGTAGATAAACTCAGTGGAAATCAAATACAACATCGGATTGTTCTTCCAAAAGAAAACATATTAAGTCATATAGTGGATTCTGGTCCACTGTGGAATCTTTGAACACGATAAGAAAGGTGAGCTTGCAAAAACCGCTAGTGACGGCACGCAGACTCGCCATTCCCATAACTATACAACAGCAGAGGCATTCATAAAACGATCCACGATGTTGGAATTGAAAGATCAGGACAAGGAATACAAATCTGAATATGGCAGCATAGACAAACTTGATAGAGATGGGCTGACAAAGATCTTCAAACTCAGAGCGGGACATTGCAGACTGAAAGTCCACCTCAACTGATTGGGTCTTAGAGCACCGCCACGTGCGATTGCGGATGCACCCAAACAAACACAAGAAAACATCCTGCATGACTAATATGAACCTATCTGATAAGGACGAGCGACCATGCTCGGTGGGGAGGGGGGGGGGGGCAGGGGAAGATTTGAAACGCACAGTCTCCTTCGTCGTCATTGGGCTAGAAGCACAGCATCAGTTGACAGAAGCGAAGAAGATGAAGAAGAACAATATGTAACTTTGTAACTCTACCTAGCATATTGTAAGACGCCACAAAGCCTGCTCTGGTATACGACCGTCTACATCGTCCTGTTGTATTTTTCATAGAATTTAGAGACCTACAGAGACTTTTAGAACTGTTCAGCACACAGATACCTACATAGACCTACATGACTGTTCAGCATACAGAGACCTACAAGACTGTTCAGCATACAGAGACCTACAGGACTGTTCAGCATACACAGACGTACTGAGACCTACATGACTGTTCAGCATACACAGACGTACTGAGACCTACATGACTGACCAACAAACGTAGACATACAGAGACCTACATGACTCTTCAACATACAGAGACCTTCAGGACTCTTCAACATACGGAGACTTGCAGAGACCTTTAGGACTGTTAAGCATACAGAGACCTACAGAACTGTTCAGCATACATAAACCTTCAAGTTTGTTTAGCATACAGAGACTTACAAGACCGCTCAGCATACAGAGACCTGCAGGACCGTTAAACACACATAGACAAGCACAGGACTGTCCAGCATACAAAGACCTTCAGGACTGTCCAACATAACTATTTGGCATACAGAGACCTACATGACTTTTCAGCATACAGAGACCTACAGGACTGTTTAGCATACAGAGACCTACAGGACTGTTCAGCATACACAGACGTACATAGACCTACATGACTGTTCAGCATACACAGACATACTGAGACATACGTGACTGATCAACACACACAGACCTACAGAGACCTACATAATTTTTCAGCACACAGAAACCTTCAACACTCTACCGCATACAGAGACCTATATAGACCTTCAGAACTGTTCAGCATACAGAGACATACAGGACTGTTCAGCATACAGAGACCTGCAGAACTGTTCAGCATACAGAGACCTACAGGACCGTTCAGCATACAGAGACCTATATAAATGCGGAGCATGCATAGACCTACAGAGATCTACAGGACTGTTCAGCATAAATAGACCTACAGAGATCTACAGAACTGTTCAACATACAGATATCTACAGGAACTCTCATCCCATTGAGACCTACAGGTCAGCTCAGCATATGTAGACCTACAGAACAGCTCAGCATCAAGAGACCTACGTGACTGCTCGGCATACACAGAACTACAATTCTGCTCAGCATACAGAGACCTGAGATGATATACCTGGCCAGGAGGCTGTCTTACGGATCTGAAACATGGAAAACAACAAAATTTAAAATCAAACTGGATATAATTTTACAAATGGTCTGCCTGCACAGAAAAGAGAGATTAAAATGGTATGATTCTTCTTCTTCTGCGTTCGTTCTCAATTTCCTGCTACCAAGTCTTCTACCGGTCTTTGCAAGTAGCAGGTTGTAGTCCGGAGAACGGAATGCGTTGTGTCGTAGTTTACAGTTTGACTGCGATGTCTGCACCTTTCGGTCCGATACATCCGTCTTCGGCAACAAATGGTATGATAAGATCACTCCTGTGGGACCAGACGGACATTACTGGAACACGACAAGAGGAATATAATGACATAAGAGAAGACTCATCTTAAGAATTATTACAAAACATTCTCTGTTTTCGATTCACAAAGACACTCTAGAAGACAAGCAGATTAAAACCCACATGAAGAAAGGCCTTCGAGAATAACATAAACTAACAAGGAACACTCGAACAGAGCGATTCAGCGGTCTTGGGTCCGAGAAAACTCAGCGGTTCTGAATTACTAATTGTTTGATTTATTGATTTATTGATTAATTGTTTGATTGATTGATTGATTGAAAGGAAAGACACGTAAACGCAATATATTTTCCTGCATAAAAAACTGTAGGCGAATTTTAGGATACGTCTGCTAACGTTTAGTCGTTGGTGAGGATGTCTGAAGGTGAGAGTGTTTTTTTTTTTTTTTTTGCTTAGATGTTTGCCTCACTAGTTTCTACTGGCGGAGGCGCGCCATTTTCCACCCCAGACCGTAGTCCATTGGGCGATATCAGGACGCATAAACCAGTGCTTGGATGCATGTGTGCATCTGTATGTACCTATGCTAGGTTTGTGCGCCCTCAGAAGCTAGCCCAACCAAAGTGCAATGGAAGGGCTTTACCACTAGGGCGCGTGTGAAAGTTGTGCAAGGGTGTGACTGTAGGACAGAGTCAAATGAAACAGAGTGATGTGAGAAGAGAGAGAAGGGGAAGAGTGGCCCCCAGGGTGAGCCTTCTGGTTCTTCTCATTATTTGTCTACCTGCGACATAAGCCTTTAAGGGCATGCATGGTCTAGCTTTATGATAGGAAGGTTAAGAAGTAATTGAGCCTATAAATATGTCCGGATCGAACTCTGCCTATATTCCATAATCGCAATAGTTGAATGACAAAAGACTAGCCCAGCCATGACACTTTTTTGTGTGTTTCGTTGGTCTAGTACTTTAACTCATCTCTGTCATCTGGAGGTCCTGTGTTCAAATTCCAGGCTGCCCATTACTTCCCTTTCTTTTCTATTATGTTACCCGAGTGCGGATAAATACTTGTATTGTGATCGTTGTCATAAACAAACATTCTTTGTTTACAACTCACTTCCTCGTATTCCCTACGCCACATAAGAATTTCGGGATTGTCCTGTCCTATCACTATGACAGCAAATAATTGGGTATACAATACTTTGTCTTTACTTTAAGATGTACACCCCAGTACACAAATAACTTACAAAACAATTGCTTTAAAATTATATGATATTCGATTATGAAACTAATTTCAAAGAAGAGTTGTGGTAAAATTGTAGTAAAACAGTAGTCTAATTTTGACGACAAATTCTAACTTTACCCTCGTAACAGTAACAGTAACACTGCTGTAGTGTTGGTATATACTATATAATAAGTACTTATCTTATACTTTAAGTTATAATAAATAATAGTAACTATACTATACTGTATTGTGTATTTAATATTACTATACAAAGTAAGTTAAGTTAAGTAAGAAAGTATAGGAAGGAGGAAGCCGTTAAATATTCCAAGCACATTCGTAGCGGACGTTGGAGTGGGCTATGCGAGTTAGACAAGTGATTCCTTGATTGGTTTTCGCACTTAAAGTCAACGTTATTTGGTTATTCGCAGCTGTGTTCTGCTTTGTCATTACCGAGACCTTGATCTTCAATTTCGTTGTTGGTGCTTTTTTTGTACCTCTTATTTTTCTTGGTTTCGTTCTTTGTCAATCTCCGCTACCAAGCGCTGGAAAGAGCTTTAAGTAGCAAAATATAGTCCAGAGAACGGAATATGTTGTGTCGTAGTTTACATATAGACTGCGATATATTTCATTTGACATTAACGTTGGCAACACCAGGGCTAGACCTTATCAAGAGACATCAAACCACATAGTTCGACCATGTGACACATCAAACACCAGATAGTATCACTCAGAAAGCAATGCTATATAGATACAATGGATACAAAGCCAAGGACCGACCACGCAAAAGATGGAACGCAGAAATAGCAAGCAGTAAAGCTTCCAGTGTACGAAGCACATATTAGACCCGGTCAAGAAACATTTTCATAACATGACGCTGAAAGGTACAAACATGACAAAAAACGCACAAAGAAAGACAGAAAACGAGAATAGGGATGAAAGTTGCCTGTTTACCTAGACTTATATTTCTTCCATTTCAACAAAATTGCCCGTAACCCAGAGAGCTGAAATTGTCTCGTCTAGTGTGACGTTTTGATCTATCAAATGTTGACGGATGCTGAATAGATCACTCAGAAACTTGTACCATGAAGAGTTGTTTGCTTTTTAAATATTTGTTTGCATCGATAGGGAGATCAGCATCTTCAAGTCGTATTCGAACAGGCGTTTACTGAGTGGAAGATGACGATCCACCCGACATAAACATTGAAGATGAAGGAGGTGATGACATCGACATGAACGTGAATTAATTATTTTCAAAGATTCAATCCAGCCAAGAATGTTGACCAGCACAAATAAATCGAAACAAAAAATGGAAATTCATCAATTCCCAAAATAAACACCAAAAGAATAAAATAATGCACTCAGTTCAGTTAAAGTGTCATCTCCGCATCGAATGTCGGCTGCAATGGATCTCCAGTGTACCCTATCTCTTGGCCATTGTGTGTCAGTGTGACAGGCTTTTTCTAGCCCATCACCTGATGTTATCCATTCACTTAAAACGTTCCCTGCCCCTTAAACGACTTCTATCCTGTTCTCCAGTATGGTCTTCTATAAGGAGACCTGTTGTATTATATGAGCAAAATAACGAAACTGTCTAGCCTCGATTTTGGTTATTAATTCTCTTTTCACCCCCCAACTTTTCTAAAACCTCCACATTTGTTTTCTTCTCTTTTCAAGAAATGCGACCCAATCTTCAATATACAAAAATTTCTTAGGCTTCAATACTCTTTTCCAACTTATTATTCGGTGTCCGTGTTTATGTGCCATAAAATAGTGATCAGTATACATAACAACTGACAATTCTCATTTTCAAATTATGATTTATCAGTTTGGATGTCAGTATATGTCGCGTGTTGTTGAATACCATCTTGGTCATACCTATTTTCTTTCTTATTTCTTTTTCACAGCTGATTTCTTCGGTTATTTTATGATTTAGATAGGAGAAACTCTGAACCTGTTCCAGTAGTTGATCTTTTATTTTATCGGCATTCATGGTTCTTTTGGCAATCATGTCGTCTCTAAATAATTTTAAAAAAAACATAAACAACTGAACAATCTTCTTCTTCTTTGTCGATCATCTGATGATGTGCTTCTAGTCCGGCGAGGTTCACGAAGGAGATTGTGCCTTTCAGGTCTTCGTCGGTCCCCCACAGCTTTTCGAGCATGGTCGCTTCCTCAGGCCAGACTGCCTCTCTTTGTTCTGCATAGGTCGGACAGTCCTGCAGAATATGTTATGGTGTATGCTTGGGGGCTACACAATCGCACATGGAGGTGTATCTGAAACACATTATATGGAGGTGGACCTTGAGTCTACAATGTCCCCTTCTGAGTCTGAAGATCTTTGTCTGTCCATCTCTGCCAAGTTTGTATATGCTGTCATTTTCTGGTTTGTATTTTTTGTGCTGGTCTCTCCATTCTGTCGTCATGGATCGTTTGGTGAGTGTCTTTGCTTTTTTATATCTCTGTGATTCCGCCACTTCCGGCTTTTGCAAGCTCGTCTGCGTTCCCGTTTCCAGGGATCCCGAAGTGGGCCGGAATCCACTGTAGGACTAAAATCGGTGTTTTGTGAAAGCAATCCTAATTTGTATTTTACTTCATGTGAGAGTCTATCTTGTTTGGGACTAGATGGATTGGAGTAAACTTCTGTAGTATGTTATAAAGACCGCTTTCCTTGTAGTTATGATTTAGCGGATACGAATCTGAGTTGCTGCATCAACAGCTCTTGCTTCTGGTACAGGTCTCTCCTGCTGGTATGGAGTGATTTTCTAACTCTACTAGCAAAGGAACAGCAACATCTAAATGTCCGACTAAAGTAAGATACATGTATTAGAAAAAAGATAGACGTTTCATTATCCGTAGCAACTTTATTAACAAAAGACAAAAAGTGTAATACAGAATAGCAAAGAATGAGATCCATCAAACCAAAAAATGATTTCTTGTCGTGCAGCATTTCAAATATTGAGAGATTCCTCAATTGGATGTTTTTGTGCGTGTTCCAAATGTTGCATTTTTTGCCATCTGGCATGTTCTCGTGTGGTTGTTAGACAAAAGAAAGTATGCTCATGTCATTGATAGGTCATCACGCTTGCTTTCATGTAATTGATAGGTCATTACGCTTGCTTTCATGTTGTCGATATGTCATTACTTTTATGTAGTCGATAGGTCATTACGCTTGCTTTCATGTTGTCGATATGTCATTACTTTCATGTAGTCGATAGGTCATTACGCTTGCTTTCATGTAGTCGATAGATCATCACGCTTTCTTTCATGTAATCGATGTCCTCTTGCTTGTCGTCGAACTTTTGAACTATCGAGCTTGTTCTTACACAGCTCTGAAAGCATTAAGTTTGTCATTATGCAAAGCCTGTACCATCGAGCGTATCCACATGAAACCTGTAGACCATCGAGCGTGTCCACATGAAACCTATGGACCGTTAAACGTGTCCACATGAAACCTGTGGACCATTAAACGTGTCTACATGAAACCTGTTGACCATTGAACGTGTCTACATGAAACATGTAGACCATCGAGCGTGTCCACATGAAACCTATGGACCGTTGAACGTGTCCACATGAAACCTGGGGACCATTAAACGTGTCCACGTGAAACCTGTGGACCATTGAACGTGTCTACATGAAACCTGTCAACCATTGAACGTGTCTAGATGAAACCAATGGACCATTGAATGTGTCCACATGAGACCTGTGGACCATTAAACGTGTCCACATGAAACCTGTGGACCATTGAACGTGTCTACATGAAACCTGTGGACCATCGAGCTTGTCCACATGAAACCTGTACACCATCGAGCGTGTCCACATGACACGTATGGACCATTGAGCGTGTCCACATGACACGTATTAACCATTGAGCGTGTTCACATGACACGTATGGACCATTGAGCGTGTCAACATGACACGTATGGACCATTGAGCGTGTCCACATGACACGTATGGACCATTGAGCGTGTTCACATGACACGTATGGACCATTGAGCGTGTCCACATGACACGTATTAACCATTGAGCGTGTTCACATGACACGTATGGACCATTGAGCGTGTCCACATGACACGTATGGACCATTGAGCGTGTCCACATGACACGTATTAACCATTGAGCGTGTCCACATGACACGTATGGACCATTGAGCGTGTCCACATGACACGTATGGACCATTGAGCGTGTCCACATGACACGTATAAACCATTGAGCGTGTCCACATGACACGTATAAACCATTGAGCGTATTCAAAAGCAGTCTTTCGACAATTGATCTTGTCATCACACTGCACATGGACGGTCAAGATTGTTCATATGTTACCTGTGGACAGGTGAGAGGCTTGGTTATGTGATCAAAATTACATTAATTTAAACAGACATTTAACGAAGGCAGAGGTGCACCCTCGCACCTGTCCCCCAAGCATGTACATTCTCCTTAGGTAGCGAAAACTGCGATTACTTGATCATGTTCGTCGCATTGAAGATGGTCGCGTATCCCAAGATATCCGTTATGGGCAGTTGGCGAATTGCGAAAGAACAGCCGGTCGACAACAGTTGAGGTTAAAAGATGTGTGTAAGAGTGATATGAAGGACCTGGACATAAGTCTGACATCTTGAGAAGATGCAGACCAATCTAAATGGAGATGTACTCTGAATTGCCTACTCACGTTTGGTGAAGAGAAGCTGTTGCAACACAGAGAAGTAAAAAAACGACGCCGTAAGAAGACAAAAAACACAAGAATGCAAGCTAAGTATATCTTCTGTTGTTTACCGCTGCAAGTCATATCATTGAAAAGTCGGTCATGACTGAAAGAGGCTATTACTACTACTAGTACTACTACTACTACTACTACTACTACTACTGCTGCTGCTACTGCTGCTGCTGTTGCTACTGTTGCTGCTGCTGCTATTACTACTACTACTACTACTACTACTACTACTGCTACCAATGAGCTCTTTGTGCTGGTGCATTACCATGGTAAAGAAACCAGAAGCGTCTCCACAACTCAGACCTTTTTCTGTACATGTTTCTATAGGTGTGAATGTCTTGGCATGATCTTATGGAGATGTTTCTATAGGTGTGAATGTCATGCCATGATCTTATGGAGATGTTTCTATAAGTGTGAATGTCTTGCCATGATCTTATGGAGATGTTTGAATCTTTGGATATTTCCCAAACTGTCAAACAGTAATTGAAACTCACAATATCATGAATCTGTGCAACATGAGCATCGCCCCACTACTCCTGAACCGTCGACCTGACCTTCATGTAGCCCTGTCCTATTGATCTTGTATGTATGCACCACTGGGCCATTGATCATCTCATTCAACAACCCTCAGACTATCGATCTTGCCTTGAGGCAGTTATGTGATTAAAGACTACGTCATCACTCAGTCTCTCAACTAGCATGCTTCTTCTAATTCCGCGTTTGATTGGTCAAGCGTTCGATCATGGGCCCCTTAGAATTATATAATACTAATAACAATATTAAAAAATAGTAACAATAATAATAATGATAAAAACAATAATGATAATGATACTAACAATAATAACAATGATACTAACAATAATAATAATGATACTAACAATAATAATGATTATATTAACAATAATAATAATGATATTAACTTTAATAATAATGATATTAACAATAATAATAATGATAATAACACTAATAATAATGATAATAATAATAAAGATATTAACAATAATAATAATGATACTAACAATAATAATGATATTAACAATAATAATAATGATATTACCAATAATAATAATGATATTAACAATAATAATAATGATAATAACAATAATAATAATGATAATATTAATAATGATATTAACAATAATAATAATGATACTAACAATAATGATGATCTGCTTATGAAGTAAAGACCAGACTTGTCGATTGTCTATGAGTATGATTGAAGACGTATAGTTCCGATGAGTGGGGGCGAGCATGTCTCCATGTCGGACACGATTTTTTCCAACTCTTGATTATGACAGTCAGGTGCATGACCTGGCACTCTGTGACATCCTCGGGGAGACGGAATACTTAGTCAAAGATAGAGAGGCAGCGATGTCCTATCACAGAAACAATACTCTCCAGATGTGTTTGTCAGACGACTTCAATGTTGGTAACCCAGTCGGACACGTAGATTCAAAGAACGCGTCTCCGATTACGCATATTGTATTCTTCAAGAATCTTCTTATTTCTCTGCAAGACAGTCCAAGTTTTGGAGCCATACATGAGTTTATTTTCAAGGGAGAGCCTCTGATGAGACCAGACTCTGTGCAAGAAGTTCCCAGACGAGGCTGCCATACCGATCCGTCTGACAATGTCAATGTGCTGCTACGTACATCAGAGATATGTCTGCTGCCGAGATAGATGAAGACCTCGGATGTCTCGACATGTTTGTCGTTTACGGAGATTCCCTGTTCTGGCTCCGTCCATGTCCTAATTTTAAGATTCCCTGCTTAAGTGCAATACTGCAATAGAATATGGGGAAGTTACATATAAAACATCTGTTGAATTCATCTCGGTGTGTATGTGGATTAACGACTGTCCTTAATGTTAACTTCGTTGTATATATTTCGTTTCGCCGTGGATTATAAATGATTGTTTCTGCTGGTTTATGGTGTGTTTATAATTGTTGATTCTTGGGGACTAAAAACATGATTTCCGATGTTCGAGCCAAACGTTTAAGTAAACAATGTTATAATTTCTACCTTTTCTTTTGGCATATCAAGATGAGATCGTCATTTTCCGTTTCTTCCTTTCGTGTGAAAAACTAGTGAGTTCAAGCGTGCATTCCTGTGTTATTTGATATTGTTTCAGGAGATTTCTTAAACATAATTTCAATTTCAACAAACTGTGAATGGTGATAATTAGTTATTCATCGTTTCGTGGAGCATAGTGGCGCCACCTAGAGTTGGCCACTTGACAAGAAACCTTCATAAAATCATGTACATTAGCAGCTTGATTTGAATAGGTTTCACATTATGAGGCTGCTAACCGCATGCCCAACCTTTTATTTGCGCGGGTTAGTACATCTTGGTATGTTTAACGTTTTGGTGGTTTCATATGGAGAAGAGCAGATCCAATTGTGCATCTTCCTTATCTTAACAAATCACTTGAGGACTGTATTTGATGCTTTCCCATCAAAAGCCCAAAGCATCGTATTCTTTACAAACTCAGTATCTGCCCTTCAAGATCTGGAAAACGGTGGTCACTGCAGGCCTGAACTTACCCGAACTTAGCCATAGATACCAACCAACTTCTCACATCCGAAGAAGTCAGAATAGTTAACAATGGATTCCTGGTCACTCAAATACATCCGGCAGTGACAATGCAGACAGACTGGCTAAAAAGGGACCATGCCAATAACAACAATACACACCAACAACCCTACAGACAGTCACTGAAGACTGAACAAAGAGGCCTGGCTGAATAGATAAGCAATGGGAAATACTGGGAGAGAAATCTACAAACATATGGCCATCCCAAATCCCAAAGACAACACCAACCTCCTGAAAAGAAGAGACCAAAGCACCATTTTCAGAATTCGCACTCAACACATACACAGCCACATGAACAGAATCCAACCAGAACATGCTCCAGAGTGCCCGCCGTGCACACATCTCTATGAAACTGTTGAACATCATCTTTTTGAATGTCCGGCCCTTGCAGGTATTAGGAAAGAGCTTCTTTCTCCGAGGCCAAACAAAAGGAACACTTTGTAAGGAACTAAACAACAGCTTACAAACACTTGCAGATAGCACTATATGGCAATGGGTCAAAGGACAGGAGTCCAAAGTCCGCTGGATCAATAACCAACCGTCTTAACAAATACTGATAATAATACACAAATACTAATAATGATACACAAATACGGATAATGATGCACAAATGCTTAGATTGAGTTGACTAGGGTACAATGTGTCACGCGAAAGTCTTCTACCGGAAATACTAGATGGCAAGATCCGAGGAAAAATATGAAGAGGGCCACCAAGACTCACTCATACATCTCAGACATGCAGAGACATTACATTAAAGTACGATTGAATGCTCAAATGAAGAGAGCTGCAGAGGATAGGGTCAAACGGAGAGACATGCTCAGACAACCTTACTACCAGTCTTAGGACTGACCCACCAGATGATAGGGTCTAATGAAGACACACGCTCAGACAACCTTACAGCCAGTCTTAGGACTGACCAACCAGATGATAGGGTCTAATGGAGAGACATGCTCAGACAACCTTATAGCCGGTCTTAGGACCAGCCAGTCTTAGGACTGACCTACCAAATGATAGGGTCTAATGGAGAGACATGCTTAGACAACTTTAAAGCCAGTCTTAGGACAGACCAACCAGATGATAGGGTCTAATGGAGAGACACGCTCAGACAACCTTACAGCCAGTCTTAGAACTGACCAACCAGATGATAGGGCCTAATGGAGAGACACGCTCAGACAACCTTACAACCAGTCTTAGGACTGACCAGCCAGATGATAGTGCCTAATGGAGAGACACGCTCAGACAACCTTACAACCAGTCTTAGGACCAGCCAGTCTTAGGACTGACCAACCAGATGATAGGGTCTAATGGAGAGACACGCTCAGACAACCTTACAACCAGTCTTAGGACTGACCAACCAGATAATGACGGCGATAACAAACCATTGTTTAGGACAACATGATTCCAGGCAATTGTAATTCAGGTTCATAGCAATGGTGCTTGCATGGTGAGGACTCCGAGACTTCATTTGATGGCTTGTGCAACAGGCAAAAAAGGAAACAGTTGCGCTGCTATACTTGCTCAAGGAAACATCCGGGCTACAGTGTTCCTACTCTTGTCATTCCGTGTACCGTTCTGTCTGTTCAATGCAAAGTATTACCGTTTGTTATGCAGAACTTACGTCACTGTTCAAATATGTGATGTGTCATTCAGTACAAGATTTGTTTCTCATAGTCTATACACAGTTTCTCTCTTATCTCAGATGACCTATCTTGGTAATTCAATTTTTAATTTATTTTTTTAAATAAATAGAAACGAATTAATACCGAAACATAAAAACAATTACAGCAACTTAATGGAAAGTTGTAATCTCATTTCAACTTGTATGTTAAATAAAAAATACTCATGTCAGAGATAAGATATGTCATAAGGTAAAGACGGTCGTAAGCTAGCGGTTCTAAAACGTTGCATGGACATACACCACCCATACGGCAAGTTAGATTACATATTGTGGCAAATTTCGAAGAATAGCAACTGATTTTCAGCGAAGAACGAGCGAATGTTGACAAGGATTCTGTTTTTTTTTGCCATACAATCACCGAAAATTTTTAGGAACGAGCGAATTTGACCAAAAAGAACACGAATCTTTGGCTTTCAACATTTTTGTCTCTGATTGTCAGCAACCACATTATACATAATCGGATGATTATTGGTGTAAGGGGCATATTTTAGAAGAGAATGTATTTTGAACGGTACGTTACTTTTGTAGACGAACAATCCGGAAAGAAAGAACATCTCATAACAAAACATGCATAACAGTCAGATAGTTGAACGTACGCTGCGGCCCAACGCATTCCGTACAATGGACTACATTCTGATACTTGCAAAGACCTTTCCACGGCTTGGTAGCGAGAGATTGAGAACGAAGTAGAGGAAGATAATTAAACGTTTTTGAGATCCCATATGTCCTGAAGAGAGCAGGCATGGGTAGAGAACTTTTACCAGACATTAACATTAATCAAGCCAAATAAGTTGAACGCAATACTGGAGGGGAAATTTGAAGGTAGGCGGACAAGCGGCGGGCAGAGCTATATGTGGGAGAGCAACATCAAAAGATGGACTAGCGTCAGTCTGGCAGAGTGTATCGTTTATACAAGAGACATAATATATTATAGGTCCATTGCAGCCACACTTCATTGCGCAAACGGCAGTTAAATTGAATTGAGACAACATGGTTGGTTGGCTATTGATCCAGCGGTCTATGGGCTCCTGCCCTTTGGTCAAAATTGAGATAACGTAACACCGTGTCCACGATAGACAATAGAATCGGAATTTCAAAGAAAGTGAAAAATCAAATAAAAGAAGAATTGACAGCATTAAAGACGCATTTCACATATGATTTGAAAATTGGTATGGAAATGTATATTGCACATCAAAGATTAATTCACATAAGTACAAATTAAATATTACTTATTTTTGCGCCAGTCCTACTGATTTTAGTTGAAAAGTTATCACTGAATAGTTAGTTCTGTGCTGAATGTTAGAGAGATACGAATGTACAGCGAAAGATTTGTATGGCGGTTTTATGTACCAGAGCTCCCCAACCTTTTGAGCTGGTTCCGTACAGTCATCGCATCAAGATGACCCATTCCGTATCCTTTACCCTATAGTAACCCATTACACCACGATTTGCTGAGTGTAGTTTGTTTAGGAAACTTAGCTACCACGAAGTTCAATGTTACTGTTAACTTGTATTATGTACCAGAACAGCATTTCTTTCTCATTAGTAAACAGATAGTATATGACTGAGGTAAATAAGTATCAATCTGCTCTGATGAATAAATGTATTCTATTTTAAGGTTTAAAGTGTAAAGGGTTATAAACTCTCGTAGACTTGGTTTTTTTTAGTAAACATTGCCATGACTACTGGACTTTAAACATACATTCACGCGTCCCATGGGTTTTATCTTTGGTAGACATTTCTGAACTATTATGGTTTTAGCAGACGTTACTGCGCCATTATGTTTTTAGTAGTCCTTCCTGCGCCCTTAAGTTTTTAGTAGACCTTCATGTGCTCGTTAGTTTATAGTAGACCGTTCTGTGCCCATTAGTTTATAATAGACCTTTATGTGCCCTTTAGTTTATAGTAGACCTTCCTGTGCCCTTTAGTTAATAGTAGACCTTCCTGTGCACATTAGTTTATAGAAGACCTTCCTGTGCCCTTTAGTTTATAATAGACCTCCATGTGCCCATCATTTTATAGTGGACCTCCATGTGCCCTTTAATTTATAGTAGACCTTCCTGTGCCCTTTACTTTATAGTAGACCTTCATGTGCCCTTTAGTGTATAGTAGACCTCCATGTGCCCTTTAGTTTATAGTAGACCTTCGTGTACCCTTTAGTTTATAGTAGACCTTCATGTGCACATTAGTTTACAGTAGACCTCCATGTGCCGTTTAGTTTATAGTAGACCTTCCTGTGCATATTAGTTTATAGTAGACCTTCCTGTGCCCTTTAGTTTATAGTAGACCTTCATATGCCCTTTAGTTTATAGTAGACCTTCCTGTGCCCTTTAGTTTATAGTAGACCTTCATGTGCTCTTTAGTTTATAGTAGACCTTCATAAGCCCTTTAGTTTATAGTAGACCTTCATGTGCCCTTTAGTTTATAGTAGACCTTCATGTGCCCTTTAGTTTATAGTAGACCTTCCTGTGCTCTTTAGTGTATAGTAGACCTTCATGTGCTCTTTAGTTTATAGTAGACCTTCCTGTGCTCTTTAGTTTATAGTAGACCTTCTTGTGCCCTTTAGTTTATAGTAGACCTTCATGTGCCATTTAGTTTATAGTAGACCTTCATGGGCCCTTTAGTTTTGCAGTATGCTGGTCATTGCTACAGAAACCAACGTATCATTTTCGAACTCAACCGAAAATAGAATTAACATTTTTCCAACTAAGCACACTTTACTGAGGGTAGTTATTGGTCTCGAGATAAGGTGTCAGCCTCGGGTGCAGTAGGTCGCGAGTTCGAATCACGGTTGAGACCAGGATATGTTGCACGTGGAACTTCTGGTAAAATTTCCCATTGGTAGTACGATCGGTCTTCGGTGCTCAGTGTTGAGCAGTTTAAAAATGATTTGGCGTTCAGGAATCGAAATGTGTAGGCTTAAAGGCCGCTGCCCTGTCAATATTCTAGTTCAAAATCTACACAAATTATTTGTAAATTCCTCTAGACCAAGTAAGCTGGAAGTTTAAACTACCTTATACGGTTAGTCTGTTACCCGACATCAGACATTTACGTACCATAGATTAGAATATACGTACTATGGATTAGAATATACGTACTATGGATTATAATAAACGTACTCTAGAGTATAATATACGTGCTCCATAGAAGAATATATGTACTCTGGAGAAGAATATACATTCTCTTGTGAAGAGTATACATTCTCTGGTGAAGAATATATATTCTCTGGTGAAGAATATACATTCTCTGGTGAAGAATATACATACTCCGGAGAAGAATATTAGTACCCTTGGTGAGATTATACGTAGTATAGAGAAGAAAACACGTTCTCCGTATCTTCCAATTATCACTTTAGGGGTGTTAGAGGTAAATCGAATATAGCCTCTGTAACCTTTCAAGCATGTTGTTAAAAGAGACTGAGTGAGTTTCGCATTGGCCTTTGTGCTTCGTGTGAGGTATGATATTGAATCATGTGCAGATAGTATGTGTGTATGTGCGAGGGGCGTTCAAGTCAAATCTGGGCGTTTTTTTTTCTTGAAATTGTTTTTTTCTTCAAATAGTCAAAATGCCATTTATTTATCGATATAATCACCTGAAAGGTGTATGCATTTATCCAATCGTTTAGGTAATGCTTGGAAACCTTCAGCGTCGGTATATTTGAACCAACCCAGGACATCCTGTTTCACTTCGTCATCAGTGCTGAAATGCTTACCACCCAGGAATTCTTTTAAGGGATCAAAATAGGTGGAAATCGATTGGAGCAAGGTCTGGGCTGTACGGTGGATGTGTCAGTACCTCCCAGCCGAATTGCTGCAGATGCTACTTAGTGTGATGACCCGTGTGAGGTCGAACGTTATCTTGCAGGAGTAGAACGGGACCTTCACTCACGGATGTACGGCTTTCTCTAAGACGTTCACACCATTCAAATGTCTCTCTGTGGCTGAGTGTCTCATAACCGTATTGTGATTGCAGATTCTGTAAATTTCCGCAGGTTTCACGCCTTCTTTCACAAGAAACGTCATTACAGCTGTTCTATGCAAGCAGGTATAGTGTTGTCCGCCATTGTTATTTATTTGCCACGTGACTCGCCCATAGCAAGTGGACCAACTAACAGTAATAGGACACAATACCCCTATCTAATAATAGAAGTTCCAGCACGCTATAACCCATTCAGGTAGAATTAGAACAAAAAAGTCCTGGTTTGATTTGAACACCCATGGTATATACAAGATATTGATTGACTGCAAACGGAGGAGGATACAAGATTAATTTTACCGAATCGTGGATTAAATTCTCAACCGCAAAGATTAAATTAATTAGAAATGCTAACAGATCAATTTATTGGCGGTGGCCTTTCATGTTTACGTTGGGAAGTAATGTAAGATTAGCCTTCAAGAAACGGAATAATATATTATGTATGTTGAGCCCGACAATGTAGCATTTGATCTTCAGTTATTTATGTGAGTACATTAAGGAACATAGTGTTGGATACCGTCTATCCTCGTCGCATAACCCGAGACATGGATGTTTGGCTGAAAAAACTGCGTAGACTGCCAAGTGCCTCTCTGTCGTCACCTGGACCTATAAGGTATGTATTGTTATGTAATTCTCTTTTTAATGAATGTCGGTACGTTCACGTCTCCAAATATGCACATTTTAAAGAACTTTTATTAAGGATAGGCAGTTCAGCTCCCCCAACCGGCTCGCTCTAGTCTACCAAGGATGTAGATTAGTACTTCACTCAAAATAAGGGAAGATAATGCAGCAAAACAGGATACTAACCACCCCACCTCATATCAAGTCAAGTCATCCCGTAACCGGTGAGGTCATTAGAACACATATGAAGACACCCCCACAACCCCCGGCACCCCACTCTGCCAACGGCCGCTGCTATTGTCTCTTCTTGTCCATCTTACATAAGCTGTGGTTTAGTATACAGAAGTCTTATCACACTTTATTGCTAACCAGTTGCGAAATCACTTGTAGTGCTCCGTTTATAATGCTTACACGTTAATAAACGCTTATGTTTAGTGAGGTATACAATCGCTACCTGGTTTAAATCTTAGTCAGGGAATGCTAGAGAGCGAGTAAGGGAAACGAACAAGCCTCACCTTACCAGGATTGTTTTTCTTATTCTTTTCGTCTACTTCTTTTTACTAACCACCTTTGAATATATTACTTTCTTTTAGATATGTTAATCTATTCGACACTCGCAAGCTTGCAGCCTGTGTGGCTAGCAGTGTGTATAGAACACATAAGTTGGTGATATTTCTACCAAAGAGGAGATAGTCCGCACTTGTGATTAACTTCGCAAGGTGACACATCGTGGTCATTTTTAAGAGCTTTTCAGGAAGTCACTCAAACTATCAAGGATTGTTACCTGGAAGTGCATAATTAACATCTCAGAGTGTATTTCTTGTTCTACTGCTGTTGTGTGTTAGATAGTAGTAAATAACGTTTTGTGTTAGATGGGACTAACTAACATGTCACGCTATCTAGAGCCAAATAGCGTTTGATGTTAGATGGGAGTAAATACCGTTTTGTGTTAGATGGGATTAACTAACATGTCACGCTATCAAGAGCCAAATAGAGTTTGATGTTAGATGGGAGTAAATAACGTTTTGAGTTAGATGGAACTAACTAACATGTCACGCTATCTAGAGCCAAATAGCTTTTGATGTTAGATGGGAATAAATAACGTTTTGAGTTAGATGGGACTAACTAACATGTCACGCTATCTAGAGCCAAATAGCTTTTGATGTTAGATGGGAATAAATAACGTTTTGAGTTAGATGGGACTAACTAACATGTCACGCTATCTAGAGCCAAATAGCGTTTGATGTTAGATGGGAGTAACATTGTATCTCAGTAGAAATCAAAATACTATCCTGCCTTCTTTTCATCCAGTCTGCCACTATTCTCTATGTCTGTCATTTTAAATGTTAATTTACCTGTCATTGTTCCTGTCTATCTAGCAGTCTGTCTGATGTAACAACTTCTTGCATGATAGTTTCCCTAACAGCATCAAATATCGTATAATCTACTCTCAGTATTACAGAGAAACACAATCTTGAGCCTGTGGCATATTTGTATACTGGAGTCCACAACGGTTAATTGTGTATAAATACTCCAATTTCAGATATAAGAATCAATATGTGTTTAACATTTGATGTGACTGCGTCGATAAATCATACGTACACCTAAACGTATATATTATTGCTGAAATGTCACTCCTTGCGGACTATAGAGTCAGAACTAGCATAAACGGTGAAACCACTTACTGTTGTGATTTGTGTAGCAATGTGTTTACATAACGATGTTGCAAGCACCATGCTCAATCATATTTATTCGTTGTCACGGACACGTCTAGTAGGTTGCAGTAAGGCTATTATTTCTTTCCTCGTATCTACAACTTTTGCCGAATGATAACATTACATTATGATTAGGTCTTAGTCTTACTCGACCTGTACTTCTACAGGGGCAGATGTTCCTGGGCAGATCATAGCTCTGGCGTGAGTTCGATGTAACCAGGAGGAGGATTTCCTGATTAGCTTGCAAGAATCCAGCAGCTTTTATTTGGCTTGGCTTGGCTTCGTTCATTTTCAATCTCCCACTACCAAACACTGAAAGGGGTTAAGTAGCAGAATGTAGTCCAGAGAACGGAATGCGTTGTGACGTAGTTTACAGTTTGACTGCGATATGTGCACCTTTTGGTCCAACACATCCGACTTCAGCAAGCATTTTTGAGTACCGACTTAGCATTCCCTCTTCGATCCCTTCTCCTTAGCCAGTCTGCCTTGCTGCAGCCTGTTCATCCAGGATCACCGCGTGGAGGTGTAGAAGGGTCTTGGCAGCTTTTGTTCGCTTGCCCTGACGCCAGCAGTCAGCTATGGGGTCGCTGACCACTGCAGCTCATGCGCTGCTCAGCATCTTGATCCCGCAGCTTTTATTTGAACACGCCTAGTCATTTTCAGTCTGTTTCGTGGTTGTTGTTTTTTGTTTTGTCGCTTATCATTATCTGGGAATAAGTCATTCAGAAGAATAACAGCATCCTTTAACAGAGTGTCAATGGGAGAAGCAGAGAAAGTCTTCATAGACCCGAAATGAGCTTAATCATGTATATTAAATAATGTCATCATAATCATCAAGTTGGCTATCAAATACCACCATCCCACCCTATCAGGTACGGAAGACTGCGAACAAAAAAGGATCGGCTGAATAGAAAGTCAATGGGAAACTGTCCATCGTTGTCGATGACGACCACCGACATCATCCTTGTTGTATGTGATTTGTTTTGTTTTATTTCTGCACTGTCTGACAGGTCTTGGTGCAGTGTTTGCTAGACCTCGTGAGGCTTATCAGCCCAATGCGGGCACGGAATGTTCTTTTACAAGGTTTGGACACTAGGTCTTCTACCTGTTAGTGAGGGTGGTTTCGATGCTCTTTCCTTCCGGGTCAGACGTTTGGTTTGCGCTGTTTGTAAACGGTGACTTCCTGCTTCAGCGACGTCCACGTTTACCGCATGACTCCAGACCGGTCTGTTTACCGCATGACTCCAGACCGGTCTGTTTTCCGCATGACTACAGACCGGTCTGTTTACCGCATGACTCCAGACCGGTCTGTTTTCCGCATGACTCCAGACCGGTCTGTTTTCCGCATGACTCCAGACCGGTCTGTTTTCCGCATGACTCCAGACCGGTCTGTTTTCCGCATGACTCCAGACCGGTCTGTTTACCGCATGACTCCAGACCGATCAGTTTTCCGCAATGTTCTCTCAGCTGTCTTCATCTATGTGACAATATCTCAGGGTTTCCTTCACGCTTTAGTTATATCGCTTTTTTGAGCGATCTCCTTTTCAAGTCTTCCCTAATCTCATCGTACAAAATTCCTTCCGCCACTCGTGTGTCTGGGCATGCGCACAAGGTGCCCAGTCCATCTCAGCTGTGCCGTCTGCAGCAATGCATGGATGCTTGGCATGTCTGCTATATTCAGGATTTCAATGTCAAGGACATGGTCCTAACAGCGGATGCAAAGTTTACGTCTCAGGCTGGTTGTATGAAAGTGGGTCAATCGTTTTGCCTGTCTCGCATAGAAAGTCCAACTCTCGCTTAGACAGTCCAACTCTCGCATAGACAGTCCAACTCTCGCTTAGACAGTCCATCTCTCGCATAGACAGTCCAACTCTCGCTTAGACAATCCAACTCTCGCATAGACAGGCCAACTCTCGCATAGACAGTCTAACTCTCGCATAGACAGTCCAACTCTCGCATAGACAGTCGAACTTTCGCTTAGACAGTCCATCTCTCGCATAGACAGTCCAACTCTCGCTTAGGCAATCCAACTCTCGCATAGTCCAACTCTCGCATAGACAGTCCAACTCTCGCATAGACAGTCCAACTCTCGCATAGACAGTCCAACTCTCGCTTAGACAGTCCAACTCTCGCATAGACAGTCCAACTTTCGATTAGACAATCCAGCTCTCGCATAGACAGTCCCTCTCGCATAGACAGCAACTCTCGCATAGACAGTACAACTCTCGCATAGACAGTCCAACTCTCGCTTAGACAGTCCAACCCTAGTGTAGAAAGTCCAACTCTCGCATAGACAGTCCAACTCTCGCTTAGACAGTCCATCTCTCGCATAGACAGTCCAACCATCGCATAGACAGTCCAACTCTCGCTTAGACAATCCAACTCTCGCATAGACAGGCCAACTCTCGCATAGACAGTCTAACTCTCGCATAGACAGTCCAACTCTCGCATAGACAGTCCAACTTTCGCTTAGACAGTCCATCTCTCGCATAGACAGTCCAACTCTCGCTTAGGCAATCCAACTCTCGCATAGTCCAACTCTCGCATAGACAGTCCAACTCTCGCATAGACAGTCCAACTCTCGCATATATAGTCCAACTCTCGCTTAGACAGTCCAACTCTCGCATAGACAGTCCAACTCTCGATTAGACAATCCAGCTCTCGCATAGACAGTCCCTCTCGCATAGACAGCAACTCTCGCATAGACAGTACAACTCTCGCATAGACAGTACAACTCTCGCTTAGACAGTCCAACTCTAGCTTAGAAAGTCCAACTCTCGCATAGACAGTCCAACTCTCGCTTAGACAGTCCAACTCTCGCTTAGACAATCCAACTCTCGCATTGACAGTCCAACTCTCGCATGCGTACGTATAACAGGGTTGGGAGGAAAGCAGCTCGGTAGACTTTGAGCGTTGTCTTGGCGCTAAAGCCGGACGCTCCCTGACTGTCGCGCGCATGCTACCGAAAGCTGCCTTGGATTTCATTATTATATTGGAAATACTGGAAGAGAAATCTACAAACATATGGCCATCCCAAAGACAACATTGACCTCCTGTAAAGGAAAGACCAAAGCACCATTTTTCGACTTCGCATTCAACACATACAACTTAAGGGTCACTTGAACAGAATCCAACCAGAAAATACTCCAGAGTGCCGACTGTGCACACATCCCTATCAAATTGTTGAACATAATCCTTTTTAATGTCTGGCATTTGCCGGTGTTAAGAGCGAGTTTTTTTCCTCCGATGTCAGACAAATGGAATACCGTGTACGGAATAACATCTTATAAACACTTGCAGATTACATGGTATTGGGCCAAAGGGCAGGCGCACATATGCCGCTGGATCAATAACCAACCAACCAACCAGTTCCATAGCTGATTGCCTCTCATGCCGTGTCTTCAATCTGTTCAATCTTTTCTCTCTATGCCTTCTTCTATCACTGTACCCTGCGACTCTAAACTCTGTCACTGTTTCACCACTTTGACTGCCTTGTCCTGATTTTGGCATAAGTTTTCTTTGTAGCTGTGCCTCCATAAGTTCCACGGTAATGCCTATCTTTGCAGTCCATGAAATTTTCAATATTCTTCTGAAAAACTAAATATATATTTCCCCAAGTGATCCCTGTGCTTGCTTGCTGATTGTCCATAACTCACTGTCGTATGACTGTACTAGTTCTACGTGACATACAAGAACTGTCTTTATTAATTCCAGTGATAGGATTTTCTTGCACAAGATTCCTCGTAATCTCTAGAAGACTGATTTCGCCTGAGCTATTTTGTTCTTTATGCCATGCGCATCATCAGAACAAATATTAAATAATGCGCACACAAAAATAAAAAGGTGATTAACTTCTTTCTTCTTTTTATCTCTGTATCTGTTTTGCCTTTCAGCGCCAGGTTATGAATTGATCTTTAGAACGAGCCCGACTGCGTGCCACGTGCACAGTGACCTTCACCGCCTCAGAAGTTTCCGTAAGCCATATTTTTGTGGTCGGTCTTCGGCCTTGAATCCGTTGAATCTAAATATCATTGCATATTTAGGTGGGGGGCGGGGGGAGGGGGTTGTCCGCTGTATGGTGGTAGCCTTGTTACATGACCCATTTTAGTAGCTGTTTTGTTTAATACCGGTGTAGTTCCTACTAGTATTCTGATTTCATCGTTTCTGATCGTGTCTCTATTTGTTATACCCAATATTTGTCGGAGATATTTCATTTCTGTTGTTACGATTTGTCGTGTTTCTATTAACTATTAATTAAATATAATAGACCATAACTATAACGAAAATAATGGGAACAGTCTTCACACGCAACAGGTGCCCATTGTTTACGTCATCAAGGTCACTTAGTATGTCACAAGTACGACAACAGCAGACGCGAAAAATACACACTTAATCGGTCGTAACGATATTTATTTTGGATCGTAATTGAGTCAGCAGGAATTATTTGCAACACAGTATGTTGCTCTTTTTTGGTCATCAATAATGTGCTTCACTTCTTTCGGGGCATAGGCCATTGACAACCCTCTTCCAGCAAGTTCGATCTTGAACTGCCATATCTGACTCTCCTACACGCAACAAAATGCATTTTCAGTCTGTTCTTAATGTATTTCTTGGACTACCTCTCTTCCTCGTCCCATGTGGATTACATGGCAGAGTCTTTCGGGCCACGTTTTTTGGTGCTTATGTAGAGTGTGTCCAACTTCATTTTATACGTTTAATCTGTGCCCCACTGGCTGTTATTGGCTCATGTTTCATGCAGTGTATGGTGACCCTAATTCCTACATCAATTTTGGCGATGTCACCTTCTGACGCAACAATGTCCGACTGACCTGGTCTCGGAAGATCTTTCGTTAACTAAGGTCCTTCTTTAAACAACCTTGTTCAGTTCTTGACTGTTGCCTTTGGCACACTTTTGTCACCATACACTGTCTGCATTCTGCGATGAATGTCAACTGGTCGACATCCTTCAGCTGTTAGAAACAGAATCAGCGCTTGCTGATCAAATCTCGAAGGATTCTGTAAAATACCCACCATGTTTTCAACGGTCTGCTGAGAAAACTATGAGTCGGAGGAAAATGACATTTTGCAAACTTGACGGTTGGTATTTGCTGTTTACACCAGAATTGACGTCATCATGCGCATCGTAGTACGTATGTTCACCTGGTGCATTTAGGTCCGATTTCATTTGAACACGACTCAAAATAAACGAATGCACCTCATGCATGTAATAAATGACGACTAAAGAGAGCTGTGTATGAGACTAGCGATATCATCTTGTAAAACAGATTGCCACAGAAACCACCACAGTTAACGCACACAAGGAGCTTCGATAAAGGCTCCTAAATCAGGCCAGGTGTAATGCTAGTATTAGTTAGTCAGTTGTTCATCGCAAGCGATGATTTCGACATCGTCAGACGGATGTGTTTTGTTGATGTAACGTGAGCTGTCTTTGGATTATAGCTAGAAAGAAACATCGCTGGTCATCAACCTCGCTCTCTCGTCCCGGACCACCTTGCCTAGTCTCAAACGCCTGCACTAGAGTCATAGCAAATCATTAAATGACATATTAGTGCCATCACCTGCTTGGTCTTCCTCTTCCTCTCTTGCCGGCACCAGACCTTCCATTACCATTCTTTTTTATGCTGCCAAATGATGTTTATGTTATGTTCATCATGTAATGTTCATCATGTAATGTTCATCATGTAATGTTCATCATGTAATGTTCATCATGTAATGTTCATCATGTAATGTTCATCCTGTAATGTTCATCATGTAATGTTCATCATGTAATGTATGACACAGTTCTCCTCTATACCCAGCTCTTCTTCAATGTCGGCATTAAATTTGTTCAGTCTATTCTGAGGACTTTTCTATAACATTTGGACTCGAAAGACTCGATTCTCTTCATTGAGCCATGGGTAATTGTCCATACGCTGCAACGGGAATAACACAATTTCTCCAAAATGTTCACTTCTGTTAGTTAACTGGATCTAATAATACTAATAGTAATACTAAATATGAGTAATACATATTTTAAGGTCACAAATGTCTCGACCACACACACACACACACGCACGCACGCACGCACGCATATATATTATATATGCGTCTATATATTTGAAATAACCTGATATCATTGGTTCATGTGGCATTTTGAGATAAAGAAGATGGATTTCTCTTGTTACATTTTATGGTGTCTTTTTTCTAGGATACATAACGATTTTTAATGCCCCTGACATTTTCTTTAGATTAAAACCTGATCATCAAACCTGAAGCATGAAACCTTGGCTGCCATAACATTTATGTTAGTTGTTTTGAAGTTGTGACATATGTTATTTATCGTCTTCTCTATTTTGCTATGCATTACGTTAGCCAACCAGCCGACCGCACTGTACCTCGGAGAGACGAACGTTGCCTCTGGGAAAATGCAAGCCCAAAGAATCGTTTTGTCATTTTGTTAATGTTCTTTCACCCGTTTTACATTATAATTAAACTTAGCAGTTTCATTGCCATTCTTATCTGCATTTCCTATAGCCAATCTCCGTAGATTTGTTATAGCCGAGCCGAGATATTCAAAACTCGTTTCGTTCTCAGCTGTTTCCCTACCTAGGATATCTTTAGGTCTGGTTTTCGCTTTGATTAGTGCGTATTGTCCTAGTCTTGCGGTGATCAAGCATAGATTTTGTTCCTGTCTGTGTCGTTTGACTGACAAGATAATCTATGTATTATCAAGTTTATTCTTCCTGTCTCTAAATATCGATTAACAAGCTCAATAGGTGTCTCTTGTTAATTATCATGAACACATTTATAACCTTTTTCTGAAATTCTCTTGATTTCTGTTTAACTTCAAGCTGTTTTTTTCTCTTCTACTTCTTCTGCCTCTTTATCTTCTTCATATTCTTCTTCTTCCACTTCTTCTTTCTATCTCTATTCTTTTATCTTGTCATCCTCACTGGTAAATGTGTTTTTATTGATCAGAAGAATAATCAACTCTTTATTTATATGGTTTAAATTTAATGTTTTTACTTTATTATTTAATTCTTTTGTCTTGCTGATCGTTTGTAATTCAAGCTTAGCGATTTCTTTGTAACCGTTACTACTCTAGTCGTTCACGTGTGTTAACCAATCGCATCTGTATCGACTTCTGTCCCCAACCAGTACTGTTTAGTAGCCACATACGAGGCGTGTTCAAATGAAACCGGACCAAATTGCAACAAGTGAACTTACGTACGATGCGCACGCTGACGTCACTTCTGATGTAAACAACACATACCAACCGTCAAGTCTAAAAATGTCCCCCGATTCACAATTTCCTCAGCAGGCCCTTGAAAATATGGCTGGTGTGATGTAGTATCTGTCCAGAGTTGATCAGCTAGCGGTGATTCGATTTATAACAGCTGAAGGATGTCAACCAGTTGACTTTCATCGAAAAATACAGGCAGTGTATGGGGACAAATGTACGACGAACGTAAGCTCCGGCGACGATTCACCCGAATTGCTGAATAAATTTTGCCGATGGCATCTTCTGACCCTACAATATGCGCTTGACCTGGTGTCGGAAGATCTTTTGTTAACTCGCGTCCTTCTTTAAATGTTGTTGTCCAGTTCTTCACTGATGTCTTCGACACACTTCTTCACCATTCACTGCCTGCATTCTGCGATGAATGTCAACTGCCCGACATCATTCAGCTGTTAGAAACCGAATCACCGCTCGCCGATCAACTCTTGACATATTCTATATCACACCCGCCATGTTTTCAACGGACTGCTGAGGAAACTTTGAGTCTAATGCAATTTTGCCAACTTGCCGGTTGGAATGTGCTATTTACACCAGAAATGACGTCATCATGACAATGCTCACTTGTTGCAGTTTGGTCCGAGTTCATTTGAACACGCCTCGTAGTATTCCCTTTCTTTCTATTTCTTCTTATTTTTTCGCCTTTCCGGTTTTACCTTTCAGCATCAGGTTATGAAGACATCTCTAGAACGAACCCAACTGTGTGTCTCACGCATGCGGCCATTCACATATTTGTTTAGGAAGCCTTATTTGTGGTCGTTCTTTTGTTCTTTCTATGTCTGTTTATATTGCACACATAAAACTGAATCATACGTATTCCTGCAGCGCAAACTCCAAAACCAACCCATGAGAGTTATAACAGGAGGCATGAAGTCAACGCCAATTGTAGAACTGGAAAAGATTACAAATCTGCAATCCATGACCGACAGAAGAGACTGCAGAGCCCAGCAGCAAGCAGAACAACTCAGAAGACTGACTGACCATCCAATGCATAAGAGACTAAATAATTTTAGAAATGGGAAACTAAAGAGGAGAAACTTTGCAGAAATAGCCAAAGCAAAGATGAACGAAGACCCTATGAACGCATTAACAGCACCAAAGCCCATCCCTACAGTACGCAAACCTACCTGGAGGCAGCATATATTTCCAGAGGTGGCAGAAAATATACCAGGTATTGGAAAAAAGAACAACCAGACTGAAAAAGAAAGAGAGACATAACCCTGAGGTACATAACGAAAAACTACCCAAGCATGGACTGGACCCATGCATACACCGACGGCTCTGTAACAAACACAACACAGAACGGAGGGGCAGAGGTATTCCTGAGCCTACCAAATGGTAGAAAAACAACACTATCAGTGGCAACTGGAAAATACTCTAGCAATTTCAGAGCGGAGGCAGAGGCACTGATGGCTGCAGTAGAAGAAATGGTGGAATGCAAAAGAAATGAAAGCCATATAGTCTCAATTACAGATGCTCTGCCGTAGTCATAACACTAAATAGCCAGAAAAATACTGAACTCAATGATTTAAGAGCAGTACTCTGTCAACTATGCCAGCAGTCCGCACCAAAAAAGAGTAGTGGTACAGTGGGTTCCATCCCACTGCAACATCCAAGGCAACGAGGAGGCAGACAGACTGGCAAAAGAAGGTGCAAGACTACCACAACCAGATACTAGTGTGACATACGAAGAGTCAAAAAGGCTTATTAGAGCTAGAGACATGACCAAATGGGAAACAGAACATACAAAAAAACGATGCCTATTACCAGTTGAACATAAGAGAGCAGGTCGTGGTCTTCAGACTTCGCACTGGCCACAATAGACTGAGGTACAACCTATTCAATAAATTAAAGATAGGTGGTACTGACGAATGCATGTGCGGTACTGGGAAAAGGACCGCTGAACATCTGCTGCAAAACTGCCCGACATACGAAGATCAGAGAAAGCAGATGTGGCCATCACCAGTGGCAACACTAGACAAGCTCTATGGCAGTGTCGACAGCCTCAGGATGACCGCTGCTTTTTTCGAAAAATTACAGGTTGACGTCTGACAGCGTACGAAGATGAAGAAGAAGAAGAAGAAGAAGAAGTATTCCTGCAGCGTTTACATTTTACACGCAATTAATTGAGTGTTGTAAAAAGCACTAATAAAACACCGGTAGAAACAGCTGGTGAATATTACACAACGTAATTAAGAAAATGAACATCGTGAAATGCAATGTGTTGGGTCAAGCTTAAGGCACGTTAACCTCAATATTACGCGCAAGCTAGAAGTGTTATTGACCCATGTCGATTGTGTGCTTCTGGGAATATCGATCGATCCAAGTCGACGCTTGGCTTCGATGTTTTGTGACCTAGGAACAGGGAGGTCAAGGCTGTTATCGACTCTTACCGCTGTTGTGATAAGGGTAATTATGAAGCTGAGATACTGTGTTATTAGTTTGCTTTCCTCTTTTCAAACATGTGGTCTAAAAAACAAGGACTGTTTGGCATATGTTGCAGTCCCCGAGAGCATTGCTTTTTCAAGAATGTTCTTCATGAATAGTGTTCTTCATCTTTGAACCTTTAACAAACTAGTTATTCCTAAATCATAGATTAGATAGACTAGGTAGATTAGATTAGATTAGGTTAGATTAGATTAGATTTGGCTAGATTAGATTAGATTAGAGTGTGTTATGCTAGAATATGTTATATTAGGTTAGATTAGATGAAATTCGATTAGGTTAGATTAGATTCGGTTAAATTAAGTTAGATTAGGATACATTAGACGAAATTAGATTAAATTAGATTAGCTCAGATTAACTAATATTGGATAGAGAGGCAGGCAGACAGGTAGCTGGTATGTAGTAGGGTAGGTTAGTAGGTAGGTAGGTTTTGTTTGTAAAAGGTGAGTGATTAGTTTTTGTTTTGTTTTAATGAATGAATAGATGTATTGGATGGAAGGATGGATGGATGGATAAAAATGTACATAGACACAAAGGAAGACAGACAGTCATATAGAAATACAGATAGACATATAGACATATGGATAGGTAGGTTGCGCTATCTGAACTATATGTGTCTGTGTTGCTATATATTATATCTTAATTATCAGCACCACTGCAGCCTTGCTATATTCTGAGATGTTATGTGCAACATACACATATCTTGATAACGTTACATAGTAAACGCTGTCATCCATCAGAAAAATACGGATGTCATGTTATGTCATGCCATGTCATATGATATGTTTCTTCCAGAAGATGTTCTCCTTCACAGTAGCCCTGAATACATCTCGATCTCTGGCATGACAACACGCTTCACACACGGACATGTTTAAACTGTTAGAAATGGCCGGGTGTCATTTTCCTCTTGGACGGTCTCTTCCTCTTGGACGGTCTCTTCCTATAGTACATGCCTTGTGCCTTCCACTATCATCCACTAATATCAAGGCAAAGGCAGCCGTCCATCGCAGACGAAGATGGCATAACCAATGTTGCTAGCGTTTAGTAAGGATTAACTCTGCTACTTGTTATCCTCACTCTCTCGTCGCGTGCAGCCCAACCCCAGTGGCAAGTCAAGGACAAAACGACTAGGGAGCGACTATAATATAGACTATTGTAATTGTGCCTCTACACCACACCTGCTATCTCACTCTGTCTTTCGCTCACACCCACTTAATCACTCATCTTCTACATCTGGAAGAGAGAGGAAGATGTAGAGATCCGTCTGTATATACTTGCTATAGAGTGTGCATAAAACGTGTTGATATGTTGTGTCCTTCCACGGTGCAGGGGCTGATACCTTTTCACCATTATGCATTCAACTATTGGATAGAAGTACCGTTACCTTTTGGAATTTTTGCTCCGACGTCGGCTAAAAGCATGCTCTTTTCGATTGCCAACTAATAATTTACGTGCACAGAATGTGCATGGGACCTCCTAGCTTATCGTTCATCTCCGATACAATAGCAGTTAGCTTGAGGTCAGGGAACAATTTAAACGTGTAGGTTTCGAACAAACTACTATGTCCGGCTTTCGTTGACTTCTGGAGGGACTACCACCTTATCTCTTTGCTAGCGCTACACTGAAATAACAATTTCAAGCTGTTTCATTATTTTGTTGTGGATCGTGTAGCGTAGTAGACAGTGAGATGACTTGCTAAGAGTGGGATTACACCACGCCAGGGTTCGAAATCACGGACAGACAGAAACAAAATCGGGGCGTGGTTCGTTCTTAGTACCACCGCTTCTCCAGTAGACCCTTTTGTAAATTGGTACCTGGCGTATGAGTTGGGTAAGGTTTAAATAGAAAGGGTGGGAACTTGCTACTGCACTTTACATAGCCTCCGGCTAAACCCATTAAGAGTTATCCTCGAAGCAAATTCTTGCAATGGGACCTACCTTATCGGTTACCTTAACTTTACCTTTATTACTTTAAACTTCGTCTTGTTGTTGTTGTTATACAATGGTCTTTCTCGTAACCTCAAGAGACACTTGCGGCTTTGGTAGAACATCAGTTGTCTTCTTCTTCCTCGTTCATCTTCAGACCTCAACTTTAATGACTCTAACGAAGGCAGCAGTCGACTCAAAGCTCTATACACTTCCGTACAGCTTTTCGTGGAAGGACACTGGCTGTTGCCAAATGCTACTTCTTTTGTCGGTATACAGTGGACAGGACTACAAAATATGCTCTGCCTGGGGGCTGTGCCGCAGGCACAAAAGTCTGTATTGTCAATCTTGAACTTGTTGTACAGATAACATCTAAGTCTGTTGTGACTTGTGCGTAGCCGTAGAATTATCACCTGGTCTTGCCTGGAGAGTTGATGGTAGGCATCGTTTACTATGTGGCCAGGGTGATCTTCTTTCCATTTTGCACTGTTCGTTGCCCTGATGAATGCTTTTGTCTCATTGAATGTGATTTCTGTATCACTCTGCTTCAGCACTCCTCCTTCTCTGGCGAGTCTGTCTGCCTCCTCGTTGCCTAGAATGTTGCAGTAGACTGGTATCCACTGGACTGTACTTTTTTTTGAAGCACTGAGGCAGGCGTTCGAGCGAGTCTGCCAGAGCACCGAGTTCATTTTTGTGCTGGTTCTTGGTCGCCATTAACACTGCAAAGGCGTCTGTGAAAATGACCACTTGCTTTTCTGAAACACTAGTTGAAGAACCGCGAATCGACGCGTTTGACCCACGATGGCTTTAAAGGGACGTGGTGGTTGAGTGGTGTATTTGTTCAATTGTTTGTGCGGGCGGGTTTTTGTTCTGAAGTAGGGACGTGTTTATGTGTGTGTGCGTGCGTGCGCGCACGTGTGCGCGCCTCCTCTGTATGTGCGAGTGTTGCATCTATGTGACTACTTGCTTGCGTTACTGCTTGCTTGTATGTCATCGGGCGCCGCTATTCACTGTCTGTCATATCCACCCCTCCCACCACATAACGTGTCCAATCGATTCCAGACCAGGCTAGCCGCCTGCCGCTTGTCTATCTATCTATCTATCTATCTATCTATCTATCTATCTATCTATCTATCTATCTATCTATCTATCTATCTATCTATCTGTCTGTCTGTCTGTCTGTCTGTCTGTCTGTCTGTCTGTCTGTCTGTCTGTCTGTCTGTCTGTCTGTCTGTCTGTCTGTCTGTCTGTCTGTCTGTCTGTCTGTCTGTCTGTCTGTCTGTCTGTCTGTCTGTCTGTCTGTCTGTCTGTCTGTCTGTCTGTCTGTCTGTCTGTCTGTCTGTCTGTCTGTCTGTCTGTCTGTCTGTCTGTCTGTCTGTCTGTCTGTCTGTCTGTCTGTCTGTCTGTCTGTCTGTCTGTCTGTCTGTCTGTCTGTCTGTCTGTCTGTCTGTCTGTCTGTCTGTCTGTCTGTCTGTCTGTCTGTCTGTCTGTCTGTCTGTCTGTCTGTCTGTCTGTCTGTCTGTCTGTCTGTCTGTCTGTCTGTCTGTCTGTCTGTCTGTCTGTCTGTCTGTCTGTCTGTCTGTCTGTCTGTCTGTCTGTCTGTCTGTCTGTCTGTCTGTCTGTCTGTCTGTCTGTCTGTCTGTCTGTCTGTCTGTCTGTCTGTCTGTCTGTCTGTCTGTCTGTCTGTCTGTCTGTCTGTCTGTCTGTCTGTCTGTCTATCAATCTACCTACCTACCTACCTGTCTACCTACCTGTATGTGTATCTATCTGTCTGCCTGGATGCTTGTCTGTCAGTCTGCATGTCTGCCTGCCTGTCTATCAGTCTGTCTGTCTATTTTCGTCCTTCTTATTGGTCTGTCTGTCTATTTATCTGTGTGCTTCGTTAATCAGCTCTTCGTGCGTTAGTACGTCCGTCTATCTTTCTGTAGGTGTGTCTGTCTCCCCTTTCAAATATCTTCCTACCTACCTACCTACTTACCTAAATATATGTTTGTCTGTCTGTCTCTCTCTCTCTATCTCTCTCTCTCTCTCTTTGTCTGTCATTTTATGTATGTCTCTCTGATGCATGGTCTAAATGTTTGCCTGAATGAATGTATGAATGTATGTCTGCCTTCTTGTCCAATTGTGTGGCTGGCTTTTTTCTCGTTGTATATGTATGTCTATATATGTATGTCTGTCTGAATGTGTGTGTGTATGTCCATCCTTGAGACGGTGAAGAAGTTGGTTATCGGTCTGCCGGACTGTTGAACTGTTCGTCCATCTCACTTAACCTTATTTTACCTAACTTTGTTTGGGCTTACCTAACCTGAACTCATATGGCACCTGGGTTACCTAACCGTACCTTACCACACCTTATGTTACTTTACCTAATCTTGCACTATCTAGTTTACATTACATTATCGCATCCAATCTCAAAATCTTACCTCTGTGTGTTCCAATGTATGTGTAGCTGTGTTTGTCCGTTGTATAGATCAATGACCCTCAACCGTATTACACCTGTGGAGAAGTGAAATAGGAAACATGTGCATATGACAGGTGAAAAAGGAACCATTTTTCTAGGACAGGTGAAAATAGGAACAATTGTTCTATGACCTGTGAAAATAGCAGCCCTTTTTCTCGGACTAGTAAAATAGGAACCATTTTTCTCAAACTGGTGAAAATAGGAGCCATTTTCTCGGACTGGTAAAAAGAGGAGCCATTTTTCTCGGACTAGTCGAATGGTAACCATTTTTCTCAGATCAGTCAAATAGGAACCATTTTTCTCGGACTGGGGAAAATAGAAGCCATTTTTCTCGGACTAGTCAAATAGGAACCTTTTTTATCAGACCAGTCAAATAGGAACCATTTTTCTCGGACTGGTAAAAATAGGAGCCATTTTCTCGGACTTGTTAAAAGAGGAACCATTTATCTCGGACTAGTCAAACAGGAACCATTTTTCTCAGACTAGTCAAAAATGAACCATTGTTCTCAGACCAGTCAAATAGGAACCATTTTTCTCGGACTGGTGAAAATAGGAGCCATTGTTCTTGGACTAGTGAAAATAGGAGCCATTTTTCTCGGACTGGTGAAAATAGGAGCTATTCTTCTCGGAGTAGTCAAATAGGAACCATTTTTCTCAGGCCATTCAAATAGCAACCATGTTTCTCAAACTAGTCAAATAGGAACCATTGTTCTCAGACCAGTCAAATAGGAACCGTTTTTCTCAGACATGTCAAATAGGAACCGTTTTTCTCAGACATGTCAAATAGGAACCATTTTTCTCAGACTAATCAAATAGGAACCATTTTTCTCAGACTGGTGAAAATAGGCGCCATTTTTCTCTAAATGGTGAAAATATGAGCTATTTTTCTCGAACCATCAGCCGGAAATAAAAACGATTATTATATTGAATTGTGTACGTTAGTTTTGTAATCTAATTTCATAAAATGAAAACTAGTTGCTTAAAATATCCAGAAACCGAGCAGTAAATAAAAATACTAATAACAGATCAGAATGCCTTGAACATTTGAGAAAGCATTATTTCGTTCAAATAAAGTTAGAGCGGAATATGTTGTTGCTTCTTTTCTGTTGTTATTTGCGAATGCCCACAATGAGTGAGTTACTCTTTTGTGCACCCTGAAAAAGATCTTAAGTGGCTGGTTGCAGTAGCTTTTCTCACGTCACGAGAGTGCTGATGAAGGTGGACCGGGGTCCCCTAGGCGGTTGTGCTATACCTGGCTTCATCTGCCTGTCCCTCACTACTATGGGGATGCTTCTTTGTTAGGAAATGTTATATTCGGGACAGCAGCGTTATTTCTGAGATACGAAGTGCTCCTTTGACATCCATTCGGTTTCTCATTGATCACTTCTCATACTAAAAGGTAGTTGAAATGGAACCAACAATTTAATAGAGCTTACATCACCTTAATGTGATCTCCGCAGTTAACAGGTTAAGCCACAATAACTTATTCACGGATCTGCACCGGTACCAGGTCCGGTGGCTGGGAAACATTGGCAAAGAGATAAACACATTTCAATATGTGTAAGGGGAAATAACTGAACTAAAATCAATAATCAGACTTTGTCTTGTAGATGGTGTTCATAGCTACTCGTGTTAAGTTAAGTTATGACGAAGTACCTTTTATATCAGGTTACAGTGATTCTTCTTACATGCTGAAACGTGCTTGAGTAAGTGGACCGTGGTCCTCCAGGCTCTAGTGTATTGCGAGGCTTCTTCGTTAATTCACCATTAAGTGATTAAGCAGTCCATCCCTACATAGTTGGTCAGGCTGCTGTGGCCACAGCCTGTTTCCAGGGCCACGAACGAGGACGTCAGGTTGTGTCTTAGTCAGTGTCTTGCTCTCGGACCGTGATTACTCTTCTCTGTCATCTTGAAGGATAACCAGAGGCACTTGCGAAATCCGTTATCTAATTACTTCCCCTTTCTTTTATCCGTGCCTCGGGTTACCAATCTCGTTAAATTACAGCTATCGATTCTCAGTTATGTAGTGGCACGCACTGCACAATAAACAGCATTATCCTGTGCCAGGCCCCACGTTGTTGTTATTGCTATCACAATGCTGCTGAGCAAGCCTGCTCTAGGCAGCCCAACGCCATTCTTATATGTTGTTTCGTTGTTTGCTAATGGCCAAAATGAGTAGGTTTATTCTTTTGTGCGCCCTAAAATGGCCGTTAAGTGGCTGGTTGCAGTTACTTTCCTCACATCTCGATCGTGATGATGAAGGTGGGCCAAAATCCTCCATGCGCTTGTGCTATGCTTGGCTTCATCTACGTGTCGCTCCCTACTACGGGGATCACGTCGATCCCTCCTTACCTTGTTAGCCAGGCTGCCAAGAAAACAGCCCGTTTCCAAGGAATGCTGCAAGGATGCCGAAGTGAGGGTCTTGGTCAGTTTATTTTGCCTGACCAGACGTAAGTCTTCCTCACCTCCATCTTAGTTCTTAGTTGACTTGTACTTCTACAGGGGTAGATGCCCATGTGCAGGTCCCAGCTGTGGTATCATCTGGATATAGCCAAGAAGGATGATTTTCTGCTAAGCAGACTAGGTTCAAGGAGCTTATTACTCCGCTGCGTTGGGACAAGTGCCGTGAAGGGTGGTTAACCGATATGCGAATCTATCTCAATAATAGACTCAATCACTAGAGCAAAGTAGACCCCCACAAACTGTTAGGCGCCATCTGTGCTGCTCTAAACAGACTACCTAACCATTCTGGTGTTATGCCATGTGACACAGTTAGTCGCCTCTTACGACATGTTCTCTGTGGGGCAGTGGTGCTATTCTTGTCCGTGTCATACACGAAGACCCCGGCAGACCATCTGGGACTCCTCACCGCCATTATGATATAAATACAGGTGTTCTTCAGTTGTTCCACTGTTTCGTACAATGCATGTGTGGGCACACACATCTGACGGGTGATACATTTATGACATTAAAAACAGAATAGCTCAGGCAATACCAGTCTTCCAGATTATCAAGGGAATCGTGTGCAACAAAGCCTTATCCGTTGAACTGAAGTGAGTTCTTAGATGCTACATGGAACCATTGGTGAGATAAGGCAGCGAGTCATGGACAGACAATCACGCATGTCACTCAGGCAACGACATTTTTTGGACTGCATAAAAATGTAATAATTTTGTACTTCGCAATGCACAGACACAAATACAGGTTATGACAGAAACTAGGACAAGGTAGTCAATCCATTTTTAGGCATGTCATTATAAGGGGTTGCTTGGAGCATATTATGGTGATAGCACGCAGGAAAGAAGGACAGAGCGAGGCAAAGAGAAAAGATAGCGGACAGCTTGAAAAAATGGCATTGAAGACGATCAACAACGAGATAATAAATGACACACGCGAGAAGAGGGAGTTGATATCCATGATCACATACGCTGATAATGATGAGGAAGTCGACGATTCGTAATTGTCGACGGCACTTGTAAAAATCTTTTTTTTCATGACAACAAGCACTTTGCACTCAGTAGGTGTCTGTCCAGATGTTTCATTGGGCGTGCGAGCAGAATATGCACATCTGGGTCAGTTCTGAGGGATGATGTATTTCAAGTGGCTATTGACTCTAGTGTGTCCTCTCCATAACTGAGAGATAAGACGGTTCTCTTCTGTGTAGTCTATTTATGCTGTTATTACTTTTTGGCATTGCCATTTCGCTAAATAAACACACACACCCACACACACATACACCCACACACACACACCCACACACACCCACACACACCCACACACACACCCACGCACACCCACACACACACACACACATATACCCACACACACACGCCCACACACACACCCACACACACATGCACACACACACACACACATATACCTACACACACACGCCCACACACACACCCACACACACACACACCCACACCCACCCACACACACACACACCCACACACACACACCCCCACACACCCACCCACACACCCACCCACACACACATACACACACACTCACACACACACCAACACACACACACATATATATATATGTGTGTGTGCTGGGGTCTTTTTGAATGACAAAGAACAAGAATATCACCACTAACCCACAGAGAGCATGTCGTAAGAGGCGACTATCTGTGTAACATAGCATAATACCGTCTATTGTTTTGTTGTTTGTTAATTGCAATATAGATAGTGCCTAACAGGCTGCGGGTCTCATTTTCTCTAGTGTTTGAGTCTCTTAAGATAGACTGCTACATCGGCTAACCACCCTCAGCGGTACTTGTACCAATACAGCGGAGTAATAAGTTGCTCGAACCTAGCCAGCTAGGCAGGAAATGCTAATCCCGGCTACATCAAGCTCACGCCAGAGCTGGGACCTGCACAGGAAAGAGCATTTACCCCTGTAGAGGTGCAGGTGGACTGAGACTAAGATATATATATATATGTATATACATTCATAGGCGTCTCATTCTTTGTAGACCATGCGCGTGGCACCCTGTGAGAAGCCTCTCACGGCGCAAGCCAGAGCTACCGCTGAATATGGAGGCCCTGGGCTGCCCAAACTGCAGAATCCCCCTCTCGGCCTCGATGGTGTAATCCAAAGGAATCCAAAGCATGATAATTTGGCAGCAGCTCAGCTGCAGGAGCTGCCGGAATGAGTTCGGAAATTGAAACCATCCGCCTTAGGTGCCACCAATCTGGATTTTCGGTCTGGGTTTACTCCCGTAGCCCTACCATCTCCCCAGGTTTCTACAAGGTAGTAAAGTCGTTGCCCGCAGATGCTAGTTACTCGAGACATCCGATAATACTCTCATCGTCCAAAGACTAGCCAGCACTCTCTGGGCCTTGTGGGTTTAAGATCAGAGTTTCTCATCTCCCAGGCAAACTGTCTGAACAGAAAAACGAGTTTCGTCTACCCGGGTTTAGAGTCAGAGTTTACCTTCTCTTAGATTGGCTGCCAAACAAAGCTAATGAGCCCAATCTGCCCGCCCAGTGATACCGCCGGGTACTCGGTCGCGCCCCACATCATGCTATGTACGAAACACGGATCCCCCTCATGAAGGTGCTGCTGGGGACACAATAATGTAGGAGAGGTCATTGGCATGGACACTCGTGAACAGCAAGCCGAATAGGGAATCCAGCGGCGATCTCTACACCTGGAAAGGAGAGGCTATATCAGACGCTTCACTTTCCTTTAACGAGCGAGACGTCCAGCCCAGACCTCGCTACCCCACCCCCCCCCCCATATATATATATATATATATATATATATGTGTCGGTGTGTATATGTGTTGATTTTGCTGGAATTGCTCGTCCTTGTCGCCGAAAGGAAGTTTATTTGTAGTGTTATCGTATAATTTCCTGTCCCGCTATAGCTTTTGTAGATTCAATCGTGATCATCAACATCGTGTGACATGCCGATACCCGGTAGCGATTATGAATCTTCACATATTTGTGTCCCTAAATGTGTGTTAAGAATCCTACCAATGGCTGCCATCAGTGAACTGATGTTAATCCGTCTAAAATATGGTTTTCTTGTCGTTCTCCTCTCAAAAACATGCAACTTTGTGACATCCATTGTTCTTCTGAGGTTGTTTTTTTTTCTATCGATAAGTGTCCATAGGACTGTCATTTTTCCTACTATTCTCTACGCGTCCATTAACAAATTCATGCTGTCTAAAATACCTTATATTTGATGAAAAATGTATCTTTTCTTGGCTGTTTTTTATTTTTTTATTTTCCATCCACAGTTATCAATGAGACAATTTACTTGACACGTATTGACTTGATCTTCTTCTTCTTCTTCGTTCTCAAACTTCCACTACCAAACCCTGACAGAGTTTAAGTAGCAGAATGTAGTCCAGAGAACGGAATGCGTTGTGTCGTAGTTTAAAGCTTGACTGCGATATTTGCACCTTTCGGTCCAACACATCCGACTTCAGCAAACATTTTGTAAGTACCGGGTTAGCATTCCCTTTTCAATCCCTTCTCCTAAGCCATTCTGCCCTGCTGCAGCCTGTGATCCAAGATCACCGCGTGGAGGTGTAGAAGGGTCTTGGCCACTATGGTTCGCTGGCCCTGACGCTAGCAGTCAGCTATGGGTCGCTAACCACTGCAGCTCATGTGCTGCTCAGCATCTTGATCCCATTAACTTGATCTAAGTTTGCCCTATGTATTTTGATGCAGCATTTAAGACTAACACGTTTCTTTCAGATAACTCACCCTTTTGTCTGCTTATTCTAAAGTAGTAAGTAGCATCTCATTTGTAGACCGTCGCTTCTTACAACCGCCAATCTATTTGACTCTTATAATTTTCTTGGCAGGTGTGCAAGGCCAGGTTGTATAGCATCCTTCATCCATCCAAACACCCATCCATATATTCACCCGTCCATAAATCTATTCATCAATTCTGCACACATTAATCATTTTTTTGTCCATCCATCCATCCTTCCATCCTTCCATCCATCCATCCTTCCGTCCATCATCCTTCCGTCCATCATCCTTCCGTCCAACCATTCATCCTTCCGTCCAACCATTCATCCTTCCGTCCAACCATTCATCCTTCCGTCCATCATCCTTCCATCCATCCATCCTTCCATCCATCCATCCTTCCATCTATCATCCTTCCGTCCATCATCCTTCCGTCCATCATCCTTCCGTCCATCATCCTTCCGTCCATCATCCTTCCGTCTATCATCCTTCGATCCATCCATCCTTCCGTCCATCATCCGTCCAACCATCCATCCATCCATCCTTCCGTCTATCATCCGTCCAACCATCCATCCTTCCATCCATCCATCCTTCCGTCTATCATCCTTCCGTCCATCATCCTTCCGTCCATCATCCTTCCGTCCTTCCATCCATCCTTCCGTCTATCATCCTTCCATCCATCCATCCTTCCATCCATCCATCCTTCCGTCCATCATCCTTCCGTCCAACCATCCATCCTTCCGTCTATCATCCTTCCATCCATCCATCCTTCCGTCTATCATGCTTCCGTCTATCATCCTTCCGTCTATCATCCTTCCGTCTATCATCCTTCCGTCTATCATCCTTCCGTCTATCATCCTTCCGTCCAACCATTCATACGTCCGTCCATGCATTCATCCGTCCATTCTATCATCACCCATCAATCCTTCCATCCATTCATCCATTCGTCCATCTACCTAACCTTCATCCATCATGCGTCCATCCAGCTATCATATATTCGTCCATCCATACATCCATCATCCATCCATTAAAATAGTAGAGCTGGTTGTGTGTCATCAACATACAAAAACGGGTTGTGTGTCATCAACATACAATAACGGGCTGTGTATCATCAACATACAATAACGGGTTGTGTATAATCAGCATACAATAACGGGTTGTGTGTCATCAATATGCAATAATGGGTTGTGTGTCATCAACATACAATAACAGGTTGTGTATCATCAACATACAATAACGGGTTGTGTATAATCAGCATACAATAATGGGTTGTTTGTCATCAACATACAATAATGGGTTGTGTATCATCAACATACAATAACGGGTTGTGTATCATCAACATTCAATAACGGGTTGTGTGTCGCCAACATACAATAACGGGTTGTGTATCATCAACATACAATAACGGGTTGTGTGTCGCCAACATAAAATATCGGGTTGTATATGATCAGGGTATTGGAACTGGTTGTGTGTATTCAACATCCAATAACGGCTTGTGTGTCATCAACATACAATAACGGGTTGTGTATCATCACGATGGTATAACTAGTTGTGTGTCATCAAGATGGTAGAACTGGTTGTGTGTCATCAACATACAATAACGGGTTGTATATCATCAGGGTATTGGAACTGGATGTGTCATCAACATATAATAACGGGTTGTCTATCATCAATATAGAAGAACCGATGTTGTGTACACTATAGAATAACGGCTGTGTGTCATTGACATATAATAACGGGCTGTGTATCATCAACATAGAATATATAGCTCTGTATTACAAGGAAATAGCACATAATCTTCGATGGTTGTGTCCCTTGTGAGATTTAGTTGAATGAAGTTTAAGGTTCGTTTCGTGCCATCAGGACTGAACAGTGGGTGTGGATGGTTGGATGATGGATGGATGGAGGAATTGAGGAAGGATGGGTGGAACGATGGGTGATGGATGTATGGATGGACGAATGGATGATAGATGGATACATGGATGGATGGAGGTTGGGTGGGCGGAAGGATTAATGGTTGAATGGACAGATGAATGCATGGATGGACGGATTAATTGTTGGACGGAAGGATGGATGTTGGATAGAAGGATGAGTGGATGGACAAACAGGTGATGGATGGGTGCCGAATAGATGGATGGATGTATGGACGGATGAATTTATTGATGGATGTTTGGATATATGAAAAAATGCATGGATGAATTGCATGAATGGATGGATGTATGAATGGAAATGTGGACGAATGGACGAATAGATGGTTTGGTGAAAGGAAAGACGGATGAATACATGGGAGGATGTATGGATATATGCATGAATGGTGAAAAGTGGTGGGAGGGAGGAACATTTGCATGAATGGTGAATAGAATCGCGTCAATCACACGGAAGACTTCGTCTATCCGGCACAGTAGACTGGTTTCTGTTGCACGGCGTAGCCCGGACATCACTCGTGAGATCGGTATTGTGACATTATAAATGAAGTTTCTGCATTTAGTCTGGTCCCCGCTGAAGCACTTACTCAAAAACAAGATGAATCTATACAAAGTCTGTATCATCTGTATTCTCTTGTACGACTCCGAGGCCTGGACAGCTGAGCAATATTTTTTGTTTAGACATTAATTTTAAATGATAATTCTCTTAATGCCCTTGGTCAGATGAGGCTTCTATAAAGACTTCCCATTCCATTCTGTTTAAGACAACGTTTATCACAGTGTCCCATGTCAGAGCTACGTAGCTCAGTTCATCTTCCACCCTGCGTCTCATTTCTTCCATCTACCATCCGATGTCCACATAACGTCTTTTTTTGCGGGCATGCCAGGACTCACTCTCATGACATGATCCATCCATCTCCATCAACTCTCTATTTTATAATGTTTTGGCTATCTTCTTGATTGATGTTCTGTAGGAGTCTTATCATTAGATATTTTGTCTGGCAAAACACGATAATAACTCTACCGAAGGGGGAAAGTTTTTCATCTCTGGAAATCCCTCGTTTGTCATCCTTCAGCATTCCAAACAACGAAGAGTTGCTTGTAAGACACTTCTGTTTTTTTTTTTTTTTTTTTTTTTTTTTTTTTTTTGCGTTCGCCTTATTTATCTATTCCCCAAGGCGTGTGTGCGTTACACTGTGGTTTTTATTTTGCGCCTGTCGGCCCAGTGCATCCGACTTCAGCATGCATTTTATGTAAGGGTCTGCTTCCTCCTGCATTTTCTAAGGGTTTGCTTCCCCGGGGTAACGGCTGGTGCTGTGATGGGGATCGAACCCAGCACCTTCTGGTTGTGAGCCGTGCCACTTAACCACTAGGCCACGCCGTCCCTTACACTTCTGTTAATTAGCTTGAGTTTAGTTTTCATGTTATATATATATAGTGTGTTTTCAAATTGGCTTCATGTCCTGTTTCATCATGGCCAAAACAGTTCTGGCCTTATTTAATCCGGATTTGATATCCCCTTCCGACCCTCCTTGGAGTAACACAACACTTCCTATATAAGTAAACTGTTATATTCTCCAACATTTGGGTTCCTAGAGACACTGGTTGTTAGTCTGCACTATTGGATTTCATCAAATAAACGTTATTTATTTGTTCCAATCACGTGTTCTTCTTCTTCTTCTTTCTTCTTCTTCTTCTTCTTCTTTTTCTTCGTTCATTCTCAATATCTCGCTACCAAGCCAGGAAAATGGCTTTGCAAGTAGCAGGATGTAGTCTGGAGAATGGAATGCGTTGTGTCGTGGATTTACAGCTTGACTGTGATATTTGAACCTTTCGGTCCGACACATCCGACTTCAGCAGGCATTTGTGAGTACCGGGTTAGTCTTCTCTATTCGGTCCCTTCTACTCAGCCAGTCGGCTCTATTGCAGCCTGGGTCAACATCTATATCCCTAGCCACGTGTTCCAATCATGATAATTAGCAGAAGAACGTATATATGAAGCCGTAGTGTTAAACAGAAAACTGATCTAGATACGACCGTCCTTACACAATTCTTAGTTATGAAATATAGCACAGAAAAAAGACAAGAACTATTTCAGAAACACTAATTGCAGCTTTTATTTGAGGTCCACCATGAGGATTTATAGAGGTGAGGAATAAAGGCCGTTTTTTCCTGCAGTCACCACTCATTATGTAGACTTGGTTTTTATCAGCTTTGTTTTATTAAACTTGACACATCCGTTATCCGTTTGCGTGTACATCTGTTCGTGCTATTCTATCCATCTTTCTCATATCCTAGAGAGCTGGAACTGCATATACATCCTCGACTAGTGCGACCTATTAAACGTTCAAACATGGACGGATTCTACACATGTTTATCAAAAGGTTTTACCGAAAAACACAGTTTTGTATAATATATGCTCATTGACAGTGAGGTCAGCAACTCCGTCGGAATCAAACAGGTGGGATCAAGATGCTGAGCAGCGCATCGGATGCAATAGTCAGCGACCCATAGCTGACTGCTAGCGTCAGGGCCAGCGAACCAGAGATGCCAAGACCCTTCTACACCTCCACACGGTGATCCTGGATAACAGGCTGCAGCAGAGCAGACTAGCTAAGGAGAAGAGATCGAAGAGGCAATGCTAACCTGGTACTAACAACATGCTTGCTGAAGTCGGATGTGTTGGACCGAAAGGTGCAATAATCGCAGTCAAGCTGACAACTACGACACGACGCATTCCGTTCTCTGGACTACATTCTGCTACTTAGGCCCGTGTCAGGGTTTTGTAGCGGGAGATTGAGAACAAACGAAGCCAAGCCTAGCCAAATAGGTACGCTCGTACACAGATCAGCAACTTCAAGTTGCAAGTAAACCGGTACACTCGTTCACAGATCAGCAACCTCAAGTTGTAATCAAACAAGTACAAGCGTTCACAGATCAGCAACTTCATGTCTGAATCAAACAGGTACACGCGTTCACAGATCAGCAACTTCATGTCTGAATCAAACAGGTACACGCGTTCACTGAGTTGGTTAATCACCAATCACGTGAAGTAAGTATTCAAGATGACACAGGAGAGAAAACCGACGATAGCGATGATCACTTGCAAAGATTAAAGTCTGCAATTAATGTTGAACACTAATACATTTTAAAGAAAATATATTTAATCAGAAACACCAGCTCACCAAAGAAACATCACAATTTGTGTTAATGCACTAATGCAGTCTTACAAACAACCCGTGTCAGTCCCATGGCAGCAACTGCCGTCGGGGATGACGATACCTCTTCATGTACTTCATCTGCTTATGTAAGGTTCTGTGACTAGTTACCTTCCCTGCTGTTTTTACATTCTCTATCTCCTGCGTCAGGTAGCAATTTACTGCTGGGTCGACATAAGCAGCGGTCATACCGGGCACGAACCACGGTAGGATTTATTTTTCTCTCCGTCCGTGATTTCGAACTCTGACACATTATAATCCCAGTCTAGCAAACCAGCTCACAGCCGACTAGACTACACGCCCCACTGTATAAATAAAAACTTGCATTAAAGAGAAAAACCTAGTTTTACAAAGAATATTTACTTATTATAAATGAATATATAGCACCACTGCCTCGCAGAGAGCATGTCGTAAGATGCGACTCACTGTGTGGCATTGCATCACACCGGCCATAGTTAGGGGGTTTGTTTAGAGCAGCATTGATAGCGGCAAAAGGCTACGGGTCTACTTTGCTCGAGTGTTTGAGTCTATTGAGATGGGCTCGCACATCGGTTAACCACCCTCCACAAGCGCTTGTCCCAAAGCAGTGGAGTATTAAGCTGCTTGAGAGTAGCACGCTAAGCAGGAAACCCTTCTCCCGGCTACACCCAGATCCTGGGACTGTCACAGGGGCATCTGCGACTGTAGAAGTAGAGGTCGACTAAGAACTAAGAAATTGATTTACACAGTACCGACAATGATGCACAACGCCGTCATATTCTAAGAGCTTGGAAAACATACACACCGGACAACCGATAGGAAAATGGACGAAAGACAGGCTGAACCAACGCTTGATGCCCACAAATTCCAGGACATAATTCCCGGAAATATTTTGTTCATTAGCTCTTATCAGACTGTCAGACAATCGATACTGGATGTGTGCTTTGGCGGTGATATTGAGCGGGGGAGTTCCAACTTATAAGCCTATGTTTTAAGGGAAGTTAGTTGGTTTACAACCTCGCTACTAAGTTTTAGAATTGAGGGCTAGGATATAAGTGAAGATACTATGGATGCGCGTGCTGGATACATTTAATGTGTTGTTTACGAGTGCGCTAATATGTGTATTTTAGATTGTTTACGGTGGTAACTTGATGTGTTATTGTTAAACGTTTGTTAAACTTCAAAGTGTGTTGGTTGTTTGTGATGGTGTTAAGGTTTAGGATCGTGGATATAAACTGGATACATTGGATGTGGTGGTTGGATGTTGTTGTTGGTGTTATGGTTTTAGATCGAGGATGCAAGAATGGGTACATCGGATGTGTATGTTGGATGTTTTTTAATGCCCACAATGCTATGCCGAAGACGGATGTGTCGGACCGAAAGGTGCAAATATCGCAGCCAAGCTATAAAATAGCGACACCAGCCATTCCGTTCTCTGGACAATATCGTGCTACTTTGCAAAGCCCTATTCAGGGTTTGGTAATGGGAGATTGAGAATGAACGCAGAAGAAGAAGAAATGCCCACAATGAATATAATTACTCTTTTGTGCGCTCTGAAAAGGTTAAGTGGCGGGTTGTAGTTTTCTTCACATCCTGAGCTTACTGATGAAGCTGGGGCGCGGTCCTCCAGGCGGTTGTGCTAGGCTTCATCTTCGTGAAAGCTCACTACTGTGGGGATCATGTCGATCCACATCTTGTCAGTCAGACTGCCTTGAAAAGAGCCTGTTTTCATACGATGCTACATATATAAGAGATAGTGGTCTTGGTCAGTATATTGTACTTGACGCGACGTCCTGGTCAGTATATTTTGCCTGACCCTGACACGACGTTCTGGTCAATACATTGTGCCTGACCCTGACACGACGTCTTGGTCAGTATATTTTGCCTGACTCTGACGTGACGTCCTGTACAGTATGTTGAGACTGAACTGGCGTCTTGTGTTCCTTGTGTAGGTTGGATATGTGGATGGGTACAATGAATACAATGAATGTTTATCAAAGGTCTCCAATCAAGCAACGTAAACGGGGTTTATGCTTGTTCTTCTGCGATTAGGTTCATTGGTTATGCTAGATCTGCAGGTTCCTCTGCAGGGCAAAGGTTCCATATATTCAAGGTCGTAGGCAGCTGTCCATTAGCGTATGTCTCCAACCCCCCCCCCCCCCCCCACACACACACACACACACACCCCAATCGAACCTATTTTATTAAGATTGATAAACTTCACTGTTTTAAGTTGTGTGTTATGAAGGAGGGAGACTAGTTTCCTTCCTCGCTGCATAGCATATCCAAAACATAAGAACATTAGCAGGGCGTATCGCAACTTTACAGGTTGTGTTGTATTCTTAAACAGCTTGTCTGGTACTCTTGGTGGCCTATGGCTGAGCACTGTTTTCTGCGGATTTGTTAAAGTTGGTTCACATACGAATTGGAAGAGAAGAAGAAGAAGAAGAAGAAGAAGAAAGAGAAGAAAGAGAAGAAGAAGAAAAAGAAGGAGGAGAAGGACAAGAAGAAGAAAGCAGAATAAGGAGAAAAGAAAACGAAAAAGAAAAAATGAGAAGAAAAAGAAGAAGAAAAATAATAATAATAATCAGAAGGAGTTAAAGAAAAAAGAAGGAATGAAAAGAGGATGAAGAAGTGAAATGAATAAGAACATAAACAACAGGAAAAGAGCAAAGAAGAACAGTGACATTATCAACAACCATCAGCAGAAGAAGATAATGATAAAACAAACAAGAAAAGGGGCACACTGATTTTGCTGAGTGAACCGTTGTTATCATTAAGGAGATGTATCTTTTGAACTAACTGAACGCATCTGTAGTCGACATTTACATTGTATTGGAAATGTTAGTTATGCAGAGAAGCTGTCTATCGTCATCACTACCATGCTGGTAGATTCTGATCACTTGTTTCCCAGACGTGCAATTTGTTGATTATATCGATCCTGAGTTTCTTTTAAGTAATTTGCAAATTGTATTGATCTTCATGAATGAAGGGCAAAAGCGATGAATATTGATTTTCTCATTTGACTTATTCCCTAAGGCGAAGTGCGTTATACTCTGTATTGCACCTTAAGAACCACTGTATCCAAGGCATCTTTCCTTAATGTGTTCATGTCCCGTATTGAGTGTGCTGGTTCATGAATCCGTATACATGCAAGTTCTGTTTGTGGGTCTTGCTACTAGCATTACGCTGAGCTCCCCGCCCCCTACACTTCCCATCCCCACATATCGAGTTACATATGTTATGTCATAAGACCCAAAACAAACTATTGTTAGGGCCCATTTAGCACGACTGAGGACTCAAGGCGCGGCGCCACCTGTTTATTGCTTCCGTTGCCACGGACGTTATGATTGTTAAAGAAGTATGTTTGCTTTCCTTATGTGCATTTCATGTGCTGGTTTTTTTATTCTCCCAGTTATTAGGAGATTATAGTATTATGTGATACGTTGTTCTTTGTCCCGCTTTTATATCTCCTGCTTGTTTT